>CM042073.1:17179988-18431814 GCA_023512825.1 Liposcelis brunnea
TCTTGGTTTCGCAAAATATGTCTCAGATTTGCAAACACTTTCCACTGAAGACTCACCCTTCCAGTAATCCGCGTTGTCTGGTTCTTCAACAACTTGATGTTATGAGCTAAGTTCACGTTCTTATGCCCATTTTCTTTATCTGCGACATTGAAACTACTGCAACACTTCTGAAGATGACCAGTAATCACATCTTGAAAAGTTACACAGAAGGACTACTACAAAATAAAACTTGACAGTATCAGACCATTACGCTCCCCACAGCTCATATAAGGGCATTATCCGCGATAATATCGAGACATATTTGTTTTTTCCTATTAAATCTGTAATGATTATGATTTCAAGTGAAAGTGATTAAACGTTTCATTTAAGACGACAATGAACTTTCCTGACAGATCCCATTTTGTTCTTGTTTTGACATCTGAAAATGTTCATTGTCCTTTGAGTACCTGATTCGTAGTCGAGAAAGGAATGCCATCAATCTCACGTTGTCTTGTCATTCCTCGTATATGTCTTCTCTTTTTTTCTTCTCATTTCAGAGCGGCTATATTTCATCTTTAAAGATGTGATTACGAATTTTTTTTTTCCTCGGCCTCGTTTAAATCCTTTTAATTAATACAAAAAAAAAATTTTCCCTTCCAGATCAAGTGATCGGCGTCCACTGTACGCACGGCCTCAATCGCACTGGATATTTCATATGTAGATACATGATCGAAAGGCTGAAATACAATCCGGACGAAGCCATAAAAGGTATGTAAATCTTTTCCAAAGAAAAAAAAAATTTTTATAATAGAAATCTTTAAATCCCCGAGGTCATGATTGAATCAATAGGATTACATGGCCACCACCGATTTCGATAGTGTTTGATCGAGACCGAGCTTGGTTCTGTTAACACGGCACGAGCTCCCTAATTAAAAAAGAAGAAGAGAAGGAAAAAAAAAATACGTAACGAAAGAGAAACAGAAACCCTATGAGGTGATGTCCAGCTACTTGAAGTTTATCTGTACAAGCGAGTTGCTCCATTTATCTATTTTATTGAGCTCTATAGGTTCCTTTCAATATTACAGGACCAGTTCGGTTTCATCTTTCTTTGTGCGTCATCTCGGCGCCACTTTGTGATTGATTGAGGACGTTCTCAATGAAAATATCCTTTTACAAATGCCCATTACCCATCTGCCTTTCTTTTCCTTTTTTTTTATTTAATGTATCAAGAAAGGCTTTCGCTTTCCTAAGGAAATCGATTTGACGAGCTCTTACAAATTCTTAAACCATCATCCGGGGGGGCGGGGGTGCTTGTTTTTTATCCCATCGTAAAGATTTTAAAAGGGAAGGATTTTCGAAGGGGGAGAAAATGCCAAACGAAGATTATGCACCCGATAACGTCGACAAAGTCATCGTATTCGGTGTGTAGGAGTTTGCGATGTCTTACAACCTTTTTGTAACTTTTCGCTTTTTTTTTTTTTGTGATGACAAACCCGGGTTTTGTTTTACTTTCCCCCGCCCTAGCTTCTTCATTTCATTCAACTTCTGTCGTCTACTTTTTTTTTTTATATATTTATCTCCCCGTAAACGGTGATGGTCTTTCTCTTCCGCGTGGGCGTATATGAAATTATTTCCGTGTTAGTCCGAGTTATTGCCTACGCTATTTATTTTTTTGAGAAAGAATGAGCTCGATAAATTTTTTTTAACGTTAGAGGAAAACAATATAAATTATTTAATAACTTTACAGTTTTTGAGATGGCGAGAGGCCACACAATGGAACGATTTCACTATTTGGAAGCCATAAGAGGCTTTGCTGCTAAAAGTGTTCAGGCAAACCCGATAGAAAATTGGAGAAATTATTGCCAGAATGTAAATAGAAGCGTCGTAGGGGAATGTAGCCAAAATACAGTCAGTAGTTCGTTATTATCGCCTGGAGGCAATCCTGGAATCTCAAGGCAAACACAGAGGAACGAAGAAGAAAGCACAAGCCGGCTTGGATTTGGGATGCCGGAGAGAGCAAAGGTCGGTGATTTGGTTCAAAAATGGGGGTGGCTTCCCGTGAGGCCTGCAGAAGACGATAGGAATCGCGGATTGCCGCCAGTGAGAAATGTAAACGAACACGAAAGAAATCGGGATTGGCATCCAAATGACCCAGGTAGAGGTCCTGATTTGCCTCCAATGAGGAATACATATGAACACGATAGAAATCCCGGACGGCCTCCGATGAGGAATTCAGATGAACGTGACAGAAGTCGAGGTTGGAGGAATGAAAGTGACAGAAATCGCGAACGGCGTATAAGTGACAACGACGACGACAGAAGTAGAAGATCCGGGACTAGGTACGACGGAAGCAGAGGATGTCCTACTACAAGGAGAGAAGATAATAGAAGCCGAGGGCAGTCATGGAGATACTATGAAAATGATGGCAGACAGTCATGGAGGAATCGCAATGAGAATATTCAGAATAGTTCATTAGGCGGCTTAAGTTTGCCTCAACCGCCTTCATTATTGGATATGAAAATTAATCCCCCTAGTTACTCTAATCAAAGTAGATGGAGCTCAAATAATAGCAATAGACGGGCAGAAACTTACACAAGGTCTGGAAGCAGACGTTCTACTTCTACAAGCGATGATTATAATTCCGGAGAACGTCGGAGGGATTCTCGCGAAAGGCTGAACGAGGGCGATAGTATATCGAATCCTAGGATGGTCGAGAGATTAGAGCCGGAGAATAAAAATCGAGATGGAAGTGTTAGCCCGGATGTTATAGTCGAAACGACACCCGAGAGCCCGGACTGTGCTCCGAGAATTCGGTATTTCGCAGCCGATGAAAAAGTCGTAGAAAGTATAAATTTCTTCGAAGAAGATTTAGCTGCTAAGAAAATAGCCCAAACTGTTCCCGATAAAATTAGTACGGTATCATTAAGACCGGAAACTAATTTCGGGCCGAGATATGAAAGATTGATACCGCCCCAAGCTCCTTTAAGCCCGAGGCATATAGAAACCGAAAATTGGTTCGTCGAAAGGACGAAAAACGTGGAAAACGTGACGATAGAATGATGTTTCCAAGATCGGTTAAAAATTTAAAGGAAAATTGAAATGATTTTTCTTTATATGCGATTGCGAATGATCTTTTATTATCGTGATGCCATTAATTATAAATCAAAAATCGAAAATGATTTATATTTTTTTAAAAAAATTTTAGTTTTTTTTATTTACATTAGACAACGAATTGAAAAAGATCCAGCACAGAGTGCAAAAAGGGCGTATGAATAACGATTAGCACATGTAATATATGCCCTTTTTGCACTAAGTGTTTTTAGTCATTGGTTAATATTAATACTTGAACTAATAAAAATAAAATTTGGCCTCTTAAAAAAATTCTGGGCTTAAAATGAGTTAATTTTAAAAGGAAACTGTAAAGTTTTGTGTTCAATTGTACACAGTCTCAAATGATTTGCTTAAAATCATGCAAACGCTGTATTTTCTGTTAAATAATTGAAAATTTTTATTTAAAATGAACGATTCTTTTCTTATTTTAGGGTAACGAGGTGGCTATGAGTAACAAGATATTTTGGATTTTTAAAGGAAGATAAAATTATCTTTCGCTTGGTCAGCAAAAGTAAAAAAATATTGGTCAAGACCTAAATAAGATTCTCTTTTATTTCTACGCCCACTTCGATTGTGGCGAATGCCAAAAAATTTTTTAGAAAGATTGAATTCCATGAGGTAAGTCTTTTAGTGCGTGCGTGATATACGCATGAACAGTATGAAACCTTATTCCGATAAAATGCTTGTATTGTACTCCTAATTACTCCTACGGCCATAGTTTTTGGTTTTGCTGGCTAAAGCGAAATTCACGTGATTAATTAATGGTAATTTTTTTTAATTTAGGGGATGAAGAGGACGTGAATTAACAATATTGTAGAGATCTTTTATATCGGTTAGAAGTCCCTGACTGGCCGGGTAATATGCCAGGATAGATCCGTCTGGAAAGGACTTTGTGATAGGGCTTCAGGCCCTATGGAAAGTCATAAGTAGATAGATCAGTTTATTTTAAAGCTTATTTTTTTATCAAAAGAAATAAGTAGGGGGATGAAATGAAATTGAAATTCCAAAATTGGGAAAGTGGAAGTTACTTAAACTCTGCTCTTTCAAAATCTATTAAAAATTCAAAATATTAATTGTTTTTAAGCCATTTTGTAACTCATCAGCCCTACCTATCTTAGATTTTAATTATTCATTTGTAAATCTACCGTAAGTGCTGTTTTGTAAAATAGGCTACTAACATATTTTCCAGAAATGTTTTTACAGCTTCTAAAATTCTTAACTAAGGCCATAAAAAAGAATAGGGCTGTTGATGAAAAAATCATAAAGTCATAATTGTTTGAATATTATCTACTTCGTTTTTATTCTGATTGGATCACAACAACTAAGGAGGCTAATAGGGATTGAACACTTCGATAAGTCGTCTGCTACATAGGGATCTGCCATTTTGAAAACCTTAAGCAGGAAGCTGCCACGATCTGAATTGAAAAGCGAATATCGCGACTGGCAGTTTTTTCCATTCGACAAAGGCTGCCTTCAAATTCGAAATCATGTTTTCAAAATGGCGTACCTCTATGTAGCAGACAACTCATCGAAATGTCCATTCCCTCTCAGGCTCCCTAACAACAACGTGACCGCTACAGCACATCATATTCTCTAGCCACTCCTACCAGAAGAGTTTTTCCCTGAATCATTCTTATTACAACAAATATGCAATAAATTTAATAATCGAAATCAAGAATAAATTTGTTTTAAAAATTATGTAAGTAGCCTGTTATTTCGGTTTTTACCATTCAAATCAGCTGTTCTGTTTTGTTTTAGTTAAATAGGTCCCATACTTTTCAAAATTGGATTGGCTGTTCATTCCGGTACGTATTTAAAATTATTTTCGAATCGAAAGATTCTCGAACAAGCACCAACCCAATTTTCAAATCAAGAAAACAACAAAAACAAACATGGCGAATGTTTTGAAACGTAAAAAAGTTTTCTTTCGGGTACGTATTGAATCCTAATTTTAATTTTTTTTCGAATCAAACGATTCTCGAACAAGCACCAACCCAATTTTCAAAAATATAACTCGAAAACAAAAAAATTAAAAAACAAACATGGTGAATGTTTTGAAACGTAAAAAAGTTATAATAAATATTTTTCTCGATGCGTTTAAAATCGAAGTTATCGGTTGGTACAACTATTTCAGGTTGATGTTTCGTGTAATACAAAATAATTGGTACCGATAATGAATCCCAAAATTCTTGTGATCAAATTATGTTTAGTGACGACGGTCAAACAACAACATCAACAACAACGTCAATCGGTGATAATCCATTAAATATCGAAGATCCCACATTAATCCGGATATTACACGAGATTAACCTTGCCGAGAATTTAATGTTGAAATATCTCAACGAGATCTCGCCGAATGTTGAATCCGATCATGTTGCATCAAACGAGATGGCTTTGTTAGTTACGAAAGAAGTTGATTATCTGAAGGAAATCAAACGATGTAGGATATTGGAATCGTGCGACGGTTTCGCGAAACTAACCAACGGCGTCGATACTTTTGTGATAACGGTCATACCCGACGACGAAACGGAGAAAATATTCGCAGGGAAGGATGAGGTGAAGAAATTTCCATCGGACGTTTCCGTTTATTATGATGCAGAATATGAATTGCCCGAAGAAACAACATCATCAAAATCCAACTTGAGTAAATCAATTTATGAAATGCTCAATTCCATCTTCGCATTGACGATTAAAAAATTTGAAAATGAAAACCTTTAAATATCAGTAACGTATATAGTGTATAATGTACAAAAAAATAGTATAATTAAAAATGTTGTTTTGTTATAGCTGCCTATCGTATGTTTTGTGGAGGGGAACGCGGTTGATGTTGAAGAATTTTTTTAATTTTGAGGTTGCTAGGATTGAGGAACTATTGTTGTGGGGTTAAACTTTGAGTGAAGAATTTCTTAGGGAGTATTAAAAATCGTTTGGCCCGAATCTGTTTTCCAGGCAAAGTATTGCTGTGTGTGCTGAAGTCCAAGAAATGTTCCCCTTGGACTCTAGGCTAAAGACCCTGAAAGGAGCCTGAAACTCTGTATATCGAAATTCTGACTTCTCATTGGCTGCGACCAAAAGCGTTTTCAACTGATTTCCATTGATTGGTGACGTCATACGAATTCTGTTGCTCGGTACTTAACTTACGTTTGGTCACAGCTAGAAAACTAGAAAGAGAGGGAAGGAGCACTCTTGCACCACCTTATGGATTAATTAAGATTCTGCCGTCATGTTGCATGTTTAAAAATCGATCTGGCTGTGGGCTCCAACACTCAGCTTATGCATAATCCCAACGATAAACCAACTTGCACATGGCGAATTTCCAATATGGCGCAGCCCACAACCTTCTGCTGCAACCAGAGTGCTTTCCTCCTCTCTATCTAGTCTCTATAGTCACAGCCAATCAAAAAGCAGTAATTTAGTTGGCGACTCTCTCCTTTCAGGCTCTCTAGCTATAGCTCGACAAAATTTAGTTCTGATCCAGGTAGCAATAAGAGTGCTCTTGGTACTAGAATCTTTCTAGACATTGGTGTGCTACTGGGGTGGATGCTGCAGCACCCGTAGCGTCCAGCAGCCTCCATAACTCCGGCGCCTCCTAAAATAAATCACCTGAAGAGGTTGGCGCTAAAACAAAAAATATTTGAATTTATTTAAAAAAAAATAAACGTTTTCCCCAACCCTCCTGATAGCTATCACTCATGGCAATAACCTTTCAAACGGAGTAATAAAAAAAAAAAAGGAAACAAGGGTGGCTAGGTGATTATTTTATCGGATGCAGTCGAAGAGGAGGACCGATATGAAAAAGCTCATTCATTACATAAATGTATAACTTGTACAACTAAATTCACTAAATCAATCTGTGTCTCTGGCGGTATACAACATAATAGTTAAGATAAAAGTTAGTCTGGGGTAATTGGGCTTTTAGTAACTCTGATTGGTCGATTGTGTTCGGTGACATTGATGAACATCCTCATACCTGAACCTGGACCTGTTAACAGCGCCACTGTGACCTTGTTTTTACTAATATGAATTGAAAATGAAGAGGTCCTTGTCCGCAAGCTTTTCAAACCAAAGACACATCTCCATTTTTTTTTTTTTTGTTTTGTTTATATCTATCCGAGATTTCAACAAAAAATAAAATATCTTGATTGATTCGCCTACTTCAGCCACCGGGAGACAATCACAAATCTCGATATCTTATGAAGATATATCGACCGTGCGCAAAAGATCGTCGGGTCAGGATTGATCGTGTTAAAAATGTCGATATAGCGCCAAGGTCGTCAAACAAGACAAATATCGTCGTAAAATGTCATCGATACCGCTTTTGATCACTGCCAAACTATTATCTAAGATCGTTTTGTTCTTATTTGGTTGTTGTCAGCTCCTTTTACCTTCTGGTTTCTTTTTTTTTGGGTTCTGTAATTAATTACCGTCGCTACTTTTATTTTTACCTTCCTTGTTCAACTAAGTTTGAAGAAAAAGCAATGTTATGAATCCGCTTGGGTTGGAATTTGAGGAGGGGCTAAACCTTCCTAGAGTTCTTGTTAGCTCCCCAGAGTTCTGCTTAACTACTTGGGTTTACAACTACGGTACCTTCTTCAGCATCTAAGTTCCAGCACCTTTGAAAAAATTTTGTTTTTAGGGAACCATTTTACTTACTTACTCTTACTCCACTGGAACAACAGGGCCGGAAGCCCTATCGCAGCCTCCATCAACTGGGCCTGCCCTGGCGGCCAAAGGGCAGACCCAGGCCCAGTATCTCACTTACAGCGATTCTTATCAAGTGTCAAATCCCTCCCCCCTTGAAAATTCTTCCATTTTCGCCCATGCTAGACCACCGTGACTACAATACCGTTTGACCTGAGGGTCAAATTAAGATGACCGTATTCGTACCCGGTCTCACACTAAAATCGCTGTCAGAGACTTGCTGACGGACGTTTCATGAGCACTTGATGTCTTTATTTCCATGTTTTATGTCTTTCGTTAAATCATTTTCGTATGTCTGTCTTTTAAGTGAGAATCCCAACCACGCAATTTTTTTTCCCTTCCTTTTTAAGTGTCTGGATTTTAATTCGTTATGGGACCGTCTGGATTTTTGTTTTTTTTAATGGACATTTCAATAATGGTTTAGGCCGATTTTCGTTTTTTTGTTTTAGGACATGAAAATAAATATTACATTAAGGCGGGGGAGTTACTCCGAGTTGAGGTCACGTGGCCGCGACCCGTAGTGGAACCCCCCAGTCCATGATTGCCGCTTATTTTTTAAGGATATCTAATTATATTATTAATGCCATGTTTTACGATTCGAATTTTTTTCCCCCCCGTATTTATTTATGTTTATTTTAAAAGGCGCCTTAGTTACATTGTTTTATGCGAGTTGAAAAATGTGAAAGTTGATAACGTCACGTGGTTTGATTTCTTTGGTTAGTAGGTGATAATCGGTTTTTTGGAGAATTAAAAGAGGATTCCGAGAATTTAAGAGATAGGTTATGCAATTCGGATTTAAATTCCTGGAAATCTCCTCTTTTTTTGGTTCAGTGGGAAACCAAGTTCAAGTTCGTGCTATCGACTGGAAAACAGATTAAAATTGCAGTGGGGTAGAGGAAATAAATCTTTTCGTCCCGATGATATACCTTTTGATGTGGGATTTAGTGGAGGGTTGTTGGCAGTTTTTCAAAAAATAGAGGCACCGTCTAGGTAAATCTTATTCATTGAGTAAAACTTTTTCATCATTATCCAGAAAATATTTTTTAGTAAAAATGTCAACACGAATTCAACTGAAAATTCCAATTACAAATCCAGGCTGAAAACGAAACGATTAATAATAATAATACTAAGTAATCATTGAACCATGATTTTGCTAAAATCAAAACCAGCAGCACTTTCCTCGCCGCCTAATTTTAATTTTCGAAAATGAACTCTAAATAATAACAATTGATATAAAAGAGATTCTGTCTCATTGAGATATTTCTGACTCATTTCAACGCAAGTTTCATGTGGGCTGGACGATGAAATTTATTAAGAGTTATATTTAAACCTTTGTTTCTTGTGAATTATTGTATTCACACTTGTTTTTTTTATTATTTATGGATGAACCCCTGACGATGGAATCGCTTTTATTACCTTATGAGCTTTATTTTTTTTTCTCAGTAAGTATAATTCGATTGTCTGTATATAAAATTGGTACCTGTGTTGTGTAGCAAACACTTGGTCGTCATGAACTAAATTATCTTAAATAATTTATCCTAATTTTTTTTTTCTAATTTTTGATCAACCCCCGCAAGGTTTGGTTTTATTTTATTTTTTAAATTATGATGGTTAAGAAATTAAAACACATGAAGCTTTATCATTAACTTAACATCTTTTTTTGGTGTGATCTTATTTTGTTTTATTTAATTTGCTAACTGTGAAGGTGCATTTTAGTTTCGAAAGAGTAACACAGCATGATTTTAATAATGCAACTTGCAATCAGTGGCTAATTAAAATCAATAGGGAAATTAATAAGTTTATAGACGAAAATGGCAGTAGTAAATTAATACCCAGGGCTTCTGACAATGGAGAGTTGCATTGGGTGATGTCAGTATTTGAAATTGCATTGATAGAAGATCCCGTTAGGGTTAAAGTACCTAGGTTTAGTGTTTAGTAATATCCGGGATAGGAAAAAAATTTCTCGGGGGAGCCCCCCCCCCCCCCCCAAAAAAAAAATCTTAGCTAAAGTTCATAAAACTATTAAGTAATTTGAAATTCGAAGCAAACACAGCTAACACAGATCCAACTTATTTTACGTACAACAGACTAGACTAGACTAGACATATAGCAAAGCACTCTCCTTTGAATAAAATGTGCACGCTGGCGAATACAAAAATTAGAAGACTTTAAAAAATCAATTTCGAAAATCTTATAGAGTTTCCCTTATAGAGAGCCCCATCTTCCTCTTCTGACCTAGTGTTTCCTGTAGGATCTTTCCCGGAAGCCCCTGAAGACCCGCTTACCCCTCCAGCACCCATCCTCGAATCCTCGTCCTCGAATCCGCCTTTCCCTTCCCGTCCGGCGTCATCTGACGTATTCCCGGCAGGAACCTATCCCGAAACCCCAAACGATCCCATCGTTCCTTCACCACCACCATCCTCCTCATCCAGACGGTCCCGCAGCGAAGGCCTAGCCAAGAAAAGAAGTTTCGACCATGCTTTGGCTAGCTTATGGAGCAAACATAGTGACTCCCTTTTTGAGAACATGGCAGCTTCCAGAATTGCAAATGGCGATCCTATATGCAGCAGACGACTTATTATTTTGTGCAGTCGCATTGGGAAAAGTACAGACCAAGTCACCTGCCCATGGAGCCTCTTGGACTCGTGATAAAGGATGGCAAGCTATTTTTTGGTGAGTCTGTCTTACATATTCCAGCTCAATTAGTTTATTTAATTCTGAATTTAAGTCTTGTAGAAATGTGGGGGAGGCCTTACATTGGCTAAAGAGAAAAATTATCTTCCCGCCGACCAATCAATGTGAGACTCGGCTTTTGGGTCTGACCTGCTCGTGCATTAATAAAACTAAAATCAGTCTCATGATCACTAACAAAACTGAACAAAGACTTCATCGAAATCTCTTGGCATTTTCTCCTCACTTATTTTCGCTCTGAACATTTCATAGGCATTAAAGTCAGCCTTTAATATTTTTTAGTGATTACAAGTATTGCGAGTAATAATATATTGCGGTCTTCTTTTTTCAGTTTTCACTTGAAAAGTGGTTCGGCCTAGCACTATTCGAATTTTAAGAGAAGCCTTTCCAAGATCCTTTGCGATTGAATGCAATATTGTTTCCTGGAATTATTTGAAAGCGGCCATTTTGAGATTGCGGTACCCATCAGGAGCCCTTGTAGAAATCGCATGCTAAGCAATCAAGCCTTCAGTTCCTATGAAAACCTCGCGCCATCCACATACCAAAAATGTCCAGTTTGGAACACGGATGTTCGCGCCTTTGGACTCGGTTCTTTTGCGAGGTCCATCTACAAAATGCGTATTGTCGCGGTGTTTCAGTTACAACATTTGAAACTGTTATTGCAGAGCCAACAATTTTTTTGGAGGTATGTATTCCACAAATTTCTTGTTTTCTCAAAATCCTGCCCGAAAACGTTTCTTCAAACATTCACAACATTCCAAATACAATTACTAACCCAGAAAGGGGTTTAAATCATGAAACCGTTTACCGGACTGTATTTAAATAAAAAGACGCTGTCTCATTTAATTCCGCACGATTTACAGTTGAGAATTTTTCGGACAGGGCGGGAAAAAAAATCGGGGAGATGAAAAAAAAAACGTTATCTTTCTTTCGGTAAAAAAAAAACTGCCGAGTTTACGACAAAAGCCTATATATCGACCGAATCAACTCAACCCCCCTTTTTTTTGTCTTTTTCTTTTTGAGTGAACGGAATATATTTCTAAGAGGAAAGTCAGACTCGTGAAGCTGCCTTTTATCAGTCGAACGCCGGCTTCCGTTCGGGGAACGTGTTTTTTGAACGGTCGTGAATCCGCGTGCTTTCGGCGGCGACAACGACGACGACGACGCCGTGTTTTTTTTTTATATTTATCAATCGTATTCGATGTTTTGTTTTTAAAAAGTGGATCTGGAATATTATTTTTCTTTTTCATAGGGGGAAAATTTCGATGAAATGTTTGGGACAGGATTTGATGGGACATCCTCGGGGATCGGTCAGATTTTAAGGATTTTAATATTTGTGTGGTAATTCCGGTGGTTGGAGCGGACACCACCACCATCGCCAATGACTTCGCCGTAGCAACACATGTTCATTACCGGGTAAGTGGCACTTTTTTTAATTTTTTTTGGAGAGAAAAATGAAGGATTTAAAATTTTGAAAGGGCAAACATTTTTTTTTTTGAATGGGACACATGAAAAATTTTTTTATGAATAATTCGGTAATTTAATTATGTTATTGAAATGAATTACTGACGTCATTGTAATGAGTCATATAACAATGTCAATTGCTTTATTACGGCCCTGTTATTAAAAACTTAATTTTTGTCGGTTATAAGTAGAGATAATCTGGCACATTGTCAGGAATAAGTGGTCAGCTCAGCTGTGACATTGTGTCTTATGTATTGTCAGGACTGGATTGAACTTTTTCATTGTTTTGCAAATTACAAATTGAAAGTAGGAATGGCATCAGGAGGAAAAATTGAAATTAGATAAGTTGATTTTGAGAAAATGCAACGCTGATGATTCGTGACCAGTGCAGGTATTTCTTTCTCGTTGGCCTGTCATTGAGGAACGTTGTCACAAAACTGATGTCTGTTGATGTTCATCAATGTCATGTCATTCTACCTCTTTCCTATCTGCTTGGTTTTGCCAGTCCAGTTAACAAAACCCACCTGGCTGTAGTTTTTTGCCATTTTTGGTGTTTCTGTGATTTTGTATGGTGACTATTTTTGGAGGTTGGTTAGAGAGGCTAAACGTTTCAGCCAAAGTCCTCGATTGGGAGTGTCTTGTGGCGGCAGCCACTTAATGACGTTGCCATTTGGTGAGATTTCTGATATTTACCTAATTTCATGTGTTAGTATCAACTGCAGCACACACTGGTGAAGCATTGGACCAGATCTTGCCGCCAATAATGAAAAATTCGAATCATAGATATGCAACCGGCAATACATTAACGCTTAGAAATTGCTCTTATCAATTATAATTTTTCGAATTTGATATCATTTTATACTAATTTTGGATCTGACCATAAAGACTTATTTAAACCGATTCATTTTTCTAATTCGCAATCAATGAAATATTGCTACTTTCCGTACCTCGCAAACGATGACATTATGAAGGATTTAAATTATATAAATGATAATTCTGTATGAAATTCCTATGACCGAGAATAATTTCAGCATATTTTTAGGTTTAAAAAAGAATAAGCAAAAAAAAAAAAAAAAAAAAGGTGGTGGCTGTAGCTTGACATTGCTGGCCAACAGTTTTCTTGCATCACTGATCACTCTGACATCTCTTTTTTTATCTCCCTATTTTTTTCTTTATTTATTGTTTATAATCGCGAATAAATACGGCTCATAATACCCTCTTATTAATGAATGAATGCATGTTCCTATGACTAATCCGTTCTTATTTTCGGTATAACTTTATTATTAACTACGGAGGCGTTTTGAGGAATCTTTTTATATTTAAATTTTCACGCTAGAATTTCAGTTCAAGAAACCTTTTGTCTAAAATATAAAAATAATAAAAAAAAAAAAAAAAGGTGATTGCAAAGTGGGAGTAGCTACGGGTTCGAAACCCTTAGACTCTTCGCGTCCTCCAAGGTGGTAATGGAAAAAGGAATGAGAACTTGCTCTTTGATTTTCAAATCCGCCTACAAATTATTCTTCGCACCTCTTAAAAATTTTGTATAAATTGTTTTATGACCCATTATTATAAGTAAGTTTTTTGGGAAAGTATTGATTTTTTGAATGAAGTCTCGAAAAAAAAAGGGAAAAAATTTTTAAACGGAACAAAAATGTCTCAATGTTGGTTTGTTGTTTTTTTTTTATTATTTGTAAATTCAATGCGTAAGGAATAATTCCAGGTACCGAGAGGTCTGTTATAGAGGATTTGTCGGTGTTTTTTTTAAAATTACAAATAGTGGCAACAATTGAAAGGAAAAAAAGATAGTGACAGAAGGCAACATTTTTAGACTTATTAAGTCACCTTATTCATGAGGTAATACGGGTATTCATTCAACTGTGAAAACTACAAATACAGGCGCGCTTTAAAGGTATCCTTCGCGCCTTTTCCCAAATTGTGGTCTTGTTCTACGTGTTTTGCAGAATTTTATACTGGAAGGAACTTTTTTTTTAGATATTAGACTGTACGCTACAAATATAGAAAGTCGCAAGAGATTGTTACTCTTGCTTAAGTTCACACACAATTTGAGAAATGTTGGAGAGTATGAAGATTAATCAGAGATTTGAGAAGTGGACGCTGTCGGTGGAGTTTGGGTAAACTGCACGGCTACTGCAAATGTGGCTACTCGGCTGTAAGCAATTTGTTTCCCTGATATTATTAGTCGGCTGAGGTGCGCTGCTGATTTCTGAAATTGTTCGGCTGAGTTTTTCTTGTGCACACCCTTCTTGTTTTTTGACTGAAGAGTCTACATTTCTGTTATTGTTCCACTGATGCATTCTTGTCGTTGAGCCAGCGTTTGATCCGGCTTGCTTCGACTACTGCCTTACTCGAATATACATGGACATTAATATGGATGGATGGTGCTAATATCGTTTTAAGTTACGAAAAGGTAGCTAGAGTACAATGATGTCGATATTGTAGCAGATGCTGTCATTCCATTGACAGTATGAGCCTTATGGAAGACGCCAGCATCAAGTTAAAATGAAGAGGCAGGGAAAATTTTCACAAATAAAGTTGGAACCAGAAGATTTAAAAATCAAATTCTAAACTGTCATTAGACGAAATAATGTAACGCCGGCATCACCCAAAAGATATTTGTAAAATTAATTCATTTGGCATAAGTTGCCTGAATTTATTTACTAATTAAGAGACTCGCTATTTGGCTGCCGGGCTTTGGTTTTTCTATTGAGGAATGCTGACATTCCACATCTCTTTTCTATGTGATTATGACAGTCCCAACACTGACTGTCAGTGAGCTCAACTTAGGAACCTTTTTTTAACAGCAGCGCCTCTGGCGAAAATTCTTGCGTTCGCTCTTTCCTTTTATGCAGCACTATTTCAAAATTTTTACAACATTGGTCTCAATCGCTTAAAAATTCAAAATGGCAGCACGAGCATCACGGGCGAAGTTGAAACTTCCGACTGATTTGCATATTTAGCCCAAGTTAAAACTTCCAGGAAAGGTCTAACCAATGCCGCGTGGTTGCTATTTTCTCCACGCGCTGAAATGAACAAGTTAAAAAGACAACTCATTCATTCGCTTTCCCAGTCTCTTCATCCCTTGTTCCCCCTTCCCCCGGCAAAGAATATTTTAAGGAGCTTCCCGATCAATCTATTCTTGATCCACCTTTCTAAAGGGGGAAATTTAACGGATTTTCTTCGCATACTTGAAAAGATTTCTTTTTTAATGCCGTGAAAATTGAATTTTAAGGCTTCTTTTTAATATAGTCAGCCCTATTGGTTTCAACAAAAAAAAAAATTCGTGTCCATAATCGAAGGAAAGAATCTCTTTTTTTCGTAACAAACTACTTCGAATTGAGACGTCTCCGGAAATAACTTTTTTCCACTCGGCGAAAAAGGCGGGGAGAAAAAAAAAAGAAAAAAACATTTCCTCATTATTGAAAATTTACGAAGTTAAATCAAAAGAAGAAAAAAAACTTGCGAGAACGAGAAAAAAGAAGTTTTAACGGTTGTTGACTTGTTTCTTTCGATTTCAGAATCGAATTTTCTTCTCTTTTTTTCCGAGGGAAAATCATTCCCCCCTTCCCCCTTAACTTTTTTGTTAGTTAATTGAAATCGAATTAGAACAAAGTCCTCGAGAAGTTCAAGGTTTTTCCCTTGTTTAAACATCCCCCTCTTTTTAGGGTCACGGGATTTAAAAAACGCTTTAGCTTGGAAATTCGGCGGTTGACGCTTGGAAAATCTGGCAATTTTTAATCAAATCAAGATAAGATTCGTTAAAACCTCCCCTTCTAAAGTTAACCTTACTTCTTTAAAGTGAAGTAAACCATATCTTTGTATTCGTTAAGGTTTACCAGGTAAAATGAAGACGATTTGTGAGTTGACATCTAAATATAATTTACTTTGACGGTTGACTGTCTATTTTACAGCTGTATACCTTTTTTTTTCGGAGGAAAAAAAGAAACGGTACCCTTGTTAATCTGCTATCTTTATTTCCTGTTCTTGTTCTCTCAATTTTCAGATCGTTTTCGATTTCGTTTGGTCCAATTTTTTTTTCCAGGTAGGATGACGCTAAACTAGACGATGAGAAGTGGGATAAGAGTCGTAATTTTTGTAAAATTTCTTTAGTTGTTAACAGAAATAAAATAGGATTTCGTAAGGGTCGGAAATGTTTAGCTTGATTCAAGCCAGGCTCGTGGCTAATGAAAAAATAATTTAGACTCCAGTTCACTTCGAATTTTGAGAAAAATCTGTGAGCTAGACGTAGGTCCGAAAACATTAGGTGTGAATTTAGCCCAGCTCTGTTGCTAAGGGGCAAAAGCTGGTTTGTCTGTTGAACTGTCGGACTGGCAGGTTCAGATTGGCTTTTCGAGAGGGCGCCGGTAAAAATATTAGAAATGGCGCTCTATGGTAACTACAGCATTCCAGTAGAGCTATTTTTATGTATTAAAAAAAATGTTGCCCACACTCTTATTGACTAGTCCATAAGTGTCCTGTCTTCTTAGAATGAGGGTATAGTTTTTTTATTAAAATTGTGGAAAGTCGTTGAGTTTTACTGTAAAAAATACACCAACGCCTCTTTGTTTTCATTTTTTTTATGACACAGAAGTTTTGGGCAAAAAAATCATATCTGCTGAATCAAATATTTCTATATTATTTTTAAAAACTACAAGAGCAAGAGGGCACTTTTATTCAAGGGGCTCACCAGAATTTTTTATGGTAGCCCAATGAAGAAATTCGTTCCTGCTGACTGGCGCCAGCCCTACGCTACTCAAATCAGGCAAACGTTTGACAAAAAGAACTAAATTTTTTTCTTGAAACTCTTAAGCGAGCCCCAATTCTCAAACTATATTAGCGTAATCTTGCCCTCCAAAGCAATTAGGACCCAACCAACCAATCAACGGTGCCCAATCAACCTTGAACAAAGCTACCAGCTTTTCGTTGGCTACTTGCGGAAGGGGTCGCCAAGTCTCCTTTCTAGACGCGAAAGCCCAACGCTACAGCGGGAAACTTTGTACAGAATAAGTTACGCGCCCTCACTGCACACTCACCTCCAATTTTTTTGTCTCAAGCATTACGCAATTTAAAAACTAACTACAAGAAACATTTTATACACAAAGTAAAAGCAAGCGGCAGTGCAGAGAGTGACGAGGTTGTCAGGTAGTCTTTTACGTGATGAATTCGCTTGTCCTTATCTTTCTATGTTATCTCTTTTTTCCCGTCTTCACTTTTTTCCCCGTCTTCTCCCTGTATAGTTTTAATTAACATGTTCCCGCTTAATATAATAATTTAAAACAAAAAATTCAGTTAAAACGAGACCTGTCTCATTTACTCAGCGAAATTTTTAAATAACCTATAAAAGAAATTCCTTTAAAGATTTCAACTATCAGATAAAAAAATAAATTTTCTGCACCTCCCAAAATAATTCAAGCGCCTTCTTTTTTTTTTTTTGAACTATGATGTATCTTAAAAATTAACACCCAATCAATCAAAATCACATCGAATTTTACAAACCTGAATTTTAATTTACGATGACGCAATTTTTTTTAAGAGATAGCGTCGCCGAACTTGCGGGCTATAGGAAAGTTGTTAAAACCAATTAAAAATTAAAAAAAAAGAAGTTTAATGATCACTTTTTTTTTGTTTTAATAAGACGAATCGAGAGAGAAAGACGAAAACAAATACTTTTTTTTAAAAAAAAAGATCTTGTTTTTACTCGTAAGAGATTAATTTTTTAGTGGGGGGAAATCTATACACGTGCTGCGCTTGTTTATTACTTCACTTATTTTTTTTAAAAAAGAAAATCGTTTAGAAAATCATCAAGTTTTAAAAAAAACTAATTAGTCATTTTAGTTTGGTAAATATTTAATTTTACACACAAAAGGAAAAAAAAAGTAACATTGAAAAAAGTGGTTGAATATGTGGGCAGGATAGACAAGGTGGCGCTCTCGTGCGCGCGTGAATCACCATAAGCTTTAGCGCCTTTATGGCTCCCCGTAGAGATCGTAGGTGTTATTGTTCCATAACGCTTCAATTATTTAAAAGTTCTTAATAATTATTTAAACTTCATTTTATTTGTATTATCATTTTGTTTAACGGTGAAGACGGATTGAATGTTTAGTGGAGCATAGTTGTCTTTTCAAACAGAAAAATAATATTGCGTCATGGTTTTTGAGAATGCACACTAAACGCATATAAACATAAGTTCATTCAGAACTTTTTTTTTTGGGTGACATTTACTTTAAGGCAGAAAACAAAGAGTTTCGCATTTAAGTGCGTCCATTTCGTTAAAACAAATACGATAGTAATTACGTAAGCCGCCTACAAATTCATATGTTTACTAAGTAGCGCAATTATTATTCAATGAATATGAGCTTAACTTTCTTTGTTAATATTATTTTAAGAAATGCATCTTATTTTTTTGCATTTCTCTTAATTGTTTAAAAGTTGTAGAAATTTAAAGAGAGAATTGAAGAGGTTCGTTTTAAAGCTTCTTTAGTTTACTCATCTATAGCAACAGTAGCGTCTCCAACTATAGACAGAACTAGTTATACTACATGAAATTTATTCCTCTTGAGCGTCCATTTTTTCCATTTTCAAAAAATTAAACTTGAGCGTCCATTTTTCCATCTTGATAAAAAAAATTTAGCTCGAGCGTTCATTTTTTCCATCTTGATAAAAAGATTTAGTTTGAACGTCCATTTTTTCCATCTTGATAAAAAAATTTAGCTGGAGCGTCCATTTTTTCCATTTACAAAAAATTTAACTTGAGCGTCCATTTTTTCCATTTTCAAAAAATTAAACTTGAGCGTCCATTTTTCCATCTTGATAAAAAAAATTTAGCTCGAGCGTTCATTTTTTCCATCTTGATAAAAAGATTTAGTTTGAACGTCCATTTTTTCCATCTTGATAAAAAAATTTAGCTGGAGCGTCCATTTTTTCCATTTACAAAAAATTTAACTTGAGCGTCCATTTTTTCCATTTTCAAAAAATTAAGCTTGAGGGTCCATTTTTTCCATTTTCGAAAAATTAAGCTTGAGGGTCCATTTTTTTCCATTTTCAAAAAATTAAGCTCGAGCGTCCATTTTTCCATCTTGATAAAAAAATTTAGCTGGAGCGTCCATTTTTTCCATCTTGATAAAAAAATTTAGCTTGAGCGTCCATTTTTTCCATTTACAAAAAATTTAACTTGAGCGTCCATTTTTTCTATTTTCAAAAAATTACGCTTGAGGGTCCATTTTTTCCATTTTCAAAAAATTAAGCTTCAGCGTCCATTTTTCCATCTTGATAAAAAAATTTAGCTCGAGCGTCCATTTTTTCCATCTTGATAAAAAAATTTAGCTTGAGCGTCCATTTTTTCTCTTTTGATAAAAAAATTTAGCTTGAGTGTCCATTTTTTCTGTTTTGATAAAAAAATTTAGCTTGAGTGTCTATTTTTTCTGTTTTGATAAAAAAATTTAGCTTGAGTGTCCATTTTTTCTGTTTTGATAAAAAAATTTAGCTTGAGCGTCCATGATTTCCATTCTAAAAAAATTGAGCTTGAGTTTTCATTTTTCCCATTCTAAAAATTTTTAGCTTGAGTGACTATCTTTTCTATTTTGTTAAAAAAATTAGCTTGAGCTTCCATTTTTTCCATTCGAAAACAATTTAGCTTAAGCGTTCATTTTTTCCATTTTGAAAATATTTAGCTTGAGCGTCCATTTTCTATACTTTGTTAAATTTTAATTTCAACATTGAAGAATTATTCCGGGGCCCTGAATAATTCCCAATCATGCGGAACCAACCCCTCAATAGGTCAATATCTAAGTTAATAGCTGCCTCCACTTTTGCTCTTATTATTTTTTTTAAAAAAATAAACTGCATTTACGTGAAAACATTCAGACTTGAAATTCTCACCCATACAGTTAAAAAGACAAAACACATCTCCGTGGACTAGTCCCCGCATCCTTAATAACGAATTTGTTGTCATCTCAGTTTAGGAAAGCCATTTTTTAACTAAAGTTCATACGGAACGACCAGGCAGAGCTGTTAACCCCTGGCCATAGGTCATCTCACAAGAAAAAACCCAAGAAGAGCGTTATTGTTCTTGAAAATTGATTAAGCTGAAAGGTAGTCTTGGAGTTTTTTTTTATGGTGGGAAAATTGTCGACCATATGTAACAGTGGGAGGGTAACTTTGAACACTCAAAATAGCTAGCGGCTTTTTTTATTCTCATTGTTTAATTTCAATTAAATCCACACACTATGCGTCGGTATATAAGTACTTATTGAAGCAGTGGCGAAACTTACGTAACTTTCTCTTCTTTGGGAGAAAAAAAAAATTGCCAGATTAAGAGGGGAGAAAATATTTCAAGAAAACAATAATGTTAAACAAAAGCACCCACGTATGTTATATGTGTATACCTCAGGATGAACTGACAAGCGATAAAATTTATGGTGACCTTACAGCCGATTTCATCTTTGATCCTTATTTTGATGAGCTATAAAATTTCCAATTAATTTTATTAGCATAAGGCTCCGGTAAACGTGACGATTTACTTTTACGTCACGGTTTAATCAAATGATCGGAAATGTGGAATTGTTTAAAGGATAAGAAAAATTTTTTTTTTCTAAGTTTAGCCTTGACCGTCAAACCGCCAAATAAATGCATTTAAAAGAAAAAAGATTTAAAACGAACGCGCCTGTACACACAGACGTTTAATAACGGGTGTGCCCACACGGAGTGCAACAAAATTAAATCAACAATCTATTTTACATAAATACATAACCAGGTGGTATTAACTAAAACAAAAAAAAAAATAAATTTTTTGTCACTTTTGGTCAGTTTTTTCCTTTGAGATATTTTAATAAACTCCCGATTGATCTAAAAAGTTGTTTGGTGACAAGAGGGAAAAATTTTAAAAAGATGTCTTTGGGAGCCTCAAGCTAAAAGTTGAGGTTATTGACATTTTTTATATTAAAATGTAGGTCGGTGTTTAAGCTGTCTCATTTGGTTATACCTCAAAATCGTATGGATGACATTTCCAAGAAGTAAAATCAACAGATTTCAATGCTTAAGGTTTATTTTATGTCCAAATATTTTATTACATACTCGAGGTTTATTGATAGTTGTGTGTTAAGGTGTTAAGTAAGAAACTTTCTTTGTAGCATTTATTCTGATATTCTCATTTTTTTGGAAGGATCCAATGAGTTATTGTCGGGAAATATTATATGGATAGGGAATTAGCTTAATAAAATTGACGTTAGTTATGTATAACGGATTTTAAAAAAATTTACGAAGCAATAAAGGAATCGTAAATTAAGGTATTTTACATTGAAACAACATTCGCCATAAATGGATGATTATGGGATGTCCTAACCCGGCGCTATGAGTTTGAATTCGTGGCAAGGCAAAAGAGGGGGAGTGTAATAAATTATTTTAAGATGTACAGGACCCACGAAAAATGTTCTATTTTGTTATTACTTTTTTAAAGTGGCATCTTTTTTAATGGATCGTTTTATATTTTGCAAAATCTCCATTAATACTTATTTACTACAAAATAAAATTTATAGTGTATTTTCTTAGCTATGCTGAAGCCAAGATTATCAAAAGGAAATGTTACTCCCATTTTTTTCATTTTGAAAAAATTTAGCTTTAGCGTCCATTTTTTCCATTTTGAAAAAATTTAGCTTGAGCGTCCATTTTTTTCATATTGAAAAAACTTACCTTTAGCGTCCATATTTTCCATTTTGAAAAAATTTACCTTTAGCGTCCATTTTTCCCATTTTGAAAAAATTTAGCTTGAGCGTCCATTTTTCCATTTTGAAAAAATTTAGCTTTAGCGTCCATTTTTTTCATTTTGAAAAAATTTAACTTTAGCGTCCATTTTTTTTCATTTTAAAAAAATGTAGCTTTAGCGTCCATTTTTTTTCATTTTAAAAAAATTCAGCTTTAGCGTCCATTTTTTTTTTCATTTTAAAAAAATTCAGCTTTAGCGTCCATTTTTTTTCAATTTAAAAAAATTTAGCTTTAGCGTCCATTTTTTTCATTTTTGAAAAAATTTAACTTTAGCGTCCATTTTTTTTCATTTTAAAAAAAATTAGCTTTAGCGTCCATTTTTTTTCATTTTAAAAAAAAATTAGCTTTAGCGTCCATTTTTTTTTCATTTTAAAAAATTTAGCTTTAGCGTCCATTTTTCCCATTTTTTTTCATTTTGAATAAATTTAGCTTCAGCGTACATTTTTTTCCATTTCGAAAAAATCTAGCTTTGGCGTCCATTTTTTTTTATTTTCAAAGCGTCTCACCGGGACTTTGTAAAGCCCAGTGTTCCAATATTTAACTGCAAACAAATAACCTTGTCACTGCTTTTCAAAATATGGACGCTTACTTCTAATTTTTTCTTTTAACTGTTTATAAATCAAAAATTTCTTTACATCAAAAAAGTGAGACTATCCGCCATTCGTTGCTAACTTATCTATTTAAAATCTGTTACTTTCCTTTTAAAAAATCGATATTTTCTAATTTTGAAAAGTCTTTCAAAATTTTTACTTTACATTTTAACTTTTCAACTTTTTCCAGTTTATTTATATGAATGAAAAATTTAAGTTACACGAAAAGGCTATCGAGCTATTAAAGGGAAAACCCGTCTAGAATTTTTCTACTTAATAAATTTTCCCCGTAGCAGACCTCATAAACGTAACCTTGTTAAAAAAGCATTTTTATGGGGATAAAATCCCAGACAAAACGAAAAATTTATTAGAAAAATAACTGCAGTTATTATGGTCTAAACTTTCTCAACACTTTCGGCCTTATGAATGAAAAAGGGAGGAAGAAAAAAAATCTTTCCTCCATTCATATTTCTCCAGATTTTCAAGGTTAACATTTCCTTTTTTAATAATAAGAATAAAAACGAGACGAAAAATGTTGAAACTTTTCCCGAATCTGGCTTATTCACTTTCTTAAGTCGGAAGACGTCTGGCTATTCATGCGATAACAGGAACGAAGCAAGTCCGTAAGAAAAGAGAGGAAACGCCCCAACCACGGTTAAGACGCCGAGACGGGGGTCACGGGGAGGAGGACCTGATACATTTTGACTCTAATTTTTGTCTGCATTTATTATTAAAAAATAAAAAATAATAATACGATCCCCGAATTAAACGTTTCTCACGATGTTATATTATATCCGATGGAGTCGCCTGGATTTTTTTCCCCTTTCGAACTTTTAGTTAAAAGTAAGCAAAAAAGGATTTCAGCTCATTCATTCGGGATCACGTTTCCCCCAACAAAAATAGTAATAAAAAGAAAAGGAAAAAAAAAAAAAAGAGATTCATCCCAATTGATTCCTCATCCCAAAAGCTTAAATCTATTTTTGTCTTTTGTAAAGTTATTCCGAAACTTTACCTACAAATCGAGAGAGAAGTTGTAATGATAAATTGAAAAGTTGTTTATCGGAAACTTTTTGAGAGCTGTAGGAGGATTGCAAATAAATGGGTTTCTATGTCCCTCATTTTTCAAGTATTTGATCAAAATATGCCAATTTTTGGGGTTTCAAAGCTTTTGTTAGTGCTTCATTGTGTGGTTTAATATTGAAACAAGGATATTCGTTGACGATTTTTATAGATGTGTCACTCAGAGGTTTTCCCTCTGAAAATTTGGTGCTATTTATGGTTTTTGAATATATGCTTTTTAGTGTTTTCTATGATGTGTTACTGGCGAATTTTCCGGATTTCGAGTAAGATTTGGTTACAGGCTAAAAGTATTCTCGAATTTTTTGAAAAGCTTGGAATCTTTTGGCTAAAGGTTAACATTCTTTGTTACCACTTTATTTCGAGACCTGAGGACTAAAAAGTATCATCTTTGATCTGCAATTGATTGGATGAGCGCTGCCCAAGCTAAATATGCACAACTGGTGTCAATGTAAAACCGAAGATAATCTTCTTTAGCAGACCAAATTTCAAATGACTAAATTCATCTTGATTATAGAGTATATTCGAAGTAGCTCCCGACAAATATATCTTGCCAATTTTGTGCAAAAACTCCATGTCAATTACCGGCTGGGGGATTGGCTAAAAGACTGTTGTCTCAATTGGTGAACCATCTGGTCGTCAATCGGCAACACTGCCGACCACAGCATTGCCTAGGGAGCCTGCTAGGGAGCAGACTCTTCAATGATTCGTCTGCAATGCTGAAAGCGTCCATGTTCGAGCTAGAAAGCCGCCATGATCTCGAAATGGGAGTCGCTATTTACGCCTCATATGCTGTAGCCATCATGGCTACTCCCATTTCAGAAACATGGCAGCTTTCAGAAGTGCAATTCGTGTTCCTGAATATAGCAGACGATTCACTGAAGTGTCCACTTCCTTTCAGGCTGACAGTGGTGCGAGTAAATGGTTTTCTTACTGCTGCTCTTTCTTCTACTACTTTAGAACTTCTTGCACTGATGTGGCAAGCCTAGAAAGATAAATTTTTGCTAATGGAAAAATTTCTGGGTATATTGTTGGGGTAGTTGCTGTATTGAGTTGATTTCTGTATTATGTTCGACTGAGAATTCGGATCAGGGAGGTGACACTTTGTCATCTTAGCATGGGCTGCCGGAGAAAGATGAAGGTTCTTGAATCTCCGGTCCAAAAATGTTGAGATTTCCTCGGCCTTCTCTTTTTCCCAGACCGCAAGAACAGATTCGGTAGTTTGCTGCAAGTTCGCAGCAAGTAAGTGCAAGTTTACACGTCAACCAGTTCCCTTATCGCAAACTTGCAGCAAACTGCTGCAATGTTCTTGAAGTTGGGGGGGTTTTTTTTTACCCACAATGCTTTTATCTTTTAATTTTTCTTTCCATACGGCTGCTGCAAAAGTCCAGATCATCCCAAAAAGCCAAAAAAAGTCCTTGAACCAAGAAACCAACGCACAATTTCATCCATCTTACTCACTCGCCCCAAAACCAGTGCATTCACCCTTACCTCTTATTATTACACCTATTTTCGCAAAATCGTTTTAGCCAAAATATTCCACTCGGCATACCACCCTCTCTTCCATAATAAGCAGTAAATAAAATAAAACAACATTTATATAAAGGTATAAAGAACATTTTTTTTTTCTACCAAATAAACCACTCGTCGAAATTTCAAACAATAAAAAAAAAATAGAAAAAAGGTGTAAAAATATTTCACCTTGATCTAAAGAATTGAATGAACACAAAAGAATCTTTAAAGATTGTAAAAATTACAACGGGTGAAAATAACACTGATCGTTTGATTTTTTTACACCAAAAAAAATCCCCGAAACTAATAAGTGGCACGTGAAGCTTTTAGCTTAAACATATAAACCCGAAAAAAAAAAAAAAACCGCGCGGGGTTGAGAAATCTCTCCGGATTTTAATAACTAAGACGATGCGATGTTTTGTATAGAATATTATGCTATTAGTGTCATCACTTTAGTCGTTTGAAATTACTTGCTTGGTAATATTGTGTGTGTGGCCGATAGCTCGTTAACCGTTTTATTGAGAAAATGGTTGTAATCCCTTAATATTCATATAATATATATTCATAATAATTCCTCGAACGAGAGGGGAAAAAAACTAATTTAATAAATTTTTATACGGTTATGTTTTCACTTCCACCGCGTGTTAATTTGTGGCTTGTAAAACAATTTCTTTCCCTTTCTAAAAGTTGAACATGTCGCATCGCGCGTTATTTCTTCCTTTTTCTTACTTCACCATCAAAGATCGTATAAATCACCATTACATAAACATAAAGCCATAAAAAAAAGTCAATATAAAACACTGGACAAGGTACATTGATTCCAGCTAGAGTCTGGCGTATCACGTCGTTCTCACTAGGCGGCTTCATATGTCACTCCGAAAAAGATTTGGAAAACCTTTTTTGTATTGTCTCAACATGCGAGTCAATTTCTTTTTCCGTTACAAAACGGGCTAACTCGATGACAACGTCTTCGTTGCACCCCGTTTAGTAGTCGACATCGATCAGCGGTGGTCATCGTTTTCCTTTCGCCTTATAAACACGTCTGGTAGATGGAAGATCAGCAGGCGGCGTGATGGGGAGGAACAAGAAAAAAAACACGAAAACGGAAGGTTTTAATTATTTATTTCGAATTGGGAAGCGTCTACTGCGGCCATGTTGTCAACTCGAGAGATAGAGGATAAAAGGTCGTCAGGCTTTGGAATTGTTTGAATTGCTGCGCGGATTTTTCGGGAGCCCTTCCGTGTAAGGTTCAGGTTGGGAAGGGAGTGTACAAATTTTTTTAAGAGACGGTGTGAGAGTTTCAAGTCGTTTTTATAAACTTTGATGAACTGAACAAACTGAACCAGGGTCATAAAGAAGCCTAGCCGCAAGAGTATTGGAATGCCATAAACAAATAAATTAAGGTACAGGTAGGTACATCAGGTGTAGCATTTCTAGAGAAGCCCTTCAACTTCAAGTTTGGACTCCATTTCTACTCTTGATATTTTAGTTTGGATTCGGTGAGGGTTTTCATCTCGGATTTGTTTTTTTTTCTCGTTGTTTTTGCGCCGATTTTTAAGGAAAATCGTTTTTTTTTTAAAAATCTTTTTTGTTTAGTGTTAATGGCGAAGGGAATCAATGGATATTGAATGAAACGATCCCAACATGTCATGTTTATGACAATTGGGTGAACTTCAACAAGCCTTATCAGTGCTTCTGTTGGAAGCTTTTATTGTCGATGACTCCATCATCTTTTCAGGATTTAAATCCATCAACTTTAGATTGTTTAAGAAGTGCATTGCCACAAAACTTTTCCCCCTCTTCATAAAATCAAAAAAAAATCCCTCGGGGGAGATAGGGGTGTCAACCGCCTCTGACCAGAAGCTCTTGGAGAGACCTAAACTGGAAGCATAGTTGCTTCATCCAGAATTGTATGGTTCCCGCGCTCTGAGGTTTGGTTGCCTGCTGGTGACGCTGTGACGATCGGCTCAAATTTTATCCCGAACTTTTAAAATTCTGCGAGGAAGCCCGATTTGCGAATTCTTTGACGAATCCACTGCATCCTGGGAGGTCTCTGAGACCGAAAATCCCCCGACCGCAAGAACAGTGACGATAGTTTGTTGCAAACTCTTTCCTCCTGAATCTTTATCTTAAGTATAAGAAAGCGAGTAGGGGCATTTTTACTCATTGTCAGCGTCACTGGAGTTATCTTTATCGCTTACTTCATTATGCTCATCGTCCGTTGCATTCTCATCGCTTTCCTTTCCTTTTTGGGCTTTCTCCTCCTTTTCATTTTCCCTGTCCTGATTATTTTTTGAACACCAGCGATTTACCCATTTTGGGAAACGTTTGTCAAACATTGGAAGTACCTCCTCCTTTGGAATTTATCTTCCTTGGTCCTCCCTGGCCAGTCCCGAAAGGGGCTGAGCAAGGACAAAGGACCATTTCAGGAAGGATGCAGCCTTTTTGGCCCCCCTATGAATATTTTTGATTGATATCTGTTACACCTGTCCAATAATTTGATTATCAGAATTTCTTTCATGAGCTCTGCTTGAATCACAACGTCACTTTTGACGAGTTCATACTTCCTTCATTTCAACATTCCCATAACCCTGATTTGCTTGACTGACTGACGTCACGATTCCCCTTCAAACTTTTAAAAATTTTAATTTAATAAATAGTCCAGTTAAATCTCAAGGAACCCACCGCTTACTCGTCAAAGTGTCCTACTTATTAAGGTTCAACAGGCGAAGCATAAAACACTCAGCGCTTGAATACACCACATCACGTATTTCAAAAAAAAAAAAAAAAAAAAAAAAAAAACACCCGTCAAGTATCTTGTGTATGTATAATTTCAATTAAAGCATTTCTTAAAAAATAAATTATCCGTGCGCGCATTGCTTTGAATGTGAACTTGATGAAGATATTATGATAACTTCTTATTACCTCAATAACCTCGGTAAACTTTCATTCTTTTTTACGATTCATAAAAACCCGCAAAATAATGATTTTATTAAAAAAGATTTTTTTTTTAGGCGAGAGTTTATAAATTGATAGCTCGGAGTAACAAGAAACTTCATAAGTCGGTTTAATCGATACGATTAATTTAATTAAAACATTCCGGTTTAAAGATGCATATGGAGGAAACAAAACATGTGTTTTTTTTTCTGTCCTATATAACGAAACATATGTTTAATCTGTACTGGACAAGTGTCGACCGCCCACATTTGACACGTTATTGATTTCCATGTAAATGCATTTTGGTGATATCGAAATGCAGTGTACAAGTTTTTAGTCGATACAATGAGAATGAGATGAGATGTGGTAAATGGTGGTCGGGTAAGGTGGTTTGAATGACGAAACAAGAAGTAAAAGTGTGTTTAACCCTCGGAAGATCCAGCCTTGCTGGATTCGGTTTCCCTTAAACTTTATGAGCTTTCAGTCTTTTTTGAGATGACGTTTTGAATTGTGTGAGTAAGAAAAGAGGTAGGTATGGTATCAAATGTGGAGCTGGAGTATTTTAGCTATATTCTCCGCAACGAGCCGGAACATCCTGACCGCAAGAGCAGTTTGGGCGAAAGCCCTCGGCCTCGGATGTTGAAATTTTCAGGGCGTCTTATTGAGTTTAAGTTTCAAAAAATTCAGCATCAGAAAAAAAGAGAAACGAGGTTTAGTTTTTTCTAAGTTATCGAGATGGCCCTGGCAACGAGAAGTGCCTCTTTGTCTCCCCTGGAATTGGGAAAATTTGAATTTGCCTCTCTTGTAGAGAAACCCGTGAAAATAAGTATAACCTCGAATTTTTCAGTTTTTCGTGCAATTTCAAAAGAATTTTTAATTGTTCCAGCTATCTCCTTTTTTTCCGCACTGAGCAAAAATGGTTAAGAAAAAGTAAGGAAAATTTTTAATTTGCCTCCTCTGTGAAAATTTTCTGGCTACGGGCCTGAACCTCTCGGATGACTGAATGTTGTCTGCTCGAATCCAAAATTATTTTGCCGTTTTTATAACGTAGATTCAGGACCTCATAAGCATTCAATAAACTATAGTATTTCTTTGGACCTCCAAGTGACGTCACTATACTACAACACCGAAGAAAAATCGATCCTGATGCTAAAAACCTTTATTCGACACTTTTTTGTCGAAAGATAAACATTCACAGCTAGTATCAACTGCATGAGCGCCATCTTGCGACAGTGAAGATAAAAAAAACGAAACGATAATGCCGATGAACGAAAAAAAAAAACTCTTTATTCCTGTTGAAACTTGCATGAAATATCCCCGCATTACTCTACTAACAATTTTTCAACTTGTTTTAGACACAGAACACGTATCATAATTGTTATCAGTATAATTGACTATTTTCCATGACGATCGTAAATCGCGGCACCGTTTAAAAAAATATTAATGTCAATCAAAAAATTCCAACGGGAAAAAAAAAATCACAAAAATAAAACCGGAAATAACCGGTTTTACTCGAAGAAGCTGTACGTTCATATTTTCTCCTCATTGAACTCAAACAAACAATTAAACGGTTAATTCACGCGCCGCCACCCCGGTTTAAAAAAAAAAAAAAACCCCATTCACAAATCAAATAATTAATATCACCTAATTTTCTGGGCCGCATAAATAAATTCGAAATTTCATAGTCCCGAATCAAAAAAAAAAAATATAAATAAATCACAGTTTATTGAATCAAAGATAAAAAAAGGTCCAAAAGGGTAATGGCACAAAGGTGCGACAACCCCACAAAAAAAAAATGCTCATGCGCTGTATTATGATTTTTTTTTGACAATAGACACCCTTTCCATGAGTCGCTTGACCAGTTATTCTGAATATTTAATTATCAAGGCGGGACGCACGGGGGTTGTTGAAAAAAAAAATAATAAATGAGGGCGAAGAACAAAAATCAAAGCTGAAAAAAACTTCCGGAGAAGCTTAGGATCGGAAACAGCGTGGAGAAAAAGAGAAGAAGAAGAAAAAAAAGTTGATATCCGTAACACAAAAGGCATCGTGGTTAATTTGACGCGATTATGGTCGGTATATAGAAAATTCTGCACGTTTTGTAAAGATATCCGATTGGAGAGACGAAGTCTACTACTCGAGGGCCCGGCTATAGTGAGAGTTATTGTGCTACAAAACAAGGTGGAATCAGTCATACAGCGTGCTTCGTCAAGTGTGGAACTTCACCGCTAATTTTTTTATCTCGTATTAAATGCGCGTTTCTCTCGGAAAGTGAATTATATTTTTTTTTTTTTTTAAATTTTTTTAATCAATTACAATTATTTAAATTAATTTTTTTTTTTAAATTTAGTGCGGTTTTTTCCAATTTTTTTTTTTTTTGTTTTTTTTAAAATTTACAACTTGTAAACAGTTAATTAAATATATATTTAATTTATTTTGTCAATAAAAAGTTTTTATCAGTGGACTTGCGCGGTAAATAGTTTTTAAACAAAGTTTAGTATTTCCCTGTCATTCACATTCGATAATCGTCCTTAGTGCGTTCGCGTTCGATTTATTTTCGCGCGTATGAAATTAAAAAGGAAAATTTAGTTATGAGCCGGATAAAAGATCGTTTGCCTCCTTATGGATAACGTAATTAAGTGAAGTTTATGGATTTATTAGGTGACAGTGATTTGTGCATATGCTTTCGGTGGTCGAATTAGGGGCGGACTGGTACCGATTCGTCAGTGTCAGAGTGGATCATGGTGTTGGGCCTCGTGGCAGCTGCAGACCGTGGCGCCACACGCTCTTGACGTGCTGGATGCTATTCACTTTGTGCACGTAAGTTTTGCCGCCAAAAATCAAAAACCCGTGTTTTCGAGAAAAAAAAATGGGATTACATCATATTGATCAAGCAAAAAAGAACATAAAGTATTACAATGATATAAGAAAGAAGCTTTTATTCGTGGAGAGATAATTCTGTCACGACCGATGGCATTACAGGTGGCCGCATCGTCAATTATGGAAGTCCATCCGATCGGAATTTAATTTCTCACCATTAGTTATCTCATGTGCGGTTCGATACATTCACATACCACTCTAACTTTAATGTTTTCCTAAACGCCTTTGATAGTAATAAAATATTGGTATATTCTTTTTTTATGATTTTTCTTCTTGAAGGTTTTTCTATGAATCCGTGGAAAGCTGGATTTGTTTCTTTTTGTCAAGGTCGAAAGTCGGTTAAGTGAGTTGGGCCGTGGTTACACTACTCCGAAATTCGGGTCGAAAACCGAAATTCGGTTCTTCCTACAATCTAGAACAACCCTTATGACGTCATATAGTTTATCATAAAACAGTGCAAATACCTTCGAACACCTTCGAATTTCGGAGTAATGTAACCACGGCCTATAGAGGTGGCGCAAGATTTTCGTAGGAAAAAAAAAATGATTAGTTGGATTTATGTTTTATTTTTATAGTAGGCGGCAAAATTTCAATTAAAAGTTTAATAAACTTAATTGATTTAGATAATTTTTGATTTTATCAATGATTGCAAAATATTGTTTTCTTGGAATGTGATATGAGTTGTAATGTTACGGTCTTGCGTAAGGGAAAAAAAAATATCGGGATCGTGTGGTTTGGCTGAGGTGGATGGGTTGCCCCTGCGAAAAAGTAATTATACTAAGTTACACTCCCAGGCATTTTGTATTCATTAATTTTTTTTTTTTGAATTGAGGAAAAATGTTTTAAAAATATTTTCTAGCTGAAGATGTATGCGCTTAATCATCCAATTTTTTCTAAATTCTCTATTTTCAAACGCAATTTTTTTTTTCAACTATTATTTCCAATGCATTTTTATCTTGTTATTTGATGCATCAATTTTATTGGGTCAATGGCAAGTGGAAGTAGTGCACTCGCATTTGGCGCTCTGGTTTATAGCAAATATTATAATAAACGTCATGAATAAGATTTTTTATAGATTATTTTGAAAATAAATGCTGGGAGTTTTATTTTTTAATAATTTAACTTACCAGAGCTTCGTTTTTTTGAACCGAGCAGTGTGTTAGATTCAAGAACGGACTTGAATAATTTAACGTAAACTTCTAAATATTTTTGGATAAATTATTAATAATTTGGTTTTGACTCCAAACAATGTTGTTACTCAATTTCCCCCCAAAATGTTCATGGTTTTCATTCTATCATTTATTGAATTTTTGAATTTTTTTTTTGCAGAGTATATGATTATAAGAAGTTCTAACTCCAAAATTTCGAATCGCCATGACTGAACTATAAGAATCAGTAAAGATTAAGACCTTTTGAATTTTGCTACGTAGAACACAATTTAAAGCCTCGTGGATTGCTGTTAATTCCGCCGTATAAATGCTAGCCAGTTCCATCGTCCTCTTTCCTTTCAACAGAGCGGATTAAAACCTGGGATTTCCCCCAAATTTGAGGCTTTAGAGAAACGGTTCTGGAAGTTTCGATGATTTGGCCTTAAGTTCGGAAATTTCACGGCAATTGGAAACTTTGCTGTCACTTAACTCGAAAAAACAAAATCTTTAGAAGTCTTAACTTACAATAGAAGAATATTCAGGAGCCTTGATGGCGAACTTGCACATCCGAATTCGTCAAAATGGGGACTTTGTTGAAGTAGCTAAAACCAAAATTAGTGCACCGCTTTCTGTTAACGAAAATTCTTTGACGATGCCTCCATGATCACCGTGAAACTTCCTAGTTTCATGAACTCTGACGGGAATGCCTGAATTCTTCTTGTGGAAGTCGCAATGATACTTACTTTGGCGTTCAATTTTCGTGACGGTTTCCCAGTCTCTTTTAAATTACGGCCTCTAGAATATCCCACCTTTTCCTCACCTCGACCGCACTTTTCAAATTAAAATTTTTCAACGCCGATTCTCCCAAAATCAAAACCAAACGATCAAACAAACCTCAACAAATACTTCCACCAGATAAAATTATCCAATTAACTGAAGTGGAGTAATCGAAAGCAATGAGCGCATTCCACTTTAGCCCATAAACATTAAATCAAGAAGTCAAGTGCTTCTGTAAACGCGAATGATTTGTCTCGGAACTATTATCGCTTAAATCGTTTTAATTTAATTAACGATATCCCAACGAGCACCCTGTATATAAAATGATCATTACAATAATTATAATTGAAGTTTTCTTTTTTCGGATCGTATTAATCGATTAAAAACCGTAGAGCTAACCTGTCCAGGAAGCTCCGAACCATGAGTTATACAAAAGCAGTTATCTTGACACATTATTAACTATCTAACTTTTTTTTTTTTCAACTTTGGAATGAAAATGATTCTTAATGATTAGCATTAAACTTTTTTTTTAATATATAAACTCTTTTGGAATAATTAAAATGAATGAGAATGATCGAAAATCGTTCCTATTTGGCGATGATGACTGTAATTTTTTTTTTTTTTGAATTTTTCGTTTTTTCGCTTCCTAGAAAATTCGTTGAAGAATCAATTAAATTGAATTCCTAAGCTAAGTATAAGATTTTTATCGACGCTTCATTTACATGTGTAACATTGTAATCAATTTACACGCGGATCGAGTATAGCGAAAGAGAGAGAGAGAGAGAGGAGAGAGGGGGATGGGCAATTCCGATTGAATTCAATATATTCGTTGATTTTGAAATTTTCGAAATCCTGTCCATTTTCGCAGATTGTTCCATTTACTTGAATCTTCCAGTTGAATAATTGTATACAATTTGAGTGGCAATAACCGACGCGATAGAAATGGAAGCAACTGCCACAATGAGATAAGAACTGCAATAACGGGCGGGAAATAAATCAAAGATCATCCCATTTTTATTGTTATTATTTTGTTTTTGTTAGATAGTTATGATTTGTTTGGCTGGAAATACTTTTCGTGTTTGTCTTTTGGGAAAGTTGTTTTTTTTTTTCACAGCATCGGGGGCGAAGTTGAATGTTCCCGAGGAGCAATAATCGTTTCCCGCGCGCGGTTTTCAAGAAAATTTTCGAGGGGTTGTTAATGTAGGGCAATCGCACGATTTAAATGCGAATCTTGCCCCCCTATTTCTTGAAAAGTACAAAGGGATGAAACGACAAGGTTAATGTTACTGCAATATTTTTGAGGGATCGAAGGAGGTTATTAGATTCTCCTGATGGGACGTTTAGGAGGAGAATAAACGATGCGGGGGATGGTTTTGAGATGATGCGTGTTTTCTGCGGATTTTAAAATTGGAATCGTTGCCGAATGTTTTTTGTGGCTTTGAGAAATTGTCTGTTGGTCTGTGAACTGGTTTTTGGTTAATCGGGTTCAATTTCATTGATCTAGCTAATCATAATACTCAGGTTTTGCAAAGACATACAACTATCTAATATTACAGCTTTTGGCTTTGAGTTTCGAACGGCCACCTCTTGCAGCTTGCAGATTGGTGGTCATGATGGCAATTTGAACCTAAACAAAATATGGGCGCTGAATCACTTCAATTTCAGTCTTGAAGATTCTTGAGCTATGAAGTCTTTCTTGGATCTTGTCAGCGGCCATCAATAGTTGACGGTCACTGAAGTCTTGAAATGAACTTCTTCAATTTTCTCTGATCTTCATGTAATATTCAATGTGCGGTAAAAATGAGGTTGATTTAGCATTAGGTATGTCGTCCTTTCTGGGGAAACATAATGCCAATCAAAATTCCCGAATTTCAACATTTCAGAACTATTGAAATCTAAAGATTCAAAAACTTACGTTTTCAAGCTTTATAAAAAGTCCCTGTAATAATTTTCCATATCGACTTTTTATTCGCTTTTCCCGGGATTTCAAAACGAGGAAAAATTCATAAACTCTTCCGGATATTTTGATCTCGGAAAACAGGAATCCCGAGGGTACAAGAAAACGCCATTGCGAAAAATTTTACATGATAAAAAGCTTGGGATCCAGAGAAAAAAAAATTGGTACCATCCGTGTTTCTCATCAAATAAATTTAAAATAATTTTTGCCTCATCAAAAACATTTTTTTTGAATTTTTTTCGTTAAAAGAAATTTTTTACAATTTATTTCTCGTTCAAAACAATTTTCTACAATTTTTTCTTATCAAAAAATTTTTTTTTTGAAATAATTTTTTTTTATTAAAAATTTTTTTCAGATTTTTTAACTTTAAAAATAATTTTTAAAATTTTTACAGTATGAGAAACAAAATGTACTATAAGCTAAAAAACTTTTCGCGATCGTTTAACCCCAAAATCTTAGCTCTTTCTCTCAACCACTAGTTTTCGAATAAAAATTTTTCCAAATCTCCCAAATTACATAACAATTTTCATAACTAAAACCCTTTCATAACAATAGTTAAATATAAACAATCCCTTTTTTTCGTGTTTAGGTCTAATCAACGTCATCAATAATCAATTTGGTAGCCAGCGACGACAATGCCTCTTGGAAAGAAAGTCACGCATATATTGAATATGAAAAAACCTTAATTGACATACCTTGATTGATCACATAAATATATCTATTACCACATTGTATCGACTTGCATTTCTCCTATTAGCATTATTCGATAACAATACGTGGGAAATCTTATATTTTTTTTTAAAAATCGATTACGTTATTTGACGACACGCCGTTCTTGTGGAATATTTGTCATTTAGTGCGAGCTCATTAATATTCCATATATTTTATATTAATAAAATAATTATTTTTGCTTTATCATATTATAAGACGGGTAGGCGTGTAATTGTGAAGAAGACATTCAAGGATGAATGAAATTATCATGGTAAATGATATGTTTAAACCGTGGTATTCGCCACTGCCCCCTTGGTTTGTTCTTTAGTTGAGTAGTTGCTCAAATATTAACATAGGTCTCACTGTTCTTAAAAAGTCATTTTAAGTTCGATTGTTTAATACGATGTCTCCCATTTATCCTTGAAATAAATAGTTTTTTTTTTATTATTGTATTTTTTAAATATGAAAAGAGGATCTCTCCATTACGTTTTTCAGTGTTGATGCTTTAGTAGCTTGTCAGTTTTGTTAATTGTTGGTAATTTTCTTTTTAAAAAGCCCTTTCGTTTTTCGCGCCGTGCGCTCGAAAGAGAGGTAAAAAGTTAAATGCTTTGTAGCGTAATCGCTTTTTCAATTATAATTGAATTATTTCGAAGCGCTTTTGCCATTTTTCTTTAGTGAGAAAATGAGAAGCTTTTATCGTTTGGACATTCAAATGGAAGTTTTTCGAAAGATTGTTATTGCATGAAATTATTTTAAAGAAAGGTTATTAAGTATGATTTTTTTTTTTGATACGGTTACTGAAATTTATGCAGTTTTTTTTTGAATTTTGGAGTGAGAATGATGAGGTTGATAATGATTGATAGTCTGATGAATTGACTGTCTGGAATTGACAAGCTTTAAAGATTTTTGATTTGACAAAATTTTTTAGTGATTGGTGTTGAAGCATTTTTTTTTCTCATGATTGTCGAAATCGACGTTGTGGCCGTTTTTTTTTTTGTGGATTCCTGAAATTAGTTGTAGAGGAGGAATTGTTGTTAACTTTTGAATAAAATCAACAATAAAATTTACGTTTGATGTTTCAAACTGACGCTAAAGCCGGAATTTTTTTATGTTGTTAGAAATTTTCCCCAAAACGGATTTTTTCCAGAATTATTTGGAAATTGACTCTGACAAGGGATTTTTTTCAATTTTTGTAGAATGGATGCTGAAGTGTGAGTTTTTTGAAACTGACGCTAAAGCAGGAATCTTTGGGGATTTTTTCGATGCAGAAGTATAAATTTTAAAAGAATTTTTGGATATTGGAGCTAAAAAAAATTGTTTTTGAAAATAAAGCAAATGGCACTTAAGCAAGAATTTTTCAAAATTTTTTCGAATTGGAAGCTGAAGTAAAAAGTTCTTAAGTTGGCATTTTTTTGGGGGAGAAATCAGCTAATGACGGTAAAGCAATTTTTTTTCATTTTCTCAAAACTGTCGCTTAAGTTGGAATTTTTTTGCTAAGTTTTTGCATGAGCCAAATAAAAAAAACATCAATTCCATGAATCTATGCTGAACCCCGAGAAACTTCTCCAAAAAAAATCGGAACTCCATTCGACCTTCTTTAAAAACATGAAGATTTTTCTCAAGGTCACGAATCTCTCTTCCAGCACGTTACATAATTATTTCCGCGTTTTCCCATTGACTTAAAAAAAAATCGCACAAACTCACATCGCATAACCTAAAAACGATTCCTAAATATTTGCTATTTCTCAAGCGGCTCGGCCAAAAACATCCGTCAAAATCCTTCACCTTCAAATTCATCAAATAAAAATCCATATATATCCCATCAGTGGCGTGGAAAGGTAAATCCGTCCAGGTGTCTTTCCACTGCTGGAAATAATCACGGCCATGATTTTTATATTTTATTGCTCCGAATCAACGTGTGACCGATTGAATTTATTTATTTTTTTTTCTGAAATATAAACGCCAACCGATCATTTTCCATGTTTTTAATTCGCCATTCGTTTCGCGACTGTTGGTTGTTAAATAGCGATACAATTTTTTCGAAAGAGAAAAAGTATCCAGATAAATTTCAGGCGGGAGTTTTGTATCAAATTCAAGAAAAATAAAATGCATTATTCATTTTTCGAACTTTGTACTTCAAACACATCTGCTTGCACATGCTTTGAACGTGATCAATTTCTCATTGGAAAATCGCTGTTTTTCTTTTTTTCAGAAAAAAAATTTTATTGTTATTTTTTTCGTGAGTGTGATAATTTTTTTAGCAAACAAAAAGAATTTGTCTGCGTTGGGTCTAGACATGCCAAATAATGGCACGATTCGAATAGCTGTTTCCGTCAATTTTTTTTTTCGATCGCTCAATTTTCGTTTTGCCTTGTGGTCACGCAAGGCCAAATCTTGCATATCTTCCAGTCTAGTCGAGTATAATCTTGAACTAATCGCTGTGAACTTTTTGAAAGGTCTCACGCTTTCAAATGCCTCTTCATTCAATAATAGGGTCAAATCCAAACTGTGGCGTGTTTTAGCGCCATATTTATTTTTTTCGAGAAGAGCGAACGAGCGAACGAACTGGGAAGCTAAAGGAAGAAAATTTTAAAATGACGCTGGAGCTAGAGAATTTAAAGAAATGGACGCTCAACGCTCAACGAACTTTTTTTGGAGATTTCAAAATATAAATGTTAAAGCTAGAATTTTTGAAACTTTCAAAAAATGGACGCTAAAGCTAAAAATTCTGGGAAATGCCAAGAAGTGGATGCTTATGCTAGATTTTTTTGTGAATTCCAGGAAATGGATAAAGCTTGAATTTTCGGGAATCTTTCAAATAAATGCTGCAGCGGGAATTAGTTTCAAAAATTGTTTGAAAAATGGGTATTTTTTAAAAATTTGGCGAATCAGGATATTTTTTTGGAATTTTTAAAAGTGGACGCTAAAGAAAAATATTCATGAAGATTTTTAATTTTTGGAAACTGAAATCAATTTGATTACGCACAGACGGACGGACGGACGGACATACTGACAGACAGGTTGAACACGCGAGATCCGTAAGAAGCTTCGAATTTGCAAAATCAAGCAATTTTAAATCCAGTTACAATCATAAAGCTTTAACTTCTCATATTTGGGCGCCACTAAAGCAACAACAATATACATCCGTCCTCCGATTCGCTGAAAATCTCACTCTGACTTTGTCATACCGAAATGAATCACTTCCTAGAAAGCAATCTCAGTTCAAGTGGCGCTTCTTTTAGCGCCTCAAGTAACCGAAAATAATTCGCTTGAAAAACAACATCGAGACAAAAATAAAACATCGGTGCCTAGACATGAGATAACAATTGACCGATATCATTTAAATTTTGCGTTTTATCAACATCGCACTCGAAAAATCACATTCCCGTTTTTAGAGTGGGCATGTCTAAACGCCTGCATTGACGTCAATTGCATTGCTAATTAATAACTCCTTATCGTTAATAGAAAGTAATAGTAAACATTAGCAAGGAAAATAATTGGCGGAATAATAGAAATCGCAAATGGGAATTGACATTACCAATATTCCCCTCCCTTATTAATATTGCTTAATTGAGTCAAAAGCGCGCGCGGGGGTAAATTAATCAAGAAGAGAATAAAAAAAAAAACGAACTTGATCCAGTTTTATTGCGGTCGTTATTGCTCCCGTTAACCTTTTTTTTTTTTTTTTAGTAAACCGTCGGATTTGATAGTCTACTACTCATTAATTTATGCTACTGACAAACCCCTTCAAAAAACTAATTTCACTAACAATATCTTTGAGCCAAATAAAAAAAAAAGTCGTTAAAACATCACACAAATTAGATAAGATTCGTTTTCCTTTTTTTTTTTTAAATTAAAAGGATATATTCGGGGCAGTTAAGTTAAAACCAATTTAAGACCTCACATTAAGTTACTTTTAGTTGGTTTTCTTTCTTAAATTTTGAGGATGATTTTTTTGGTTTAAGGAGGATGAGAAAGAATTTGGCGAATGCAAAGTGAGCAGCTTGCAGCGGAAAATATTTACGGGCAGTACTGGGAATCAGCATGAAAGGGTGCTTCCGAAATGAAGCGATCAAAAAGGGTACCAGGTTATCTTCTTCCTTTCTTCTTTAAATGCCCGCTCTTCGTCGGAGGTTGGCGATCATCATGGCAATTATTTTAACTTTGGAGGTTGCAGAACGAGAAATATCGCCTTCTTGCATTCCCGTACAAGTCTTTCTACTTTCTGGATAAAATCCACTAAATGACGGTTCTTATTGTTTCCATTGTAATGCAGTCGCCTTTTGCGACAGGCTTGAGTAATTTGGTGAAAACGGTCCACAATGCCCGCTCCTCGTCGGAGACTGCCGATTATCATGGCGATTTTAACTTTGGAGGCTGCCGAACGAGAAAGGGATACCGAATCTTGACCGGATGGACCAGTCTCTTAGATTTTTGAGCGAAAATGTTTTCCTCTGATCGCGATCTTCCCTTCCAGCACCAGCTGCAGGAGGCGGTATACTTTCCGTTACGAATGATATGGACGAACTATTCAAGCGGAATTCGCAACATGCCACGATATATCTGCATCTCGCGCAACTCCCAGCAACAGCTAAAGGGCAATGAGCGGGCCTTGATGCCAGAGAGAATTTCAGAAGTTGGATATCGCAGGTAGCTAAGTCTAGGTCTTGCGAATCAAGAAGGAATATCGATTAAAAAAGTGGTGATAGAGAGCCTGAAAGGAGAGGGTCGCCAAATCCGTATATCGAAATCCTGGCTCCTCTTTGGCTATGACCAAAATCGTTTTCCACTGACTTCCGTTGATTGGTGGTGACGTCATACGTCTTCTGCTGCTCGGTTCTTAGCTTACGTTTGGTCAGCCAATCAAAAAGCAGCAATTTAGTCGGCGATTTTCTTCTTTCGGGCTCTCTAGTCGCGAATCGCCGATGGATGACAAGGGCCAAGAGAAAATAGTGTGCTTGGGTTGCGAGAGCAGAAGTAGACTGCGGTGGATTGAGAAAACAAGAACAAAAAAATTCGAATATTAGTTTTAGAGAATTTACTGGAAGTTTTACTGACACCACAAGACGAGCCTTTTTACTTCACCTCCTTCTAATGTTTACGAAACTCCTCCCAACAATTTCTATAAATGCACCGGCTTTCATTCCGCTATTTTTTACCACTTAAATAATAAACCCAATCAATATAAAAATTTACATCCTCTCGGTTTTTCCAAGGAGTTAGTTACACACGGTCCCAAGTCATGGACACGTACACCCACGGACATTGTAACAAGAATCCACTTGGTCTGTAACAACTACTTTAATATCTGACATTAAGAAGAATGGTAAAAAAAAAAAATTGAAGAAAACGAAGAATGACGATGACATGATCAAATAAATTATACGACTTTTAAATAAATCTCGTTGCCAATGTTTACGGATGTGTGACACAGCATTAAGGCTGCTTCATCGATTTTTCCCTTCTTTTATTATATAAAATCCACGTAACGTCACTAATAATGTTCGTTTAAGGATGAATCGTCCCCCGCGTTTGGGATCCCCGGGCAAAAAAAAAAAAAAAATCCCCGCTCGTATTATAATCTCGTGGCGGTACGTAGGGGTGCCGGAAAAAGGTCGACGGGGAAAAAGGTCGATAACGATTTTCGACCTATTTCCTTCGACCTTTTTCCTCGTCGACCTTTTTCCGAATTTTAAAGAACGACCTGGAAAAAGATCGATTATTTATTTTTTTGTCGACCTTTTTCCTAACGCTAAGGGAAAAGATCGAATATTAAATTTTCGAAATAATATAAGAATCTGATGGGGAGAAGACATTGATTGAAGTAAATAATTACTTTTTTCTAAGTCATAACATCAAGGAATCTGTGGGAACCTTGAAAGTAGTCAACACGGAAACTGGTCAACTTTTTTTGACCAGTTTCCAGAGAAGTTTCCAGTGTTTCCAGTTACCAGTTTCCAGAGTTTTTAATTTTAGCCTGTTTGACTAGTGCATAGAGTAGACTTATAAGAGCCCCTCATTTACATCAAAATTTAAATCTACGTAGATTTCAAATTTGACTTTGAAATTGAACTTGAATCTACGTAGATTTCTCGGGTGGAAATAATGTACTAGTCCCAGTTCTAGAAACTAGTCTCTGGAAATTAGTCAAAAAAAAGTTGACCAGTTTCCGTGTTGACTACTTTCAAGGTTCCCACAGATTCCTTGATGTTAAGACTTAGAAAAAAATTATTATTTATTTCAATCAATGTCTTCTCCCCATCAGATTCTTATATTATTTCGAAAATTTAATATTCGATCTTTTTCCTTAGCGTTAGGAAAAAGGTCGACATAAAAAATAAATAATCGATCTTTTTCCAGGTCGTTCTTTCAAATTCGGAAAAAGGTCGACGAGGAAAAAGGTCGAAGGAAATAGGTCGAAAATCGTTATCGACCTTTTTCCCCGTCGACCTTTTTCCGGCCACTCCGGTACGTAACAAGGAATAACCGATACAGTTAAAACATGATTCGATAAAGATCATCTTTCAGTAACAATAAAATTTAATAAGTAGATGTCCTTTAAGGAGGAGATCATGTTAAAAATTATAAAAATATATTGATGACTTTATCAGTAATCGATACATGGAAAAACTTTTCACGAATCAGTGAATTCGTTACTTTTAGTTATGATTATCAATTAAGAAAAACTTTCACAGGCTTTTTATTCCTGATATTATTAAATTTTATTGGTTTATATTTTATGGAAACTTTTATTATTTTTCGTGTTTTTATTTTCTTTTTTTCTTCAATCTCTTATATTAAGTTTGTTAATATTGTATTTTATCAAAGTTTTTCGGGGAAAGTATGTGAGGACATAAACACTTATTATATGGATAACATCGGCTTGATTGGGGAAAAAAATGCCCATAGGCGCCATTAGCTGATTGAAAGCAATGAGGGCAATTAAATTTCTGACATAGGGGCTCCCTAGCCCGATTTTCCTTCCTCTAGCCAATTACTAAGCACTTAGTGCTGAATCCGGGAATCTCTATGCTTTTTGATTTGATTTTGATGAGACTTAAAGTTTTCATTGTTTTGATCTGACTAAGCAGGTGTCCGAATGAAAGGGGAGTGGTTATGATGAGGATATAACTTTCTAGCGGAAAGCATAGAGGATCTTCAAATCCCAAAATGAAGAACAAAAATCATCTTCTGGTCAACGAAATTGTTATATTCATAAAATTGACAGCGCTATGCGCGATAGTTTGCTAAAAGGTTACAAGCCTGAAGATGATTGTCAGGAGCGATTGAAATGTACATAGCGCTAATAATTTTGTTGACCAGAAGTGGTTTTCTTTCTTTATTTTGGGAGCTGATGATTTTGGGTCAATGGGGCTCATCAGATTTAAATGAATCATGGAGGATTTCCAAAGTTTGGTGAATTTTGATGATGGCTCATCATCAACTAAGGCCTATCTGGTCCAAGAACTGTTCAAAATGAAACTAAACTCCTCTTGGTTTTCGCATAGTAAAATCCTCTTCGGGAAATGGTCAATGACTTTCTGCAGCATCTCCGGGGTTCCCAAAGCAGGGGAAAAGGTGTGAAGCACTCCAAATCTAACATCATCAAGACTAAATTAATAATCGTGAGCAAAGTCGGTTTTTATCCTGCTCGATTGTTCTAAAAGAGGACTGAGCCACCTATTTCAAGTGGTAAGCATCAGCTACAGCTAAAGCACTTTAGTCGTTTATTGACTAATTGTTTGACCCCACTAGACGCTCATTGAGGAGAGGAAAGTATTGAAAAAAAAGAAGGGTTTGGCTGAAAAGCTTGTCATGGCCGCGCAACCGTAGAATCAATCTTGGTTGTCGAATATTTTTACAGAGCGGCGATAGATATAAAGAGATCATCCGTTGATGGTCGCTTACGCTCGAATTCAAGCATGGCACCTTAGAAGAAGAATTCTGACAAACTAATTTGGTCTCAAGTTTGGTGATACTGATGACTGGTTCTTCAGTCTTTTTCTATCCATTCCTGGACATAGGCCTTTCGGGTCTTCGGGGCCCGCTTCTTTCTGCAAAGCAATATCCTTGTCAAGTCACTTTTTTCCAATTTCAGCCCCGATTCTGTTATTCTCCTGAACCTGAGGACTCGTCCTCATTCATCTAAAGACTTGAATCTTAACCAATTTAAAGAAGCGCAGCTAACCCTAAGATCTCTTCGTGAAAAAAAAAGCTAATCTGCTAATCTAGAATTAACAAAAGGAAAATTAAACAAATCTGAACAATCTAACGGTCTTGTGTAAACGGAAATAACGTAATACTCAAGGTCATGCATAAGTGTGCTGAATTTGAAATTAATATCTAACACAACTCTTAGATCGGTCAAACAAACATGCCATACTTAACTTACCGCAGCATTAGTGAAAGTATTTTTCAATCGCTCGGAAACGTTTATCGCGGTGAAAAACATTTTTTCCCATCGGCCCTTTTTTGCAAAAGTTATAAAAAAAATCTTTACATTTGTTAGAGGCGATTAAGCACGGTATGCGCTCGGTGAAAATGATTTTTCGCGAACGATTAAAGATTTTCCTCGAGTTTAACGGTTTTGAACGTATGCAAACCAATTTCAAACGCGTTAACCGCATGATTAACAATCGGTAAACCGGAGGAAAAACCCCGAAACCCGGGCCCAGAATAAAACGGTTCGAAAATTTCTGTTCGGGAAAGGTTTTTACTGATTTATACATTTTCGACACTTGAGATTATTGCCGGCGGTTTTTTGGAGAAAAGGAAAAGGAGAGATGAAAATTTCATTTAGCGTCGTGTGTTAAATTATATTACATAATGACGAATGACCTTTGGCAATTATCAACAACAAAAAAAAAAGATGAACTCTGTCGAATTAGTCAGTCATCTATGAAAGGGCTGTCATATTATCATGTCATCACCCGCTTCTTTTTTTTCCTTCTTCTTTAACTTATGAGTATTTAACTGAGTTAAGCAGTCAATCATTTTTCTGCTGTCATTTTGGGTGTCGTAATTTCTTCATTACAAAGAAAGGAAAAAAATGGGTAGGTTAGTTGTAGAGGGTTCGTTGACATTTGTTTTTAGGGTAAATATTATGAAATGTAACCCTGTTGGGATTAATTGTCAGTTGTTTAACCTATCGGAATTGTCAACGGGTTTTTTTTTTCGGCGACTTGACAAGGGGATTTAAAATGAATGATGATGGGGTTGAATGAAAATTTTTTGTAAGTTGTTAAGCTTTTGATGATGAAGTAGGAAGTAAACAAATATGCAAAAGGTCGATGAGTTAGTTTTGGAAAATTTTATCGAAAATGCTTTTGCATTGGAGACAGCAGTAGCAGTCGAAACATGGAAAGAGACCGTCCGCGCAGAGGAGAGGTTTTAACGACGAATATTTTGTTTTCGTTTAATTTTTGGCCTGCCTTTCCAAAAACCGAAAATGGAAACTCAGTCCTTTAAAAAAGGAAACCGAGCAGTTTTAATTTTTTTTCGTGGTTTCTGCATTTTTTTTTTAAATTTGCAGAGCATTGAAAAATCAAGTAACAAAGATCCTGATTGACCCTGATGCGGTTTATCGAGTCAAAGTTGGATCCTTCAATTATGATGGGAATTGCACCAGTGTCAGTTCTTGTGTTGTAATTACAAAAAGGGCACGAATAGCTAGTAGATACTGACGGTGCATTTTTAAAAATAATTTGTACTACTTTTATAATGCTACAGTCGCATTTAATTTTTAAAATGTTTTCCGGCAGCATTTCTGCTTTATCTTTTAAATCCTTTTTTTATAGTAAGGATGCTCTTTGCTTGTAAATTTCTTGGGAGCACCCTTTATCCAAAATTGCAGTTGGTCTTTATAAAATCTTATATTTCTTTGTAAACTTTAACGCTTTTTCTTCTTCCCCTGTTTACGCATTAGGGATGAACAACAAGACTTTCGAGAAATTTTCATGAAATTTCTCATGAGTCTTGTCGTCCGAGAAATATCCTGAAAATTTCTCGAAAGTCTTGTTGTCCATCCCTAGTGCGCATCGATTAGGCTTTTGATTTTGTCCAACTTGTGAACAAAATCTCTCTCAGCCCCTTTGATTTGCTTCAGTTTTTTCCCTAATACAGCTATTTTATTAGAAGTGCAGATGACCAAGTCGTCATAGAAGGATTACCAAATATATATTTTTTTATATACCCCATTTTCGCGGGGAGCGCCTTTACCCGGATGATAAGAAAAGTTCTTGATGGACTTTCTTCAATAAAAAGGCCTCAGGGTAAGTCATAGTTGAGTTGAGAAGAGAACGTGTCCAGGCATGCGGGTCGGTTGGGTTGGAGCCTCCACTACTTGTGAGCCAGAAAAAGCACAGACCGCAACAACAGTTTGCTGCAAGTTTGCATCAAGTAAGTGCAAGTTTACACCCTTGCCTCAACCTTACCTCAAATTTACAGCAAACTGTCGTAATTGTTCTTGCGGACGGGGAGGCGTCTGGAGGGGTTTCTATTCGGGTTGGAGGGGTTCTCTTCTTCCCTCTCTTCCAACATCTTTCTCCCTTCTTCTTCTAATGTCTTGTGGTGTATCGCTCTTCGTCGCTCCCTTTGATTCTCCTCTCGTGACATCTTCACTTCCTCTCGTAACTCTAACAACTCTATCTCCCTTTCTACCTCTATCTCCACTTCCTGTACCCCCAAATACGGTACGATCGTCGCATCTGAATCCTCGATGTAGTCGCTATTCAAACAGAAAAAAAAACGGATACTCATATTATTGTCGGATCCCGGTGCTTTCTTTGGTTGGAGTTTTTTGATATTCTCTTTCACTTCTTGAGCAGATGTAGTCTGACATTTGAGATAGGATCGGCTTGGAGAAATCGGAGGGCTTCACGGGTTACTTTGAGGTTGTGAAAATATTTTTGGTATCGTAGTACGCCCTAAATTGGTCTACCCCGCCCTAACTTTGACCACCCTAAAAAGGTTTCTCCTTAGAGTACTCGATAAGAAAAACGTTTTTAGGGTAGTCAAAGTTAGGCTATTCATTGTCCAAAAACTAGATAGTAAAGTGGTTTCCTTGAATGTTTGCAGGTGCCATTTTCGGAGGCGCCTTTTTCCTTGATCAGAGTGAGAAATACCGAGTTGACAGATACCTTCCATTACAGAGCCTTCTGGAGAGGAATGTCATGGAGCAATAGAGCTTCAGGCCTTGTAAAACCATAAACAAATAAAGAGAGAACTTAGACGGAGACTTAGTTACAATCAATATTAAAACTACCAATCTTCATTCATCGAAACTTACGCAATCAAATAAAAAACATTTTAAATCATTTTTTTTGAATGCCCTCTTGAATAATCACCAGCTTCTCTATTAGTAAAAAGAAAATAATGCGGGAAGGTTGGAAAAAAAATCGTTTTTAAATAAATCAAAGTTTTGGTTTCTTTGTTTTTCCATTTTATAAACAGAAGCTCATAAATATAGGTGTTGACATCCAATTATCGTGGTTTACCCACTCAATCGCCGACAGCGAAGTTACCAGACAGAAATCGCATTAATTAAACGTAATTATCATAATCACATTTAAATATACAACTCGTTCAGTTTGTGAAAGGGTTTGTGGAAGAGAATGATTATGAAAAAAAAAAAAAAATGCAGAGCAGGTTAACCGCTTTTGTTTTCTTTTTTTCTTCCTCACTGGACTGCGTTAAGCAATTAGTATGAAATTAAAATGATTAAAAAGCGTTTTTATATGGGTTAAGGTGTTCGTTTTTTTTTTTTTTGATAATGATTCCGGGTTTTTGAATCATTTCCGCTTCCTTCAGGCTTATAATTTTTTTTTTTAGAAATGCCTTTAAGGAAACGCGGAAGATTTTTCGTACTGGGGGATCGAATGAAAAACTTTAAAAGAAGAAACCCGTTCCTCATTACAATCATTTTATAAGGAAAAAAAATTCTAGTTTCAAATTAATGCCTAAAATATTTTTTTTTCGGATTGGAATCGTTAAAAAAAATCTATGTTGAGATTAGCGGCGGGATGGGAATAGCGGCTCTCGATAAGAATTCTCGTCCTCTCTAATTAACGCTCTGGCTGTCAGGAAATAATTATTGAACATGTATGCGCTTGATATAGGGTTGGTATACAATTCCCGAACCGATTTATAAAATTTATTTACATTTGAATCCATAAGGAAAAGTATTATCTAGGAGTATGAACTGGTCGGCTCAAGCCACACCTGCCTGGGAAAATTAAACCTGCGCTTGATCCAGAATTGACGCCAATGTACTAATTTAGAAATTCAAAAAATTTTTGGGCTGAGAAGGCAAGTTCGGCAAAAAATGGCTGACTTGGTCCATGCAAACCTCTCTTTCATCATCGCCTTACCAGAATTAACGAAGGATTTTCCACGTTTGACGGTAAACGTGACGCTTCTTAAAAAGTTAAAAAAAAAATGGTACAAGAAAGAGAATGCGGAGAGAAAATGCGGAACGTTTTCGTAACTCATTTAAATGAATCCAACTTATTTTAATGAGCTCACAAAACACGTACTAGATAACTCTGATTAAGTCCTTTCACGTCCATAATTCGTCCTGGTCTCTTGTTGAAGACGACATAGTTATGACTCACATGACTTTATTAGCATAATCTGATTATAAAATGATATATCGCCGTAATATATTTACTTATGGTTAAGATATGATCGCTCATTATTAGATTCGGGAGTAACAATTTTTTTTTTTCCCCGAGATATGTGGTATAGTTTTATTTTTAGTTGGGAAAAAGGCGGGCGGAAGGATTAATGGATGCATTTTTAATTTGTACACCACTGGATTAAATCCATTTTTTGGTATACAGTATAAAATGATTAGAAATCGATTGGAGTAATTATAAAAATTCATTATTATATTTTTTTTTCTCTCTTTGTTTGGAGGATGAACACCGATGGAAATGTTTAGATTTAATTCGTGGATAATTATGTTACAGATCTTAGATAACCGTATCTAAAAAAATATTTTCGGGGGTTATCAGATAGGGTAATGGTTTAATTTGGATGAGCTTTACGGGTAAATTTTTTGTTGTGGGTTAAAGTATGACAAGGTGAACGGTAGGAACGTGTGCATCATCGTTCTCGTAATCTTTTCTCACTTTTGGTATTTGCCGCTCACAAGAAAAGGTTGAGGCTAGAGGCTACTGTGATCAAAAGAGACAGTGACTGAAATTTTTCTGTTCTTTTAAATTAGTTCTCTATTAAGGACTTTGCTGAGACTTGATCCTGATGACAAAAGTCCAAATCTACCAAAATATAGGAGTACTCCTTTTAGGATGCGCTCCGATGAAAAGATTTGAAGGCCCACTGGCAGTCTTTGATTATTAGTATGATTAGGGCACGCCGGGCTGGAGGGCGGCGGACTAGGATAGGTCTGAATGGCGGAACTCTGTGATGCGGCAATAAAGCTCCAAGCCTTGTAACGCCGGATAAGTAAGTAACTAAGGCACGCCGAGTTTAGTGAACGGGCAAGAGGCGCGTCTGCGGACGATGCGTCAGGTTCTGGATGAACGCCTCGCGAGTTGAAGACCTTTTAGGAGACCACTGCTTCATTGGAAAGGTAACGTTTCTAACCAAGGTAGAGCAGTCGGGAGGAAAATCTGCGACACGGTCTTCAGGCAATGAGGTCGTCGATTGATTTACTGAGCTAGTTTATCAATAGTACCCTATCTATAATTTTTTGCTGTGCTGCAGTATGTATTCATGAAAGAGTAAAAAGGCTCACTGGGCTTCTTACAGGTCACTGCTACCTTCGGGTCCACCTCTAAAAAATGAGGAAGGTGGAAAGTGAAATCTGCAGGCTGTGCACAGGAGCTAGGGAAACGGTGGAGCATATCCTCTGTTTCTGCGAAGCTGCCTCCGCATGCCCTCTCAGAATCCTTGGGAAAGCATTCCCCTCATCTCAGGTGATAAGGGCTTCAGCCCCTACGAAAGTCTTGGAGTTCTTCAGTGAACTCCGACTTATGTAGTATTAAACAGTAAGGGCATGGCACAATAGACCACAATATGATCGCAGTGTCCAGGCGAGCATCATAGGTCCCCTACCCTCATTTACAAAAAAAAATGTATTCATCAATTTTGCACAAAGCTTTGCTCGCATTTCTTAAATTTTTCACTAGCTGCAACGATTCTATCCCCATTTCTTGAGAAAAATCTCCAAAAAAAAAGCTTCATGGAAACGAAAGTTGCTGAATCATGCAGATTCCAGGTTTGCGTGCTTTAAACCTGTAAATCTTGGCGCCACGTGAGAATTACATGTGTTTAACACGCATGCAAGATAACATCCCATAGCTTGAGGGCTTGCCTTGTTTTTCAAGGTTTCTTAAATTTTGAATTATTTCCATAAACACATACGTCTTTATTATTATTGTTTTTTTTTTCATTCTTCACCATCTCCTACTTCAATGTAGAACTTTAATCCCCTCGGGCAAGCCATTCCGCCTTTCCTTAATTTTTTTCTTAAAACTTCTCCTGAATTTTCCTTTTAAGAAACTTTTTATAATCACACAGGAAATTGTTTATTGAACTCGATGAATGACCTTCCTCAAAGTTCAGCATTTGTCGTCTCTTCTTCAAAGATGATCAAATAATTATACACATGACTAAGAGGTCAAAAAACATTTAGCGATTTTTTTCGATATTCTTGACCCGTGGCCTTCTTTCAAGTTATCGTTTCAAATATCGATGGATACGTGATGCTTTTCAATTTTTTTTCCCCGAAGAATTTCCCGAAGGAGATATTGACGTTTCTAAGGATTCAATCAAATAATTTCCATTGTGACCTTTTGATAAATTTTCGTTGGAAATTTGTCGTTCAAGTTTATGGGACCAACTGTTCGATTTTATTGTAAAAGGTTCAAGTTATCGATTGTCTTTATTAACCAATGATGCCAATAGGTCAAGGAATTATTTGATATTGAAGTAATGTTGAGAAACTTTCAGAAGCACGTGCTTTCTGTGGTATTTTTTTTCTTATGTAAAAAAATTCGGCTGATTATTGTATTTTTTTTTTCAATAATAAGTTTAGTCATAGTCATTTGATAAGAAAAGTAAATATTTAACGAGATCTGTCTGTGATAATAAAATAGAATACTTTACATAGGTATTTAATCGTAGCAAAACTCTCTTAAGCTGTGTTTTTCGCTAGATTTTTATTGCTAAATTGTAGGGCTCGAGATTTTTTTTTAGCAAGGGCCTCTTTTAGGGAGAGTATACCCAAACATAAAAGAATGAATGATCCTTAGCAAACGGAAGAGTTGTAGCAAACATTGCTGCATTTTTAACTGCGTCGGGATGAAGCTCTTTGCCTACCATAAACACAGGCAACTTCTGATGATCCGGTAGACGAGGGTCCACTCCTGCTGTAATGCCTGCTTCCAAGTCACCATTGATGGAAGGCAAGGCTATGTCCGCAATCGACATTGTGACGACGGTGATAACGTTGAATTACTGAAGAACAATTGAAGAACATGTGTACTAAACATAGGCCCCAGTACCCAAAAAGCCCCTTTTTCGGGTACTGGGGCCTATGTTTTGTTGAAAAAGGCCTACACTCCAAATTTTAATTATTATTTTTCATGCAACTTATAGCTAACCTAACTTAGAACTAACCTAACTTGTTAGCCAACCTCGCTTAGTAACTAATTAGGAAGAAAAAGCAAGAGAAGAGTTAAATTAATATCATTATTAATAAAATTAATACATTATTAATTTTAATTAATATTTCTTATTATATTAATTTTAATTGATATAGCTGGTTTTTGCGTCTTTGCTAACTGCTACTAGGGTTGTATCATCGGCATACATGTAAAGTTCCGTTTTTCTTATAATATCTTGTGCCAATGAATCCGTAACAATTGTGTAGAGTACTGGACCTAATAAGCTTCCTTGGGGAACTCCTGTTTCCCACTCGACAAGCTTTATTTTTATTTTTCTACTGGTGAGATAGTTATCAATGATATTAATAAAATTAGATAAAAATTAAAAGAAAAACATTATTGTAAAAAAATCTTTTTAGTGATTGTAAATTATTTTCTTTATACTTCACTCCGATAATTTTTTGCGAAGAGAAAACTCATGCAAGTAACATTTATTTGATTGCGTTAATAATTAAATCCAAAAACTTAATTAGCTTTTTAAAACTTAATAGACTGCAAAACTGAATTTTTGCGATGTATACTGTCGGACGGTCGAAGCTCGACTAGCAGCGCTGGCAGCGCTGTTTGTTTATATAGGAGCGCTGGTGGAGGGTGATGACGTCAATGGCTGTCATGACAACAAGGAGGGGCGAGAATGGATTAATGGAAAACGGATGTATGCGAATAAGAAATGATATTTTTTCTTGCCTTTTTACACGATAATGAAAAAGAAAATTATTTTTACTTTCTTTTCTATTCTTGAACCGTATAAAAAAATTAGAATATCGTGCCAAACGTTCTTTGAGAATTCTGCCAATTGAAATCCACGAAAATCTATTGACACTTTTAATGCAATCATGTTTGCATGATTTTCCATGATGTACAATAAGCTTTAATTAATAGCCTCAAAAAGTAAAATCTTGAAGAAACGAATCTAATAGCAAATATCGTAGGTGGGTTGCGGTTAACAAACCCGACATTTTAATTTCATATGACCCGCGTCAATGGCACACACATTTCGGCAACATTGCGGTCTATAAAACCCGCGGTAAAAGTGCTCACAAAGTTACATATATGTATTTAAAAAAAAGCAAAAGATGTTATTAATAGCGTGTCTTAAGTTGTTTTTAATTTAAGGCACAATTTCCGGCTCTGATAGCAGGCGTTAGACTGTGATTACATATAATTTGTGTAAGGGGCCAGAAGCATACACGATCCTACATTTAAAGTTTACTGTTTCATCTCTATATTAGAAAACAATTTTCTCGCACACAATATTATTAAATTGTTTCAAATTATATGGAGTTATCAAGCATTTTACCGGAGCGGATTTTCAAATTTTAAACACTTTAATGTCTTCATCATCATTACCTTGACCTGCCAGGTTCCATCAAATGATTAAGTTAAATATTTTTGACATTTTTATTATTAATATTATTATTTTCCATGGTTTTGCAAATAATATAAGATCAACATCGTTGGAATTTCGCACTTGTGTAAGCTTATGTATTTCTCGCTTGTTTGAAAGTTGTTGACATTTCAATCCAGACGTTATTTTTTTTTTTCGCCTACTGTCATTATATGACGCGCGTTGGGTTTTCAGTAAATTGCCGATGCCGCCTTTTTTTTCCAATATGGAGGAAAAAAATTTGCGCCTAGGGAATCGTATCCTAGACTAATGTTAATGGGTATTTATAACTAAAAAGACATAAAATAATGGATATTAAAAATTAAGGTAACCCATTTAATGCCGTGTGAGACATTCTCAGTCACGTTGCCGTTTATGAGGTTCATTATTTTTTTTCTTCTAATCTTTATGAAATCTCTCGAGAGGATTGATTTCAATATACATTTCATTGGTTATAATTTTCTCTACTTGTTAAATCTGACATAATTAGTTTTTGAATGGAAGAGAGTATGCATGGCTAAGGAATTTTTTTCTTTTTTGTTTTTTCATGAACAATTTCTTAATTTTTATAAAACCTTGAATAAATCGATAACGTTTGAATTAACAAATTAAAAAAATGGAATTTATGTCATTCTTAACATTCCATACGGTCTTAAACTTGATTTCATTACGTCACGTCATATTTTGCGAGGTAATGACGATTGCGATTTTGATTTACTATTTTTCATTATTTAAAATTTTTTTCCTTTAGCGTACGTAGTACGGCGAAGAATGGCATTCCAATTAAAAGGATTTTCATTGTTCTTAAAAAAAATTAGCGTTCTTAAAACTCGAATTCGATTTGCACCGTAGCCCCCTTTACTTCCAAGCCTGAGTCTGGGTAATAGAAGAGTTTCCCACCAGTATTTCGCTGTGAAAATAATGCAGCCGAACTCCAGAAAAAAGATGAAGAAAAAAATTAGCAACAGTAACAGGAAAATCCTAAATTATAATTAAAAAGTATTGCCTAATCTGTTTTTCCCTAATCTTCATTTTTATCCGTATCCCAAATTTTTTATTTGTATCTCGAATTACCTTCAGTTGCATATTCAATAAATAACTATTCTAAATCGATTTATTTCCTTCTAGAGAGACTAGATAGAGAGGGAGGTAGCACTCCGGTTGCAGCAGACGGTTATGGGCTGCGCTATAATGGAAATTCGCCCTGATGCATGTTTGTTTATCGTTCAGGCTGTGGAATTATTCATAAGCAAAGTATTGGAGCCCACAGCCAGATTGATTTTTAAACATTCAACATGGCGGTAGAATCTTGATTAATCCATAAGGCGGTGCGGGAGTGCTCTCTTTCTCTCTATCTAGTCTCTCTACTTCCTTTTTGTATGGAAACTAAGGCCATGGTTCCACAATAGACTCCTCGTGAAAGCATATCTGGTTTGCTCACCCATTCAAAATTTTTTCAAGAATCTTTTCTTCTTTGTCTTCTGCTCTGATTGGGGCATGGATATTGCCGGACCGGAATCGCCAATGTGCGTTTGGTATAGCGCACTGCAAACCAATGAGGAACCAATTTTACGACGCTGAAGCACGAATCCATGTTTTTTTTTTTAATATTTCACTTTCAAAACCATAATTCTAAGAATTTCCTCGTAAAAAGATTTTCATTTCTAAAGCACAAAACCCGCGTAATAAATTACTGTTACTAATTGGTTATGCAAATAAGAAGCGATCAGTGTGCTTAGTTAATTTTCATCTTTTCGGTCTGAATAGCGCCAGTGAGTTATTGACAGAAAAATATAGGAGGAAAAATGATTTTTTTTTTTTAATATTTAGAAATGGAAGGATAACAAGTTCAAAAAAAAATGACTTTTAACAATCGAAAACGTCTTGAGTGGATTATTATTTTTTTTTTAAAAATCCAAAGCCTGTTTTATTTTTATTATATTAATTTTAAAAACTTATTTAAAGAAGAGTCTTGTGAAAAGATATCTTTTTTTAGTCGTCGGGTTGAATCAGTTTTTGTTTTCTGTGAATCGTTATTGTAAACAAATGGGTTGAAATTAATTCGAGTAGCGTTAGTAATAAAAGTCAATAGTAAATAAAATGTCTAAAATGATAAAATAACATTGTTTTGTCTTGATTAATTATTTAATGCCGTGGCGTTGCTTACAATTTATAGGCTGATTCGTGTAGTATGCATTTAGTAGTAATGACCGATATGATATTGATCGTTTGTGAGGCAATCAGTTGTTGATGTTTATGCGGGAAAACAAGTTAAACTTTGAGAGAGAGAGAGTAGCAGCCGGAGTTCCTCAATTTGCACTCGAGCCCAATACTCTGCAAAATGTTTTGGACTTTCGGTACCGACAAAAATTATTTAAGAATCCAGTAGATTTGAATTTGATCAAAGAGAGATTCGGTGAGTGGGGATTTGAGGACTTTGATGAGCGTCAGGCTTGCAGATTTGGGGTGGGGGGCACAAGAAATTTAGCCCTTTTTGACCGAATGAAAGAGGCGGAAAATTTGTCACTTCAAAAAATATTGCTTTTCCTATCGGTAAATTTTCCGCTTAGATAAAATTCCGGAAGAAAATATGAAAATATTATAAACCGATTACACCTTAAATCAATATTATTTTTTTGTATCTCATAAGGAAATATTTAATTTACTTTATGTAGTAATTTAAAGAATTCAAGAGTAAATCACTATCGCCAAATGCCTTGAGCCCACAGTCTAGGCCTTCAGCATGGCCAGTGAATATCACATTAAAAGGTTTAAAACATGTACTTGAAAAAATCCAGCGAAAAAGAATCCATGTACTAAGCCTATTCACATGGAATTACGATGTGAGTAACCGATAGAAAGCACTAATCATTCTTTTTTTTTCCGTTTTGATAATTAAAACATGTAAATGAAGTTATTTAAAGTTTTATTAGGTTTTTAAAATAATTGTCGGTTCATTTCGGCGATTTAAAAAGATGTACATACGGTTTTTTTTTATTATTATTTAATTTAAATTCTATCTAATTGTTTCGTTTAATTTAAAACATCGTATTCCCGACTGGAAGGATATCGTCAGTTTTTTTCGTTTCATGCGATAAAGAAAGTATGCCCCGATTATAAATTAAAAAGATCGTTGGAATCGATAAAATTTAGACCTAGTTCTCGAATAAAACGGATCCGCTTAAAACGGCCGAAGAAGCTTACGTCACATTTTTAGTAGAGACATCATCGGGTTTAGACCACCCACTGAGAAAAATGCGAAAACGGCCCTGAGGAGAAGCCGGTAGCTTTAACTGTCTAGTTGCAAGGACAAAACTCAAATTCTCTGTCTTGATGGCTTCGTGTTTAGGTTTCTGTTTTATGGATTCGGATCTCGTGCCTGGGAATAAAAGTCCAATCAACGTTTAATATGTTTCCCGTTCAATCTTATTGCATTACACTCCCCCTCCTTATTGAAATAATAAATGCATGGAATGAAGAAAATGCATTGAAGTCGATATCGGAGACGTGCTCTTATGCTCACCTGAACTTGTCAGGCTCTTTGAAACGTGCCTTATGCTCAATTGAACGTGTCATGTTGTCTGAATAATGCGTAATTAAATTTTACCTTAGCGCCATTTTTTTACCCTGAATTAAAATACCTGTCCGACCGACAGTTTTAATGGCAATCTTATCAAAATCATACCGTGGAAGGTGAAGGTTTTTAGTGTAGCGTTCCGACATCTTCGACACAGGGACGGAGCCAGAAATAGTAGGAGCTAATTTTTTACAGATGGCAATTCTTGAAAAATTTGAACAAACGCTTGTGGGGTCTACGATACTCGTTGATGCGTCGGGCTTTCTCCTAAATACTTCTTCTTCTTTAAATGCCCGCGGAGATTGGCGATCCTAACTTTGAAGGCTGCCGAACGAAAAAGGGATACCGAATTTTGGCCGTACCAGTCTCTTAGATTCTTGAGTCAAGATGTTTTCCTCCGACCCGGTCTGTGTCTGCCCTCAATCTTCCCTTCCATCACCAGCTGCAGAAGGTGGTACTTCCCGCTACGAATAACACGACATAAACATAGAGCTTTTCCATCTTCTTGCTCATGCGATTCGACATTGCTTACTCGTGCGGTCCATGGCATTACAACATGCGGCGATATATGCACATTTCGAAAGCAGCCAGCGTCTGTTCCAGCACTTTTGTTAACGTCCAACCTTCCTATAGATACAAGCGACGTCCATCTTCCGGGATCCTCTCTGGAGAAATAACCTTCTGTTTGGCATTTAGCGGTTTCCAGGCATTGCGTCATCATGGCTAAAGACATCTTTGATTAGAAAACCTCAAAGACTTATTCGGTCTTTCTTTTGTTCGGTGGCCTCTGGAAATGATGATAGTCAATGTCTGTAGCATGTGTGCAGTATCGTCCACCCTGCTACACTTCCAAACATTTTCAATCTAAAAGTCGGCTAATTCCCATCATTGCCCTTTACATTACTTTCTTGTTTTGAAATGAGCTGCACGGCTTGCTTAAAACCCCTAGGGACATGGCCTCCTTTCAAATTAGGTCACACGGGAACCTAATCCCCCTTTCCCTTCATCTGGCGCCATCGCGACTTCGAAAAAAATCCCCTTTAACCCGTCGGAAAAACGTGAAATAAAGAAATAAACAAACAATTTTAAGGATTGAATGTACTGAAAGCATCGTCGCACGAGTGCTACATCGCGATAAATGATAAGAAAAAAAGTGAGTGAGAGAGAAAGGGATTGTATGAATGGATTCCTGAACGACGTAAGGCCCGTAGTTTATTTAAAGATTTGATATCAAATCTTAGGAAAGAAAAAAAAAAGATAGCATATCTAAACACTCGAAATGAATTGTTTGGGAAAATAACTGGTAAATTCTGTTTTTCCTTCATCGAAAATTTTTTCTATCTTGACATCCCCCTCTTCGTATATATATTTTTTTATTGTTGTTCAAATGCACTTAAAATGATTTTAACGTCAATCATTCTATTCCTCCAGACAAAAAAAAGATGGTTCTTGATGTCTTCACATATTGATAGTGTTCGCGCGGGAAAAGAAGATTAATGCGAGGAAATATCGGGTTTTATTTTTATGGTGAGGAAGGCAACACTTGAACAAAATGCGGAATTTGGAAGGTTTAAGGCACGATATTGCAAATAAGTTGTATCGAATAACGTCATCATGACTGCAATTTTGCAGTCCAAGCGTATTTTGAGCTTTCGTGTTGTGTCAAACCAAAAGCGAGGCGAAATAGTCGCTTAGACACTAGTGGGGCTCTAAGAGGTGACTCTATTTTTCAAAATTTGTAAGCATTCAAAAGTTACCGAGGATCACAAAGGAAATCAGGCAAACACTGTGCAGCATTTTCGAACGACGAGTGCAACCGCAAACATTGATGACAATGGACGCTAACATGTGACTGCAGCAACACTGCCTCCGGCTTGTGAGGAACTCCAAGTTTTCAGGTCCAAGACTTGGGCCCCTGATGGGGACCATCATGCGAGACATTAAGGCCCCAAATCCGATTATTGCGAAGGGGATCCGAGTCTTATTCTTGCATTAACATTCGTGTGCCGCAACTCAAGAGGAGACATTAGCTGTAAAGTTTTCCTCTTGCGTTTTCCATTAGGTTTTAACACATATTTTCTCCGACACCGATAAAAACTTTTGCGTCATTATGATCGGGAATCAGCTGCTTAGACCAACACTAAAAATATATATTACGCTCAAGCATTGGCGCATATTTCTCCGATGATTATTTTACGACTGCAGATTGTTGATTAGATCTCCCAATTCCCTCTTTCTTTATCAGATGTTTAAAAATCTGTTTATTTTTCCATTTTACGATCTTTGATCAAAGAACCTTGCCTGCGATTACCAAGATGACAAATTTAAAAAAAAAACCTCTTCCACATGTCAGCAATTTTCCCAAAGCAGCCATCGAACAATGAACATGTCAACTCTTTTCATAATCCTTTTCCGATAACAATTATCATTATCGACCTTCTAAAAAATGACTCAAATGAATAATCCATCAGGAGAAAATAGAAAAACAAATATCATGCCCACGTAAACACTAAATAATTGAAACGAATGAAAAAGAGAAAGGGGGAAAAACAAAATAAAAAAATTCTATCAAACAATTTTCAAAACAAACATAACAAGAAATTATCTTATATCATGGATTATTGTTGAAAAAGTCGGTTTATTTATAAAACAACATTGACAGATAAATCGGTTTTTAATTTGTTGATAATCTTATTAAAAGATTAAGTACAATGATTTTCCTTTTTTTAGGGGGACTACACGAGTCTAATAATTGAAAAGGTGTTTATTTATTTAAACTTTAGAGAATGAATATTGATAGTGGAGTAGGTCAGCGCACACTAACAGTACTACAGAAAGTCTTGAATTGCATTGCAAACACACGAATCAAACAAGGTTGTCTTTCTGCTCGGGAATATCCGAATAATGACCTTATAGACCTCAACTTTGCTATGGGCAGGTGTCCAATATACTTCGCTTTTAATTTAATTAGTTATTTTGTATTCAAAAGAATAAATCAAATATGGATGGGGAGTTCGTCGCTTTTCCATATGGCACATTCCTGCATAATTTTTACAACTCATTATTGTTATTATTACAAAACTCTTTTGTCATCGTGTGACATCTTGATTTTTCCCTTTAAGAACAATATGAGATCACGATAATTATTAAAAAAAATTTTCGCCGTAAAAATGATGAGATTTTTTATCGAACTTGCGTCAGTATAATTTTTAAGTGTGGTTATTTTGATATTGCAAACATACTCACCGACGCCTTGGACACTTGTAAACGGTGAACAAGTAGTTGACTTTTCAATTTAAAAATAAAAGAAAAGACGTATGCAAGATGAATGAATCGGTCAGGATTTCATGAATGAAAATAGCTATTCCTTTCAAAATTCTTTTATTAGCCAAAGTTTTTTTTTTTGTAAAATCTTTTTGTAATGTTGGTTTTTTCTTCTTTGTTGTAGGTTACCACAGCTTGCCGTCTCAGCGAAGTTACTGTGCCTCCTGATGGTAAGTGTTTTTGTGTTTTTTGAAAAGGTTTATAATTTGCAGACTGGCTATACATTTGCCATCTACGCTTTAAATACTCTTGCCAGCGAGCAAACCCTAGACAGGGCTGACACCGTGCCACTGTTTTTTCAACGAATTTTGCTTATGGGAACTTGAAACTGTTAAAAAGAAGGTACCATTAACTCACTCTACCTTGGCACCCCCTTCTCCCCAATCCGCAAAGATGGAGGCGTCCTACGAGGATCTTAAATTTTCTCGACCACATACACACACACGACTTTACGGGGCACGTATCGCCGCATCACAAACACTGCGCCAAGCGGTTCTATTCTGGCAGGTGGCCCGCCAGTCAGGGATCCCCAGACGTCCCAACAAAGCCGCGGTCTGCCTAGAGGTCTTGGGCATCCATCCAGTTTCTGCCGAATCCTCCTTGTCGGGACGCTTGCGCTACATGTCCCGCCCACTGAAGCCTACGAGCCTTGATCACGCTAGTAATCAACGGCATCCTTTTCATTAGAGAAAATTTTTTCCACCATCCACCAAAAAGTCTTATAATCCACCGCTCCGTCTCCACCTTTGCAGATTGTAAATCCCTCTCAGTCCCAGTCCCCCTAGCCTATTTCCCCTCTTTTCCCTCTTACCAGCAAGATCCGGCAACAACTTTCTGAAGAATTAAGAGGCCAGTGGCAAGAATATTGTTGGTCTGCAAATTAGATTCCTCCTTCTTCCACATACCATCTCTTGTTATATATTTACTTTTGCACTTATTACACTCAGCAATCGCCGCTTTAGTTAATTAAAATACCTAATTGCTTTACAATCCTTTTAACACGAATATAAAATCACAAACACAAACACGAAAAAGCATTTCACTGTCTTCATTGTCTACTCAAAAAATATGAAGGACTCTAACAATATAAAACAACATCAAATCCTAACCTGATTTGGTTAGCTCACGTGTTACACTTATAAACGAGCTTATATTAATTATGATTCGCAATCCCCCTGGTTAGCAAAAAAAAACCTGTTTTCTTAAAGATGCCCTAGATACGTCTAGTCTTGTCTGCTAAAACGCAAGTTTTTTTTTTTTTAACAAATGGGAAAGGAATCGCGTGTTAAAAATGACGTCATCATGGAGATCAAAGTTGGTTTAATTTGTGGTCGAGATCGTTTAAAACCGACAAGTTAACTAATCACTGTTTCTTTTTAAATCAAAATATTCGCTGAAACAAGACCACCTTGCTAAACAGTAGTATGGGCGTGTCTCACATTAGTCAAATTAATACTTGTCATGTACTGGTAGTTTATCACGGCGATTCGTCCGAAACTGGTATGGTTTTTTTTTTGTTCTTGCATTTTCTTCCCAGTGAGTTTTCCCGATTAAAGAGACTCCAAGCTGTCTGGCGTGACTTTTTAAACTTGTTTTTTTTTGTCGTTGCAGGTGGTGATCTGCGGGGCAGTACCTTCTATGGTTCGCTCAGTAAAGCTCTTTGGAGAGAGCAGCAATAAATTTGTTAAAATTAATATGTCGGGGCACGTGTATGCAGCAGATTATAATGAGAAAGACGCTTATCGTAAGTATTGAATTTTTTTAATTAAGCGAGTTAGGCCTATAAGAATTTTCCTACTGATATTTCGCTTAGAGATTGATTGTGTGGTCACTTGGCCGATGAACAGTCTCTATCATATACATTAGGTAATTTGTTGCGGTTGGCAACTCGATGCACGGGTTTTTAGCTAGGGGACCATCAGAATTTTAGCCATTAAGACTGAATTCGTTGCATTTTATCCTGTTGTAGACTTATTCATTGAATAATTCATCTATTGGTAATTTAGCCGTTAGGAGTTCATCTAGTAGATGATCCATTATCAGGGGGGGTGCAACTCTTATGGTGTAATTCGTCCTGTTTCTCACTTATAAGTTAACTATAGGAAATACTTGGATCACACATAAGCTAAGTATTTGTGATGAGAGTTACCACTCTACGTAGTTTTATTTTCTCCATGAGCAATTTTATAGAGGTTTTGCTGGAGATCGCCTGAGCCCAGGAGACTCGTGGACACTAAGTCGCCACATATGAATGTTGTTTCACTCACTATACCTTTGGCGGAGATTAAATTGGAAGTTATGCACATTACTTCCCTCTTGGCAAATCTTCATTTTCCATAAATCACCGCATCCAGTAAGTAACTTATTCCGTGATTTTTCTGGGAGAAAGTCATTGACGTCAGGTACCGTATTAAAAAAGCCGTACCACACTTGTCTTTAATATGATAATTCCATGTTTGTGGTTTAAGTTCTCTTGTAACTTCGAATGTTTTATTATGATGTTTTATCATGTTATAAAACAAATGTCATGTAAACAAATACTTGATCCATTACTTTAATTTCACAATTCCAGTTCGGAATGAACCTGTTAAACTAGTTGACACGCATTATTGAATCGAAGATGATCCCGAATGCATTCCATACTTGGAAATCCGCTCGAAATAATTTATTTTTTTTAATACGTCATTTTATTTTTATTGTTCCCCTTAATCAAACCAATGAGAAAATACCGGAAACGATATATTTTTTTCTTTTATCGATAAATAGGTTAGTGTAATCCGTTCCTTATCGCTTTTTTTCCTGGCGCCTCTTAAAGCTGGTTTCATAACGTTTTTTTCTTTTGAGGAAAAAAATCCGGCGATAGTCAAATAGGTTTATAAACAACCTTGACGTATAATTCGTGAATTAAAATGGTTCTGTAAAATGAAAGTGAGCTTAAGATATTATAGCTTCTCTCGTATCCCATTAAGACTCATGGTCAGCCGTGACTCTAAGTGTCTTCCTTACCCCATGAAATAGATATTCACGATTTTATTGTTTTTTTTTTCCTATTTCATTGAGATTCGTCTATCCCATTAGTTATCTACTAATATTCAGAATTGATTGTTCTAAGCTGTTTCGATTATCAAATTGAAAGTAATATATTTTAATGCGTGTTGGGAAATGAGCTAAGACTTGTGTGGTAAATTACGCGTGTGAAGAAATGTGTCCTTTGAAATTGTTTTATGTGTTTTTGAGATCCATAAGCCAAAAAAATCAAAATCCTGCACAGTGGATCACTAGAAGTTCCAGAATGCAGAATGCGAACCGCTCTGAAATGCTTCGCATTTTTATTTTTTCTGCTTTCTTTCTCCTGCCTGAAACCTTGGCTTTGTTTTTCCCAGATTATTTCTGAGAAAAGGGTATCCATCTGTCGGCCCATGTATTAGGTAGCCTTAAGACGGCTGAGTGGTATTGTTAGTGTTCCCCTGTGGTACGAAGAAACTAGGGAGCCTGGTAGGAAGTGGATATTTCGATGAGTCGCCTGCTACTCTCGAATTGGCATCCTCCATGATTTTGAAGTGGACGTCGCCTTAAGCTTTCTAAGTCATCGTGGCGACTTTCAGTTCGAGATCATGGCAGCCCCGTGTGTAGCAGACGACTCGTCGAAGTGGCCACTCCCTACTAGGTTTCCTAGAAGAAGCCTGTCATCGTTCATTTTGCCAACATGATCGTTCCGATTCGTTTGCCGGTGCCTTGTCTAACAAACAATGTCCTCCATTCCGGCCCTTTATCTGATGTCTTCGCTCCGCACTCGGTCTCGCAGGCTAATGCCTGGTAGGACCCGTATTTCTGCTGGACATATCAGTCATTTAGTAACCGGATACAGGGCAGGTACCCTGATCCAGGTCCTTTTCATCCTTTCTGTCAGCCCAGTCCTGGTCTAATTCCTCAACGGCTTATATAAGGCCCTACTAAATTATCACAAGCTATTCCACTTTCTTATCTTTCTTCCTACCTACTCCTCTTCCCTACAAAACCTGCACATATTTTACTTCATGTGTCGCAATCATTTCCTTTGCGGAAATGTTCTATAAATATTTTATGGCCCGAGATAAACGATCAAATATACAAAAATAGATCACCTACCCAATTTTTTCCCGGTTCTTCCTACCTTATAATTAACAAAAATATTTAATATTATATTTTATTCCAATTGGGAATTGTCATTACGAAAAAGGAAGTCATATTTTACCCAAAGTGTGAACCGGTAAATGGAAATGTTAATACTGTTTTCTAACAATAGTGTTAATACGGTGGTCTAATCAACTCCCCGCAGTAAAAGGTAGCGTTCTGTGTGAACTATAAGATTAATGGTTTTATTGTTCTAGTTTTACTACTTTAAATATTTTTTTATGCTGTATATCTTGATTAAGTGCTTACTTTTTCTCCCCCTCCTCCCGATTAAAATCTTCGAAAGTCGAGATAAGTTCGTGAGAACCCGTATAGAGGTCGGGGGAGGTAACCCGGAATCGTAAAAGTGTTCTAATTTCCGAAAGAAAACTTTTTCAGATGCCCTACGACTCGCATGTTACATTAGAATGAAAAATAAATAAATTAATTCGAAAAGAAGCGATTCATTTACACGTTTGGCTTAAGAGATCACGGATAAGAAACCAATCCCGCCCTGTTAATTAAAACTGAAGATCGAATTATGTGACTAGTTTCTCACTGACATGCACTCATTAATGTACACTAATTACACAATAGCCATGCGATATTTTACTGAAATTTTTTTTTTTTTTTTAAACCTTCTCATGATCTTATCTTCTTATAATCTAAATTTGAAACGCGCCGGAATCAATTATAGATTATCGCGTTTATAAATATATGCGGTAGGAAGAAGGTAAAAAAAAAATTTAGCCGATCCTGTCGAAAAAAAAATCATAGTAATCCGTTTTTTTTTTTTCTATTAGCGCGTTAGAAGATCATGCTTATTTGAATGGAGGTAAAAAATTCGGTTTATTTGAGAAAAGCGATTCATAATCATGGTCATCTTGATTAATCGTCAAACTCGATTAACGGAATCGAATCGCTTTCTTCGTTCCTCGGTATAATATATAGCTTTTAAATTTTTTTAATTTATAGTAAATAATTTGAGAATGGGCTGTTTTTTTGATAATGAATTCATGTCACATACGATGGAGAGTTTAGGAGAAAAAAAATTAGGAGTGTTGGAGGTTCAGATATTAAAGCTAAGTAATGAGAATGAAGTAGTGCAAGGATTGTCAATATCAAGCTGACAATGAATGGTGGGAGTGACAAATTGGGCAAAAGTTGAACACGGCAACTTTTTCACCCCCCCCCCCCCTTACCCTACCCTCCTTTTTCCTTCCTATTGGAACTAAAGTCGCAAAATCCTTAGGAAAGCCGGAAAAGTGAAGCGCAAAATGTATTCACTGAAAAATTGAAAATTTGCCTCCCAGAAAATGCATAGCTTGGTGTCATTAGGGGGCCTAGGGAGGGAGTGGACACTTCGATGGGTCGTCTGCTACATAGGGGTACACCATTTTGAAAACTGGAAGCTGTCATGATGTCGACTTTGACGGCCGCCATTCAGCAATGTTCTTATGCTACCTTAAAACCCATGTTTAACTTATGCAGTAGAAAGTAGCATTCCATTGTTTGAGAACATCACTGCCGCCATTCTTTCATAGAAGGAAGCTGTGATCGCCGCCATTTTACCTTCCTCATGGAGCTGCGAATCGCTCTTCTCCTTGTATATAGGTCTCTAATGTTTTGGTCCCCTTGATTACCTCTGGCGCTCAGTGAAAGAAATACTTAAAGCCGCTCTAAGATAGCAGCTGAAAGTCTTACCCCCCGTGATGGCGATTTCATAATTTCGATTACACATACGGCAGGTTTTCAATTTCCATCAATACAGGATAGGTCAAACTGAACTTAAGTGGCGGTTGAAGGTATCGAATTTATGTTCGAAAAGTTAACCTTGTCAGACGTGTTTTTGTTAACTTAATTTAATCCGTCGTCTGGACAAAAAGCATACATGTACTTCTTTAAGTGTGTTACTTTGTCGCAGGTAAAAAATGCCGCCGAAAAAGGAAAAAAAAAATATAAAGATACACATAAAAATATCTTCGGGGGAGATATGAGAAAGAGAGAGAGAGAGAGGAAAAAAAAAAAAGATGCAGTGGCACGATGTCAAAAATAGAGAAATAGCATGGAGGGAAAAATATGATATTATAGACGCCATGTTGCACCTTCGGAATTCCAGTGACCAAACTAAAAACTCGCTAATTGGAACAGGTCAAAAATCAACACACTTATTTTAACTTCTTTTTATCTTTTTAAACTTGTTTCAATGGAAAAAGGTAATAAAAACAGTTCTTTTTTTGTGTGTGTAGGTGCATAAACTTGATGCTGTAAATGAATGGACGTAAGGGGGAATTGCTTATAAGAAGCAATTTTTATAGTTTTGAATTCGTTTTGTAACAGTGAAGAAAGTTTTTCTAAGGAGCAAATTTTAGGTTGAAAGTTTGCGGACAAGAGAACCGCCAGTTTAGAGCTATCTAGGGGGGACTTGCAGTGGCGTTCTTTAGGCCGGTGCCGAGGTGACAGTCTTGAAAGGGTGCTAAAAATACAAAAAAAAAGCAAATTTGGCTCAGACTAGACTTATTGAGTTTATATGAAGAAAAAAAACATACTGTACAAACTCTTCCAGACGACCAGAGGAAATAAGAATAGGTTGCCAGAAACGTTTGCCATAGATGCGCAATGTTAGAGCATGGGCCAAGTTTGGTGACTTTTATCAGAGAAAGGTATAGAGGATTCATTCATGGTGCCCTGTGTTCAAACTCGAGTTTTATACCGTAAAAAAAATAAAAATACTTGGAGAAATTTTTTAAGAAGAAAAGCCTTGCATAACAACCTGCAGCCAACAAATATGGTTTCGCTTCCTGAATTTTAAAAAATTAAAATATCAACTTTTGCTCATTATTTACTTTTCAGTCGGCATTCCTCCTTGAACCGCGCACGTTATAAAGGAAAAACAAGGAATAATTATTTTTTTCTATATGGCGTCTCCGACACATCTCATTACCAACTTACATCCGTACTCTATGCAACTACACTGCATTTTTTTCTTCCTTATTCGTGACTCCTAGAATCAGTACCGAGTGCAAAACAAACCCAATTTCTCGGTCTGTGACAGTGCAATAAACTATGAAATGACATTAACTATGTGCAACGCAGGATTCATTTCAAAAAAAAAAAAAAAAAAAAAAAAAAAAAAAAAAATTAAACATATATGGAAACACAATAAAATGAACCCATATATTTTTCCCCCGTTTTTTTTTTCTCTCTCCTCTCTTTTTTTTCTGTTAAAAGGTGGAACAAAAATAAGATTGTTTGGTTTCTGAGTTGAATATTTCGAGGAAATCGTGTAGAGGGCGGTCTCCAGTGACAGAATGATTACCGGGTAGTGCTCCTTGCGTTATCAACGCCGCTCTTCTTTTGTTTTCTTTGGCTATTGTGTGGCGTAAAGAGCGCGTCTGCTTCGCATCATTTTTCGGCACCGAAGTCAAATGTTTTAAAAATTTGATAGATTTGAGTTATAAAATCATAACTCAGCCTTGACGATCAATTTAATGGGATAACGAAAAAAAAAAAAAAAGGTACCTAAAGGGTTTTCCTCCTTTTCATTCAATTGTTATGTGGATAAAGTGAAATCCGACACTTTTTTTTCTAGTCTATATTTGATTTTCGATTACATCTCAGAGTCTAATGGGTGGTTGGTAAAAGATGAAGAAGAAACACGTAAGGGTGTTGAAGAATCACTTTGCTTTACAACTGACAGGGGGGTTGTTATATTTTTTTTCGTTAACCCTTTCTTTTATGTATCTCAACTCCTTATCTTGACAAAAATAGGTGTTGCTAACACGGGTAAAGCTAATTTGTTTTTTCTTCTTTTTTTTATGATTGCAGTAAATTTAACTATACGTTCAATCGACTTCAAGTCCAGACTTAACATATATTCGGAGCACGCGCGGAGGTATTTGTGCTTCAATAAGAGTTGGAAGCTAGTAGGAATGGTAAGTATGATTAAAAAAAGAACATGTTTTAATAAGCGTGGAATTTAATAAGTGCTTAGTAAGCATCCTTGTTAATCATGATTTCTGTGTGTGAGAACTAAAGGGACAGAATTCTAAGAAGGCTCATAAGCAAAAGTTATTACAATGGTCTTGGAATTTTCAGCTGGCGGAGTTGCGACTTTTTAGCTCTCGTGCAGATATATATATTAACAGATTTTTTCATTCCTGTAATTGAAGATTAGCATTAAGCTTTAAGCAAATGAAATACTTTTAATATTTAGGCTCTGGCGCGCGGTTTCTTTAAGGTAATAATCTTAATGTGTCTTGAGGGATTTAGCAAAGTGAATTATTGGGTTTGCACGAATGAGAGTTATGGTTTAATTATTATGGTGCTTACTAGAAAAGCAGTTAAAGGGGTGTTGACTCAAGATTTAAATGAAAAAGAGATTGTTCATTATTTTTTTTAAATAAATATTCAAGCTTTGAGCTTTTTTTTAAATTATAATGGGACATTTTTAAAGTTTTGAATTAAAAGGTAAAATCTTTTTCACGGAATGGGGGAAGGGGAGAGAGTATGAGGATGGAAGAATTTATTTTGTTAAAAGGGTCCAGTGGCTTGGTGCTTTAGAACTAAGTGTTCAGGTGACCAAAACCTTCTGCAAAATATTTTATGGGCGCAGAAAGGAAGTAGCGGTTTTGGATTTAGTGTAGGAACTTTTTACTACAGAGAAAGTCAAATTTTTTGATGTTCCTTAGAGCCAGCCCGAGTCTCCAATTTGTACAGCAGTTCTTTGGGTGGAGGAAAAGCGCAACAGACACTCCTACCTCCCCCCAAATTGGGAAACAATTAAAAACTTGTATACTTTCTATAAGGGAAAATTAGAGAGCCTGAAAGGAGAGAGTCACCAACTGAATTGCTGCTTTTTGATTGGCTGTGACCAAACGTAAGTTAAGTACCGAGCGGCAGAAGCCGTATGTCGTCGCCACCAATCAACGGAAGTCAGTTGAAAACGATTTTGGTCACAGCCAATGAGAAGCCAGGATTTTAATATACACAGTTGGCGGCTCTCCTCTTTCAGACTCTATAGGGAAAATATTGGAAAGTGGCCACTTCGAGGAGCCGTCTGATACAGATGTCCGCCATTTTCCAGCTAAAAGCTGCCGTAGTCTCGAAATTTCAGTCCTCTATTTTCGAAATGAAAAGCCGACAACGCAATTGGTAGATTTCTCAATTCCAGAATAGCGGATTGGAAATTGGAAATCATGACAGCTACCAGGTTTAAAAATGGCGGACCTCTGTATAGACGACTTACCGCAGTGTCCATTTTCTACAAGGCTTCCTACTTTCCTTATAAAAATTTCTGAAAGCTTTAACACTGCTTTTCCAGCCGAACTAATTAAAATTTTTTTTCTTCTTCTTTCAGAGGGATAAAAGAAGAAAAGGAGCAATGTGTGAATTCCTCGAAAGTGTAGAATCTAGCGGCTATAGCCGGTATCGTTCAATAGCGAACGCTACTCACTTCCTCGCGTTTAACGCCAAAGGAAAACCCCTTAGATATAATCCGCGTCTCTCCATGGGATACGAAGAGAACTGTATAAACTTTGTTAAAATTGATACGAGTTTTAACATTACTAGACATAACAAAAAAATGTCCGGAGGGAGTAGCACATCTCCGGAGTTTATGAGAATTTTCCAACAAAGCTTGCAACACTCGACATCGAGCAAACAGGCACCGATAAAACACAAAAGGCGGCATCACAAGGAAAAGAGACGGAAAGCATGACCATTAATGAAAAAAAAGGAGAAAAGACTCCGTTTGAAAAATTTGACGTAATTTAACAAAAAAATTAAAAAAAAGAAAAAAGATTTTTTTAGAAAGAAAAAGCGGAATAAACCTTTTTTTCGTTTTTATTGTAATTATTATTTTAATTTCGCGCGTTTTGATCATGTCTTAAACGATCACGACTGCTTGAATCTCACATTTTTTTTTTTGTTTAGGCGTGAGTTAAATCGGAGAATCGATGTGTGTTATTGAAACCGGTTTTTTGAAAGCTTTAAAACGGATTTTTTTTTTAAAATAAATAAAAAATGTAGAAGTGTGTTCATTGTCGCGTAGTGTTACCATGTATTTGAAACTGAATGTTAAGGAAACAAAAAAACAGTTTGAATAACTGAGGTTTGAATGAACTATGACGGCGTTTTAGTGGATATAATTTATTAATTTAAAAAAAAAATTTTAACTTACTGTAGAAATAATTCAGAAAAAAAATATTAAAAGAAAAGAAAGTCTGAACTATTAACTAACGTTAGTTTAATTAAATAAATTTTGTAAATTTCTTGGGATTTGTTGAATTTTCCACTTTCATTATTATTTTTTCTTACATTTTTTTAGTGTGATTAGTCCGGCAAAAAAAATTTAAGCAGCAAATTCCAAGAGGAATACTCCATGTTTCGCTGCCTGCTGGACGCTTTGCAGCGAAACATAGAATATCAAAATCATCGTGAAAATTCAGAAAAAAATATATAGCTTAGAACCGCTACCTCGCAATCAAAGAATCTATGGATTATAGAGGTGGTTGTTGTGTTCATATTTTTAAAAAAAACTCCCAAGAGAAAAAAAAATCTGGCGTAATAATTTAACGACTGCGCACGTTTTTTAACAAAAAAAAATCCACTCTCACTCCATAGATTTTTTAACTTTCTGTAATATCAATTCAATTATCCTTGGACATATATTTAAAAAATATTGTTCCTTATGTCTTTTAATCTAGATCTGGCCTGCCGAAATAAAACTTATTGGATTTAATTAACAACAAATGAAATTAATTGTTTTATAGATAAAAAATACATACATAAATAAAAATCGTGAGATCGGTTTGTACGTTTGAAAAGAACGATAAACCCCGCTCACAGACGCTTAAGTATTTCATATGATTTAATAAATTAGCAACTGATTCGGCGGTGGAAATATAAACAGTATGATTCCTTTGGAGAAAGGCGAAGAAAAAGGGTTTTTAATTAAATTAAAATGATATTGGTATTTCTACTTTCTTTGTACCGGGGTATATTGAATTGATTGTAATCAGTAATTATTAATGTTTGAATCATGTTTCGCTTCTTTCCCCGAACTGAAAATACTTCTGGCAAATTATTTCAAAAATATTTGTCAATTGCAATCAGTTATTCTTGTAAATGTGAAAGGAAAGCAGATGGAAATCTTCACCGCTAGGGTCGCTAGTGTGCGTAACGGTCACTTTCGGCCATATTTAATATCAGGCATCATCAATGAGACCGTAATTTGACAATACTCTGAAAAAATCATTAATTCATGTGGAAATTTTTCTTTCGAATTCTGTGATTTAAAAAAAATGGCTTAAAATCAGACAAATTTTTCTTTATAGTTGACATCACTAGACAGCACGCAATGTTTTACTTACTGTAAACGCAATGCTCAATCTAGACCAAAAGAATTTCTCCGCTTGCTTTAGTTTTTCCATCTACTTTCCCAACTCTTTTATCATTATTGTACAAAAATCAACACTTAATTTATTTATTTATTAATTTATTCATATATTGCCATTTTCTTTTTCTCTGCATAAACAGATCAAAATTTAGAAAATAAAATCCATTCCTACTTTTAACTAACAAATTACTCATAAAATAAAAATCGACAAAATTTTTAAAAAAATAATTGAAATACTTAAAACGCTTATTATACTTGTGTATTTGTGAATAAAATTTGTGTTTGAACAATTTTTTTATTATGTAGTTTACTTGTAATTTTTATTTGAAAAAAAGAAAAAATGGAGCTGCTGTAAGAACTATGCTGCATAAATTTCTTCTTTTGAAAATATTTCTATTTATTTTCTTACAGTATTTTGTAAATTGAACTTATTAATCTATCAATTTTTCAAAAGAAAAAATTTGCAAAACCATTTTTGAAAATATCAGAAAATATTTCTTAAAAATGTACCCTCACGACAAAATAGCAATAGGGTTTAGGCTCAAAATTTGATTTCTAAAAATATTTTTAATCTTAATATTCAAAATTAATATTTACAGTCATACAAATCTAATTTTATTGCTGATAATCTATGTATACCAGATAATTGGGTTTTGCAAGGTGGAGGTCGGGAGTGTTTTCAAAAACGGGTGCACGTCAAAGCTCAAAAAACGAAAATTGGAAATCAAAAGTTCATACCGATAAATGCAAATTTACCGTTTTACATAGTGTGTATGTTTATGCTTGCTTGTGAGAGCTCTTTGTACAAAATTGATGAATGTATGAGAAACGACACTGTTTTGTGTACATCATTTTATTTTCAAAATGAAATTTTTATTTATTTCTTCGAATCAGCTCTGAAAAAATTCATACCATCAGGTCTGAAATTGATGTACGTAAATCATACTGATTGCACAAAACAATACATAGTACTTAGTAATAATAATGTAGATGATAATTCCTGTTGTTATATGATTTTTTTTGTAGTCTGAAGATGTACTGTATCATCTTATGTACAAAATACAATGTATTCATTCAGTGTATAAAAAAACCAACAAAAATGTTTTATCATTTTGAACCTTGTTTTATGTTTTTTTAATTGATACTGTTAATTGATTTGATGGTCATGGTTAAGACTTCCGTAAACATTGACGATCAAATCAAATTAACTGATACAAAAGAACAAAATCATTCCTTTAGAGGTCCAGGGGCTGAGGAAGTTAAAAAAAAAAAGAAAAGAAATCAAAGCATAAAAAGGTTGTGGTAGACAAGTTTTTTTTGCTTGCATAAATCTCATCCCTCAAATATAGCACCAAATGAATGTTGTAAATCAAGCTCAAGAAATATCATAATTCATTTTACCTTTTTTGAAATTATCAGTCGGCACACGTCACATTGTAAATCGAAAATGAAATGTAAATCTTGCTGTTGAATATCGCCGAACCAGAAAATGTGATTTGTTACAAAGGTAGAATAAAAAAACTCATTGTATATCCTGGAAGGTAAGCGAATTTCGAAAAATAAAAAAAAGGGGATGCAGTCATTTTGAATCTTTTAGATTTCCGTCGTAAATCGATATTTTCGCAAAGAACACGGTTATATTTCATTCGGCCAATAATTTTTTTAAGTATTTCCAGTTGTCTGTTATTAATTTATAGCGTTATAAAACAAAGATCCACTTGTTTATTACCATTTCTTCCGCAAAAACATCAAAACAAAACAAATGATAAGATCTTTTTCCTAATGGCGACAAAAATCTTCTATGGTTTTGTAATTTTATTAGGATATTAATTCGAAAATATACCTGCTTAGCTTATGTATGGAAATTTATCCGCCCACGCCATCGGAATTAGCAAAATGGCGACAACGTTTAGAGAGAGCATGCGCAGTTTCAGTCTTTACTGTAACGTAACCTCTATGGTAGGCAAAGCAAAGCCATAAATATTTAATTTTTTAATAATGTTTGATTCATTAATTCATTGAATGATTTATCGTTATGAGAATAAAATTTAATTGAGTTTTAAATGCTTATTCAAGGATTCCTCATGAAGGTGCGTTTGATTGGATATTTATATGGATTTTAAAATGCCATCCAAGTTTTTCACTCTGATTCAAATGACTAAGCTTTTTTTTTTCAAACGAATCTCTGTTTTTTATAGAAAATTTCCGTGTTTCGTTACATTGTAATGAGGAAAGTTAAGAAGTACCTTGTTTTATCCAGAAGGCGACGACCCAAATTTTATTGATTTCCACAAATGAAGAGAAGAGGAAGAGGATAGATGTTTTTATCAATGCTTTAAAGGTAAGTTAAATTAGTAATAATTTTATGAGGAAATCTCCTTGAAGAAATGTTGTGTATTACTTGTGAAAGATGTTACAATACAAAATTTTTTCTAATTGTTAGTATGATACAAGCGCCTGAAGATAATTGAAAACAAATGTAAGCTCTTCGCTGAAAATTAAAAATTGAATTATTTTGCATTCAAATGCTAAATCGTAGTATGCAGGGGTTTATGCTGAAGTAAAACCTTGCTTTATAGAACCCAGATCAATAAATATCAGAAAAGCCGCAGCTTGACCAATCTATGAAGTTTACAAAAATTTCTAAAATGTAATTAAAATTTGCATAAATACGTTTTACAATTCCAATTAAGGGATGACCCAATCTTATTTATCTTAATCGATACAATTTTTATGCATTAATACATTTTGAGTTATGGGCTAAATTAAAGCTTTAACCAAAAATTAACTGCTCTTTGCATTTTAACCTATCAATCATTCACTTGGCTTATAAGTTAACGTAGGAGAAGTCTTGTGCGGTATGATTAAATTACAACCCTTCAATTTTAAATTGAGGTATTTACGATTTTTGACGATCAAAGGGGTTATAAAGAATTAATCTGTGTAATCAGATATTTGATATGATATCGGGGAGGAGCCGAAATCTCAATCAAGTATTAAAAAAGAGAAGGAGGGAAAAAAATCGATTCACAGCTTAAAATCCGTTTCTATAAAAGAAATAGTAAGTCGGAACAAGGTCGGAATTTAAAAGGCCGCACACATAGAATTAGATAAACGTCATTTTTATATTGTAAAATGGGGTGATTTCAACCTTTCAGGTTTATCTTATTATATACAGTATAATTGATTTCATTTTAATTCTTCCCTTGGATAAAAAAAAATCGTTAGGGGTTTTGAGATGACATGGTTCGAGGTTAATTAATATGAGATAACCTGTCATGGAATTTTTTATCTAATGAAATTGGCGCTGGGATTATGTCATTTTAATGGCCGCTCGAACTTGACCGGCCCCAAACTTCTTTTTGCCATTGTCAAGTTGAAATAAAAATAAAAAGAGATGAGAAATAAATTATTATTTAATAATAGGAGCTTCAACTTTATAAAGACTGTCAACGAATTTAAATGAAAGATATCATGTAACAAGGTATGGTCAGGTATGTGTCGTTTCAAGTGAGAATAATTCAATTAAACACACCGAGGAGGGAATAACCAAGAGATATCACGCAGAGAACGTTACAATATCACGTTTCCTTCATTAGATTATCTCGAATTTGGTTGTTTTACTTTAAAATAATTAAGCTTCTGTCACGCTTCCACCTGCATTTTATCACCTTAGCCCTAAATCTTTTTTTGAATCCATTGCCAACATTTTGGAACTTTCTCCTAGGGTCTCCGGATGTATAATTTTTTTCTGTCTTTTTATTGCGAACCGGATTTTTTTTTTTCATAAACCGGATAAATGAAAACTTGTTCCACAAAAATATACCGATTCTATTAACCCGGTATTTAAGAATAAATCTTTCATCTGGATTTTTTCCGAAGACAATAATTACACCGATTACCGTTTTTTTTTTTTTTTTTTTTCGGTCTTAAAAAGTACGGTGCCTGAAACGTTATTTAAGGTAGAGAGGTCTTTCCACCTGGGGGATCGTTAACAAGGGGCAATAAATCGTCCGTTTGACGTCTGATTTGATTCCGTTTTGAAAATAACAGTCGTAGCTAATTCCTGAAAGGAACCTTTGAATAAAATGTGACATCTGACGGTTTGTATTTTTATATTAAATTAATTCGGGATGGATGTACGACTTGTGAACAGTTTTTTTGACGTTAAATGATTAAGGTAAATAAATGATAAGGGGTTGAAAATCCGCGGCTAAAATCATTTAACGGAGATTTTTGTTGCCCTTTTACTATTTTAACAGTTCTGACTTTAAATGTAATGGATAGAGCCGGGTTTGAATTATTTTTTAAAAAGCTGATATGGAAATTATAAATTTTATTTTTTTTGTAGATTGATCCAATGAAACTCATCGGTTTTCTTACGAATCAGTGAAAAACTCGACACTTTTGGAATTAGACCAGGGACGGCGCCAGAAAAAAATCCAGGGCTGGGCCAAAGGTAAGCCAGAGATTTTCATATCGGGCCAAGATTTTTCCGTAGTCCATAGAATTTTTCAAGTTGATTCATAAGTTGGATTAAAAAGGTCAAGATATGCTTTACAGTAATACTTTACTTTTAGGATACTTGCATGAATTTTTAAAACGTCATTAATCGGTCTTTAAATTTTTATTTAAGGTTTTCCAAGAAAAAATGGGTCAAATCGGTCGGAATTCAAATTCTAGAAAGCCCGCCAAAAATCACCATTCGCCATGTTTGAGTTAATGACGTCACAACTCAGTTGAATTCTTTTATTTCATTGGCTGATTTTTTGGCTCGCGAAAATTTCACCAATAGGAACAAAGGATCCGACTCACTGTGACGTCATAAATTCATGGTTGATTTTTGGCAGACTTTCTAGAATTTAAATTTCAAAGCAAATTTTTCGGTATTAAAAATTTGTTTTTGATGATTTTTTTTTGCTTAATTGAAGAATTAATATAACTAATAAATTTGAGATTTTAACATTCGTGCAAGTTGCCTATTTCCAGTTATTTCTTTTTTCGGGATTAAAAAATTTTCAACATTTTCCTAATCCTTTCGTTTTTTTAGGTGGGGCCAATCCAGTTGGGGCCTGGCTCGTGGCAGCTGGGACCTGGAATTTTTTGGATGGAACCGGCCTTGAATCAGACTCAAGCTCCTGGACGACAATAAATAAGCTTTAAAACGTAAGTTTAATCTTTGCTTAATAACTTCTTGTAGAAAATGGCTAAAATATTATTTCCTACATCGCTCTTGGTTCTGAAAATTGGGTAGTGTGATTGATTGTGTGATCTTGTTCCTACGACTGATAATAATTCTAGCTAAAAATATTTGATTTGTCTTGCGCCCCTGCAAAATTTTCTACGAAACTCTTAGCCCACTTTGTTGATCCCTACAAAATTTATTCTGATTTCACCCTCTAAATTTCTAAAAATCTGTAAATTCTCATGAGTCGAAAATGCACGAACTAACCAAACATTTTTTCCAAATTTTTTAATAAACACCTGTAATTTCGCTAAGTTTCCCCCTAAACCAATAAAGATGTATCATTTAATTTGGGATTCGGACTTGGCCAACATTTCAAGTCATAATTAAGGAAGTTAATTATTTCTTGATGGCCACACACTGCTTTACTGCCTAATTAAATGATTTTTACCTCTACCTTTTGGCATTTTTTCCCTTAAGTTTTTCTCTCTTTTTTTTTTTATAAATAACTCAGTGAGTGGTAAGATGCCATGTCTCGTCATTTGACGTAAATTTGATTCCTGATTAAGTTTTTTTTAAATTTATCGCTTTTATAAAGGATCTAGAAGAACGGTTGACATTATTCATAAACGGATAAGAGGTCTTGAACTATGGGTGGTCAACCTGCACGTTTTTCTCTCTTATTTTTTTTAAGTGGAAGAGTTAAAGGTGTCGAAAATATATTCTTTCCATCTTGGCGCGCTCTCCACTTGATCATTTTTGAAGAATGTCTTTGAACAAACTTCTTGACAAGTTGATGAGAATAAGAAGAGGAGAAAAAAAAACAAGAAATTCTTGCATATTATTGGTGAATGTCATTACCGAGATTTGATCATTTCGTTTCTGAGAAAAGAGTCGATAAAATTGGTATGACGTTAACACATATAAAAATATTTCATGTCACGCATTAGGAAAATAATAAAAGAAATTAATTTACGACTTTATACTGCAGTAGGAATAGCAGGTTCGAGTTGACCAGTGAAATGGAACAATAAAAGGTGTCGGGTTCTGTACGTACCGACACCTTCAACGTGATTTTATCTCTGGATTTGAATAATATTACGCTGACACGGTGATTGATGTGGACAAGTTTTAAAATATTATAATCGTTTTATGAGGTTTCGATTTCCACAGTGGGCGTTCATCTTTCAATAATATGATTAGTGAAACTGATCTAAGATCGAATGCCTCCGGGAGTATGGGGAAATTATTTGAAGGCTTTATCAGTCTGGCAATCCGAATGAGTCAAGGAACCGGGAGGTGTGAATTACTTGCTTCACATCCGCGGTGATTAATTGTGTTTTTAGAAAATAAGATGTAACGTGGAAGGGTTGGGGCGATTCGTGTTTTTTTTTTTTTTAAATCATGTTTGGGTAGATGTGTTTGTTAGTACATTTATTTTTGTGTACTCGAGGGTTAGAAAGAGGTAGTTGGTCATCATCCCTCATGAACTTTTATTTGCGTTGCGTGGCCAAGGGGGGCGGCCGCTCTAAGTCCGGTTTCTAGAGCTGATTTAGTTGTAAGAGGATTGTTTAAAGAGAAAACTCGCATCTCCACAGAAAAATCTCAAACCGATCTTGAAAAATCTTTAAAGTTTGCGATATATAAATCTTTTGCTTGATTTTTGCATGAATCTAATTGGGGCAAGTAACAAATGAACTATATTTTTACTATGTTTCAGGCAAACGTTTACAATCTACAGTCTGCAGTACTCAGCACTCAACCTTCAGCCAGCAGACTACGACGGTCCACGACAAGAGTGCGAAAGTATGTATTTTTTAAGACTCGAAAAATATTCTATCTGTGAAAGGTGAGGCGGCAGACACTTGCTCAGTGGACCTGATTAGCTGTTATTCGGGTGCTTGATAGAATAATTCCGATACAGCTCCTTTTCAATCGGGAGACTTACTGCAATGCTTGAAGATGCAATTTCGACCGATGTGTTTTAAATCTCAATTTTCGATTGATCCTTCGACTTTCAGGATACTGGCAAGTCTAGGTTTGTATATGCCTCTTCATTGACCATTTCGTTGAAAAAAGAAGTTTTTATATTTTGAGTACAAAAGTTCATACGACAAGAGTGCGAAAGTATGTATTTTTTAAGACTCGAAAAATATTCTGGCGGTGGACCGCGTTTACACCTCTTGAATGTACAATGAAATATGAACAGAAAAAATTCTTAACAAAATACATTTTCACATCATCTTAATACACCATTAAGGGGCGGTTTCCCCTAAAAGGGGCAGCCCTCCCTCCTATGCCTCTCCTTGGGCCACCTTCGAAAAAAAGGTGGATTGCATAGAAAGCGCTAAAGCCCGAACCGGTGGTTCCAATTTTTTTGCTTGAAATCGAAAGTTTTTTTAAAGGGAAAAGGGCGCACAATTTTTCCCTGTGGCGGGGAAGCGCACCAAGGGCTTGTCCCGGCACTGGAGACTGAAATCTCGTACCAGTTCAAATTCAAAACCTTAAAACGTTACTCAAACTGAATGTCCTACGTTGGCACCTGTCGAAGCCTCTCCTCGGCGGCTGTTTTCATATCCGCTTTGTAAAAATGACACTGACACAAGAATCGATAATTAAATTTTTGTTGCGATGAACACACCATGAACTGACTCCATTCCCAGAGAAAGTAGACAAAGAGGAAAACGAGTTAAAAAGATGTTATCCGAAACTGACAATATTTTTTTTCCCTACTTAAACTGATGAAAACAAATTACCGTAAACCATCGGGTCTATCAAGTTGGATCATCCAATTTTTATCCAATATGGATCAATCATAATGTCAACGAATTATTTAAATTTTATTGATAATATCTGTTTAAAGCCTCGTTTTCTAAGTCGGTGCCGATGGCTTTATAATTTACGATACGTTGCTCTAAATTTATTTCAAATATTATTATTATTCTTTTTAATGTAATGTTTTCTTATATGAAATACTTTTAGCTTTAGTGTGTGTGTATATGCTTCCAATTCTTATTGACTAGGATCGTGTGGGCTTCAGCGTAAGCTTGCCTTGTGATCTATTAGATAAAGTGCATGAAATTATCTAACTTCGCAGCCTCGGGTTGTAGTAATAAATAGCAGTAGGTGCAATAATAATGGATGATGTGAAAAGTATGATTGGTAAATAACGAAATGCAAATTTTGAAATCTTTAGAGAACACTCGAGGATTTTGAAATAATGTCAATATGCGAGTTAGTGGTGAGTTTAAGAATAATCGGGAGGGAGGGGACGCAGGGGCGTAGTTTTAGTAAATTCTTGAGTGTGGGAAGTACTCTGAACTTTTGACAGGGGCAAAAATATTTCGCAAATTTTAGCTTAATGTGAGATAACAACTTTGGGGAAGACCATTGCAGTTGCAAGTTACCCCCCTCAAACGGGGCCTTTGTGGGGACGACATATGGCTGTGGCAAAAGCAAGGAACTGATTGGTTACTGTTAGCGATACTGTACCGTGGCCGTTCCGAGGGTACGCGAATGTATGAGTGGATGGTTACAATGGTGATAAGGAGGTTGTTGATATAATGTAATGGCGAAATATAGAATATACAGTAAAACTTCGAGTGGTGGACACCTCTCTAGCAGGGACAACTCCCCAATATTGATCAATTTTGTTCGTACGCAATGTATAAGCATAGGGATATCTTGGCCATCTCCCTACCCTGTACCTAGGAGGATACCCTTTAAGCGTGATTTAATGAATTTTACCTGCTATAAGTTGGACATCCCAGGGCAAAAAATCATTTTTTAAGTTTTTAAATGCTTATCCCCGTCTGCAAGCAAACTTACGGAAGTTTGCTGCAAATTTGAGGTAAGTAAGCTAGTTGACGCGCAAACTTGCACTTACTTGCTGCAAACTTGCAGCAAACTGTTGTTGCGGTCTGGGTATAAAATTTTATGACCCAGATCGATATTTTAGGAACGGAAATTTCCAATTTTGAACTTGAAAATTTGGTGGCAAGTGAAAAACATGCGAAATTAACAAGTTTTTTCAAAAGTCCGCAAAACTTTCACTCTGTTTTAAAATATCATCATCAAAAGTGTAAAAAAAGAAAAAAACGATCCTTTAAAAAAAAAAAAAAAGATTTTTCTACGTTTTCTTTAACCTGGACAACTTCCCAAGTTGGACGAATTTTTCCGCACCAAAAATGTCCAACTTATGGAAGTTTATTTACTGTAGATGATGTTTTAATAAGATGCCTTTGGCTAGAGCCTCACTAACAATAGTTAAGTGCTCAGCAAAAAGGGCCTATATGATCTCAGATGAAAAACCTCTCTCGCATACCCAGAATTTCTCTTCGTCCAATTTCAGTGAATGAATCCTGTTTTCTAAAACCTCATCTAATTTTTTTCAACGATATTCTCCTTTCATCTTTCGTAAAAAAAAGAATGTCTTAACATTATCATCCTACATTCTTGCCTCATTCCTTTTTCCCAGCAGACAAAAATTAGAACTCGACAAACCAGACATAACGATTACTCCTATAAATCAAAACAAACGCTTCCCTATTAATTAATAGAAAACAGTAACTGACGATTTAAAAACTCTTTTTTCCCGTCATATCGCTAACTTATTACTCGATATCAATGTTAAAAGATGCGATGTGATAGTGCATTTAATAAATAAATCACTGGCTAATTTGACGTGGAATTAGGCAAGGTTCCTGCACTTATCACACCAAATAACCGATTAGTACTCCTCAAGTTGGCTTTATTAGTTAAATCATGTAACTAGATAATTATACATTTGTACTGAAACATTTAAAAATTTACCGTCTTTCCCTGTCTCCAATTCTGATAGTTTATTATTTATATCGAATTGATGGCGATAATGACGAATGTAGACCAGGTTCGATTCCGACGGTGTGATTATCCTCAGATGGTAGTTAAGATTTTTATACATAAAAATGGCAGCTTTTTTTTTTCAAGGTATTAAGTGGGAGGATCCAACGTGTCTCGGTTTCAAAAAACAAAATGCGACAGCGTTAACTTGCTACCCTTAAAAAAAATTCATTTCACCCTTTGAGGCCAAGGGTAAGATAACAGTAATTATGCTCGGTTCGTCATAAATCAATCGTAATAATGCGGAAGAAAAAATCCTTGTTATAGTAATTACTCTTAAGGATTTTTTTGTAGCCTCACAAGATTTAATTCATTTCTTTTTTTCAATCTTGCAGTAGTTTCACACCAAAATGTTTTAAAATTTAGGATTTTAACCCGAATCCAAAAATTGTATTAAATTTTGAGAATTATAAGAGTACTCTTCTGGCAAATATTGCCAAAATTAACAGGATTTGTCTTAGAATGTTCAAAAGCAGAGGCCCTTTGCTCAGGCTAAAGAGCCTAAAGTAAAAGAATGGCAGGCGAAAAAGAAAGGAGGAGGATTTACAAATTTTTAAGTGCCTGAGAGCGTGCATCACAGACTTTTAGCTTTGATTCTGTCTAGCTACTGGGTTTTAGTAGCTGGGTGGCTCTTGGCAGTCCTCACAATAACCCCTGCAACCTCCTCAGGCACGGGGGGTTCTGGTGCAGATGAGGTCCCAGCTTTTTCAATGGGAAAGCGATTCCATACTAGATAAAATCTGTAAAAAATTGAGAAGGGGACCTTGAGTAAACGTTTTGTAGGGAGGTCTCTCTTGACTCTGCTACGCGATCAGTCCTACTTTCCCCCTATCTTCATTTCTGCAACTCAGTCCTATCTTTTGGCTTCTATGTAGTCGTATATATGTATAAAGATCCAGTCTTTCCCAGCATCTTCTTCTCATAAGCCCAAAGAGTACATTTCTCGCTCGATCTTAAATTTTTAACCCGGAAATAAAATCCCAAACTAGGAACTGAAAACCAACCACCTGCCACGATAGAAAAAAAAAATATGAGAAAAAGAATTCCCGGGTTTGAATAACGATAATAACGTGTTATAAAAACGCAGTCACGTACCATTTCCTTGTTGAGGATGCAACAATTGATTTAAATTACATCAATAAGTTATTGATTATAGTCATTTGTCTCTCACTCGCGGCTAGGTCAATTTTTTCGTTAGCTCATCAAACTTTAACTCGATTATCAGTGAATCCCCCCCAAATTTTCAAACCAATATATTTTTGGCAACACGATTTAACAAAACTTTTTAACAAAAAAAAAAAAAAATACATGCGATTGCTAAATTGTTTTTTATTATTATTAAACGCACGTGATCGGTTTTTCATTGAAAAACCTCCTCACGAAATCACAATAAAAATAAATAAAAAGTACTTTTTTTTTTATATATATAATAGGAATCAAACCTTGTTAGGATCAATTACAAGAGATACACGACTAGATAGCGACCGCCTTCTCGGCTAAGGAGATCATGGCCAAATGATATTTTATAAAAATGAAAAGGATGGGATAAAAGGGGGGAATTCCAACCGGAAACTTGGATAAATCGTGAATGGACCTGGTCAACCTGAGAATGATAATTTATTGCCCATGTCTGTGAATGTCTGTAATAAAAGTAACTCGTCATAATTCAGAACAGGAGAAAAGAAGAGAGAGAAAAAAACGAATAATGTTTAATATACTCCATAAAAATATTTAGAATACAATGTCGTTTTAATGTACGAGTTATTGTATTGTGGGGCTATAGTGAAAAACGGAAGATGTTATTGCTAAAATGATTTTCCCTAATGGAGGTTTATGACCGGTGGTTTTTACGTGGAATAATGAATTTTGAATGAAAGGGATGATTGAAGGATTACACGGAACTCCTGCACGTGGACGCAATGTCAAACAAGGGGAAATCCTTTTCGAAGTCGAGGACACTTGAATGACTGAATGTTTTTGACGTTTAAGCCTAGCCACTTCTTTTTTTTTCTGTGGAAAATGTCAAATTTAAGTGAAGATTTAAGAGAATAAAGGTTTATGCTTTTCTTTCAGGCTCGGAGTGAGACAAGAAGTTCACGTGGTAAAAGCTGGAGGATTCGAGAGCTATGAAGGTCGAGAATTTGCCGATGAATATTGGAGGCTTAATAGGAGAGAGAAACCAGGAAGAAGAAAAAACGACGATGGCAGAGGAAAGCTAAGGTAGGCAGTGATAACTGCAGCAGTAGGACTTCATATCCAGGTAGAGCCACCAGAGGAAGAGTAAGTTCTTTGATCACTAGTAATTTAACTATTTGTATAAATTCTTAACTTGTCTTGCCAGTCCGGACCTGCTTCCTACATTCCTTTTATTTATACAGGATCTTATCCTAGGGCTTCCCCTACTTAGAGCCTTGCGCCGGTGAAATTTTCAATTTGGCTACAGCTTTTCGGCTCTTTTTCTCTAAACTTTTCCTTTTGTCAGTTTTTTTTGTCGATCCTTTTGCCGATCATTTTTGCTCAACAATTTTTGTCGACCCTGTTTTATCGATCCTTTTTTGTCGACCCTGTTTTATCGATCCTCGTTTGTCGATCCTTTTGTCGACCCTTTTTAGTCGAACCTCGTTTTTTCGATCCTTTTGTCGACCCTTTTTAGCCGACCCTTTTGTCCAACCTCGTTTTTTCGATCCTTTTTTCGACCCTTTTGTCGAACCTCGTTTTTTCGACCCTTTTTAGTCGATCCTTTTTTTCGACCCTTTTTAGTCGACCCTTATTTATTTATTTATTTATTTATTTTTATTTCGCCATAAAACATTGCTAAAAGGACAATGTCATTAGACGACGTTATAAAAAACAATTTGACAAGTTACAATAATTTGATCAAATAAAGTTAAGAAAAAATGGATACAAAAAAACTTGTTTGATCCTTGTTTGATCCTTGACCCTTGTTTGATTCTTTCTTCGATCCTTTTTCTCTCTTCGTTTTTTTTAGATTCTACTTGGTTACTCCTTGCGCCTCACTGGCTTAATTTTTTTTAATTTTAGCCGGCAACAACAACTAGTTTAATAGTGGCTGCTGGGCTGAAGTCCGAGTTTGTTTTACCGCTCATTTTCTTTGCAAGTATTTCATTAGAATAGTCATTTTTACTTGTTTAAAAATGTGAGCTTAATTGGTTTGTGCTTATCCAAAATACCGATAGCATGGAAGTACCTGGCTTCTTAAATTTTTTTACGAACAATCCGGCGGCTCTGAAGACTTGAAAATAGTCAGCGGCGCGGCGCAGGGCTCTACCCTTACTACACGAATATCAATCCATCTTACCTGGAATAAAACCAACGACCAAAAATATTTCTTTTAAAAAACCAACCACGAAGGAGGAGATCAATTCAAATGATATAATACCACAACATACGTGGGCAAGTTGTAATTAAAAACAAAAATAAGGAACGTTAAAATGGAATTACAATTCGCTTTTTAAAAAAAAAAAAGAGTACAGGACAGGCACTGGAATCTCTGGAACTCATTAGGGCAGGGATACTGTTATAGGAATTTGAGAAACGATTAAAAAACCGAATTAATAGATGGGAAGTAATTGAAAGAGGTCTTGGTATGAAAGCGGCGCCATCCTAACATACCCGCGGCCATAAGCGGGTTACTACTCCTCAACCCACGCGGCATTACGTTCAACGGTATTATCTTGAAATTCTTGTAAACCTCCTGTAGATTTGATGCCTTTTAACTCCGATATCACGTTAATCCGGGGGGAAAAGAATCAGAATCGACTTGTACATTTAATCGAACGATTTGAGTTTCTTTGAAGTTTTTTTTTCTCACATTATGTCAAATGTTATGATCGTCAAAATGGGATTACATTTGACGACATATGAAAGATATGGGGTCTGGTTTCTTGCTAGGTAAAAAGTATTCCGTGGGAGCTTTGAAAGGAATAAAAGTTGAGGATATTTCATGTTTATTTGTGAATGGACGTAACAATGAAATCAATATGGAACATAAAATACGAGTATATGGAAAGATAAAATCATAAAAAAGTGTTTTATGGGCTTGAAAAGCATATGAAGTGATTGAAAGAAGGTGGGAAAATGGATTTCGTGATCTTGTAGATAATGATTTGTACAGAAGCCCTGAAGGGTCACACAGTTTGCCGGTTGTTTACTGCTAGTCGTACAACTGACACTGCCAGTTCATCAACTGACACTGCTAGTTGGTCAACAAGCAGTGTCAGTTGATCAACTGACAGTCACTTACTGCCAGTTGATGAACTGACACTGCTAGTTGAACAACAGGCAACTTGAAAGTATGTTATTGTCAGTTGATGAACTGACACTGCCAGTTGATCAACTGACACTGCTTGTTGATCAACTAGCAGTGACTGTCAGTTGATGAACTGACACTAAGTGACTGTCAGTTGATCAACTAGCAGTGTCAGTTGATGAACTGACAGTCACTTACTGCCAGTTGATGAACTGACACTGCTAGTAGAACAACAGGCAACTTGAAAGTATGTTATTGTCAGTTGATCAACTGACACTGCTTGTTGATCAACTAGCAGTGTCAGTTGATCAACTGACAGTCACTTACTGCCAGTTGATCAACTGACACTGCTTGTTAATCAACTAGCTGTGTCAGTTGATGAACTGGCAGTGTCAGTTGTACGACTAGCAGTAAACAACCGGCAAACTGTGTGACCCTTCAGGGCTTCCGTATAATTGAAACTTTGCAGTTTGAAATATCAACTGCATATAATTTTCTAACCTCCTCAATCCTCTTAATTTTCTGAAGAAGATAGCAATGTCTTTTTTTCTGGAAACAAATGTTATAGAACCGAAAGAATTTTTACCTTAATAAATAATTTCATTTGACCTGAACAACGTTCAAGAATTGGATCAGCTGCTTAAATTTTAAATAATATTAAATTTTTTGAAAAACCGGATTTAAGACCGCAAAAGCCCCAGTAGTTCAAGCAGTAAAAATCTGGTTCCACGATGGGTGTAAATTCGATACACAGGGTGACATCTGTCGTGGGAATCGTGAACTAAGTTTTAAAAGCAGTTCCACGTTTTTCCCTCTTCATTATTTAAATCTTCACTATGTTAAAAGTTTTATTTGATTTGAGTGTAATAAACTGGTTTGCAACAAAGCTATTAATCGCAGATCTCCTAATGGGAATTTAGGGGGGAAAGGGACTATTTTAATAACATTTTTTAGGCGTTCTGAACCTTTAAATAATGTTATTGAAAGTCTTGTACAAAACGCCTAATTAGACGTTCCGAACCTCTATAAGATCATCTTCAAATATTCCATTCCTAATCTCCTAATTGCAATGGGCCTAAAATTCCGTTAGAGGTTAATGTGTGATAAAGGGCTGATCCTCTAAAATCTATCTCTTTAATCCATAATGTATAAGAATTAATTTAGTGTTATATTTTCTTTTCAGAAATGAAGCTTCCATTCACGCCAGAGGATTTTCTCAATTATACCAACATCCACCACGAAACATTCGCATTCGCCATAAAATTAGCACAATAGAGATCAGCAGGATTCAAAAGTGACTTGTGACTAAAACAATTGTATTTTTTTTTTATAAAATATAGTATAATGGTGAAAAATATTATATAAATGTTTTATATTTATTGGTCAAAATCCATCAAATCCGATATTCCCATAGGAACTACGTCGAAAATGCATTTTCCATATTTTATGAGTTTTTCGCCAACGCTAGGATCTAAAATGGTGGACAATTTTTCGCGCGCTTTATCTTTCGTCTGCTGCATGGTCGTAACAGTCGGGAAACACGAGTTGATTTTACTAAAAAATGGCTATCTGTTAATGAAGCCAGAAATGTAGTTCAACTTCTGCCGCTGGGATGAGCGTGAGAGATTAATTATTAGACCAATTAGACGTGTTCGAAAATTTAAAATCCTTCGACCAAACTCGGTTTTTAAAACTTGGTTTTAAAACCGAGCACGATTTGCTTGTGAATACTACGAAAATTTTTCTAAAATTACGAGCAAACCTTGCCATGTTTTTAATCCGATTTTTTTACCCCTTTCCCAAAGGATTTCCCAGATTTTTCCGACTGATACTTATAGTACTTGACGCCCTCTATCCAGTGGTGCAGTCAGATTCCCGAAATTCCCACGGGAACTGCCTGAAAAAAAAGTCTTTAAAAAAGCACGATTTCCTCGTGAATACTACGACAATTTTTCTAAAATTACGAGCAAACCTTGCCATGTTTTTTAAACCGATTTTTTTACTTATTTCCAAAAGAATTTTCCAAACTTTTCCGACTGATACTTATAGTACTTGACGCCCTCTATCCAGTGGTGCAGTCAGATTCCCGAAATTCCCACGGGAACTGCCTGAAAAAAAAAGTCTTTAAAAAAGCACGATTTCCTCGTGAATACTACGACAATTTTTCTAAAATTACGAGCAAACCTTGCCATGTTTTTTAAACCGATTTTTTTACTTATTTCCAAAAGAATTTTCCAAACTTTTCCGACTGATACTTATAGTACTTGACGCCCTCTATCCAGTGGTGCAGTCAGATTCCCGAAATTCCCACGGGAACTGCCTGAAAAAAAAAGTCTTTAAAAAAGCACGATTTCCTCGTAATTTTAGAAAAATTGTCGTAGTATTAACGAGGAAATCGTGCTTTTTTAAAGACTTTTTTTTCAGGCAGTTCCCGTGGGAATTTCGGGAATCTGACTGCACCACTGGATAGAGGGCGTCAAGTACTTTAAGTATCAGTCGGAAAAGTTTGGAAAATTCTTTTGGAAATAAGTAAAAAAATCGGTTTAAAAAACATGGCAAGGTTTGCTCGTAATTTTAGAAAAATTGTCGTAGTATTCACGAGGAAATCGTGCTTTTTTAAAGACTTTTTTTTTCAGGCAGTTCCCGTGGGAATTTCGGGAATCTGACTGCACCACTGGATAGAGGGCGTCAAGTACTATAAGTATCAGTCGGAAAAATCTGGGAAATCCTTTGGGAAAGGAGTAAAAAAATCGGTTTAAAAAACATGGCAAGGTTTGCTCGTAATTTTTAGAAAAATTTTCGTAGTATTCACAAGCAAATCGTGCTCGGTTTTAAAACCAAGTTTTAAAAACCGAGTTTGGTCGAAGGATTTTAAATTTTCGAACACGTCTAATTGGTCTAATAATTAATCTCTTACGCTCCCAGCGGCAGAAGTTGAACTACATTTCTAGCTTCATTAATAAATCGCTATTTTTTAGTAAAATCAACTCGAGTTTCCCGACTTTTACGACCATGCAGCAGACGAAAGATAAAGCGCGCGAAAAATTGTCCGCCAATAGATCCTGGATTTTAGATCGTAAAATTTTCGATTTTTAATCGTGAATCGTAGAAAAGTTGATCCTATCTCACCAAGCCTTACAGCCCTTGATGTGTTATAGATCAAAAAAAGGATTGTAGGAATTATAGAATATAAGTCAATTAAATATAAATAATCAATCATTTTTATTTTTAAAATTACAAGAAGTTACTTAACGAAAATTAAACTTAAGACTGCTGCTGTTCGACTTAAGTTTTTAAACGACCTTTACTATAATATTCATAAAAATAATTACGACTAATATTATTTTAATTATATAAATTTAATATATACTTTTAAAAAAAATTTTATTTTGTACCTTTTATCTTATTTAATTTCTTCCTTTTAAATTTTTCATACTTAAAAGAACGAAACAAATAAAACTTCGATCATTTTTCTTTTCTTTTTTTCAAGGGTAAATACGTATAGGACGTTTAAAACATATTTTGACTAGAAGCATCTTAAGTTACAACATGACATACAAAGTGTTACAAATAAACAAAAAAAGGAAAAAAAAGTCGGAATGTAAAGAACAAAGGGCTATGAATATTTACAAAATAGGAAGGCGATTATAGGGCTTTTGTCTTTCAATGAAATATGTCTTTGTGTTCTTGATAAAATTTTCCAACTAATTTTTTTCGGTAGTAGAAAAATGGTACAAAAATTATATCGGAGAAAACAAATGTAACAAGCCCAAATATGGTTCCGTCATATTTTTTTTGACAAGAAACCACTCAATAGATTTAAAAATGTTGTCGATTGATTTGCTTTAATTCCATCTTGATTTTTGAGAATTTAAAAATAATTTACATAAAATACAATGACATATTTCAATAACCGAAACATTGCACATAACATTATAAGATTGTAAACTAAAGCTTTCACATTACATATTTTTTTTTATATACACAAATTTTATTTATACAAAATTAAATGATCTTTTTTTTTTATTATTTTCGATTCTAATATGACTCCCAGCAGGAACGATATGTATGAAAGCTATGAACGAGCCTCCTTGACAGAGACACAGTCCCATTTTTTTTTCTTGATAAATCATTAGATATGTGTTTGGTTTTCAATTGTTTTTATCATTATTTATACATTTACAATAATTTAATTCTTAATTTTTTTAAATTTAATTTTTTTTACATAAGTTTCCACAGGTCCAGTTCTTTTTTAATTTTTTTTTAAATAACTATAATTTTAATTATTTACAATTTAAATGTCACTAACCGGAGTTTTTATTCTTCATCACTACGTCACTGCACCCATTCGTTTTTGACTAGTCGTCCGTGAAATATTTTTTCGTTGTCAGGAGAGGAGGACCAGTGTCGATAACCTGAAACGAAAAATTAAAAATTTTTAGAAAAATTTACCCCCGGAAAAATCGAGTCCACTAATCACAGAAACAAATAAACTTACAGATGAATTTAAAGCGGCACTAACAGTCGTCAAACTTGCACTAACAGACGCCATGGCAGCGCTTGCCAATGGCGAATCCTCCGAGTGTTATTTAGTTGCCGTGATGAGTGGACTCGAACTGTACGCTTGAGAACTGCAGGTCGGGAGAGCAAATGGATTGATGGCGGCAAAAGGAGAAGGAACTAAACTGCCCACTCCTATGAAAAAGAAGACAGAAACTATTGGCAACTAATTTTTTAAATTTAAAAATAATTTAAAAAGGGAGGACCAGAAAAGTTTTGTTTTTTGATTTTAACAAGCAGACCGAATCTGAAATTTTTCAGATGGCTTCCCCTTTAAAAAAATCCCGATTCGTCCGAAAAAAATTCAAAAACGAGTCTGCCTTACTTGAAGAAGTATTGAACAGTCCACCTGCAGGAGACCCCATATTCGTCCCGTTGTTTGTCGGCGTTGATCCTCCGTAGCTACCGTTTATCGCTACGCCGGAGGTTGATGGAGCTGTCCCGTAGGATCCTCCGTTACTGGAATGTGGAGTCGAGGCACTGGATCCGTAGCCCCCCCGTGGTGAGACGCTGCTACTTTGCGCTCTCCCGTACTCCTCTAGAAGAAAAACCCTATAGTAAGACCAAATGAATCAGTACCACAATTAAGAATGCGATAGTTTTGTTTGTTTAAATATTTTTTTTTGAAAATTCTCTTAAACAAATAAAACTATCGATGCTTATCGAGATAATCATTCTTTATGAGGTCTAAATTATATTGCAAATAATTTTGTTTAAAACAAATGGCTTGTAATTTTTTATACATTGCTTATTTGGAAATTATTTTAATGCTTTAGGTACTATCCATTTGGTTTAATCAACTAATTTGCTACGAAGAGGAAATATTGTAATGAACAAACCAAATTTTTACTTATTTTATCAGAATTTTAGAAACAAGTCATCAGATTTCTAATTTTATCGTCTGTCAATTGATTTTTGAAGAAGAATTAAAATTAGAAATTTGCAATATGAAAAAAAGATTTTTAATTTTTTTAAAAATTAAGACAATGATTTTGTATCTAATTATATCTTTAGGGAGATAACTAAGATGAAATAAACTGATCGCCAGTGAGAGCACTAAAATAGGCACAAACTGAGCCCAGCCGCAGCATTTTGGGTGATTCTAAGTGCTCGTCACAGTATTAGAGGAAATTTTTTGCATTCGCCAGGGGCCTAAAAATAATTAATTGGGCCCAATAAAGCACTAAATTCAATTTTTCAAATGCAAAGCAAATACTCTTTCTGTAAATTTAATTAAATTCGAGGTTGAGCTGGGCTCAGGTCATTTGATGTTTTCAACAATAATAAAAAATTTGATGTGTTCAACTTTTTTCCATTCCTTAAAATTCGTTTTAATTCTAGTCATGAATTTCTTGGTTCCAAATTTTTTATAAATTCATGCCTAAAAATAAAAATTTGGTTTGATCGTTTGGGCTTTTCATTCTTTAACTCGAACAAGTTTGACAAGTTATCAGAATTTTTTTTTCTTTTAAAAAGATCATTGCTAAATTTTTTTCATCTACATCTTCCATCGAGCCAAAGGACAATCATAAATCTAACTATCCCATATTTTAACACTAATTTTTAGCAAACATGAATTTTTTTAGAATTGAACCCGTTCAAAATTATTTTCAAGCTCAATTTTTCAAAAATCATAGTTTTCCATTAAAACTATTAATAGCTTTCAATTAATTGAAACAATAATTTTGAATGGGCTTTTTTCTAACTTAATAGCAAAAAAAAATTGCATGCTTATTTGATTTACAATGAAAAGATAAAAAATAGGATAGATCGTGCTTAAGGATATTCGTTGGAAGGATAGGCACCTTCTGTCCACTGACCATTGCCATTTTCCTGGACACTAACAGCCAGCTGCCCTGTATACGTGTTAAACCCTGACGACATCCCATTATTAGACATTGACGGCGACCTAGGCGCTGACATTAATTGATTCGTTCTCGGCATACTATACAGTGCTTCCGCTAAATCGGCTGCTCTTTTTAGAATGATTTCCTGCAACAAAAATTAAAAATTATTAGATTCTTCAAGCAATAAAAAATTTAATAAAAATTACAAAATTTTACTTACCTTAGGCAATTTTTCTGGATCACCAGGATGTCGAGGTATCAATTTTTGTAGTCTTTGAAAACCATAGTCTATCGTTGGTTCGTTGAGTGCTGAAAACAAAAAAAAAAAAGGTAAGAATTTGAAAAAAAGGGGGAGAAAAAAATTCTTTGCTTTATCAGCAAATATTACTTTGGAAATCGATTTCGCGGGTTTCATATAACAATGTAAATATGGGATAAAAAAGGTTTATTGCTAAAGTATTCCCTAATGTTAATTTCCTTCTCATTGGAGATTTCCTACATGTTTGGAATGATGGGAAAGATTATAAAAGATATGCTGACATTCGTATGTGTATTTGCTGATTAGTCAATCAGATTTTTTTAAAAGAAAAAAAATCAGCTTCGTTTTTTTGATTTTAAAAAAAAATCTACGGGTTTGCTAGTTTCTGCAAACAAAGATGGATTGCATACACTAAATTGATTGGGGAATAACAAAAAAAAAATATTTTTTAAAAATGGCTAAAAGGAAAAAATGCATAATTTTTTTTTAATGAAGATACTTACAAACATATACAAATCTTCCAGGCGCTCCTTTACAAAATTGTTTGGACTTATACGATAACGTTACTTCTACTACTCCAGGTATATGTCTGGGAGGTGTTTGAACTCTAATTGCATGCGACGTTATTAGCTGAAAAATAAAAAATTATAATTCAATTTTCTAATCAATTTTATTTCTAGAACAAATTCCAAGTAATTTTCTAGCAGGAAGAGAGAATTAGAGATGCAGGCGAAAAATATGAGCTGCGCCACATTGAAATTCAACCATGTGCCTCTATCGTCAAGCTGTAAATAATTTCCTCCAAAAATTTAAATGAAAAGAGACTGGCAAACTGTCAGCCATTAAAAAAATCGAACACCAAGTTGAGAATTGTTAGCGACGCCCACAAGAAAAATATTCGGCAGCCATGATGGTACACACCGCTTTCTATTAAAGACAATTCTTGGACAAAACCTCCGTGATCGCTGAGAACGCTCCTATTTTCATGTATCTGGATGGGCAAGTTGACCATTATGGTTGTCAAATATTCTTCTTCTGGCCACGCTTCTGGCAGTCGCCATTATACTTCGTATGACGTTCAATTTTTGTTATAGGGAGTCTGAAAAAGGGAATGGACACTCAGCCGCCATTTATTAGCCGAAAAATGTGTTCGAAAAATTTCCACATTTTGCATGTGTTCTCAAAACTCAAAATTTTAAAAAAACAATTGCCATCTTATTCGGAAAATTGAACTTCCGCACACTGTAAAATTTTTGAACACGCTAATTCACGGCGGATAAAAGCAGACGAAATTTCTTACAAAGCGTCGAAAAAGTCCACTCCCTCTTTCAGACTCCCTATTTTGTAATGGCTGACTATATTTCTTTTAACAACTCTTATAGATTTGAGCTAGATGACTATTTTTTTGCCAGCTCTCTGGCTGGACTCGAACCAGGGTTTCGCGGATTCTGAGTCAAACACTCTATGCACCACACCACCGCCCACCCAAAAACAACCCTTTACTGTCAATCAAAACTCTTTTCTGTTTATTCTAACCTCAACTGGTTAAAATTTTTGTGATTTATTTGACTATCTCCTGATGATTCTGTCAGCCGATTCAAAAAATTATTAATCAATTAACACTGATTTCAACTCACCTCACTCCACACTAGCATGGTCCCGAAAACAACCTGAAGGCCGTCGAAAAAGTTGTCACCTACAATAATAACCGTCGAACCGCCGGCCGTCCATCCTTCACTGGGACTGATTGCCTTTATACAAGGGGTCGCAACCGGAAGCGGAGGATAAAGACCTGTAAAGATTCACGAAAAATAAAAATAAGCATCTTAAAACTCTATTAAAATAATGATAATCGAAATAATATAACGCGTCGTTAATGTGAAGATTAATGATTCGCACGTTTCAAGAATTGAATATGGAAGAAGAGAGATGAAGATAAAAAAAAAAAGAAGGGATGAAGAAGAGAAGAGAGTGGTGGCAGAGGAGGAGAAGAACGCGACTGAATTAAGACGCGCTACGGATGAGATGAATGAGACGGTACGTTGAGTCACTACGTCGAGCAGAAAATTATACGCAGTTCGAAATGATAATTTATCTTATATCACAACTTTTATAAAATCCTTTTTGAATCTCATTGGTGACGTTTTTCTTTTTTTCTTTTTTTTTAACTTTTGAAAGTTTTAGGTTTTGTTTGATTGGAAATCGATTAGGGTATTGTGTTCAGGAATAAAAGTTTTGTTAGATAGATCGGCAAGATGACCAGAACCCAGTGCGCAGAAAGACGTCTTCTGTCCGAAATAAGGTTACCTTTTCAAGACAAAGAAGTTTTTTAGACGTCATCTTGCATCACTGGGAAGGTCGAATGCGATTTTTTTAAAGAGAATTAGTGAAGATTATGGCGACGGGTAGACGCCTATGGCAGGCACCTTCAAATCTGCCTAATCTATTGGACTCTACACCCCGCAACCGATCCGACCAAAATGACGTCTAAAAGACGTCTAATGACGTAAAATGACGTCTAAAAGACGTCTAATGACGTAAAATGACGTCTAAAAGACGTCTTTCTGACGTCTTTTGAGGACACAAGACGTCAGAAAGACTTCAAAAAGACGTTATTTTGGTTGGATTGGTTGCTTGGGCAGTGACTTGGGCAGTGTCAATTATCTGATAGCTACTGCCAATGGTATTTTTGGGCTTAGACGCGTCCAGCCATTTTTTTCATTCGAGGGCTAAGGTGGGTGCTAGGAAAGCGGCATGCTAACCCTGGGCTCTAAGCAGTGGCACAAACCACTGCCCCTTCAACTACCCTCTCGCATGGAGGCGCGGTCTCGACGGGCAATTTTGTCTTCTGCGTCACTTGTATAATTATATACTATTTCATTTTAAAAGAACTAACTAATCAATTTCCCCTTAAAAAAGTGCAGAATATACAGTTGGCCTCCCTTGAGAATCACGAGGTACCTCGCATAGTCTTCTCATATTCACACACACAAAATAAAATAAACGAACTCGTGTATATTGTTATTTTCTATTTATAATTATATAGCATCGGTTTATGTGGTTACTGCTGGGAAAAGAAACTACAAGGAATAATATTTTTAAAGGGACTCGAGTTGCCGACCAAGTTTATTTTTATCGCACCCGATAGGCCGTTATATTTCCCTCAATTGAATTTCGCAAAATCATTCGCTCCATCCCCCGTATATGCTTCCCCAGTTTTTCTGGGTTAGTTAAATAATTGAAAAATATTTCTCCTCTTTTCGTGTACTGTTAATTAGCACGTTTTATCGCTTTCCCTCCCTTAACATGAAATATCCTAAAAGTTTATAAAATGCCGAAGTGAAATTCTTTTATTTTATATAAAAGATTTGCGCAGCAATGAAACTCAAAATTCCATTCTTAAAAAGTCAGTATTTAAAATTTACAATTTCCTACATTTCTTCGACGTTTAATGGTTTAATCAAACTTTTCCAGGAGAACGATGAAAAATCTTAAAATGATTCGGATCGACCGTGTTTAACTTTCGAAAAGCGCGTATTAAAGAATGGATTTCGATGATGAGCTGAACATTGTTCTTTATTGCCTCCCGATACGTTTCCACCCGACTTAAAAACAGATTTCTGTTTTTCGGATACTCGCAAACCGCATTTCACTTCATAAATTTTCATCTAAAATCCCGAACTTTTGTTTCGTTGCCCATTAAAAATTTGACTGTCATCAAAAAGTATAAACAAGGAAAATATTAAAAGTAAAAACGATTTTCGTAAATAAAAAAATTAACAAAATGCGAGTCGCGTTCGGTTTTCGTCGTAATAATTTTCCGTGTGCTCCATCGTCTTTACAAAAGTAACTAACTCAATAGTCCGCTCTCTCTGCTTTTCTTCTTTAGCTTCATATAATTCCCAATTACTCACCGAATGAAACACTAATTTTTCTGACTCAATTTGATCTTTATCTTTCATCTCTTCTATATACATACCTCTTGAAAATTTTCTGTCCTCGTTACAAGGGCTTAAGAGGGAAGCGTTTCAATTTATGTTTTGGAGGCACATGAAAATGATTTTAAAACAGCCCTCGGTCGACACTTATTTTTTATTAACTAAGAAGGAAAGAACATTTCTCCTTTAAAAATCGTAAAACCGGGGGAATGGAAAAAGATGCTGCGGTATCGAAGAGATAAGCTAAACATGGTATAAATTGTTTAAAAGACCTTCTCCTGATAAAACTCAATAACCTTTTGGAAGGCCAATGGGCAATTCATGATTGGTTTATGAAGTTGTAAGGGACGCTGGAATTGCAGTCTTTGATTGGTTGTCCTGGAATTCGAACTCATCTCCCTTCATTTCCTCTCCTCGCCGTCTTTTTCTTCTTTTCTTTTACTTTGGTTTTTTTTTTCTTTCAGACTATTTTCTTTTTTAATATCTTACCGATCGTTTGTAAATGTGGCCCAGTTTTTAAAATCAAGTTTTTAGAGCCATTCAGGATTCGGTAGACTGTCTGTGAATTCTTTCACGGCTGTTTGAGTGTTCATTGCTTGCCAGAGTCATCCCAACTATGTTCAGTGAATATTGATCACTCTCTCGATTTGAAAGTCCGCCATCGCAATCGTCTACACCAAAAATCCTCTAGTGGATGAATAGCCGAGACCTCCAGTGGTGAAGTAGAATTTTTTTGGAGAAAATGCCGAAACACGCCAACACGCATTAAACGTATCCAATCCACAAAAGCTAAAATCATCTTCGCAGCTCAACCTCATTTTAGCCTTAATGTCAAAAATTAAGAAAAATAAGGAAATTTTGAAAAATGGCCCCCTAGAGAAGCCAAAAAATTTTTCTCGGGAAAAAACCGAAACAAGCCAACTCTAATCAAGCGAAATTTACACACACGGCTCTACAGGGCGCGAAGGTCTATTCCTCAACCACTGATGATTTTACTGGAAGATGGTATAAAGTGGTGACTTTCCAGAATCTTCCACATCGCAGTACGGGAGCCATACCATTCTTACAACTCTGCCTCCCTATATCTGAACCTAAGCCTTGCCTTGTCCCAATTCAGTATCAGCGAAGCTGCTGCCCTCCACTAACTCATAACCCTGAGTAGGGAGCTCACCACAAGGCAAGAACGCCATCCCTTGAGCAAGACAAAAAAATGCCTTTCCGGTGAACCCGGTACACACTGATCTACACGGCGCGAAGCCCTGTTGCCGCAACACAAACACCGCACCCAGTGGCTCTATCCTGGCAGGTGGCCCGCCCGTCAAAAGTCCCGCATCCATCGATACCATCAAGCTGCGCGGTCTTCCGAAGAGGTCTATGGCTAACCGGGCGCCCATCAAGGACCTGCCAAATCCTTTGGGTTGGGGGCGCTCGCACTACATGCCCCGTCCACTGAAGTCTACGAGCCTGGATCCCGCTAGTAATCAACGGCTGCTCAGTGGCCTTCGGATCTCCCCTTAACCGCCCCGTCAACGGATCCTCTTCGGCCCCAGAATCCTATTTCCGAAGACTAACAACCTCTTCCGTGCACTGATGTTCAGATTCCACTTCTCAAAGTCATAAGTGACCGTTGACAGGCACGGACTGGGCTGCTTTTGGGGCGCGGGCAGTGCTGATGAAAAGGGCGCCTACAGAGTAGACGATTTTCCCCCTCAGAGCTATTCTTAGCTTATATAGTTAAGGCTTTCAACTCTTATATCTTAGCGATTACTAAGTTACGATTCCATCTGCGCCCAAATCCTCAGTCATGCACTTTGCACTGATTTGTGAGGCCCGCGAAGCGGGCCGAGCCAAAATTTTGCTTTTGAAAAGTCTTTGTAAATTTCAAAATAAGTATCTTATCATAAGCCTTCAGAAGGATTGAGACAAAATTTTTCAAACGCCTGACTGAAAATAGGCCCTTGAATTCCTTTTGCTGATAAAATGGGCTCCTTATCCAGAGGGCGCACCGGTCATGTGCCCGGTTACCCGGTGGGCCAGTCCGTGCCTGACCGTTGAGAGTGTGACTGCATTTCATGCGATGAAATTGGCTCGCCTAGATAAGACTCGGCTGCAGAGAATATGGCCTAAAGCATAGACTCCTGTCTCCACTCTAAACTCGTTCAGCAAAAGTCCAAATCAGCCTCAGCGCAGCTTTTTACAGGATGACCACCAACGTATTTACAGAATCGACCAAAACAACGATTGAATATCAACTTAAAAAATTATCACATTCGCTCCACTTCATAAAAACGAATATAAATAATTACAGGACTTAATTACTGGAAAAAAACCTCCCAGTTAAAACGAGGAAATCCATTTCCACGAAAACCTAAATACGTTTCTTTTTTCCTCTTTTTTTGTCGAAATCGATTTATACTAACGTAACAATGGATTCATTTTTGACATAAAATTTGAAATACGATTAGGATTGTATGATTCGCACAGTTCAATATTCCATTGAAAAATACCATATTATTGTTTGTTGGGTTTGTTAAAAGTTTTCTATAAGGAAAAATAACTTTTTATCCAAGTTATCCATTTTCCAATTTCTCTTTTCATTCAGCTTTATTTTTAATGATCACAAGTTTTTTCCTTCTTCCTCAAATTTATTTTATCTTTTTTTCTCAGGAAAATCTCGTTACTCAGTTTTCCAAGCGAAATGATTTTAACACTCCAAGTTATTTGGAAAAGGGAGGAAGGGGGAGGACTCAGATATTGCTCACAAATCATCCAAGGCGCTTCGGTCCTCATTGGTATGCCCCGAGAACGCTCCACTGCAACACACTTGAATCTATACCTCCTTCCTTCTTCTTTTTACAGGTTCGGAATGTTTTCCCTTTTTTTTCCCCATAATATTTTCTTTCCTTCCCCCATTTCTCAAGATTCGTATTTCCGTAATCGACTTTTATTCCCGTTCTCCGTTTTAATTTTATCGGAGAATAAAACGTTTTGTTAAAAGGAAAACGTGGCAAAAAAATCTTAAAAACACAATGGAGTAATTAAAAATATACAAAAAATATAAATCGGGGGAGGAGGGAACGGGAAAAATTTTTCACAACGTGATTCAGGGTTTTTGTGAATTATAAAAAAAACCGTAGCCCCCGTTGAAAGATGCTGTCCGATGCTGAAAACGAGGTATCTCGTTTGTATGCTACACCTCGCCAGATCCAAAACTTTGCGAAATTGGCTCCCGATTCAGTTCAGTGGAGGGAGGAAAACCCTCATCCTCATTTCACCCTTTTACCATCCCTTACTTCTCGTCATTCCAACATTTTAGCAATTTATTTGTCTTCCTATACTTTTTTTTTTCGAACCCCAATTATAAAAGAATATTGACTATCGTTCCGATTTTTTTTCCTCCCCCTTTTTTTTTGTTTTTTTTTTCCGGAACGTGATACTATTGGTGATAACGTATTTAGTCGAAGTATTAGCAATGAAAAATTATCGCGTTTTCGTTCAGTCCTTCCACCAGTACCAGCCCACTTATAAGCGGGCTTGATTCAGAATATTCAAAATTACATATTAATGCCCTGATTTTGAGTTAAATTTGTCATTTATGGAGTTGAGCTGATATTCAGGGTGTCCCTTATTTTCCGGAAATTCGAATTTGAAAGCTCTCACCCCGTAAATCGGTGACCGCTGATAAACCGTAATTTTTTTTTTCAGATTTTTTACCGACAGGAAAGCGTGCCGACTTAAACTTAATGTTTTGAGCTTTTCCAAAATTTTACATAAATGTTCTTTTAACTATCGTACCGTTGTAGATTGAAGAAATCTTAAAGAAACTTTTTTTGTAGAGCATTAATGTGGCTACAATCCAGTTTTTTCGATTTTCGTTCATCTTTAGTCGTTTCCAAGATATCTCAGAAAAACTTCGACAACATTTTTTAATTTGGATAGGCAACCCGCAACCACACTTCCATATACATGCCGAGACTTGAGAATTAAACTGTACTATCTCTGATTTGCAATTGACTCCATTGTCGCATGTTTAGCTTGTGAAGCGCTCAGTCAATCGCAACCCAGAGATAGTACAGTTTAATAGTCAGGTCTTGATGTAATACACAGAAATTCATATTATTAAAATATATAAAAAAAAAGGTTTGATAAAAACTCAATATTCAGATGTATAATTTTTCTTCGAAATTTTGGAATTTTTCTTTTTTTTAATGTTATTTTAATTCCTTCATATTCGGACTCAACAGACTAGACAGAAGCTCCCTGAACGAACAAAAAGTGGTGGTCGAAATTCGGCGCGAAAAATCTTAAAATCGACGACGAATCGATGGTAATCCTCCGACCTAGATATCACCGAATGCCGACGTCGAATCTACGTCGATTCGACGTAGGTAATATTCCGGTTTGGGAAGTTTATTTAGGATATTTATACACAAACAAAGGGAAATAAAACCTACTAATTTTAAGTTTTACATTTAAAATGGAGATAGCACCTTTTAATTTTTATTAATTTCTCTTTTATTATGAAGACTTCCGCCATTTCGATTGCACAGATTTGAAGGGTGTTCAAAAAGAAATCAATTTTTAAAAAAATTTCATTTTCAATTTTTTTTTGGAGATGGAACCGTTTAATAATGAGCTCGCGAGTCGCGATATTGTTTCAAGACTTACTTGCTGAGAAAGGAAAGATAAAATTGAGGTGCCAAATATGCTAATTCGTCTCAGCAATTTTCAAATTAAGCTAATCTGGATTAAATTTTCATTCGACAGAAGAATTTACTTAATAGATTAACATTCTAAATTCGGGGAGGAAAAAGAGAGGGGGGGTGAAGAAGAAGAAAAAATGAAAATGAGTGATTCACACCTTCACACTCACCGTCTGAAGGGTCGAGTCTTTTCGCCCTTCTACCATGCTTTGAATTGTTGTGGACAAACATATTATCTGAAACAGCTAACAAAGGTCCTTCGACGTTCACTTGCGTTGCTATAACTACCTGCAAATGAAAAGAATAAAAAAAAAGAATTATCATTTTTGAAATGGTTCATCCCCTTTAATATCAATATTGTACATCCCTGTTGTTTTTCCAACCCTTAAAAAAATCAATCTCACTAATCGTCGTATCTTATAGGAAAAAAAAAAAACTCTGGGTCCGAAAAACCGGGTGGACGTAAAAGTGTATCGCTTCCTTTAATCACGGAGAAAGTCATAAAAAATCGTGCGCCATTTTGCGGAAAAAAAAAATAGAAAACTATACGTTAGTCTATCTTCTGTCGATAACTCCTCCTCCCAGGGGAGACGAGATCCCTCGGGAAGTGAAACTCCCTTTTACATAAATTGAACTCCCGCGAAGTGCAATTTCACGTTCCCGCCATTGTTTTCTTACGGTATAACGCTTTCTCCCGGAAATTGATTCAAAGCTTTATAAAGTAACATTTACATCAACATCTTCGTGTCAAATAATACGTTTTAACACTAAATGACAGTTTTTCCCCAAAGGCTTTCATGCGTTTGAAAAAGGCATATACGTCCTATGATTTCCGAACCGTTCGGTTCTTTTTCTCATGTGAGGAGACCTTGATTGAACTGAAGAATTTTTGAAAGAATCATTTTTACGAAAGTACATCTTACGCTAAAGACGCCTTTTAGTTTTTTTTTTCGGGGGATGAAAAACAAAAAGTGCACCGCTGCCATATCTCCCCAAGGAACGCTAAATTGATGATGAACGGCTAGGGATAGTTCGACGTTTTTTTAAATCCTGTAGCCGTTTTCTTATTATTGAAAATGATGGAAAAACCTGGACGATGGGTGTTCTATAAGCAAGCACAGACCAGTATTAAGTTTTGGGGGAAAATGATATTTAAAAAAATTGAACGCAAAAAAATCAAAAATCGTGAAATATTGAAAAATTAAATTTTTTAAATTATTAATGCTAAGATTAAATTAATTTTAAAAAAACCAAATAAGTAAAATTTTCTTAAACAAATGTTTTTAAAATTTCTTCTAAATTAATTCATTTAGAAAATGTTCAGCAAAATTTTTTTAAAGTAAATCTTTATAGTAAACTGTTCTTATATAAGAATGTATTTTTATTATAAATTTCTAGGCATAAATCTATGCCTAGAAATTCAGGGTGAAAACCAAAATTTTGAATAGTTTACATATTTATTTTATAGTGAAAATTAATATTCTATTTCTATATGCAAAAAAGTCTATAGCGAAAATCTACCTTAATTTTTATACAAATTTTTCTAAAATTAATTTTTTTTAGGAAAATTTCTTTTAAATTGATTGTATTAAAAAATGTTTTAGAAGAATTTCTGGTCAATAAAAGGGGACCACAAAAAGGGTCGACAAAAATTTGGTTCTTTTTTTTAAATATTTCTTTAAACAAATTTTTTTAAATAAATTGTTTCGAAAAAACTTTTGAACCAATTTTTCTACAAAATTTTCTTTCGAATGAATTTTTTAGAAAATACTTTACTTTTTAAATTATTCAATTTAAATTAAAATTTTTTAAGTAGCTGAAAAAAACATTGGACCAAATTAATCGTGTGGCCAACTGTTCAAATAAACCAATTTTTTTTTCAAAATTAAAATAGCCTTTTGAAAATAAAATTTCTTAAATAAAATTTGATAAAAAAATCCCCTAATCACCCCGTTATAAAAACATTTAATTCATTAAACAGCAACATTTTATTTTTAAAAAAACGATTAGGCAACTTGCCATACTCCTATGCATTACAAATTCCCAACAGATAAAAACTAAGGAAACGATCAGATTATTGCAGACGGGTTCATTTTTTATCCCTTAGAGAAACTCGCGCCCACCCTTTCCCCGACTAATCTTTTTAACAAAGCATATTCTAAATTCTCTCTGAACGAAGTCAAAAAAAAAGAGAGAGAGAAAGGGATATAGGAGAGAAGAAAAAAAAACAATTCGTGAAAAAAAAAGAAGGAAGAAACACGACTAATTTTCCACGGTCATGTTTTTTCACCAGGCATCTCTCTCTCTCTCCTTTTCGCTCTTTCAACGCGAAAAAAAAAAGGAAATTTCAAGACGGAAATCTAAGTGGCGTTGGATATCACTAATTGAACCTCCCCTAGAACGTACTAAAACTGAACAGGAAGTTTTCTGAGACATTTATTTTTAGGGTTACTTTTAATTTCCTTCCTTACCTTCTCGTTATTCTTCCACGTTGTCTAATGTTTTACACTGAGTTTTATCAGCGTTTTTATAGCTTTCTTTGTAACATCCCAGGGTTTTACAATCTCGCATTAACTTTTAAGAATAAAAACGGCGAAACAATTAGAAAAAAAAAACGAAGAAAAGGAAGTGGGGGGAGATTTTCGTAAGTCGTTGTCCGAAAACAACGAATGAGGGGTCGCTTGAGGTTTTTTTTAGAAAAGAAAAAATTTTCCCGCCTGAATTGCAAAATGAACGACGGACCCCCTTTTCATTTCCTTCCTTCCCCCCGCATCCCCTTAAACCCTTTTCCGTTCGACTGAGGGACGGAATTTTAACGAGTTCGGGAAATCCCCGACGTGTATTTTAAAAATACACGGAATCACTGATTGCGTCGACGGATGATAAAGTCAAAACTTTTTTTTTATAAGTTTGTAATAAAGCGTTGATGACTTTAAAGGAAGATAAAAAAAATGAAAACTTACTTGAAACCTTCTCATATCTCTAGGGTTGCCCGCATTCTTTAGGCAGTTTTGATTGCACTTGAGGAAAAATTTTAGGAAGAACCTGAAACAAGAAAAAAAATAATTTAGTAAAATGAGCAGTTATTAACAGATACTAAAATTCTTAATTAAGACTTATCAAGAAAGAATCCATCGAAAAATGTTTTTAAAAAGCGAAAAATTCAATTCGAAATTCAAATTCTAAAAAGCCCGCCAAAAACAACCATCGTTATTTTTGGTCCAATGACGTCACAACTAAGATAAACTTCATTGGCTAATTATTTTGGCGCGAAAATTCCATCAATAGGAACAAAGGATTCGACTCAGTTGTGACGTCATAATTGCAAGATTCCTTTTTGGCGGGATTTCTAGAATTTGAATTTCAAATCGAATTTTTCACTACCTAAAAATTATTTTTTGCATAATCTAAGTAATTGATTGAAGAATTAATATTAACAATGCGATTTTAATATTTATGCAAGTCGTCTATTTTAAGTGACAGCTAGCAAGGAATTATTTTTTGAAATTTTGGAAATGCAAGTTTAGATTTTCTTGTTTTGGTCAATATGTGGCTAAAGTTTTTCAGTTGAAGCCAGTTTTTTGGCCCCCTCGCTCCGGACACAGAGAAGGCCAGGCCGATCCTTGTAGCTTTTGCATGTAGCCATAATGAACCTTTTCAACGAACTATTTTTTGTAAGAGGAACCGAGTTTATTTTCGCTATATTTATTCTACACTATTCTGTCTGTAAAAATTGGTGGCAGCGGCAATGAAAGATCAGCAATCAATAGTGGTTGTTATCATCAAAATTTCTCAGAACGATTTGATCATTTTTTTTTTCGAGCCATCTTGTCAGCTCATGTAATATTTTATCTTCTTTACTCCTAAAATATTTAAGGAATAAGAAAAAAATCTGGCGAAAAAAAAACAATTGAAAAAAGATTCGACCATGCTTCTCGGGTGCAATGAGAGGGACATTTCCCCAAACGATAAGATCCAAAGTTTAAATTTCAGGTTGAGAAGATTTTCGATTACTGTAAAATTTATTTAACACAAACAATTCTCAGATATCAGAGGCCCAACGTGTCCACTTGGGATATGAATATAAATTTTCAATATGGCGAAAGTTAATTCGCCGTGAAAATGGGAGAAGAACTCATCGCCGGAAATGAATCGGTTTATTGCCGCGGGGGGAAAGGCAGCAGCGGCTTTTAGAAAACTTCTTAAAACTTTATATATATATATATCGGTGAAATGATGAGATGTTTAGAATGGCGGAAACATCAAATTATTATACTATTAAAATACCGAGGGGGCCGTGGTTTTATTATGAGATTTCCATTTAAATCCTATAATCCGCGGCTATTGGAAAGTTTTCCTTTTCTCAGAGCAATGCACCCTTATAGCCCTAAATTCCCCGATATTGATTTAACGTCACGGGGAAATAAGAAAACATTCGATAAGCAATTAAAATAAAATCCGGAGACAACGTTTTTCCTTAAACGCGAAAAGCTGCTTAATATCAGTTTAATGATCTTTCAGGAGAAAAACACTGAGAACAATTAATTATAAATTCACAAAGTAAAATCCGAGGAATAGTTTTTTTTTCCTCGTTCTTCGTTAAAATTGTGGCACGAAAATCTAAACCTGTTTTTCGCAACAAAAAAAAACCGTTTAAATGATTAACCGTCTCGCAGTTTAAAATAAATAATAAATCTCATAAAGAAGAAGAAGGTTTATCTCGACATAAGCTGGATTAGAAGGGAGGAAGGTGCCACAAACACAAGAGGCTCATCTCCATCTCATTATCTGCTTGGACGAATTTCAACGCAAAACCTTTTCCTCCAGACGGACCGACCGGTTCTAGTCTCTTACGATAACTCTTTCCGCTTCTAACTATTAATTATGACAAGAATGAGGATACGTTTTATCTTTCGAGTGCGGGGATCGCGTATCGGGAATTTTTCAAAAGAAAGGAGGAGGTCGTGGGGTGGGAGAGAAAAAAAAGCAATTCGGCACTACAGACCCCGTTGACAAGTTAGACAGGTAAACTTGTAAGTTCATAAACCATTCACAATCACGTATGCATGGAACAAACTTTATTATTTACCCACGTCAACAACAAAGGAAGTCGCGAAAGTCTTTAAGTAAGCTTATTCCCGTAGGACTACTCGGCTTCTGTGTATTCTAGCTAGGATAATTTAAAATATTTTTGAGGGATTTTAATTTTTGGTTTTTTTAGAAAATGTAGATTTGTGCACTTTTGTCGTTTCGTTGGCCAGAGTAATAAGGTATGAACATGCGACACGGTCAAAAACATGGATCGACTCATACAACTAATACCAAATTATGTATTGTAAGTACTGAATACGCGCTGTGCAAGATATCTTGGGTTTACAGCACCCGTAGAAGATAAATGTGAGGTTGCCACTTGAGGAAGATTCCACCTCAAACTGAACTGGCTAAGATTTTGCCAAGGTACTAGAGATCTTAATGACAAGGCAGAGAGGACATCGTGAAGCACCTAAAAGTCACTGTAAGTGTTAACGACGAAAGAAGTAATTCATTTTCTTCTTCTCTCAACCGATATCCGTCCACTCCTGAACGAAGGTATTTTTCAAACTTTGCCACATTCCTTGTATTAGGCTCTTTACAACCATTTCAGTCCCGCCCTCCTCTTAATGTCGTCCGACGCTTCTTTTCAACGCTCGAGGTCTCCATCTTACCATCCGTGCTGTCCACCTATCAGGATCCTCCCTGGCGATATGACCTACCCATTGCCACTTAGCTGCTGCAAGGCGTTGCGCAACATCATCGACCCTAATCATTGCGAAAATAAGGATGCGAACCTAACCTAGAAGTAATTCTTCTTCTTCTTTGGGTGCCATGCTCGTTTTCGAGAGCAAGCAACCTCTCTGCATCAGCTGGTTTGTGTGTTTCGAGTTGACACAGCTATATGGAACCTATAGTTTAATGCCGGTTCCGAACGGCTAAGTAGAGAGGCTGTTCTAAGCAAGTTACCACCTGCTGGTTTGCCATTGCCTAGCAGGGGGGGTGAGACCGAGCGACAACACACATTGGACGCTTTTTCGGAATACCCAAATCTTCGAATTAAGTTCACATGACGCAGGTGACATTGGTCAGAAGTGAAATACGGTCGGAAAAAATCCGAACCGTAGAGTGGAATCGAACCCATAAACTCCCGAGTGTGAGTCGGGCACTTTATCCACTAAGCCACGACGCTGGCACTCGTAAAAAGTAATTAGTTGGCCTTAAAGTCCAAGTTTTTGAGGGAATAAGTTAGCGGGATCGAATGATAAATGAAGAGATCAGCACGAAGACTCGAGTGCTGGATATTCCCACCGTAGAGCTGACATGAAAATGGGTCGGCCATGTGGCCATCGGCAGAACCAGAAGGATGACAATAACAACGCAGAAGAAGTTGCCGGGTAGGAGCGATGAGCTGGAGAATTCAGGTAGTATTTATAATCGGTGGCTGCTATTTCTTCACTCCTTGGCCTTTTCTTATATTTTTATGAGTCAACCTCAGCCGAAAGCTCGGGGCCATAAGCGTGGCCATTGAAAACACTAGCTTGAAAACTATATTTTAATCTCGTTGGCGCCCCCTCATCTCAAAACCAAACTTTTCCCTCCTTTTAAAAATAAAAACGAAACAAAAAAATAAAAGAAATAAAAAAAAGGTTGGAATAAGTGCAGAAGGAGAATGATTAATACTGCGAGTGATTCTTCTAATTACAGGAAAAGAGCGGAGAAACAAGTCTGGAGCAAATTAAACTGCTTCATTTCGATGCCGTCACAACATTTCACTGAGAAGTTAAAATTATTTCCTTTTTAAGCAACTCGGTGTATAAATTTACATAACGTTTTTTTTTTGTTTTCTTTTTCCACGGTGGCTTTCATCCCTTTTTTTTCTATTTTTATTTTACAAGATTAAAAAAAAAATCAATCCCTACTTTCTGGAAGGATATCGGTCGCGCCCAATTATTATGCCAATGTAAATATATAATATTTTAATGTCTGGTCGAATTATTTTTCACCCTCTGACTTGTACAAATGAGCTGCAGCCGACCCTAAGGCGAAAAGCGTTTGTTCTTGTTACATATGCACCCGCTTTTAACAATGTTATCTTACAAGTTATAAGGATTTTCCCTTTTGTTAATTTTTTCTTTTTCCCCTTTATATTTAGGAATCGTAGATATCGTCCGAGGATTTTAGCATTCTACTCTTAAATCGCACTTATTTATTTTAGAAAAGGAAAAAACGTTCAAGTTTTTATTAATCAGAGGGAAATGCAAAAAAGGGGAGGGGAAAAAATTTCAAACTCGCACGGATGAAGATTATTAATCTACTAAGTTATTCATTTTTCATTGGTTAATACTTCCTCCCTTATTCTGACGTCCGGGGGTAACTGACGTCTTAATGTCGTCGCCGAGGAAAAGATCCTTTCAATTATGAACATCTTTGGATATGCTCTTATTAATTGATTCCTTCCTTGGAGATAACCTCATCGCAGGATCATGATTTAATTATGCACGAGTATGTCTTGTCTTGGAAGACAAGGTTGACGTCTCCTTTCAACAAGATGAATTTCTTGACTTCCTCCGCTTCATCGAACGTCGTCTGACGTCGACAATAAACGTCGTCGACGACGTAACTTCCATTGTTAAACGGGAGGAAATTTTTGAAAATTTTATAAAATTCACGTACTAAATTGCCTGACTTGATTTCTCTTCCTTTTCTCCTTCATATCCCCCGCTTGCAAAAGCTTCGAGTATGGGACGTATTTTAATTTTAAAAGGAGAAGGTTCAGCAAAGTTAAACTTTATGTTGTGTCTTTACTTTCAAAGTAAATAGCAGCGGTGCACGCTGACCAAATTAGGATTTGATTTATTATAAAATCCACGCGAGGGCGCAGGGAATGAATGGCTTTGAGTCTGGAAAAAAGCTTAAACATAGATGGACGTTTTGGTCTATTATTAACTAAGTTAGGATATTTTTATTTAGGTTTATATGCCGAACTGGCTCAGAGGCAGAGCTTGAGACTCTTAATCTCAGGGCCGTTGGTTCGAGTCTCACGTTGGGTTCCAAAATAGGCAAACGTTGCCTGAACCCCTACGATCTTTTTAAGCTCTTCGATATCTCTGCAATGTGGCAATCTTATTCAAGCCCACTTGGGCCAATATGGATCTTACCCATGCCCGTAATCACAACTATTAGAAGCCAACTCGAGTTGCAGTTTGAATTAAATTGTGAGATCAGGAAATGTAAGTCCAGATTTAATCAGAACAAAGTAGGCGCTGCGCCACCAAAGATTTCGCCAATTAGTCACTCCTTACAGAATCTGAAGCCTTGCATCGCTGATTATCTCCTAGACGCCACTAGTAGCCAGTAGAGCCCTGCACGGGCCGAAATTTTCAGGCCCGAGTCCGGCCCGAGTCCGGCCCGACTCTAAAATTCTAGGTCCGGCCCGGTCCGGCCCGGTACCCCACGTGTGTCCGGCCCGGCCCGGCTCGACAAGAATTTGGCCCGAGTCCGGCCTGAGTCCGACTGCCACCCAAAATTTTCCGGTCCGAGTCCGGCCCGGTGCAGGGCTCTAGTAGCCAGTCTATATCTCGATACCTAAGGATTAAACTGCACTATTGACTCCAGTGTTCCATGTTTAGCTTGTGCAGCGCTCAGTAAAATTCCAAACCTGAGTTAGTACAGTTTAATCCTCAGGTCTCGATCTCCCAACTGTCCAACCTTATGTCTTCTTCTTCTCTTAAACTATGTCCGTCCACTCCTGAACGAAGGTCTGCCTCAACCTTTGCCACACTTTTTTGTCTTGGGCTCTTTGCAACCATTTTAGTCCCGCCATCTTCTTAATGTCGTCATACCACCTCTTTTGTGGTCTACCAACACTTCTTTTTTTAGAGGTTTCCATCTTACTATTCGTGCTGTCCACCTATCTGAATCCCCCTGGCGACATGACCTGCCCATTTAGTTGTTGCAAGGCGTTGCGCAACATCATAGACCCTAGTCCGCATCCCTATTTCCGCATTGCGAAAGCGGTCCCGTAGGCTAATACCAAGCATCGATAGTTCCACCGCTCTTTCCGTTTGACGAGCGGCTCAAAATGTTTCACTGTAATCGCCATTGTCGCAACAACCGATCTTGGGTTATCATGCAATTCTCAAGGAGTATAAAATTCCTGGCGCTTCTCGTTTGAAACTATAACTACAACTCGCCTCGCCTAGGAAAGCAGCTTTCACATCTTCTAAAATTTTATACTCGAGAAAAGGGGTCAAATTACATCCTGAAAATCTCCGAATAGGCTTAAAGGGAAAAATTATTGCGATGCGAGTGAAGCCCCATTTAAAAGGACACGCTATAATTTTCTTTGCCAAGTCCGTGCTGTCACTTTCGTTTAAGTCATACTCGGAAATTGAATGATGAGAGGGAAGGGAAAGTTTAATGGAGAACCCTTGAGGCTTTTTATGAGACAAATATGCCTGTATTAGAAAATTTGATTATATTTAACTAAGTAGCCCTTGTCGAACACCAAGATAAAGGGGAGCTCGAAAGTAATCGAGCCACGTAGCACGTCATCCAATCGAAACTAATCGCAATACTTTATCCACCACGATTATGAAAATTGTGGGTATAAAATTTTTCTCCGAAAGCTGGGAAATATCCCCGGTAATTGGTTTATTACTCCGGTCTCGCAATATACCCTGCGGTCAGGTTACTCCTCTATTTGTTGCACCGGCAACACATCTGTCGCTTTATTTTTTTTTTTTTTTCGGAGTAAATGTTTATCGAATCCTGGTGTTTGCTTTTTCGCGATCACCCAACTGGCATCGATTTGTCTCGTTTGAAGTGTAAGGAGAGAAAAAAAAAAGGAAAAAAAATAATAGCGGGAAGGTTTTTTAAATTTTCCGAGAAAACTAAGAGAAAGGATGCAGTTAAACGATGTCGAAAGTTAACTCAAACATATTAATCGAATTTCCATCCCTTCCCCGAAAAAAGAAGAAAAACCTTTTTTTTCCCTTTATCCTGAAGAACCCTTATAATCAGGTGTAAAAGTTGTGAAGCATTTTCGCGTCCTTCTCAGTTTCTCACTGCTAATGTGCTGATTCCTTAAGATTACTTCCTGCCGCCTGTTCCTTCAAGAAGACAAATGACTGTCTTCTTTCTTTTCCCCTCCTCTTTTTCTCTTTTACTTTCCTCCCTTCAATTTGTGTTTCTACCTTTTTCTCCTTTTTTCTGATAGCTATCCAAACGACTCCATTTCCCTCTGAATTTGAAATTTCAATAAGGAGTTGATCGCATGTTATTTCTCCCCCGAGTTATATCAGCAATGGGACATACGTTCAAAATGTATTTTATAATATCGGTGCTTCATGCTTTTTCGTCTTATTTTAATACGATTTTTCTTATTTCGATTTTGCTTTTTTTCCTCGAGTCTATTTCGGGGAAATAGTTTTGGGGTGGAAAACTGAGGTGTGGATTTTTCAAGTTTATGCATGCGTTAAGTTCAGATGCAGCTACCGACTGAGCGGAATATAGCTACATACCACAAAGCGAAAATAAACGCTTTCTCAATCATGTGCGAAGCCAGCTTCGTGGCTAAGTAGATATCGTACAAAAATGGTCCAAAATAAATCGATCCCTTCCGATCTTGGCTCCACGGGGAAAATTTGTTTCCTTAGACCTGAGAAAGTACCCTGAATTTTTTTTGGCCCCAGTGTGTCAAATTTTTGGAAAATCTTCACGGTTTTAAAAAGAATTATAAAAATTTGATGTTTAGGGTAAAGTATTTATGTTGTAGACTTTTCGAAAAAAATTGGTTGCATAAAAATTTCTTGTTGAGTTTTTGTTGTGAGATTATGCACTTCGCCATACAAAATTATTGCGCTGTTCACACCGGACTACTCCCGAAAATTTCGAAAGTCGCAAAATTTAGCAAAATGGGCCTAGATACTATAATTTTCCGAAAATTTAATTTTTACTCCGAAATGGCGGCTAAAAAAATAATGGCGAAAACTACGATTGCTTGAGCCCAAAGGTGGAGCCCTTTTGACTAATTTTTCTAAAATTAAGCATACTTAAAGGACCTAACTAGATAATATCTCAGGCCAAGTATCCGATTTTTCGAAGACGCCATTTGGGGAGAAAAACTTGAAAAAAATTTGAAAAAAAAAACGATTTTATTTTTTTTCTCGGGTTGGGATAAGCGGATTTCAAAAAACTCATTACTCATTACAAAAAAATTATCAAAAAAAAAATATTTTTCCCATTTTTTCAATTTTTAAAAAAAATTTTTTTAATTTTTAAAAAAAATTTTTTTAATTTTTAAAAAAAATTTTTTTAATTTTTAAAAAAAATTTTTTTACTTTTAAAAAATAATTTTTTAATTTTTTAAAAAAAAATTTCAATTTTTAAAAGAAAATTTTTCAATTTTTAAAAAAAATTTTTTTAATTTTTTAAAAAATTTTTTGGTTTTGATTTTTTTGTTAAAAAAAATTGCATGATCAATTTCACTTTTAAATTCCTAAAATGCTTTGGCAGTTTTTTATTTTTCAATATTTTGACTTCTTCTGGAAAAGATGTTTTAAATTTACTTTCTTTGCCTTCACTTGGCAGAATCTTTGAATTCAAATCATCTTGCCAAAAGATTGCTTCTGGTCACTAATGATGGACGAGACTACAAGAACAAGACTTAATATTTTTATTGCAAGATGAGACAAGACTTTTTTATTTTTAGCAATATACAAGAAAAGTCTTGCGATTTTGCATTGTTTTTGAAGCAAGAAATGGCAATTCTCTATTGCAAGACAAGAACAAGAACCATGCATTTCTTGTCTTGTCTTGTCTTGCGTCCATCACTACTGGTCACGATATGGCCTTGGAAACTTCTACAAAAACCCCATAATAAATTTCTGCCTCCAAGAATATGCCTTTAAACTCGAAAGACCGATAAAAAACACTTTATTTAATTTTATCTAAATTTTATTCTCTTTAACACAATTTGGTAACTCCCCGCTTTTACAAGCGTAGTTAAGTCAGACACGAGATTGAAGGAAAATCACAATCGCGAAAAAAATGTCATAAACGTGTGTTTATATAGTCGAAAAACCATGAAGATAATACAAAAACTGTATATTCAAGACATTAGCCGGAAAAGTCGGATCTTCGCAACAACCTCTCATCCCCTCATGTTAAGCTTTTATAAAGTTGAAATTTTTTCGTGGTTTTATCAAAGAAATGTGGAAAGATTCGAGACGAAAAATAGGTAAAGACCTTGTTAAACTTTACGTTAGTTGTTTCATATAAAAATGCGATGGGTTAGAAAGAATATGTGTATAGAGCCTATCACAGTCAAGTTCTCCCAAAGGAAAACGCGATAAGTGCAAAATAGCCTCGCGGGACGCTAACTTATGTGACGCTGCTAAGCGTCTTGCACTCGTTTCTTCTGCTTTGCTCGTGACTGGAAAAAAATTTTACATTTGGTTTTTTTTTTTCCTTCTTCCTTTCTTCACTAACAATCCCGTCCGGGGTTTCTCGATATTATTTCGTTATTATCCCACTCGTATCTGTTTCTTTATGATTTATGTTTGCTTTTTCATCGTGAGAAATTCTGAGTTAATCTTTTTTTCATTGAGCAAAAAAGAAGCAACATGAAACATTTCACGTTTCGTTAAACGATTTCTAAATAACGATTCATCAAGCAACGCGATTTCAGGAAAATATTTCAAGTGCCGAGTTGCGTTTCCCGATCGACCATCCCCCCCGCCGCAGCAAATACACACAGGAATTAATTATACGTTGAATTTTCAAACATGTGATCAATTTAATCGTATTATTTCCTGTTTGATGGAGTCACCGCAAATTCAACGAGGACAACACGTCGGATTAGGTTTTTCTTTGGCAACAAAATTTTTAACGCGATAGATTTTTTTTTCTAAATTATCGCCCCGTCCGAAAAGGCACGAACTCGATTTCGAGCATGGAGGTGTAAAGAGGAAGAAAGATGAAGGGAAAGTGTACACAAAGTTTATCCGTGAAGGTAACACCTTTCTGACTGAATGGATGATGAGCCTCGAAGGTGCTGTTTCAATTACATCTCCACTCGAGAAAAAATTTTCTCTTTTATAAAGCTAAAAGTTAAAAACTTTTCCAGTTACATTTATTTTCCGAGGACCCCGTCGAAAACTCACGAAGCCGGAAAAAAGATCGCGAAACAACTTTATTTTTTTTCTCTCCCTACCCCAGAAGAGGAAAGTAAACGGCCGCATTTCACCATTTCGTTAAGAGGGAGAAGCTCTTAATTTTTTTTTAAATGTTGGGATTATTTTGAGGAAAGATTTTAGAATGGAGGAGTCGATTACAGAAATGAAAAAATTGCGGAGGATTTCGTGTTAGTAATGAAGGTTTTTGATAAGGCTTGTTACGAAGAAAGAACACAGCAATTATTGTAATGTTAGCAGCAGCTCAGCTCCGCTAACGAATGGCTACTCAGTTGCGGGTCTGGTATAAGATGTGGGAATAAATGAAAAGAAAAGCAGGGAATGAATTAAAGAAACCCTTGAATGAAAAGTCTCACTCAAAGAACAGCATCCTTGCCAATTGGTGACTCTAGATTCAATTTAACCAATGGCGGAAAAAGGGTGAGCGGCGGTACTGACATGAGCTTCAGCCTTTACTATTTTTGCTTTAGCTTCCACTATCTTTCCTTTAGCGTCCACTATCTTTGCTTCAGCGTCCACTATCTTTGCTTCAGCGTCCATTATCTTTGCTTTCGCTTCCACTATCTTTCCTTTAGCATCCATTATCTTTGCTTCAGCGTCCATTGATTGGGAATAAACTGAAGTTTTGGGTGAAATTTTGCCCCGTTTTTACAAATAAGTAAAACAAGCATAAGCAGCAGTAGCAGCATCAACAACAACAACCACCACAGAGTCACCAAGAGATACTAATTAAAGAGGGATAATTTCGACACAGCTTTTGTTATTATTCCACCATGTTTCATGTATAGAAACCAGTCAGGCTGTGGATTATTTCAGCATATTTTTTTGTGTTTTTGTTGCAAATGTTAAGTGTACCATTTAATATCAGCTCACACTTTAACAGAAGATAAAATGATATTGCAATAATTTCATTAGATCCTCAAAAAAGGTTTGTTCTTTTCTCATTCTTATAATCAAAATCAACAATCCAGAAGAAATTAGTTACAGCCTGAACGTTAAACAGTTATGCAACATGGCGCAGCGCATATCATTCTGCTGCATCTCGAGTGCTTCCTCCTTCTCTATCTAGTCTCCCCAAGCTTACCGAGAAAAAATACACAAGCACTGTTGGAAAGCAAAGATTGAATTTTACAAATTGTAAAAAAAAAATGTCAACAAAGAAGATGGTGCGCTAGCTGCATTTACAAAGTAAAAACAGGAAATAATATCAAACAGTACGATTGTGCTTCATGCGAAGGAAAATGTCTGAACAAGAAAATGAAGATCCAATCCTAAAAGTCAAACATCCTCCGACTCGAATAAAAATCGACCCTGCCATAGCCAAATTACATCCTCACCCATTAAACATTCACTACAGTAGTTTTGAAAAACATTGTAGAAATAGTCTAATTCACGAAACCCTTAAAAACATCTTCCTTTCCTTGCCATATGGAAAAACCTAATAAAATCAAACGAATTTCCAGTTCGAAATAGTCTTTAAAATTTTATTCCTTCTTTTCCCCCTTTTTATCTCGGTCCTAGAATAGAAAATGAATTAATTCTAATTAAAAGGAAACGAAAAGCTGAAAAGCGAAAAAAAAAAAAACGAGAGAGAGAAAAAAATAAAAGAAAGGGAAAGAAAAAATCAACCAACCCGACTTGTAATTTTCTTCCAAGAAAAATATAACAGAATCAAAATCTTTAATAAAAATTTTTTCTTGTTAGTTTCCACAATAGACTATCTTCTCCCTTTGTGGCGGGGTGATCAAGTGTGATCTTGGTTGTCATGGATACCGCGTTAGATATACTGTAGACTCCCCCAACAGAACATGGCGTATCTCCTTGTTTATTACTCCCAACCAGGAAGAAATCATGCAATAACAAACACTCGACATCAATACCGGTTCCTTAAAATAACATTCCATAAACGGATTTTATTTTTCATCCCTTTTTATTTCAAAATGGCGGAATTTAAAAAAAAACCGAGAATTAATTTTCAAACCGTGGAAATAAGTCACAATAAAATCGATGACTTTTCCTTTAAACAGGAAATCAATGAATAAATAAAAAAAATAAGAAAAGCGCTCCTCTTTAGTAAATTAAAATTTATTTATTTATTGCCTTTTTCTTCTTCTTCTCTTCTTGTCCTATTCGGATGTATTGAAAGCGGCGGTGGAGGGCGGAAGGGAAAAAAGTGAAGCCGAAGATCCTGTGGGTAATAAAAAATAAAAAGTCCTAGGGATAAGAGTCATTTTCTTTGCGTATATCTTACATATACGCGTCAGAGGTCGGCGGATGCTACGGGGGGTAGTGAATTACGGCATAATCCCGACGAAGTCGGGGCTAACCCGCCACTCTAATAAGAATTGATATTGGTTTTCATAAAAAAAAAATTTTTTTTCTTTTAGAAATCGAGGGAGGTATTAGGGAGATTTCACTCTCCCCCATTTTTTTTTCTTTTTGCTTATTGATTTTGGATCATGCAAAAAAATGAAATCAGGGGGAAGATTTTTTTGAGGATTATAAGCCCCTTGAAGTAGGAGTAAATAGAAAGTTTTGGTAGATACATTTTTTTAAGTAATCTAAAATTCCAAAAAGGGATATGGATAATATTGTTTGCTTTGTTTAGGAATGGCCTGCACTGGTGGACGTAAAAAAATGCTACCAATAGACTATGTCGTGCTCCTTCCTCCGACTGGATAGGCAATATCAATTTGAGGACAATCACCTATTCTTAGCTTATGCAGAAGCGAATTAAGGCGCAGGTTATGCAATATCAACTTGAGGTCTCGAATGTATAAGCTAATTACAGGTTTTAGATTCGTGACGTCACGAGATACGTCACGAGCACATTGCCTATAGAGGTTCCCAGGAAGTGAGCCATTGGATAGCTGGTGGGGCTCAGAAGAAAAGGACTGTGGAAATGTAAATGCATATCCAGGTTTCAGTCAGAATTCCTTGAAATTTTAATGGGGTGTTCTTTTGTGACAATGGATCACGACCGATTTCCATTAGATTTCGGTACAAGATATTTCCAAAAATCGGAACCACGTTTTATTTATTTTTAAAACGTAAACAGTCACCATTTTTGAAAACTTTAGGTTGGTTACAGTAGAATCCAGAGTCCCCACTTTAGGAGGGCCAAAATTTCCTTTGCCTCTTTTCGAAGAGTAACGAAGAATCTAATAACGAGAAGTCTAACCGGCTTTATTTTTAGCCTCTAGCCTCTTGCTAAGGTCACTTGTAAGGCTCCATCCAGCTCAGCCTAGTATTCCTAAAATGCCACATGGAATATTTATAATTTTGTGTATGGTAAATGTTTTAATGCTAGCTAGAGGGACCTCAAAAAAGTTTGTCTGGGGCCTACGTGAGACAAATTTGCTAAGTGCCAGGACCATCTTTAGAATCTTGGGAGGCCTGGGTCGACTTAAATGCTAAACGGTTTTGGGCCTTCTGGGATAAAATCTAAACTAAACTAAACTTATTTCTTATTATTCTCATTAATAATATGGGTTTTCTACTTTATTGTTCAAACAGTCTAAGTCAGAAAAAAATTGCAGCGAAATTTCAAAATCTCTACAGCACCGCTAAGTCAACTACACTCCCGAAGAATTTTAAGGAAGTAGCTAAAAAAAGGATGGAAATTTGGGTGAAAGTGATATCCTTATTTTTCAATGGAATTTCTAAAACCAATTAGAATTTTTGACCATGAGTGCCACAGAATCACCCCCCATAAAACTGAAATTATAAGGTTCTTGCTCAAACTGACAGCACAAGGCCCTTTAATATCGATCGCAAGGATACTGCCCTCACCATGAGAATAATTACAGTAACAGACCAAAAAAATTTCAAAAGATGATCTCTCATTCCAAGACAAACTGTTTTCACCTCTTCACTTCCCTTTTATTTCAACCTTAAACCGTCGCAAAAACGTGCCAAACCACGTGCCTTTCTCTCTCCGCCACACTTTTTCTTTTCCCATAATCCATTTTACACGCCTAAGAAGTTCTCGTCAAAGGGAACTTTCTTAAATTTTATCTCTTTCATCTCTTTAACGGTAAACGAAGTAAATGAATAAATCATCACCGTGTCTTACAAGAAAAAAAAAAGTAGAACAAAAAAAAAAAGAGCAAATAATAAATAAGTAAAAACCCTATTATTTGACCTTGAATTTCGGGAGTAAAATTTAGCACTGTAACCTAGAAATGCGAAGACTCGAAAGAATTGAAATAGTCCATTGTGAATACCGCAGGGATTTAGCCGGCCGTTCCGAAAGCTTCTCAACCTCGTCGGCGGAGAGTTCAAAACACAGCCCTAAGGCCGCCATTTACAAACTCTTTCCTTTTCGGTGGAGGATCGTTTCCCCCTTTTCCCTCATGCTTAACTTATCCCGGCGGATTCGTAATTGCGTAACGTAGTTGTTATCAATTACACGAGATTAAATTCAACCCTTCTCTTCATGCTGAGCTTTCAGTTGAAGGTAGTTATTTTATACTTTGGACGTATTACGGACTTTAGTGTCGCACGCGGAAGTTGTTATACAGTGCCCTTTAACGCAGGCATTAGCTAAAATTTACTGATTCTTGAGAGGTTAAAATTTGTTAGATGTTCTTTTTCATTCATGCTCGGTGTTTCCCTTTAATTTTTTTTTTTCTTAGTTTCATGAATTAGTTATCAGAAAAAGATTTTCGCGTTTATAGTTTTTTGTTCTTGAAAATGTTTTTTGTTGGGTGATGAAGAATCTCCATTTTTTTCCCCCGAGGCTTCTTTTTGGAACCGTGAGTCATTTGAGGGGGTTTATTTAAAGTAGATGGTTGAACAGACTCTTCTTTTTTTGAGATAGGTTAGGGCAACTAGACTAGAGTGAGGAACGAATATTTTTGCGAAACAAACAAAAATCGATAAAACGAAAATCTTTGAAAATCCTCAAATTTTTACTCAAAGGCCGCATAATTATTGCCGAAAAGGTCCGAAAGTCAAAAATAGGTCGAAGGAAAGTAATTTCGAAAATGGTCTATACAGAAAAAAATTAACAAAATTTCAAAAACAACCGGCAAAAAAATTATTTAATAAAATTCTTTAAAAGAAATTTGGATCGTTTAGAAAAAAATTTGGATTTATTAGAAAAAAATTTTTGAATAAGTAATCTAGTGAAAGAAGTAAAAAATTTTTAATTATTTAGAAGAACTTTTTGATTCTTTAAAAACGATTTTGGGTTTTTTAGAAGAATTTTTGAAAACAATCGACAAAAAAATTCTTTAATAAAATTCTTTAAAAGAATTTTTGGATCCTTTAAGAAAAAAAATTGGATTTATTAGTAGAATTTTTCGATTCTTTACAAAAAAATTTTAAACATCTATAGTGAAAGTAGTAAAAAATTTTTAATTCTTTAAAATAACTTTTTGATTCTTTAAAAACGATTTTGGGTTCTATAGAAGAATTTTTGAATTCTTTGGAAAAAATTTTCGATTCTTCTCCAAGAGAAAGATATTTTAAGCAAAAATTCAGACTTGTCAAAAGTTGAAATATTATTTGGCCAGGAGCTTTTGAAAAAAAAAATAGAAGTAAACTTTTGGCATAATTTGAATGATTCCATTCAATCAATCCATTCGCATCTTCGATAATTTTTTTAAAAATTAAAAATTTTTTATAATTTAAGATCTTGAAACCTGAGGATTAAACTGTTCTATCTCAGGTTTATGATTGACTGAGCGCTACACACGCTAATCATGCGACACTGGAATCATTTGCAAATTAGAGAGAGTACACTTTAATCCTTAGGACTCGATCTTTTGACGGTTTTTGAATTTTTCAAAACAATTTTTTCCTTCAGCTAATTTTTGAGCTTTTCCATTCCTCCCAGCACTGAGCTAAAAATATTTACCATTTAATTAACACGAGAAATAGCTTTTCAACTATTCATCACTGAGCTTTAAAATTGATCCGGGGTATTTAGCGACATTTAAACTAACATTCTGATGAATGTTTAATGCGAATTAGTCGCTTGATTAAATTAACATAACCTTCCTACTTTTTTCTTTTTCTCCAACACGCCAGGATCCTTTTAAAAAAAAAAAAAATTCCCCAACCTCTCATTTCCCGTTTAAGATTTTCCTCCATCAAAAAGTCAAAATTCATATCAATTCACGCATGAACGTAAATCGATTAATTAATCAATTAATTGACAGCTTTAGTCATATAGTAGAAGCTTTGCATGTAAAACTCGTTTGATTACAATCAATGTTACTCGACAGTTTTCTTTTCGCTTCGGACACAAAAAAAATTGGGTCGATTCCTCGTCTAATTAATTAACTTCGACGTTAAATCATATTTTTTCCGTCCCATTAAAAACGAAGCCGAAGCATTTCGGAAGCGAGTGGAAAAACCTGAACGGAAATTTCTCCACAGCAAATTTCTTCAATATAAGAATAATGAAGTGGCAAGGGAGCGGACAAGAGTCAATACGAACCCGAGGGAACGACTGCGCGAGTCCCGCGGGAAGAGGCGGCGTCCCGAGGGACCCCGTTGGGGGAGTTTTAAGGGGAGGGAGGGGGGGTGGAAGAGAACACGGCGTCGTGCCGCGGAAAAATAGACGAGTTGTTGAATGTTTAGTCTTTATTTTATTTCTGATCCTTTTGATAAGATTATTTCGTACTTTTTTTTTTCTTTTCAAATCTTTTAACAAAACGCGGAAATAAATACGCAGGGAGACGAAAAGATAATGAACAAGGTTTCGTCCCGTGTAAAAAAAGGAAGTTTTTTTGTCGGTTTGACTTTTTGATTCGGACTAGGGGATCGATAGGCTCCCGTATACGGTTTTGCCTTAACGGAGGCTCCCTCCTCCTGCCCCCCCTTACACAATCGACCGTGAGGGGGTTTGCAAAAAAAGGGAGGGAGGATCGATCGAAAGAAAAAAAAAGTAATAAAAAGCGATTAGTTTGCTGATTCTCATTTACTTTAAAATAAAATAAAAAGTTTTAATACGTAAAATATAAAAAAAAAAAAAAATCATAACCGCATGACGTAAAAAGATCCTGGAAGGAAGAAAAATGCATTTCAAGCATTTCGAGATGTTATTATTCTATAAAGTATAAACGTTCTACTTCTTTCTCGGCTATAATAACACTAGAAAGCTTAGTTTTTCTGCGCATGACTTCACATTGAAATTTTTTTTTTTAGTGCATCGAATTCTTGAATGGATTTCTTCCGGTCGAGTATGATTTTTAATTTACAAAGAAGATTTCTCCTCTTTTTAGCTCTTGGCTATGAAAACATCGTTCATTTAATGCGCAATTACTTTATTTTTCTGGAAAACTGCCTTGAGTTCAAGTATGAGTGAATGAAGAATCGGAATGAGAAAATGACATGAAAACCAGCCATTAGGGAAATAAAACATCTTATCTAAAGCAGAATAGTGACATCGTCCTAACGAACTTTCCTTGTTAGCGGTTTCTCTATCATCATTTATTATGACAAATGATGCCTCTTTCCCTCTTTCTCGTGAGTAATTTTCCTTGGAGCGTCTCATCTTTCAAGCTATAAAGGAGCACATTGGTCTACACCATCGCGAGAATCGTTATTCAATTTTCGCGATTATAAAAAAAAAACGAGTGAAGGGAATTGCTTTTTGGGGTTTGCCTCAAAAAGGTTTTTGATTGCATAATAAAAGGATTAAAGGCAAGGAAATTTTCGGGGGATTAAAGATGATACTATACGCATTGTCGTTAGAAATTCATGATAAGCTTTAGTAAAAGATAACGTTTTGTTCTTATGGGTGAAAGTGCTTCATTATGGATGAAAATATTGTCATAGGATGAGGGAGAAAAGTTGGTTCTACTTTTTGGGGCGTCATATAATTTTTTTTGCGATTTTTGTCTCGATAGGGCTTCTTACTACAAGAGCGTGAATTTATTAATTGTTTGTGTTGTTTATTAATTGGGCGTGTAAATAGAAAAGACTAAAAGTCTGTATCAAAGCTACCAATGAGCTTCAGGTTATACAACAGAAAACCTACGATAAATCAGGTGAACGATTTTGCAAGGGAGAAAGCAAAGAATACATTCGGAAGATTTCAAAGAGGAGATCGAAATGACAGAGGTGACGGTAATGACGAGTCTGAGCCCTACGAATAAACAAATATAGTCATAGCCCATGACAGAGTGTTCTGTGCCACTTCAGAGTAAGTCCCCTCATCCAGATTAACTCTTTCCAAGCTTTTGTAAGATTTCTGGCCATTGTCGTTTGTTGAGGCCTAATTTCAAAAGAATTTCACTAATTTCATAAAAACTTGAACTAAAGGCAAAATTCCAAAGCTAAGGTAGAGCTTCGCGTTTGAATTTTATTCGGACTGCAGCTTCAAATACTATCAAAATCGATAAAAAAAAAAATATTTCACACACTTAAGCTTTCTCAGTTGAGCTATGAGTTTGCTAGCGAAAATTTTTTTTCAACCTTGGTCTTTTGTCTTGATCTTGACATACTTATACTCTGTTAAAGCTACAAATTATGATTTTCTTATGGGTGCGGAAATAACCTATTTACTTTGATTTTGACTTAATAAAATTGCAGTTTGGTTTAGTTCAATCTTTTAGTCTCTATTAATGGCGCACCAGCAACTGCAGTCGCCCTTATGCAAAAAACTGACTGAACTCTTGTTCTTCGGCAGCAGATCCACTAGGCAGTATTGTCACTTATTAAGTAAATCCTTTCCCGAAATTTCTAAATATGTCACAATAATAAATGCGATAAAAAGTGTCACGAAAAGTAACAGAACTGTCCAACACTGCCACTTCAACGAAACTAAACTCACTCTGAAAAGGACAAACTACCTAAACAAAAATAAAATGGCGAAAGACTTTTTTTGGTTAAGCCAGGTATAGAAAGGTCGTCGAACAAAAGAAAGTCGAAAAAGCAATAAAAATACTTAAAGAATCCTTATCCTCATCCGATTGGGAGAATGGAAGTCTTTCGAAGATGCAAAGAACTAATGATCGTCTACAGCGCGTTGGCTGGTTCCTGGTAATAGCCCTGTTTACGGTCTTAGGATTCTCGATATTTCTCTACTTCTTCAGCCTTTCTGCATCCACTCCCAAATTTCTCCATGTAGGACGGTTCTCTGCTCTCTGAAACTAACCCTTTCCTGCAGTTTGAATGATATCGTCAAGCCACCGTTTTTGAGGTCTTCCCCTACTTCTCGATGTTAAACGCGGCCTCAATTGGGTTAATGCCTGGCCACTGCCACTTCAGCTCTGCAACACGCCTCACTACTTTCATCACCCGCGTCTGCCTGCGGGTCGTTTCGATTGCTTATGCCTAAAGCTCTCCATCGGGCGCTCCGCCACTAGCATCTAGTTGGAATTGGAACGTTTGATGATATTTCTCTGCACAACTTTATCTCATTCACAAATTTTTTCAATTTAACGACTCAAAATTAAATCAGTCATGGATTATAGTAAACATAATCATCGTAAACAAAACACCACTTGATGTAATTAAGTGGGTGTCAAGAAGGACCTTCTCATATTTCACACAACGATAAAAGTGATTATCTCTTTTTTGAAACACTCTAACATCCTACCACTTAACTCACATTAATAAATTAATATTTTACAACCCATAAAATTCTTCAAATAACATGCCGAGTCCGTGTAGTCTCCCTTAACCAAAAAAAAGAAAGAAAGACGACGGTCGACAAAAAACAAGAGAAGCTTAATACATCATAAACGCATGCACCTAAAAAAAAAAAGCATACGGTAAATGTTATATCTTTCCTTTAATCCGCTCCGATCACACGCCCTTTGGCACATTTTATATCAAAGATCCCCGTTTAAAATGTCACTGTCGAGGAGTATATAAAACACGGGGGCTAAGGCTATTTTACCCGCGTGCAGTGGCACACAATATCATAATCGATTTCATGCTGACATCGCCATGTTGCAGTCACGTATTTTGTTATGACATTCAAGTAAAATTTGGATGACATGTTTTTACACATTTAACATTTTCAATAACAATAATTAATGAAACATGACTTATTTATTGTTTATAAACTCTCAACGGTCGGGAAATGACCCGTTTATATATTTTCCATGTGCAATGTGCTTTTTTATTTTTATTTTAAAAAGGAGTTTTAATTTCGGGTTGAAAATGAATGAGTTTAAAGTTTGAATTTTAAAATATACATGTGGCGTCATTGAAGGGTATAATAAAAATTAAAAGAGCGATTTATCATTCGGAAACCAGACCTAATTCTGTCAATGTATTCGGCCCATAAAATAGACTTCTAATTGCCATTTTAAGCGAAGTCGACCTGTTAGACGTTCGTTTTTCACTGTCAGGTTCATTTTGTGGTTCGACCCTTGATGAAATCAATTATCGTATATTTAATCATACTCAATCCATTTATCTTCTCGTCTTCATATTTCAGCTCGGTTGCAGATTTAGATTTTCTCGCGCTTTTAATTTAGGATTATTGATTTCATGTGCGGGGAGTTTGAAGAATCGTCTGGGATTTCGAGTATTCGTTTCTTTTATGTGAGACTGGAGTTGTTTTTGGGAATTTTTTGAACGTTTAAGTAGAGCTTGGACTAGATTTTTTGTTTTTAGACTGAACGGTGAAGAAATTATGGCGATTTAGTGAAAATCAAAATTTGTTTTGCCTCAAAAGTTGACAAAACATTGAAAAAATGGTGTTCTCAACGCCGTTTGTAGCGATGACCGTAGGATCAAAATTTTTTTTCCCGCCTTGAAATTAGGTTTTATTTTCGGGTTGGAATTTGAGGCAGGATCGTTATCTTAAGATCAAGATGGGAATCTGGACAGTACAGCTAATTTTTGGGGCAGAATCCGAAATAGGACGGAACTAGATTTTCAGAAATTTCTAAGTAGTGTTTCTGTTTTCTCAAAAAATCTAAATTTTTGGGTGCCGGGAATTGGGAAACTCAAAAAACCGAATTTCCGAGAAATCGGGAATTCTTAAAATAAAATATTTTCGCTTCTCAATATTTGAAAATCCCGAAACCCTTAAAACTTTTTGGGGAAAAAGACGTATTTTTCGAAAATTCTCGAGACGAAAATTTCTTTGCTTTCTCATCATACTTGAAACCAATACAAATGTAAGTTCGAGTATTCAAAATTACTGCTTCTTTTTAAAGATTAAAGAAAAATCAACAGGAATAGCTGTAAAAATGTCTTTGGAATTTCTCCAGAATTTTGAACAATGTCTTGAGAAATCAAGAATTCCCAACAATGAGGGATTTCCGGGAATTCCTGATATTGGTAAAAAAAATTCCGATTTCTTGCCGATTTTTTTGCCAAAATTCTTGAAAATGTTTTTAGACAACAAAGATGCGATTTTTTTTTTCGATACTTCTCAAGACGGGAATTCCCGGGCAGGATCTAAAACTTTAATTTCCTCCACAAATAGTGTATTTAAATTTTTCAATTTTTTTCTTCCAATACTTCAATTAAAAATTTTTCTAATTTTTTTAAAAAACATGTACTTCTTTTCCGGTTATCCTCACTACTTTTTTAGCCATTCTACCTTTAGGCCCCGCGTTAATTACCCTGTCTTCCCTACTCACTCTCCCCCTGCCTTGCCTCAAAATTTATTACTCCCATCTTAAAGTAAAAGTACAAGAGTAATAAACAAGATGTCTCTTCTGTTCATTTAAACGAAAAAAAAGAACCTTCAAACTCGGTTTCGTTCTCATGATAAAATCCACCGAGAACAATACCACTTATAACTTCTTGACATTTTTTTCAAAAAAAGTCGATCCTTATTTTTTTCAATTTCCAAATTCAAAAAAAATTGTCATAAATGAATGACGTTCTTACATCACGGCAAAAACCCGTTAAAAAGAACTATGCTTGTCAAAGAGAAGAAAACCTCAAAAACCAAGGAAAAGGTAAAAAGGCCATATATCAACTTGTCAAAACGATCATCATCTGTCCACAAATTAGGTGATGAAAACAACACCCCATTAAACGCGTTTGGTAAATCTCTCTCGAATTTTAACTCCGCTCCTTAATCCGAATGCTAACGATAAGAGAAATCCGAATTTATCTTCACCCTTGCGGAAATCATTATGTCCTCGGGAATAAACTTGTAGAAATATTTGTTTTTGGTTAACAAATTTCAGATCCGGAGTCATTTCTTTTTTTTTTTCTTAAAGTTTCCTTCTCCGTTGAGTTTCTTGAAAGATGTATTACGAATGAGTCTGCATTTTAGAAGTCATAAATCCAAAAACGAGAAGGTTATTTATTTTATTTTATTTCATTTTCATTCACACGAGAAACATCGAGGAAGAAGGGGGGCAAAAAGGGAAAACACGGCCCAAACCCAAACGTGGGAAGGGAAGGGAAGGAGGGAAAGAGAATTGTAAGAGCACGATTTTAGTTTAATCCAAAGAAACCTTGATGAACCGACCACGGCGAAGCAGTCATGAGGTTGGTTGCAAAACTTTGGAAACTCATCAGGGTAAAGCAATGTCAGAAACTTAGAGCTTTATATTGTGGTCATAAACTTGTTCAATGCTGTACTGGATCAACTTGCAAACTTTGAATAACTCATAACTTGAATTATTGTCTGCCTCGGCATTAATCAAATCGTCGTCTTCGGACTTTCATAAAGAGAAAAACTCGGGGTTTTGCAGCTCGGAAATCGGAATTCAATTTTTACTAAAACCGTGTTGAATATTATAATGAAAAAGCGAGAGGGAAAATAACAAAAGAAAACGAGCTCCTGAAAATGAATCTCGGGTTGGAAGGCACGGCACCAAGGAAACTTATCACACAATATAAACGGGGGAAAGTTAAGGAAGAAGAAGAAGAAACTTGTGGGAAAGTTGGAAAGCGAGAGAAGATCTCCTCCGCATAACTTGATCTACAAATGTTATGATTAATGTGCTCCAAAAGTTAATTTAAGCAAAACAAGAAAGTCGAAAGACTATTTTGGAAATCAAAAGCCGGCAGTAACGTAGTAAGCGCTCAACGGAACGTTAATTGTGTGAAATTTTTTTTGTTTTTACCTTACGGGATGAGGAGGTTTTCGGTGTAAATTTAAATTTTGGCTTACCTGAAACAAAAAAATAAAACGAATTAGAAAAAATTAAAAAGCAATAGTAAAACGTAATGAATGAGAAATTATGCAGCGCTAGCTATGTAATTTCACCTTACAAATTTCATTCGTTTAAATGACTACATAATACTTCTTCTGCTTAAATATTTTTGTAGTAATTCAATGTCAATTTCAATGATGTTTGAAATTTTGATTTTAATCTCAATTTCGATGATGTTTGTTTGATTTCAATTTCAATCATGTTTGAAACTTTGATTTCAATTTCAATGATGTTTGAGATTTTGATTTCAATTTCAATGATGTTTGAAATTTTGATTTCAATTTGAATCATGTTTGAGATTTTGATTTCAATTTGAATCATGTTTGAGATTTTGATTTCAATTTGAATCATGTTTCAGATTTTGATTTCAATTTGAATCGTGTTTGAGATTTTGATTTCAATCTCAATTTTGATGATGTTTGAAATCTTGATTTCAATTCCGGTGATGTTTGAAATTTTGATTTGGATTTCAATTTGAATTTCCATGATGTTTGAAATTTTGATTTCAATTTTAATTTCAATGATGTTTGAAATTTCGATTTTGATTTCAATTTCAATTTCGCTGATGCCCGAAATTTATTTTCAACCAAATTCAATTTCAATTTCAATTTTAATGATGTTTGAGATTCTTCTTCGGTTCTCGTTTCTTTGAAGCTTGAGCTTTAGGCTTTTAAATGCGAAAAATTTGCAGTGAACTTTTATTAAAAAATTTTCATACTCAATTCTTCGTCAAACTGAAACCTACTAAAAATCCTTAAATCCATGCAATATCAACCAAGATTACTCCCCAAATTTCCGATTGGCCCTGTCCCCTCCTTATTCCTCTTGTAATTTAACGCTTTATCCCATTTAATCATAAGTGAAGAAGAAACGGTGTAAAAAGCACGTGAGACCGCAGTCAATTTATAATTTAAGAAAGAAAGAACCGTAGGAAATGAGAATGTAAAGTATTGGTCATAGAAATAAAAGAAGGGAGGGAAAGAGACAGAGAATAGGGAAAATATAAGAGAAAGAGGAATCGGACACAAGGTTCAATAAAACACAAGCAACTAAAGCGACGAAATATATAAAGGGATAAAAGAGTTTGAACCAATAAAGTAGAAAACTAATTTTGTTTTAGTAGAACCATTGACGCATCCTTTCTACAAATTGAAGGAGTCGACATTTTAATAATACATGAGTTCAAGAAAAAAAGTAATAGTCCTGACTGGAGTATTAGCCCCTTCCGATTCTCCCGGGATTAATTATAATAAAAAATTTACAAAAAAAAATTTTTTTTCTTCTTTTTTCTCCGGTAGAAAAAAAAATTAAAAACAAAGATATCACTTTCAGTTGTGTCTGAATATAATAGAAGGATTGTATCATATTACGAAGACCGGACTTATTCAACCATGAAATTTTAAAATAAAAAAAAAAGAAACAAACTTAACATTTTTCTTTCAGATTTTCCAAAGACTTTTTCTTTTTATCGTCATATCCAGCTTGGGTTAGGGGACGAGAAAAAGGGAGATGACCAATACATTTCGCAGAACGTGCATTTTTGAGTAGTTTAAAAATTTTCATTTTGAAGAGGACTATTTTTAAAGAATATAAAATTTATTTATCGTAAGGGCTTATAATCAGCATTTTGGGATTTTTCGAGAAAAACTAAAAAGAAATAAAAACAAGAATCAATTCAAGTTCCAAGTTTGAATTTTTAATTATTTGATTTTCAATTTTATTTTGCAATTTTTCGATTTTTAATTTTTTAGCTTTTTTTTAAAATTTTCATTTTCAATTTTCTAGCGCCCACTGTGGAAGATGACGCCTAGAACTCGTAGTGGTCCTTAATTGTCCTAAAAAGGAGGTCTTCGAGTCGTCTTTTTGCCGTCTTATTTGGGACAAATGAATTGTGTACGTTTTTAAGACGTCATCTTGTACACTGGGTGCGAAAGATGACTGCAAATTAATTTATAAATGTTTTTTTTTCCACAGAAACTTGAGGATTACATTTCATGGGGCCAGTTTATTCCAACCTAGCACGGTCCAAATAGAATAACAAGAGATAGAATACTTAAATTTTAAAATGGCAAATCATTACATCTTAGTTCAGAAAAAATTTTCAATTTGAGTATCAGATTTTGAAAAGTTTGAATCATGAAACGATATGATCTGATATTAATTCAAACTGAAATCTTAAAAAACTTTCAAGTTTTGAAAATAAAAATAAAAATTTCGATATTCGAATTATTATTAATTTGTTTGAAACCAAGAAAGTTTCATCGTGTAACTCAACTGAAAAATTTCAAAAATCGTCATTATTTTGAACTGTGATCTTGGAATGGCCGCATGGGTCAAGCTTAATTTCAGTTGAGGCCTGCGGCGTTTAACAACGGCTAAAACGGATCTATGAATGGATTTATTTGACCTGTACGCTTTTAAAGACCCGACATCTTCAACAGACAACTTCTAATTTCCACTGATTCTTATCGGAATTATTTCTTCTTTGCTTCCGACAAATTAAATTTCTAAAATTTTCACTACAGCCTACAATATTCTCTCCAAATCTATGTGAAAATCTAAATTTTTTGTTCGTCGAAGAAATCCCATTTAAGAAATGACAAGAAAACCGTCGGAACTTAAAATCTCATCATTTTAGAATTCCTCAATTTTCTAATAAACAATCTTCTCCCATTCGTTTTATTCATAAGAAAACGAAACAAAATTTACAACTTCCTGCAAGTCGGCAAAAGCATGCGGATAATCATAAAAAAAGCACTATATTAATTTTATTTCTCCTATAAAATCTCTTTACCCGGCCTACCATAAAATTAAATAGGATTTTAAAACGAGGAAACAAAAGTCTCGCCTGGAAAGGATTCTTAATAATGTATCCCATGTCCAGCTAAAACTTAAGAGGCGCAAGGGGGGTTAGTTTCGTAACCATAGTAACAAAGATGAAGGCCGTCAAAGTCCAGGTCGGTCGAGCCGAATATCACATTTGATTATACGGAAACTCTACGACATGGGCAATATGAAAGGAAATCTTGAAATCAAATAAGTGCCCTCTACATCCTAAGAAACGGGGAAAAAAGAAAATGAAGTTTTTTTTCCCTCCTTCTCCTTTTTCTTATGACTTGGGCTATTTGAATGTAACGCAATTGACAAAACCGTTAATGTTAAAAGCTCAGTTTCCCTCTTTTGTTCTTTTTTTCTTTTTATTCGACTCGTTTTCCTTTTTTCTCTCTCTCTCTCTTTCATGTAGTTAAGACTGTTTGGCTTGATTCAACGAATCGGAATAATTTATATTTTCGATTTGGAAATCAAAAAAAAATATACACGGGGGCAAAAAAAAGGAGGTGTCTAATCCCATTGAGAGTTTCATCCCATATGCAATTCAAACCTCAACAGTTGGAAGATAGGAGCTCCACTTGAATTGATTTCATTAAACGGCGTGTGGCAATGAAAAAAAGAATGTAAACACTTCTTTTTTTTTCATATAATGATCGGGTGGCCCTGCGTTTTATTGTTCATGTATTATAAATAAAAAAAAGAGTTTTCCGTGCGACAGAGTTTTCCAATTATTCGACAAGGAGTCTCCTTCTTAAAACATTTTAATCTTTATTCATTCGATTAAAAAGCACTTTACATCGAATGTCAGCGTTGGTAATTAACCACTTGAGATAATGATTTTTGGATCGATTTCGATTTTCCACCGATAAAGAATCGGTCTGAATTTTTTTTTTTCCTTCGGTAGGATTATCGAGAAAGAAGGACGTAAAGGGAGAAAGCAATAAGGGGGCAGCGGGGAGGGTTTTGCTTTGACATTATCCTGGTTCAGTAATCCCTTTACATTAATGTGCAAAACGGGGGTTCCCGTAATAGATCAAAACACAAAGAACTCAAAATCGGGCGAACACAAAAGCCATAAATAAAATCGTTGCATTAAGACTTGAAATTTTCGACTTGACTATCTTCAGAGAATAATGGCCATTTAGAAGGTTACTTCAGGTGGCTTCAATATCATGATAAGATGAATGGCCCTGGCGCTACTTCAGGGGTCTGCAGCAAAAAAAAATTGTAAAATTTGCAATGTTCAGAACTTGCTGCCAGCAAGTTCTGAACATTGCAAATGAAAAAAAAAAAAAAATTGTAAAATTTGCAACGTTCAGAACTTGCTGCCAGCAAGTTCTGAACATTGCAAATTTTACAATTTTTTTTTGGAGCACTTGCGATTTTGAGGACAAACAATAACAAAATACTGCAGGTGCTTCAAAATATCGAGGAGCACATGAAATTAGGCTTCTGAATTCTTTTGCAAGTGTTTCAAATTTTTTTGGAACACCGAATTGTTTGGAGACCAAATAAATTTATGGAGCACAAACACTTGCACTTGAAGAAAAATTTTAAAACCTAATTGCAGCCTCACTGCCCAGCCTCTAATCACTAGTGTGATCAAGTCTAGGAGGCTGCTGTGGGCAGGACACGTGGTGCTGGTGCCAGTGGAGAGGGGGATTTACAAGGCCCTGTATGGCCAGATGGCTGGTCGGCGACCACAGGGCAGGTTCAGAATGAGGTAAAGGGGAATAAAGATTTGCCGGTTACGGCCTTGGATCTCGGTCATGTAGGTCAGTGGTCGCGGTCAGTGTCACGTTTGTCCAGATGTCCTCCCCCTGGGGATTAAAGATTTGCTGGTTACTGCCTTGGATCACGGTCAATTGAGGAATTTGGTGGAGGTGGCGGTAGGGCTTCAGGCCCTGTAGTACCAGCAGAGTAAGAGTAAGAATAAGAGTAATTGTATGTGCTCCAAAATATTTTGGAGTAGTTGCAATTTGGAGTACATGCCATTACATAATTGCTTATGCTCTAAAGTTAAAGGATCTCTTGCAAAGTCCCCCTACTGCTGCTGTGATAGCTATCCTATGAGCTAGAAACACAGCAGATCTAGTATGGAACTTGACAGAACAGTGGATACCATTTCTTCCCTTTGATCTTTAAAAACCAAGACTTCATCTTTGAATTTGTTTGAGACCATGATAGCCATGTTTTAGGCTTCGAGCGCCAGCAAAATAAGAGTAAAATCATCGAAAAAATAAATTCAACGATTCTCAATTAACGTTTTTTGCTCGGTTTAAACTGACGGAACGTAAATTTCCATAAAAATTTCCTCTTCTCCTTTCCATTTTTTTTTTTTTAAATCGGAATTTAATATATCGGCACAGTACTGCGATCTTATATTATGTTTTTCTCTTTTAATATTAACTTCATCGTTTATCTGTTCGTGTTATATGTCAGTCGAAGCAACAGGACCCGTCAAACGGTTTTAGAGATTAGAATAATCGTCCCTGCCTGCTTTTTTTTTCTCACTCTCTCTTCATATTGAACGACGTCAGCGACAAAATAAGAACATCGTTATAAACAGATTGATTTTTTATTGGGTTTATCTTCCTATTGTGTAAGGTTTCTCGATACAAATTTTCTATTTGATTAAACAATTGCACATAGCATGTATATACGTGCAGGGCTGATGTGATAATAATGATATCAATCGAGGGGATTCAATCCAATTTATACAATGATAGCATAAGGGTTCTTCTCGATTGATATTGAATATTATCGAGAGGGGCTGGAAAAAATTGACTTTTTTTTAAAAAAAAAAAACAAAAAATATATGTGTTTTTTAATCCTAATGCGGAATGTGCCTTAATATTTCCGGGAGAGGACGTTAAAAAAAATCGCTTATTTTGATTGGTTGGTAAGTAAGTGAAAGTTTACAAATGGATGAAAGGGGGCGAGATGATAAGCGAGTAAGCAATATGTTTCCTACAGCTCAATTCTTGTCATGCACCAATGAACACCCATGAATACCACTCTCAGATGATCATTTCCTAAGTGCATTAAACCGAACGCAGCGAACGCCTCCTCAGATGTTATGTCATTGTTAAATCATTTGTTCTCGTAATTAAATGATACTGAGAAGGATGCGTTTTGCATTTTCAAATTAATCTAATGGATATCCTATTCAAAGATGGCATACACGGGCTTTGATTTTTTGTTTTAGGTGCTTGAGATTAGATCGCGTGCAGTTAGTGGTTGAATAATTTTTTTCTTTGACTGAATTAATTTTTTATTATTTAAAATGGATGTGTGTTTGGTTGTGGAATATTTTGTGTGATTGATCTGTTGGTAAAAGGGTATGATTCCCAAAAGCAAAGGACGTTGGATTGGTGGATAGGGTGGTTAGGACAACACTAACAGGATTTGTTGGCAAATACAGACATTCCAAAAATACTAAAAAAATTTTTAAATTATACAAATCAGATTTTATGGCTTATTTCTGGAACCACCTTCCCATTATCGTACAAAAAATTATTCTTCCACTAGTCTTCAAGTTTCTCCCGATAAAAATTTAAGGGATGAAAAAGTAGGAAGGAAACTTTGGCATCCGTCAATTACTTTAATCGACTTACCATAACTTCTCAAACGATCTATTTTCTTTTCCTTTTAAAAAATAAGGTCATCATCATGATCAAGAATTTACCAGATCCAAAACCCTTCCCTATCCTACCTTCCTATATTATCATTCTGAAAACCTCCCTTCTTCACTCATGAAAAGGAATATTTAATAAAATCATGACATTGAATCGACAATCATTAGAGACGAAAATATTATTTTTGAATTTGCACATGAATCCTTCACAATAGGATTGCTTGATTGACATTTAGTCAAAGAATTGCTTAGGAAAAAATGAAATGGGAGTGGTAAGTGAATTTTACTAATGATCCTTGCACTATTTAGATTTTAGAAGTGCAGCCCTTGGAAGCTCTATTGCTCGAGAAGCACCGTGCTGGACTTAATGCCGAGATTCCGGATTCGAGTTCACGTTTCCCGAACGGAGCCACCAACTGAACAGGACTTCAGCACTATCTTAAAAATTCTAGAAAAAATCGGTGATGGGTTTACTAAATAAAAAGGGCTGCGAAAAGTGAAGATTAAAAACGTCAATCTCCGACTATGACTTCTTTAAAAGAGATGGTGAAGTAGTCGGGCTAGATGTAGTGTGTGTACACACGCATCGTCATGTTTACTATTACGAGAAATCAAAATAACGGGTCGACAAAATGCCCCTCTGTTCAAACAATGTAAGGTCTGAATTAGGGGATATAAAAGAATGCTTCTGATGCATCTAATTAATTTAATATCGATTAGCTAATTTTATTATTATTATTTTTTTTGATTAATTCTAGTCACGATTACTTTATTTCTCGCTTGGGTGATTCAGCGGCGCCTGACAATTTTTTTTATTTAATCGGATGATTTGCCAATTAACTTAAGTTTGTGCTGGATGGTTTAATTACTGGATAAACAGGCTGAAGCTGTAGAAGCCGTTTGATGGTCGGGCTCTTACGCTATTGCTGAAGGACACGGCTATCACGATAGGCTCGATCGAACAATATAGTGGTCTCAACTAGTCAGTCAGGGCACCAGAATCTGAGTAAATGAATAAGAGCAATGTGATCACTAAGTCAATTAATAGTAACGGCATGGACATCTGACTGGTAGAGGTTTGCGCGGGTCGAATCTTGCAGGCCCTCGCTGGCCCGCATCAGTTAATTTTAGACACAGACCGGCCCGGGCCCGCGGGACGCGCCTGTTTTGCTGGCCCGGCCCGCACCAGCCTACAATACTGAATACCTTTTTTTCTTTTGCTTTTCGCTTGTGATTTTGTGTAGATTCGTTTATTTAGTTCGATGTGCGTAGCAACAATTTATAAAAATGGCAAAAAGGCGGGTAGATTTTTAGAATTTTGGCCCGACTCGCATAAATTATTTTATTTTCTCGGACTTGCGGCGGCCCATGCAGACCCCTACTATTTGGCTTTGCTGCAAAGAGTGATCAAGCTCAAAAATAATTCAATAACCTATTTGATCAGCCCCTCTGGGCTTAACCTCTTCAGCCACCTTATCCTTTTGTTTTTAAATATGACTAAACCCGTGATTATTGAACCAAACTATCACCGACAAAGAATCTAAAATCCCATCCTTTCAAATATTAAAATCCTATGCACTTCCCCTTTAAAAAACAAAACGAGCTTAATATACAAAATGCATAAAAATGCTAACATAAATTTTAAGAAACTCCAAAAGGATAGGGTAAGGTCCTTTTTAATGACAAGCCATAACCCATTTTGAAACATGGAGCATGTGATCATGCAGTGTGATTCATATGGAATCGATATGTACGGAATACAGCGGATGAATGGGAGCGGGTGAGCGATCTAAAATTCACCCTATCGAGAATTGCAACCCCCTCCCGGGGGGCATCTGCCACCTGGGACCAGTAAAATCACCCTCGTCCATCACAGCAAAATGAAGAGGGAATCACGTGACTGAGCTCTCCGTTGCAATTTCGCATCTTTGTGGTGGGTACATTGCGTTCCTCTACATCTATGTGACAGACATGATCTGCATTTAAACAAACGGAAAAAAAACACCCAACCCGAAACCAAAACCTCGGGATAAAATTCCTTTTCCACAACAGTTATGACGATGCACATGTCATAAATTAACCACCAGTTAAAACATTTTAACCTTTGACAGGTGATTTGTCACTCAATGGTGTTATACGCGAAGATGACAACTTCCTGTCGATGTCTGACCTTATCTCACCAGACAAAATGTATACTTCCTCGAACATCATCCCTATATTAAAAACAAGGTTTCCTTTCCTCCGATTTTTGCTTGGAAACCTAAAAACATGGAAACACCATTATTTGACAAAAGTGACACATCGCACATAAATTTAAATGTAATATTCAATTTATTTTGATTCCTTTTTGAATTCGGATCGGCCATGCGCCCCTTTCATCGCGATATATTCCCAAGCGTGAGAGAATTGCTCTTGGTTTTCGTCAAATTGATTAATAGTCTTAAGGTTATTATTACGTTCTCAATAACGTAAACGAAGGTCTTGTATATTTACAACCCCCCCAAAAACAATATAAAGGTAAAATAAATATAAAAACATTTCCCCGTAAAATATTTACTACATCCGAAAAAGGCCAATTTAATTCGTCCCCTGACCGTTACGATTGCAATAAGTGTACGATCAGTGAAATAAGTGATATCAATCACCGATATACTAAATTCAATTGTGTAATTGCTCGGTCACGTGATCAAGTCGCGTGTTTTTCGTTTGTTCGTGCATCCCTACAATTTACTTTCGGACATTCTACTGCTCATCCAAATAATGACTTATTTCACGTTGCTTTACCTCGGGTAAAAAGCTGATTTTTATTTCTCCCACAAATTGAAATTACTTACAAACTAGTTCCTTGTTATATGCAAAAAAAAAAAAAACTTTTACGGCGGATTTCTTCTCCTCGTGTTTGTACAAGGGACCCGGTTCAAATCTCGAAAAAGCGTCGAAGGAAAGTGAAAAAGTAAACATAACAAGCCGCGAGGTGTGGATGAAGAAAAGTTCGAAGAGAGATTGTAAATAAAAAGAGGAACGGAAAGTCATAAATGACTTATGAGACTTGAATTTACTTTTTTTTTTTTTTTTGAAAAGGAAGGAAAACCGGGGAGAAAAAGTTTTGCAAGGTTAATTGAGGATATCTATGACAAGGCGTAAAATCACCTGGATTTACGGTTTGTTAAAAATTCCTGATGTAAAAACGTGTGCCCTCGATTATATTATTAAAAAAGAAATGTGTTTTGACGTCATGTGACGTTCTAACCAAAGCCAATTATTTCCCAACTCGATGGGGTGCAGAATTAATTTGCATGCTTTGACTTTATAGGAAATAGGGAGTGGATCAAGAAGCTATTACCAAATAATAGCAGGGAAATCGCTTAACTGCATCAAGAATGAAGGAGTCATTACACCAACATTTTTAACATTTATCTTGTTCTTTTCCCCCTTCCGAGTTAAGCCGCATTGTTTTTCTTTCTCTTTTTAATGTCAACATTGTAACCACATAAAAGGCGGATTGCACTTAAAAAAAATAGCGAGAATTCTGATGATGAATGGGGCTGAATCTTGGAACAATGGTCACTCTAGACATACTGCAAAGGCAAAAAGAGCATTTAAATAGCTCGCTAGGATGAAACAATGTTCAGTTATAAGAAAGGCGCAAAACGGGTTGAAGTTCTTAACAGAATTAATATTTCGTATAGTCTACGGATAGTCGGTGGGAACTCCCAATCAGGACAGTCCCACTACAGGTTTGGCGCACCTGCCCTTGACGAGCTCCAGATTCCTCCTCACCCAGGAAGCAGTAATCTGGTAAGGGTCCCTGCTCAGTGTTGTTACGAGACAGTGGTAGGCAGCAGTGCCACTATTAATTGGTTGAGCTCATCGAGAATCGATCTCCTAATGATTTGCCAATATGGCATCTATAGGCAGCATTGGAACAATCGGAACTGGCTATAGTTCTGCGCTGTGGAAGGCAACGGAAAACCACCCCAGTACTTTGTAAATTATCATGGAAAGAAATCGGTACGATGATCGCCGATCTCCATAGGAGAGGCAACTGAAGAAGAGAGTCTACGGACAAACATTTACGGTAAGACTCTGGTGAATAAGTTCCTGGCCCTAGACCATAAAAAGACTCTGGGTGAGATTGGCGGACTAGACCATGCGACTCCTTGCTCTGGACCCAAAACTCCTTACGACTCCTCGCGATATCGTAGTAAGCACGATAGCTGCAGCAGCTTCTGGCATCGCAAAGCGAATGAATGAGAGAGTGAATGCTATGAGACCGATGAGGTGATTTAAGAAACGGTGGCAGGACAACTTAAGAAGAGGGTGTTCAGTGCTTGGGAATTTAAGGTTGAGTTGTTTGAGGACGGCCCTCAAACACGTTGAATAGAAAGTGGGACGCTATAGAACTTTAGGTCCAAGATTAACATAAATCTGTACCTCAGAACTAGAACGTCGAATTTGAAAATCTCAAAATGGTGATTGTTAGTGTTTACCTTATGAAAATCGACCATTTTGATGTTTTCAAATTCGACATTCTAGCTCTGAGGTACAGAAATGCTAATCTTAAGAACAAGATTAATTTCCGAAGATTTTTTCCAATTGGTTCAATTTTCCCCAAAGCTCGATTTTGCTCTTGCTTTAACTGCACTTTCCAGCATGCACTAAAAAAATTTAAAAAAACTTCATAAAATTCCTTAAATCCATTCATTTCATCACTAAAATTTCCCTCTACTTCATACCTCCATACCTAAAAATAAAACAACTACCCAAAATAGAACTAACTATCAGAGGACTTTACTACTGAAAGTGAAAGAATTCCTTAGGGAATTAAAATTAAAGTTTCGAAGATAAAACGAGAGGGGGTGGGATAGTTACAATCGTAGACAAGAAGAGGGCTTTCAAAAAAGGGGTGAAGAAGTAGAGGGGGTAAAACGGAAACAAACAGCATTAATGCATTATTTATATAAAACTAAAATCGGCCTTACTGACTGATTTGCCGTTTGGAAAATTCAAACCCAAGAGAGGGGGTGAAAGAAAATTCAAAATGGCGCGAGATGAATCCTACACCTCATAATAAATAATTCATCAAATCCTCTTTTTTTACGATACTTTCATAACCTAAAATAATTACCAGTTTTAAAAAAAAAATTAAATATAAAATTTTATTCATCACAAAAATCAAGTCGAGCCTAAAATTAAATCAATGTTTATTAACTCGGAATTTATTAAATTTCCTTATATTTTCTTCAAATGAGAGAAAAAAAGAAAAAGGGAAAACGCAGCAGGAAGCCAATCAGGGGTTTTCCCATCGAACGTTATTTAATCATATGAAGCTTAATTTCTCCTCCGACATCAGAACTTAATCAATCTTCGATTCGATCATATTCTTCCTTCCGTAAATTTACAAGGCATATAACAACAAACAAGTAAATTACCATTGGGAATAATGATTCGCCTAAATGCACGTTTAAACAGTTACAGTTAGAGATCCAAATCGATTAAAGTTAAACTTGTAAGGTAAAGTGAAATAATCAAATGAAGTGACTGTTTAAGTCCCACTAGGATATAGAGATAGACAAATTACCTCAAAGTGAATGGCATGACGGCTGATGTCAACCGATGTTAAGAGTCAATTATTAAAACAGTGACCACGACCTACATGAATGAATCTCTAGTATCATACTCAGACGCTATTCCCTTGATAGCCAAACCAATTAAAACCCATCGATATCGTTTTAAGTCGAGAATGTTTGCGGTTTTCGAAAATAAAAAAAAACAAGGAAAAAAATAGGGGAGGTTTTTGAGGTGTGGTAATAAGCGAATGAGGAACCTAAATATTGTCATTCACCCAAGCCGATCATTAGCTTTTTTTATAATCCTCCTCCTATCCTCTTTAATCTCGGATTTCACAATCCATTGTGGTTTCAGCTCTTTGTTCACATTTTTGTTTATCCTTTTTTTCCTTTGTTTTCTTCCGTTCCTCTTTTTTCCCGCTAAAAAATCTTTATTCATGCATTTTTATTGTGCGGGTCGGAAGGTTGTTTGTTATGCCTTATAAGGATATCGATCAAAGAGATATGAAGAGGCGGCGAAAGTATTTCAAGTAACAAAGAATAAAAATATAAATGAAAAGAGGAATCGAAAGAGGAATAAAAGGGATTCTTCTTCTTCCGCTTAATTGTGCGTTGAAGTCATTTTTTAGATTAAAGGGAAAAAAAAATTGTATTGAAAAATTGTAACTTACCTGTCGATAATAACCGGATCTGATGGGGTTTCGTTTCTGTTGCCACAGCTCTTTTTATCACAACACCGACTGAAAGAAAAAGAAAAAGGATTATTTACAATGGAAGAATACAAAAAGGATTATTTGTGGCTTCGATCAATATCTGATGTAATTGTTACTAGAAAAGGTTTTGTAAGAACGCCTGTTTTTTAGTTAGTGCTGGAGAGAGCCAACAACCCTGCACATTGAATTTTGGCAATGATCAAATTCGTTTCCGATTGATTTTTATTGATTGGTGATGACGTCAGACAACATTTGTTTCTTAGTTCTTAGCTAATCCAGGTTCTCTAGTTAGTACTGGCAGAGGAAGCAGACACAAAACTAGAGCTCCTGATATAAAGGTTGGACGCAAAACGCAATACTGCAGCCTAAAGCAAACTCGGTAGCAACCACGTGACTGTTATAGACTGCAGCGCCACTAGAGGAGATTGTATAGTCAACAATAATGCGACTGCTCATCACAAAAAAAACTGTGACAGGGATAAGTGAGTTAGGTCTTCCGATTGTGGCACAGTCGATTTTGTTAAACCTTCAGGAACACAGGCCAAGATTATTAAATCTATTACAGGCCTGAATTCTTTAAGGTCATAGCAGGGGCGTAACCAATTTTTTGAGGGTTCCTTAAAAGACTCTGAGGGATTTTTGCAAACATCGCTAGCTTACTCCGTTCAGGCAGGAAAGTTTTTAGGACTCTACAACTTTTTAAGGCTAAAGAAACACTCACTAGATCTGCATAAATTAAAACCAATGGAGGCTCAATCAGAGCTCTTAAAAGCCGATAGGCCAATTGAAGGCTTTATTTAAGCCTTAGGTAAAACAGTCGAAGCCCATATAGTCATTATTTAACGTCTTATGCGATCAAGCGACAAAGCGTTAGACAGATTACGGGTGCCTTTGGCATGCAGAGAGATTACAGCCCAATCGTGGCTAACTAAAATTCGACTTGGGCTGTCTAACAGGTCAAATATGAAAAAGAGCTAAAATTATATATAAATTCGAAGTTTTTTCATCCTACATTGGGGGACTTTCAGTGAGTTGATTCATAATTTTGTCAAAAGATGGCGACGACAATTTGAAAGAAAATCTAAATCCACGTTTTTTTTGAAAATATACTTCTTGCTTGCAGTTTGCTTTTACCATGAAATGAATGAAGTTAATAGCTTTGTTTGTCTGTTTTAAGACATTTTTGACAAAATTTATTACAATTTAGTCTTCTGAAGTAAAGAAAGAAGGTTCCAAGATTTTTCTTCAATTTGTGGTGTCGCTATCTCTCGGCAAGGTTCTCTCGACAAAATTCATTGATTGTCTTTCAAAACTTAAATTTTTGTTGTGTCATAATCACCTAAAATTTTGACTAATTCAGCTAAACATTTTTTAATGTAGCCTCTCAAAAATTCCATATTTATTTTCTCTGTCAACCTAACCAAATTCGTTACCAGACAATTTCGAACTTGAGTAACCAAACTTGAAAAAAAAAACCTTTACATTTTAAAAATTTACCCCAGCAATCCCTTTATCAAATTTCATACAAAACAAATTTTTCAAACGTACGATTTCCTTCCCACACTCAAGCAAAAATAGATGTCCTTTTACAAAAAAAAACCTCATCAAATCTACTCCATTTTCTTAAAAAAAAAAAAAAATAACATTGTAAACCGGGAGTATAAAGAAAAGGAAAGAAAAAAAAAATCGCATGACTCAACTTAGTTTCTATAGCTGGTTGAAATAGGCCTGGATCTGAAGGGATAGTGCACATGCAGACTCCCCAGAGAATCGCCCCTAGTTCCTCAGAGCTTATTTAGCCTTGCCTAGCCTGGGGGAGGATGTTTCCCAAAAATGTAACTTCTTTCGTACTAGCATGTTTAACATAGCTTCTGAATAATCTATTGTTGTTGAATAATGTTTTTCTTGAGCAAGTTATCGTATTTGCGTATTTTATTTTCAAATTCTAGGGAATCTATCGGTGTCGAACCGGCTGACACAAAAGTCTCTCTTTTTTTTCTTGTTCCCTCTTTTCTCCTCACGGCAATAGGAAAACAACGTTTTTTAGTAAGATAGTGAAATTTTTTCTTCCCCCTTTTTATGAGAGTACACATCTATTGTGCTGTTGTTTACGTCTACTTACCTGCACATAACTTCATGCGTTAATAGCACTCTGCACATTTCAGGATTTTTATCTTGACCTTCGTACATGATCGCCTGGAAAAAAACAAAACAAGGAAATTAGAATTTTTATTTAATGTTTTGTAAAAAAAGCAGCTAACGTGCCACGATTTGTCATGAATCATGCATAATTAGTGAAGTAGCATTTGACGTTATTATCACGCTTGAACCCACCGAGGAATACTTTGATATTTTAGTTACCGATCTTAGGCCAAAAACGGGGAAAATTCATAAATTTTTAGCATAACAGGGGCGTAGCGATAGATAATCAACAGGAAAAAGCACGCATTAAAAAAATATATTTTAATGATAAAAAAAGCAAACACACATGTTGCATGCTCTTTTTTTTATTCTCTTGAAACTTAATCCTTATATACTTTTTTTATTTCAAATGATTTCGTCATTTTTTATTACGATTAATCTGAAAAAAAAAAAAAAAAAAAGAACTCAATCCCTCGTTCATATTCCGTTACAACGACGAAAGGTCACGTGCTAGCATTTTTAACCCTTTCCTCACTCACCCCACAATGTTTCCCCTTACCCGTTCCTTTTTTTTTTCGGGACCATTATCCTTCGCGCGAAAGACAAGACATAATAAAAATTAAGCCACACTCCCATATTAAGAATACAGTTAAAACTCATTAGGAACACGATGAAATAAAACGTTCCCTAATCTTTTGAATTTTCCTAATTGAATTTGAATACGCCATGTCAAATAACTTTAGCAACTATCTTCCTATTTTACTGCAATTTAATTTTTATTTCTAATTACATTCAGTAATTACGTTTGTGGTATCTACAGTCGAATAACCGTTTTCTTTTTCCCCGTCAAAAAAAAAAAGCGGCGGCTTTTTATCTTTTTCACGCGACTTCTTATATGCTAATGTCCTCTTTTTATTAATAAAGTTAATTAAACTTTTGTTCGAATTAAAAAAATTAAATGAAAAGTTTAGGCGTAGAAAATTAATCACTTGAGCTCAATGGCAGGAAGCCAACTTTAAGCAGGAGTAGTTAAAAGATAACAAAGATTTTTAAGGGTGACGTCTGAGGTAAAGAAAAATAGTGAAGTTTTGGGCAATATCTTTCAAAATTTTGTTAGAAGACTTGAGCTAGGCTTGTTAATAGCTAGTGGCCTTGGCTGATCGCCCACTAAAGCATTATTAGAACCAGTCCGTCAGCGAAGAGTCCCCAGGTAAGGAGGGCCAAGAATGAAGCCATAGACGCGTCTAGAGAAAAATCTGTGCTCCTACCTGTAAGGCTGGATTGATTGAGGGCAAAGCCTAACTCTAGAGTCGTAGGGCGTGGGCGTTCTGGTCTTGGACTTAAAAGAGATCAAAAATAAGAAGAATTTGCCATAAGCTGGACACCTCGAAATCAACACATGGCATAACCTAACCTCTTTAGTCAGCTACTTCTTACGCCGTTAACTTTTTAAGACTATCATGAAGGCATTAATTCATTTCTTCTCTTCCCTGTTATCTCAAAATGCAAATATCTTATACAAATAATCAATCAAAAAATAACCTCGCGAAGCTTATGCCAAGCGTAACGCACAATCGATATAAATCTATCAAAACATTCTCAAAAGGGGAAAAATGCATGAGGATAAAGAAAATGCATTCAGTCCTCAGATGTAGCTTTGATATTCAATATCCTCTCTGGATTAGAAAACAAAAATTGACTTAAGCTTTACGCATTCGTCTTTGTTATACGAAAATCCCGTTAAGAAAAAAAGGGCGTCGAATTTCATCTTGTTACAGCTTTACTCCATGCGCTTACCTATCGGTGCTTTCAAAAAATAAAAATTTTTTTTAACGGAATTATTAAAAACTAAAGGAATGGCTCGTTTACGTGGATTAGTAATGTATAAAAAAAGGAAGGGGAAATGGAGATCCTGTTGGTATGAAATCCGATCGGATGAGTGAAATCATTTCCTAGCCTGTTTACTTTTCCCAACGTATGAGATGAATCCGTCGAAGAGTCAATGGATGGAAAGGGGCGTTAGAGGAACACCGTACACATAGAGGTGGAATGGTTTGTTAAAATACGTTCACTTTTCTCTTGAATAAGGGCGTTTTTTGAAAATATAAAAAGTTGATGTACGAGTTTAAAAAAAAAAAACAAGAGTGCACTAGCCCAGTAGGAATAAGAATTCTTTATTTTATTTTTTTTTTAAATCGACTGGGGATTCATGGTACGATGACAGTTCAAGTGAGGAATTTTTGAAAACAATAGAGTTGTTGGTAATATTTGTCATTGTATGAGAAATACAGAAATAACAAATTCAAGTTTGCTATATTTTTAAATTATCAAGGTGTTTGTACGGACGAGCTGCTCCTCCTAGCGAGCGATAAACTTTTTCATTCCGGGTACCAACGTTAAATTTCCCGATTACTTCATCGAGCTGCTGCGTCTTTACTCAGCCTTAAAGTTTCCCAGGATTCCATTTCCTCAACGCCAGCTAAGCACCATCAGCATCATCATCTGTGTCCCCTGAAGCCTCCCAAAACCCACGCCATCTTTTTCGGTCCTTGACCACTCTTACCTAAACCATCCCAGCTATTCAAAATCGTTGTACCATCAATTTATTGACATACTCTGGGTTTCATGCCTCCAGGATTTCCTAATTCCATTTACAATTCAATTACTGAGTTAGGTGTCCAGCGCAGCAGCGTGTTTAAGTCTATGCAATCGATCAGCGGCCTTGTTAGTTCTTTGGTAGTCTCGTTTCTCCTGCGATCCCTAGTACTGCTCGCTCCTTAGCTCTTTGCGTTATCAGAAGCTTCGTTATTATTTGCTTAGTACAGAGACCTGTGCCTCTAATGCTGCAATCTATCTGTGTGGGTCGAAGTCTTCAATCAACATCAAAGTCTTGAGTGAGCAAGGGATGGAAGTGCTTTATGAGATCAAGCGTCGAAGGCTTGAATATTTCGGCCATATTATTTGTAACGGAAAGTACCGCCTCCTGCAGCTGGTCATGGAGGAGAAGGTTGAGAGCAGGCTCAGACCCAGTCGGAGGAAAACATCCTGGCTCAAGAATCTAAGAGACTGGTACGGCCAAGATTCAGAAGAAACAGAAGATCTGTCTGTGTGCCTTACTTCTGAACCAAAATCCTTCCGCACCACAAACCACAGACATTCACCTCTGAGACATTTTTCTGAAATTGCAACACCCACTCGATATTCAAAAACTTTCCCCTGCAAGGCCTTTAGAGATTTCAACTTTGTAAAAAAAAATGAATCATGTCTCCAAGCCGTTAGAACATTTGACGAACGATAGCTTATCATTAAAGTGAATTACAAATTTTCATTACACATTTACGTAACTATCAAATTACACATGACATGATGTGCGGAATTCACGCATACAACCTCTATCCTCTACACACAAGCATGGAATCATATTTGCTTTTAAACCATTTTCTTCTACCCGTACACTCTTATAGGGGATTTCTAATCCACTTGCGAATGTAAGCGAAAAATCTTTTACACAAAAGAAAAAGGGAAACGAACAAAAAAAAAACATTATTTTTTTTATATATCATTTAGCGCAAGTCGGCTTGAGATAATAAGCCTCAGCTTTTCTTTTAAGCCTGTTTCAATTTAGCTTCGTTCCCCACTTTGACTATTAGCAACATGCTGTAAGAAATGGGGTCGAAGAAATCCTTGCTAAATACCAAGCTTAACTTTCTGTATCCAACGATGTGGACAAAATAACGGGATAACATCATTCTCCCTTTATATTTTGCACGCCCACGACCTCTCCCTTCTGGTTTCCTTTCTCCATCCCTCAAACATGCTACATCAACCATTCACGGATATGACAAGTCTTTAACTGTTCCCCGCAAAAACGAATTCGGGGATTCTTAATCGTTTTTACCTCGGCTTTGTCGTTAGTTGACGCGAGTTTTAACAAAAGAGATCAAGCCGACCTCCCTTCTCTCCTTCCCTCTTCTTCCCTCTCGTTTCGAAAACCAGAAGAGGAAATGAAAGAGCGAAATAAATGCGTTACTTTAGTTGTGTATTCAGTAGGGAATAATTACGGGAAGATAGAAGAGATGATAAACTTAAAAGAGTCGTTGATAAGTCAAATTCGAGGAAAAAAAAACTCGGGAGGAAAAAGCGTGATTTACTTAAGCTAAATACTGCGTGCGGTTTTATTGGGTATAGGATCTTTAAACAACTTCCGTATATCGTATATTTACAGCTGTTCCTAATCGACTTTCGGAAAACGTGGCAATTTACAAGCACATTTAAATGTAACTAACACCTTCGGCTTCGAAACAAAAAAAAAAATTCTCGAACGGTCGTTTTAAAAATAATTTTTCTCTCTTTCTTGATTATGGTGCTGAGTTTCTCAAAATAAAAACAAGTGGGACAGTGACGCTGGGCGTCACGAACTTTCTCGCGGCTTTTCATGTATTGAATGCGGAGAATTCATGGATATATTGTCAAATCGAACATATAGTATATAGGAACGGAACGTAACGTAACGGAACGTAACGGAACGTAACGGAACGTAACGGAACGTAACGGAACGTAACGGAACGTAACGGAACGTAACGGAATGATAAGTCATAAGTGACTTATGACTAAGTCATAAGTGATAAGTCATAAGTGACAAGTCATAAGTGACAAGTCATAAGTGACTTATGACTAAGTCATAAGTGACAAGTCATAAGTGACTTATGACTAAGTCATAAGTGACAAGTCATAAGTGACTTATGACTAAGTCATAAGTGACAAGTCATAAGTGACTTATGACTAAGTCATAAGTGACAAGTCATAAGTGACTTATGACTAAGTCATAAGTGACAAGTCATAAGTGACTTATGACTAAGTCATAAGTGACAAGTCATAAGTGACTTATGACTAAGTCATAAGTGACAAGTCATAAGTGACTTATGACTAAGTCATAAGTGACAAGTCATAAGTGACAAGTCATAAGTGACTTATGACTAAGTCATAAGTGACAAGTCATAAGTGACTTATGACTAAGTCATAAGTGACAAGTCATAAGTGACTTATGACTAAGTCATAAGTGACTTATGACTAAGTCATAAGTGACTTATGACTAAGTCATAAGTGACAAGTCATAAGTGACTTATGACTAAGTCATAAGTGACTTATGACTAAGTAATTAGTAATAAGTCATATATTATATACTATATATCATATATTATATATTATAAATTATAATTTATCATATAATATATCATACATATGGCGCTGCACGGATGGAATCCAGACATTTATGTTTTTGACCTTTTTCAAATTCTAGTGACACCTTTACGGGGAGTATTTTATATCGTTCGAAAGAGCATTGAAATCTTCATAAACTGATAGGACCATATTTTCCCTCCGGCAAATATTTGAAGAGTAATCCCGAATTTAGTGGAATTCACCCTCTCTCGAGCACAAGACTTTCTCACTTCGCTCGAAAGTAAAAAAGGAGAGAACGGGTTTTTTCGTTTAGAATTTCACAGAGGAATGTAATTCCTTGCCCGGATCAGGGAACGACTTCGACAAAGGAAAGAGGGTGGGGAAAAGAAAAGACGTTTTATTTTGAAAAAGAATCTGGGACTTGCTCCGAATTAAGACGAAGGACTTTAAGCGTGAGGGAAAATTTCGCTAGAACGTAAACTCTTGTCTAACTAAATCGTCCCTTTACCATTTCTAATACATATTCTCTTCTCCCTAGCAAGTAAATCGTACCCCAGCAAAATTGCACAAATGTTAGGTATAAAAGAAACTCGTTTGTTCTGGTCAGTCTTGAGCTCTTTCTCCCACGGGAGCCACGGGAGATCAGGAAAGAGGACAGGCCTAATCTCGGGCGGTGATTTAAAAGCCCATGAATATACATGGACGGAAACTTTCAATGCTCCTTCGGGAATATCGAGAATAAATCAAAGCTGAAGATTACGTTTTCTGAAGTTAGAAAAATATCTAGTTTAAACTTTTACAGGTCACTCCAGTTTATTAGTTTTATCATTGTAAGTCAGAGGAGACATTGTTTTTTTTTTTTTGAGTTTTTTTTCTTTTCCGAGCCTTTTTCTTTTATACTTTTTTGTGTTTTCAATCTTATGGGGGAGTTAGTATGAATAAGTAAAAAAGGAGAAGAGGTGGGTGGGTGATTTTAGTTTACGAGACAATTTTTATTCTTAAAATTTTTTTTGATGAACAGGGCCGTAGAGAGAGAGTAAAAAAGTTATATAGAGTCAGAGGAAAAGACGCCAGTAAAGACTAAAGATCAGGTTTGGTGCCTGGTTTTTGACTGTTCTTCGGTAAAAAGGATCGATTGACACTTCAATTTTTAAATATCTAGAAAGCCTGAGAGAGAGTAAGCAAGAGGTAAGAATGATTCTGCGAGCATTTGAGAATGTGCTGAGGGGCCAACTTGTTAGTGGAAGCATACGTGTAAAGACCGAAGTTGAAAAACTCACAAATCAGCCTAGCTCGAGTACAATGAAGTGACGGAGGCTACAGTGGCAGCATATCATGGCAAGTGCGTCACCGATGGGGATAGTTCGGAGGGTTTTGGATAACTGCCCAACATGCCTAAGACCCACGAGAAGGTCCTCCAATCCAACATTCCTGGTAACCCCTCTTTTTTTTGTAGGGGAGGTGGAAAAATCCTTCATTGGACATTCTTGGACGTGGTCTTGCGTGTAGCGTCAGACTCCTACAGACTAAAAATCCACCTCGTGGAATTACTTCGAGCTAACCCAGCAACTCTGCACTGGACGACCTGCATCCGTAAAGATGTCTTTCCACCGTAACCACGACGGCTGCTTTCGATAGACCCCAACGGAATTGAGCCCCTATCATTAACAAAAGTAATATGTAAAACTACTAGCACTCAAACAACCAAAGGTGTAAGCCTAGAGTTCTGGGCGTGTTTGGAGCTCTTAGTTTTAAATAAGCTAACTACCTCATCGAAGGCGCATTTTCCATAAAAAGCATCAACGACTAAAAAATTGAGGGTTGATTGCGAGTTGTACGGCTGGTGCTTTTTAAAATACTTCTGCCGTACGATATTAAATTGGAAAGCACTCTCAGTTTAGAAAACACTTCACTCGTTAGGCCATAAAACAATTTCAACAAAAACTACAATGCTTAATTATAAAAAAAAATTCCACCTATGAATAAACGAATGCTTATTTTCTTTTGCATACAATCTTTTTTTTTTACTTTTAAAATATTCATTCAAAAACAGAATAGAGCAATCAGGCTGAGTGATCCTATTTTTTTCGAGCTGCACTACTTTTAACTCTTTTAACATTTTCCATATTTAAGTATCCATTACTTTCCCTTGACGTCAAAGTCACGTCAAAGGAAATACCTTTCATCATTTCTATAAATCCTAAACAGAGGTTCTGTATACAGTATATAATGATAATTTATTTGCATTTTTTCCTAAGATCTCGAGAATTCATTTACATATTTTTTGAGATTGGTAGCGCAACATATACGAGAGAAAGCAAAACATCCCCCATATGTGAATCCTTTACTATCAACTCACGACTCGACGGTGCTAACATTTAAAAGAATCTCCATTCTCATTTGAAAATCATTTTTAGATAAAATTATTCCCATTATTGCTTATTCAGGGAAACGTCCCGTTGTTACATGCTTACAGCAGGGTATTGCAGTCAAGGGATAAGGTGCGATCATTGAACGACGATCTTCATTACCATTACAATTACCTCAGTTCGCTCAATTAGCCCAAGCTTGTCCTTTGGGACATTTCAATTCAGATCCGATGAAAGCTATATGACTTTAGATGCTATCAAATTATTTACTACTTAATTTACTTGTTCCGTCTTTTTGTACGTTTGATCGTTATAATCCTTTTCCCCCCAGTTTGAAATCGTCCTTTTGTGCGGGGCGGCGAAGGTGAGAAAAGAGGATCCGAGAAGGGTTTTTTGTTTCCCAGAGTTAATTTCCATTGATGGATGGAGTAAGATCCATTGAGGAAATTCCTGCGGTAGGAAAAGATAGATAGAACCGGTGAAAATGGTCGGACTAAAGCTGAGAGGCCAATTATCAGGGATTTATGATTGCGGGTTATTTAAGATGACGCAGGTGCTGCCGCCAGTGGGATTATTTTGATACTATGCTATACGTTTTACTACGTAAACGTTTCCATTAAGTTTTCTTCGAATACATAACACGGCTTTTACTTTTTTTGCCCGTTTTATTTCAAGTTTTTTTTTCTGGAGTAGATTTGAAATTAAATGTAAAAAGAGAAAATATTTTAAAATGTCTATGATCAGAATGAAAAATTGAAGCCGAAAGCTGCGCCATGTATTCTGGGGGGTGGCGGCGAAGATTTCATCAGCGACGGCAAGAGTGGCTTTGGGCCACAGGTACAAATGAAGCTTAGGTTAGAGGTCTTTATCGGATTCACTTTAAGCATTTAGATCTCTTGTAGCTGTTGCCATCTACAAGAATGACACGATTTCCTCCAAAAATTTGTTTTGACACATCTTGTATCACTTCGAGGCTCCATTTATTTAAAAATTCACCTCAACTAAAATTTACTTTATTTTCCTTTGTCGCTATACAAAATATTCATTGTCGCTATGCAAACGATTTTATTCTTTTGAGATTCTATAACGAAGACAAGGAATCCGAACTTGGAAAATGCGATCACAATAATGTCATCAAATTGAAAACTTCGTCAGATTTTCCTCTTCAAGGCATGAAACGTGAAAGAAGTTGAAAAAGTTCTCGCGAGCCGAGGGAAAGTAAGCGTTTGATTAAATTATGAAGCGGCGAAGAAAATCAACTCATAGTTATATCTGCCTTTTTCACTTTTCAACCTAAAATTTTATAAAAAATAAAATAAATGCCGCGGAATTTAATTTTAAGGTTTTTTTTATTTATCCTCCCTTCTTTATATTTTTTTTTCTTCCTTTATAAAAAAAAGCAACGATTTCGCTTTTTAAAAAGTTTTTCATTTTTTTAAAAAGTTTGTACATAAAAAGTAAGGATTTTCCTGATGAGCGTTTATGTGATGGTTTATAATCGAATGAATACCGTTGCGATTCATATTCGATTCGTAAAGGGCATGAATAAATTGTATGGAGGAACTTCGGTTTTCACTCAGTCCATACACAGATTTCACGCGTTCTCATCGATCGAAGCGACTAAATTCGAGTTAACTATTAAAAATGATCCATAAAAAAGTAAAGGGTGATATGCGTTAAAATTTCATGAGTCAACTTGAAAAATAGACAAAAAAATTTAAAATGAATTACATGAAAATGAATATTTTATCTTGTTTTTAAATTTTTTACCGGATTTTTTGTTTTTAAATAATAATTTTATTCGGGGGGGAAAATAACTTAATATGACTGGTGTAACAGAAATCGCAACCTGAATATTTCACTTGCCCGAAATTTTACAATACAGCTTTTGAACAACAAAACTGATATCACGGGAGAGAGATTCCTTTTCCTTGGCTGAGAATTTGAATCTCATGAGTTGGTGTGCCTGTCTGATAGTCACTTTTTTCCCTGGGCCTATAACCTGCTATACAGCAATCTCGCAAATTCATCGATTGTAAATGTGCAAAATGCATAAAGCTTTCATGGAAGCGCATTTTTGCTCACCCAATTCTCCGCATTTCCTATTTGGCCCGCATTTATCTATTGATGTTTCATCAAGTTCCAGCAGCCTTAAGCTGTTCAGGTTTTTCTCCCCAGTCCGCCTGTAACCAAGGAGCTGCCTCTCATCTTTGGGCTGACTGCAAAAAACCGAAAGGCAATCAAGCAGCCACATCCCGAAGTTACGCCTTTCCCAGAGCGGTTACTAAAATTAAATTACAATAATCCTTTTCCTCCTTTTCTCCGGCGAACTGGTCAATAACCCTCTTGAATTCGGATTATGCAAAACTATAACGTCCTTCGATACGAATCTTTTGACACAATCTTACAAAGTAAGATAAATGACGATAATCCAGAGATTAAGATTAGCTTCATGATATAACCATTTAGATGATGAAATGGGTTGGAAAAATGGCGGTGGACATATTTATCAAATGCTGAGACGATGTCATATCGTTACCGACACGTTTAAATCGTGGTTATACTCGGGATAAAAACCCCTGGAAGCGATTAATTCAAGAAGAAATGTTTTGTATTGAAAGATAAACATAAACATGATAATGCTAAGGTCCATGATTACTACGATGATTGGAGATTGGAACGCACGCGAGCGGCACGTGTCTCGCGCCCTCCCAGATGGATTGAAAACGATTGTACTCGAGCCCGGGTTTAGGAAAAAAAAAGCCCTACGATATTTGAGGAGGATCCTTACATTATGTAACTTCCTATTGGATGAAATGATTAAAAATTAATCATGCTAAAACGAACATGATTGCAGACAGAAATTTGAGGCCAAATTCAATATTGAACGTCTGCATGAGTCTGATTACACGAGCCCCTATTATCAATTGAAGTGTTCCAAGTTTCTTCATTATCATTCGAGTGCAGTTATATTTTTTTACATAATAGGATGTCACTTTCTTGTCAGTCATGGGAAAACAAGGATCTTTTAAATAAAATAAAAACGGGTGCTGAGAATTATAAGGGAATATTGTCGTTGTGAGAATTCATCCCCAGGACGTTAATTCGAATCGGTGATCGCCATTATCGTCGTTTAACTTTTGACAAACGTTATCAGGTTGACAAGGATGAATTATCGGGCTTCGGAAATTTTCCAGAGAGGTTCAAATGTCAATTTGATGTCTCTTAGAAAGGCGAGATATGCAGGAAGCAATGCGATTTTCGAGGTGTAATGCATATTAATTAACCCAGAGCAAACACCTTCCCGATTTTGCAGTTAAGTCCGATTTGCCTTGGCTTGTGTTTGGGTTAATAAGATTGTTCATACAGGGAGAGTGAGATTGACTAGATGCGAGTAATAATTGTGCTTGGTTATGATTTGATTCGTAATTGGAGCCGTTTCTGTAAAGAATTAAAAAAGTGAAATTGAAAAAGCCTGAGCTTGTGCGTTTGTAGAAAATGAATTAGGCGAGCTTTAGTGAAAAAGATATCAAAAATTGTTGGATCTAGCGAGCTTAGATGAAATCTCGCACAGGTTGGGCTCGAAAAGTTTTGAACCCCGATCTACCTATCTATGGCTTTACAGAGCCTGAAGCTCTATCACTGCATCGTAGATTCTCTTCCAGACGGCTCTATCCTGGCAGGTGGCCCGCCAGTCGGGGAATCCTAACCGACCCACAACCTTCGACACGTTGTCCTCCCAGCAAAACCGCGGTCTTCCCTGAGGTCTTGGACTTGTAGAGCGTCCATCAAGGATCTGTCTTATCGTCTGGAAAGGAGAGCGCTAAATGCGTGTCCCGCCCACTATCGTGCCTTGATCATACTAGTGATCAGCGGCTGTCCCGTGAGCCTCCGGATCTCTTTATTCGAGCGCATCTTAAAAACACCGTAGCCGGATCCCTTTTCGGCCCCAGAATTCGGCGCAACACCTTCTTTTCGCAGACCAACCACCTCTCCTGGGTGCGGACGCTCAGATTCCATGACCATTTGGACTTCGATACTTGCTGATACTTGAAAATCCAATGCTGAACATTTCTTTTCTATTTTAAATACGGGTTCCAATCGGAGATTTGCAATCACAGCGATTTGTAGCCTGGCTGAAGCCTCATAGAATTCAAATAATCTAGACAAATCCCTTGAATTCTTGAGCCACAAGCTTTTCTTTTTGTCCAGCCTGCGTCGTCCCTAAACCTCCCTTTCTAAAATGAAATACAAGAGGCGGTTTTTCTTTTCAGGTAGTACTGGATGTAATATTATAGCTTCTGCCGCTTCATCTCACAGAACTTTTTCATCTCGTTCCCCTTGCCAACACCTCAACATTTATTGGGCTCACTTTGCTTGGGCTATTGAGCGATGGGATGCGCAGAATGCAGAGGTATATTCCCGTCTCAAAGAGCTACCAATTTTCCCTCCGATTCCCAATTCATGTTCACTCTTCGATTTATGGAAAGTTGGCGCCGCAAAATTTTCACTTTTATGAAGAAACTTTCAACTTGTTCTATTCGAATTTTAATTCCCACGCCACAGCCCGATATAGTCTCTACTACGGTGCCAAGCCCAATGAAATTTACCAAATATTTAAATATTTTTATTACAAATCGAACTTTTAGCACCATCAGACATAATAAAGCTACCACGTCCCTAGACATTTATTTTTAAACTTGCCACCTTCCGGGTTCATATAGATGCAATTTATTATTAAGACCGCGTGCATTTGGGTTACATAGTAGATTGTCCTTAATTATCCCTTGACAAGATACTAAACAGTCGTCAAGATGATTCGATCATCTTCATGTCATTAGTGCTCCAACAAGGGAGTGATGCGTTTAATATTTAGATCACCCCGGTAAGATCCATTAGTTACGACAAAGCCATTTGAATGGATGGCCTGTATTGTTCATTAGCTGATTAGGCTTCGAAGTACTCGTCCGTACGTCATATCTGCACGCGATCGTTCTTCTCTTATGCATGCACATGTCTCGGTTTATGATACATTACGACTTGGTCATATGACATGTGGTTTTCTAAACCCTCTTGTCCACCTGTTGTTGACGTCACACACTTTTCGGGTAATTGACTCGAAATTTTTTAATTTATCTGATTTTTTTAGTTGAATGAAAGATTGATAAGTCAGCGGGAGTTAACAATGAAAAATCCCATAAAGAAATCATTCTTCATTTTAACCTCTTGTTAAAATTTCAGTTCCTCACGTAAACCACCATTAATTAACAAAACACCGTTTCTTACTCGTTATTAAGGTGTTAGGTTGAAAGCGTTGTAACCGGTTTTCGTATTCCGAAGTTGTTTCACTGGGCCATTGGCAACGCGTTAGGTACCCAGAACACGTGTCCTATACTTGCTACTTAACTTCCCTTCCTTTCACACGCCATTTCTCCTAGTCAAAGGGGATAATTGCTTGTGGAAAAGTTTCATTGAATTAGGTGTAGGAGAAGCTGCATTTTCCACCCTTACAGCTATCTCCGTCGTAGATCAGACGTAGATTGATTTGTTACTTTACACTTGTTTTTCTCAGTTTAGGATTTTCTTTTATTCCCCAGATTTCTCGAGGAGAGAAAAGTTAATTCAAGTTAATTTTAGAGATATCCTGTAAATGGGATAAAAGTCGAGATCGACTTGTAAGAACGAGTATTAGATAAACACTAGTTACGTTTTTCTTTTTTTTACTTTCGAGCTCCCTAGAGTGAGGAAGTATTGCTCCAGTGCGCAAGATTATCATATTTTTTTGCCTTAGTCCACTTTCCAGCTCTACGCTATTAAACGGTCACTCTACTAACGATCACTTCCCTGATTAATATTTATGATGAATAAAAGATTACCCGAACACTTTTAAAAAATTCTGCATTAAAAACAAAACTATACGAAAAAAGCATAAAAAAGTATTGTTTTATTTGTCAACGGATTTGTTTGACGTTGGAGAAATGCCGAATGGCCTCAATACAAAATTCTGAAGAGCAATCTCCTTTTTTTCCCTTACTCCGAAACTCTTTCCACTCTTGTCCCCAATTCCTATCGATTGGATCCGTTTTTGCAGATGTTAACTCACTCCCATCTTTCCGAACTCCTATTTCCATTCTTAACTTTTTTTCTCTCTCTTCCCGAATAAAATCCGTTCGGTTACTACTACAAAAAAAAAAAAAAAAGATTCGGCTAGTAAAGATTTTTTTCCCTTTCTATTATTTCTGGCACACAGACATAGCCAGTAAAAAAACATTTTCGATAAATTGATTGAGCCCCCGCTGTTGGGATTTGTTTTAGAAAGGAAAAAAAAGGTACATAGCTTTTTTTTTTCATTCGCATAAAAAAGGGGGGGAAGTGAGGTAAATGAAGAGGCAGAAATCGGGAGGATGATTTCGTTAATACACCGATGAGATTTTTCCGGACCGGTGATGGATTTTTCTCGATGTTTCCGTTACGAACTCCGGAAACAAATATATATTTCATGTCCTCTAATATTTTTACAAATCTAATTTTATTTTACTTCATTTTTTTCTTTTTTTTTTTTTTTTTTTTGTTCGAAATGGAATCCATCGATCAGGGGTATGAGTTAGGGGAACATAAATTTTAAAAAAAATATGATATCCGGTTTTTTAGAATGATTTGACCGGAAAAATTTTTATACTCAGGTTTTTTCGAGCAAGTTGGCTAATGTGCGATTTTCTTCAAAAAGAAGAATTGGCTATATATGAATTTGAGGTCGCTACCTACTCGGTTTCAATTCTGCCAGTGTGAGGCCTTAAAGTTCCCTTATGAGAACGGTGGAGCTGCGAAGAACTGCAGGAATCAAAGACATATAAACCGCTCTGTGAGATCGAAGAGAAGAGAGAGAGGCACCATCACGTAGATAGAATGGAAGATCTTAGTTTGGCGGACAGAGCATACCAAAGCCACAAGACCTAGAAGACCTCAAGGGAGACAGAGATTTTTAAAGAGATGGAAAGTATGCTGGACATCCACGCCAGGGAAGGAGTCAAATAGATGAAAAACAGGCGAAAACCTATTTACATGGAAAAAGAGGAACAAAAAGACAAAACTATAGAGACGCTAAATTAAAAGCGACTGGCAAACTGTCAGCCATTATGAAAATTGAATGTTATATTAAGTATCATAGCGACTTTCACAAGAACACAGATCAAAATATTTGATAAAAATTGAAACTTTTAGGTTTCACTGGGGGATGAAACCTTTTCGGTTTCAAATTGAATGCAAACGAGTTTCAAATGATACTTTCCTGAAACTATTTACAAAAAAAGTTTCAATTTTGAAACTTTTTTGACTTTAAATTGAATCTTTTAGGTTGAAACTCTTTTTTTTCCAAATGAGAATATTATTTTGATCTGTGAAGAATATTCGACAGCCATGATGGTGAATTTGCCCAGTTGGGTTCATCGAAATAGACTTAAGCAACATTCACGGAGGCTTTGTTGAAGCAGTAGAAAGCAAAGTTCATTAAAGAAAATTCCTAGACAAAGTTTTTGTGATAGCTGTGAAAGTTGCTAGTCTTATGGACAATTCTATCGCTGCAGGTGACCAGCCAACCTGAAACTTTTAACCAACCCACATCCCTAGATGATTTGTTTTCCCAAAACAGCCGCGGTCTTCCTACAGACCTTGGACTCATGCTTTACAAGTTCATTTAAAACTTTATGCCCCAAGACAAAGACACGCGCCACATACTCCAATACTTTAATGATTAAAACATTTTTGGGCACTGATCCCGTGTAAGTTCAAGTCATGATAATACCTCGAACACCCATTCCTTTTAAAAAAATTGCTATAAATTCTGGCTTACCTGTTTTGTGACAGAGTCAATAAGTCTAACATATATATCTTGCTCCTGCCTTGCACCTAAAAAAAAAGGGGAAAAAAAATTAATAGTTATTGCCCAAAAGTTCAAACAATTGACACCAAAAATACCTAAGAAATGGTAAAGCATTAACACACAGGATTATGCAGTATTAAAAAATTCATTCCCTACTTAGAACACAAGTGGCTGGAAAATGTTAATTATTTATTCAGCTTGCCAATTAAAGAGTCAGCTCCTTTTTCCACATTGTCAGCAACGTTTTTTTCTTGCCGTCCAAAAGACAAAGTGAGGATTTTAACCAGAATTTTTTAACAAAAAAAATTTTTGTTTTAGCAATATGGCGGAGCATAAAACGAATAAGGGGAAATAAAAGGAAAAAAAAGAGCGAACCGGACGAAGAGAAAACGATCAGCTTTTCTTGTGATTTGTGCGTGAAATAACAGGAAGAGGAAAAGCAAGTCGGAGTCTGGGGAGGCGAGACACCGGGGATCGATGTCTACATTTGTCGCGTCGTTCGATATGTCTCAGTCGGATTAATCACTTTTAGAGAAAGATTAACACGTGTTAATAAGAATCTGTCTGCGCCTTTACCTATTTATCAAATCATAATCGTTAACAGGTGACGATAATTATAAAATCAAATGCGAAACCCACGATTATAAAAAGCCTGCGCACAAAACAAAAAAAAGCAAGAAGGGGAAAGGAAACAAATCCGTTTCCTAGGGTAAATAAATAAAATAACAATTTAATTTTAACAAATAGGAAGTAATTAAACCGTCATGAAACTTAAATTTTCTGAGCGATTAAATTAATATTACTGGACTTAAAAGGCTTTGCAAGACCTTTGGTCAAAGACTGAAGCTATGACTGGGGCTAGCTTATTAGTCTCACCTCGGAAATCCTATGGATTTGAGATGGGAAACGAGGGAATAAAACGGAGAACCACTTTTGGAGCGAGATATAATCATATCGGGATTTACAATCATTTAAAGTCATACAGCAGCTGAGAGTGTTGCAGAGCATTGTTGTAAAGGTTAATTTATAAAAAAAATTTAACCTGCCGCTTTTTTCAAGATTTTAAAAATTTTAAAAGTTTTGGTTTTCTTTTTTTGAATTGAAAAAATTTAATAGGAAAGGAAATTGGTTGATTCAAAAAAAAATCATTTCAGTCCCGACAACTTTTTTTGCAAGAGTCAGAAATCTTTAATGCCAAAGGCGTTTTAGCCCAGAAAATTTCTTCAAGTATTCGAACTCTCGATTTTCCAACCAATACTGACAATGCAAAAACTAAAATGGATACTAAGTCATTATTACCGCAAGGATTTACTGCGAAAAAAATAATGCCATACCGCGTACAACTAAAAAAAATTTTTTTTTTATTATTTTCAGTGCTGGAATTAAATCTGAGCTTTAAATTCGTTGCAGAGCGGTAAAATACTAATCAGTAGATTTATTTCGCGTTCCCAAAGCGACTAGCTTCAAACCGCACACGAATTCTGAATTTACGTAGGTGAACTGGACAATGTCAGCAACAACCCGACAAAAAAAAATTAAAATCCCTGCCGGCAGCAAGTTTACTTACCATTTGCATAAAGAAGCTGCAGTCTGTATTGGATACCATTATTTGTTTTCTGACCTTCTGTTTCCTGTAATTAAAAAAAAGAAAACAAATGTTAATCTCTGTGAAAGTGAAACTAAAAGCTCGCTACTTCAAAAAATCGAAATTAACCAAACCATCACACCTCATCATTTTCTCTCTCTCTCTAGTAAGCGATTACTTTGATAAATATGCTGGAAAAACGAATCCGAAAAAAATTTTTATGTTTCGTCAGAATCGAAACGCTTCATTTTCAAACGACATCGGATAGAAATGAAGAGAGAGAGAGAGAAAAGGGGGGAAAGGGAAACGATTGAGAGAGAGTGAGTGAGTGAGAGATGGGGAGCTCACCGTTGAATTTTGTTGATTTAAGCGTAATGTAATTCTATTTGAGTGTATATACGTAAGAGCAACTTAGACTCCTTCTCTTGTTAATTTGAGTAATTGCACAATTGATGTACTCTAACTAATTGATTTAAATAGTCAATCTTCAATTAATGTTCTTCCGCCTTCAAGACTTGAATCAATAATTCGATTACGGGTGTATAATAAATTCACGCTGGGGAGTTATAAGATTTTTTTTTTATGAAAGATTAATAAATAAAATGTCAAAAGAACACTTACCTGGTCTTTTTCGATAAATCCTATGAAGGCGGTTCTTTCAATTTCGATAGGTTGACCAGCTCTATCATACAAGGCAATAACAAAATGGAAGAAATTGGATTTTCTCAAATTGCTAGGTGGTTGCTTTTCAAAGTGAGCTCGTCCGATACCAATACTGAAAAAAAAAAGAAAAGTTTGAGGTTAGTTTTTAATAGAATGCATTTTTAGGTAGAATTTCAAGAGCAATCAACATTGGGGAAATATATGCTTAAAGCAGTGGCGTCATTAAGGGGCTCTGACCCTTCCAAGGTTCCAAGGATTACTGGGACTTTAACTTTGCTTAAGCTAAAAGTTTCACCCTTCCAAGCTTTAGGTATGCCCTAGTCTAACTCAGATGTAAAAAATCTGCATTGACACCTGAGGCTTGTAGCTTATTATACCCGACAGATTTATAAGCGACGTGAAAGGCCAAGGTGTTAAGCGTGAGGGTTGCCAACTTCTGTCCTCTGCCTGGGCCCTGTTTTATTTCTAACCACTTGAGGTTAGGATTCATTCTTATTGATAAATCTGTAGCCAATCCTGTCAAACCTGTAGCCTGATATTATTCTCACTATTACTAAGTGCAAAAAACCAATGAAATTCCACTCTCGTTTTTCTACAAGTTATTTCTTCTATTATTTTCTCAAAATTACCAAGAAAAGGGTTGTTCATCACCAAATCGATGATGTTTCCCAGTCAAATATTTTGTACATCGTCCCACGTGTCCATTTATCCCAAATAAATACCCACAAAACAGACTATATTCTTCGTGAGAAACAAAAATTTATCTTCACCCACAAAAATCACAAAAAAAAACTGTCGTTTAAAAGAAAGACTCAATACCTCATGTTTTCATTAACAAAGTGTCATTTTCAATAGATGATATGACATTGCTACCGGTTATTGTTACCCCGTTACTGACAAATGATATTTTTTTTTTTTAAAGTAAATTCTTCGCGCAAAAATTTAAGGGTTAGATTAGGTTAGTTCTTTTTATCCGAGCATCTCTTAATAAAAAGTTTTCCAAGCGGAAAAGAGAGAAAAACAAAGGAAAGAGAGAGGAAAAACAAAAGCTGAATAAATGCCGAAGGAATAAAGTGAAGCGGTTCCCTATGGCCAGACTAATTAGATTTATCTCCATCTGACGATGCTGGCTCGTTGTTGCCCGTTTTACTCCATGTTGAATGGCAAAAGGAATGAAGATGATTCGTTTTATATCTCGCTCACGTTTTCGCCCTGATTTCCTGATATATACCGGTGAAATACATCAGATGAGTCCTTTAATACCGAAAATTTGCTTTTATTAGGTTAGGGACTTTTTGTTGCATGATCTGTTAATTTCATTGTTTGCTTCTTATGCGGATTAGTTTCAATTTGAATAAAGTTCACAGTAATAATTTTGAGAAATATCGGAGTTTTAATGCTATGCTTTCCAAACAGTGGCGCAGCAACCATCCTGCGGCCCCTCAAGTTGCGGAGGGAGCTTTTGGGTCAAAAGGGCCTTTGATTTTTGACTGAGAAGGTAATTGCAGTGAAAAAGGCAGCAAGAAAACATTATGTGGAGGGGAAGCTAGCTTGATATTGCTATAAGCACTATGCTACAAGTAGTATACAAGCGTCTAGCTGCCTTCCTGAGACCACGATTGATGCCATAGATCTTGCAAATATCATCTCGCTTTTCCGTCATCGAATCTATATAAGAATGCCCCCCTTTCAGAGATCCTTAGGTGGACTCACGTGATGAATCTTATGGATCGCACTGCATAGCTAATGGGTAGGCGTAGGGAGCCTAGTAGAAAGTGGACACTTTAAACTGAGTCGTCTGCTACATACTGGATCTTCTTCTTTGGGTGCCCTGCTAGCACACGAGCTTAGGCAATCGATCCGACGAGCTCCTTGAATCTTTCACGATCGGCGGCCATATGGTTAACCCGGTCCAATTCCGAATATTCCGCAACCAGGAGAGACTCTTACGACCTAGTCTTCTTTTACCCTCGACCTTGCCCTGCATGATGGTCTGCCGCGGTCTGTACTTGGGTCCCCGCAGCATATGCCCAAGGTACTCAAACTTCCTGAGTTTTACGGTCGCAAGTAGTTCACGGTCCTTGTGCCTCCTCATTGGTCATATGTTGGGTCCAGGATATTCGAAGGATTTTTCATATGGACATACGAGATCGCCATTATCAATGCTGGAAGCTGCCATGTTCTCATACTGTAAGTCCACCATGATCTCGATATGCGGAGTCTCCATGTTTGCATCATGAGCTAAGAGTTATAGCCATCATGGCGATTTTCATTCCGAGATCGCAGCAGCTTTCAGCATTGCAAATGGAGATCCAGTATGTAACAGACGATTCATTAGTGTGTCCACTCCCTAGATCGACTAAGAGACCAGGAGTGCTAGATAGAATGAGAATAACAGAATGGAGACCGCGGCAATCGCCGAGAAGTAGAAAAACCACAAAGAATGACTTGGCGATACATTTAGACGAAGAGAGAAGGACCGACCGACATTGAAGAGATCGGAAAAAATTCCTGTCCAATAACTGATATAAAAAAAAGCCGAAGAACAACACGATGGAGCTTACCCAAAAATTTTACATATTCAGTTTCCATCCTCCAAAGTTAAAAATTTCCGGGTACGCCTCCCCATTGCTAAATACGCTCAACTTTTAAAAACGTAATTGAAATTAATCGAAGATAGGTGTATTAATTATACCCGATCAGTATATGAACCGAACACGTTTACAGTTAATTAAATTGGAGAGTCCTGCATTTAATTCATCATTCTACTCCAACGAAATCTTGCATTAAATGCGTTTTTCAGTTAACTGGTTACCTCCAATTACCAGCTTACACGATTTCCACTGCCAGTGTACATGTTAAAATATTTCCATGTCATAATCCAAGAATTAATGAATATTTTAGCTATCGTTGTACCGTGTTTCTGATCAATGATCACATTTTGTGGCCGATCATATGTTATTGTCAATTTTTAAACTGCTTTAATCCTTTCCCTTCCCAGTTTATTTGAAAAACGATGTATTTTTTTCCCCCTTCCCGTCGATGACTTATTATACTCAAAAGCCAAATTGTTTATTGCGTTTTTTATTGAAAAAAAAAAAAGAAGTGTGTGGTTAAAACATATGAAATTTTCTCGCTTTTTTGTGTGCTCGTTAACAAAACATCTTAAATCCGAACAATTGATTCTATTATATGGGGTAGTTAATCCTGTTAGCACAACCCTTTCACGCTGGTCAAGTTGACTTTGTTGAAATCTAGTTAAAAATCGTGAAGGAATTATGACTCGGTTGTTTTTTTTGTATTCTTTGTGTTAAAAAGAGTAGATAATTTGAAATTGTGTGTTGCTTTTCCGCAGTAATTCATATGGCTACTGGATCTCCTTTTATTTCCTGATTTTTTTGAAAGGCCAGTTGTTGTTTTTTTTTTTTTTGGTTTGCACGAACCCCTGCGATCAAAAAAATGTTTGAGTCTGCATTCCATTTCAAGAGGAATTTTTTTTTTTTTTTTTGAACTCGCGGCAATTACGTGGGTATGAAAAAAATGTCACGATATTGTTTTCTTGCTTCCCCCTTTCATTTTTACACACAAAAAAATTGAAGCTTCATTACTGCAATTATGTGAATTCCCATTGTGTAATTCAATCAGAGTTGATATTTTGAAAAATACAGAGAAACAAGGAGCCTGAAGCCAGGCAGCTAACTAGCAAGGATATTTTACATAAAATTAAAGACAGACCTTAGAGCCAGGTTCAGCCATCAAGGCAGCTGCACACTGGCCCACGCTCTTTATAGCTACTTTAGTGCTACATTTCTCACCTGGCAGCTGCCCTGAGTAGCAACTTTCTTCGCTTTTGATTGCTGCATAGCTATAATTTACATGCCTTTTGAAAAAATATATCTAGCACTTGCCTAGTGACCATCTTAAGACCGACAGTTGTGCTTCATTATCCCGCTCACAATTTTTTTACCTTTCCACCCTCCTCTAATTTCCTTATTATGTCTAAATTCTTCCCCTTATCACCTTTCCCTAATCACCTAAAAAAAACATTCCCACCGCAAAGAAAAAAAACCATGGCCCAAGGATGATCCGAAAAAGAAGAAAAAAAATCAACATATAAAACTAAAAATGAGTGACACTGACAGATGCGTCGAGGCAAATATTATTATTGGAAGTAGGGAGACTGAAAAGAGAGGGAAACTCACATATATAAGAGACTTTTAGTAATAGGGAGAAGGAAGTCTCATAACTCGAAACGAAAATGACTAATAGGATCTTATTATCGAATAATGGTGTTAAGACAGTGACAGCCTAAGAATGTTATACTTTCGGCGGGGTGGGATAACTTAATTTGTGACAATGTCAACAATGATTTCGCACCCCATATGATCTCATTTATGAAAACCGAACATAATCAAACATTGGTTAAATTGGTTAATCAAACGAGATGACGATAACCGCGTAAATAACACCGGGAAAGAACTTACCGCACGCAGCCGATATACAAAATGTTTGGCCCGTGCACGCGCAGCCAACGAAAATTCTGGTTAAAAGTCTTTGTTGAGTTATAACGATGGGTTTTAAAAATGAACGGAATTGGTTTGATGAAAAAATTAATCGGTAATGAAAAAGGAAATGAGGACTAAATTAACTTTTAAGATACATAACGATTTTGGTAATTGCTGTTACTAACAGAATTTAATAAAAAGTTTAATACGAAATAAAATTTTTTAAATTAGCAGATCATTTTTAAATACTTAAAATTTTTTGTGATTTTTGATAATTCTAGGCAAATTAGACTGACATTGGAAATTCTCTTATGGCTCATCCAGACTTTTCAGATTTTCAGTATTTAATAAAGGGATTTTGCAAGAGAAATAAACATTTTTTTTTGAGAAGTAAACCTTTGACAAAAGAAATTCCGTCGATAAATTTCTACATACACTTATTTTCAGACGCAGATTTAAACGTTTTAATTTCTTCAACAAAAAATATTTTTAAATGAAAAAACTGAATACAGTAATTTTTAAACATAAACCAAGATTGGAAGCGGCTGGGAAAATTTTTTTAACAATCCCACAAATAATGCATGCTGATTTTTAAATTTTTTGTTTTAAATTTTAAGAATCGAAACGCGACGAGATTTTAGGGTTTTAATTTTAGAAGGCTGTTGAAAAGGATAATGAAATATTTAAGACATCTATAAGCCTGCGTTAGACAATCGTAAATCTTGTCACTTTAGATCATAGAATTTAACTGCGAAGGCAGCTTTGAACTTGAATTTAAAGGATCTTTTGCGGCCAGCTTATTTAGCCGCTTACTTTTAACTAAAAAAAAAAGTGTTGGGAGCTCCAAAGGAGGTTTTGAATTTCAAATATAAAATTTTTCTCGGACTTAAATTTTAATTTAATAGACTTTTAGCTCCAATTTTTTGTAAAAATTAATTTCTTTACTTTCATTATAATTACTCTTTTGCGATTGGGACTAATTTTCGATAGCAAATAAAAGTGATCCTACAATATTTTCTCCCAGTTTTGCTACGGTAATTGAGTTCTTCAAAATAATACCTCTATCGGACTTGACATTGGCAGTTCTTTAATAATGCGCAACTATTATTTCAAAATCTTATGCTTAGTTCAACGTCTTTTTAATTCAGCCAAAATTATTTTGAAAAATTTTACAATAAATATAAAAAAAAAATTTTTTTGTTGTAGATAAAAAATTTAACAATTTTAAAGTTCATTCTTTTTACATAGCAAAGCCTTTTAAAAGTCACATTGATATTGTCAGAATTCTAAAATTAGAGCTAGGAGTAGTTTTCGAATCTATACACAGAACGGAAAATCCTTTTTCCCAAAAAATCACAATATATCAAATTTCAGGCTAAAAAATTTCTGAAAATCTTTCTAGAACACAACTCGAAAAATAAATCGATTCTTTTGAAAATTATTTGGAATACTGAATCAGATAAATTTTTCTTCAGAGCTATTTCCTTCAACGCCTTTCAAGTCGCCCATAGCCCCTTCACAATAAAAATAGGATAAGACTTTCCATTTACTTTTTTTCATTAAACACAGCTAACTTTTGATATTTCTCATCAGTAAACGTTCGTTAAAAAAGACTCATTTAATAAATTGCCCATAATTTTACCCTTTTTCATCGACCTATGAAATTTACAAAATATCATTGACATCGAATTATAATGAGCTCTCCTTTCTCATACGTTTAATCTCTCTAATTCAAATAATATCAAATTTCGTGCCTCAGAGACCTATTATATACTTCATTGACGTCTTTAAAAAAAACAAGGAAATAACAATAATTTTCCACGTTTACCGCTTCCATCATATCATTCCAATAATTCGCATGTAATAATTCAACATCAAGATTATAATTTTTCCAACGCACTTAACCATTAATTTCGTGCCGCATAATATTCCAAATCCATCATTACCCCAATTATCAATCAATCATACAAACCCGGCTTAAAAAAAATTTACAATTTAAAAATGAAATGTCCTCCTTCTGTTTTAAAAACAGATAATAATCATATTCAAAGAATCGCCATGTTTTCATACATCAAATATCATATTTTTCGATGAGTCATGATTTTACCATTAGAACCCTCATTCCTCCCATAGGGGAAAACATTCCACCATTGCTCAAGAAAAGGAATAATAAGAAAAAAATATGAAAAGAAGCTCTTTAGGGGTGAGAAAGGCGTGCCTTTGTCATCTTCCCGTAACACTAAGGGTGGTCCTCTTCCTTATCGGGTCAAAGCATTCCACAAAACCCTGATATCTAACATTCGGCACCTGTATTACAAAAACCATTAATAGGGGATTCCGATGGGAATCACGGAGTCACGTCGAATGCGTGTTATTCTATTCATGCAATACCCATAATCAAAAATCCCCTTATGTAAAATTAGCTCAGATATTTTTTAGATAGTATACAACCCCATGAATTCGCATTAACGATGCAGCAAGAAGTGAATCTCATCAATGTCAATGTCAATGTCATCCAAAGTAAAAGAACGTTTGGCGGAAGGGAAAATCTCTCACCATGCACGGGATTAATGTAATTTTAACAACTTGTCAGCACTTGCGATCGTACGGCTAATTTATTATTCAACATTTTCTTATAAGGAATTTTCGAATTTTCCTAATCGTGATTTTAATCGAACGACAAAATAATAAGATTCCCCTCGAGATAGCCAAACTAAAACTTTTTTATGTGATATAACATAAAAATTAATTACATGCAACATTTGCATGACTGAGTATCCTCTTTTTTTTGTTTACTCAGTTACGAATATCGCGTGACAAAAAAGAAACATCAAAAAAATACCTCGATTGGTCTACGACACTAGGCTGCATCCAAGATCTCGCAGCGGCTAACTGTGACGTAGACAAGGGTTCCTCTTTCAAACTTGTGACAGGTCCGCGAGGTTGATGGTGATGGTGATGATGGTGCAGTCCAGCTGCAGCCGCATCTTGATGATGATGCAGACCGAACATGAGTCCCCCGGGGCCCATAGCACGACCTGGCCCTCCCCCGACGCCAGGCGGCGGGTACAACTTGCGGCCCCAGACCACCGTCGGGTCGAGGTCTACGGGGGCAAAGGCCGCCGGCCACGGGGAGGCCGTCGTATAGCCGCGGTCCACTAGGCTAGCCTCCCCGTCGGAACGCGTCTTGACGAATTCGGAAACCACCGACTCTAAACAATCTATCGCGACCTGATGCGCGAGTTTTCGGCTTTGGTCGAAATTGTTCTTTTGTGATATTAATTCGCCCAGTTTATCAATTTTTACTTTATTTTTAAAATAAACCGGAAATCCCAAACAAAATCTTATACATTTAATATTTTTGATAAAATACAAAAATCACTTCCTTTTCAAAGTTTACGAAGCACTGTTATCACCACTAACACTAAGGAAAATGTTTTTAAGGTTTGAAAGGGAAATACGGAAACGGTAAAAGGTAGAACCCAAGCGAACGCCGACGAACGCGGGACTGAGCAGTGTTTATCGAAACGCGAGTAAGCGAGAGAGAAAGAGAGAAAGGTAGTTTTCCTAACACACTCGTGCTCCGCAGTTTCACTTATTCGCACACGTTTACGATTTTGACTTTTTTCATAACTCGCGAAATTTTCTCAACCCGACAACGCATAACTTCCCCGATTTAAATTTTTTTTTTAAAAAAAAATATTCTCGGCACGATTAAAATTCTTGGATCAATTTAATAATTTAAAAAAACTATTAAAAGATGAAAAATAAAATTCGCGTTCGGAAAAAAAAAGTTGTTCTCCAAAGTTATATGATATGAATGAATTTCTCATCCGGGAATAATTGAAATCTCGGTGGGAGACCCGAAAGGTTTGGTATCAAAGGGCCTAAGAAGACTCCCGAGTCGCAGTTGTGAGACTAACTATGTCAAATCCGTATGGTTGTGATAACATCCACGGTGCCCGACAATTTGACGGTCTATATGAACACAGAACAAACACGGTTAAGAATAACACAATTTCCGTACGGGAAAAACCATCCCTTCCCGTAACGTAAACATAAGTCGAACTTATAAGAGATTTCCAACAGGAGTACTATTTTACACGAAGTGTTTCAATGCTAAACCGGCTTAAAATCATATCGTTGTGCGATGCTCCTGGATCCTCATTCGCCGAACGTTAAACCGCTTTAAACGGAAACGTCGTTCCGTCGCGGCTGCGTATGGTAAACATAAGCGGGAAAGGGTTACTAAGGGAAGGTTGATATTTATCTAGTTAGAGGGTGGTAGCGAGGAGGACGAGTGAGAAAGGGACGGGGATATGGCAAATATGCTTGAGTGGGAGAGAGAAAAAAAACATTTTTATGTAAGGAAGATAAATCCTAAGCTTCGCTTGGTAAACAAAAAGGGATGAAAATCGAATGAAAAATAATTCGAAGTCATAAACAACATTTTTTTAAGGAAGGTCTAAGAATCTGTAGTTTCGATTTTTTAAAAGTAATTGATACATTTGATAAATTGAAAAATTATCAGAAGCCAAAAAAAATATTTAATCCTGTAAAAAATTTCTATGTTCTTGCAAATTTTGCCTAAAATTTAAAATTCCAATACTTTACCCCTAAAATGTTCTAAAAACTTTTAAAAGAAATTAAAAACAATCTTTCAAATATTAAAAATATTTTCAAAGTCATAAAAAAAATTTTAAATATTTATTAAAATTAATTTTTATTTTTTTGTTAGCTTTATGACTCAAATTTATTTCTCCAATATATCCCACATTATTAAAATAAATAAAACTCCCCAATTCCTTAAAAAAATCTCTCAAAAAAACCCTCTGAAAAAATAAAATTTCAACTTCTCCCAAATTTTATTAATAAAAAATAAAGAAGAAAAAAATGCTGAGAGAGAGTTTGTTATTAAAGAAGTAAAATGCATCATAAATACAATCAATAGCCACTAATGACCTAAATTCAAAAGTTAGAAGTTCCCATGAGTGTTGTACCCTTGTGAACGTAAACCTCCCCTGTGAACCGGCGAAAGTCATGAGGGTGTCTTTCAGCCACACCTCGCAGGAATTCCTCAGCCAATCGGATTCGGTCCTTGTGTCGCATCGAACCAATCGCAAGAGAGATACGTCTCTTTTCCCCCTGAGCTCCGAGTAACATGTGAAAACATGTGTTCCGTCCGTGATTAATGATTTGTTTGGATAATTCGGACCTCTTACTTCTTTTTTTTCCCGTTTTTCTTTATATTCTTTCTTCATCTTCCCCCTTGCAAGATGTTATCTTTTGATTCTTTCATGTGTGAATGAATAATGGGAGATATTATCCGAACGTTAAATATAAAAAAAAAATTGGGTAAGAAAAAAATATAAACGCTTTAAAAAGGTGCAGACTCGAAAGCAGTTAAAAGCGAAGGAATTGTAATTGCTCCCTTTAGAATCAAATCCCTTCAACTCGATTTTTGCTGCCTTTGGAGTTTTTATTGGGAAGAAGAACCCCGAGAAATTAAACTTGAAATAAAAAACCTTTCTGATTTTTTTTTGTTAAAAAGAAAAATAAATGAAAGGAAAGATCGAAATATTTATTAAAAACCGGGAGGTAGGGCCGTAAATAAACGTGGCGGTTGCTCACAGGTTGGGAATATAAGGAATATAAACGAAGGAGGGGAAGGGATACGGATGGGGCAATAATGCTGGTGGCGGTCTCAAGCGGAAGCCGCATGAGACGAACAGAGTTCGGGACACGATCCCGTGGAGAAGACGCATCCTACGGGAACTACGTCATTTCCCGCGAAAGAATGATTTATGATACGTATTCGAGAACTAATTTCCACCTCTTTTTCCCCTTTTCATCTTTAATATTTTTCATTCGATCTTCGTGAAACGAATTTTGTTAGGCGAAGAATAAAAATGAAGGTTAGGAAATTTTCAAATAGGATAAGCCCGAGCAAAGTAAAAGAAGGGGTGAAAAAAATCTTTGTCTTTCAATCATTTTTATCCAGTTAACTCGTAATTTTTTTGGGGGTTTTCAAAGATCTATCATATCAAGATATTGAAGTTTCATAGAAATGACATTACCATAAAATTAAAAAAAAAATTATGAAAATATTTCTTATTCATTGTGATAAAAAAGATAAAACCGATGATTTTGAGAGATCTTTATACTCTTGCGGTATCAAGTTTCGCGCCATTTTTACCAAAGCACCAAAATCAAAATTTAACTCTACTTTGATGTTATTATTTAATTATTTTTAGTATTTTCCAAGTCTAGATTCAAAATGAAAATTTATTGGGAAAAATCATAATCTGAAACATTACTTCTGCTGATAAAACATTTAAATACTTTTATTTTTTTCCCGTCTTTTAATCGAATTGCAAGGCTTTCAAATTTTCGACGAATTTCCCATGCAAATTATAATTTTTCTTGAAGCTTTCCCCTAAACAGAGCTGTTTGTGTTTTGGGTGAAGTTCACCAGAGTCTCGAAAAAATGTTTCGAAACAAAACTTTGCTTAATTTAACAAATCATCGATCCCGATAAGTTTACACTGCTTACAGCCCTACAGCGCGATTCTACAAACATTCGGTTCATCGCCTCATTGCATTTTTTTTCCACTTGCATGTCAATGGCTACGGCTTGAAGTTTCTCCAAAGAGCCCTACTCACTAACTTGAATATGAAGGGAGAAACACCATAACGTTAAAAAAAGGCATTTTAACACATTGAACTTGGCCTAATTGACAGATATCGGGTTCAGCCTACAGATTAAGTTCAAGCAGTAAAGTCAGCACGAGGCAAGTTTTAACAGAACTTTTAGAGGCCTGCATTAGACTTACAACATCCTTGCTCAAGTAATCGTGAAGATTTTGAGCTACAACTTATCATTTTAGTAGTTTTTTTTCGGTTTTTACTTCCGGTCCTGGCATTTCCGGCCATAAAGCCAATCCGCAAGTCACTTTAAAGTTATAAATGAAAATTATTTACCTTTCATTTCGTATGACCGACGATAAGGATCTCTAGGAGATGCCATTGCAGAGGCTGCTGCTGGGTGCTGAAAGCTGGGCAGAGTACACTTTCGAATTCTGACCAACACTTTCCTGAAACCGCCTTGCTCTTGCTGCTCAAGTGTAATTCCATCAAACGCAAAAAATTTCATCCTGATTCCTGAAACAAACAAAAAAGATTCTAGATAACTACATTTTTCAGCTTTTTTCAGCTAAGTTTTTCAGGCGTGAAAAGGACCCTCCCATTTGATTAAGTCAAGTTACCGAGAGGTCAAGTAATCCTAGACTCAGAGTGCAATTATTAAAGAAGATGGAAAAAGATACAATTATTGCCTTTTTTACAGATTTTCTTCAATCATACTGTCAGTTGAACACTAGGCTGACTCCCTGAAACGAAGCGCTATCCAATCTAACTTCAAGACGCCCCTTCAGTAATTCTTTGTTCCCCTGAAGATTTTGATCTGACTACAGAGCTGAACTCAAAGTCAATTTACCAAAATTAGTCGAGCAACAGCAAGCGTTACTCTTCTTATTAATTTAATCTATTTAAAAAGTCAAACGTTGAAAATTTACGATCGCCAACCAACCCTTTTCGAAAAGATTTTTAAAAGAGCAATTAGTGAGATGCAATTGATAAGAAAATCGGAAACCGTGACACCAAACAACTTGCAGTCTTGAATTAATGACCGGAAAAAAAGGGGAGCCAAATGACAAAAGAGGAAAAATCTTAAATCTATATAATTACCAAAGGAAAATCGTTTTTCCTTTTCATATAATTGGGAAAATCGTCATCAGTACGGTCCATCTGCTGTGGAATTGAGAAAAACCCCAGTATTAACTCCACTTTTTATTTATAAAAACTTTTCTTTTTTTTTGCGTGTTTCGTTATAATAATTTAATTTACCTTTTTCTGAAACTGGCCATTATCATTAATCACTGCCCATTCTAAAATTTTTCAACGGTTCCTTTTTGATTGATTACTGGGAAAAAGTTAAAAACAAAACGTACCGGAGAAGAGGAAAAAAAAGTGAGAGATTGGGTATTTAAACAAAATGTCTGAAGTAACGAAAGCTTAGATTTAGAGCTGTCGATGAAGTCACTTGGGAGTCGATTGTCTGGGCATAATCAGGCCGTAGCAGTGAAGTGCAGGATGCTGTTGAGACTTTCGCAACTCCCGCTGCTTACCATGTTCAATCCATCACCATTTTATATACAAATTCTCGTCTCTTCTTCATCACCACCGTGTTTTCCTTTTTTTTTTTATTTTATTCTTTTCCCCGATTCGATCGGTTTTATTTTTAATTTCGCAGGTTTAGGTGAGATAAAAAGTTAATTTTTTTTTTTAATCAGAGAATCAGAATAACGTAGGGTCGAATTTAAATTTTTAATCAATATATGAAGAACCATTCAGTTAAATATTTGGAAGTTCAAGAGCCAAAATTTGTTTTCAAATTTTAATAAAAACGAGAAGTTGAATTTTAAATGTTCAGTGCGCTCAGAAATTGAAACCGCAATCGATCTTGGGAAAATTGTTACGGGAGGCAATAGTACAAAATGCAGAGGAACTTTTTGCTTCGGTAGAGAAGAAGAAAGTTGTAGCTTTATCTTGTGTATTAGATCCGCGATTTAAGAAGGTGCACTTTAACAATAATGTAAATGCCGCGACAGCAGTAAATTACTTGCAGCAGTTAATTACAAGAGAAAAAGCCAAAAATAGTAGAATAATGCAAGGGAAGGCGACTGCTTTGGCAGAAACAACGAATAAGAGTAGTATTTGGGATTTCAAAAACGTTTCATTTTAGATTCAAAATTTATAGTAGTTTTCCAATATTTTTTAGGAATTTATCAGCTGAATGTTCGTTAGGCCAGGTTAAAGTAAAAACAGATGGAAATACAACCAACCTAAAATGCCACTTGAAAAGCCATCACAGAGCTGTATTTAAAGCTATAAATAATAATAACAATGATAATCCTGGGACAAGTAGAAACAAAAATCTAAATCAGAATGATGTAGAAATGGTAGTTTAGTTGAAAATCATCTTGGGGAGGGTGGTAAGAATTTCTTACCACCCTCCCCAAGATGATTTTCAATTGTGTCATGGAGAAAACAAACAAGAACAACAAATCCCAATTTTTTTCCAATTAATTACAAGTAAGTAGGAATGTTAACCGATTAATCGGAAGTCGATTAATCGATGTTTTTTGCGCCGATTAATCGATTATTTTCCCGATTATTTTTTTCCCGATTAATCGATGCATCGATCGTTTTTTTCTTACTTATATCTAGCTATTTAAATGGATAGAAAAAGTGGCAAAACTTGCGAAAAAAACTAGTTTAATTGTCTAATTTTAAAATTTTACGAACCTAAAAACAAATCAGAACTCCTCGGCCGCGTTGAAGTTTGAAAAATATGAAAAACTTATAAATTATGTCAAACAAATATGAAAATTTATAGTATTCATCCGATTAATCGAACGCCGATTAATCGATTGTTTTTTTGTCGATTAATCAGCAAACCGATTAATTTTTAGGCGATTAATCGATTAATCGACAATCGGCGATTATGTTGAGGCGTTAACATCCCTACAAGTAAGAAGGGGTCAGAGAGGTTTGACCTGCTAAGTCGTAACAAAACCGGAGCAGGCATCAGCTAGAAAGCTGCCTAACACAGTCATCATCCCCCTAATGAATGAGAAGAATCATTAAAGGTGTCGAAGAAAACATCATACCTTTCTCTTTTAATCAGCGAAAATCATTAACCAAATCATTAACATTCACCCACATACTGATCATTTAATTTTGTCTTAAAATCACAAATTTTTATTCAACCCGCATAAAAACCTTTAATTCAATAAAAAGAAAACCCAAATTCAATAAAAAAAAATTCATCACAATAAAAAAATGATAAATAAAAATAAAAATCATCAAATGATCACTCAACACTGCCATCTATTGAGGACCGGTAGCACTGAGCCTACTCAACCACGTGGATCCTCAAGGACACACCAAACTCGCACGATTTATTTACTTCGCTATGTGAATCGAATAAATCTAACCTTAAAACCAACACCCGCGAATCTTTCCCCATCCTTGTTACGTGCATAAGGAGTTGGTGGCATCAGATAAAGATGTAAGATGCCATTAATACACGTTAAAGTGGCCACATTCAATTTAACTCCACCTTGCGGCTTGCCTAACCGCTAATGATAAGACGTGATAATGCTTCCCATTAAAAGTAATGGCTTCTCAGCGGTCTTATAAACTCTCATTCACTAGCATATGATCATCTTTTGTTTCTTTTGCAACTATTATTGTATTTTCAAGATAACTACTTTTTTATTAGTTTCCGCCGCGGATGTCATTAAACTAAGAGTGCTGCGTAAAAAGGGTTCTTCGCGTTTAGAAGGGGGTAAGAACAAAAAAAGTGAGGTGTGCTAAACATTAGTTTAGATGAAAAATTTAATTTTTTGTCAAAAATCAGATATTTGTTTACATCAGTTTTTTATAGGATATAAAATGGTTGAGCCATGTTTATTTTTCTTTGCATGAAAACACTTGATGTTGGATGCTAGTTACCTGCAATGGTTGAGCAAGAAACGTTATTTGGAAAAAAAAAACTCTAATACACTCAACCATGTTTACTAATCATTTTTACCTTTTATGGAAATGTTGAAAGAAGAATTGTTAAAACTTCAGCAGCAACAGGAGTAGCTGCAGGAGCAAGAGGAATCCCTGGAACAGCCATAGGAGCGCAAGAGGAACCACAGATGCAAGAGCAAAGGCAGGAACAGCAGCAAGATGAACCACGGGTGCAAGAGGAACCGCAGGGACAGGAGCAGGAAATGCCGCAAGTGCAGCAGCTATACTGACACATTTGCAACTTACAGTCTTACATCAGCAGCATAATTGAATCCATTATACGATATATTACGCTCTCACAGGCCTCAAAATTATCATTACATCAGAATATTTGCATAATTTGGACATAGTCAGACCAGCAATCTTGCTCGAAAGCAAGTGGAAGGGAAGAAAAAATAAACCCGGAGCTCGCAGGTTTATACAAATTTTTGTTAGTTAACTAGAATTCCATAACAATCCGAGTTCTGACAGCCTAAGTACAACTGGCAATAATAGCATACCATCTTCTAGCAGGGAGCCAGGGATCGAGATCGAGAATGAGAGTGGGAGCGGGGGTGATTGTTTGATGAGAATTCACAAGTCAATATGGCCTAGTCACACTTTAAAGAGAAATGCATGCGACTATATATCTTGAATTCGACTCCTAGCGGCTTAAGTAACCTTAAAACAGGCTTCTAACTACATGAAGTTTCTTTCAAGTTCCTTCCTGTTTACTAAACTTCAGTTAAACTACTAAGTACGTCACCTGTTTCAACTTAAACATCTGACGAGAAGGAAGGTAGCAAGTTTATGATGCCACGGCCAACAGTTGTAACGCCCAAAGAGTTTACTTCAATCTGGCTTTTATCAAACCTATGCAGGACTCTTTAACAACAGCTTTTATACGATGAAAATCTCAACTCATCTAATCCTGAAGATCAGAAAAAGAGAAAATAATATAATAACGCATGAAAAAAGGGGATGAGTGAAATAATACACGAAACGGGGTCTTTTATCTTGAATTGATTTATGTCTTAGTCATACAGGGGAGGTTTGTTTTGGAAGACAGGTGGTGAAAGGGTTGGACGAACACCAACTCTTAAATTTTACGATCCTCGGTAACTGCATATTATTTTTTTTCTTTTCAATGAGGCACCCCATGCGATGCCCGAGCATAATTGGCCAACTTGGCTACTACATCAATTTACGAAAAAAAAAAAAAAAACTTTTAAAAATGATATTCACCCCCCGTATAGCTGGATGTACAACATGATTTTATTAAAAAAGAGGGAAAATGGGTGTCATACGAGAGGTGGATGTAGTAATGAAATGCATTATTTGAGGTGATTATCATCCCAGAAGTACAATGCAACAAAACAAATCGACAGCGATAATTATGAAGCATGATATTTTCAATATTTGTTTATTGCATTGGGATATAATTATTGTCACATAAATCCCAATGTTTTGATGTATGACGATATTTTACAAAATTATAAAATTCCTCTGTGAGATGGAAAATTTCCATATGTCATCGGTATTTACAATTGCCACTCTTTCCATATCATTATAATGGTCAATATTTATGATTGGACACCTATTCGTTTGTTTATTTAACTAATTGTCCCGAATAACAAAGTAAACTGCAGTTTATCAATCGCGTTATTTAATAGCAAGTTTAACGATTATATAATTACTCGAGTATTATTCTTCCAGTTAATCTTCATTAAATGCAGTTTGTGCAATCTGGATATTTTTTGTAATGGGAGGTTTGAGAGAATTGACCAATGAAAGGTGAGGAAGACGTGTCAGGTGAGAGCGATGAAGCGGAAACCATACACCTGTTGTAATCGTAGATATAATGGGATCTTATAGTGGGTCGCTTTGGAAGTTAGATTACCACGCCTGCTAAGGTGAATGCTGTTAAATAATTTTAGACAAAATGGCGGTGAATTTTGTCGTTATCGACTTGAAGACGAATTTTTATTTTATGGTAGAAAACCTTTCATTCATTTTCGTAGCCTGATCATTGTTTTATAATAAGCTCTAATTAAAATTTCTGAAATAGTATTTGGTGTAATTAAAAATATAAAACTCGCGAAAAATGCAAATTATTTATTTCAGTGCAGATCACGAAAAATAAATAATACATTTACAAAACCTTTGGGAAAAATAATTTCAGCGTGACTGTTACATCGAAATGCAAACTTGGGTGCAATTATTTTCATTTTCATTAGGAAAAAATAAGACGAGGGATTGTAAAAGGTGCTACTCAAACTTTCAAAGTTGGAAGTGCTTCAAAGGAAATAGTCAATCCAGGGCACATTTTGAAGCAAAAATTTAAGGCAAGTTGATTTGAATTAGGCGATCGTACGGTGTACGTCATCGGGCAGCCCCTAGCCACTAGTGCAATCAAAATAAAGTGGCTAGTAGTGTTTTGGGCGAGGAAATTAATTAAATTTTTAAAAAAAAATGATCACCGAATATAGAATTGGTATTTTTTATTTTCCGAAACCGATTGTACTATAAAATTAAAAACACTAACTAACTGTGCGATCCGCACCTCGACTCCCCATAAGTCAGCAACTGCTCATGCGCGATTAGTTGAGCTTTCATGGAGTCCTGCGGGATCCAGCCCTTTTGAGCTGGACCCCCGATGCTCCCCTGTTGCTCGCCTATGCCGAGCCGTGGGAATCGGTTTCTCGGCGATTTTTTAATTTTTTATTTTAGCCATATTTAACAGAAAAAACTCTACAACTTTTAAATCCACCAAACTCTTACATAATTTTAAAACTTCTTTCAAATTAAAATCGAGATCTTCTATCTAATTTAAAAGGATCAGTTTAGAAAAACCAACAGTTGTAATGATATAAATAACTGTCACAGTAATACAATGTCCCGAGGAGAGATGCCGAGCAACAACCCTTCACCTACACGGTTCATTGAAATCCTTTTCCAAATGTTTAATTTCGATTTTAACTTATTTTGATTTTGTGTATATGCATCCGTTTGAGTGTAACGTAGCGGAAAATGCCCCAATGAAAAGACTTGCTTTATTTTTCCTGTGTTCAGTTAACACCAGACGGAATAATCAAGACTAAATAAAATTGTACCAAACGGGTGAAAATCGTAAATAAATGATAATTTTCATCATTAAATTGTTTTTTACATCAACTTTTATTCGATTAAACCCTTGCATCGAATCCCTTCCAAAAAACAAATTCTCAAATAGGGTAAAATAATCGAAAAACGATTGCCATAAAAATCATCCAAAAACATTCAGCGAAAATAAAATCCAAAAAAAAAATATATAGTTCCACGGTTTAATGATAAAGTGCAATTTTAAAACCGCAATAAGAGCATTTGGTAAATGCACTCATCCTCGATTGTTCTTGGATAGGTTCTTTTTGAAGTTTTTGAGTGAGCGTATCAGCCGATCGGATCGGCAGTTAATGCTCTCAAAACATCAACACTTAATATTAGAGATTAATGAGATAGGATCTGAAGGGTCATCCTGAACGGGTGCTGCCTGCTCCACTATGCTAAAGCTTTATATTGTCCCCTTCGGTCTCGCACCGCTGATTCGCATTACATCAGATCTATTGACTCTACAAAGGGATGAGACCAAATAATCAACTATCTTTGTCATACATCCATTTCCAACATGTTCAAAGTAAAATAGTTTACTTTCTTAAATTTCCGTGCGCAACTGTTGCCGATTGGTCCACATGTCGCTTATTCAGGGAAATAAGATTCAAACGAAGTGATCTGAATGTGTAAAATTAAGTTTGTTTTAAGGTAAAGGGATGTTAAGGCCGAGTTTTGCTGGTCAAGTGGCTTTGGTCATTAGTGTGATGTTTTTCAAGCCCAACGGAAGATTCATGTTCGGTCATTTTTTGAGTCCTTAATTTAAAAAATATATTTCGACTTTTTCCTGACCTAGAATATTCCTCATGGCGGCTCTGCAGCCCTCGGTCCTTGAAATATCGTTTCACTGCCAGCCCAATTCATATTTATACGCAGTTAGTGAACAGCGCGTAGTAAGGCGTGCTGCAGAGCTGAAGCGGCAGTAGGTAGGACATGTGGCAGGCAGAACCAGGAGCGATGGGCGGTAACATTAATTCAAGGGAGGCAGCGTTTAACGTTGAGAAGCACGAGAAGACCTCAAAACGGTAGCTCGACGACATAATTCAAACAGCTCGATGGGATGGTTCCGAAAAGCGGAGAACCGTACGGCAAGGACCTCTATAGACCTATATCCTATATCCAAGAGAGATTCATATCTGGGAGTGATGCAAAATGGAAAATTAAGAAGTAAGTCAGTTGAAGCAAACAAAATTTTCAGCTCCAGTTGGATGTTAAAAGAGCAGCACCAGGCCCGGAAGAGAAACCGAGATTGTCGCTTTCCCTGCTTATCGCTGTTTGCCGAAATCTCCGTCGCCTATCCATTCCCACTTTACCTCTACAGCCTCTTAACATCAATTACTCGAGTCTGCCTGCTTTGCTTTATGAAAGGCGCGCTCTGATTTCAGTGATCGAAAGACATTTTGATTAGAAGGAACCGTACAATGGCTGCAGCACCAGAAAGTGCCTTTCCCAGTCGAACAGTGATACATTTAGCTAAAAACATCGGGCTGTAAAAAAAACCATATACATGCTTGCGTGCTCGTGCTTGAATGTTCAGTCGTTCATCTCTTGTAAAACCTCCAACAACGAAAGCTACACTAAAACAAACTCTCTCATCCTGTCAAAAAATCGTAAATCCCAACCAATTAACAGCCTCTCCTCTCAATTCCTTAAGGGAAAAAACGTATCGAAAGATGAATATGCTTAATGATCCATTAAATCTTAAATTTTGATCGACCATTTGCTGCTAAAAACAGAAAAAAATATCCGCAACCTCTCGCACCGAACTATAATCAACACAAAAAACCTGTTGGGACACGCTTCGATAAATTAAAATACCCACTTGTGCTTGATACTAAAAAAAAAAAAAAACAAGTGGCATAACTATCACGAGGAAAAAAACGATGAACTTTCCTCTATTAAAGAACAGGGCCTCCTATTATGGTTTGCGTAATTGAGAAGGAAAAATGGTTTTCCTGATTAACTCTATTGTTATGCGACGACCCCTTAATTTGATATTTTTCTGCAAAAAATGTAACACATGTGTTCATTTAGCATTGTATCCTCCGTTTTTTATATACTCAAAAAAAAAAATCAACCTTCCACAGACTGGTCGAAAAATATTTTGCATAAAACCATCCTGTAGTAAAAGCTATTAGGATATTTGATATCCGATTGAAATACAAACAAACAAAAAATTTTTGTTTATTGTCCGGCTAATTACCATTACGTTTTCAAAACCATTTGTGATCGTTTCGACGACCGAAACCTGATATCCGTTTTGCCCCTTCGTTTTTTTTGTACGTTCGTTCTCTAGCTCTGATTCACGATAACATCAGTGATCTTTCTGGTTATCTTGTCCACCCTTACATAATGAACCCACCCTAAACTCATCATCTGTCACTCAAACCTTCCTTTTTTTTTTGCTGATAGTAATTTGAAAAATATTAGCTTATACTGTGGCACGTGCTGGTTAATCGTACTGACACGACCGCTGGTAAATCGGAAGGACGGCCCATGCTATTAAGTAAGTACTTTTACATTAAGCTTCTATAAAACTCAAATTATTTGCCTTGTTTATTTATACGGATCCATTGTCGAAAGCGAACCAGAGTTGGGACCGAAAACTGGGCGGTAATTCATCAGCTAATCCACAATTAGACTGCGGCATGGAGACATCCGGTAGGCATAGAGACTAGGGTAACCGGTGGGGCATGTTTTGTCTTGCTCAAGGAATGGCGTCTTTGCCCTGTGGTTAACTCCCTTCTCAGGGTTATGAGTTAGTGGAGGGCAGCAGCTTTGCTAATACTGACCTAGGGCTGAAGATGGTAGTAATCGGCAAGACCTAGGCTGAGATAGCGGGAGGCAGAGTTGGATCAATGGTATGCATGGCTCCCGTACTGCGATGTGGAAGATTATGGAAAGTCACCACATTTGATATTTCTAGTAAAATCATTAATGGTTGGCCATGATGATCGCCAATCTCCGACGAGGAGCGGGCATTTAAAGAAGAAGATAGAGACATTAATCAGAACCAAAAAAAAATATATCAGAACAGCGCAAGTTTTGCTGGACACTTCCAGCATATTTATCACCACCTGATTTTCATGGGACAGGACTTCATCGGATTTGCAGATTTTTTAAAACAAGGCTACGGTGATCCTCCACTTCTTCCTTTCACAATAAAACACTTTCCTCGGTCCTACTCTTATTAGGCTTGTTCTCCGAATGAAATCTAGGCCAAACTTTGAGGCAGATGCTCATTGGCTTCACCTCCTCTGCTCATCAGCCAAATCAAGACTCATCAATCTTTAACCTATTTTTCCATTACGCAATAAAAGATAAAAATTCAGATCGTTATAAAGTGCATATGGATAATTGTTAGGACACTCCAAACTTGTCAATTTCTTTTGTTACATTAGATTGATAAATCTGTTTTGGTGGTGGTCGAAAATTTCAAGTCTACTTGTTAATCCCCTTTCATTGTTAAGCACTTGCGTATTAAAAAAAGAAAAGGAGCATTTATTGATATACCCTCTCCTCGTTTCACAGTGGCAGGTTGTGGATAAAGGCTGGATAATGTACATTTTTTATGCTTTTTATTTCATACTGTCAGATTGAAGGATGGTGTTATTGTTTTTTGTTTTGGCTTAGGGGCTTACTACATCTGTTCCGGTAATGGATAGTTTAAAACTTTCTAAATCGTGACATATGCATCCCGTTCAAGTAGTTCTTTTGCATTTTTCTTGTTTACATACCGTACTGTCAATACAATCGATCCAATTTACCGACACCCCTTTACTTGATTTTAAAGTGGCAATGGTTATCACCTTATTTGATTTTTTGTCATAAACTGAACGAGTGGAATTAAGAATTCGGAAGATGAGAAGTCAGCCATAAAATATAGACATCGGCTTGGTCAATAACGTTTTGGCGGGTTTTTTATAAAGAAAAGGCGATGAATGATGAAAAAGATGCGGAAAATGCTGAAATCGAATCTGCAGAATTGGCCGCTTGAGGACAGCGACACCATATGGAACTGCCGCAAAGAGTTATGTTTGCAAAAAAGAAACAATTGATCCACGAACTGGAAATCAGCTACACAGCGTCCCGTAAATCCATTCCAAAGGATGACACGGCTGCTGCGGCTACGATGCAAATCAGAGGATTTTCAGATGACAAAAAAGTTTGCGATCATTCAGCAATCACGAAATAAATCCAGGGGGGGTAGGAAAAAAATGAGAAAAAGTTGAGACGTAACAAAATCATCAAATGTCAGAAAAAAATTGATTGATTGACGGAAAATAGAAAACAATGGTTCAAACCCCGAGGCAAGAAGAGGAGTGTGACATATGGGTGACCAGAAGCTTCCTAAGAGTTTCTCTCCCTCCCGTACAAGCAACAACACCCGTTCCATCACTCATCCCGCCACTTGGGCTCATTTTCCGACCCTTTATTTGTGACCCTTCACCTATTACATAATTTAAAGCTTCGTGTATTTCGTTAAAAAGAAGTATTAATGCCTACGGGGTTTTCTTTTTCTTTTTTTTTTTCCTTCCTTACGTAACATTTTTCTGTAAAACAAGGGAAAAAAGAAAATTTCAAAAATAAATTTACCTTCATTACCGGTCGGATCGCGATCGGAAATGCATTCCAATTTCCTATCGCGTAAAAACTTAATGAAAGTTACTTGGGATAGAAGAGTTGAATGGAACGATACACATCAATGATTCTTTTGCTTTGATACAAAAGGTCATTAATAAGTTAGTTATTGTTTTATTTTTAAAACAAGACCCTTTATAGAGGGTAGAATAAACAGAAACAGGTCAAATAATACTAGGGTTAAAATCATACTCAAATTCGAATTTGAACAAGGGATGATCATACAAAAAGGGAATGGAGAAAGAGGGTGGCCTCTAGTTTCAGGGTTTGGTGGTCTTCAATCTGCCATAATCCGGGATAGGGCAATATGCAGCTGATGCATCTTTATTCTTATTTCAGTATATGTGGTCGCTCAAAGATAACCAATGTCATTGTCTTTTTATCTACAAAGACGCACGGCTTAAAATTTATTTTAAAAAGTTAAAATTACGAATGTTTTGAAGTTGAGTTTGTTCTTATTCCTATTATGGAGTTTTGATTTTCTTTACGAATATCCCAGAGAACTATAAACTGGCGACCGGGCCATCCATCAATATTTCTGGACATCTCTAATAGAAACAGTCATTTTAAAATCGAATCAATCATTTTAGGGTCATTAGGAGAAATTAGTATGTTTATAATCATTCATTATCTTACAATAAGTTTCCTTTAACGGGAAACAAGAATTCGACATTTTAGTAACATGATGGAATTCCAGGGAGGTATAATTTGGGGTTATTACTCAATTAAGAGCAAAATTTAATGATTCCTCGTTTATCCTGTGGACTGTAGGAATAATTTTCACGAAAAAGCACTTTCACATTAGTTTCCACCTTTTAGCAGGACTCGCCATTCGAGGACGCAAGAGACTCAGCTACGACAGATAAGGAAGTTCAGGCGGTGTGCCTTACTTTGGACAAGGGAGTGCGTACTAAGGTTACTGGTGATTTGGCGACGGCGCAAATAGAGAACATTCGTTTGAGTTTTTAAAGACTCTAGTCCCTCAAGGAATTTTTTCTTGTTCCAACATGCAAAATCTGTCACCATTCCTCTAGCCTATTGTAGGCTTGAGCTCTCTTCAAGCCATCGCATGACCGGTTTTTTACCTTCTTCAGTTCCAACACTTTTCTATGCTCTGCACTACACCATTTTCCAATTTCATTTATTTATATTTGTTCATAAAACAATTAAATGTTATCGAACATAGTCATCAAAAGAAGCGAGGCACCAAGGTTCCTTCAAGTACTATTCACCGGCAACTTCCAGGTTTGTCGGTGAACTCCTCCACACTATAATACTCTTGCGCAATAAGATAACTTTTTAGGCGGGAAAAGAAATTCCTTTCACCCTTCTTGGCTTTAAGCACACCAGGCAGACAGTTAAATAGATGCAAACCTGCATAGTTGACATTAGACTTTGACTTCTCCAGTCTGCAGGTTGGCACGTAAAAATCTGCTGGTGGCCCGCCCAGTAACTTCAGCAACCAAATTCCCAGACCCCGATTGTATTACAAATTTTATGCAGTCAAATATGTATAATGAAGGAAACGTCAGCAGCCCATTTGTCCTTAAATATCTTGCTACCACTTCACCATTCCCTCCTTCTTTCAAAAAGTCACAAAGTAAATCCCAAAATTAAATAAAATTAAAAAACAAGCTTTAATAAAACCAGCGTATCAAAAACTTTTAACCTCGCAAACGGGAGGCTTAATGTAATAATTGCCATGAAATTTTATGAAAGTCTCTTCATCCGAATAGATTTATGTCAGAATAAGAGTTAACTAACAACAATAACTTGGATAATGAAAGTGTTGGAAAACATTTGCATATAAAATGGTACTCCGCTGTTTGTTTATTTCCTTAGAGGGGTGACAAATAGCCACCAGGTGGCTTCACCTTGAGTGGTTTCAGCCCAAAGGTCTTCTCGTATTCAAGTGACCATTGTCATCTCATTCAGATTCACAGCAGAGGGTAACACTTCATCGAGACCGCAAGATTGCTAAGGAACTTTCAACAAGTTCGGGGTAATGAAAACCTTTCATAAAGGAAAGGGAACCGAAGCGGGAGCAACGTTTTAAATTAAGTGTTAAAATCTTAAGCGGGATGGTACATTTTAAAAGAGGAAAAAAATTTCGAGAGAAAAAGATGAACCGTCGCGGTCCGAAATATACTGAAACTTTAAGCCGCAAACTAGCGTTATAAGGTCCCTGGAATAATGAACACAACCCAGCTCTCTGATGAAATTAGATTAATAACGAGCTTGAGCTGAGGTTCTCAACCCTTCTCAATTTTAACTCCTTTCCCGACATACTACTTAATCATATTAATCAAGAGGAAAAATGAGAATGATATTATAAATAAATAAGCAATGAGAAAGGAGAGTTTTGAAACTTTCCTTTCGCTCAGTTTTTCATCACGTTCATACGCATTTTAAGGTAGGTAGGGAAAAAAAAGAAAATAAGAATAATTTTATACAGAATGCTCCATGGTTTTATAAGGTGTAAGAAATAAAAATACTGGGGGTTATTTTTGCAACTATAATTTTGTTGTACACCGCCAAAAAGTTCTTTACATAGAGTACAGGGTGTTCAACTTTGAGATCACAGATTTTGAACCGGGAAGAGAGTGTGGAGATCTGAGCTCCGGTCCTCGCAGGCACACTCGCTTTCAGAACAAGAGTTTTGGTGTCTCTAGCTACTTCAGTGGCGCTTCCGGTGCGAAGTCCTTAAACCTGCCAAATTACTAAAATGATCCAACACTCGAGCAAATTCCTGAGACAGGGCCAATGATTTTATAGAAAATGAACTATGAACTATGAAATTTTTACAAATCTCACTTTTCCTTAAAATTTCTTAATTTATTTTTCCCTTGAAAAGATAAATCCTCCAGTATAAAAAAATGCGAATCGTCAACTTTTTCAGAAGGCGAAAAAGTGAGAATAATACATCATTTAAAAAAAATATACGGGAGGGGAACAAAAAAAAGCAGGAATAAAAAAATAAAATAACGAAAATCCTTTTATTTCTTGGGAGAGAGAAAACGACAAAGCCGGAAATCAAAATAAAAACATTTTTCTGTAGAATAATAAATTCGTTATATAAAAGAATTCTCATGATAGCTCTGAATCTAAAAGATGAAATAATTTCCCATTAAAATTTTTACAGTCTACCTTTCCTCATTTGACTGCTGAGAATATAGAAGGAGGGTGTTGGTCTCTTGCGGGCCACAAATATCACGAAGTAAGGCGACTGATGATACGGAGTGCTAATGAATCCATTAACTAAGGCTTGACCGTTCAGGGCCGGATTTCTTTAACTTAGATATGTGAGGGATGGAATTTTCATTTCGTTTTATTGTAAAGGGGAAATATTTTGAGATTCGCAGTGATTTTTAAAGTAGCAAAGGAGAAACCTGTAAAAATTTGGCCAAGCTAACCTGACTGAAGCTAACTGTTTATCTCACAAATGAAGCGGTGTGTTTCAAAATGTTTCTTGTATAATATTTACAAGGAGAACCTACCAATTAGACGTCACTTATTTTGACGCTTCTATTTATTCGGTCAGTATTTTAATTAAAATGGCCAGTCATTTATTGCCATTTCACGAAAAATTCAATGATTTGGTCAGTAAAGTAAAACACGAAAATAAGCACTTATAAGCTGATTTGGCAAGGCATGCCGGTGCTGGTGCTTGGCACTTCGGACGCTGACAGGCATTTTCACCCGATTGGTTTAGCCGTTTGCGGCAGCATAATTGAGGAGTTAGGTGCAAAAAAGGAATTTTTTAATGTTTAGCTTATGACAAAAATGCCCTTTTTGCACCTAACTCCTCAATGGCACTTTTTGATTAATTATGAATAAAAAATGAAAATGAACTTTATTTTTTCCAAAATAAAGGAAGATAAATGGTAAGAAAATTTAGGACTTGTAGATCCACTTTCAACAACTTCACCTTTACTAACACTTTTTTTTGAGTAACTTCCTGACCCAATCCGAATCTTTCTCCTTTTCCTATATTTGTAGGTGATGCATTCCTAAATCTCTCCCGACACCTTCTCCTTCACCTCTACCCCTTTTTCTTCACCAAATCCTAGACCTCCTGCATCTAAGAAAAGGTGAAGGATTTTGTTTACGAGAAGAGGCAGAAAAAGGAGAAGGATTAGGTGCGATTTAGTAAAACCTACTTTTAATTCATATGCTACTAAAATAGTATAAAGCTAATACAAGAAACTGGTGAGTAAGGAACCTTTATTCGGTTCACTGAACTTTTGCTCAACTACTTTTACAGAAAAATTACGCACGGTTAAATCTCCTTTAGACATGTTAATCGAGAGTAATAAACAGTTCATTAAAAGATTATAAGATCTTCCCCCTATCATCTAACACGAGTCAAAGATCAGTCGAGACAACCTTAAGACCACCCTGTAAAAAGACCCTTGGCCTCTTTAATATCCTCGAAACCCTCCCCCATTAGATTATATTTTCCATGAACCGGGAAAACTTTCCTTTTACTGACAACGCATTCATCTATGTATACGGTGACGGATATTTTAGGAGAGAGAGATATAACCTGTTAAGATGGAATATTCGAAGCTGAGACCTCGACAAACCCCTTTTCCCCCTACTTTTCCTCCGACTAATGAAAACGCATTATACTTTGCTCACCTAATTAACGAAGATGTCAGGAGGCATGATGAATGTTTTATCGGTAATATACAAACTATGCAAAATTACGGAGAATGTCGTTGTTGGGCGCGCGGTATGGAAGAGGGCTGAAACCAAATTGGTGTCTTGCTGCGTCATTGATCAAGTTAAACAAATCGCTGCTTTTTAACGCTTACTCCTAATTGGTGGGGTAGTTTTTCAGTATCGTTCGCTCTTGTCGTTTTTACAACCGATGTGAGTCACAGAATGATATTTTTCAAACATATATCCACTTAATAATTGTGAAATATAAACCTCTTCGTATATATTTCATTTGCATTTTTTTTTTTCCAGCTGTGATGAAGCAATCAAGAGGACGGGGATCGAGCGATCGCAGAAATAGGGGGGGAAAAGATTGTAAAACAGGTTCCATCCCTGTTACATTTTAATGAATTCGTAGAAAGGAAAATCTCGATAAGTTTTAATTTTATTTATGAAAAAGAGTGGGAAGAAATATGGGACATTGTAAAACGATTTTCATGGTAAATACAGTCATAAGCCATAAACCCTCAAAGTTGTTATTAGAAGACAAGTGGTTAAACTCGAGTTCTTATACTTTGCTTTAAAAACTTTTTAAACTAAGATTTATATTTTCATTTGAAAACAATTCAAATTTTAAAGGGGAAAAATTATTACGCTCTACTTTGTTCTGCCCGGAAAAAGATTTTTACTTGGTTTTAGCTTTGAAAAATGAAAATGTGGATATTTTCATATAGTCAATGGATAGATGGCGTGTAATATGTCCGATAAAAACTTTAAGTAATTACGCAATTTAGAGAACAAGCAGAAGTGCAACCTGGCACCTGTACGCCATTTTATGGCTTAAATTTAGCCTTCAGCAAAACGTATAATCGTTGAACCGATTATAAGCCTAAAACAAGCCCTAGTTTTTCAAAATTTAACCCAACAAAATAATTTTAACTTTAAAACTAAACTTTTTAAATATCCTCTCTCATTTAAATTCCTTTAAACCTAATTAAACATTCCCATCAGAAATTATCTTGTCACTAAGAAAAGGGGCTTTAATTTCATGGCAATGTTTCGGTTAATGAATGACCGGGTTAAAATCCAAGTTCCAACTTTCCAAGATGAAACTCGTTAAAGGCAAAGTTCCGGGGGGTTTTCTTGATACGAATATGAAGGGAAACCTCAACTCATCACAAAGTTGGCAGCCAGTTAATTAACGGAACCTAGTTATCGAGTAATTGACTAATTAACAAAATGATGGATGGGATTCCTTAGTCTCCGGTTGACCACACGGTCACGTGATCTGACATCTTGACAGGGTGCCTTCCTTTCCATTCAATCAGCCACCGTGAATTTCATTTCCAGAAAAGTGTTAACCAAGGAAAAGAGTACATAAAATAAGAAACATATGTCCTGCTATGTTTATTTATACAACGACAATCGATTTCAAATAACTGTGAAATGAAAATACAATAAAAGAATTTAAAAAGGAAAACATTTACGCCATCTGTTTTTTTCCTTGCTTCTGTATAATTTGTTTGTGCTGATTCACGCTCCCCGTTTTTTTTTTCCTTTCCCCATAGTCAGCCCCGCAAATTGTTCACTTGTTTCACTGTAAGCGATGCACGCCTTTATATTCAATTATCACGGAATATCATATTTTTAGACGCTCTTTTATTGAAACAAACTGCCGTACACAAAAGTTACACCCTCAATACAATTGTACGACTTAAAGAACGGAACTAAAATGGATCATTTATGAAAATTTTATTTCCCGTCAATTTATCGTTTTCATGGAGAATAATTGCCGTAAAAAAGGGGATCGTGCCACAAGCAGAGGAACTCCTTTATAAGGATTTCTTCGCCAAAATGTCAACCAATTTTTTGGCAAATTAAACTAAGGCCAAATTTAACTTTCACGAAAATAAAACAAAGTTGTAGCTTAGCATAGCTTAAGAGTTCTATATGACATATGAGTCCTCAATGCCTTTAATCAAAATTTTGCCCATCAGCCCTCTCTGTAGACTTAAGAAAGTCATTATTCCATTGAAAGTGACGCCAAACACTAGCCACGAGCAGCAATACTTGGAAAACCCAAAACTAAAACGGACACATCTTTAACATCAAATATAACAGCAATAAAAAATCCGACAATTTGTTTAATGGGTGTAACTCATCAATCCTCCTTTTTATAAATCCCGCATTCAACCAATTTTTGCCGATTGTTCTGCAATAAGGTCATTTACCAACAAGCAGATAAACGAATGGATGTTCGAGGGTGTGAATTGTACATAAATGCACTAAAATTTATTTGAATAGACTTCGACCCGTTCTAAAACCATCAAATGTAAATTGGAATGAAAATAGGAAAGCAATAAAAACACCGAGACCTTTTCACCTCGGTTAAACGAATTGCGTCATTTTGTTGTAAAGGCTCAAGGAAAGGGAATGGGGTGGAAACATCTTGATTGGTTTCACTTGTTACAAAGTTAACCTCTCGCATTTCCATCCCTTTTTATTTTTAACCGATTACGAATTTTAAAAATATTTAGCTCAGGCCAGAAGAATGTGGATGTGGAAGTGATAATGGGATTTGAAGAACTAGGACTAAATGGCTTTGACTGGGCAGCTTCGCTCGGCGGCTATGAACATGCCATTGCGTTTCTGATGTAAATGAAGAAGAGGTATGAAGAGCTTTCGTATATAGATAAAACAGATTACTCGGCGTCATCTAACGTGGCCAAGGCAATTCACTTGGACGAAATAAAAAAAAGCAATACATACCTAATTTTATCCAGGATTTTTTATTAAATAAATTCCACACACGTCGACGTATTAATGCGTTTAATACGTCGACGTGTGTGGAATTTATTTAATAAAAAATCCTGGATTAAATTGGTCGGCGGGGCTCCGGAAAATTAAATTTAATACCTAATTTTTTCTAATTTGGCTTTCCGTTGAAGTCCTTTCCATGTTATAGATTCAAACTTCCAGAGCAGATTATGGTGTTTCAATTGTTTACAGACTACAATTAATATTAATGTTTAGGTCTGATCAAATGAGATCAATGGTCTTGGTGGCAGTAAAAGCAATTAAATCAATGCATATAAATTAAAAAAGAAGATTCCATAACTTTTGGTGGCACAATTTCTCTGAAGGGATATGGCAATTTCACTTGGTCAATTTGCTGACCAATTTCAAAATGGTCAATTTGCTGAAGTTGAATATGATGTGATTAGGGACGTCACCTTTATCTTAAGGTTATTCGCTTGTAGAGGCTCACAATGGAAGAAGATCGCTGATAACATTCCTGATCCCAATGCCAAAAGAGCTATTAATCAGACAATCTTTGATTATCAGATTAAAGAGAAAGTTTCGGGAGGGGGGTCTAGAGTTGTCACAGCAGCGAGATTGGCCCAAACATTCCCTGGTTTGATGATGATGGTGTACAAAATGGCACCAGAAGAGGTGCGAGTATGGGGGGATTATCCAGCAGAATTTCCAGATGCCTTGAAAACTAATGTTATCACGCAACTTGATGTGGGGGGGATTTTTGAAGCCAATTGCTTTGTTCCAATTTGCCAATTGCCAATTGCCCAATTGCCCTCAGTTGTTGTGACTTCAGACAGGTGAGTATTCACAACATTTTTTTTAAATCTCGTAATTTTGGTAATTTGGATTTAAATAGTTTTTAAGAATTGTTTTTTTTTTAAATTTTAGATTATTCGTTGAATGTGATGACGATAAAAATTATTCTGATGTCTGGGAGTATTTCGTTCGAGAAAAAGATCAACATGCACGTGAGGACTTCTGCGATGTTGGAACTCGATCCTGTAGTAGTAATCCACTGCTGCATGCTCTAGCTCTTCAAAGGGACCGTCGACGCTTTTTAAAACTTTGAACAGTTGGTCGATTTAAGGGCGTTGTAAAATTTGTGGGAAACAGCTTACAGCGAAAAATTCATCAACTTCAGGGTTGCACAGCAGTGTGTATGCTTGATTGTCGAATCGACAATGTATGTATGTGTGTATGCTTGATTGTCGATTCGACAATCAAAAAAATAATAATAAGAAAATTTTAGAATATTTGAAAGAATTATCTAAAGAAATGAAATTTATTTATTTATTTATTTATTTATTTTATTTTAAGCTGTAACAGTTTTTTTTAAAAACCAAAAGCTTAAGTTAATTAGATTGTGTACAAAAAGAGTAAACACAATACATCCAAGATTAAATATTAATTTCATTAGCTGAAGTGTTAGACAAATTAAATATGAATGAAGACATATATATAAAAAGTCTTTGATATTCATTAAAACGGCCTCAAGTTTTCATCGTTTTTTACACCAGCTTTGTTATCAAAATAATGTGAAATTAAATGATATAAAGTTTTAATGACCATCGATTTACCTACACCCGCACAACCACTTAAAAACAATCTAATAGGACCTTTTCCGGATTTCAACACGGAGAAAAATCTTCGGTGCTGATAACTAAAATTGTTCAGTTGTCCTGGAGCTCAACCAAAAATTCAGTAGCGACTAGCCAAAAATTAGTAGTGCTTACCAAAAATCAGTATTGCTTACCAAAATTTAGTTGTCGCTACTGAAATTTTTGGTGGAGCTCCAGGACAACTGAACGACTTTAGTTATCAGCACCGAAGATTTTTCTCCGTGAACGATTTGAATACATGCAATACATGCAATTCTTTTTGCTCGGAATTTAACTGAAGCATCATTTGTAGGATAGAATCTAGTTCGATTTTTTGAGGCATTGTTAATTTCAAATTTAACTGTTCTTTACGTTTTTCCAATCCAGCTTGTTGAAATATATCGATACAGTCGTTTTGATCTAATTTTTGATCGGTAAATATCAACACTGCTGTTTATATTCTCAATAACTTATCAAGCACGGCTTATCAAAAACTTGACTTGGATAGTTAACAGTAAAAATAATATCAGGCCGGCTATTCACAGCAATATACATTAAGCAACCAATAAGCTGACGATAAGGCTTGTCAACAATTGAAGACTTCACGGGAAAAGTGACTAATGTCCGTTTTCTTGTTTACATTCTTCAAGCTAAACATAAGAGAAAAGTGTTTTGTAAACAATGGACATTTGTCATTTTTCCCGCGGAGTCTTCAATTGCTTCATTCAGAAGTTGGCAGTTCGTAAGATGGCATACATATTTATCAAGGTAGCATCAAATCATTTTCTTTCTTCTTTGTCGCTGTAATCTTAATTCGATTCTTTGATTATCTGATTATCTGTATCGGAGGAATTACTGCATTTTAACAAAGCTGCACCAGTTTTTCTTTCTATACTCTCCAACCTCTCCCTGTTTCCAACCATTCTCCTTCAATTAATCCACATACTTTGCCAAATTTGTGTTTCTTTTTTATTCAACTTCACTCATCCTCCCCTTAAAAAAACATTTCTTTTCCGCGAGGTAAAACTTGATCACATTAGTTTATTTGCTTGATTAAATTTTTAGTTTAGAGGAAGTTTATGGATTAGTTTCCATAACAGTTCTATAGCTATATTCTGGACAAGAAATTATAGCTCTTGTCACGGCAGTTCATTTGTAGATGGAGTTTTTATCCCCAAGAGGACAGCCCCAATCACGAGCCGAGAAAATTGCTTATCTCTGCAGCCAATGGGAGAGGGGGAAACACACAAAACGAAAACGGGAAATCTCCGTTATTTTCATTCTCGTCTGTAATCTTCATCCCCGTTAGCTAAACCCGACTCAGACTTTTTCCTTAAAGTGAAATAAGCAATCTCTTTTGTTAGTTTCACTTAGACGGTATTTCCTCGGACCGCAGAGATATAATGGCGAAAACAAGCGGTTAAAGTTGCATTCGCTTTTTATTTGAAAATTGCACTAGGTTGAACCTTGGTTTCATTATCACGGCCCTCGGATTCTTGAAAAAAGGGTGAGCCCAAGGCGTGATGGTGAATAAAATAGATCGAGGGAAAAAATTCTTTACCTTGATTTTTTAACTATGACCGGAACCATATAGTACAGCCTCGGTTTGTTCTTAACTTCTCTCTAATGTTTATTTTACTCAGTTGGAAAATTACATCGTAATTTTTAATCTTTTCCATCCCAAGGGCAAAATTCGAACTTCGAATGAAAAAAAATTTCCTTGACATTGCCTACGCGAACCGTTTGGAGCATCGACATTTTTTTTTAGCTGAAATAAGGCTTTTCTTAAAATTTAAAAAAAAAGCTGTGGGGAATTGTTTTATCGTAAATTAAAAGGGTGCGGAAAGATTTTAAAAGTTACAAATTGCTTCGGTAGGTTTTTTTTCTCACAATCAGGAAAATGCAAATGAACGATATTTTTTACGGCGAAATGAATTCAAGCGAACAAAACAAAAAATTTTCTGGAAAAAAAAAAGGGAAAAAAAGAAAAAAAAATGAGCTCCGCTAATGAAAAATAGGTTTCAATTATCTGTTCAATGTCCTGTGATTTTTATCAAAAAGGCGCTTTGGGACTGGCGGTTGAACCGGAATGGTTGGAGGGTTGCAAACACCCGACACGTTGTTGATCCCAGCCGACCACAGCTTACTTTTACCGTTTCATCCGAACTTGTTTTTTGTTCCCTTTTGTGTCAGATTTATCTGCGTTGCGATGAAAACAAAAAATAAAATAAAAAAAATTACGTCGGAGAGGAAGAATCAATTTCTTCTCTCCCTGCTCGTGCCCGCCCCGTCTTCATACTCCAAAAAGCTCCCGAAAAAATTAATTTTAGATTTTCCTTTGTTTTTATTTTAAAACCTAAGGGGTATCGCGTACCAAGAATGGGAATTAAGGTCCCTTCTGATTTATTATCGCCACCCACCCTTCAGGGCATTCTCAGTTCGGTTCGCTCCGTCATATCATTAATCAAACTCATGGGACTTGTCACCTATGTACGCTTATAATATTTACATTAATGAAAGAACCTTTCTTCTTAGTTAATAGGTCAATAAAAAATTTTTAATTTTCGTAAATTGTGCCTTCTTCTCTTTTTCTTCTTCAGCCTTTTTGCATCCACTCCTGGATATAGGCGTCTCCCAAATTTTTCTCCACTATATTCGACATGTTTATGTTCGGGAGGTTTGACGTTTAAATGCCACGCTTGCCAAGCGTGATGGCATTAGGTGGTAGTCTGTCTAAATAAGACCGCGGTTGATGCCGTTGGCCCGCTACAGTGAGTTCCTCCGCCACCAAACTTAAGACTTGCCCACCATTTTTGGACAGGCTAACCCACTGAACCCTTCTGCAGCTTAAACGCTTCATCTCGGCCTCCGCGGGCTGGAACTCAACCTTCCGGTCATGATCCGTAGAGAACTGCTAGGCCTAGCAGGGTATGGCTTCTCCATCCACTACGGTCTTGGCAAAAGAGAGGCTGAGGTTCCTTGTATGAAACTATAATTGCATCGTATTACCCTGTAAAGCAGTGAGGACCAGTGTCTAGTCGACCCAGGACAAAGGTGCCCTACTCCTTAATTGGCTGTTTGCAATGGGTTAACCACTGGGTAATGGGGTCGCCAAATCCAACGCCAACAAATGATGTGCTTTAGACAATTTAGCAGAATTGGATGTGTTCTTTTTAAAGAATGCGAGTAAGAGTAGCCGGCTCAGTGAATATCTAACCGAACTCAAACTCTGAGATCTACGGATCGAATCCACGCTTCGAATTTTTTCAAAATAATATTGTTATCAACAAAAATACTTCATACAATAAAATAGTAGACCACCGATGACACGGCAAAAGTAATCGTGAACAACCCGCCAACTGAAACTCAAAATTTTCCCAACAGCCAAATCATTTTAAGCTCAATTCTAATAACATCCATTGTAACTATCCATTAACGACCAAAAACATTTTCAAAATATTTCAGCTTGTCAGAATCATTCCAGTAACCTTTATCACATACAAGCATTATTTCGAATCGTATTAATTCGAAAACGATTCCGTTGTAGCCAATTATTTAAATGCTTTTGCCTTGTATTATTGCCTTGGAAACAACACTCATGCGGATTGACCTACGGCATTAACATAAATATCAAATGGATTTAAAAAAATGTATGTCAAATGAAATATTTCACATTTTTCTGCAAAGGTGCAACTTTGAAATTAAGAAAAAATGCTTTGAAAAAAAGATTTACTTGCAGGCGGGGTTTGCCCTCAGTATTGTTCATGCCAATTTCAAAATTAATTTTATGGAATTTAATCACATAAGAAATAATGATAGCGAAACTTTTATTCCATACAAAACTTCGCAAACTTTCGAGTCCGAGAAAATGAAGCAGGACATAGTAAAAATTAGAAAAGAAGAACGAAATATTAAAATTTTTAGGATTATACTTTTTGAACTTAAAAAACGAGAAAAACATTTGCCAATGTTGGAAAAAGGTAAAACATACACGATCTCTCAAAAAATATGTACACAATTCGGTTGGGCTTTAAATTTCCCACAGCGCTCTCTCGTTTTCGCCCATTTAAAAAAAAAAAATATATATATCCCAACATTAATGCCTAAGAGACTCCGCGAAATAACAAAATAGTTCAACTCTACAAATAATCATAAAATAAAAAAGAACGGGGTTGTTATTACACTCTAAGAGGGATTCTTTTAATATTTTAAATTATGCCATATTTTTAATTTTTTAATGAGTTTGTTTTATGTAAATTCTAACAATTCCCATGGTTTTTATTGTGTAATAAATTATATAACAGCTAAAATAAAGAAACGTTTTGTCAGTCTAACACACTGTCATTTAAATATCTGTTGAAATTACGAAAAACATGACAACAAATAATTGTAAAAATTTTTGTTGATAAATATAAATACATCAAATGTCACATTTATTTTAAATTTCCCGTGAGGGATCTCAATCAAATTTGTTATGGAATCTAATTCACGCCATAAATAGATTTATATCCAATAAAATTGATACAGGAGTCTTGTGTTTTCCGGATGCTTTGAGATCTCATCTCCTGCTCGTTTTTTTTTTTTTATATTCCTTTTCTCATGTCGGTGGTATAAAACTTTCGTGATTTTAGCATTAAAAAACAGTAATCCCGTAAAAAGCCGGGATAATTCCGCAGCAAAAAAAAAAAAAAATAAAAAGGAAGAAAAAAACCGGGAGAGGAAGGAAGAAGAAAAAAAAAAAGAGTCCGATTATATTCGATGTTGAGGAAAAAGAAAGTGAAGCAGAACAAGAGTAAGGTAGATGGTAGATGAAAAGAAACCCACTTGGGAACTTATCCGGTTGAAATCATAAAGGAGGTATGAATAATGAAAACGAAGAGAACATGTCGCCAGTTTCAACTCTTTTATCATACTTGTACGTAGCTATTGTTTTCTCCCCGTTATTCTTTCTTCTTCATCGTTTTTTTTACGCAGTTCTGAGATCAACTTTTTAAGTTTCCTTTCCGAGAAAAAAAATGAGGTATATATTTACATTTAATATTTTAAAAAGAAATATTTTTAAAAAAAATATATCAGAATTGAAGGTATTAAAAAAAAACTTTTTTAATTCTTTTCGGGCTTTGGAACTAGTAGCCAAGACCCAGTTCTAAAGTCCGGAAAGAATTCAAGAAGTTATTTACATCTGGAATAAGGGCAATAAACCCTGTAGAAGTGACACATAGCTCTCAAGAACCGGAAATTACTCTGCAGGAATAGCAGTAAGCTGTCAAGAAGTGCAGACTAGCAGTCAACTATGTAATGCATGCTTTGTTAATTAACGATTTAGCCCTTTTCATCAAATGCGACACATTTTTACGGAAAGAGAGTTTTCCACCAAGTACAGCTTTGGAAAGGAGTAAAGGTAGACCACAAGAAGTGGGGATAAGAAAAATATTCAAATGGGCTTGTTACCAATGAAGGCGACAATAGAACCCGCTCCTCTATGTCTTCTGAAGACGAAATTTACAGCTGCAAGGGAGACTGTTCACGCTATTAGTGTAAAAAGATAGACTTTCTTGTTCCTCAAGGTTTGCTTCCCGAGGATTTCCGCACGAACTCCGCAAGTATTCAGTTCCGAGCTGATCGTCTCGAACAAGGAAATTTCTACACAAAGGAATAAAAAAAATAAATCGGATGCAAACAAAAGATTCACTTTCCTAATGACGGTCTGCACGGAACTCAATACTTATGGAGACTGTGTGGATGTCCTTGGGAAGCAAACCTTCCCAAGGACATCCCAAAAAATTGTTGACATCCCAAGGATTGTCATAAAAGATGTACGGCAAAAGGGTATGGTATAAAAATAATTGATCATTTTTTGAATTAAATGCGTTCCTTCGGACTGATCAGGCCTTTGAAAACCAAGATCAATAAGCCCATCATCAAGGAATTTCCCCTTCCAGCGAAATCTTTCAGAAAATAATTAGTCGTACACCTTTAGGTTACATGCATTTATTTTTCCAAGGGTAATGAAACGCATTTTCATGTTTTGGAGCTACATCAACAAAGAAAAGATGTCTTCGAAACAGCTGGCAATGTTGTCGAAAAAGCTAGATTTGGCAATGAAATTTTCCTCTAGACGTGGCCAAAACGTATCCGCAAAAACTAACTTCGACGATAAAAAATGAAACAAAAACACCAAAACCAAACATTTTAAAAATAAACCCCCCCCCCCATGAAAATGGTACGTCATTCAAAACACGCTGAAAATAGACAACCCGCAGCTTTCCAAATTAAAACTTGTGCGAATGTTAACTAACTTTAAGCAACAAACCTGTTGACAATACCTGTACAAATACATCACCACACAAAGTCTCGGGAAAGTCGTCATTTATCTAAAACCACAAGGGAAAGGCTCCAGGCTAAGTTGTGTATTTGCTTTTCTAACTTTCTGAGGATCTCATGTCATTCATATTTGTTTTGCCTCCACGACATGTTTGTCAAAGGAATAAAACCTCACCAAGTTTTCAAAAGTTTACTTGAGCCCAAGGGATTCTTTTGCATTAGGGTTGGCTTCCTATCCCATTGTCTAAATAATAATATGATATGTTTGAATTAAGATTATTTATATGAGCTCGTTTACCTCAAAAATAATCCAGGATTTTTTTCTACAGACACTAAACCAACCCGCGTGGTTCCACCACCAAATTTTCATTCAGTGGAACAAAATCTTAATTTTTTTTGTTTGAGATTTAACAATCATAGCGATCGATTTAGCTCGAGTTTATAGCAGATGAAAAGATGCTTATATATAGCATATGCATCCCACAGTGAATTTGCTAAACATAATTTTGGCAGAAATGAAGTTGTACAGGACAACAATGATTCTGTAAAAGATAATTACGTTTCAGATCTTATGATAAATTCAGATCACATAGAAATAAATAATAGGGTCATGTTGTTACCGCAAGATGTGCAAAAATATTATAAAGAAAATGCAGTGAAACTCGGTCATAACGCGCTCGGATATAACGCGATCTCGGTTACAACGCGGTCAAAATTAGGAAAATAAATGAAAAAATCTTCATAAATAATGAAAAATCCGAATCATTAAGAGAAAAATTAAAATTTGCGATGTGAATTCTCATGAATTTTTTAATTTTGAGGAATTTTTAAATTTTGATGACGATGTTTATACATCTGACCTTTTAACTGATAATGACATTGTTAGTGAAATTAAAGCTTCAAATGAGGTTGCAAGTGAGATAACAATATCTGAAGATGAAGTAGAAGAGGCAGAAGTTCAAAAACCTAGCTTGTCTGAGGCAAGCGATTGTGCACTGTTAAAAATGCTGGAGTTAATCTTAGAGTAATTTTTTCTTTACTCTAGAGAAAGAAATTATACTCGTCTGAGAAATGATTTTGGGGGTATTAATCACTATTTAGAGTAGAAATTCATTTTCTCTCTAAGGAGATCGATTACTCGAGAAAAAGTTTAAGAGATGCTCAGAGTAGAGTATTTTTTTAAATTCTTATTTTCGGGGCTTAAATCTCAAATTAGAGTTTTAAGGTAAAACTCTAGACAGATTATTTTAATTTTTACTTTTATTGGGAGTTCATGTAACTCTTAGGAGTTAACTTTAACTCTACAGAGCGAAAAGAATAGTAATAACGATCGTTTTCGGTTGCTATTCTTTCGTGTGTTTTCGTTTGCCTTCGTGTGGGTTCGGGTCACCTAGCTCTGCGTTGTCTAGACTTGTTTTCTTTCAACAAGTGCTAGCGTGTGAATCGGATTAACATGGCAGACCAATATCAGCAGTTTCTTTTTACTGTTCAGTATAAAAACACTAAAAAATTTGTCCCTCATAGTGCGAAAATTTATTTTATTTTATCAAATGCAACATTCAAATGATTCAGACGATAAAATTTTACAACTTCCATCAATTGAAAAGGATCTGGATTAAAAAATTGTAGAAGGTCGAAAGCAAACGGAGTTTTTTTTTTTAGAAAAAATTTAAAAAAGTGAACTTTTACTTGAAGTATAATTTAGCTAATGAAATAATAAACGGTTTTTACGCATAAAAACAATTTATTTGATACCCATCTTCATTTTTTCATCAAAAATTGGAACGCGATCTCGCGATCTCGAATAACGCGATCTCGCTTATAACGCGAAAAATGACTCGGTCCCCTCAACCGCGTTATAACCGAGTTTGTATTGCTGTTGATTTTGAGAAAGCTGCAGAAAGGACGATGCCCATATCCAGGGGGTATCTGCCCCCATATGCCCTATTAAAGTGGATGAATATTTCGATGCAGACTATCCACCATTTTGAAGGGTCATATATACAGACTTCAACCAGCCTTAGTTGATTCCGGGGCAATGAGTACAACATGGGAATATCGGACTTTAAAATTCAGACACAGAACCAGAAAGGAGGTCTATGGCATGGCAATAGGGTTTCAAGCCCTGTAAAGGCCAGTTAGTTATTATGACTATTATGCCTCCAATATCCTTCACTCAAGACTAATTTCATTTATCTACAGCTCAAAAATATCGGACTCGACAATCGCAAAATAAATCAAAACCAAAAAAGGTCGCTGAAAAAACACCCCGCCAGCCCAAATTAAAAACCTTCGGTTTTTGTCCTCGATATTTTGAGGTCGTATCAACCGAGAGAAATCCCGGTAAAAATCATTTAGAATTGTATCTGCTACAATTTGAAACAAAAGCTTTAAAAATTCAATAGTTGATATTGTTTTGTTAGATATATGAAACAAGCAATTTCGCGTTGACCAATGGTCATTTTTATGCTTGTCTATTTGTATTATTTTTCGAATGTGACCGGTAGATTTCCCCCGAGATTCGTATGCGTCAGTTTAGCAACAGCTTAGCAAGCCAACGCTCTGCTATGTTTAACTCGGGGCGAACTTTCATCGAATCTTTCATTTCATCCGCCTACGATTTCTATATAAATCAAATCATCAATATCGATACTTTTTCTCACCCCTACGATTATTGATTATCCATCATGATTTACGTACAATCGTATTTCGAAAGAGATCGAAATTTCTAACGAGAATAAAAAATTGAAGATGGAAAAGCGATGAGAACGTATTTCTATGAAACGTTACCGGCTATTCGCACTCATACGTCGTGAAATAAAAGTTAAATTTTTATACAATCGCTTTTGATTTAATGTCGAGATGGAAGCCGGGAAAAGTCGACGACAAAACTGATAGATGAAAATATGAAAGGAAGGAAAAAAAAATCGTAAAAATGAGAAAAGTTTCAGAAGTTTCAAGCAATGCTTGGCAAACCATAAAATTTCAATCTAACTTTTAACCTTTTCGGTAGATGACAAAAATGAATTTTCTTTTCTATAAAAAAAAAAATATGTAATCACTTAGATTTTCTTCTTCTTTTCGGTAAGGAATCTGATTGTGAAGGCTCCGGTCCGTGTAGGGGGTTTTCAACAAAAGACAATGGCAGTGAGATTGATCTACAACAATTATCAAAAATGTGGAATATGGTTTCCAAAAAAATGAATCAACGTTCCTCAGTTACAAAATTTTAGCAATCATGCTTCCTCCACTTTGCCTCCAGACAAGAAATGTGGTCGATTTTATTTCATTTGATACTTTATCATTTCCAAAAATTCTTGATAATCTCAGACAAATAACAATTTTGGCCAAGATGTTGAGGTAGTTTGGTAACTACTTTCAGGCAATAAAAAAAATTATAGGCCTGAGAGCAGCCCTTTCAATTATTATAATTTAAAACTTCAGATGACAATAATAATTGAGAAAGCAGGAATAAAATGAATGAAAGCCCCTTGACGCATCATTGTTATTATGCATGAGTTCCCGGATGAAAATATTTATAAATACTCGCCGTATTTTCTCAGGGTGAATTAATTTCATCTACCTTCATAAATATCTTATCCTTGTCTTTTATTTATCCCTTATTTCCAACTTCATCAACAATCCTTATTTTTTTTCAAGAAACCAAAATATCTATAAATAAAATTTTTTTTTATTTTTTTCCTCCTTTCGCCATAATCTTTGAATCTACCCTAAAACAACATCACATTAAGTTTAATCAAAAGCGTAAATGTACATAAGAGTCGAAAAAGATTAAACTTAATGATGGAAGATGCATGTTTGATGCACTAAGGCTTAGAAAGATATCAAGGATAAAGCACATTACAAAATAAACACAATTTATCTCCCCATGCATTTTCCGGAGAGATCTTTGACAGGAATCAACGTTCCCCCACCCTTCCTTGTTTCGCTGTATAGTTAATACAGTCCCTACCCGTTACAAAAAAAAAAAAAAAAAAAAGAAATGCTACTTTCAAATATAATTTTCTATAATGAAAAAAATGATGCAAAAAAAACCGAAGGAGTTTCCCCTCTATTTTTGACCCTAAAAGATTTCTTTTTAAATTTTCCATTTCTTTAAAAGGTTTCCTCTCATTTAAGCATCCCGTACATCCTATTACTTTACCTTGCAATCTTTTTTCAAAAAAAAAGAACCGTCGATATTTTTAAAAATCTTGCGATAAACTTATTTAAACACGCTTGAAACAAACAAAATTGGAAAGCATTAAAAACCTTATTAAACCGAAAAGTTGCATCGAATGGAAAATAATATCGTAATCTCCAGAAAACCCTCCCTTCGAATCATTTTAACCCCAGAAAACAAAACTGTCTATTCAATGTTTAGATATTTTTGACGGGATTCATTATTCTGACATTATTTATTCAAAGGGATTTAGATCAGGCGGATTATTTAGATTACCGCTCGTTAGAAGACTATTTTAGAATCATCTTTCAAAATCATTTTTATTTTCTAATATGTGCTTAAATAATCCCCCCGCACTTTGTGTCTTGTAATTAACTTTAATCCCATTTTGTTTACGTTTTGCATTTGATTCTGCACGAGTGAGGAAAAAAATCCGTCTCTTATTCTTTAAGAGCAACGACAAAATTTTTCTGTAGAAATAAATGTCCAACTAGAAAAAGAAAAAATTACAAAATGAAATTTTTAGCCACGAGTAGTGCGAAAGGAAAACAAATGTCGAAAAATAAAATGAAGGGCGAAAAAAAATTAAGCTTTAAGGTTAAGACGAAACCAAAAGGTAAATCGTGACAAAAGCTCTTTTATAAAACGGTTAATTACTGTAAATTATTAAAAAGCCCTCTTTTTCCCTTCTTTCTTCTCCTTCTTTTTCCAGATTTTTAATTCGAATTAATTTTTCAAAATGAGTCAAAGAAAATGTTGACGATGATTTTGTCGGGAAAATGTGGAATGCGTGATAATGCGACCACGGCAATTAGCCATCCATTAATTGGCTAATAGTTAATATGAAAAATTGGAATCCAGGATTTTCATTTGTCTTTCTTCAACTGTAGCTATGAATGCTTTGATTGACCAAACTTCATGTCCATTTTCCAAACGCAGAAAAAACAAAACATACACAAGAAATAAAAAATTTTAAAATTACATTTCAAAAATAAAATATAAATCCGTCAGAAATATCAAAACTGTTGATGGAAAAGTAAGAAATGAAACGAATTGAATTGGAACGCTATATTATGACGCTTCCTGGTGTCTCTCTTGTTAATCTCCCTAAGGAATATTTCAGAAAATATAAATATTCCGTAGAATTTTAACAGAAATAAGTGTGAGGAAAAATTAAGGTTTTCTCTCTCTCGAAAAATGACAGATGAAAGCTGAAAGAGCAATTTTTTTCCTCCTGAAGAGAAAATTTTCCTTCCTTAATGAAAGTCTCTTTTATATCCTTTTCATAAAAAAAAAGGATGAGGGTTTTTTTGTTACATGTGAGATTTAAAAGGATCCCGAAACGATTTAAAACTCCGAATAAAAAAATAAAAAAAAGATTACAAAATTTTAGAAAGTGAATTTCGTGATAAAATTACTCCCGGTCATTGCAACAGATATGACAAGCCTTCACATAGTTTTTTAATTATTCACAATTATTGCATAAAGTCGTAAATCATTTTGTCGGAAAACACGAACATAATAACATAACAAAGTTTATAGCCTCCTGTCAAATGTGCACGTCGAACAATTGCAAAGTGCACTGCACCCCAACCCCTCCTGGTTCCCCCTCAATCTACCCACCCACACCGACGGGGAGGTAGTATACACGTAGCATGAAGAACATATGACATAGGCAGATTGATCAGATTAACTTTCGGTTTTTTCATTCCCAGTGAATAATGTCGAAGGCTTTCCTTATTTTAAAAAGTAACAGGAATAGTTTATCAATGACAATAGATAAGGATAAGTAATAGGTAAGATTTCAGGTTATAATTTTAAAATAAAAGAAGTTGCAGTGGCGTGAAGATTTGAGGTGTTTGTAAGAAACACCAATGTTCAATAATTTTGCAGGCTGTTGCGGATGATAAAGGAAAATTTAAGTGGTATAATGTGGAGGGCCAGGGTCAATCCACGACCACGATGCAAACGTTCTGAAGAGATTAGAAATATTTTTTTGGGGGGGCAAAAGAGGATTTTGAAATGATGTTTCCTGGTGACATCTCAAGAGATAATGGATACAAAAGATCGGTTTGTTCATTAATCAATTTTTTTAAGGATAAGGATATTCTGACAAGTAATCAAATCGCTTTTAATACTCGCACTTGCGAATCTGCGAATAAACCCACTTGCAAAGCGCAGTGATTGAAACAGCAAAGAATGAGCCTCACAAAACAAATTACATTTCTGAGCCCTTACCAAACATATTTCACCGAAAGGATAAAAAATCGAATCCATCACTTGAAGTAACGTTTGCTGATGAAGAGGGAAATTGATCGATAGGAAATTTTTTAAAGGTCAAATCAAGCGGCCAAATTAAGCGCTGGCTTCCGATCAAGAGTCTTGCCTTTAGAATAAATCGTACATATCAGTGGTGTACCATAACCCTGGAGGTTCTGCACACGTGTTAACTGGATGAAATCTTCAGTACTTTCTGCCGACAAGTCATCTATATTTCTCTCTTATATAACTCTATAACTCAAGAATCTGCGAGATCGGTATGACGAGGATTCGGTATCTCTATTTCGTTCAGCTGCCTTCCAAGGTCAAAACCTACATTATGATCTGCGATCTCCGCCGCTGAGCTGGCATTTAAAGAAAATGAAATCTTTCGCAGCCAGCAATTTTTTATTACGGAAAACGGGTACTCTTAAATAAAAAAAATAATAATAAATTACCATCTTCATCTAATAGGGGAAATATTTTATATTGACAAAAGTGCACTATTGACAAAACTCCTCCTTATATTGACAAAACTCCTCGGGCTGTGACGATAGTAAAAGAAGTTGAAAAATGGATGTTCGTAAACGATGAAGAGACACATCCCGTCGAGCGACCAACCTTAGGAAAAAATATTGATCCTCTTGTGAAAGTTTTTGAAAAAGGAAAAATCTACCAGGCAAAGGCACACCCACCACCAAGTTGGACCTTGTATCGAATTCGGTACATCGTTTATGAGGCTAAAAATTTTGAATTATAACATTATGAAAAACAATATTGCGAATAACAATACATTATTAAGATACTTCAAAAATTAGACCACGAGATCACCTGCCACGTACAAATTATAAATCCATTCATCTTCCCCAGTCCAAGTTAAATCTGAATCACAACATTTCAGTGAAGTATATTGTATCTTTACTCAAATGCAAATTAGGTCGTAGGAATATTAATTCTAATCGAATTGAAATTAATTTACGATCATTAAACCCAGATCTTCGTTCCTAATTGAACTTAATTAACCAGCATGTTGGAATTTAGAATCACTGTTGATCAACGGCCTTCGTAATATAAATTTATTCATGACTAGTGGTGAGAATATTATTTCCTCATAGAGGAAACGAGAAATCAGATAAGATAAAAATCATTATTCTCTCTTATAATACACGCAACGAAATTTCTGAAACATTTTACGGCCCAAACTCCCCTTTCTCTTAACAAAACCGGAAAAATGTTAACAGATTTCCCGGGTTATAGATTGATTAAATTTCACGTGTTATAGAACTCCGTTTGGAAATTAAGCTCTCCAGCAGGTGCATCATGTTATCCGTGCACCCTGCGTCACGTAATAAGATTATCAGCGCATTAATTGACTCTAATGCCTTCCCCATCGGGTGAACGGGGATTCTTTCGCTCATTCATGATTAAATCTTTCCACTTTTGCGGTTAATTTTTGTCGCATTCAATTTTTTTCTCCCGGAGAGGGAAAAAAATCAGTCTATTAATCCCTGATTGGTATCGATGTGATCGTCCTGGTCGAAGAATAACAACAATATTAATAATACATAAATTTTAAACATTGGGGTTTAAAATACGGTTAATTCTTGTGTAATCATTTGTATTGGTTAATGGTTTGAAGCAATTATTGGGTTTTATGTTGGTATTAGTTATGCTTTATTACTGTTTTCAATTTTACCTCTGATCCGAACATTTTGTTTCGGTAATCCTAAAAACTCGCATTAATGTCGCTTTATTTATTTCGTTGCATCGGGTTCGATTTATTTATTAAATGATGATTGTTGTTTTGGAGGATTCTAGTTTTTATAGGGTAAGCTATTAAAATAAGCGAGTTTTGGAGAGGCGATTAAAAATAATGTTACTATGCCTTTGAATGCTTGCGCTGGCCTTTTGAGATTGGCGACTGCCGACTTTTAAAAAGAGTTACTAAGTTTGTGACAGTCGAAATTTAAATATCAAAATTTTACCATTTAAAGATGATCAAAAGGGCGGATTCTCAACAGATGATCTTAAAAAATTTTGTTGTAACCCGTTAGATTATGCAGAAAGGCATTTTACTTTTTGCTGAAGCAGAAAGATTTTCGTCTTCGATTGTAAAAGATACCGTTAGGTTAAGCAAGCTGGTCTTACTCAACATCTTAAAACTAGGGAGCCTAGTAAGGAGTATTTACTTCAATGAGTCGTCTGCTACATAGGGGTACGCCATTTTAAAAACTGTAGGCTGCCATGATCTAGAATTTGACGGCCGCCATTCTCGAATTGAAAAGCGAACATCGCGATTGGCAGATTCTTCAATTCGAGAATGGCGGCCACCAAATTCGAGCTCATGGCAGCTTCCAGTTTTCAAAATGGCGTACCCCTCTGTAGCAGAGGACTTATCTAAGTGTCCACTCCCTACTAGGCTCCTTATCTTGAATCCACTCTACATCAGCAGGTTGGTACTAGGCTGCAAAATAGGTGTGAGATTCTAGAATCTTTCCTAAACAACTAAGATGAAAATGAAAATATGTTAACTACTAGATTTAAAGTACGAAAAACGAACCAAGTTGATAAAATCGTTTCAAATAATTTTTGTTAACACTATCGGTTTTAAATTCGCTGGAAATTCGATTAAAATTGAAAAAAGCCGAGTCTGTAAAAAATCTGTTTCTCCTTTCTACAATATTCATTTATTTTCAAATAAAAATATGAAAGCATTCTTATTTTTATAAAGGTCACATAAAATAAAAAAATCCTATTCACATATAGCCTTTATGCATTAAGCTGCTCCTTTCCCTCTTTTTTATTGTCCTAGTTACCAATGCTGTAATTAGCAGCGCCACTGTCGCTTCCAGTATAAGCAGCGTCATTCCCCCGTCACCGTCAGTCGTTATCTAGCTTCCGAAGCGCTTACATCGAAAATGTCCGTTAAAAAACTAATAAACGGCGTCCAAATTCATGGGTCGAAAGAAAGTTAAACACAAATAAAATCCTCGTCTCACCTTTTCTTCCAATGGCGTAACAATATGTCACGAGGTTTCCTACGCACAATTTTTATAATAGGCCCAACCAAATCTTAAAATTGAGTTCAGTGAAACTGTGGAATCTTGCTGTTACGTTAAAAAAGCCTGTAAGAGATCCTTGATCAGCACAAAGCATACCCAGTCCTCCTCGGCAGTTGTTCCACTATTATTATTATTAATTCGAAAAAGTTGGAACCAGTTAAACTCACTGAAAAAGTCCACCGGGTTCTTCTCAGGGTTCACTGTCATCCCAACCCGATTTCAAAAAAGATATCCCATGACAAAATACACGACATCAAACAATCCTAACTCGAGAAATTTTCAACCACGGACACGTACCACAGATGACCAATCAATAGAAATCAACGTCCATTCTCATTGGAATAACCCCCGTAAAATTTTAACCTACCATTACGAGATAAAAGGAGGAGTAAAATCAAATGTCACTAGTGCACAACTTTCAGTCAGTTTGAAATGTTATAGAGCTGTTAACTGTAATGAATAATTTGTATAGAGGTAAACCCAAGTTAGGCTAGCCAACATACAAAACCACTCACACTGTGAAAATTCAGCATCTATTTCGATATTTTACATACTAATTCAATTTATTTCAACTTACTCCGATAACAATTATTAATTAAATGACATTTTACAAGCTTGAAAAAGAAAATGCGATTTTCGGTTTCGGAATAAAACGCAAAAGCGACATAAATCCACAACTATTCGATTTCCCCGTACTTTCAAACTCTTTTTTTTGACCTATATTGCAATTTGACCGCTAAAGAGTCCCCGGGGTCCATCTGTTGCGATCAAAGCGCCCTCATGAGATTCGGACAGTAGATGGTGATCTCAATGCCCTGTATATTTTTCTATTTTTAAAAAAAAACTAGATCGAAATTTTCGGGAATTCCAGGTTTTTTTATTTAAGGTTTTGTAACAAGGGAGAAGATGCGAAAATGCTTTTAGAAAGTTATCCGAAGCTACTTGTCTCATTCTTGTGTGTTGGAACAGCAGAGAACAGAGAGCAAAGAGCAGTCCGGTGTTTGTCGACTCCCTAGGCACCCGGATGATGGAGTGGAGCCTTGGGCCTTTGCCACTGCCAGAATATTCTCTTCTCTTTCTTCCTTTTCGCAACGAACACGACTTTTATTTGTTTGCTATCTTGTACTAGTATTAATACAGAGTGTTCAAGCTTATGAATTTATATTCCGCAATTTTTATACGTCCATGGAAAAAAAAAAGAAAATGATAAAATAAAAGGCAAAAAGAAAAAAAAATATGGTGAAAACGGTTTTATATCGAAAACGTTTAGAGTTGAAGATTTATACAATGGTTTTTGGAATCCATTATAAAATTTTCAGAGAAATGCCAGTGGTTTAAGATTTAGTGGTTACAACATGGTAGGATGGCAGACAGCTATGTGGTTTCCCAAGTCCCAGATCTACGTGTTTTTTCTTTCCAATCAACCTCATGAAAAAGGAATGACCGTTATATCTTTTCCCTTTATTTCCTTCCAATGCACGACATACCTTTCCCGTTGTTCTAATTAACTACCCTTCCTTTCGTTATATACGATCTGAATGTTTGATCATTCCATGGTTGCATCTTCGGCGAATAGTTTTTTGAAATCGCGCTTTAAATAAGAGAAAAGGTGAGAATAGAGGCTCCTTGAAAATGTTTAGCCCCCTTTCGATTAGCTAAACATGAAGCGTATTAGTAGCTGCGTAAGATTTTAATTTTGTGGATTTTGTTTTTCTGTAAATGACAGCTCAGCGAAGGAGATCGGAGATCATAATGAAGGTTTGGACCTTGGAAGGTAACTGAACGAAATAGAGATACCAAATCCTCGCCATACCAATCTTGCAGATTTTTGAGTTATGCGGTCTTTCTTCGACCTAATCCTCGTCCTCACTTTTTCAATTTACTACCAATTACAGAAGGCGATGCTTCTCTTTACACAAGGTTGCAAACCTTTGACCCTTAATGCCTTACTTGCTAATACGATTTAAGAACTCGTCATTGCATACCCAGTTGGTCCACGAAATAATCAATATGCGATGGTAAAATCATATTTCAAACATTGTTGCAGATACCTCCTGTTAATAATTAGATCTTCTAAGAATTTCCACAACCTCTTCAAAAAACTAAGCCAATCTTCTTTTCGACATAAAATTAAATTCAACCATTCCTCAAAACTTGCATTTCCAAACAAGTCTCACCCAACCAATTAAAAATTAACGTCACATTGTGGGATTCGAAAACTTTCACGCGTAGGAGGATGAAAGAGGATACAACCGTATTTTAAACGTCACGTTTAAAATACGGTTGTATTTATATTTTGCGATGAGTTTGTTGTAACATGTTCTTTTTTGCAAATCACAAAATAGTTGTCGAAGAGCAAGGAGACCGTGTGTTACCGATCCGGTATTTGGACCATTGTAAGTGCTGTGTTCTTTATTTTTTTCATGCTCATGATTAAAGTAGCAATTCCGTTTCAGAACAAAAAGTATCAATGTCAATACCATTGCCAGATCATAAAGAGCAAAACGAACGTCTATACTCATCTCGAAAGCAAAGGTTGCTTTTACGACGGCAAACCCCGCTTTGTGTGCAACATTTGCCAAACATCTTTTACACGGACGATTTCCAGAAAGGATTAGGAAGGGCGAGGGAAGCCGAAAAAGCTGATAAGATAGAGCAGTATGGGTTAACAACGAGCCATCAAGTTTTATTGGAGGGGGCTTCGTATCCACCGGAAAAAAGACGTTCAATGGCCCAGTCTATAGGAGCCACTCACTATCTCGTACTATCTAGCGAAACCACTGCCAAGGGAACGGGCTTGGAGAAATTAGCACCGGAACCGCTACCGCCACATGACGGCTCGGAGTGGATGGCTGCGTTTGATCTGACGGGATCGCAGGGCAATTAGAGTTCACGGAAGCCCAGAGAGGCGTAATGGCTTACAGAGTCAATGTCTTGGGAGAGCATGTAAATGCGGTCGCTGCAGACTTTCAATGCGATTGGAGAACTGAAGCTTTATGGTCCGCAAGGAATCGGGAGATGGGCGACCAGAGAGATTGGGCCAAGAGCGGCAAGTTCCAAGAAGCACCCTCTTGCTTCCCCCTGCATGCTTTCGACCATTAGATTTAGTCTGAATCGATTCGCAGGAACTTGTCCGCAAAAGCCCGTAGTCATAGTTCGTTTATACAGGCGAGCCGTTCCGCTTGCCGAGGCCCTGGGTCTCGCTCTATGTTCTACGAGTTGCCCAGTTGGAAATCTAGGACGATAAAACCTATCGTCCTAGATTTCCAACATATGAAATTAAGTTCCCTGTTGGAAATCTAGGACGATGAAACCTATCGTCCTAGATTTCCAACAGGGAACTTAATTTCATATTAAAGAACCCCGGCAAGATGTCAATAAGAAATACCTTCGATTGCAACCTCGATTTTTTCCTATCCTCTATCCTCAAACCTAAATCCTGAATCAACATTCCTCCACAAATTTCAGCAATCATCAGCGAATGTACTTTTTTTCCGATTATAATTGAGAATCCTCGAGAGAACACGATCCAGCAGAAATTTTTCCATATTCCCGCAAAAAAAAAAAAGGGAAAACATTATTAAAAGTTTTAAATTGACTTTGACCATTAATGGTAGATAATTTAATGATAAAACCTCGTATCTGTCATATTCCAGGAAAAAATCTTAGATTTTCAGCTATCCCCATTAATTAAAAACATATTGCATTGTAATGTAAAGAACAATAAACTCTAATAATGCTAATGGACTAAAAACCGAAAACCCATCGAACAGGTATTAACACTTTCGCACGTCAGTTCTAAACGAACAACTGATGTAAAGAAGGGAGGATATTTCCAATAACAGTTTCTCCGTTGTTTTCTGCTTTTCGCGTGATGCACTACACGTGTTCATGGTTTGGGTTCGTTACAATTCACTTTTGCATTAGTAAAATGCTTCGACCGACACGTCAAGTCTTGCGGTGCAAGGGCGATTGTTTTACAATCAAGTGTTCCGTAAAGGTATAAATTCCAGCAATGAGAGGGAAAAATTTTATCATTTCAATTTCCATTAATTCTTAGATATACTTTCATATAAATAATTTCTGGATACTAAAGCCTTAGGCAATAGCTAAAATGGATATGAAAGAGCTATTCACATTATAGAGATGACCCCATTTTGACATGTTTCCCCGAGGTCTATCTTCTACAGTGGTTGACAATGATGCGTCTAATATGACACCTGACATTTCACTTCTCCCATTGCACACTACTGCATTGTTATTGGGGCTATTCCACGGTAAAACAATAAACCCTTCAGCCTTGATCACCAATTATCGAAACCATTTCCAAAAATTTTGATGATGCTTGCAAGAGTGAAAAAAGCAAATTGAAATAGTGTTTTTATTCCATCTGGATGATCTAACGCTTGGACTTTCAGGGGCCACACCTCAGATCCAAGCGGAGAAGTCTCTAAAAGCCACTGAAATGGACTACTGAAGAAGATTAGCCAGGAAATCTCGTATAGAGGGCATCCCGAACGCCAGGATAAGAGAAATTATGGAGGCTCCGCAACCTATTACCAAGGACATTAAAACGAAGCAGTTAGTGTGGTTTGGACACGTCCAAAGAATGGCAGAATTTAGGATCCCCAAGCAAGTGTTTCAATGGCAGTTTTTGGGGGAAAGGAGACAGAGTAGGCCGAGAGCTAGTTGGAGGGGTGGTGTCGTGGAAGAAATGAAGGCCTACAACTTATGACTGTCTGAACCAGGAAGAATGACGCTTGGCAGTCGGAAGACGTCATCGTACGTTGTAAAACCGACGAGTATACGATCTAATGCTTCTTACTCCGGACGGATCAATGAACCTGATCTGAACAACGATTTTTATATTATTTATGTACCAATCTCTTCTTGTAGCGAAACATGAATTATGTTTTCTTCCTTGTCAATATTTTGTGGGAAATCTTGACAGTCAGATGAAGGTTTTTTAATTTTCCATGATACACCGGTTCAAAAATTCCGGTTTTCAATGTTTTCTAACTAAGAAGCGCTAATACCTTTCCCACAATCGTTTTTCACTAAATTTCTAGTGGAAAAAACTGGTTTATAACCTAAAAAAACGGTAATAAAGATGACAGTAATGATATACTGATGTAGAACAAAGAAGACATTATTCAAAACATCATTTTCGACAATGTCCAGATAGTAGCGGGCGAGTTCCTGAACAGCTATTTCCAATATAACAAAATATAAGAGTTCTGTAAGAAGATATCGACTACAAAAATACCAAAAAAATTTCGTGTGCCTACCTAAAACAACAACAAATTATCAATTGAGCTCCACCATTTTCCCCCAACTTTCTCTAACTTTTTCCCAGAATCACCCAACTCTGACTAAAATTATTTCTCCTGATGCGTTCATCCTTTTTTAATGAAGCCCATCACAATATTGAAAATATATTGCCAACTGTGAAAATTGAGAAAATTTGAGCTGATTTTTGCAACCAGCGGGGGAATCAACAGGACTGCAATGCTGCATTTTAAAACAGGTTTTATAATTTGGTTATTTCACATCAAAATGACAGTAACGTGACCATTTCCGTTGCACTACACCCCAATCTCCATTACAGTTTCGTTTTTAGTTAACCGTTGATTCCGCAGACAAATTCGTAATTTTTGTTTCTAATGCAATTTACCTCGCGGAATCATCGATTAACTCCCGATTGTGGGGAGGGGGAGGTAGTTTGTCTTTTTTAACAAACATCATTTGATTCGACGGTCGTTTTTTTTTTATTTTTCGGATGGTCCTTGGACTTTGATGGAATCGAAACGTCACAAAAAGAATTGACTCATGTATTTGCAACATGTTGATACCGTGTACTGGAGGGTAAGATATTTAGTGGGTGCATTTATTCATATTTTATGCGTTTGAAACATGATCTTCGTAACTTCTGCCGTGCTCTTTATTATTAACAACAGGAAATATGATACGAAGCTAAGCTTGCACTTGATTTTTATCAGCACAAGGAAATTTTATCTTTTTGTGCGCTAGTTCTGTCGACAGAAAAATAGCGCCCTGAAAAGTTGAAGTCTAAAACTTAGATTTTCAGGATTCACCTTGTTGTCCTTTGTTCTTTACATTATTTTTTTTTAATATTGAGCGAAATGCTTTCGGAGAGAAATGTATAGGGTATGTTCTGATAAGACTTTTAATTCTCTTTCAAATGAAACTACATACCAGTGAGAGAGATTAAGGTGAGGTTAATGATTCAAGGCTTTCGGAAAAGGAAAAGGTTATGTCTTTTTTGTTTAATTTCGTGTGAATGCTTGAGTGAATGGTAAATTCTAAATATGTAAAAAAAAACAAAAGAGTGAGTGTTTGTATGAATAGCGAGCTACACGTTCCCTGCCTCCTTGCGGAAGCGTCGTTTTCCGGGCTCAGATTAAATTTGGCTTCAGCTTGTCCGAACGGGAACTCAATGGTTTTATAGGTAGATTTTTATTTGTAATTATTCCTCCACAAAAATGGAGGAAAACCAGCCCAACGCTCAAAGAAAATTTCGACTCAAGTTCAATCTCTTTCTACTTTACTGCACATCCTATTGTTTTATGATTTCTGTTAAGACTTTGATAGACTACGAACATGACCTTTGAACTACTCTCAAGCAGAAAAAGAAAAAAATCCTTATAAAAAAGTGTAAATAAATGAAATAAGAAACAAAAGGAGAAAAAAAAGACTATGAAATGTATCAAACAAGAGACAATGTAACATGGAAAGTCGTTTTGAATTGTTTTCTTTGGGAAATCCCATAGGATAATTCGTCGCTGTTTGCATGACAGGAAGTTTGGAGACGTTATAAGAAAACGAGGCAGTAAGCAGTAAATATTTAATTTATATTCAGGATTTCTCAGGTATGGGTGGGTATAGACGGGAAACGAAAATGTAAAACTGCGAGTATAATGTTCTTTTTTTTCCAAATTGAAAATTGAAATAGACTCTTTTTCCTGATACATATCTAAATAAATCGCCTCGTTCACACGATGCTGAAAACTCCGCTAGTCTCCCGACATCTCTTTTATGTATTTTGTTATGTTACTGTGAACTTTTTTTTATTAAATTTCTCTTTTTTTTTCGTAGGGCACCAAATTGATTCGAAAATACGGTAAGTCTTATTCCCTGTTATATATCCTGAATGTACACACAAGCTATTCGAAGTTACTTAGCGTGAAATGAAAATTTTCGAGATCAAAACTGAAGGATTTCTGTATTAAACTTGGGAAAGGAAGGAGAAACATAAAAGGTCAACTCATTTGATGGAAAGGTAAATTTAAATCAAAACTCAAGTATAAAAGGAAAAGGAAATCAGTGTAGCATATGGTGACTTTTGGAAAAACCCCAAGTGGTTCGCGGATTGGAATTAAATCTTGGGACTTTTTTCCTTATTTATTTTGAATGTGAACGTAGGTTTACGGCTTTTACGAACCCGACTTGATCGATCGAGGAAAAGTTTGAGAAAAAATCGCTTTAGACGAATTTCGATGATTCATGATAAAACGTTTTGGAAGTAAATGATGTATTTACCATTTCTTGTGAAAAGGAAAAAAAGCCGACAGAGGTATCAATCATCCCGTTGGGCCCGTTTACGGGACATTTGGGAATACTAAACTAGGGTACTTATGAAGAGCACTAACCAAGATTTTATTTGTCATGTGTAAAACATATAAATGCCTGAAATCGTTTGTCATTTTTTTTTAAAAGGTGAATCTAAAATGAGAATCTCTCGTTTTACCAAAAGTTTTATATCATAGAGAATTAAATTTAAGATCAAACACCCGTTAAAAAAGAATATTCCAGCAGGTAAATATAAAAAAAGAGGCCTAAATCTCATATAAATAGGAATCTCTTAATCGAATTTTTTTCCAGTTTTAATGAAAATCGTTTGCAAAGTTGGGTACTTAAAAAAAAAAAAGAGGACCCAGAAAAAAAGGGAGTGAAGTCCAACAAAGGCGTTCGAAATTTTCCTCATGGGAAAAATAAAGTATAACTTGATAAAATGCAGAAAGGTTCAAGTAGCAGTTAGTCTTTTTTAAAGATTGAAAACGGCTGTTAAGAATTTTTCTCTCCACAATTTTCCGCTTTTTTTCAGTTTTACCTTTTCAGGATGAATAATAGGCCTAGTAGGTTAATGCTTTAACCCAAGAAAAATCAGGAAAAAGTTCCCAAAAAGAGCTTAATTTCTTAAAAAAAATTTTCTCACATATTCCAGCAAGCTTTTTTCCCCATAAAACAAGAGGAAAAATTAGGTCGAGCTGTAAATCACGAAGGCGTATTTAAAAAAAATTAATTGCTAATCAAAGTATAAAAGAAGAAAATGACATATGGACATAATGATATATAAAATGAAGAGCCATCACTCATAACGCATTAATTTAGTCTTGCTCATGTTCAGAGATCTCGGAGGAAAGGATGTTCCTTAGGGATTCCTTCCTCCCTTATTCACTCACCCCTTTATGGGGACCTCCACATCTCATTCTTCATCCTGGACCCCTAGAAACCTTTCATGTAAGAATCATTCTTCATTCCTCCGATGTGGTCATGATCGGAGCTAGTGCTCTTACATTATCACTTTTTTTTTTTTTAGTTTGAAAAATAAAAACATAGCATTGAAGCATTTTCCCCCTTTAAGCTTACAGAGATTCTTTTCGCAGTAAATACAAACCACACTGAATTATCAGGCTGTGAACTATTCAAACGTTAACTTTGTGAACAAATGGGGTTGCCCAAATCGATTCTTTCTAGCGAACCATTACGCAAAATAAATAAAAAATTCTTTTCGGCACTGCTTTGAGAATATCAAAATATTATAAGAATCATCCCCGATGTTGTACTCTTGAATGCAGAAATCACCCCGTCTGGTCCCAATGGAATAAGAGACCCTCATGTTTCATTTAATAACCACCTTCCCTCTATTACCGCGGATTTTATTTCCATACACAATCTTATTAAATTGTTTATGTTATCAGGACAACCATTTCCAGGTCGAGCTTTCTCAATTTAATTTTTTCCTCCTTAAGCCTAATTAATTAAATTTTGAAATCTCTTTTTGTAAAAAAAAAGCAAAACTGGATCATTTGTATTTTGCACGAAAACGTGATTGCAGGATTTTACCTGCAACGTTTAATTAAAATCCCTCGTATCCCTTTTTTCCCGAAAAAAAAAAAAACAGCTTTTAAATTCGGTTACATTTTCATTTTTTCCCTCCTCCCCATCGAAATCCGGGAGGAGGAGGAAACGTTTTCCAAATAAGATCAGTTTCCAATGTTGCAACAACCCCTCGACTTCTACATTTTCGGTCATTTATCAATAACGAACTAAAGAGAGAAAGAGAAAAATACGAAGGAAAAAAATAGGGAATTTTCTTTCCTTTCAATTTCTTTTTCGTTTTTCATCAGTTTAAATAAGATATTTAGCCGACGGGTTTTTTTTCCGCTGGAATGTAATCGAGTTTTCATTTCTTCAAGATTATGAATTGTGACCTTTGGTCCGTAAGGGTTGTCTCTCAGGGGCGTGGTGTGTCCTACGTCACGCCTCTTGAGTTAACCCTTGCGCGACACTCCCATACTCCAAGTCTTATTTTCCTCTTTTCGCATTTTTCCCGAGTTTTCCTCCTTTTGCGAAAATATTTTTTTTTCCGTTTTTATTGTTTTTCTATTTGTCCTAATCAATTTCTATTTTTTTCCTTTCGATTCTAGATTACGATATAAAGAATACCCCCTGAGGGAACTAAAGGTAAAGCTATATAAATGTTCTAAGAATGTATTTTTAGTCTGTCCGATTGATCGATAAAAATTTTGAAGAAATTAGTTTTTTAAATCAGGGGTGGAAGGATTTTTAGAGGGTTTGCAAGTCGATATCGGTGCAATGATTTTCTAATTATATTTTTTTTTTCATGTAACGTCTTTGCGACGGAGATTGATAACACTTGCTTCCTAAAACTTTAAACAAGGGAGGTACTGTAAATGTTCAATTCCAGCTCTAGCTCAGCAAAAATACTGACAGAATAACCCATAAAAAATCGGCTAAAATATCCGCGACTAACATCAAAATTGCAGAAATTACAACGTAAAATGCAAGAAGGAAAAAATAATTGCCCGCTTTTAAATGTTTTGCCAATTTCCTGAATATTGCGCAGTACTCTAAAAAATGTCTGCACAGAAGCTTAAAATCAAATCTACGAAATAAGAAAATCGTGAGGAAATCATTTGAACATGCTATACATGTAACTGACATCATTAACATAGCTGACATTATTCAAGCAAACCTTTGTCACCTGTTAATTGTCGTTAATGCGAAGGAAGCAGAACATGACATGAAAGATAGATAGAACAAAACTGTGATTAGAACACCAATAAGACATCCGCCTCGAAGGAGCAAGCAAATACGTCAATCATTATTAATTCGTCGAAGTAGCCTGAATTACATTATTCCATAATTGCTCTACGTGGAAAAGCTCGATTTTCTATAAAAATTAAAATACCATTTCGAAAAATCGTTTTTACGTTTTCAATCGTCGGAAAAATAAAACATCGTGTGGGAGAAATATCTTGAAATGACAAATTCAAGCTGATAAGTTTGAGTGCTGTAGAAGGTTTAACCTTGTTAGGAATGGAAGACGTGATGATTGTGTCATTTAATCTTGACTGACAGCCTCAGTGGAAGCGTCGTCTCTGAATTTTGATAAAGATTTAACTGATGCACATCATCGGAATATACATGAAATATTATTCATATTAAACGTTTGTTTAAAATGATTTCTAGTGAGAATGGATGACAAGAAGACATAATTTAGGGATTGGTAAATTGGACGTAGCAAACGAAATTGATACCAGCAATTGGTAAATTGAACGCAAAGCAAACTGGTGGTTGCAAAACCATCACACTGGCCAAGAAAATAAGCTGGTAAATTAAGGCCTTCACAGTTTGGCGTAGGGAAGTGGCGATCCATCGACCAGCGGGGCAACCCACTGTAATCAGCCTCCGTTATCGGCATCGGACAACCGTTGGTATCCCCTGCCTTAAAGGGGAATTATAGGTATAAGTATGAACCACTTGGAGCCTCGGAACATACCCACTGATCCACCGGGTGGAGACCCGGGCGCGCCTGGAGCTGATGCTGGGCGTTGCAGCATGCGAACCATCAGCGGTCGAGAGGGGAATGACCAACCCTCGACCAAGAAATCTGCGATTAACCAACAACTACCGGAAGCAGCAGAGGACTTGAATAAGGACTCCGATGCCTCCCTTCTAAGGGCGCCCACGCCCGAATCCTTTAAAGGTTCTACGGATGAGGAGATTCTACTTAGAAGCCCTGCCGTAGAAGCTGCAACACATTCTCCTAATAAGGAAACTACCGAGCAAATGGACACCTCAACAACGATTACAGGATCGCTTGAAAAGCTTGGATTACCAGGCACTAAGGCATTACGTATCAACAAGAGCTGTGGTGCGATTGGTGGTGATTGGTGGATATCTCCTGTATTTGCTTTAAATGGGGCAAATGGAGTGAACTTTGAGCTGACGCATGACGCTAAGATCCGATTTCCGGGAATGCCACCTGGCACTCACAAGCTTATGTCCAAAATGCACCACACGGAGCTGGATGGCACTTTTGATAGTTGAAGTCATCGTCTCTAGTCCATACGTTAGAACTGGCAACTGGCAATTGACAACTCAGCATAGCCCAAAACCCGCACATAACTTCTCATCAATTTTATTTCTTTAAAAAAAGTTTCAGCACGTCAAGCCATCTTGAAAACTAACTAACTATGGCATTTACAGGGCCTGAAGCCATATTGTCGCATCCGAAGTCTTCGGACCTGCCCTGGCATGAAATCCTCCATAATCAGGAACTCCGAGCCGATTCGCATTCATTGAAACGTTATCTTCCCATCGAAGCCGTGGTCTGCCTTGAGGCCTGGTACTTGTAGGCCTTCCGTCAAGGACCTGTCGTAAATACAGCGCAGGTGGCGCCAGCGCGACATGCTCCGCCCACCGAAGCCGATGCGACTTGATTATACCACTAATCAAGTGCTGTCCGGTAAGCCTTCTGGTCTCTTCATTTGGTCACATTCGTACACGCCCCGTAAGCAGATCCCGCTTAGGTCCGAGAATTCGACGTGTTCTCAAAAATAAGCAGCCTCCTTTGCGCACGGACGGTCAGGTAAAACTCTTGAAAACGTCCTCATCGATTAATGCAAAAAAACAAAATTTACCTTCAGAAAAATAAAGAACACTAAAAAAGAAAAAAAAACACGGGTTGATGAAGAGACAATAGAAAAGAATGAGCGATAAATAATTAAAAGCGCTTATGTAATCAAAAAAGAAACTTTTTTTTTCCTTCTTTTAAAATTTGTCTTGTGTGTTGTTATTTCATCCATCTCAGTAAGTCAATCTCCATCCGTGGAAAATCTTGAGGGACCGTGACATAACGTATGCATGACTCAATTAAAGCTTTACATCCGGAGACCAAAGCAATCTTATACCTTCTCCTACTCATTTAAACCTCAAATATTTGGTCTTGAAATTCGTAAGATGTAATGAAAACCTTCGAAACCTCAATGATTAACCTATTTAGATTAACAATTTGACCTTCTAAGTAAATGGATATAAACAGTGGACCTTTCAAGTCTTTGCTCTTTGATATCCCCGACATAAACTTCTCGATCAAGTATTTACTATCTCGCTTCGTTAATTCGGGTCCTTTCAAATCGAATATATTAATCATTGATATTAGTTTCTTAATCAAGAGACGTATAAAGAAAATCACGCGGTCTTTGATGTTGCCATCGGAGAAATTTTGATTTCCAAACGGAAATCTCGAATGTATAAGGGGAAAAAAAAGGAAACAAAAAAATAAGATAGCAAACAAGGAAGAAAACATGGTTATGCACAAAGAGTTCTGTTGTGTTTGACAATTCGATCACGTTGGTCTATGAGGACCACATCTTCTTCACTAAAGAATTCTAAATTTTCAACTGTGATATCTTACTTTAGTGCTTTTTACGTTGTTTTCCCTAAAGATTTTTTTCTTTCCAAACTACAAACAAAATACAAAAATACGATTTGGTCGTAAAAGATTATTTTATGTTCTATCTTTGCGAGATTTTATGTTGGCTATATAGAAATAAAATAATGCAAATTTTTTTACGTGATTTTCCTTCTTCTTTTTTACTTTTAGTTAGGTCGTGAAGGGAAAAGGCTTGAAAGAGAAAAGTAATGAAGTATCAGATTTTAGGCTGATTCTGGCAAAGATTTTGCTTTTGGCTGCCTGAAAGCCAAGCCATCTTCAGCTCAGCCTCTGCTCGTCCAGATCTCAAGCTTCTCCTTGATGCCGAACTTAATGCTTAGCAGAATCAGCAATTGCAACTGCAGTCAAAGAGTATTCAAGTCCATTTTAGGTTAAGGCTACTACTAATTTTTCAATTTCGAGTATAATTTTTTTTACCGATCCTTCATTTTTCATAACACGTGAATGACGAGTGAGACAGCAATATTTAACAGTAAAGATAAATATTTTGAAACATACCTGGAAATCCCCTGATCGATCATCGAACTTGTCAATGAAACAAATATGAATACAAGAAACCAATAAATTATCGCCTGGAAACCACATCCATGACGTGATGTCATGTTCCCAAAAAAAAAATTTTTTTTCATCTCTTTTCCAATGATTAGACTTCACATTGACATGGCATCCGTGAGAAATCTCTTGTTTTTGTCAAAACGACTAAAATTTTACAAGTCGGGAAATTGGGCCAAACTCAGCAGAAAATCCATTTAACCAGGCTAAGTATGATATTGTCAGTCGGGGGCCCTGATGGAAAGAGGGGGGATGCAAAGGGGCAACATAGGGCACAGAAGAGGAGAAGGGGGGGGGGGGGGGGACTTGTCCTCCCTAAGCGCAACAACTTTCGTTTTCATCAAGACTCGTGAATTTTTTAACAGTTAGGGAACTTGTAGTCTTACTCTCACAGGATAATATTGTTCGACATGAGCTAAATGTTTTTCCTTGCTACGACAACTCTCGAATAATGTCAGCATTTTTATTTTCACTTTCAAGTTTTTTTTTTATTTTATTTTATTTTTCCCCCTTTTACTTTATTTGGATTTTAAAAGTGAAGCGAGGAAAAAAAAACGGTTATGAAACGGTGCGTGTGATTCCTCTTAATGAACTGACTGAATATTAAATCATCTTTTCAGTAAGTTGAAAACTCCTGATTAATTTACATGGGAACTATGATCCCGCATCTAATTAATCGGCGGGAATTTTAAGATAAGCCTAACTGGAATCTTAATGGGAAATAAATAATAAATTTAAATTAATTACTATGATTAGCTTCAGTGGCGGACTCGAAATGAGAGCTTTCTGTAATTTTGAGAAAAAAATTCAAGGAGGAAAAATTTATTTGGGAAAAAGTATGAAAATCCAAGCTGTACCAAGTATGAGAGCTCAACGGGCTTATCGTGCAAGCTTTTTCTGGCTAATAGCTAAACTAAGGTTTCTAAATAGCCCAATTGCGGTGCAGAGAGTTAACCCGAAATTAGAGCCCTATATACAGGAAAAAAGCAACTGACGGGTAAATTTACAGAGATTAGTAAATAATTACCGCCGCCATTTCACCGCCCCATGGAGATAGAGACTGGTGGTGTTACTTGAAGACTTGAGCTCTGAAAATGAGAAGATTTTTTCCCTGAAATGGCCGTCTGAAATTAAAACTTATGTCGTTCTTGACAGAGGCGCACGCACTACATGCCCTCTTCGCTTAAGTCGGCGAGACTTAATCGTACTGGTGATAAAAGGCTGGAGCCTTTGAATCACCTCACTGAAGCACATCTTTTAATGGCGCTTCACTAAATCTTTCTTTAGTCCTAGAATTTTATGCAATATCTCATTTTCAAAGACCGAAAACCTCCCTCTCCTTTTGGTCCTCTATTATTTTCAATCAAAAATAATTAGTGACCCATGAAATTTTTGGTGCCAACTATTTCCTCAAATCCGGCCATGTGGAAGCTGATGGATGCAGCCAAGGCCGGCTTAATGTCCTCTACTTCATACTGTTTCTTGCTAATTTTTCCTTCTACATATCCCCACTGTTTTAATATCAAAATCCAATAATAAACGAAAAAGCCTTGCACCTCCCTAAGAAAATATTCCCCTCCTTTATTGACACTTTTTTCATCCACATGGATGTACACGTAAAATAATAATTCATTCGCGAAGTTGGACTAGAAAAAAAAATATATAAATATAATATATAAAGAAAGACTTGGGAGAATCTCTTGAGAGATGAGAAAAGTTTTTACCATTTCTTAGTTTGGTTGGCAGGTCATGCTCCATCCGCCAAGATGGCCGATGATTTATGGAAAATATTACGGACAAGTGTTACTAAAGTAAGAGAAGAGTAAAAATTTCTTGTTGGGTTGATTCCCTAGAGGAACCGTTCGGACGTACGCGGCAACTACAATGTCGTTTGGGACTTACGAAATTCTTTTACCCTGAATTTCAAATAACATATAATAACCTGTCCATTCGTTTGGGTTTGAAATTGAAAAGTTAGAAAAAAATATTTTTTTCCCCCTTTTTTTAAACGACGAAGAGATAAAAAATATGATATTTTGACCTCTCCTATTTTCTATTAAAAAAATTTTTTTAAACAGAAACATAATTATAATCGAATAACACTATCATCATTGCATGACGTGAAACGAGGTCAGCCATCGCTGACGTTTCATTAAAAAAAAAAAAAAAAAAACTCCGGTAAGGCGTAAGTGAGATTCAATGACATGATTTCAAGTTTTCTTTTTTCTCCGGGAAAATGATAAAAGAAATGATAGGAAAAGAATAACTTCGTCAATTTGGGGAAAAAGGGAAAAAGTGGAAATTGTGTATTCCTATCCCGCATTCTATAAGTCTGCAATTCGCACCCAAGCCTCGTGGGAAATTGATTTGTAGTTACCGGAGAAAACCAAGGAAAAAAAGGTCACAAAAGGCTTTGATTTGCAACGTTAAATAATTTTCTTCTTCTTCCGGTCAAGTCGAATGTATCTTTTTTTTCTGGATGTTTTCCTTTATTTTTTTTATATCCCTTTCTCCCCCCTCTTGATAAGCTCGTGAATACTGATTGATCGAAACCGGCACTGCTTGTTATTCACAGGCCTTAACTCGTGGCCCGATTCGACCTTTTAACTTCAAGAGTCAGTCTGTTTAGTTTTGATTTGATACTAGTTCTTTAGAGTTTAATGTAGTTTGCTGGTTAGTTTTGAAAATTTTGACAGATAGAAAGGAAATAAAGATCGATTGGGAAATCAATCAAAAGGTGAGGAAATCTGAGTGATTTAATATTGAGGGAAATAGTAAAATTTTGATGATGAGTGTATAGTTTGCTCCAGACCTGAATGTAAAATTGTTTTCGTCATAAAAAATATTTCAAGAAACAATGGAAAAGTACAGATATGTCAGAAAGCTGCAAATATTGCTTCTTTTGTACATCTTAGAGTCAATTTTTTTAAACCACCCTAGGCCTTCCAGAGTTGTAGAAAGAAAGAGCCAAATTGGGGGGCTAGAACTTTCAGGTTTCTGTCCATTATCAGGGTTTTCCTTCATTTTAATACATGATTTAGTTCTATAAAATATTTTCTGACCAGAATTTTAGAGCTGCACGACAAACTTATACCCCATCGAACAATCCAATTTTTTAAAAAAAAATCACACTCGTTGTTGCTGACAATCTTGTTCCAAAAATAGTTTTAATCTAATTTTAAGTGACCTTCACATAATTCAAAAACATAAGCAAATGTGACAATTCATTATCTCCCCAAAAAATCGGAATAGAATGATCGCATAAACAAGGAGATTGAGAAATATCGCCTTGATTAACATCTATCACATCATTTCCGTTTAATCTTGACCTATGTCCTCATTTTTAAAAAAATCTTTCATTTTTCAGATTCTCGCAATGGATAAAACGCACATTCTAATATTCTGCTTCGCACTTCTTCTACCCCATCAATGTTTCTCAAACACGTCAGCTCGAGACGTCTGCAAAATTGAAGGAAAAAACGACAGATTACGATGCGGGAACATCGTCTCCCATTACCTCCCATCAGAAATGCTGGAGAGATTCGACGAAGACGTTCACGGCTTTATGGCCAACATGAAATATCTTGAAATCTCATCGAGCAACATCTCCGTTCTCCAAGCGCGTTCTTTTAAATACGCTCGATCATTATCCTCAATAATACTTTCCAACATTTCGCTACAAGAAATAGAGCAGTCAGCGTTCGAAGGTTTAACAGTATTAAAATGGGTAGATTTATCATACAATTTATTAAAGAAAATCCCACCAGACACGTTCAAAGTCACCGGAGTTAAACATCTTAAACTCGACGGCAACACCCAACTCGAAATTCCAACCAACGGCCCGTTATTCAACACAAGTAAATTAGCCTGGTTGAGCATGAGAAAATGCAACATTCAACATTTACCCGGATCCGCATTTAAACCGAACGTTGGATTATCACATTTAGATTTAGCTCAAAATAAATTATCGATGTTACCCGTACAATTATTCGTTACGTTAAATCATTTAGTGTACATTGATTTGTCGGATAATAGATTTCAAACGTTAGATTTCATGCTTTTCAAAAACGTGCCATCGTATCCGGATTTCCCGAGGACCGTAATGTTATCAGGGAATCCGTGGGAATGCGATTGCAGGCTTGCTAATCTCATAAAATGGACGACTCAAAGTTTGGATGATAGCACATGGGCCAGAAACCCCAGGGCTAGTAGATTGAGAAGACCGGTGCAGTGTCACGGACCGAACGCATTAGCCGGGACATATTGGAATAGCCTGCAAGAACTTGTCGAAACTTGTAGAATTCAATTAAGAAACGAATATTAAATTATTTGAATAATTTTCACAAAACGCAAATAAATAAATAAATGAATTTAGTGCAGGGTAAAGAATATTTATAATAAATGACAAAAAAGGACGAAACGAATAATTTCATGGGGCTTTGATGATTTTTAGTATGCAAATTTGATCAGCAATTAATTAAGAAAGAATTTAACTCTAACAGGAACACGTTGCGCATAATAAGAAAGGGCATCGTTAAGTAATATGACTTTGACTTTTTACAATCGGTATAGAGTTTTAATAAGCTTTATTGGCTTGTTTGATCGTTACGTTCTAAATTATGACTTTGTTAAGAATAGCTAAATAAAATAATTAACTTTTTAAAATACAGTATAAGTATTTTTTGTTGAAATAGTCTTTCTTAATTTGTAATATGAAGCTTTTTCAGAATGTCTCATAGAAAAGAAATCCAGCAACAAGTGAAATCTAAAATCTTTCTCGAAATTAAAAACATTTTCATACGACTGATCCAAGACTATGATTGAACATAAAACTCCATACTTATTTAAAACTTCCGATTTTTTCCTTTCCCCCCTAAAAAAACCTGTAAATCCCTCTTTTCGAAAAGAATAAAATAAAAATGATGGCCATTCGGATTCAGTTTTCCTTAGAGTATTCCCAAGGTTCTTGTACTCCCTCCAGATCACTCATAGCCATAACTCGTTTAAGTGACCCAATTCTTGGTCACGAAGACAACATATACCATACCTATGCATTATTTATGGATACAAAGAGACCATAAGCGAGCAATTTATGTGCGGAGACCCTTGTTTGAATTGTCGGACGCTCCCAAGTGGTTCGACCAGTGTTAAAAACCTTTCTTGGAAGAAAAATATTGTGTATGAAACTTTTTTTTAAATAAAAAAGGTTCTGGAACAGACTGATTTGTTGTTACTATGCTATCCGCCATCAAGAGTCCAAAGTTGAGACTGCGCTCCCCTGTTGTCCTTAATGGACGTGAGATATGGGCTCTGACGAAAGAGAAGAGAATGGTAAAGGCATTTATTTTTCAAACCCTACAATACGACTAACAACGAAATGTTCCATTGTTACCTCGACAGGTTGAGACAAGCATGAATCGGTATCATCATTGAAAATACATGCAAGAAGGTTTAGCGAGAACTTCAATGGTTAGAAATACAGTTTATTGACCTATCCAGCTTCATATCTCTCTCTACATTCTACTTAACTAAACTTTCTTGATTTTTGGGTTATGAACTAAATCCGTCAATTTTTTCTTCTTTTCATAAAATTACGTCAGCGGCGTTTCGACATACATTTCCTTGACATCAATGCTTGCTGAGTTCATCGAGCAAAGTGTGAGACTTTCCGCGTGAACTTCCTGGTGGCGGCCTGACATTTCTCGAGCAAGGAAAATTAGACCGCATCAAATTCGAATCAAGTCTTGTAGCTCAGCGTAAACGTGTTCAACTCATGCGCTAAAGTCCAGCGGTCTGTTCCATTCTACAACTCAAATGTTTTCCGACTGTTAATCTTCTGAACGAAGCTGAGCATTCAGTAAAAAGCGAATTGCGTTTATGTTTGATCTTGCTTCCCTTACAAAGTTCTCGCAAGCTTCTTCTTCTAATGCCAGCGGAGCTGGTAATCACCAGACACCCGCGATTGGACTTTATGGAACTTAGGAACCGCCGAATCCTCGACATCTTCTTTCTTCTTCTTCAGCCTTTCTGCATCCATTCCTGGATGTAGGCCTCTCCTAAATTTCTTGTCGTACAGTTTTCTGCTCTCCAAAACCAACCCCTTCCGGCAGCCTGAATTATATCGTCGAACCAGTGAAACGAGGTCTTCTTCTACTTCTCTACGTTAAACGCGGACTCCACTGAGTTAATGCCCACCGCTTCTGGCCCTGCCTGGCCGCATGTCCTACCCACTGCCACTTTAGCTCTGTTACTTTATTTCCGACATATCATTCTTAAACCGTGAGGTCTTCCTTTAAGCCAGACCTGTAACCTTCAGCTAACATCCATCAGGCTCAGGTTCAGACTCAAAACTCTGCAACTATGATCTCGACCATTCCAAAAATTTTTCAATCACAAAAATACTATGTCGTGGTAATATCTTCTCTTAAATTCATAGTTCCTTATCTCAAGAAGTAAAAAAAATCTCGAATTATAATTTAGCCTCTGCGAACAATATCACCGTTCTACTAAAGAAGGTAACATTTTTAAAAAAATCGCAAGTCAAAGGAAAATACAATTTTTAAAAAAAAAATCCTTTTTAAGTCACTAAAAGATTTAAAAAGAAAAAGACATAAATTTTGTAATTTTTCTTGGAAATTTCTTTCTCCCTCCTATGATCTCATAATTTTATATGATATTGTTTTCCAGTACGAGAAATTTCATGATTGTTCAAGCAGCTAAGTTACGCTAAAACGAAGGAAATGTAATATTCATAAGATTTGTCTTTAAAAAAAGAACAAAATGTTTAAAAGTACTTTCCCGAGCTTTTCTCATATTACGAAACTTACCCCCTGCCATTTTTTTTCTTCCCTTACACTCAAACCCAGCAACCTTTAACGATGTTTCATGCTTTACTTCAAATCTTTCGTAATTACATTTACCGGAGGACAATACGAAGACATCCAGAATAAAAAAAAATCATTTCCCAAGATTTCTTTTTTTTCCCTTTTTTTTTTAACAAATATTTTTGTCCTGACATGAATTCTACGAAGGTACATAAAAAATCTTGTGATTTAAATAGCGTTTGCCGGTTACGTGCGGATGGTGATGAATGTGAATTGGTTTGCACTACATTTGTATAAAAGAGTCGTTATTTCTTACGAGAAAATAAAGGCATTCTATCCTCTTCGAAAAGAAGAGAGGGGGGTGCAGATCTAAATGAATGGAGTTACTAGGGTTCGGATAATGTACGATCACTTGAAATTTGGACTCCCGATATAAAAAGAATGGGATTCTTTTTTGTGTTGTTTTCCCCCATTTTTCTTCCGAATTTACATAAAACAAATTGGTAGGCTGCCCCTTCTTTTTTAAGGGTTTTCCACTCTTTTATTTTCTACTGTGCCTCATGTCGAGATGTAGATTTATTTCTCTAAAATGAAAGATGTAGCTGTCAAACCTCCAAATGGCTAAAATTTGACAATAGAAATAATTTTTCCAAAAACAGAACCCCTAAAAGCCCAAAAACCAATTTCAGGCCTAAAAAAAAATACTGCAGTGCTAAAAAGAGAAATTCTCAAAAAAAAGGAAAAAGCTTTTTTTTTCTTTTAGATAGTAAGGTGTCCTCTTAATATTTTATTTCATCCAATGTATCCAAACTTAAAATGAAAGAGGTAAAGTGTGAGAATTTGAAATGCAGGAAAAGTTGGTAAGTCGCGCGCAAAGAATCATGGGGCCCAAGAGAGATAACCTCCTCTGCTGATCGCGAAACCATCGAGTATTTTATTTTAGCTCAACTGGATCCAAAATTTAACTTCAAAGAAAATATTTTTACAAATGAACTTTAGAGAGATCTTTTTTATCCTTTGTTTCCTGAGTAGAGTAAAATTCATGGCCCGGAATCCGGCGTAGTTTATTTATCGAGTCTTTTTTGTGTATTTTATTTATTTTTACAGGGAGTAAGTAGAGGAATTGCAGATGATATTTCTAGGTTTTTTAAAATCAGAGTTTAATCTCTTCAAAAAGAGCTGGCGATGAGAATCGTAGAAGATAATTGCGGCATTCCGATTGATGGGGCGTTTGGCGCTTCTCACTACATTCCAATGGGTAAATATCAATACAACGGAATAATCATGCCAAAAGTTAAATTTTTGTTGTCGTCGGGACGTGGCGACCCCACCGCCCAGTGGAATTCCATTGCAAACATCCACCACTGCCTTGTGGTGTGGGAGGGGATCCAAAAGGCTAGGGGAGAACACCCCGACTGAAAATCAGGTGGGTCGGGCCACCTTGAGATGGCAAACCTGTCATCCGTCTTACTTGACTGCAGGTTGGTAGCCTGCATTGAGGAATTAAAAAAATACTCAGACTCTTCAGAAGAAGGAGTGAAATTTTTACGGAGTTTAAAATGCTCCCTCTACCACCAGAACGACTGGAAACAACTACAATCCTCTCGTTTCTCTGAAATTCAAAAATCATCGCAAGGAAATTACTTTTCAACGAACTTTGCAGAAAAATGTCGAATTTTGCCTTTCACAACCTTTCGCAATTTGGCCTTCCACTTGTTGAATATACGCCCGAGCAATCAAGCGGCCTTCATCCCAAAGACTCACGAGAGCAGCTTCAATTGGACCAAGAGTTACTTCGAAACAAAGCTGAAAATAATCGCTGAAGGCTTCACCGCTAGCCAGGAGATGCAGGGCCTAAACTATCATCTTCTTGATAACACTGTGATCCTTACTCCATAGTTCTCACGAGAGATGTGTTCAATAATCATACGAACAGGGATTTCACAAAATAAGAGAAGACCCGCAGAGAGGATCAATGGCTTTACAGGGCCTGAAGGCCTATCGCAGCATCGAAGATATCTTTCCAGACAGCTCTGCCCTGGCAATTGGGTACTCCTAACTGACCCGCATTTTTCGGAACTTTATCCTTCCAACGCCGCCTCGAACTTTGCACGAACTTTGCTCGAACTTTACCCTAAGGATTTAACCTTGTCGGACGTCCATCAAGGACCTGCCTTGTCGCCTCCTACTGAAGCTTTGATCGCACTAGTGATTAGTGGCTGTCCCGTGTGCTTCAGGATCTTCTTATTCGAGCACATTCTCAAGAACCCCGCTACCAAATCTCTCTTCAGTCCTTATATCCGACGCAGTATGTTTTTTTATCCGCAGCAATAGCAATAAGCTCCAGATTGAGTAATCCGATTTTTTTCTTGCAAAGCAAAAATATTCAAGAACTAAAACTTCTTTTTTTAAAAAACTCATTTTTTTGTAATTTTCTTTACCCTTCATCCCCTCATCTCTCTTTAAAAAATATAATTTCAAGTTAAATTTGCCGTTACTGAACAGTCCAACGCATCCGATTCGATTATTCTCGATTACGATAACTTCGTTTAAAAATCGAGAGAGAAAAAGAGAGAATCATTACCTTAAAACCGGGAGTAAGATTAATGAACGATTGTAAAAATTTATTTCTAAATTTTCTTTTTTCCTCAGGAATTCCTCCTCTTATTATCACATGTTTATTTTCTAAAACGCGATTTAACGCTCAAAATCTTAAGACTTTACATATCATTTAATTAAAGGAGAGGGGGAGTTTCGTTTTAAAATAAGCCAAGCGAAAACAGTAAACTTTGAAAAGCGAGTAATTATGGCACACATTATGCTATCGAACAATAGAGCAAGAGATGGGTGAATGTTGTAGATAACGCAATAAAGCGTTGAAAGCTAACGGCAATGTTTTTGCATTTGACTCGTATGTCAGGATCGTCACGCCACAATGTCCCGATGGGAAATGTGAGAATCAACGCGCTCTGAGGAATCGCGGGAAACCTCCAAACATTGCATGAATAATATTCCAACTTTCTCTTGTCTCCCTTGTGAAGTACTTAAAAACATGTTCCTGTTGTATGAATTCAACTTGGATTTTATATGTAGTTTTTTTTTCGAGAGATAAAGTTGTGCTGTGAACTAAGAATTCATGGCAGAAATAAAAACGCAAAATGACTATGAAATTAGGATTAGGTGAAATACATGTTTGGGAGTGCCGAATTTCACCGTTTTTTCCCCAAGCTTTTATTGGTATTCCCTATTCGTGGTTCACAAACGCCACTGTAATCAGATCATGGCAGGTGGCCCGCCAGTCAAGGACTCCTAACCGACCCGCATTCTTCGGCACGTTGTCCTTCCAACGAAGCCGCGGTCTTCCTTAAGGTCTTGGACTTGAAGGGCGTCCATCAAGGACCTGCCTTATCGTCCGAGACGGGGGAGTGAGCGCTACATGAAGCCGACACGTGCCTTGATCAAACTAGTGATCAGCAGCTGTCCCGCAAGCCTCCGGATCTCTTCATTCGAGCCCATCCTCAAAACCCCCGACATCGGATCCCTTTTTGACCCCAGAATCCGACGCAACACTTTAATTTCGAAGACCAACAACTCTCCTATAAAGAAATGCCACCATGTCAGGTAAACCGATCCTTCAAAAGAATACTCAAATTAAAAACCGAGCGGGAGACAATAAAAACAAAAAAAAAAGTCTCGAAGAATTATTTGATTACATCAAAAGAAAAAGTCCAAGACACAAGACACGAGAAGAGGGAACTATTATTCCAAGAAAAATATGTGCGATGTCAGGACGGGTAAAATATTTTATTTTTCGTGAACATGAATGTCTTCTAGAGTTTGAGAGCAAATGACCAACAGCAAACTTGAAGAGGGAGAGAGCCTCAGGTCAATTCCCACTGGGTCTTGCAGGAAATCAAATTGTATTCGGATCGCTAGATTCATAAACATGCTTCTATACTGTCGACAGTTAGACGGAAAAAATAGACTAATCGTTTTCAACACGAAACCTCGAGCTTTTCTAATCGCATTTAACTAGTTTGAGAAATTTAATTTTATGATGTTTGCTTTTTGCTTATTTTTCATGTTTTAATTGCTTTTTTAATGCAATTATATCTCAAACTGTTGCTCGTTTTTATATTTCGCTTTAGTTCCGCTGAAAATTTGTATGTGCTGATTGTTCCTTTCAATAAATCAAATCAAAACTCCACCTGTAAAAATTACATCCTTTGAAATTGATAACCTGCGACTTCCTGAACGATTGAAAACCGTGCGGTTAATTTAACGACTCAAATCTCAAATCAAATGAAGGAAAATCTCCAGGCTTATTCTTTCGACTAATCGTAAATCTGCGATGTCACTTTTTTTTAATCACATTACATCTTTACAGGGGATGAAAAAAAGTTTTACTCTCATATTTCTGTTAAATTGACAGGAAAATTGTCAGATATCCATAAATATTAATTAGGAAACAAAGTACAGAAACATTTTTTTTTTTTTTTTTCAAAAGAACGGTTTCAGATTTCGCTTTTTTTCTCGCCTTGGGTGATTTTAATTTTTTTTTAGCTGCGATTATTTTTTAATTTTAAAAAGGTCAATGTGGTCGATTTCGGTCGAGCCTTTAGGGCGTGGTCGACAAATGTACCGATAGTCATCCGGTTCATCCGTTTTCTACTTTGACATTACTTTCATCATCTCAAAAAATTTACATACAAAACTCATTATTTTTTTCTCTCTCTTGACAAATGACTTTTTACGTTATCTTCAAGAATATATATTTTCATTTTCCGTTACAAGTTTCTTTAAACGGAAATTTTTTTTCTGTCACTCCTCTCTTACACAATTTATTTTCCTCGGCTTTTTTTTTGTTTCCTGCACATGCAATAAGGACTCTTTTATCGACTGGGCTTTTCTGTATTCATTCATTCGTGTCCGTAGATCGTTACCATTGTTTCATTTCCGAATTGATGGAACTTAGTTTGTTAGAAGATGCCTAGCCAGACAAATATCGTTCCACTGGATTTGTCGATCAGTCAAAGGCAGTTTTTAAAAAATACATGGATGAAGTAGAAGGAAGCAAAAGGAACCAAGAGAAGTTATGTAATAAGAAAAACCAGGAGCAAGATGAAGCTCGGGCTTTAAAGGTTTTAATAAGAGAAGATTTTGAGAAAGAACCTTCTTATCCTATTGACTAACTTCTGCCTCACTGTTATTGTTAGTTTGAGGTTGTTTACTAACACATCTGGAATAAATGTTTCTTCTTTCGGATCTTTAAGATATATTCTCCCCGCGAAGATATAATAATCAGGATCAAGAAGGGGATGAAGAAAATATTCCAGAAAAAATGAAACTATTTCTGTTGCACATGTTAAAAATGAATTCAGGAATGAAAAATAAAATCACCTTCTGGTCAACGTTTCTAAACGTCTCAGCAACGTCTAGGGCGCTTTTCCAAAACGTTTCTAAGACGGAGTGTGCCTTTAGGATATTTTCTCACATACATGTGCTTTCTAGGAATTGATTGATGAAATTCAATAGGATGAATTAATAAAAATAAGGAAAACTCCTACTTGGAACAAAATGACTACAAAGTTGTTAGAACGATTAGCAACAAATGATGAGATGAAAAATACAAGCTTAAAGGGCTTAACTTGTACTGCTAACAATCAATTAACCAGACCAGAAGGTTGACCAGAAGTATATAATCCGTAAATAATCCGTTAAATTTTGGTATATGCATATTTCAGGATTACAGTCGATTATTTACGTTGACCAGAAGGTGATTTTTTTCCCATTCCTGGATTAAGCAGGTCAACGGGGCTCAAAAATACATATCAACACTTTAAGTAAAAATCCCGTAATAATCGACCAAAAGAAATTTCAAGAGGCAAGACATTCTCTCCGAAAACCAACTACTAGGGCTACTACCAGTAACTAGAGTCTAAGACTAACTACCAACAATACAATTATGACAAAAATTTTGTAAAAACTATAAAATTTGAAAATAGAATTGAATTGAATTGAATTGAATCGATCTAAGAACAAAGGAGGCCTGGAGGCACCAAAGCCAATCATGTCTTTTGCTTCAATGATAAAGAGAACTGTTTTACCCGGATCGCAACAGCGAAGGCTCAGCATTTCTTCTGCAGTCTGCATTGAAAAGGCGCAATTTCCCGCTTCATTCTAGAAGCACCTTTCTACCTTTCTAAACCTCTCGGTCTCCAAAATATTCTAAAACCAATTAAAAAAACAAACCATGATCTAAAAACCAATAAAACTCCCAACAAATTTTGGGGGGAAATCTCAATTTGACTTCCAGCCAACCAAAAACCCATCCCTTTCCTATTAAAACCATAACCAAAAACGAAACCGGTTATCCACTCTACTCAAAGTATAACCCTGGTAATTTTACGTTCTCCACTGTGACAGTCTACAATAAAATCCTAAAATTGTTAAGGAAACGAAATTGATTTCGAAAACTTTTCGCCTATATAGGTTTACCATTTAAAAGCGTGTAAAAACATTCCTACTAAAACCCAAAACCTCACGCCGAGAGAAAACTTTCCAAGACTTTATCTTCAATATCTGGGTTCGGTTCCCGTTAATTAAGTGTTAAATTCAAAACTTCGGTTTCCGTAACCGTCAAAAGATAATTTAGTAAAAAATATACTCGTTATATCGGAATGTCTGAAGGAATCAAGTCACAGGATATCGGAGTTAAATTTCAAATTAGAATGATAGAAGTTCGTGTTACACCCTTCTTTTCCTTTTCACACAATTTTCCTGCCCTCCCCCTTATTTTTAGATTCGCTACGAAAATTGTATTTCGGAATTCTTTCGTTGGGCATGTTAGGAGTCCGAGCGAAAGAACCTTTCTAAAATTACAATTCATAATAATCCATATTCCCTTCGTTTTCGAAAAACGGGGGCACTTTAATTTCTACACTAACGGAAAAGATATCATTTATAATAAATTTAAAGTAAAATACAATGGCTCTTCGTTAAATGTAGTGTCTTCTCACTTGGGAAAATTCCCTTTTTCGACCTTGTCATAATTACGATCTTCTTCTCTTTTTCCTTTCGGGAGGAAAGGTTACGTGTTTTCAACCAAAATATGATCCAGATATAAAATTCACCCCAAATATTTGGTTTAAAGTGGTTGAGCTATGGAAATCTCCCAAGAGGTAAGAAAACTAGAAGTAGGTAGAAAGTGAAAGAAATAATCGACTACAGTAGGACATGAACATTTTCGCTTTTCATGTTATATCCGGATAAAATATACTTCCCTTTCTTCCTCGATTTCTCCCAGTCGGTATAATGCGAACATTCGATAACCACGGAGCTTTCCCCTCCCCCCTTTTTATGCTATCATCTCTATCAAGTTGAAATAAGCTTTTGATGTCGCATAAAACAGGTTAATAATTCCATTTCCGAGGGATTATGCAATGGGGTTATAAAATCCCGTCGAAAAATAAAAGAATTGTGTTTTGCGGACTTCTTTGGTCCGTCAGATGAATAATGGAGGAATATATCCAAAAAAGTAGAAAGGAATATTTACCTGGGCAAAGTAAGATATTCCTGGTTTTTCCTAAATAAAATACAGCAGATTTTCAAGTCGCATGAAAGAGTATATAGCTATGAAAAACACCTTGAGGGAGATATCAAACCGCAAATAAAAAGTCTCTAAAGTAACGTCTAAATCAATTTTGGAAAACCCTAAGGGACCGCGAGTGACACGGAATATAAATTCACATAACTTCTGATACCCAACTTCTGCCTTTTTTTTTTCAAATATTAACCAAATTTTTCCATTTTTCTAAAACTTGAACTTCGGTGTTAAGGATAGGGGTTGCTTTTATGGTATCTATAACATTGAAATTTTAAGGGCAACGACTATTGAAAGTCGAGGGGAGTACAAGTTTTTTAACCGCATGTGATTTTGGAATATTCACTTCTTTAATCACTGCAATAGGGTTTTTTCACCTATTTTTTTTCCCATTAAAATGTGTTTTAATATAAACTTTAGGTCCAGAATAATAACATCACGGTAAAATAAAATCGATTTATTGAGATACATGCCCTTTTTTTAATGCAAAAAGAAGCCTTAAAAAATTATGAAATTTAAACGTTCTGAAAACGCGGAATCATATCGTGACGTCATTTAAGTACAACTCTTTCCGGTTTTTCTTTTGTTTCGATTCGAACAAATTTGCAAGTTTGTTTGTTTAAGTTTGTTTATAATGGCGACAAAAAGAAAATACTGCTTCGCACCTTGGTGCGAAGCTAATAATATAAATAGTCCTGCAAAAATATTCATTTCTGTCCCGGTAAACGAAAAAAGACGAAAACAGTGGTGCGAGGCCGTGGGAAGGCAGTACTCGACCATACCGATGTATTGTTGCCAGGATCATTTCAATGTAAGTTTTCATATATCTGTTCGCTTATCTTTTCAACTTTTAATATTAACTTAATTTTAGCTAAATGAAGATGCAGAAAATTATCTGAAATTTTTTGTAACCGCCATCTTGGAAATGGACTTGGTCGAGTTCTGCACTGACGTACAGATTTATAGAATCCACTCCAAAATCCATCCTGCTAAAAAACATCTCAATCTCCCGATATAAACAATTACAGTATATGTTCTTTTAATCAAGACTATAGAAGATTATGTCATCATTTTAAGAGCTTACTAATACCGCCTTTACATTAAAAAACATGGTGGAAAACTACAAAGTCATCAGAAAATTAAAAACCGTAAGAAACCTCATGGGAACCGAATTCCGAACGTAGTATAAAAGTAAAATTCATTGCTCCAAGATTATAATAAAACTTGCTGCACTTTGTTCTAATCAGAAAAAAAAACAGGGAGAAAGGGTGTTGTGGGCCGGGGTTAAGATGGGTTCGGTTTTTTTCCCCAACTTTATAGCTTTAAGAAAAACAAACGAATCCTTATTAAATCTTCCCAAGTCTATACTGCAAAAAAAAATATCCTTCCCATTTTTCTTTTGTTTCGAATCCTTCCCGACCCGGGAAAAGAGGAAAACCGTTAAAAGAGCAGCGTATAATTAAGAATTAGGTTTAAAATTAAAATTAACTTAAGCTCAACAACATTTTAATGTAAGTAAATTATTATAAAAGCTCCATAAAGCACTGCTAATTATGATATACTAATGCCATATTCTTCTTCATTTTAAGGACATATAAAGCTCATTTCCACACTACGGAAAATCGTAATTAAGGACTAACTCTTAACATATACACCCAAGAAATAATGCACTCAAATTTATAATAATGAACGGGAAACCGTATAAGGAGAGATTGCTTGTGGGCGTTTAACTGCCCCTTTGTACTAAGCGAAGTCGTTTAACTGATGATCACACCGGGTATAATAAAGGTCTTTTCCAACGATTTAAAAGAGGATTTGTGGGTGAAAAAAAAAACCTGGCGCACCTAAATGTGAAATAATTAAATCAGACGATGCAGTCGTATAAGTTGCTCACTTAATTTTTAATGTAAGATATTTAAAGCAAGTTTATGCACGAAAGAATAAAAACATATTTTTTGAAAATTTGATAGGTGTATCACAAAGAAACAAGAAAGGATGAGCATTTCACATCGAGATATTTGTAAACGGAAAGTTAAAAAAAGTTGAAATACTTTTATTTTTCCCCCCTATTTCGTTTTCTCCCCGAGTATTAGGAGCCATTGCCTTTGGTGTTGCAAAATGACGCCCCAGGGAATTTAACAGTTGATTTGACCCTTAGCCCTTGGAAAATCAGACAAACTGAAATCAGACTCATTACTATTTTTTTCTGAGGATTTTTTTTTTTTTCGTTTTTTGAATGTGAAGTTTTTGGTTTAGGACTAGTTTTTTATTATTTAGCTAAAATTGAGGAAAAGGGGATAGGGGTGCGTTTTCAGGACTAAAAAATGGTTACAAGTTAGTATACAATATGAAGATGATCGGCTTTCATCACTCATGTTTAAACTTGTCGCATTACAACCGAAAGCAAATCCAATAGTGAATTTGTTTATAAAATAGCTCAAGACATTTTAATACCAGCAGAAAAAAGACATAAATACAATTAAAGAATAAGTTACATGCCCCAATGTGGCATCAAATCGATTAATTACGAAGCCACTGTATGATTCAATTTACGTTTTCTGCATTAAAATACATCTACATCAACGTGTGCTCATAATTAAAATTATACAGAAAAAAAATCCTAGGAAACCTCACCCTTTTTTTCCCCGGTCGAAGCGTGCTGCATTTTAAAAAGGATATAAAAGTTTCAGATTAATCGCGTTTTAGTATTTAATTCTTTTCAAAAAGAAACCCTTCATTTCATAACTCTCACAGGAATAAAGTTGTGTCGTTGACAATTTCAAACTTATTTAAACATTCATACTCGATGAGAAACATTCATATTCCATACAGAAAAGGCTCAGTCATGGTGTAAATTTCCCTTCTTATAAAATTAAAACATCATATAATCTGCATTCAAAAGGAATTAATTTTAAAAGCTTAAGTTTTAAAATGCAAAACATTGAAACCTATGAAAACATGTAACAGCAGTCATTTTTTTTAAATTCGTGGAAAAAAGAACTGAACGTGCAAAAGAAATTTTTCCTTTGGAAGGGTTTTTTTTCAAAAAGGACCGAATCTGCCATAAGCTTAAACAATCGCCGACCGGGTAGTTTCCTCCTTGTTTTTTGTAGTTACTCCTGTCAAGGCCGCAAAATAGTCCAAAGTACAGAATCCTCATTAGCAATCCAAGAAGAAGCAACCTTACTTACTTACTTATTCGGCGTTGCAAGGCTTGAAGCCTTATTGAGGCATCACAGTTTCCGCATTCAGATCTAATCTTGGCCGCTGGCCTCCAGTACGGCGCCCTAACACGACCTGAATCCCGTGCGACTGTATCCTCCCACCTCAGCCGCGGCCTTCCCAATGGTCTAGGGCTCGTTGGACGACCATCCAGTTCCTTCCTGATAGTCTTGGTCAGCGGCGCGCATCCTACATGTCCCGCCCACCGCAGCCTTCATGATTTTACCATACTAGTAATAACAGGCTGGTCTGTGAGCCTCCGGATCTTCTTATTAGTCTTAACACGCACGCGTCCGGTAATAGAATCTACATTGGGTCCTAGAATCCTCCTCAGCACCTTATTCTCAAAGGATCGCAGCCGCTCCTGGGCTAGTAAATAATTAATTTGGAACGGCAGGATAAACATTACTGCGGAGGAAATGGCCAAGGGCTTAAAGGCAACGGTTTCCACTCAGGATCCTCGCTTTGACCTCGTGTAGTTGGTATCATTGTCAACAAGAAGCAACCTTGGGATGTCCAATAACAATTGTTTCACAGTTTTTTCGCCATATAAAGAAAAACAACAATTTGGCCACCACATATTTCGGTAATGTCCAGGGTCCCCTGCATGCCTCTGGTCCCTGTCCTGAGACCCCTGCATGCCACTACTTTACCAACCTACAAATTCGAAAACAACTCCTCATTTAATTTCAAAAAACCTCTAATTTACATGATATCATACTTCTTAGACATGATACTCCGTTTTAAAATTTAATCAAATGCAAATGCATTAATAAACGACGATACTTTCTCTGGGAAATGAAAAAGGACTCAAATTTTACGAAATTAAAAATTTTTACAGTCATGAATATTCATGAAAATGTTTGTAATATAATCATTCTTTTTCTCAACTATGAAAATTTCCCTGAAAATATCTTTCTTCACGTTATCAACTTAGTTTCCTCCCAGTTACCTCCCATTGTCCCTGCCTTCCTCTTTTTCCTTTTTTTTAAAGTGTCCTCTGCGTCTCTGCCCGCCATTTTTAATCACGTTCAAATTTTATTCAATCTCTCTATAGGTTTTTTTTTTATTTTGTCTCGTCCTTTTTTATTTTCATGCGATTAAATGAAGCCCGTTTTAAATAGTGAGCTTTTATGTAGGCGTTGAAAGTAAAAGGTAAGACATAAAAAGTAGCTGATGTGAATTCCATTTAAGAAAGGAAGCATCACGAGCAAAGAGTCAACAAAGTGTCGAAGTATAATGTTAACATTGCATTCCCAAAACAGCAATAAACCCGCTTTTTCCGTCTTGTATATGAGCAGTTAGCAATTGTCGTTCTTTCTTCCCATTTTTTTTATTTTATCACGAGCTCTTCTTGTTTTTTCCCCGTTTAAAGGGCACAGTAACGTAATCAAGTATTCAACATCTAGTTACCTTTCCGTCTGAGGTAACTTTTATTCAAAACATTTACAGAAGGCAGCAAAAATATTACGTTAAGGCAAGCAGAAGCCAAATAAATTTAATCACAGACTTTCTCGTTTGGAATTTACTGGACGTGGACAAAATCAGAGGCAAGAATGATTTTACAAAAACAGAAAACGGTTACCTGCTTGCAAACCAAACAAGACACAGTAGTACAGCTCACGCTGCCAAATACCAAAAGTTCACCTTGTAGACTCACTGCGTACGTGCAACAGCATGGTTACTCAGGTTCATCGAAGGAGAGAAGCCAAAACAATCCGATCTCACCCTAGATGAGGTAAACGAAGCAAAAAAACTGGTAATCCGAGCGGAACAGAGAAGAGCCTTCCTGGGAGAGATCAACTCACTACTAAGTAACTACCTACAACCTTTATAGGGCTTGAAGCCTTACTGCCGCATCGCAAGTAGTACGCCAGACGATCCTGGCCTGGCACGACTCCCTCCAGTCAGGAACACCAAGCCGAGCCGCACCTTTCGACACGTTATCCTCCCATTGAAGTCGCGGCCTGCCTTGAGGTCTTGGACTTGTATGTCTTCCGATCAACTTATTGAAGAGAGGAAAACCACTACCAAAATCTAGCAGCTTATCTACTCACACCAACCTTGAAAGTTGGTATCATCAAAGTCGGAGACGGACTGTCAAAAGCGCAAGAACTAGCACCGGAAACCCGAGCACCCATCATCCTAGAAAAGGCGTGAGAAACCACTTTGCAAAAATCTTAACACAGCATTATCACAAGAAGACTTACCAAGGCACTGAGCACACACTAAACGCAATGAAACAGAAGTTCTGGGTATTAAGAGGTAGAATAATGTTGAAGAACATTTGTAGAAACTTCACAGTATGTTGCCTCGTCAAGCCTAGACCGAAGATTCCTCGTATGAGAGATTTGCCGGAGTGCAGACTGGAAACGATGAGGCGACCATTCGAATACTCCAAACTAGACTATTTCGGACCCATGATGATTTCCGTGGGGAGGAGCAGAGAGAAGCCTGCCACAATTCATGGATCACCCAATATGTGAAGCTAGCGCCAACTCATTGAGTTTAACGGAAATCAAATTCTGACCTTGCTTTATTTTCTCCTCTTCAAGAGCTCGTCTGAACATATTGCATATCTCGCCACCTCTAGAAGACAAGTTTTGTTCCCACTAAACCTGACTTCCCGTCATTTTAGCTCAAAGTAGCTTAAACCTATCTGAACTTAGCTAACTCAACTCACGATTCCGATAACACTCAATTGCTTCCTCTGCAGCTGGAAGAAGTGTCCTTTTAAAAAAGTATAACACAATCAAAATCAAAATTTTATGCATCTTTAAAATTCTAATATTCCATAAAAATATTTAACCCATATAAAGATATGCCTTAGTTAAGGTCAATAGTCAAAGCGACTACGCCGTTCCATCTTGATCTACTGCCATAACAAAAATCGTGGAAAGAGAACCTCGAAGATAACAAATCAAAATTAATCTCTTAATATCTTAAACATGTTTTAACTTGGTTGTCAAAATGCAAAAAATTTTGTAAGAAATAAATGAAGGGAGCAATATAAAAGTTTAAAAAGAGAAAAAGTTAAAAAGAACATGACACGACTCTAAGACTAAGAAGTCAGAACTTGATTTAACTGTCCTTAATATCCCCTGAGAAAGGGGGCGACATGGAAGAAAGTTTACTCTCTTCCAGTTAATATGAACAAATTAACTTTACAGAAAAGTAAGAAAAGAGTTAAAAAGAACAATGGAGAACAAGAATAATGACAACCGATATTAAGATTAAAAGTCTCCTTCATTGTATCCCTTTCTTTTGTCTCCTTCTTTCTCTCTCTTAAGAGCTCGTTGCCAGAAGAATGTAATTTTTGTGTTATAAAAAAGACAAATAAAAAGGTCAGGAACGATGAAAATGTCACGGTTGGCACAACAGCGTGATTCGCAAAAATATAAAACTGCTAGTCCGGATAGAGCTGGATTAACAGGACTTAAGGGAGATTGTCCCCGTGCTTAGGTGACATGGGACTTTACAAAATAAATATTGCATGTTCTTTGTTTTTTTTAAAAAAAAAAAAAATACCAGACTTAAGTTATTTATTTTTAAATTTGGGTTGAATCCATTTTGTTTTCTTTTTTTTGGTGCTTGGGTTTTGGTAAAAATAAAATTAGGAAAAATATCGAAAGTTTGGTGAGTTGATGAAGTAAAATCAAAATTATGAACCTGGGATATGTTTTCCCTTTTACTTCAACATAACAGGATTTTTCTGTTGACTGTTTCAGAATTTCTCAGAATTCAGGAATGAACCAAAGAAGATGGGAAAAAGTTTTGCCTAAAGATTTTAACAGAGACTAGCCAAGAGCTGTATCTGGTTTGCTGATTTAAACTTCTTTCACTTTTTCTCATAAGGTAATCCATCATTATCAGAAGACCGAAAAAAGTTAAAACAGGAAATAGCTGTGGCCAACTTCTGTTAGGATTTCTACTTTAGCTGAACTATAGCAGCCGAACTCGCTCACCGTCGATACCTCGGACTAGCGTTGACGCCTGCCGCTTTCGGTAGATACGACAACCGCGACATTTTAGGAGCCTATGATAGATAAGGCTGGCAGTGCTTACCACGCCGCAGATTGGACGGCATTAGACAATGACGAAAGCGTCGAAGCCCTTGAGGAGTTTATTTTTAGTGCTTTGACCCCGTGCCACCGACTAGCAGGAGGTTGGGCCGAGCTAAAGTCCGAGAACATTCACAATCCGATAAACCCACTCCAACAGAATCCAACACTCCGAATAGAAAGACCAAAAAGTCTTCAGTGATGTAACAAGAAAATATGAGTGGCCACAAGTAACAGGCTCAAAATCCTAAGAGGACGTATATAAGAAATTGTAGGAGTCTTGTGCATTCTCTAATAGTATAAAGGCATGTGAAAAAAATTTTTTCCTACAATACATTAATTATTTTTGATGAATAATTTTGAAAAATAAATCAATCCACCTTCCGGAATCCGGATTGATTAGTTTTTCTAAATTCTCCTTAAAATTCATAGATCAGCGGATCTCAACAGCTTTTTATTTTTAGATCTTTAATAAAATTTTGTTTTGATACTGTAGCTTGAAAATCTTTTTTGAAAAAAATCTTTCATAATAAGTAGCTTTTTTTACGACATAAGTAAAAACTTTATCGCTCGACAAGATTAATTAGTAAGAAATAAACTCAACAAAACGAAGTAATAAAATTTTACACCCTGCCACCCTACAAAATAATGAATTAATTAATTTTTCCTTCCCCACGCCGCCGCATTTTTAAATATTCTCAAATCGAAATCCAAAAAAAATCATCTCCAACCCAAATTTTAACCTCATCGTGCATGCGGTAAGAATGTAAAAAAAAAAAGAAAAATCTTCCTCTATTTTTTTTTCAAGCCTCCTTCCTCATTCAAATATTTTGCAAGAAAAGTCTTTTTCGCTGTCTCGATAAAAAAGAACTCATAAAACAGACAATAACGATGAAAATTTAATGAGAGCACGTATGAAAGTCTTTCTCTAAGGACTTGACTTTAAACACTAGTTTCTCTTGTTAGGGAGAAAAGAATATTAGAAAAACAGGTAAAGTGGAAATACAAAAACTTGTAAAACAATTTTGAGACTTCGCTTTTTCTTCATTTTTTTAGATTACTTGTCACCTATGCGCGATTCCTTGTCGCTATCATTTTTAACGTCATTCATAAAAATCTCGGCTGGGTAAGTAATGAACCGGATGATACGGGGAAAAAAGGGGTGAAAAATATATGTTCGAGAACTTTGATCTTTTCGGATGAGAAAAAAAAACCCACATCGAGGGAAAAAAAAATAATGTCGCCAACCGTCGGTTATTCATACCCCATCGCCCGTATATATCGAGATGGGATAAAAAAGATTTTTATTCCATAAAAATAAATATAAAAAACTTTCGAGAAAGGTTAAATGAGAAAATGGTTTTATTTTCAAAATAATGAGTTCAAGTTGAAAAGCGTTGAAAGAGAAAGTAATATTTTTAAATTTTGAGGAAATTCGCAGCACTTTCCAAGCGATGTAACCGCAAATGAGGAATACGAGCAATAAACGTATAAATCGTATTTTTATGGTTTTATGGCCTCGCATCCTGTGGAATGAACGAAGGAGATTTTCAACGTGGGGTGAGGGAAGCTCGGTGGTTTGAAGCACGATGATCCCGAAATACAGTATTTTATACTCAACCATCTTGTCATTGACGGGAAAGTTTTATGAAAATCAACGTGAGGTTTTTTAAAAGTTTGAAAATTAGAATTTGGTAAATATTTTAAAACTAGAGAAATAAAGAGTTTCTTCCCAATTTTTTAAAAACGATTTTGATGATCAGCAGCCGCTTAGTAAAACGACAAAAATTCTTCATATTTTTCCATGGTAAAAATTGAAATTTATATTTTTCAGAAATCAGGCCTTGCGATTTTCTGCTTTTGGAGAAGAAAAAAGGTGGAATCTAAATCACTCTTCATCAGCTCGAATGCCCAAAATTTATGACTAACCATTTAATAACGAAGTGAGAATCTAAGTTTACCGTAAATAAGAAAAGAAAACTCCCGAATCAAGATTATGCAACTTGTTGCACATGGCTGCATTTACATTGCCGATAAATCGCAACACAGTTAATCTGTTTGTTTAGCCAACACCAAAAAATGTCACTCAAGAGGTTTGGAACTATGCAAAACGCGTTTAAGGATATTTAAAAAACACAATAAATTACTGCTTAACATATAAAAGGAAAAATAAACCTATGCATCTTGATGTTTATGGTGATGAAAAAACCCGAATTGTCACTAAATATCAGAGGTTTTGTAATTCAACTAAATGAAAACACTATTATGTAAGATACGTTGCTTTTTCTTCTGCGAAAGCAGAACTCATTAGTTTAACTTAAAGCTAATGTGATGGATTAAGTGATTACTTTTGGATTTTCACATGATTGTAGTATCAAAATATATGACGACATTCAAGCCTGTATTAAAATAATCCAAAACCCTGCTAATAACAAAACACTCAGATTCAGATATGAAATTGAAATTTGGGTGATAAACAATAAAGCAGAATAAGGTAAAAGTAGTTTACATTGCCTCAAAGTAGCAGAAAGCTGATATGATAACAAAAGCATGCTCGAAGCATGCAGGTTTAAATAACTGTGATTAGTAGTAATATAAATAATATATATTTTGTTTGTTGTTTTCAGAACATGATGATGGCAAAAGAAGCCGGTCAAAGTAAATCCTGTGTTAGCCAAGAGCTACTCAGCACTACATTGTAGAAATAAGAGAGCTTTTTGTATTGTAACGTAACTAATTTTTCAATTTAAATTTGGTAATCAAGGCGATTCATTAGCTGAACTGAAACTGAGCTAGTTAATTCGTCATTCTTTTTCATTATGTTTCTGGTAAAATTTTTTTTACAAACACAGCATCACCATTAATTATTATTGGAGCAATTATTAATCTTGGATGTAAATCTTGTAAGAATTAGGTTACCAAAAGGATAAGATGGTGGTTGTGCAAAAACTGACTCTCATATTTGCTCATAAACAAAACCTTAAAATGCTTATTTCACTTTAGACAGGGCCAATCTAATAAAGTACACATCTTTCCGATTGAGTTCCAACCTAACCTAACCTCACTGGAAAAATGCATTTAATAGATTACATTGTACACTTCCATCTATATTACTACTAATCATAGTTATTTAAACCTAATACGGGGCATGCTTCAATTCAATATTTCATTCTAATACTTACAAAGTCCTTCTTGTAGGTGTTGGAGCATTGTAATTATAATGCATTATACGATGCGGTCACGTCGACAAAACGTTTTTTTGAAGCGAAAAAAAACGAACACTTTTGTTCCGAGTAAGATGATGCAAGATGAGAAAGCGAAAAACAACGTTTGACACATCACCAACCGATTACATACGAAAAATTATCGAAAAACCGAAACCGACAAAAGAAACACGATCACGTTCGAAACTCGAATTCTCGAATTCCCGAATTCACGAATGCGACTGCGAAAAGCGAAAGCCCGATCATCTACAATGATTTAAAAAATTATAATTTACACAAAAACGAAAAAAAAAACAACCACGTTTGGAACTCGAATTCGCCAATCGCCATTACGACTGCGGAAATATCCGATCACGTGACAAGCCTAGACTTGCCCGAGTTGAGCAAAATACGTTTGTTTTACCCGAATCCCCGAATCCCCGAATCCCCGAATTCACGAATGCGACTGCGGAAAGCGAAAGCCCGATCGTCTACAATGATTTAAAGAATTATAATTTACACAGAAACGAAAAAAAAACAACCACGTTTGAAACCCGAACTTGCTGCGGAAATATCCGATCACGTGACAAGCCTAGACTTGCCCCCCAGTTGAGCAAAAGGCGTTAGTTTTACCCCAAGCCGTTAAATTTAGCTAGGAGCGCTAATGTCGCTCCTTTCTTCCGGTTTCCACCTTAAACAAATTTCCGTCAAATTATTTTAGGTTTTTTTATTGAATTGAATGTTTTTTTTTTAAATTCAAATATTTCTTGAAACATAAAAATTGGATTTCTCGATTTTTATTTTAGGTATGAATAAGGACCTTGCAGTATTGTTTAGATCAATGAAATGAATCTAGACATTTTTAAATACCGAACTGAATGTATTTAATTATAACGATATCGTTCAAACTAATGCATTTGATGAAATTAAAAAATCTTATAGTCCTTTCGGCTTCTAAACATTATGGAAATTTTTTAAAAAAAAGAAGTTGCACGTTATTTCCTTACTTCTAATTACTACTACCGAACTTTGTTCAATGTTAACAAATTTTAAATCATTTAAAAATGTTTAACAAGTTAACAATCTACTCTTTTAAAATTATTTTCGATGCTTGAAGAAAAAACCAAGGTCGATTTCCATATTAAGCCCTTTTTTCCAAAGTAAACGCGTTAAAATTGAAAATTACCTCTGGCAACGTAATACGTGAATTATGAAAAACATCAAGAGGCACTTTTTCATTATTACAAAAAAAATTTTAAAAAGCGGATGTTTTAAGCATCGATAATTAAAACTAGGCCTAGGTTGCTTGGAAAGAGTAAATTTTAAGCTAATTTTAGTCCTTAAACTAGAAAACGTGATAAATAAAACAAATGCTACGAATACTGACCTTAGTAAAGCACCTTTGGACCCTAATCTGGTTAATTTATTACATTTTGCTTTCGTTCGGCTCGATTCCTTTTGAAATTTATTTTCTGTTCTTCTTACTTTTTCATTAGTAAAGTATCAAAAACATTTTACGGGGAAAATATTTCGAAAGAGATAAAAATTATTGTAGAATGAAAGAAATCGTGATTAGATCTCATTATGAAAAAAAACGCACCCGATCGCTTACCCTGATCTCTCCCAATAAATTATCTAATAAATTATTATAGTGAAATCTTAAAATTTTTAAAAACTAAGTGGAATGAACAAAAGTATAGAGAAGAATAATTTTAGTAAAAATCTAAAGTCGCCAGAGTTCTACACAAGTCAGAAATTGATTGCCTGTGTCTGGCCAGGGAAAAATATAACAGCATCAGGGCCGAGTTTGATTAGGCATATGCAGAACTCTAAACGTCACAAATTTTTAAGCAAGACAAAATGAAATTTGAAAAAGTGAATGTTTTGATCTTCCTCGAAATATTTTTAACTTTAAGAGAATTGCAATGATATGGTCAAACTATTATTACTACTCTTTTAGTTTATCTTGAAAATTTAGATGAACATCGGATTAAATCTAAGCATTAGCATGGTTAAAAAAAATTTTAATCACCCCCTCATTAACAAATTATTCTTTGGCAACAAATAATATTCTAACCAAAAATCTGTTTTCAAATTAAAATTAATTCTTCTCCAAAAAATAAGAGAAAATAAAAAATTTCAGAAATAAAAAGCGATTCGGAAAAAATATTTTTGAAGCCGAGAAATAAATTTTAACATTAGGCCAAAAATTCTACACCTTCTTTTTGAACCATTTTTAGCAAGCAATAAAAAAATCCTAACATTATTTACACTTTGGCATTTTAATAAAATTAGTTAATTATAAATCATTTATCAAAACATTCTTTTCAAAAAGTCTTTATAAGACGTTTATAGAATATTTTTGTAAGCAGTTGTTTTAAACACAAATCATAAATTTAAAAAAATTAAAAATATTGGTCCTCGCTGCTGTATAGTTGATGCAAAACCAAATATAAACTGATTTCACTAAAAAATAAAATCAATATCCATTTCCAGTTACATCTAACATTAAAGGATGAAGCCAGCAACGATGCCCTGAGCTCAACTAATTAATTTTTTTTCTTAGCCAAAGTTCTTGCCGCTTCATCCAATAAAAATAAGCTTACTAATACAATAATACATCGAATCAAACAGGAACTTTATAAATAATCAATAAATAATTATTTTCATCGTTAAATGGATAAAATAATAATGGCTTGATGTTAGGCCGAAGCGGAATTAGAGGCGATGACGGGAAGTTGAGTCATTATGGCACCGTCATTTTCGCAGTTTTCGATTTTTTCGACCCAACTCAGGCACCACTGAGAAAAATTATAAAAACGATTGAAAAAAAATTAGCTGCTTACAGATTAAATCACATTTTTTTAAAAGCTTTCATCGTTGTCATATTTCTCATCTTCAGCATCCCAATAACATTCAAAATCCTGGCCTTGATCAACTGTATCGTAAAATTCATGGCAACCAGGTTGATTGCTATCATCGCTTTCCGCTGATTTCGTTTTACTTTTTCGGCTACCTAAACTTTCTTTGGCATTCACGAAATTTTCAATTTGATCAGACATTTTTTCAGAGAGAACAGCTTTGTTATTTTTACCATTTTCCATTAGTTTTAATTTATTAAATTCTTTCATTATTTCTATTTCTAATTCGTTATTTTCTTCTGCTTCGTTATTCCCCTCGATCGGTTCTTCTTTGAATAAATCTTCGACCTCTGGGAATTTGCTCGAGCTTCCGTTTAGTTGCGCCAAAACATTTAAATCGAGGCTGAATCTTTTTTGTATGGAATTGTTGTTGCAATATTCGTAGTTAGGATTTTTTGGGAACGTCGATATTTCAGTGCTTCTGTGAAGAGCTCCTGCGGATTTGGTTAATCCTTCTCGGTCTTTTTTCATCGGGGTTGATGATAACATGAACGACGGGATGTTTAATTTGTTTAAGGGTGCTCCTAAGTTGATTTCATTTTGATCTGGAATATTATCTATAAAAAAATTTTTATTGATTTTACATACTTAGCAAAAAAATTTGTTTCTTACAAAAAAAATTATTTTACCCTCATAAGTATCCAATGCATCTAAATTTTCAAGAGTTTGCAGACTGCAAAATGAATTGCTAGATGCCATGGTTCTATCTCCGTCGATTTCCAAGCCTCGATCTACTTGGCTTTCAAATTTATCAAAGCAGAATTCTGATACGTATCGCGGTGGATAAGCCTCATCGTGATCTTAACGTAAAAAAAAATTATTTTAGCACTGTAGGAAGGATGAGGTCAGCGAAGCTATTTCGACTTAAATACTTACAACAGCGAACTACATCTTCAAAGCGATATTTTTCAACATCCACAGGCTGATTAATCCAAGGATCTTTTATTAATTTATCGATTGTTATTCTCGCTTCCACGTCTTTTTCTAACATCTTGTGCAGTAACTCGTATAACTGAGAACTAATCGGCGAGGGGATCGAAAATTTTCCTTTAATTGTTTCTTCAACGTCGTAGAATGGATTTTCACCAAAAGTCAAGACATATAATGTTACTCCTAAAGCCCAAATTTCAAGCTCAGGTCCTTTATACCTATAAAAAAAAAATACTTTTTCATTAAAGACTTCAATTTTTTTTATTACAATTTTTAGAACAACGAAATTACTGAACGGGAAAATTAATCGGGAATAATTATTTTTTTCCTCCTTTTAAAACTTACTTATTTCCTTGTAGCACTTCTGGGCTGCAATATTCAACAGTCCCGTAAAACATTGAAAACATTTTGTCTGGAGTCATAAAAGCAGCCGAACCGAAATCAATTAATTTAACTTGAAATCTCTCATTTATAATAACATTTTCGTCTTTAATATCTCTATGAAGAATTCCTAGTGAGTCCAAATAATGCACCGCCGAAATAATCTGTGGAAAAAAAAATATTTGTAGAGAGACCGGCATTACCGTGAATTGAAATATTTTTATAAATCCTACCTGTCGGAAAATGTAGCTATCTAATTTTTCATCCGTCTTAGGTTTCCTATCAATAAACTCAAATAAATCTAGCCCAGCCCCGTGCTTTTCCATAACTAATTGAAAAAATGATTCGTTGTGAAAAACATCTAAAACTTGAACAATATTCGGATGATCTAGGCTAGTTAACAAACTTATTTCTAAAGGTACTTTCATATTTAAATGCGGATCAACAACCCAAGACTTGACGTTGATTTTTTGCTTTTTTATAAATTTCGTCACGACCTAAACAAAATTAAAAAATTTTAATTTCATGATCAGTTTAAATAAAACACTTTTTAAAAAAGTTGCTCTTACTAAAAAACCATCAGAATTCCTGTAGGCCATTTTAACATATCCAAAAGCCCCTTTCCCGATTTGCTGTAAATTTGTGTAATGTTCTGAATACTCCCCAGCGGTTAAAACTTCATCACACTGAGAAATTATCGATGCTGAACTAGGCCGAGTATGTTGTTCACTATGATAACTCTGAAAATAAAAATTTCCTCCTTTTAAAACTATTCCAATAATTTAATGATTTTTTTCAGGTTGTTGGTGACATGAAAAATAAGTTTCAGGAATGGTTTCAAAGGCACTAGCACCTACTGGCCATTTTTAGGACTAAAAGCAACACTAACGACAGTGTGCGGCAATTCCTGAAACTATTAACTCACGCCCCGTATCCGTAAATACTCCATTTTTTTAAAAAAAAATCAACATACATCTTTAGTCATGGAACCTTCCAAAGAAGTGCTATTAAAACTGGATGTCAACGTTAAATTTGTATGCACATTCCTTCCACCTTCAGCTACTTCCCAAGGATCTCTAGATATCCAAAGGCAATAAAAGGTTTTATCCTTCACCACGACAGTTTTCACCCTGTATATAATATCAATATTCGTCCCGTCGATATGTCTTCCATATCCCGAAAAATTTCCATCTCTAATCCCTTCATCAACGATCAAATCCAATTCCTCTTTCTCCATTTCGTCGACTAAACTCTCCCGAACTTTTTCCCTTTTACTTAATTTAAAAAATTCCTCTTGTTGCGGCTCGGTTGACTCGCTCAACACATCGTCACTATTTTTATCGGCACTTTGAACGTTACATTTCGAATGGATTTCATTGTCGCTTTTTGAAAGTCTAACGCCTGGTTCTTTGACTTTTGGCAATTTCGAATCGTCCCAAACTTTAAAATTTAAACTATTATCAGGTTCCGTGTCTATAAATAAAATATCACAATTATCGTCCTTAGGACGTTTTTGGGATTCATCAAACGATTCTAAATTTAAATCTTTATTAGTCTTGTCGGATTGAGATCCGGATTCGGATTTTTTTTCAGACTCGCTGATTAATATTCTATCGGAGCAGGAATCTGAATTTTCGCTTTGATATAGTGTTCCTGTGCCGTTTCTTCCATATTCTAAGTCTTCAGAGAAATTCGGTATTAGTTTTGTAATTTTCTGAAATAAAAATTTAAATACATTAAATCTCAAAAACTTTTCTGACATCGGGATTATTGAGAAATAATTTTACCTGATTAATTAGCTGATTTTTGGGCAAGCCAAATACTAATTTTGTAAAATGATGATTACAATTCGTAATAACCAAGTCCTTATTTAAAATTATCAGTCCACTAAGATTTGAATAGACCCATATCATAACTTGCCAGCTTTCTTGGCTAGGACTAGTTCGATTCATAATGATAGATAATGGAAAACTTGCTCCTTCTCGAGTCCTTCCAGTTGCTTTTTGTTTATAAACATTCTGAAAAAACATATTTGGAAAAACTTCATTATTGAGAGATATTTCAAAAAAAATTTCAACTTGCAATAAAAAAATTTACCTCGTCTGGCCCAAGATCTTTTCCAAGTTGCACTGATGGAATTAATGTTCGAAGATCAGCACCAATTAATTCTGATGCTTCATACTGAAATATCATGGCAAATTCGTCATCACATGTTAATATTTTTCCATTTTTATCTATCGAGAGCTAAAAAATGAAATTATTTTCATTAAGCTTACTTTATTTCTTTTTTTATTCTCCAAATGCATGATCAAAACTTACCATTGCCACCCTTTGCTCTATGGGTTCTGCAATAGCCAGGCATCTTTGAGGAGTATCTATCTTTTTTAGAAATAATGAAACTGGAATAATATTCCCCTCTTTACTCACTAATTCCACCTAAAAAGAAAGTAATTTTAAAATTCTCAAAAATTTTTTGTATAGATTCTAACCTCAATTAAATAATAAAATACAAACCAATTTCCCAGAATTGAAAATAGCTTGTGTTGTATCATTAAGCCCTGCAATTTTGTGCTTATGCCGATCTTGAACTAAATTTTCTAATTTCATCGAGCATAATTCTTCTGAATTATAATTTAGAAGCTTACACGCTGCTGAATTCACCACTAGTATCTAAAAAAATTTAAAAATTACTAAAACAAATTAAATGGTTTTACATTGCACATTGTTAAATAATTACCTCTGAACAAGGCAGTAGAATGGTAAATATTGCTTTATTAGAGTTAACATATGGTATGTTTGACTCGAATATCATTGAATATGAAGGATGTGAAGCAGAACTTAGTATGTTCTCAAAAAGTAGCCAAGTTTCATCTCTACTAGTTGATGCATGAACAGGCGAGTGGTTCATAGGCCTTTTAGTTCCATTTGTAAATGGTATCACATTTAATCCCTCTCCTAAAAGATTTTAATAATTAGTTTTTGGTTTCTAAAGCTAAATAATAATTTTCTTACCTTTAGTCCAATCCATCTTCATTCTTTGTTCAACAGATCTCCTTTGGAAATTCCTCAAAAGACTTTGATTTCCTTCAAATGATTTTTCATTCCATGCATCCAAACCAAGAGCTTCTGCTCTAAGTTTTCTATTTTTTGTAAACCCATTTAGACAAACTGGTGAATTCAAACTTTGACATTTATTCCTTTCATCCAAAAATTCTCTACAAAATAAATAAAAACAATTGCTAACCTTCTTACCTCAAGAACTATCTCTTTTAAAAGGAAATATTGATCTCACATATTCAAGGTCTTTGAAACAGCAAAAGCTCATAAAGTATCATTTCCCTAATGCCTTTTCCCATTCTGCAGATCTTTTAACATTTCATTAAAATGATTTATTCATTGTATGCGATGAATTTTTAAAAATCTTCGATCGTCATTAACCTATATTTGTCAGAAATGTGTACGTGTGTCCGGCAGACAATAAATGACACATCGAATTAAAGTAAACGTGGATATTTACAAGTTTGTTTACATTATTCCCAAAGGCCTTTACGAAATGAAATCGCTGCAGAATGAAGAAAGAGGTCCATTCTAAAAAATGCCTGTTGTAAGAAAATCGATACCTTTCATTCAGGAAATGCCGCCAAAATTGAAGCAGTAAAATGTACCACTTTTTAAAAGATATGTAACGCCCGATACGAAATTTACATTCGAATGTGAATTAGCAAAGCTTTGATTATGATTTTCATGTGTTTACTAAAAATTTAATAAGATAAATCTCAAATAAAAAACGAAAAGAAAAAATGAAATACGTTACCTGGAAGCAGCCATCTTGAATGTTTGAAAAAACGTGGGACTAGAATTTTAGTAAACAAACTGGTGTACGGAAAAAACGCCAAATAAGTAAAAATTCAAACTTTTACTAAGCCTGAAATCTACAGCCAAGTTACCGACTGATTATTACTTTATTGATTGCTGAAGCATGAGTTGTAGGTTCAAAAATTTGAAATTAAAATCAATGACCAATTAAGGTTAAACCCAGATCACGTCACTCGTGACTTTTATCAATATGACATCATTCGGGATGGTAGTTAAAAATTATATTTACTTGAGAACGACTTGGACATTAATCAATTAAATAATTGAAAAATACAATTTATATTTAAAACTGAAAATACAAAACAGTGAAGTTGAAGGTTATACCAAAAAAAAAACTGTTATTCGATACGCTCAACTCTCACTCACATGTCAGTATAAAAACTTTGTGATGAAAAATGATGAGCGTCAAGGAACTTATAAATCAATATTTGGAAAGGGTCATCAACAACATACCAAATATAAATCACCATTTGCTTTTTTGCAAAATACAAAAGCTCTAGAGAAATAATCATTAAATGCAAATAAATAATGTACGAGTATATATATATAAATATGCTTATAGAAAATAAATAATACATAAATAAACAGCAAAATAATTATGCTATGTTAATTTCAGTAGCCTTTTATCTGCTACTGAAATCAACATCCACAAAAAAAAATAATCAGGAAAAACCAAGTTAGTTATCAAATCTTACGAGTAATAATTCCGATTATCGTAAAAATAAATTTTTGGCATTTTTTTCTTATATAAATTTTTTTAAAAACATTTAAAAAGGCTCCACAGTCCAAATTTTAGTATTGCAGTCTTGTCCGACGGATACTAGAGTATTCTGATTTACCCAAGCCACTCTAGTGATTTGACTTTGAGGGTGGGCATCTAAAAATAAAAAAAAAAGTTTAGAATTGTTAAGTCCCAAATTTGAAATAATAGTTATGAAGAACTTACTTTTGATAATTGTATGTTTAGCTGGACTTTGAAGGCTCCAGATTATGATGGTAGTGTCCAAACTACCGCTAGCCACGAGTTTGCTATCAGGTGACCATGCAACTGTGTTAACGCGAGCATTATGAAATCCCCATTCCTTATTATGAGCCAACTGAAATGAAAAATAATATGTTTTAAAGAGTTATCTTCTTCTAGCAGGACTCGGGCGTTCGCTCACTAGTTTAGGATGAGTCTACGTAAAATTTATTCTTATAAGGCTCGCCCCGGCCCTTGCAAGAACCTCTTAGAGCCTTATTCAAACGTACCTGATAATCAGAAGACTTATAAAGAATAACTTTCCGATTAGCGTCGCAAGCTACGAGATATTCCCCACAAGGCGAATAAGAACAATCCGTCACAGGGCCCAAATGATCTAACTCCGTTTTTGGGCTTAAATTACTTCCAGTCAAAGTATAAATATGAACTTTATTGTCGACAGCACCTCCAATAGCAACGTCTGCATTATTAGGATTGATTGAAACGCAAGAAGGCTCGTAATTGACAGGCAGAGTTGAAACTTTTCTCCCATTTTGCACAACCGTTATTTCTTTCACAGATCCTGTGATAATAGTATCTCCTTTAACATCCATCCCTCTAGGTTGCGAGGCTAATTTTACATCCACACCTTGAATTAAAAAAAATAAATAAAAGTAAGTAGAGCTGGTTTCCTTTTCGGGCTGCGAAGCCAAAAAAAAATAATTTTTGGTTTTAAAAAAACTAACCTGTGTAGCTCTTAGAAGAGACACTTATTTGCTTAATACTGTCATCGATTCCGCAAGTATATACAAAATCTGATAAGGCTTTCATCCCGTTCATTTGATTTCCATGCCCGTTTCCTTGTACTCTATCATTACAACCAGTGGTTGAATCCCAGTAAGTTACGTATCCATCATGAGAACCCGTATAAATCGTTTGTTGATCTGGGCTTAAAGCCAAAACTGTAATCGGCTTGTTATGGCCCTTAACAATCCTTATCGGTTTCTCAGGATTATTAACATCCAAATAGTTAATAAACCCACTAAGAGATACTGTTAAGAGGTGTTGCCCTTGCCAGAGACAAGATACTTGCTGATCTTCAACCTGGTTTCCCATGTTAAACTCAGATATAACTTGTTTAGTTTCCACATCCCATAATTTACACATTTTATCTCCAGAAGCAGTTAGTAATTTATTCCCTTCTGGATTCCAAGCAACTGCGTAAACACCGCCCTTATGAGCTGGTGAACCTATTTCACCGATGAGATCAGCACTGGTTCCGTCATAAAGAAAAACTTTCCCGTCAAAACCACCGGAGGCAAATAAATTTCCCTGAGGTTGATACCTGACGGCTTGGACGAATTTAGAATGCTCTTGCTTGGTCATTTTAAATTTAAATGGAGGTCCTTCGAAAACACCAATGGTGTTGTCTTCACTCCCTGTTACTATTCTAAATGGTCTACTTGGTTTAAAATCTACTGAATTTATTGGTTTTGATTGCCCGGAGATTTCTCCCACGGACGTTCCTGTTTCAGACATGAATACATGCCCAAATCTTTCTCGTCCTTCACCAACAACAACCATTCTTTGATTATCTGGTGACCAAGAAATATCTTTGATTGGTCCACCAATTGGTTGAAACTCATTTTTTAACAAATGCTCCTTGTTAACTGTATCCCAAATTCTGATTTTCCCTGATTGATCTGTAAAAAAAATTTAAGTAAATAGAGAATATTTTCAAGTACAGTATAAGTCAAATAAATAAACTTACCTCCAGAGGCAATGTAAAATCCACTGGGAGAATATTTGGCTACGTTTACTGCACATGAATGTTCAGTATAAATGTCGGATATTGCAGGATTCTGCAAAAAACAGTTTTTTCAGTAAACCTTTTGCATACTTACACAACACCAATTTTACACTTACCTCAATATTTCTGATAATCACACTGTTCCCATTTGTGTATAAAAAATTTTTCCCTTTAGGATCACCCCCTAACACAATTGGTTGACCCCTTTGCGTCCTTGGTAAAGTAGCAAAAATATACTCTAAAAAAAAAAATAATTTCAAGTAAATTTAAGGTCCAATTTCAATTTTAAGAAATGATTCATTAAAAAAACAAGTTTTCAGAATATTTCCATATTTAGTAAAAACCTTTCAACATTTTTATCTTCTATTATTCATCTTGACACTGATATCGTTTAATATTCACAAATCCCTGTTTATAAATAAAACAATAATTGATGTTGTTCCACCAAAATATTGTAAAAAAAAAAGATCCCATGTGCCAAGTTTATTTCAAAACTCATAAACTTCCTGTATATATCATTCAACTCAAATTAAATCTTCAAAATTGCTTAGCATGTGACATTAGTAATTCTTATTTTAATGCTTTTAAAATGAAAACGATTCACTTAAAATATTCACGATCTCTGACTAATATACATGTTCACATTAAATAATGAAATCAAAACCTAACCTACTACTTTCCCCGGAAAGACCGTATCCCATTCTTACATTCAACTTTAACCGCACTTTAACAGGTAAAGTACTTAACATCAAGAGTTGAAATTATCATGACTTTATCACACCAAAAAACTTACTATTAGAATATGACATTGCGGCTGATAATAAGTATAAACTTCTAACTAATTTGAGATAAAAATATCGAAATATATAACTTTCAGCTTGGACAACGTTGACGCCTTCTCCTTTGAGTCGTTTCCTTTTTTGGTATTTTTTCGTCGGTCGTGAACTTTGCTTCTGCCATAAACGATAGCAAAAATGTTTTGAAAAAAGGCGGTGACTTGCTTTTGCGCAATGCAAATTTTCCCTAGTTACGGCGGGCGTTATCGATGTAAACAAAACAAATAGCTTTAGCCATGTAGATTTCTTTTTGTAATAATTGTGTTTAAATTTGATTTATCAACTGCGTGTAAGATTTTGAATCTTGCGAGAGAAACGGAAAAATGAGTGTCGCAGGCGGATGTGTAAGTCATTTCAGCTATTTGTTAAATTGAGCGAAAATTTTTAATAATATTTTGTTGCAGGTTGATTCACCTGATGATATTCATAAGTATATGTTCATTGTAGAATGGTATGATCCTGTTGCCCAGCTGGTGAAAAAATATTTATTTACGTTTTATGCTAATGATCAATCCGTTGAACTGGTAAGTATTTTCATGAGCTAACCCTACTTTTTTTCTTAATGAAAATTGTTCATAATTACAATTTGTTTCAGTATGATTTAAAAAATCACAGATCTTTTCTCCGAAGATGCAAGCAGGAAGGTATTCATCTGGAGAACTTGTACAAAACATCAATAGTCAGTATTATGTCAAGGCAAATGAAAATCGTTGAATATGCAAATGCCAAAACTAAACAAAAGTTTGAAGTTGAATTGTCACAGTAAGTTAAAAAAAATTTGAAAACAAAAAAATTTTTACCAGTGCATATTAAAAAATATTTTTTCTGGTAGGACTTTTTGTATGGTCAAACCAGATGTAGCTCATCGAAGTGGTGAAATCATTACATTTCTCCTTGAACATGGATTTAAAATAACAAAATTGAAAATGGGAACAATGACTGCAAAATGTGCTACTGAATTTTATAAAGAACACCAAGGGCAACCGTTTTTCCCGTAAGATTCATCAATTTTTTAAAAGTGCCTTAAAATGATTGGAGTCAAATATTTAAAACAATTTAATTTTCAGAGGATTAGTAAAATTTATGCAATCTGGACCATCAGTAGCCATGTCCGTCATAGGAGAAAATGCCTTGAAAAGGTGGAGAGAAATGATTGGGCCTACAGACTCTGAAATTGCTAAGAAAGAAGCACCTCATACTCTGAGAGCAATTTATGGGACTGATATTAGCAGAAATGGTGTCCATGGTAGTAAAGATGAAGATCATCAACTTGTGGTATGTTTACGATTTGTAACTTTTTTCTCAAAAAGCATGAAAATATTTATCTTTTTTTTTTTTCAGGAAACAGAAATGTGGTTCCCCAAAAATCCGGATGCAAGCAAAAAATCTGACTACATTCTCCCTACTTGCATTTTAAAAAATACAAGTTGCTGCCTCATAAAACCTCATTCTGTGCTAGACGGAAGTGTTGGAGCAATTTTAAATTACATAGATGAAAACGGCTTTAAAATAACTGCAATGGAGATGTTTAGCCTAGATGTTCCAACTGCAGAAGAATTTTTAGAAGTTTATAAGGGAGTTGTTCCTGAATATCAAGTGAGTTCATAAAATTTTTGCCAGGACTAGTTTCAGATTTTCTGAATTAATATGCTTTTTGTGCTTTTAGGCTATGGTAGTACAGTTGACATCTGGACCAGTATTAGCCATGGAAATTATGGATATTAACAACCCTGAGTGTTCTCAAGAAAATTTTAGAAAATTAGCTGGGCCAACAGATCCTGTAAGAAATTTTTTCACTCATCTTCATATAAAAAATAAACAATTAATCTAAAAATTCTTTTCCTTTCATTTTAGGAAATAGCTAGAAAGTTAAGACCAAATACGATAAGAGCTAAATTTGGTAAAACTAAAGTTATGAACGCTGTTCATTGTACTGATTTACCTGATGATGCAATCTTAGAAGTAGAATATTTCTTTAAAATATTGCAAATTTGAATATATGTATCAGATTGTATTTTTTATACTTTGAGATTTTTTTATTTTAATAAAAATCTTTTTTACCTGGAAATGTCAAGGTTATTCAAGGCGATACTTCCATTCCATACCTCGGTTAATTCAATTCTAACATAATAACAGCAGCAGTTTGTGATTTCAAAGAGAAACGTTCCAGCACTATTTGTTCCTTTTCTTAACTTTTCAGACGGATGATCACATTCCCCTAAAAGTAGGAAAACAAAACAAAAAAACTGAGGTCAAATACAGAATGAAGCAATCACGTTTGACTTTAATAACGTTGTTTTATGAATTGCCTCAATCTATAATCAACACCACACAATTTTATATTTTTCTTTTATATAATTTTTTTTATTTAACATCCCCAAAACAACGGAACACAATATATTATAGCCTCCACAACGTATAATAAAAATAATAATTTACAACATACCTCATAGATTCAGTCCACAAGGGGTGAAATATTTCCAGTATAAAATATCACACAGTCTTGCTGATAAAAAACATTTTCAATTACAACTATTGATTCTGTTTTCGTGTATCAGTGAACAAAATCGTCACTACCACATTAAAATTTGTATTCGTCCAAAAATATTTAAACATATTTAAATTTTAAAAAACTGATTTGAATTAGTAAATCTTTGGTTTCAAACGATTAGGAAAACTGCGATGCGTATGCATGCATGATGCATGCGTGTTTTTTGCAAAACAAAAACACGCAACAATGCAGCCAACATAAATTAGTAACTTTTTAACAGTGTTTTTATTTTTCTTAAGTTGGCAGTAAAAAAACGAAACAATTTTTTACATTTTTAATTTTTATGCTTGATTCGAACGTAATGATGAATTTAAATCCATCGGTTGCCTTTTTTTTTGATCCCTAAAGAAAAATCGGAAGCAGTACACGATATTATAACGTAAATAAAACCCCCAATGTACAAAAATATGGACATAAATAATTTTCTTATTGTCTTTTTGTGAAAAGTTTTTAAAAATTAGCTGCCTAATTTCAGTTACATTTTTTATTTTACTTCAGAAAAAAGGCCGAAAAATCATTTTTTCATTAGCAAACATACTAAGCGCCTGTTAAATTCGAATAACTTTTAAAGCATTCGATATGTTGATTTTTATTCTGAGCAATTATAAAACATTTTAAGTCTGAGGCGCTTTATTGATGATGTACAAAGGGTCGAAAAAATTTTTACGAGAAAAATCTTTTTTTCCCCTGTACACTTTACAATAATCATTCAGATAGGTAACATTATCAATTGTGATTTCCGGTAATTCACTCCGATTCATATATATTCTTAACAATTAAACAGCCTAATTTAAACTCTAAAAAAAAATTCAAGAGGCTTTGAATAATTAATGAATTTGTTGCAAATCAACAAAAAAACTAAAGAAGCTTCTAAAAACGGATGTGCCACTAAAAAAATATCATTTATTGCCTTCACATAAGCGTGCACTAAATTAAAAAAAGCATTAATTTTGAGATCTAACCATTTATTTCTTTAAATCATTCTGTTATTTCCCCTAAATAAAATACGATTCCCGATTTAAAAGTGCAGGCATATGCTGCTTCAACTGAAAATGTATATTTTTAAAAAATATAATCCGATTTATTATGGTAATCTTTTTTTTTTTGTATCCAGTCTAATGCACTTGAGACTAGAAGCAATGGCACTTTAAAAAAAATAGCGAAAATTAACATAAACTACATCTATAAAATTAAATAAAAATCATGTAAACAGCCCAAAAACAGAAGAGGTAAAGAAGAAAAAAAAATGAATAGAAATGAAAAATAAAACAACAAATTCCCCAACGAAAACAAATATTCCAATACTCATCATAGTACAACACACAAATATAAATTTCGAAAAATTAAGTTTTTAAAATATAGAACGTTCATAGTTTTTTCTTGTTTTATGATAAAATTTTACAAAAAAAAAAAAAATTAATTATTTATAAGCGAATAATTTTTTTTCTTTTTTAGATGTTACTTAAATGACTATCAGCTGGTAAAAATCAATTAAATTTTAAAAATTAATTCAAGTATTAATTTTGTAGAAAAAGCCGTAGTTTTGTATAGGTCATTTTAAAATTGCGAAGAATTTTGATTTTATTTTTGGCTTTCAAGATGGGATGAACAAAATTTATAGCAGACTTCTTATTTTTTCATCAGTGAAAACTATTTGTAAGGAACTCGCGTCAGTTAACAAAAATTCTAAACCAGTTATGAGCTATTCTCAAGTATTTTAATTTATACACGGATTTTTTTTCTTTTCAACTTCCCAAAATTACTTTAAAATTGTTACTTGAGTTCCTGGCAGAAACTTATTTTTTCTACTGGGAACAAAGTCACCTAGTTACTGGTAAAAATATGTTTTTTAAAAGTTCACTACACCTTCTTTTTGTCTTAAGTAAAATCAACAATTATTACGATTAAAATTCGTCGAAAATACTACTCGAAAAGAATGGGTAGATTATTTTACACAAATTTTACAACAGCTGATAGACATATCCTATACGCAGTCATCTACACTGAATTCTACTAGCAATATTATTTCAATTATTTTAGGACTAAAATTTGACTACTTTTTAATATAATCATCTATATATATAATATGTAACTATATAAATTTATTTTTTTTTCATTTTACTAGAAGGCCTTCTTCTATAGTTTTCATATATTTGGTAACAACTTAATTCTTTGGTAACGAAAACGTAAAAACAGTCGTTACCGCAAGCGGCAAATAAAATTTTTTTCCCATTATTTCAAAGTGGAAAAAAAAGAATAATACCTCTAATCCAATAGGAACAACAATTAACAAAAAAAAGTTTGATTTGAAAATATTATTGACTGTTTTAAAAAAAGGCTTTTAAGGCACAAAATTGATTGTAATCTGATTTTTAAAATCGATTGGCACTTTCGAAATTTTTTAGAATTTTTTTCCTGGACTCGATTAAATATTTACAAAAAATGGAAGATTAATTTTTTTTAAAACGTAGTTAACTACTTGAAACACGAATGGCACTGATTTATAGGAAGGAGTTAAGATGCTATACAACTAATATAAAAAAAAGGGGATCTAACAGCTTACTCACTAAACTCTATCACTTTCAAAAAAAGAATTATTTTAAAAGGCCTCGTTAAAAACTGATTATGATTAATTATTATTATCACCACTCTGACCGACATTGAAAGCTGCATTTTGCTGAGGCGGTGGCGGCGGCGGCGGCGGCGGTTGCTGCTGCTGCTGCTGTTGTTGTTGTTGATCGTCATTCCTTGGACGTTTATTACTTTCCCCTTTTCCTTTTTTATTTCCGCATTCTTTTCCCTCGCTAGGATGACGATATGATACGTGTTTTCGTAAGGCATCTCTCGAACGAGATACATGATTGCATACAGTGCAGGCGTACTGAACGTTTTGATGAGTCTCCAAATGAACTCTTAGATTATACTGGTTACTTAACTGTTTCCCGCAAACGTAACAAGTAGCGTAAACTTTACTTTGACTCGGAGTACTAAATGATTTTCCTAAAGCGGTTTTCGTATCTCTAAAACTTTCTATAGTGGAATTTCCTCCACCAGAGTCATCTGATGACGGACTTTGCATATCTAAAAAAAAACGCAGAACATGAGTTCACTTATCGTCCGAGTACCAAATTTAGAAAAACTCAAACGTGCAAAACTTTTTTTAGAGGCACCATTAAATACAAAAAATTTGATCGAGCTTTTATGTTCAACCAAAATAAAAACGAATTCTAAAGCAACTCACCTGATTTCATTTCTACAGAAACATTAGCAGTAGGTGTAATATTAGGATCATCATCATTTAAATCATTTCCGTTATCAGTCTCTGGGTTTTCCAAATTAATTTCAGTTTCACTTTTAACTCTTACTTTTGACAAATCCTGCGCTTGAGCCTCATTCAAATCACTCTGATCACTTGAAAATTTAAATCCTTCTGACTTTTTATGCAAAGGCAGCATTCTATAAAACAAATCCAAGGATTCTTTTGGAGGAATTGGATATTGATTTGAAAACACGTTTGAATCCATCTGCCTTATTGATGAAACAGGTTTCTTTGATTTCCCTTTTGAGGTTCCTTTTAAACTTTTTGAGCTATTACTCATCATTTTCAATGTACTATCATCAAACGGATTGAATTTACAGTTAAAATTTTTTAGTATATCAAATTCTGCGGATTTATTGGTATTATTCTCGTTTAAGTCTTTGTAATTCTTTGGTTCTGACTGAAGAAATGGTGACTTGAATAGGTTATCTTCGTTTGTACTATTATTGAAAAACACGTGGTTTGGACTAGTGGTTACATTTAATTTAGGACGTTTTGTAGCTGAAGCCCCTGAAGGCTTATTACTTGCAGTTTCACTTGTATTTTTTTCATTAGCCTAAAATAACGAGTATTTTAAAATTTAAATTTCAAAATTTCTAATCAATAATATGTGTAACTTACCCCATTGACCTCAGCTAATCCTCTTATATGAAGTGTATCAGCCATGCTAAGAAGGCCAGGTAGCTGTTCCTGGTATATATTCACTTCTCCACTGTACATGAAAGTCACTAGAGCACATAAATCTCGGAAATTCATTCCAGGGAGGACTATTACCGGATGCTGGAACGGTTGTAGCTCTTTGAATATCTCCCGAAAATACTGGCTGCATGCCGAGAGGACAACTCGGTGAGCCCGTAAATTTCGACCTCCAGCCGATAAAGTAACATCAGTCAAGTCATCTCCATCGAGAAATTGAGGCAGAGAAGCGAGAAGGCTGCTTTGGTAGTTATGCCAGCGCAAACAGAACTGCTGCTGGTCTGAGCCCATGACACTGCAGATCACAAATAATTATTCCGTGTATAATAAAAAGTCATTTTCAAACATTTAACAATAATATTTGTTAACGCGAGCTAAATAAATCACTTCAATAATTCATTTAAAAAAATTTTTGCTTTGAGACGTGTATGAAAGGAAGATGGCGCCCACCTCCCACATCATTGGTGTTCTATTCTTATCCACTGGAGCTGGACCTGGATTTTTTTGACCTGGGAAAACTTTAATTCCCTATCTATAACTGTTATTTTAAAGGAAAGAGGTTAGGATTGTTGTGTAGGTATGTGTGGATATCGAATCAAGTTCACAATTTGTAACATCACAATAATTTTTTAAAATGAGAAGTGAATTTACCTATTGCTAAGAGAAAATAATCTTCATGGACACGCGACCAGCAGACGGTTCAAAACAACTGATAATTCAAGGAATAAAAACTCACCGCCTTTCAAGCTTTCCTTTGACGAAGTTCTTTGCCCACAGCAAATTTGACTTCAACGGTTATTTTCAAGTAAAAAAAGAAATCGTTTGTCACTATGGAACAATTTTCGGGACAAAATGAAGATTTTTATGAGAAATATACGGGAGACGATTTAAATATGCAAGCTAATATCAAGGCTATCTTAAATTTAGTCCATGAAAACAGAGGTAAGTTAGAAACAAATGAATGGCTCCTGTTTTAATTCCTGGGTATGCAAGTTCATACTTGGTGGCTGTAAAAAATTGAGTGAAAACAGAGAATGCATACCTAATCATTCGAATAGCTTACCTTATTTAAGTTTTAACTGTTCTTTAACCATTATATAGATTGGTCAGACTTTAATTTTAACAATTAAATATATTTCACAACGAATTTCAAGATACTAAAAATGGCTGCCACTTTTAATTTGCCTTTAATTAATCGCACAGCAATTAATTTATCTTTTATCATTTTATAGTGCAGGTAAAGGAGTTACACGCTCAATACGCAGTCAGCTTTTCAGAAACGATAAATTCCTTCATAAATAGGTTAGAAGATATTGGCGGTCATTATGATGTCATGATCCAGCAATTAATATCAAGACGTGAGAAAATCTTAGAAAAAACTAATTTAGTACTTCAGAAACATTCTTCATCCTCGATTAGTGAACACCAGTAAATGTAGTTAAAAACAAAATAAAAACAAAATTTGGTAAAAAAAAATTACTGCAATTTATTTCCACCGGAATCCATTTTTATAGCTTTAAAAAAGTCAATATCAACCATATCCATGTTATTTTAAAAAATAAATATGCTCAAGTACGTTTTTTAAAGTAGCACAATATCGCATAACAATTCGGAATACTGCATATCAACATCCTGCAATACCGTCAATAAACGACTCTTAATTCTCACTTTGAAAACGATTAATATAACAACTTCGTTCGATCGATCTTTTTTTTTTAAAAACAAATCGTTTTCCCTACAGTTTTAATATTTACAATGTACAACAAAATCATTTCTTTAATTTAAAAAAAAGAATTATGCTAAAAGTCTTTGAACTCAGTTCATTAATTCTAATCAGAGGAAAACAATTTCTAAAACTAAGGGAAATTTTTTTTTTAGTAATGCTAGAACATATCACAATAATTTACAGGTAACTGGGAAGAAATACCAATGGAAACTTGATATTTACATTTAATCCTCAAATTTAAATTCGCTACGGCCGTAAAACTTTAAGGCCTTATCCTGAATTTTTTTTAAACTTATTTGATCTAATCAAAAAAGAATTAAGAAACTATTAATCATACAGTAAATTAAAGTGTTTTACAATTAAAAATTTTTTTCGAAAGCTCCCTCTATTAATGGAATGATTAATCCTATTATTAAAAAAATGAAATGAAATGAAATTTATAGGAACAAAAAAAATGTTCATAAAAACAAATCACAATCACAATATTAGTTTTCATTTATTATTTATCGCCTTGCGTATAAAAAAAATGGTTTATGGCTACATTAAGGCGATGCTGGCAATAATAAATGAAAAACTTTATTAAAAGAGAGAGCACATCACTTTTTTTTAAATTTTTAGGTATTCGATTGATGAACATGAAATTTTTGATAAATGCTAATTATTGCAATAAATTAATTGATAGGTTGGATGAACTCAAGTCTTAGGTTGTTCCATCTTCATTTTAAAAATATACTTCGCTTTAAGCTAAAAACATTCGTAATTCAGTTTATCCGTTTAAAAAAAAACAGTTTGCCGCGAATCTAATTGCGGCGTGTTGTTATTATTTACTAAAAAATGAAGATTAAACAGATTTGGGGCCGTTTACAGAATCCTGATGGCTTAAGCCATGACTTTAGTTCAAATCAACATAAAAGATGATATTAATTTTAAACACAACCTATTTTATATCTTTACTGAGACTTCATAATGTATAAATTATCACCTAAAAAAAAATTAGGGAAGCTTTTCACCACTTCCCACTTCGTTTATAAGCGTTTTAAAATCAATTCGTAATGGTAACCATTACCAACGAAATGCTACCGCGAGTCAATAAATCCTTCGTTACTAGACGTGCTACTAGCCTGCGAGGTTTTCGACGATCCCCTCCTTCTCATTGGCAATTCGAAATGCCACGATTCCTCACCGATTGACTGAGATAATGGAGGTCTGGCTTTAATACCATAGGTTGTTGGTCTTTCATCAGGGCAGCGAGAGAGCATTAATTTCAATAATTCGTACTGAAAATAAAAGGACAAAATTTCATTATACTGATTTATTATAGTGGCTATTGGGCTTAAAAATTTTAAATTTTCAACTCACCTCATCCTTATAAGACTTCTGAAACGAGTCCGTAAAAATATTCTGCTTTATATCCTGAAGAACGTGTATCCTCTCCATTTGAGTGTTGAATGGCACCAACAACTCGAATAAAATTAATCCTAACGAATATATATCCACCTTATAATTATAAGGCTTTCCTGATAATTGCTCCGGGCTCATATATAGCTGCGTCCCGACTTGAGCTGTATGCTTTTCATTTTCTAAATTAAGCTTGAAAGATCCGCAAGGGGACATTTGCCCATCATTTTCAGTCATTGCGGTCACAAGCCCAAAATCTCCGACTTTAATTTGATCGTCTAACGAAAAAAATATATTCGAAGGTTTGAGATCACGATGAATCAAGCCACGTAGATGAACATATTCAACCGCTTGTAATATCTGCTCGAATATCTTCAATACGTAATTATAATCCCTATCCTTGTTTATGGCCAGCCATTCCTTGAGACTTTGTCGTTGGCACAATTGCATTTGGATGTATAAATATACTTTGTTGGGACTGTGTAAGGGAGGACTAGAATGTTGGTCGAATGTGAGAGAATTAGGACGGGCTGGTTTTTGTGAAATGCAATCGTTCGATTTGATCGAAGATTCTTTATCGGAAGTCGTCATCGTGATGACGCTTTCTTTGTCTTTTGTCTCGTTTCTCTCACTGTGAGCATCGAAGACGATGTAGGAATCGCTGATATCGTTTTGTCTTGATGCTATATGATTTGAAAAATTATCTTCGGTATCTAAGGAATCTACGTTTAAAAATACTGATGATTTTCGATTGTCGTCTAATGCAGCGAGGCTGTTTGGATTGGACGTGGCTTCAGTCGTTGAATACATGTCCGAGTTACTGGAAATATAAAAAGAAATTTAAGGAGAATGAAGATTAAAGAAGTTTTTCCATGTCAAAACTAGTTCTTTAAGAATATTTTCTTCCTGAGAAATTTATTCAGTATATTTATCTTGTCAAATAAATGTTTAAAAATTGTTCTTGTTAAATCCTTTTTTTTTTTTTTGAAAATTTTTTTTTCTGAAATAAACTTTTTTTTAGGTCACAATTTTAATTCCAGAAATTTTTTAATAGGTTTTTTTTTAGAGCTTTTAAAATTAAAAGTAATTTTGATTCTTAAATTTGCAAACGTTTTCCCAACTTACCAGACGTTCCACGAGCTATCCTGGTCCTCTTGCCACCCAGGAGGAGGGCATTCCGTCCATGCGTTAAAATACCTCACAATATTATGATGATCCAATTTCGCCAAAGCTTTAACTTCCCTCATAACTCTATCCCTTGATTCCTGTCGATTCGGCAACGTTATCCTCTTAATAGCATAATGACAATCATCTATTTTATTTTTAGCTTCAAAAACAACACCGAAACCTCCTTTCCCTAAGCAATTAACAGGATCGAAGTCGGCTAAATATCGAGATGTATATTCCTGAGTTAACTGAGATTCTGATTCTTTTCGAATCTTCTCACTGTTAATGCTACTCCCAGAATCAGATTCTCTAAACGGGATTAAAGCCGTTTGTTCTCCTGATAGCTCTCTGTATTTCCAAAGTAATATTCTCCTCGTGAACATGATATTGAACACAACGGCAGTGGTTAAGCTAATGATAATAACTTCCTTCCACCAATACCAAAGAGAAACGATTACAATTTGTACTGGAGTTTCTTCTTCAGTCTCGTTCCCGTTTTTCTCGTTTAAATTAGTAACACCATTTTCTTCAGGCTGAATCGTTACGTTACATAATCCTTCTTCTGAATCTTTCAAAGCTTCTTCTGTGTATAAATAAAAACCGTTGCCTTCTACATATGGAGATGCGTACAAAACTGATAAAGCTGTTGTTTTTCTTTGATCTGTATCATCGTCAATAAGAGCAACATCATTTTCGTCGTCTGCTTTGTCCTCGATTAATCCCATATTTTTGCTACTAACTAGTACGGGCTTCCATGGTATTCTTGGGAAGTCATGTTCATTCGTAATTAAATGCAGGCCGAATTTAGCAGCGACTTCTTGCCTTTTTCTCTGCATTAGCACGCTTTCTTGAATATAAAGCTGTAAAAAAATTCATAGAAAATGATGTAAATGAAAATTTAAAAAAAAAAAAACTTTTTACCGGCCACTTACTTGTTTATCATGCATTCCAACATATAGACTAGGAGAAAGAGATAATTCAGAGTTGCCAGGCGCAGAGCCACCAAATAAGTCAATGTCATTTAATTTCCCTTTGTGAATTTGCCAAGCGTTAACTATTGGAGAATCAAACTAAAAAAAAACACAATATTTAGGACAAGAGCTAAATAAATCAAAATGGAGGAAAACTGAAGTTGTACCTTATGCTTCCAGAGAACCTTTGAAGGGTTGTTAATGTCAACAGCACAGATCAGGCCTTCAGGTACAATTACTTTAAGCTGATAGTTAATTTGGGTTTGAAGCTGGCCGTGACATTCGGATAATAATTTTAAATCATGTTGGGCGACGCTAAAATTCCACCTTTCAGAGCCCGTTCGAGGTTCTACGGCACGAACGATTTGTCCAAGACGTTGAATTACTAAAATATCGCCGACGTTTGATGAACGAGAGTCATTGCCACAACCTTTCATTGAACATTCGTATAAAATTCTGCCGTTTTGGAGAGAAACGCCAAACGTATGGCTTTCTTTTCCTCCTAAATTAAAAAAAATTCTGGTTAAAAAAACGATTTACAAAATTTTTAGTCTTTCAGCTCAAAGCCATAAATTTTTAGAAGATAAAAATTTTACAGGATTAAGGATTTAAAAAATAGGGCTAAATTAAGATAACTGCACAGTTAATAATCAGTAAATTCCAAGCCAAAAAAATTGACGAAACTGCTCAAAATGTCATGACTGTTTTTTGGCTCGTTTAATTTTTATAAAAAATTTTAAAAATCGACTAAAATTTTTAAGGTCAAGGTCATTTTTATCAAAAAATCTTCGAGCAAGTGAACGTGACGTCAAAGGATATGCTTACGCCATTCTTCTCTAGCTAAAACCAGCTCAAACTAGTATGTTAATTGCGTTTTGGAATTCTAATTTTGAGCCATTGCCTAAAAAAAATTGCGGGCTAAATAGGCCAAACATCTAATGGCAATAGTGTGAGATTGACTGTTAAATTTATTAAGAGCCTAAATATTTAAAAAAAAAATAAAACTTTGGGCTTTGATGTGTTTAATTTCAAAGACTCGACTACACCTGAGAATCTGTAAAAAGCTAAAATTCAAATATTCTTATAAAAAAATATTGCTTCTAATCATTTTTTACAATTATAGCAATAATCAATTTTCATTTTTTAATTGTACATCAATTAATACAGTAGCAACAGCTGATCATCGTTTTTGCTAGATAAATTTCTTGACCTTGGCCCAATTCTCAAAAAAAAAAAAATGATTCCCAGTTTCTTGATCATTCCTTTCTACATGAGCATGTTCAAAAGACTTTGATCGAAATACTAATGATAACATTAAAAATAAAACCATAACATCAGCTGATCGTTTATTTTGGGCAAAAAAGTTTCATGGACTTTGATTCAACCATCAAGCAAAAAAAATAGACAGAAACAAATTTTTCCATATTATGTAATTAGTCATTAGACTGCTGAAAAATAAATTCCGAAGAAGATAGCTAACTTGATAACTCAACTAATCTCATTATTGCCCTGGCAGCTCTACAATTAAAAAAATCGGAAAAAGCAGCTGGCAAAGCTTGAAAATAAATTTCGAATCAATCTAATTAGTAATTGATTCTGACAGGAAAAATTGTAAAAAACAAAGCTCTCAAAAAAAAAACAGGACAGAAAGTAAAAAAAAAAAAAAACGGACTCACCTGATATCACCAAATCATCTGAATATCGGAATGACGCTTGAAGTAAATGATCAGCTGTCACTGGAATGGCTTCTATATTTTCTCCATTAAACTTATACAACCCTCCACTTAAAGATGGAATCATTCTTACTAGGTGACCATAATTTGTAAGCTATAAATAAAAAAATAATACATGTAAAAAGATGTATCATCTAATTACCTTGCTTCAACAAGTGCCATCAATTAAAAGGTCAGTGCTACTTTAAAATCTTGATGTAAATAAAAATTGCACAAGATCTGCAACAACTAATTTTTCAATAAAAATATTCAATTAGCCCAAACGATTAAACAGTTGAATTATTTAATTAAGGCAGGGCAGTTTTATAAATTAAATTTCACTTCAGGCACCTTGTACTTTCCAAAAAAAAAAATTATGTATTTGTCGCTAAGCCTTTAAACATACCTCCAGTTTGTGAATACTAGAAGAAAGCATTGGCTCAGATCCAGGATGAATGCTCCATACAACAGATCCCTCATTATCAGGATTTAAAGCTGTTACCCTTCCATCCAAAGTACTCACAAAAACATATCTGCAAAAAGTATCCATCACAATTTTTTTCTCCTCATATTTAAACGATCTTCTTTAAGAATATTTTTTACACTGATTATAATTGAGCAATATTTTGATTATCAAACAAGATATCCCTTTCCTCACTTCAACCCTAACTGAGCCGATGCAGATTATTTTCCCGCCCAAGGTCATTCCACGATGACTCATCCGCTGATGGTCATGAAACTCTCAGGTAAACAAGCTAGTACCGATATCTTCATTCATCACGACATTTACAATCATTTTTAAACAATCTGAATAAAAAACACGACTTACTTATTCGATGATTCCGTAAGGCCACAAAATGGTAAACTTTCTTTAAGCTCTTCAGCGTTAACATTTATGAAGAATAATGAAAACACCATAAACAGATACAAAAATGATTTTAGTCCATGACGAAGAGATATTGAAATCATTTTGGAAATGATGAACCAACCCGCACCATATTAAAACACGATCATTTTAATACTTTTTAATAAACACACTTGTCAAACCAAAAACAAGATTGTTTTGCAGTGGCTGCTTTGTATATCACGTGTTCTCGCATAATTTCCCCCTACCATGAATGATGAAACTTTCAACTATGAAAAAGTACTGCTAATACTAAAAGTTTCGAATCATAATCACTACTCCATTATAGCACAAAAATACTTATTTTAAAAAAAACTAAAATTAAAAATTATTCTTAATCTGAAAATTAATTAACAAGTAGACACGACTTCTCCCGTCGGTTGGAGAAAATGACGTGTATATGTTTGATCAGCCATATTGAGAATGACGTCATTTTCCTTGGTTTTCGTCTGCTTTTCCATGGAAAAAATTCAAAATGGTGACCGCCAAAAATAACAAAAAATGATTTTATTTTAATTTTCCCCCTTATTTTTTTAAAATATGTATTTCTTTTGATTTAATAATAAAAATAAAGTCAAAATAACAAATGCATTCATGCAAACAAGTAACTTAACTTTAATTGAAAAATAAAAAAAATTGTTTCAAAGTAGCAGACGATACGCAGCATGCACAAGGAAACAAACCGAATTTCAACCACTTGAATTAAATTGTCATGAAAACAAAGATGTAGGTGGTAATCTAATTTTTTTCAAACGATATGATTATCATTACCATATAGTTTGTGTGTTATCGGAAATGGTTACGTAAATATTTTTAAGATAAATCGTTAATTTACTCGCAATGGAAATTGCAAAGTCGTTATTCGGAGATCGTCCTCATGAAGGCTACGCTGGAAAGGAAGATTATAACGTATGTCATTGAAATTTATAATTTCCTGAATGATTATTTCTCGTAAAACTGTTTAAAACGTAAAAAGCATTGATATTTCGTTGTTGAAGACCGATATAAGTAATGGTTGTTTTGGTTTTATCACAGAAAAAAGTGGAGACTGCAGTATCAGAAGATGAAGAATGCACTGACAATTTTGACTGCCAATCTCCAGATGAAATATCAAACTGTGACTTGTCAAAAGAAGGGAATTCACCCATACCAGGTGGCCCTTTTTCTGCCTTGAATACATCAATGCTTCCTCATGAAATATTAAATCGTCTTGGACATCAAAGTGATGACCCCAATTCCCAACCTGAATATAGATTTGACGAATTTGGTTTTCGAGTTGAGGAAGAGGATGGACCTGAACAAAGTTCTAATAAGTTACTTAGTATTCCGTTTTCGGAAGACCCACAACATAGGTAAAAGGGTTTTAGCAAAAATTATTTAAATGAGTGTCATGTTATTGATTTGATCTGACATTTTCTAACCTTTCAGATTACAATGGATAGCACATTTAGAATTTAGTCATAATAAAGAGGTTTCTGAACTGACTTGGGATCAAGTTGATGCCCGGTTACCTAAAACTGAGAAATTAAGATCAATGGTTAGGGAGGGTATTCCTCATTCTTTACGACCTCAATTATGGATGAGAATGTCCGGAGCTTTGCAAAAAAAGATGACGTCTGAAATAAATTATAAGGAAATAGTAAAACTTTCAAGTAATGATTCATTAATGACGTCTAAACAAATAGAAAAAGATCTTCTACGAACAATGCCAGGAAACGCTTGTTTTAGCCATTCAAATAGCACTGGGATTCCCAGATTAAGAAGAATTCTTCGTGGGCTTGCCTGGCTTTATCCAGATATAGGGTAAGTGAATAAATTGTATTATCGTTTGTCTATTTCAATACTTGAAGGAGGACTTCAAGCTATTTTAAATTGGCCTTTAAATTAAAAAATTAATCCAAATCTTTGAAATCTTTTTAAGATATTGCCAAGGCACAGGAATGATTGCAGCTTCATTGTTACTGTTTATCGAGGAAGAAGATGCTTTTTGGTTGATGGCAACAATTGTAGAAGACCTTTTACCTGCTTCTTATTACTCCTCAACACTAATTGGTATTCAAGCTGATCAAAGAGTTTTAATATCACTAATAGGAAATTATTTACCAGATATAGATGTTATTTTAAAAGAACATGATATTGAATTAAGCCTTATTACTTTACACTGGTTTTTAACGTTATTCGCATCTGTTGTTCATATGAAAATCCTTTTAAGGATTTGGGATCTGTTTTTCTTCGATGGTTCTATAGTTCTTTTTCAAATTACACTAGGGATGCTTAAAATTAAAGGTATATTTTATTTCTTCAGCAATTTTTTTTGTTGAAATAATTTGATGTTTATTTTTAAAATTTTTAGAGCCAGCTCTTGTTTTGTCTGAAAATTCTGCTCAGATTTTCAATTCCTTGTCTGATATACCAGGCGAAATCGATGATGTTGAGATGTTGTTGGATGTCTCTTTTCGAATTACTTCGTCTTTGAACAATATGATTATCGAAACGCATAGGCGGCGTCATTTAGCTTATTTAATGGCGGATCAGGGAGCGCTTGTTGGCAACCCTGAAGCGGTACCAAATTTGCCAAAACAACATCTTAGCAGGTAAAAAAATAATTTAAGTCATGTGAAACTTCTTTTTGGAAGGCATTGCAGTTCTTAGAAAGCATCCCTTTGTACAAACCGATTTTGTTTTTTAGGCGCCACATAAAAAAATCAAAATCAATGCTTCAGCTCTTATTATTTGGGGAAGAAACTGCTGAAGACGACATCAAATCTAAAAATATAAAACACACTGAAATCCTAGTTGATTTAAGGGAATCTATTTTACAAATAGCGAGACATTTCATGTCTGTCGATCCGAAACTGAGTAAAGTAGTCCTTGTACCTGATTATAGCATGGAATCTCATGCACTTGATCATGAGAATTATGTTAATGTTTCTAGAACTAGAAAAAGAAGAGCCAAAGCTCTTTTAGGTAAGTTTCGAGAAAAAGAATTCTTTTTAAATTTTGAAAAGACATTAAAATTTTGTTTTTATTTTACAGATTTTGAGCGGCACGATGATGATGAATTAGGTTTTAGAAAAAATGATATCATTACTATTATTAGTCAAAAAGACGAACATTGTTGGATAGGCGAATTAAATGGTTTGAGGGGCTGGTTTCCTGCTAAATTTGTAGAATTATTAGATGAAAGAAGTAAGCAGTACTCTTCGGCTGGGGATGATAGCGTTTCAGAAGCTGTAACTGATCTTGTACGGGGAATACTTTGCCCCGTTGTTAAACAAGTTTTGGAGCATGGGATGAAACGACCGAATTTTTTGGGTAAATTAATGTTTTTATTTTTTTTAAATAAATAAAATCGAGAAACTTTGTTAAATTTGGATTTTTTTAGGTGGGCCATGTCATCCTTGGCTTTTTATTGAAGAAGCTGCAACCAAAGAAGTTGAAAGGGACTTTAATTCAGTTTACAGTAGGCTGGTTTTGTGCAAAACATATCGATTAGATGAGGATGGAAAAGTTCTAACACCGGAAGAGGTAATTTTTTTTTTTGACAAGTTCGTAGCTTAAAATAATTCTCTTATACTTATTTAAACTTTCTTCTAGCTATTATACAGATGCGTTCAGTCAGTAAATCTATCTCACGACAATGCCCATGCTCAGATGGACGTAAAATTAAGATCTCTGATTTGTCTGGGGCTAAACGAACAAGTCCTACATTTGTGGTTGGAGGTTCTCTGTTCCTGCTTTGAGGTCGTGCAAAAGTGGTAATAATTGCTTAGTTAAAAAGTTAAACTATTACTAAAACACGAACTTAAACTGAATTTTTTTTTTTTTTTTTTGCTGAAGGTATCATCCATGGAGTTTTGTGAACAGTCCAGGTTGGGTACAAATTAAATGCGAATTAAGAGTATTATCTCAATTTGCGTTTAATTTAAATCCCGACTGGGAATTACCGCCGAGGAAAGAACAATCCCAGCCGCTAAAAGATGGAGTTCGGGATATGTTAGTGAAACATCATTTATTCAGTTGGGACCTATGATTTTACACATTCCTTGTTTTATTCATATCCGTACTAATGTAATTATGGATCTCAAATTTTTATTCTATTTTATGTACCAGTTTCTGGTTTTTAATTTTTATTTGGGAACATTGTTATAAAATCACGTTTTAAACGGTTTTACTTAATCAATGTGCATTTAATCAATTTTAATTGAAAAAGTGAAAAATGAATCTAAATGGTTGTAATATTTATTTAAAAATCATTTTTGGAAATATTTATAAATATAATGTGTATGCTGTATGTTAATGTATAATCTTAAGAACTTCCCCCTTTCCAACTTTTGACTTCGGTTATATTAATACCCTGAAACCTATGGCCGCGTTCAGGAAACGAACCACTCTTCTCAAAACTTGAAATACCTCTTTCTTGTACTTAGCCTATGGACTTAAAGTTTTTTGACTCGGACTCCAGAAGTATTCCTATCTCAAGAAAATGCTCTGCACTGTTACACATTTCCATTTTTCAAGAACGTAGTCAATTCTTCTTTCAAAGCTATTTTAAGGAATGGATAAAAGGGAGAGAAGGGAAGGGGAAATAGGCTCGACTGCAAAAATTTTTCTCGTACTTTTAATATCAATGGATTAGGCAAGGGGTTCGATTTTGCGGTGTTCGAAATAAAAAAACCTTTTTTTAAAATTTGTATTTAAGCGTTTTGTTTTCCAAAATTAAATTTCATCAATTTATTACCAACAAACAATTGTTTAAAATTTAAATAGCTAATAGTTCTGAAAAGTTTTTTTTTTTTTTTTTTAGGAAATTTACAACTTTCATAACTCTTCTGTCATCCCGAAAATCGTAAAATTGAAACAAAGTGATAATAAAAATTAAAGAACTTTTCCTTAGGGCCGACTGGCCTTTTAACAACTGGCACATTTAATTAAAATTTTATTTTATATTTAATTTATTCAAATTTATATGTATCTTAAAAAAACTGGCAACAGATGATGATACATAGAATCATGGTCCCACCGATTCTAAAGACAAATATATCGCAGAATACATAAGAAACATAAAAAATAAAAAAAGTTTATCAAAAGAATAAAATAAAACACATTTTGTAATTTGTCACCAGAGATTTAAAAACAAAAATTTTCGCGTTTAGTTTTCGGCGGTTTCCTCCTCTTCTTCACCTTCATCTTCTTCGTCGGCTGTGGCTTCTTGATATTGTTGATATTCCGAAACTAAATCGTTCATGTTGCTTTCAGCTTCTGTGAATTCCATTTCATCCATACCTTCTCCAGTGTACCTTAAAATAAATAACGAAATTGATTAGTGAAAATATTTTTAGACAGTATCTCAAAAACTTTTTTTTCCACTTACCAATGAAGGAAAGCCTTTCGTCTAAACATAGCAGTAAATTGCTCAGATACACGTTTGAAAAGTTCTTGGATAGCAGTTGAGTTTCCAATAAAAGTGGCTGACATTTTCAAACCTCTAGGAGGAATATCACAGACGGCGGTTTTAACATTATTTGGGATCCATTCAACAAAATAACCGCTATTTTTATTTTGAACGTTTAACATTTGCTCATCAATTTCCTATAAATAAAATTTATTTAATAAGTTTGTAAAATTTAGTGTAAATTATTTTTTGGTAAAGTAAACTTACCTTCATTGACATTCTGCCTCTGAATATCGCAGCAACAGTTAGATATCTGCCATGTCGGGGATCACAAGCAGCCATCATGTTCTTAGCATCAAACATTTGTTGTGTCAATTCAGCAACTGTCAAAGCTCTGTATTGTTGAGATCCTCTAGATGTTAAGGGAGCAAATCCAGGCATGAAAAAGTGCAATCTTGGGAAAGGGACCATATTTACAGCAAGTTTTCTGAGATCAGCATTTAATTGTCCTGGAAACCTAAGTAAGAAAAAAAAAGTGTTAAATAATTCTTCCTTTTTTTAAATTTTTTAATTTTAAAATAATTAATCACCTTAAACATGTTGTTACACCAGACATTGTAGCAGATACTAGGTGATTCAAATCTCCATAAGTTGGTGTTGTTAATTTTAAAGTTCTGAAGCAAATATCATATAAGGCTTCATTGTCAATGCAATAAGTTTCATCTGTGTTTTCGACTAATTGGTGAACTGAAAGTGTGGCATTATATGGTTCTACAACAGTGTCAGATACCTAAAAAAAAATTATTTATAATAAAAATACATACAAACTATTTAAAAAAAAAAAAAGATTGGAAATTTACTTTTGGTGATGGAACAACACTAAATGTATTCATTATCCTGTCAGGATATTCTTCACGGATTTTAGAAATAAGTAAAGTTCCCAATCCAGACCCAGTGCCACCTCCCAATGAGTGTGTAAGTTGAAATCCTTGTAGGCAATCACATCCTTCAGCTTCCTTCCTGACAACATCAAGCACAGAATCAACTAATTCAGCACCTTCTGTGTAATGACCCTTAGCCCAATTGTTTCCAGCTCCGCTTTGTCCAAAAACAAAATTGTCTGGTCTAAAAATTTGTCCAAAAGGTCCTGAACGAACTGAATCCATGGTTCCTGGTTCCAAATCAATGAGTACAGCTCTCGGTACATATTTCCCTCCACTGGCTTCATTGTAATAGACATTAATTCTTTCAAGCTGCAAATCTGAATCTCCATGATAGGTTCCAGTTGGGTCAATTCCATGCTCATCAGATATCACTTCCCAAAACTGCAAAACAGAAAAAAAATGTTTTTTTACTTCAAACAAAAACAAAAAAAAGAAGGCGACATCATGGCCTCGTGTTTGTGGCCATTTGTAAAGCGGTAAATGATAAAAATAATCAGATTATATGTATCCCGACCCAAAAATATCAGCTTTCCTAACAAGAACTAGCAAAATAAACGAAGTTTAATATCATTTTGAGAATGTATCGCGATCTCATGCAATCATATTGGCTTGGGTACGCTTGTGAAAAAACCGCTAAAACTAAGGTTTTCTTATTCACTTTTGATAACGGGAAAATAGTAAAGATCTTGACGTACCTTAGCTCCTATTTGATTTCCGCATTGCCCCGCCTGAAGGTGCACGATTTCACGCATTTTTAATTTGGATTATTCGTAAAACACAATAAAAAAATGAAAACCAAACGAACCCAAATCTCTTTTGACTTGATGTGATTTCCAACGAATTTTTTTTCACATTCATCCGCCAACCGAACCGCCAATGATTCTCTAAATTTTTAAAAAAGAGAAATGATTCAAATTCGATTGAAAATGTATTGCTTAATAGCAAAATTAATTAGAATTTGATAAAAATAAATTAATTATCAAGAAAAATTGGGAAATCTTAACGAACTATATATCGCTGCGCTTGAATGTGAAATGAACGATTCCTATTGGTCGATTAAACAATAGACATCAAATGTCATTCCCTTTTCGAATGGCGGGAAGCAGTAGAAGGTTATGAACTTAAATTTTACCAAATTAGACAATTTAACATTCAAGATTACCAAAGGAGGAATCTTAGAAAAGCAAACGATAATTTATATTTTATTTCTTCAAGCTTGAACATTTCGTATAATTTCGAGTGCTACTTTTATAAGTGAAAAATACCCTTTACTTAATGGAATTCCCAGAAAAAGTTTTTGGAAAAAGCTCTTAATGACAATATCAATTAAGGAATTTAATATTATGTTTTCAGAAAATCTACTGAGAAATTATTATTTAAGAGATTTGCATTAATAATAACTTATTATACCACAATCGTGAATAGTAACTCACAAGGAAATCTTCACAAAGTTTCTACTGAGTTTCACTGTTTAGTACCGCCATTTTGTTTTCTTGGCAGGGAAAAAATTTCCCTTAAGAATTTCCCTGCATTATTTTGTATCTGATAGACTTTTTAGGTAATGTTTAATTTTGATTTTTAAAATAAAAAGAGCAGATTTCAGTAGTTGTTATCTCTCGTAAATATATTTAAGTTATTCCGGTCATTTTGATCATTTGCAATAGCACCTGTGAAATATACTGTAATTTAATTCACGTTACCGGTTTCCATTTTTCCCTGGGTTCAAAGACCGGTAAAGTTTCAGATTTGTTTCTTGGTCTGATAACATCATAACATTGTAATATTTAAAGATTTAACCTAATACGACTTCGTGTACTTTACAAGTGCTATTAAAAATGATATCAGTAATAATGATAAGTGATAACAAGTAATGAAAAAAATGTACAACTAAGCTAAATCTTTTTTTTCATTAGTGCCCTGAATTTTTGATTTTGTCAAGAGTTGATGTACCTAGTTTTGTAAATAATGGTAATTTAGTTTTTAAAATTCAAGATTATGGATTAAATTTTTAGCTTAATTATAACTCGCGGAAACATTGAAATCATGTTAAAAATATTTTCATTTTTAACTTTCATTTTTCTTTTAAAGGAAGTTAGTTAGCCTACAAAAATGAAGTCAACAGGGGCTTTACTGAAAAAACTGAGAGCATTAATGAAAAATTTAAATTATGTGGCTGACCCACTAAATGCATACATTGTAACTTCTAGTGATGCTCATTCTGTAAGTAAAATTTTCATTGAAAAAAAATTCAAAAAAATGATAATTATCATGGTTTGTATTCATTTCAGAATGAATACTTGGCAGAATGTGATAAAAGAAGGGATTTTATTTCTGGTTTTACTGGCTCTGCAGGCACAGCTGTTATAACAGATCATGAAGCTTTAATGTGGACTGATGGAAGATATTTCATCCAAGCGAGCCAGGAAATGGATGAGAATTGGACATTAATGAAAGAAGGTGCTTAACAATGTCTAGTTTTTGTTTACATAAACTGTAACACTAATGTTTTTTATTTAGGAGTGCCTTCAACACCAACCCAACAGCAATGGCTTGCTAGGAACTTACCAGATGGGTCTCGTGTAGGTGTTGACCCACGATATATTCCATTTAACACATATGGGCTTTTAAAATCAGATTTGGAATCTGCTGGTCATAGCTTAGTACCTGTTACCACTAATTTAATTGATATTATATGGACTGACAGACCAGAGCCACCATGTGCAATAGTTCAGCCTCTTTCTCTAAAATATTCTGGTAAGAATTTTTTTTTTTTCAACTTTGTAAAACTTTTGCAACAAATAATTTTGGTTAATTTTTAACATTTTAGGCAAGTCTTGCAAAGAAAAGGTAGAGTCAGTCAGATTCATCATGGAAGAAGAAAAAGCTTCAGCTTTAATATTGACTGCATTGGATGAAATAGCTTGTAAGATCATAAAAATTTTGGCTCATGCAAAACCTTAGAACAAAAACTGTTTTTAAACATTTTTTAATTTTTTTTAGGGTTGTTGAATTTACGTGGTTCTGACATTGAATACAATCCAGTATTCTTCTCTTACGTCTTAATTACTGCTAAACATGTGCATTTATTCATAGACGAATCTAAAATAACTCAAGCAGTTAAAAATCATTTTGAGAAAGAAGAATTGGAAGTATTAATTCATCCATATGAGAAGCTTGAAAGTAAATTAACTGATTTAGTAGCGAAAGAAAGTGGACGGTTTTGGCTTAGTCATACTTCAAATTATTATTTGCATTCGTTAATCCCTGAGAATAGAAAGATTTTCGTTATATCACCTATACAGCTATTGAAAGCTATAAAAAACGAAACAGAAATACAGGGAATGATTAGTTGTCACATTCGAGATGCAGCTGCTTTATGTTGCTATTTTGCCTGGCTTGAAAAGAATATTTCAAAACAAGTAGTAACAGAAGTGAGTGGCGCTGATAAATTGGAAGAATTTCGAAGGTAAAGGAAGAAAAATATTTCTACATTTTTGAGCTTAATTTTAGATTAAAATTTTGTTTCATTTCAGCCAATTGGAAGACTACGTTGGGCTAAGTTTCCCAACGATTTCATCATCTGGTCCAAACGGTGCCATAACTCATTATCGCCCTATAAAAGGGGCCGATAGGAAAATCACGACAGAAGAACTGTATTTATGCGATTCGGGTGCTCAATTCAGGTGAGAAGAAAAACCAATTAATTTATACATTCAATTTTTAATTACAATGTTTTTTAGAGATGGAACGACTGATGTTACAAGGACGATTCATTTTGGTACTCCGACTGAATATCAAAAAGAATGTTTCACCAGAGTTTTAAAAGGTCAAATATTTTTGGGCACAAGTGTATTTCCTAATAAAATAAAAGGAAATAGTCTGGATTCGAGAGCCAGAAGATTTTTGTGGGATGTAGGATTGGATTATCTTCACGGCACTGGTCATGGTATTGGCAGTTATCTAAATGTTCATGAAGGACCTATTGGGATTTCATGGAGGCCTTATCCTGATGATCCTGGTTTGGAGGAAGGAATGTTTTTGTCAAATGGTATGTTCAACAGTTCAGGGAAAAATTATTTTGGTTTCTGGAATTTTCAATGTATGTCAATTTTTTTAGAGCCCGGTTTTTACGAAGACGATCAATTTGGGATTCGGCTAGAAAATATAGTTCGGATCGTTCAAGCCAAAACTCCTCATAATTATAAGGACAGGGGATTTTTAACTTTTGAGACTGTAACTTTGGTGCCAATTCAGACGAAAATGTTGATTCCTAGTATGTTGACTGCTCAAGAGGTAAGTTTTGCAAAGTTATAAAATTTGGCCCAGATTGACAGCAGAATTACCCCTTTGAAAATATGAATGTGCTATCATTCTGATATGACCACAACTAAAAAAATTTTATTAAATCTTTATTTTTAGATTGAATATTTGAACGATTATCACAACGAATGCCGGGAAAAAGTTGGACCTTTGCTCAAACAAATGGGAGCAAAGGATGGACTAGAATGGCTTTACCGAGAAACAGAACCAATCGGGTAAGCTTTAAGTTTCACTACGGCTTTTTATTGCAATCGGGCTAGTCTCTAATAAATTATTTATAAGAAATAACTTGATTTGGGTAAAATGGAATGTAATCGGGGTTAGCAATATCGATATATTATTTCATAAAAAGTATTAATAATTTGAAGAAATTGTTAATGTGAATAAAACTGTGTATTATTCGAAATGATTATTCAGTTACTGATACAAGCATCAGTAGCTAATTGACAAAACAAATAATTTTAATTATAAATACTGTATAAATTATATCACAGTGAAGTACTTGCGTATTTGCGAATTTTTTTACATGTATAGTTACCACATTCATTGGCATCAAAATATTTTATATAAAAACAATCAGTCTTATGAATATTATTATCAAACGTGCGCACAAAATTCCATTTTTTGTATTCAAATTGTTAAAATAAATAAATTACAAAAATATTATTAATGGTTAATTTTTAAACACTCCAAAACACTTGCTTGGCTTTTGACCTTATCCCATTCATTGCTAATCCTGATTCCTCATTTAATCCAAATGCCCCACAAGTGAATATTTTAATATTTGGGCAAAATTCATCAATCATTCGACTAGACTTGGGAGATACATTAAGGCATTTGTCAATATTTATTTCTGACAGGCATTTTGATAGTGGCCCATTTATTAAATCTTTGATACCATCATCAGAAATCTGAAAAAAGAATGTATTTGTATGGGAAATTTATTTTTCAAGTTAGAGTTCTAATATAATTTTTATTCACCTGAGTTCCAAGAAGATTAATGACTGATAAATAATGTAGATAATTTCCTATTGTTTTTAGGCTGTAATCTGACACTGAAGAATTAGGTATATGAAGTTCTCTTAGTTCAGAACAGTTATGGCATATTGCTTCAATCACTTCATCAGTGAGTTCTTTGCAGTGAGGTATTGCTATTATATTTAAATGTGGTAAATAAGGGAATAATGATGTAAGCACTAAGAAAAAAAATTATGCAATAAATGTATCATAGTTTTACATTGTTAAGATTTCAACTTAAAGTTGCTTTTAAATCAAAGTCAGCAATCCATACTCACTTTTCGTACTTATTGATCGAGTTTGCCTCCTTCTTAAACTTAAATCCAACTTCCTTAAATTTTTACATTTTACTATACAAGACAGCATTTCATCTGTCACAATGATTTCACTTAAATCAACTTCTTTTATATTTGGATTTACAAGTTGCTTGATTATAATAGTATCATTCAGATAACCACGTTTACTGAGAATTGAAAAAATGGCAGTTTTGACATTATATGGAAGTTCTTGCAACTGACTTGCATGCATTTTGATAACATCTGGTTTGGCAATAACCAGGAGGCACCTAAAAAAATTTTTTTTCATATAGATCAAGAAATTTTAAAAATATTCCTAACCCCAACTTGTTAGAAATTTAAATACGTTTTAATTGGTTAATCATAAATATCTTGATCGCTTTAATTACAACACATGAACGACTTTAATTTACTTTGACTACTTTACCCAATTTTCGAGGTACTTTGCAAAGTAATAAGAAAGATTTTTTGATAAAGTCTATGCTTTATTGTGAACGATCTACTCTTAAAATGTAGAGATTGATCTTCCAGCAATTAGCCAGTACTCTGAAATACTTACATACTGAACAAGTTCATTTTACTTTCATAAAATTGAAAAAGTTCTTTACCGGTTAAAAAACTTGGAAACATTTGGAAAATAATTTATTGAAAAAACCACAGCCTCCTTGACTGTATCCACAGCAGAACGAGCCAAGATGGCGGTGAATTCCTTTTTCCCGCTTTCTTCTATAGTTAATTTTTTTCCCCCTTTGCCCAGTGAGTGAGTGACACATGTGGCTCAAGTAATAGATACATGTTTTTGACATATATAACTCGTGCCTGATTGTAATTGTAAGTACTATTTACTAATTACGCTTTCTTTGTTCAAAAAATTCAATAAGATCACTAAGCGGTAACCGTTTTTTCATTCATCTAAAAACAAGCATCCACTTGTTAGGTTATCCAAACAAAATGATAACCTTTTTCACACGATGTAATTATTTCATTTTCCTCGTTGGATTTTATTTATTCTCAGCTCATTATTCTGTATTTCTTTCAGGTTTAAACTTAGGGACAATGAGCAAACAGAAAAATATAAAAAGTTTTTTCAAACCCATCGCTACAAAACGGTCTTCAGATGGGGAAGCTAATGATACTGTAAAAAAAATTAAACTTGACGAGGGGGAATTGACAAATGGACAATCTTCTACTTATGAAGAAAAAGCAAAAGCTAAATTGCTTGAATTACGAAAAGAGCTAACAGTACTGGATCCTAATATGGGAGCATCATGGTTTTTCGCACTAGAACCAGAATTTTCAAAACCGTACTTCAAAAAGTTAAGTAATTTTGTAATGGAGGAGCGTTCAAAGGTTACAGTTTATCCGTCATTTGAAAATGTATGGGCATGGACAAAATTTGTTAGTATTTCAAAAATTAAAGTGGTTGTACTAGGACAGGATCCATATCACAACCCAAATCAGGCGCATGGGTTGTGTTTTAGTGTTCCTAAGGGTGTACAACCCCCTCCAAGTTTGTTGAATATTTATAAGGAATTGAAAGAAGATATTGAAGGTTTTGTGCCACCGCCACATGGAGATCTCACTGGTTGGGCCAGACAAGGTGTTTTACTGCTAAATGCTGTTTTAACTGTTAAACAAAATGCACCTGCATCACATGCAGATAAAGGTTGGGAACACATTACTAATGCAGTTATTAAATATATTAGTGATAAAAATAAAGGAATTGTCTTTTTGTTGTGGGGTTCTCATGCTCAGAAAAAAGCAGCTTGTGTTGATCAGGTAAGTCAGGTATTTCTAAATTTTTTTTCTTCAGTAAAATATTGTGTCTAAATAAAAATATGCATTTCAGAAAAAGCATCATTTATTGAAGACAGTACATCCTTCACCATTATCAGCTCATAGGGGATTTTTTGGTTGTAAACATTTTTCAAAATGTAATAAGTTGTTGCAAGATGAAGGGAAAGAACCAATTGATTGGAGGAAACTTTAAGTTGTTAAAGAGTGCTGTATTTTTAATGACTGTTGGATGATAATGATTGTGTACAGTTCTATTGTACTGAATGACGTTAATATTGGATAAGTTTTGTGTTCTTAGAATTTGTAGGGATAAATTTTATATTGGTAAGTTCCTATTTACAGTTCTTGTATATTATGTATTATTTTAATTCTTGACAAGCATAATGCTAATAAGTATTTTTAAGAGATGGTAGATGTGAATAAATAACTGCCCATATTTTCAAAAGCAGTTTTTTTTTTTTGAAAAATTATTTGATTTCTGAATAAAGCTTTGGCAGCCTTAGGCGGCCATAATATCCTTTCAATAGGCTTCAACCAGCTGTAATTAACTTTTAAGCGGCATTAGCGGCCCTTTAAAATAATTTTACTGGAAGATCTAGTTTAATTAGAAAAATTTATTTTTAGACTAATTTTTCTAGATCTTTTTTTTTTAAAAAGGGAAGCTTCTAATTTTTTAAAGATATGATGCATTATCTCTTCACGCAATTAAGTGTCTAAGCTCTAAGCAGAGGCTGTACACTATATTGCTACCGAATTACTTTAGTTATCGTTTAGTTTGCTGTTAGCCTCTCAGGTTAAATTTTAGGAAGTGCTCAAAAAAAAGTCCGGGCAACTCGCGAATAACACCTGCTCTTGCACTCTGATGAGCTGATATTTTTCTGAACGATTTTCCTATATTTTCCCCTACCATGACACTCTTGATCAGTGGTTAATTATCATGAAAATAGTCAGTGAATAAAAACTTTAAAATTTTAACGTTTTTTCCTGAACTTCATCTATTACTTTCTGTAACCCCCGCGCAAAACAACATATCTCTATCCGTAATCATATTTCCTAATAAAATAAATCATTCTAAACCGTAGGCAGGAAAACCTAAAACGTATAATCACCCAAAATCTATCACTTGATCTCATATAATTAAACTCTACACATCTTGCTCTATGATTAAACCCAATGTCATTTCATGACTCATTTATTAATGAAAATAGAAAAATCTTTGCAATACAGGAAATGAACTCAGACAAAAAGAGTTATCATAAAGTCTTAAATACGTTTTAAAAAATCCGTCTTTAGCTGTACCAAGCTAATAGGACAAGGTCTAGGCTCAAGATAAACCCTTATTAACTATTTCATATCTGCCCTGAGGCATTTAAATAAATACTGAACCAGGTGAAGGTAACGCAGTAGAACCTTGGTCAACTAGTTTTGTCATTAATTTCTTTGGGTTTACATATGATCTTGTATCTTTATCTGGTTCAACTTACTTTTTAAATGCATCTTCTTGTATAATGCAGAAAATGACTAGTGAACGTCGCAGACCCTGATTAATATTATAGTTATCTTACTTTGCTGGTTGGATTTGACAATTGTAGCGTTAAATAGGCACAACTTTTGATCAGGGGGTTAAATTTGATTTTCTGGATAAATTAGTTAATAATTTTTCATTGATTTTAGTTAGTGTGAGAAGTGAAGAAGTGAGAATGAAGATTTTTTTTTAAAAGCTAATTTTTAAGGGCGTGAAGAAAATTGAAAATGGCGGGTTGAGTATTTTTCGTGAATAAAAAAACGATTATGCGGCTAAAGGATACATGCATGACATCTGAAAAATGCGGTATCACGACGTCAATACATCTTAATAACACCTAAGGTCTCATAAAAAACGAGTGCCTACTCTGCAGTTAGATCAGTTTAGCATTAACCATCTGTCTACCAACGAAGTCTGAAGTAATGCACCTAAAGCTACAATTTAATTCAAATTAACTCTTTGTATGTGGCATTAAAATACAATAACTGTGTTGGGTTAAACTGTTTTAGTTAGGAACGGAGAGTATTACAAAATGAATTGTGACGGGAAGTGATAATAACATCCAGGTGTTGGGAAAATGGTGGAAACCAATGATTCCGAATTGGAGGATGTTGGGAATCCGAGAGTTCGGGTTTGTGAAATAGTGAGAGAAGAAGGATCATGCGGGTTTAATTTAACTAAAAGCAAATGGGATCCGTATCCGTGGGTCAGCAACGTGGAATGTGGTTCGCCGGCGGAAATTGCTGGGATTCAAGCCGGCGATTGTCTTTTAGAAGTTAATGGAGAGGATGTTCTTGGACTGAGGGTTGTGGAAGTAGCTAATAGAGTAAAAGCGAGGAATGAAAGGGTTACGGTTATGTTATGGAATGCTGGAGTTGATCCGAAATGTACCCCCGAGGTAAGGCGGTTTTTTTATTAATTTTTAATTGTTAGGTTAATCTTTTCAACCGGGAACCGGCTTAATTTTTGAATAGTAAATGTAAATATTTTTCTTGTATTTAAACAATAGCAGAATGGAGGATTTTCATATCGGACTCCAGAAAAATTCTTGAGATATGAATAAATTTAACAGCTATAGCCTTTATAAATAAACCAATTGATGCCGTGTATCTTTATCAAAAAAAATTTGAAAGAGGAGCAGTGCTAGAGTGGGCAATCATGAATAGCAAGAATTTTTTATTAATTTCACTTTAAGTCTTTAAAATTCTTGTTCTTGTCAGTGTTTAGCAGGCAATGGCCAAACTAAAAATTTAATTACTGTCTTTACTGTTTTCCCGCATAGCAGGCTTTGATGGTATTTTAAAGGGTACCTAGAGATGTGCAAACTCTAGAAAGCCAGCCAAAAACGATTATAAGTCATGTTTGGCTAATGTCGTCATAACTTAGTAAAAACTTAAATTTTTTGGAGCGAAAATTCCACCAATAGAAACAAAGGATATGACAGTGACATCTTTTGTTTTTGGCGGGCTTTTCCAGAGGAGAGTTCTTAGAGGGAAATATTCCCCTCCCCCGGGGGAAAAAATTAATTTCCGGGAGTTAATGGGAACATTCCCGTGATGTCAAATAAATTCTTTTGAAAGACTGCAAATGTGACCACTAAATAAGAGCCTTTAGTCCCCAAATTCCTCCCAGCCGACTGAGACTTCCCGCTTAGTCGCTAATACCGTATATTAAACGACAAACAATGCATCCCTTATATCGATAATTAAAACCTTTAGACCTATATTAATTTTTGTGAAGACGTCGTCAATGCCAAATGGTTAAAAAGCAAATTAGAATAATTGATGGCACATAAACGTGATGGGCAAAATATTTTTACATAACCTTAGCCTCGAGGTGATGCCATTTACTTTCAACTTGTCACACAAGGTAGCCTTCCTGATTAAAAAAAAATATTAATTGATGCTATGAAGTGTTGGGACTCATCATGCATGTTCTTTTTTATTTGCAACAATTAATTCGCATAATTAATGCGTTAAGTTACGGGTGAAGAAAAAAAGTCGGGTTTTCCTTTATTTCCGGTATTAATAATTGCGTGCAAACCTGTTTTTGTTTACTAAAAAGCTCTAGTAAAACAAGAACATAAAAACAGCGCTTAAAAATTTTGTTTACGAAGATTCGATTGAAATTGATAGGCAGTGACGTATTGCCTGATCGCTTAAGGGCTCAGTTTTGTTGGCAGCGGGCTGGAAAGAAAAATTTTAGGGTGTTGTTTTAGGGGGGCTCGCTGGAGCAGTTGCTCTCCCCTAAAATTGAAATGACGCCCCTGAAAAAGCTTTTGGCGTAAAAATTTGAAAAGTTTGAACTTGTAGCAACGTCAACCTCATAGAATGGTAAACTTGAGCAGGGGCTCAGACGTCCAAATAGTTTTAACTGGGGCTTTGCTGCGGCTTTTGGCTAAAACCTTCAAGCCCCTTTTTACAGGAAAAAATATTTTGTAGTCAAAACTAGTTCACAAAAAAATCTTAATATCAGCGATTGAGCCCAGAAAACCGAACACAGAGGAATAATTTACATTTTATAAAATTTTTAAAATAAAAGAAATCGCAAACAGAAAGGCGTAGCACTCCCTGGAAGTATTTATAATAAAACAAATACAATTAAACAATTACTTAAAAGTGCTACTAAAGAAAAGATTAAACGAGACTGCCATTAAGGCTATTTATCCGTCGTAAACGTTTAAAATAAAAAAACCACACCACCGTTTACATTCATACAGTTTAATTAATTAACTTGCCTTTGGACAATAATTTATAATAGTTTATAAAACGCAATAACGCCTAACGAGTATATAATCATTATGTAATTTATTCCTCATTCTTTGCAATGTTTTAATTAAAAATAGCCAAATAAAAATATTTTAAAAACGCGATTTAAAAAGTAATTTAAAAGCCTTTTATGATTTTTTTTTATTAAACTTATTTTTAAAATTCATACTTTTGTCCTTATGAGTACCTACGTGCCGGAAAAAATCTTTCAAAATCTTAAAAAAAATTCAGACATCTCTTCAACCTTGAAACTAATAATCGTTTCGTCCTTAACAACAAATCACGCATACATTTAAAATAAACAAGCCGATATACACAACCTAATTATTTCACTTTTGTTTAAGAAGAAAATTAGAGGCATTGGTGTAAGGCCCCCTACAGGTTGTGTGGCCCTCCTAGGATACTTTCAATTAATGCTAGAAAGTTTGGCCTTAAAAAATGGAAATCCCGTATTACTCTCAATCTCGAAAGTCGATAGTTCCCCATAAACTATTTTTTTAAGCTAATGCCAAAAACTAAGATCCACCCAGATCCTTTCCTTAAATTTTTGAAGCTTTCCACATATTTGGCCTTCCTAAAAGAAAGACTAGCTGCGCCACAATTAAAACTTTATTTTATTTATATTTTCAGGCACTGTGTTGCGGCCCAATGCCAACGAACCTGCAGCGACTTTCAACCTGCATGAGCAACATTCTCGCAGCACTCGAATGCCCCATTTGCCTGGACACGATCCCTCCTCCAGCTCATCAGTGCGCAAACGGCCACCTGATATGCATAAACTGCCGAGTGAGAACCGAAAGATGCCCAGTGTGTAGGATGAAGTTTTTTAGAGGACGAAGCCTATTAGCAGATCAAGTTTTTAATTCCTTAATAGACGCATTCGACTTAAGGGATAAAGAAGAATCGAAAAGGCCGAAAATGTTACGGCAAAAATTATGCGGAGAAAGAAGGAAAAAGAAAACGGAAAAACCAGAAATAAAAGTTAATTTTTTATCAATGCCAACGAATAAATTGCTCACTAGATTAATGGGATCGGGGAAATCGTCATCGGCTGAAAATCTCAGCGACTCCGATTTGGTTTCCACATCCGGGAATTTATCAATCCCGAAGGAAAATGATTTTTACTCAGGTCTTAAAGCCAAATCATTATCGAGCAGCGAAATTTTTCGGCCGGATTTACAGCCGCTTTCTAGAACCACGTCCATCGTGTCTAACAGACCTGGAAGTGGCTTATTGGACGTTAGACCTTTGACATTATCAAAACGGCCGGCGTCCTACCATGGATCATCGGAGGACTTACAGAGTAGATTATTTAATGATTTTGGAATTGAATTTGCAGCAGCTAAAACGGAACAGAATTGTAACTGCCCGTGTGATCCTCAATGTTCTAAACCGGTGTCATCGTTAAATGTTATGAAGCATATTCAGGAATATCACGAAGGACCCATCGTTCATTTTTTTAAGCCAAAGATAGAAATTCAATTACCTTTGACGTATCCAAATAGCACTGTTATAACGATAACTGCTTTCAATACTCTTTTTATAGTGAAAATATTGGACTATGCAATAGAGGAAAAGAATAATAGAATTTGGATTTGGAATGTAAGTGATAAAGGGAAGTTTAATGCTTCTGTTGGGCTTTTTGGTGAAAGTGGAGTGATTATCTCATCTCAGTGTCAGGTTGTGTCCCTTGTGTCTGTAACATGGGATCAAGTTATTGATAATAATTGTGGGATTTTGTTTAATCTTAATGAAAAAAATATTAGGGTTGAATTAGAAATAATGTCAGATAGTGAAAAATAAAAAATGTGCTTTAATGTAAATGTGAAATAATGTCCGATTAATAAGCTTTAAATTAACAACTGCCATAAATTTGGAATTCTTAAATAATTGGGCCATTATGTGCACTTCCTGGGCAAACTTTTAATTTTGAATTACAACCTGAATTGCTATGAAATGCGTTGTCAGATGCTGAATATATAATGGTCATTTTGATTCCTCATTTTGAATTCATTGTATGGTATAGTACAATAAAACTATTTATATTGTCTGTCATTTTATTTATACTGTCATTATGCTCCATACCCTTGGAAAGTAATGATTTACATTAAGTAACTCATTTATCATCACTCGAATACAAATATTATGAAAGAAACCAAAACCGCAAAGGTCTACTCATTAGCATATTTTAAATAAATCAATGCCCTAAAATAATGACGTCACACCGGAAAAGAAGAAATGATTTTTTAAATGGATTGTATCCAAAAAGTGGGCAAGTATGCTCAACTGATTAGAAATGTTACTGCAGGAGATTGTTAGTAAAATAAATCCAAGAGAAATAATTGTCTGTCTGTGCGTACGTTTTACATGAAATATAAAACTCCTAGACCTTTGAACGATACAACGTGCCAGTAAAATCAATCAAATAAACCTCTTTTATCGTGAAATTTTTGAGCCCGAATAAAAGAAATTAATTAAAGAAACCTTACCTGTGAATAAACGATGTTCTTTCTTTCTTTTCCTTAATACGGCGAAAAGTGAGAATTTCAAAAAGCAGCACGAATCTTGAGTCAACATAACATAATACAGTTAAGCTGTAAGTAAAAATCGGACATTAGTTATAGTATTAAAGACTGTACGAAAAGAAAAGAAAAAAATAAAATGATAATAACCTGTTATGAAAACACTGTCGTACTCCTTTTTGGTGGATTAAAATTGCCTTTCACTGTCATTGAGTATACTGTATTTATCCAAACATAATCCATCAAATTTACAAACACATGAATGCAATGCTATTTTCACATAATTCGTTTCATCAATTAAAGAAAAAGCTTTATTGAAGAAAAGAGAAAAAAAAAGCATGGCAGCTGCATTAGTTGAGTCAGTTCAGAAACGAAGCGACGCGATGGAAGAGCGTTCAGAAAAGTATTCGTTTTGTTGCAAAACTCATTTTTTGTCGTAACCGAAAAATTTTATGAAATTGCCTTATTTAAACGAAAAAATACGGGGATTGTTTGATTGTTTGTAAGAAAATAAACGAAACATCGGCACTGGAAATACGATGCGATGTTAAAATCGCATTTCATCAAAAATTTTAAATGTTTCAAAAAACACATATTCCATTCTTAGAATATCGTCTGCATCAGATATGTAAAATGGTATTTAAGTGTGAACTAATCGCTGATGAGTTAGGTTAATTATAGCATTCGAAAAACATGAACTCTATTAGGTTAATACCTCGATTAACAGTTTCACGCCTAATAAACTAGTATGTCCGATAAATCAATGAACTCATGCCATACATTTTGCCTAATCTAATCAAAACAAATATGAAAAAAATGTTATAACGGCACTTTCCAGTTTTTTCCAATATAATTTTCTTTATCACACCTAATTACGTAATAGTAATATCAAAATCTTTAACCCAGGGATACATTTAGGGATTAGATATTTTTTAATTTGATGGAAATCGGTCAAAGATGTGTCTTAATTTCCTCCCCACTCATCATTTTCGATATAAGAGTGAAAAGACTTGTTTTATCAACCATAACGCAATCGATACAGTCAGGAAGTATGCGAAATAAGTTAAATGGTTTTTATTAATGGTTAGATACGTGGTCTAGCCGATATTTCCCTGTTTTGGATAATTTCGTTATTAAATCATAAGTTTGTGTTGTGAGGTGTTGGTTTAGTGTGTCGGTTGAATTTGTTGCGAGTGCGTGCATTGTCGGCCGGATGGAGGACAAGCAACCTTTTTTGAGATTGTGCGAGATAAAAAAATTAGCTGACGGTTCATGTGGATTTCATTTAAGCCGGACCCAATGGGATCCTTATCCTTGGGTTAGTGATGTTGATGATGAATCTCCAGCTTATGGAGCCGGGCTATGTGTGAGTAATTATTTTTTGAAAGAACTCATTAACGGAAGAAAATAAAATATGGATTCTGTTTTTTTTAGATTGGAGATTGTGTTTTAGAAGTGAATGGGGAAGATATATTAGGGTTGAAAATTACTGAAGTCGCGCAAAAGGTTAGGAGTAAATCGACAGGAGTTTGTCTGCTGGTATGGAATGCTTCGATATTAGAAGTAAGTGTAATGAAAAAGTAATTTGTTTTTAATAGTAAAGAAAAATACTCGAGTTAATTTTTAATTTTAGACTGAAGATGCGGAACCAACAGCTTTGAACCTTCAAAGATTTTCTTCGTATTTTCAATCGGTCGTGCAATTGCTGGAATGCCCTGTTTGTTTAGAGCTCACATCGTTCCCGACGTATCAATGCATTAATGGTCATATTATATGTGGGAACTGCCGTGCGAGAACACAGAAGTGCCCAATATGCAGAGCATTCTTATCCGGTCGCGGGAGGTGTCTACTAGCAGAAAAATTACATTTCCTACTCATGACCACTTTTTCAAGCAAGAAAAAATCAAAAACAACTTTAGCCAATAACACGTCGAAATGCAAAATATTTCACCAAAATCGTTATAGAAATGTGCTAGATAAAAATATTTTTCAAGTGATAAACATGAAAGAATTGAGGTTTATTTGTCCTTGGAGTGGAAAGTGTGAGAAAACATCCGCGGATGAAAGTGAACTTTTTTTACATCTACGCGAACATTTATATGGTCCATTTGTTCATTATTTTCTCAAATCATCGATTGTTACGATCCAATTACCGGAATGCGGTTTAGTTTATTTGGAAGACTTTGCGTGTAAAAATATTTTTTTCGTGCAAAGAGACGAAGCCCATCATGCATTTTGGTTATCTCTCCTCGGAGATGAATCAAAAGCTCTCTGTTACGAATTTAAAATATTGTCGGCCGAAGAACCAAAGAATATGATCGTCAGTTCTTTAGTAACCTCACGAAAAAATATTTTGGATAATGGTTTTTACGTTTCCCTTCCCCCGGAGGTGAAGGAAGTAACGTTAGAAATAATTAAAAGAAATTCTGTAGACAGATAGCCGAAAGAAGTCCGTTTAGGTTTTTAAAATTTTGCGCCCAAAAAGTTTGCCCTAAATAAAAATTGTATAAGACGTTAAAATTTTTTTTAGTATTGCAAGTTATGCGATTGTAGGACAAGAAATTCTTTCTTTTGAATTATAAATGCAAAAGTAAATAAAGTGAAAGTGATCCGTTGTGTGAATGGTTTCAGGCAATAAAACTGGTTCTTTTTTTTATTGATACACTGGGTGTAAACTTTATTGTTAATTTTATTTAAAATTTTGCCTAATTTTTGAAAATTATAACTTTGTTAATGTCGAATAGATTTAAATTTAATAACGGTAAATTGCATCAAGAAATCAGTGACGCGCATTTAAGTGTTAAAATTTCTTTTTTACTTCCGCTACACTCGAGGCTTATAAACTTGCATAGTAATAGACCTTTTCTCATATTTTAGCCATGATATAATTTTTTAAAGCGGGCTAACTATTTTAATTTAAATGGAAACAATTAATGAAAAAAAATTTTTGTTAATGTTTTGGCTATTACTCGGTAGGGCCAACAATCCCAGAAGTCTGACAACACCCTTGTTGATAAATACACGGGAATAACAGAGGCCTAGTCAAGTCTTTTAAGATGGAATTCTTGTTTTTAAGTAGTTAATGAGGTTAATGCAAATCAGACTATAGCCTAACATGGCTAATTTTTTTTGCACATTTTTGCACACAGCTAGGCAGCAAAGCATGGCAATCCCAGGGCCCAACTAACCTAGCTAGGTCTCTTTTTAGCCCTAAGTTAACCTGGGTTTAGCACTTTAGTCGATTTTAGGCTTGAGGTAATGACTTAGAAAATAGTTGGAATCAAAAATCCAGGCAGACTCATTGCAGATTTATCTTAAATTTTTTAACCCCCTTGAAAAAATTCCATGACCCTAACACGTCTGTCTATCTTCGCTATTTCCCCCTACAATTATATAAAAAATTTTCAATTGATTTTTTCATTAAAAATTAATAACTTCAATAATCATTGAAAAAAAATTATTATTTTTGTATTTTCGATTCTTAAAAAATAGTATTACAAATTTAAAATAAAAAAAAAACGAAACAAAGTCCCGGAGGGAAGACGAAATTCATCAACAAAAAGTCTAATACAATCACTAACAATAATTGGAACTTAAACAAAATTGAAAAACTAAATAAAAAAAATCCCGCGCTTTATCAACTATTATAATCAATCAAAATATTGCATAAATAAAAAGGATCTTCTCCTTTAATCGTAATAAACGAAAAAAAAGGCCAATCTTAGATTTAACATCTAGTTACAGATGGGAAATTAAATTTTTCGTGGGAAAGATTTGTTAAGTGTTCTTAAAGATATTACTTATCTTACAATATTAAATTTTTCAGTCTTTTAAAATTTAAAAAAAAAAATAACAAATGAATGTATTTTAAATTTTCTTTTTAATAATTTATTGCGATCATTCGCATCAAACAACACGAGCCTTATAAGAGGCAATAAAAAAGACAAGACTGAGACTAACAGAAAAACCGGTACTTTGAGTTATCTTATAAAAAAAAGTTCCTTTTGTGGTTATTTCACAAATGATTATTAATACTGATAAGAGCTAGAAATCATAAGTAATAAAAATATGAAATGAAACTAAATTTTTCATCTATCCACTAAAGTAATACGTTAATCCAACATTCAATTATTATCTGGATGTACAGTTACATATTTTAAACATATTTCATATTCTAAAAAAAGGCACTTTGCTCTTTACTTACAGTGAAATAAAGATAATATGAAAATATTGAACTGAAAGGATTTTAAAGAACAATAATAGTTCTTCATATTCAGAAATACGATTCTTAGAACTTTTCTCACAATAAATCGTTTTTGAATCGTATATTTAAAAAACATTTTAAGAGTATTTAAAAAGCATTAACGGGCATTCCCTGAGTAAAATAAATTGCTATGTACCATTATTTAAGAGAGATTCAATTAATTTTTTTTCAAATTTAAATTTGATATTTAAAAAAAAGCTTTTTTTCTGTTTAAAGAAAAATAATTGCGAAAATACTTGACTGGGATATAAAAACTTAATCGCACTTAAAATAATTAAAATATTGTGAATAATAATAAGTGATTATTAACTAAAAGCAATTATAGGAGATCAATAAAATCTTCACTGATTAATCTCAATCAGTGAGGTAAAGTAACTAAACAAGAGAACCTTCAGGAACTTCAAGAATCTGCGAGTTGAGTCCTGCAAACAAGAAACGAAAAAGATGTGTCAGGCCTACGCTTCAAAATTTTTGGAAATTTATTTTTGGGGGATGGATTTAGATAGAGAGATTGTTTCTTATAAAACGATCTGTTAAACAAATAATAATGGTGATGATTAGTCAGGCAATTGGTATCGGGAGTAACTCAGTCATCCCTCAAAATCTTTGCAAGCTGTATGGAAAATTTAGAAGTGCAGTAATTAGAACCCTGTATCCATTTTTCGAATTGCTCTCAATTTTTTTATCGAGAAGCAAACCCATTTGATAGATCCGAAAACAACGTCAGCAAAGGCTGATCCCTACTACTAATCCAACAATTTCTACTGAAACTGCAGCTACCCCTTCACCTCTAATTAGGCAAACTAAGGTAAGAAAAAAAATCAATACTGGTACTTTGGTGCTACTACTAGTTTTGGAACAAAAAGTGAAAATTTATGGCGTTACGGAAACTACAAAAAAAATTTCAGATACTTTCTGAAGCTTCAAAAGATTTTCTGGGGCCTCAAATTTACCGGAGCTTGAAAAAAACCTAAAAAAAAGCTCCCAAGACCGAAAAAATTCTATCGCAATCCATAGGCATAAAAAAATTATCCGTAGTTTTTTTTTCTGGCTGGCTTGTTTGCAAAATTTTACTGTCAATACTAATTTAATCAGCAACAGGCACAGGAATCGCAAATAAGACCAGAAATTAATCGGCATAGCTTTACAATCCTGCAAGAGTCGGGTCTGCAATTCTAGCTTAGCCTCCGTCAGGCCCTAATAAAAAATTCCTTTTTATCGTACAGATTTATCACAGTAGCACCAAATAAAATGATACACTATTATCCAATTACTACAGAAAAAAAATTCAAAAAGTACTTACAACTTCGATTCAACTTCCTTTAATAATTTCTCGGTTTCCCTGTATCGCGGATTGCTTTTCGAGCCAATCCTTAGAAACCTTAAAAACACTCCTTGCATACTTTCTAGCACATTCTTATATAATTCTGCATCCTCAAATGCCATCTGAAAACAAAAATAAATCAATAAATTAAATGAATACATTTTTTACACACCACAAACTCCCCGAAACTTTTAAAACTTACATCAATATGATAAAGTTCGTCGTCATCTTCTGTTTTCATCCTTTTAGTGGCTAAGGCTAACGGCCTCTTTCTACAACTTTCATCGTCCTTTTCATTGGCAGTCTTTTCGTCTTTTTGCATATCCCTTTTTGGGCATGAACAAATTTTAACGTTTAATTTTTGCCTGCCAACTACGTCACCACTGCAAATAATCAAAAAACCAAATTAATTATTTTAAACATTCACTTTCCACTCCACGAAATGAAAAAAAAGCATACTTTAATCTTTCTAATGTAAAAAGCACTGTAATAGGCCTTCTCATCATTCCAGTAACACATGTAGTTTTACACATAAATTTGTATGTTACAGTAACTGTGCCTGTGCCTGGTTGTAGCTCTCCCAATGGCACAACGACACTGCATCGTTCCGATTCTGGGTTTTCTTCATAACGAGCTCCCGGATTATCAGAACGAATGACATGCCTAACATATTCAAAACCTACGAACAATAATTTGTATCAACCACACAAACACTTCACCTTCAAATTTCTACAATTCACAAAAATAATTTGTTAACGTACCATCATTACTGACATCAGCCGGATTAACGTGAATTAAACACCTCTTCACTGCTATTTTCATATCCTGAGCATCTGTGTAGACGGGCAGTGCTCGAACTACAAAATTTGGCTCTAAAGGAGTCCATTTAAATTGTATAGGAATTATTTTATCCCACACGATGTATAATTTATTGAGCATAGTTGAGTACTGAAAAAAAAATAACAACAGTAAATAAAAAGTGATTTTATAGATCCAATATTGCATCATGAAATAAAACCTTAAAAACTTACGGTCCATTTATTTTTGGTTGACTCAACTCCGTCTAATAATACTGAAAAAGCAAATGGTCCTCCATAATCTTCTCTAGCAGGCAAACATCCCGTTGAAATCATATTTGAGCCCATTTGGAAAGTTGAATCAGCACTGGGTAAGGCCGGAGGGCAGTACATTTTTGTGTCAGGCATTTCTTGATTTTCGTAGGGCTGCAAAAAAAAATTAAATAAAAAAAAAACTCTAATTAGAACATTTAAAATTCGTGAATGTAAATAAAATTGTCAACCTTAAAATATTTTTTATAAATTCTTGTTTGTTTTAAATAAAGTGAAAAGATATTTAAAAAATTTACCATTGCAAACTTTTCCCAGACCCCAGACTGAACTAAAAAGGCAAGAGATCGAGGGTTCAAACTCGCGCCTCGACTTGTTTCTACTCGCAAAACGAAAACGTTAATATTTCGTATTTTTCGGGTCAGTCTTATCAATGAATCATGTCGGCCTGACTATATCATGAATGAAAACTGGATTTACAAAAACAAAATTTTCGAACTTCGATCGCAACAATGTCATGTTAATTAAGTAAAAATTATTTTCCAATAAAACTGTTTGAGCCAAATTAAAAAAACATTGTTTTCTCGGTTTTCAACAAAGTTCATGTGCAATCGCGATAAGAACTGTGGCAAGACTTTAGAAAAATTTTAGAGTCATTCCCTTCAGGAAGATTAGGTGGGGAAAAAAGTGAAATCCAGGAAGACAGCATATTGCGAAAGGTTTGCATCCGTAGATGCAATCTTGCAATCAAGCATTTGGAGTATTTTATTTGTTTAATGCGTCAGTAGTTATCGTGCTTTCAAAAAATCAAGAAGCTCGAACATTTAAAAAACAAACTGAATGGTTTAATCAACAACAGGAATATTTTTTTACAACTGAACAGATTTTCAACAGTTTATCAAAGGTTTTAGTGGAATTAGAAATTATTCAGCACCTTAATTATTTCTAGGGTAAGGGAGTAATATTAGAAATAGAGAAGAATCTAGTTTGCATATTGAATATATTTACCAGTAATGTCAAATTTTTAAGAAATCTTTGCCAATTAACTAAAATTTGATTTTAAATATCATGTCAAAGAACAAGTTCAGGAACTTGATCAGCCAGCAAAGGCTACTATTTTCTTTTCTTGCCAGTGACTACTTTTTTTTTTTTGAGTTTTGTGAGAGTGAACCTGCATATGTATTTTTGACATCAGGTTGGGCATTTTAAAAGCAAGAAATTTGTACTGAATTGAAAAACTCTGACTGACTCTGACATTTGGTGGCAAGGATTTCTCAAATAATAGGGATTAAGACGACGAACATAGTAGCTAGTCTGTAAATTGAATAATGGCATACAAGAAAAAATTGTAACTTTTTATATCTGTTAAAATCTAACTATTTAAGAATTAAAATAAAAAGAGTGATAGTTTTAATTTTAGTTTGCATAAGATTTCTCTATTGAGGGCTTTCAAAATTTTTACTGCACTTCCAAAATCTAAATTTTCTGCAAACCTTAGAATAAAATATTGATCATGTCTTCTGGCTCCCATTAAAAGTGAATTTATAAAATCACTAGTACCAAATTACTAATTCCTCAAAAAACAAGAAACCATTATGGAAAAAAGCTAGCAAATAAAAATTAACTTACTTGCTGAAATAGAGCAGCTTCCTGGTAAACACAATCTCTGGAAAAAAAAATTAAAATTCAGAGATCGTTTTCATTACTAACCTCAAAGTGGATAAAAAAAACAAAAATTTGAACTTACATAAGACTTTTATCTGTCTCATTTAAAACTTCTTGATATTCATCTGGAGCCAAAAGATCGGAGTCTGCATTGCTATTTACTCTCTCTAACGAATCACCAGGAGTTTTATAATACCACGCCATCTTAGTCAATCCTGAAAACAAACGTAAAATTAATTAAGCGAATATGTACACAAAGCCATGACATGAGTGCTTTTGGATTTTTAATCAGAAGTATTTATTTACAAATACAGCCCAACTGAAAATCAAAATATAAATTGTAACTAATTTTAAATCACTGACTGAAACTGTCAAGGTTGATGCCAAAGGCATCCTTCAGTGTGCTAAAAAGTAGCTGTCAATTGCCTTTTTCTGTTTTTTTTTCTGATTTAAATAAATACTTCAAAACATGTCTCTAAACAAAACAAATACTAAGTATGGATTGAAAACATAACTTATAAACAAAGATTGCATCAGAAAATTTTGGTACCATTTTTTTGGAGAAAAAAAATGGCAGACCACAAAACGTATGTACGACGTAATTGGGTTATTCGATATTTTCCCAGTAGCTGACACTCTATCTGGAATTCCAGATTAAGGTTTAAAAACAATCATTGATATTAATGCTCATAAGAGTCTATTATATTCACAAAATGGAGATTTAAATGTCTTATTCGATCTGTCTCGCTAACCGGTGCCTCGAGTCGACCTCCCATTTTGATTCGAATAAGAATTTTTGAAAACGACCTTAATTTATGACTTAAATTGCATTATAATGTATGTATTATGAAAGGTGAAAGCAAGAACTCACCGGTACATTTAATTAAACGACCAAAAACAGATGAGATGGCATGTGTAGACAAATTTCAGCAGGTTCACGTTCACCTGAGAGTAAAATTCACCTGTTTCGCAGAATCAAGACATCTGCATTCCGTTAACTTAAGCAATTTCATCCTTTTTTACCGCCAATTTAAAAAATTTGCTGCAACGTATAGCATCTTTCGATTCTGCGCCCTTTGTTTATTTTGTTAAAAACATGTTATTTCTTGTTAATTTATTACTTAATCCGGCCGCTTTAGCATTACTTTGTCGGTAGGGTATTTAAAAAACGATTTCTTTCCATTTAAATGCGCATTTCCAAGAATTTCGGGGTAGATCGATTTACGTCGACTGAATGCGGGTTTAAACAAAAACGCGGTCGATCTACGGTCTACGGAAGCCATTTTGAATTTTATGTTTTTCAGTAAACACAGACTTCGTGTTCATTTGATTCTGGATTTTTTTAAATAAAGATTTAAGAAAATTTTTATAATTAGCGCAATGGGGCTGATAGAAGACAAAGTTAACGTTATTACTCTGTTAATAATAAAAGGGTATTAATATTGACGTGAGCCTGATAAAAGTGAAGAAGCTGATAGACCCTAGGATGAATCGGGAGGTATGTTAGGAAATGAATAACATATTTTATTGTTGTTGGTGCGCTGTTAGACTAAATTGTAGTGAAAGGTTGATATCTCATGTCTCATGATCTTCGTAAAATCTGATTATTGCCATAAGTCAGTTGATATCATTTATGTTGTACAATTAATAAAAGGAACTCGGATTCTTTGGAAAAAAAAAATAGCCTGCGCCATTCTAGAGAATTAATTTACACAAGCAGTAAATTTTCCTTGAGTCACTACTTTCTAATGTAAGCTTACCAAGAAACCCAGTGACACTTAAACTAAGGCGATATGACCTTAAGACCTTTGACTTGCATACTCGGTGAAGATTGAAAAACCCAATAACTTATTGATTTTAGTGAAGGACTACAATAATTGTGATACTAGTCCAATCGTAATATAAAAGATAAGAATGATGCTATGTGTATTATGAAATATTCATTAATTGATAATGCAACCAAACATTTTTATTATTTTAGGAACAAATTACAGGATGGAAAAGCAAGTAGCTCTTCTTTTAAATAAGAAAATGAGGTATTAAATAAGGGAACCTAACTTGATAACTTTGAGCTAACAGACAGAGCAGTGCTTTAACAAATTTCATTTTTAAAAATTACACTTAATTTTTTTACTGCAATAAGTTTTAAACTCTTTGTTTTATGTTTCATATTTAAAACTTACAACCTGCACTGTATAAAGGTTTGGCTTTCAAATAAACTGACCCATTAAGAATTCAGCACTACCTTTGGTCTGCAGTTATCAAAAATTTTTAAAAAAGTGCCAACAATTTTAAACCAATTAGTCTAGACTTGGCTTTGTGAAAAAAATTTTATCTAAGTGACGAAATCATTTGACTGAATTAATGAAGCAAAAAATTGCAAAGAAAAGCAACGAAAGGCTCTTTCCAAAAAAAAAAAATAAGATTTTTTTGCGAATTATAGAAAATAGGCCCAAATACCGAAAAACTCCTTCGAAACTTCTCAAACGTTTATTTACGGCACGGTCATTTCATCCTATAATCAACTTATAAGAAAATTACCGGGCATTATATCCTAGGGGTTATGATTGGAGGTATCCTAATGCCTAAATGACGAGCTATATGTATCTTCAGTTGTGTCATGTTTAGTATGTTTCGAGACGGTTTCGCGGCAAGTTCGTTTTCCTTAGGCCAGTCTGCAAACTAGTTTTGTAAACGAGTTGTGCGCTCTTAAATTATAATTTGACGTATTAAATAATAATAATAATATAAATTATTTTACTAGTTAGGAGCTCATCGTGCTATTCGGATTTTGATTTTTGTTAAAATAACGCGGAGAAAAAAAATAATTAAACATAGATTTAAGTTTTGTGGAAAAACACATGATTAAAAACAAGGAATGTTATAACGCCATTATAAAATGTTAATATCTGGAAAAGTGAGGATCGTTGGTGTTGTAATTAATTTAACGTTAATATTTTTTTTGTTTTTGACATTTTCGGTCGAGGTTTATTCTCAAAAATTTGGTAAGTTCCTAAAAAAGTGGCGAAATTTTTTTTTTTAAATTTAAATGTAATCATTGGCCGTGAATCGATTATTCTAGTTTTTTTTTTTGTAAAAGATTAGTCTGGTATTGTAAATAGAAGGTCGTAGGTGGACATCAATGTCAAAAGTCAATGGTGAAAAATTGATCCAGTATTTAAATTATTAATACCCAGAAAAAAATAAATGGATGAAATAATTAATTGGAAAAAAATCTGAAAAACAATTTTTTTGGGAGTTGATGAGTTTCAGTTTCTATTAATCATTTCCCTAATTTAGGCGAGATATTGATCGATATAGGTCCATGACCCGTATTGCATTAAAAATTACATTAGCGCCTGGTTTGTGTAGAAATTCGCATTGTTTGAAATTGATATAGGGTTGTTTGGGTTCAATAACCTTAAGAGGAAAAAACGTCACATGAAAAAAATAATGCAAATCTTGTTAAAATCGTCATGGATGGCTCTTGTCTGTTATGTTAGTCAGGGACGGGTTTAGGTGAGAAGGGGCCAGGGATTTCCTAGTTGGTTGATCAGTTCAGAATCGTAGAAAGGGTAAGTTAATCAGGGTATATATTCTCGGTACCAGCAGGCTTACAAAGGTCCAGCAAAAAAATACTTTAAAATAACTTTAGAGAAAAATTTTATGAACATGTCTCATAAAAACGACCTTAGCAGCTTTCTGATCTTGGTGTTTTATTTTGGGGAGCTAACAACGCTTCTAGTGAAAAATTAGGCTGGTGTAGTTGGAAAGTTTACGTGGGTGGTTAATAAATTCAAGCATGATATGATTTACCAGGACAAGATGCAACTGAGGCAAGTCTTTAAAATTTCTGCAGAGGCTGCAGAAATTAAATCCGACCAAAGAATACATTTTTTTGGGTTCTACGGAAAGTTCCCAGCGACTATAATGTCCTCAGAACGGATTACCCAGCAAGAAATTTCGAAAGGGTTCATTTGTGTTTAAACTCAGTGACGAAGGTTGATCTGTTTAGGATAGGGCACCTAATAAAGAGTGGTCACTTTGTCTTCCCCTAAAGCCTTATAAAAATACTGTAGGGTTCCCCTAGATTTTTTTGAGAATTTCCCATAGAAAAAAAAAAAGCTCAGCGCCGACCCGATCTTAGGGTTTTCCTTAAGTGTCCTTCACGATACCTCTAGGTCAATATAAGGACCAAAGAAAGTCCTTAAAATGTCCAGCTTTTATTAGTCAAATTAAATTTGACCAGGGATTCAATTTACCGCCCTCGAATCGACCAGCCCAGCGGGAAATCCCCGTCGTCTCAATAACTAAATCCGCCCCTGAACTTCAATTTTTTTTTCTTAAACCCAAACACTCCTCCAGAACTCTTTAATTCGCAATCTTACTCGAAGGTCTTTATATCGACCCTGAAAGATTGGCCTTCCACAATGTGCCAAAGTTAAATATTATAAAATTCAAATAAATTTAAGAGAAGTAAAGCATTCAAATTCTATTAACAGACAAAAGATGAACCATTATAAAAACATAAGGAAATCGTGAAATGACGCATTCATCCCAAGCTCCATTCCAAGAAGCGTTAAGCCTTAAGTTTTAAAAACTTTTTTTTCTTCTTTAAAACTTGAACTTTGTTTATTTTACCACCCTATAAATCAATAAAATAACCTTTAACATCCTCTTGATTGTTTTTAATCAAAGCTAAACAAAAATACTTTCCGCTTACAAAAAGGGGGAAGTCCGCGAAATTCTTAATTGAATCAAAATGCCTAATCTAAAAAATTTTACAATAGATGATTCACCGATATTATTTTTGTCAATGAAATTACCCCGTAAAGAAAAATCCTTAAGCTGAGTAATAAAAAGCCTAAAAGAGAGAAACTAGCCCGCACTATCTTAATGGTTTGGCCTGAAAAAAAATTTTCGATTTAAAAATTACTGAGAGTTTTTAACGGAATAATATATAAAATGCGAAAAAGTTCCTTTGTGCTTGATATCTTAATGCGATAAATGTAATTTCCGGTTCGTAATGAAACCAAACGCCGACGCATAATATTTGCGTAAAAACCCGTTGTACTCATTGCGTTAAAGATTTAAAATTTGCGGAATTAATTTTTTCGGCAATAAATCATATATTACGATTTTGTTTGCGAATTGAAAAAAAAAAATAAAATGTCGTTTTGTATGAATAATTGAGTATTGATTTATTTTGAGTTAATGCACTTTGCGTTGCATTATTCATTTTCTTGGAATTTGGTTAGAAATCGAGTATCTATAGATTAGGTATAAGGCAAGACACGATTTTGTAATTAAGATAGTTGTATTTAAGATTAAATATGCGTAATGTATTGTTTTTGAGAAATCTGCAATGAATGAATGGGTTGTGGATCTGTAGCCAAAGGTTAAAGCAATCTTGAGGTTTTTTTAATTCATTGGTTTGTATACAACCGTAAATCATGCAATTTGGGGATGAGTCACAAAACAAATGTTAAATCGACAAATTAGGCACTCAAATTAAAACTTTAAATATTCTCAAAAAGTGTAAAAAAATTTAATTCATCGTAATGCAATGAATGAATATGAAAAGTTAGGATAATGATTTGGTGATGAGGGTATAGTTTAATTTTTTGGAGTCATAATTTTGGCACCCAAAATTATCCGAATTTTATTTTGGTTTAGATCGATTGGCTAAGCTACCCTAAAAGGTCCTTTGGAGTTCCCACCTCTCGGAGCTTTGGCAGTAAATGGCTCGGTTTCCAAAAGGTTAGAACCGTAAATATAAAATGTTCAGGAAGACGGTAGCAACCCCTTTGTTAGGGATAAGGCCGAATGTTCTTTCTAGAACTTTTCCGAAAAATATTTTAAAAAGGTAAAGTTTTAAATAAATAATAGAAAAAACTTGACCATATAAAACTGAAAATAAAAAACAATCTAGGTAGGTACCTGGAATTGAAAGGTTTGAAACGATATGCCTCCCCAATTTCCAGCAACCCCTCTTTATGTTCATTCTGGCTACAGGGCTAAACGTTAGGCTAGGCTTTTATTTTTTGCAGACAAGTACATGTCTGCAGCTTCTTTAAGTCACCTAATTCGAATAAGTCAACATCCTTAACATCCTCGCCAAAAGCTGTTAGTCATGACCATATATGTGTCATTAAAACAACTATATGACAGTTGTAGTATTTTTATTTTAGCCATTGACAACTTATGACTCAACCTGTGAAGCTTGATATATTCAATGATCATAAAAATGTTGGCGAGAGTCGTCCTTTCCGTTATACCCCTAAAAAATTTTGCATCGTGAAATAGTTGGAACAATTATAGATTAGAAATGTGGGAAAATTCGACAGAAAGTAAATGCAAACAAAAAGATTTCAAGAGTGCACCTTTGCAGCATTGGTTGACCCAAATATTTGTTACAGCTTAATGATGCTAGACCCCTAGTTTTCGACCATAAAAAATTGCTTATTTTTTCTTCAAAATTTCTTTGCTTTGATTAAATTTTATTTGCAACTGGAATTTGTATAATCAAAGAAATGGGACTAAACCGCGGTCATAACTCATAAGTAGTGCAGTTAAGGGGATTTAGCTACAAAGTCGTCCGCCAAAATTAATTTTTTCAAATTTCCCACCCTTAAGTTTTTCAAATTTCCCGTCCTTGGCTAGTTGGAAAAAAGTGCAGCTTCCTATTTCGAAAGAGCAATGAGAGATTCCTACTACGCCTCGAAACAAACCCTTCATAAGATTATAGACAAAAACTTAGGACAGCCAATTTTAATAAAAAAATTCTAAATGGCAACTGTCGTTTTAAATTTTACAATGTCAGATTTTCAGATCTTCTAATTCAATGGGCGTGGTTACAATCTCATAAAACAAAAAATTTTCCTAAGCTCTCATGATATTTTTTTGTCTGACTTATTAATTTGTCAGCCTTGGGACCTTCTTCAATAACTCTTTCAAACTGTTAAAAGACACTTGCGTGCTCAAATGACCGTTTCATTAAAATGACACTAGCGCTTTCCGGTGATAATTTCATAAGCTAACACGACACTAGCGCTCTTCAACGGTCGTTTTAACATAACAGCGAAAAAATTTACTTTAAAAAATAGAAATTTTCCTCTTTCCCATTGTGAAGGAGGGAACGGACTATTAGTTTGGTTTTCTCGTGCCAGAAATCATCAAAAGTCTCAGAATTTTCATGACTGTGGCTTTGCTTAAGCATCAGCTAATGATTCAGCCTAATCTTAGTATCTTACTTATCAAAGCCAAAATATTCCAGAATTATACTTCAAAGAACTAAAGTGCTTCGCTCTTTTCAGGAATAAAGCTGCACCTTGCGTGTTACTCTGACGCAAGTAGGAATATTTCTGAACATTAGATGCTGCACCGCGATGAAGCTTATCCAGTTCTTCCCAGAATTAAAAGGCGCCAGAATTATTTTCATTCATTCGCCCTTCAAAAATATTTCAATTTTTTGTTGCAAGCTTTGCTTAATTACCCAGCTGCAATCGATATTTTTCTTTTGCAGCTTTATAAACTAAGGAATTTTTATTTCTCAATGTTATATAACCCTAATTAATATTCCCAATTCGGGAAATGCCCAACCGCAACTTTTTCAATAAACCGTACTCGGCGCCTAGTTAACTTTTTATGATACCAGAACCAGCGCAAAGAGTTTATCAAACTTAGCCGATGTAGCTCAACAAATAAAATCCAAGTTCGCCTCTTTTATTTAAGATTCTTACGGAAAGCCACGACTATTAATACTAGCCTTAATTAGGAAAACACAGTATTGAGCGTAAAGTTCCCATCCACTTTTAACATAAAACGACTTGAGCACATTAAACTTCTCTTATTCCATGTAATACGCCAAACGAATTCAACTAAACCCAACTCAGTCAAAAACACTACAAGTTAATACATAAAGATTAAATCTCCAATGTAAACACATGTAATCATTTCGTTCAGATTAAAATCATTTTTTTCAAAAAAGCTCGGGGCAAAACATTCCCGGGCAAGATGATCCGTCTTAACTTGTCTCTCGGAGGGAATCCAAAATAAAAAAATCGTATTATTATATCTAAAGTTGTAGCCGGAAAAATGATTTCGTTTCAAGGCAATCAAGATATATCATAATTATGGCATATAATTATTTCCGTTGCTCAAGAGAGCATGGAAGTGTTTTTGAAGATTCGCTCATATGATCGTCTTAATTTCGGTCCCTAACCAACCCTGCCTAGTATACAAATTTTCCATTTGCGATCCCGAAATAACCTTTGATTCTTTTAATTTCGCAGGCGAGGAATGCATATTAACCGATGAAGAGATAGGAACGTGTGTTACATTTTCCGAATGCCCCTCAGCTATTAGATTAGCAAGAAATGGCGTGAAGCCGGTTTTTTGCGGAGCTCAGGTATAATATAATTGATTCTTCTTTTTTTTTTTTATTTGTTTTTCTCGCGCGCATTAAATTAATGAATTCAAATGAGTTTTTTTTGTGTGTTTCAGGGGGAAACGTCTTACGTATGTTGTGAAGTTAGGGGAAGAAGTGTTAATAGAAGAAGAGAAGCATCGCCGAGGCAGGATAGGCGGAAAGTTCAAAGAGAGGAAGACAGGCCGAGAGGGCATTTGAACGAAGAAGAAGATAGTCGTAGAGGGGCTAAAAGATGGACGACATCCGATTCGGATAAAATCGAATCGATTTTCGATGTGCAAAGGGTTTATCAGTCGGATTCGAATTATTATGAGAGGAAAAAACATAGTATCAGTCCGGATTTAAATGACGGAACGTCGAGGAATGAATATAATAAAAGGAAATATTATAGTAATGCTGAAGATAATGAGTATGATAGAAAGCCGGCAGTGTATACGGAAGAAACTCCGAAATATAAGCCGTATAGGCGTCCGAACGGTTCTAATGGGAAGATAGTTGAATATGCGTCCCAAGAAGAGAATTCTTCAGGGGACCCGTATAGGAAAAATAAAAAGCCGTACACTGAGGAAAAGACTTCACCACATCAGTATCAGTATGAGTACGTGACTAAGAAACCGGCTTATTATGATAATAGAGCGAGTACGAAGAGGAATGAGTATCAGAATTCGGAAAATTATGAAACTACGAAGAGGTACGATTGGGGAGATCAAAAAACGACAAAGAGGCATTATTGGACGGAGGATATTCGTGAAACTACAAAGAAGTATGATTGGGGTTATCAAGATAGAACTTCAACAACTACTAAAAGGTACAGATTGTGACTCAATGACTGACTTGTGAAGCGCGATCGAGTTCGATTCCTGTAAATCATGACCCAGTATTATAAGGTTCCATCTCCACTGCGCAGGTTGACACCAGCTCGCCACTCATAAACTAAATATTTGGACTTGGTGTCAACCTGGGCAGTTTTATAAAATTGAGGTAGCGAATTTTTAATCATTATTTTCCTTGAGTCTGATGGGATCTAAAACAGTTTCCTCAAGCTCGGTGGATTGCCTTCTGTTTTTGAGTTTGGGGCGCTCTAAGCAGCCTAAATAATTGGAATGAGGGATCTGGCTCCAAATCCCTCATATATTAATAATAAAATGAGAGATTTGGCAATTAGGACATAAAAATGATTGGATCTAAAAACTTGTCTCTAGGCCTATTTATACTTGTGATAAAATTATGCAAAGTTATGTGGAAGTCGTGTAGAGTATAGTGTGTCTGTCTAATACATACGTCGATTGGTGATTATGTTCTGGATGATTAAACGTGAAAATAAATGACCGACAGAATCAAGGAAAAGTGAGAACCGTAATTATTAAAGAATGGACTATAGTAGTAGAAGGAAAATTGAGCAGGATGCAGCTGGATCTAATAAACTTTTTTAGTTTTTTATATAGAGATCAAAATCTTCATAAAAATTCTTTAATGTGACAGGTGCCTTAAATAACGCACGAAGAGCTTTCAGAACTGGAGCCGACTTTGACTACACTAAATGAACATATGTTGTGTCTATGAAACCTCTTCTCTCTCTTTCTTTTCCACAAATACCCAAACAGTTTACGCTTAGGCCGGAGGCTTTGTTCTAATAGGGAATTTATCGTCCAGGCAAATTAGGTTACAGTTGAAGGTTGTGCGGACGGTACAGACAGACTTTCTTCAAAAAAGGGTTATGATTTGAATCTATAGAATGGATTAACTTCAAAGGAGCAGGGATGGATTCTAATTGATTGTGAATTTTTCACTGTTAATCTTTTAAAACAAGTTCGCGCATGGTCTGCATTCGGCCTTAGTGAGTGACACCCCCATTCTCATTCTTTTCATTCATTGTATTCATTTTTCATGTTCAGGTATGAATGGTTGCAACCATCCACTACAACAAAACGAAACCATTGGTATAATGAAGAAAACTACGAAACAACAAAAAAGAATCAATATCAAAGGCCTGAAAATCCTCAGAACAACTGGTCAATCGAAGAAAATACAGCAGACACACATGACGAAAGGACGACAAGGCGGCCATATCGAACTACGACAAGAAGAGAGAGCCATACACCCGAATATAGACCGACTTCTCGGCCCCACGAACACAACAGACCACACCGACCTGAAAATCTCAGAATTAGTGAAACAAGTAAGTATATGGAGTGCCATAAATATTTTTGTGATGCACGTATGATTGCATTAATTAAGTTCGGCTATCAAAAATAGGTTATGATAATTCTCTGTAGGTAAGATATTATGATTCTGCTGGTCCCGTTTTTTATTTCGCAATAAAATGACGCTATTAAGTCTTAATTATTTTGAAATACTTTTTGGTAAAACGTCAGTTCGCTAAATGACATTGATAGAGAAACAAATTGATTATTGAGTTCTTGGACGTCATTTCGAAATAAGTTCAAGCGATCTTTTAACTGATTTATATTGAATCATGATTCTTGAAACTTCACATTATTTGTAGCGATTTTTAATTAATTCAATATCATTTTTTTTTCTTTTGTAATTAGAATGCCTGGAATATGCTCAAGAAGCAACTGAAACAATAGCCGGTTTACCTTTAACAACCGATCCGAAACCTGTGAAAATTAACGTACAAAAATGCATTCATCCACAACAACTCATCGTTGGAGGTGAAAATACAACTGTAGGAGAGTTCCCTCATATGGTATGAAATCATGTGAATGTTTAAATATAAAAATTTTTTTATCGTTAAAATAATTCAAATTAATTTTTTTTTTCAAATTATTTTTAGGCCGCAGTTGGATTCAGAGATCACTCACAAAGAGGCATAGCGTGGAATTGTGGAGGATCATTAATTAGTGATGAATTTGTTTTGACAGCAGCTCACTGTACATCGACTAGTTCGTGAGTTTTATTTTGTAATTTTTAAGCTCTCAACAGGTTTTTCATGTCCCGGATTTTCTTTTGGTGACCTCAAACTGATTCGAAAAAGTCCTGATTGATCCTAAATAACTTTAACATACTTTAAATTACTTCGAGACACAGAAAATGGCCCTCGACAGACGCTGTTGTTGCCTCTAAAATTGTTCTGAAGTTGAATTCAGGCCCGGTATCTTTTTAGTTTGTAAAATAACCAATATTAAAACTCTCTAAGCTGCCAAATAGTCGTCCTAGTTTGTTGTACAATTATAGAGAGCGCTAAAGCCGTGGTCTCGATTTGTTCCTTCGATTTTATTTAATTCACTTTTATTTTACAGAGGACCTCCAGTCATGGTCAGATTAGGAGAATACAACCTTAAAAGAAACGACGATGGAGCGCATCCAGTCGATTACTCAATCAAAGAAATTATAAAACATCCTGATTATAAACCGCCATCTAAGTACAACGATATTGCCTTGCTAAGGCTCTCCCGAAAAGTTACCTTTCACAAACATATTAGACCAGCTTGTCTATATACTAAAGATTCCTTTACCACCACTAAAACTGTAGCTACAGGTTGGGGACGAATAGATTACGGTAATTATCACAAATAATTATTTTGTAAAGTAATTTTTTTAGCTCTTATTTTAATTCACATTATTTTTTTTAACAGCCGAAGACCCCAGCGAAATTTTACTGAAAGTAGCACTCAGCATTATCGATAGCCAAACGTGTAACAGGTTATACCATAACACAGTAAGATCGGAGATTTTATCGAAAGGAATCATCGATAGCCAAATGTGTGCTGGTGAATTAGCGGGAGGAAAAGACACCTGTCAGGTACTTTTATTTTACGATATGAAACTTGGTTCCAATACAATTCCAACCGGTTTCCCGATCCAGAACAACTTATCAGTCAAGAAAACGAGGAAATTATTATTGTGCCCTTAACGTTGCTATATCTTGCTTTTTTTTTTGCAGGGAGATTCTGGCGGCCCAATCGAAATCACAAGTAAGAGTAATCAGTGTGTACATCACATCATTGGAATTACCTCTTTTGGGAAACATTGTGCCCAACCAAACGCTCCTGGAGTTTATACTAGAGTTTCAGCATATGTACCTTGGATGGAAAGCATAGTTTGGCCTCAAAGGGGCTAAAAACCAAAATAGTTTTTACTTTAAAATAAATGTAATTTAATATTTAAACAAGTGTAGTCATTTAATTTAGTCATTTTTTAGAATAAATGAAACGATTTTGGTAATTTCTTTTTAAGGTTCAAAACATTTTCAGTATGAGATTGTATTTATTTAATTTTATGATACAGTTGTACAGTTCTTTTCATCCTTTTAGCTTTTTAGTAAAATATTTAAATAATTTGCCAGTGAATTGTAAAATAAAATTAAAGTTAAAATTTTTTGGAATGTATAATACTGGAATGAAAAATCACCGCAGAGAAATAAATATGGATTACTTAAATTTTTCATCCTGCTCAAATATAAATTTTTTTTTAAAATTATTTAACTTTACTTATTTGAAAATCATCTAAGCTATCCGCATCATCTGAATAAACTGTTTTCCATGTCAAACCATTTCCAGGTGGTTTGTGTGCAGATGGAAAAATTAAATGAATCCAATTCCTACCATCTACTAATCCTAAAAATAATATCCAGTTTTTTTTCCTTCCAAAATTGTAAGGATTTATGTAGACTTTATTTTGAAGAGCATAACGTTTAGTTTCAGCCTTATTTATATTTCCCTCTATGCTTGTTTCACCTCTAGAAATAAGTCTAGCATGCCAGATGGCAAGAGCTCCTAATGCAATTAACACTCCTAGAAAATAAAAATATTTGTAAGACCCTAAAAAATTTTAATGTTATAGGTATTAAAATATTTTTTTCAATCACCTAAGCATATCAGTGCCATAAAAATAATACAGCTAACTTTCCAGTGTCTGGTCTCTGGCTCGACATGACCAGTTTCAGTAACAGCTATCATCACAGAATTATTAAATCTTACAGGATGTCCTATTAATTCTTCATCATCTCCATCTAATGATTTTCCTAGCCAAACTGCTTCATAAGCTAACTCTACACCAAAGACGATAATAAAAAATACCCCTAGTGTCATATATACCATGTACATAAAAAAATATCGATGATTGTAATGACCCACACAATTATTCAACCAAGCTAAATTAACACATTAAGGAACCTAATCATTTGAGAAAAACAAAACTCAGATAAAAATATTACTAAAAGGATACGACAATGATGATCCATCTTTAAAATGCATTTATTGCAAACAGAACAGTGATGCGTTCTTGGCGGTTTTGGAGCTATACATTTTTTGCAAATACTAACTGCTTCTGGAATTAAAGCACCTTCTGGAGGAAGACCAGGTGAGACTGTACAACCCATATAATAATGGAACAACACATTGATTAATAACCAATGCCCTACAATTAATAGCACTATGGTTGTTTCTGGACTTTTTTTCCACCAATATGGTAATCCAATAATGTAACAAATAATGACGACAACAGCTGTCAGAAAACATACAGCACCAACGAAAAATGGTCCCAAGAATTTAGTAAAGTTGTCAACAAACCAGAAAAGTGGTTCCATAAGTACATCTGCAATGTAACTTTGATCCAAAAAATGGTTATAAAATAGAGATTTTGTGTTAATTTTAAACCTGTACCAGCCATGTTTAATAGAAAACCTGGAAAGGAGAGGAAGAACATTAGGGATTTAATTAATGCAGTGGCGTAATTAAAGAGATGTACTGTACCATAAATTTTTAAGAGGAGTATTAATAATCCGAAACACCTGGGGCATCCTTCAATCCTAAAATCTAAAATTTAAATGCAAGTTTCTAAAACGACTACCGATGCTTCATTGTTACATTTTCAGTTTACTAAATATTAACTATTCGACTAGTTGGAAAAAGCGTAAATAAAGCACGATATATCATTTGGTCAAACGAAAAGAAATTCCTATTTTAATTTCTTCATCTTTGTTTATTTTGATAAACAAATTTAAAAAATAACGTTGCCAACATAAAATAATAAATTTTCACAATGTTACCAACAGGATTTCTTAAATTTTGCTGCAGTTGAAAGACTCTTTGTGACACGTGATCTTCGTTTAAAAACAAAAGACATGGCGAATTTGATCGTTTACCTTAGGGAAAAAAATTAGAAAATGTAACGATTTCAGTGTGTTTTCCCCTTAATTTTTTAAAAAATCATAAAAGTGAAAAGCAAATGTGATAGTTATGCTTTTGCGTGACTTAAATCAACTTGTTCATTCCTTTGAAAGATTCTAGATGGAAGACTGAAAATTACCGTTACATTATTTACAAAAATGGAAGGTACAGTTCAGTATTGGTTAGAAGTCCACAGACTTGGATCTTTACTTTTTGAAAATATTAAAGTTGGTGATAATTCATTAAAATCTTTGATTACGTCTATAATTGAAACTCCTTTACTGTCAGACATTGAATGTTTGACTGGGGGACAAAATGAAGGAAAAGCAATAGCACCATTTACAGCTTGGCTTCTGCAAGGGCTTTTAAAAGCAGCTCTTTTTCATAAATTGGATGATTTCAAAGAATTTTATGTGGATGCTCAGACAAAATTGTTACTGTCTGCATATGACGGAAATGTCTCCGCCTTTAAGGAATTGGTTTCGTTGTATGTTGAAGGCTTGGAAAATGTTTTGAAAGCCAAAACACTGGAGTCTGAATTTAAGTTATTACTGACTGAAGATTATGCATTGTCAAGTTATGAAAAAACTTTGTTGTGCATTCCATTTCAAATTAAGAATAAAAAAGAACAGGTCGAACTTGCTATGATTTTAATAGAAGTTATATCAAACGTAAAGCAGTTAGTTTTGTATCATTGTGTTGAAAATCATAAATCACTATGGGACATTGCAACAGCAATTATGAGCTCTCAAGAAGATAATTTAAAATTTACATTGTTGCCTTTACTTAGTGATATGTTAAAAGTTTTGGAACCACCAAAAAATTTAAATGTAAGGGAGTTGATATCAGGTATAATTATTACAAAGATAAATTTTAATTAAATTAAATATTTCAGATCATGAAACAGATTATGTGCAGCTTGCCTAGTATGCTTTCAAATCAGCAGATGGGAGAAAGTGAAGTTTTTCAGGATTATTTTGCAATTGTGTGGGGTCGAATAAAAAAATATGCATCAGGTTCACTGATAAATGATGAACTTGTAAAATCATTTTTAAAAACCAAAGATTCATGCCCATTAAAAAATTTTGTGAGGGATGAAGCAAGTTTTCTTTTAGCACAAATTTCTGATTTTGATTTAATTTTAAAAATTCAAGAATTTGAGACAATCCCTTTACAAGTGAGTAAAAATATTGCTTGAAAAAAATTTGGATGGATTGCACTTATTAGCTGAATTTTTTTTTCAGGAAAAAATTTATTTTTTAATAGACTGCGTTGTCAGTGAAGTGGAGCTTTACATGAATACTATTAATTTAATTGAAATGCAAGAAAGTTTTCATCCTCATTCTGAGAATCAATCTGTGATAAATGTGTCTGACCATAGCAAAGCCTGGCAATGGATTTTGTCATCCTATCAAACTGTGGTGGAAAATAGTGAACAAATTAATAGCCAGAATCGATTAGAGTGCCTTTATAATTTAACTGAAATGTGTTGTGTGGTTTTGGGGAAACTAGATACTAATTTAATATTATCGAAATATAAAATATTAATAAGTTTTTTTGGTAAGGGTGTATGCAGGATTACAGAAAAAATTTTAACAGACTTGAATATGATTAAGTCTCAGTACAGTGAAGCTTTAGAGGTAGGTTTTTTTTCCTATTTTGAGAAATTTCATTTGTAATTGAAGTTTAATTTTTTTTTTTTGGTTTAAAAGATGGCTGGAGAAATAATAGCAGAGCTTTTCAATTTACCGGAATTGCAAAATGTATCAGTGAATGACTGTAAAAAAACTTTGAGTTTTATGTTTCATCCGTTTGAATCTGGAACTTTTCAGTTGCCTGGTCTTTCAAGTCAAAGTCTAGTACAAAGTAAGTAAAAAAATTAAATTCTTACTGTATAAGTCACGTTAGAAAAAAATGATATAATCGTTTTGCTTTTCCAGATACAAATATTCCCGTTAATTTTTTGAAATCTTTACAATCTATTCCGCCTGGGGCTCCAGTCGAAAAAATAATCACGAAATTCTCAAAATTTGCTTCGGATTATAAAAATAACAAGCTATTGGCCCTTCAATCTGTTAAGAGTGTGCCTTTTTTATTCATATCGAGAAAAACATCTCCATCCAGGTTAATTAGTGACATTCTTCGACCGGCTGCTACATCTCAGGAGACCGAAATACAGCTAGCTGTAGTCGACAGCATTGCCGATTTAATATGCGCTATAGCCGGTACAAGTTACGTTACAAGGAATCAAAACGGGGAGCTAATAACGAAATGTTGCGAATGCACATCGAATTGCGAAGTTGTGGGCACTCAAGGAGACGTGAGTTTAGTCGAAACGCATTTATTAAAAATAATAGAGACAATCGGTTTTTTAAATTTGGAAGTTAAAAGAAAATGGGTTGATGTTCTACCGCGTTTGACGATGCATACAGCTGCTTTAAGAAATAAAAATATCTTTGAAAAATTCCTAACGCTGCTAAGGTTGGTATTTTTTTTTCTTCGTCCAAAAAAAAGGCTCGAGGGATTCATTTGAATTTTTTCTTGTCAGGGATGAAGATGAAGATTTAAGGCATAATTTTGCTAACTGCATAACAAGTTTAATATTTGGAAGATCGTGGGTTCTTCAAGGGCTTAATGGTCAGTTAAACGAAGATGAAATATTTCACCCAAGTGATAATTGTAAAAAAAATGAGGGAGCACTGCAAGCATTGGAGCTGGCATTTTCTAGCTTAGAGGAAAATATTCATACGAGCTTGACGGTAAAAAATTTTGCATACATGCAACAGTCTTTATTGGAAACATTGACGAACATTGCTTGGTAAGTTTAGAATTAGGCTAGACAAATATTCATATTTTAATTTTGAAAACAAAGGATTCATTTTGAGAATTTTTTGTTTTAGCTTTCCTGTCAATAAAACGTTATGTAAAAGCATTCAGCTGCTTTTGCTTTTTATTCGACTCCCGACAGCTCCAATCGCTTCAATTTTTTTAGAAGTAGCAGCTGCACACAAAACTACTCCTTTAGTACTTTTTTATTTGTTCCGACCCGAAATTAGTCAAGTAAGTTTATTGATTAAAATAAACTTTCGCACAAGCCGCAATTTTATTTAAATTAAAAATAAAATTATTTTCAGTTTATTGGAAATTTTATAGTATTCAACAGAATGCAGTGCAATCAGCCGTTAAGAATAACTTTATCAGAATTTATATTCATCTTTAAAGGACTTACTGATAAAAAGCTTGTAGCTAACAGCCAAAATTACGTTTTACCGATTTTAATTTTGTGGATTGCAAAATTTAACGAGTTGAAAGATTTGTTTTACGAATGGGCTAATTATCTGGCGGATTGTCAACAGTCTGAATTTGACGTTATTACTGGATCGCTACAGGTAGGCTACATTTTTTTTAAAAAAGTGTGTTATACCAATCATTAATTTTTATTTTTTTCCCACAGAATATTTACACGTATTTGCTATTAACTCAACCACCGGAATTGTTCAACAAATGTATGGCTGTAGTAGAAGAATTGGCCCAAATGAAAATTTCTCAACTCTTGTTTCTTTATCAAAAGTCAGTCGTCAATCAGTTATTATTTAACTACCAACGAAATCCTGATAAAATCTTGTCAGCCCTGCAGAACGTAATCGGTGGATCGAGCGGCAAAGAAAGTAAACAGAAAATGGTTAGTAGAAGGCAGGAAAGACATTTTAAAATAATGATTTAATAAATAATTGTGGAACTTTTTCGTAGGCAGATAATTTGGAATCGAGATTCGTAGGATATCTTTTATTTATAGTCGGAAAGTTTGTGAAAGAGGTGAATGTTGATTCTGAAAAGGTTCATGCTATTAAATCTCTAACTGCTGTGATTAAACTAATGGGAAGAAAGCATGTTACGCCGGTTGCTAGAAAAGTTTTAGCAACTCTTCAAACTATCCTAACGTTTAATAAAAAGGAATATTATGAGATCCAGTGTGAAGCTTGGAATGTGTTCATTACTACGTAAATATTTATACGTCTGAACTTTAGGCTGTGTAAAAAACAGTTAAGTAACTGTTCAACATATTTTCTTTGCAGAGTTAATCCTAGCGAACTTGGGCCATTGCTAGCTACAATAATCGTTTCACTTTTGCCTTTTTTAAATCATTTACCAAACCAAGTTGCTAGAATGTTTTCTTACATGATCGTAGAAAACGAACAAGCTGTTGTTAAATTTTTACCAAGCTTGGTATTTATACCCGATCATCCAGTTCTAAAAAGAGTAAACGAGAGTCTTAAAAAACATTTAAATTTTGAAAAGTAAGTGTTAAAATTGCTTTAAAAAAAATTTAGCAGGAAGTTCATTTAATTTTAATTTAATTTATAGAGAATCAGTGAAGGATGGGCTAATTAGAGAAACATCTTTAATTCTTCATGAAACTGTTGGGGTCCGAATAGAAGGCTTGAAAGTCCTTCAAAAAACATTTAAAGATCACATGCCTGTCATTCAGAATCTAATCATTGGGAGTGATGAACCTGATCCTTGCATTAAAACTCTTCTTGAGAGTTTGGTAAGTATATTTTTGGCCACAAAAAATTAGCTACAAAATTTTTACTGCTATATTTTTTATTTTTTTAGATACAGTGCTGCAGAGATCAAGATCAAACACTCTCATCGCTTGCAGCTTCATGCTTAGGAGAATTAGGAGCTGTCGACCCTGGATTATTACCTCGAGATCCAAAACCGAAGAATGAATTACCCTTATCCGTTCACGATGCAGAATTCGCATATTTAGCTTTGACTGAAATTTGTAAAGGTTTTCAAAACGCGAGGAATTCAGTTGATATGGACGCTTTTGCTTTAGCTATTCAGGTATCTACTTATTAACTGGCTTACAATTTTTGCGAGTATTAAAGAAAAAAAAAAAATTATTAACATCATTTTTTTTAAAAACAGGAATTATTAAAATTGTACTCGATTTCGCCAGAAGGCGACGATAAAATATGGAAGCGTTTTCCTAAACAGACTCAAGCTTTAATGACACCGATGCTGACCTCTAGATATAAAAACCAGGACATTAAAAAGAATCCGTTGCCTGACGTTATATTCGGTTCGAAAGAAGCTAGTACACATGTGGAGTGGGCAAATCTTTGGGCGAGTAAATTGATTAGTTTTTGCAAGGATGATAGAGCTGTTTGTATTTTTCGAGCGTGTGAACCAAGTTTGAAAAGGGATACAAAAGTTTTGTTACTTTTTCTTAAATATATTTTGCGTAAGTTTTGTTTAAAGAAAATTAAAAAAAAAAAATTGTGGGCGTTAATTAAAAAATTTTCATATTTTTATTTTAGTTCATTCTGTCATTCGAGAATCATCTTTTCACAACGTTATCATTAACGAAATAGAAGCGGTTATTAATTGGTCACCTAATAATTTAGAATATGATGGTTTTCGAACAAAGACAAGATCCGTCAGGTATGAGAAAATTAGACCGATTATAAAATATTGTACTCATCTTAAAAATTTTAATTTTTTTTTTGAAAGGTTGGTTGACTATTGCGGGTATCCAAATATGAGATCTACAATTACAACAGTAGAAGCTCAATCCTGTGCGATGACAATATTTTTACTTATTGATTTTCTACAAACTTGGAAAAGAGTGTATAGAAGTGCTGAGCCAAAACGAGATTTTGTATTAGTAAGAGGTAAGATTTTAAAAATTTTCAAGTCAAGATTTAAGAAAATCTTTTTGAAAGCTCAACTTTTCTTAAATTTTTTTGTTCGCCTAAAATTTTTTTTTTTGTGAATTTTAGATTTTTTGGAAAAAATAGACTACCTTAAAATTTCAACATTAAATTACGAAATCAGGGAATATCCAAGAGCCATCATGTATTTAGAAGACCTGATATCGAAAGATAAGAAAAAATTAACAGATCATCTTCCTCTTCTTTCAAAAGCGTATGCTTTATACGGTGATTTAGATAGCGTAGCTGGAGCTAGTACTTTTCAAAAAACAGCCCCGAAAATGGAAGACTTATTATTAAGCCATCAAATTTCCGGCCAAATGGAGGTTCGAGCAATTTAAAATCGTTCAAAATTACCTTCAATATTCCAGGTTCGGTATTAAATTTTTTTCTTATTGTTTTTAGGAGGTTCGAATAATATACGAGAGGTTGGGCAAAGACGGACTGATGACCCCGGCCCATATGCAAGAAATGGTTCAATGTTACCTTAACCTCGGGGAACCTTACACTGCGTATAATTGCATACGATCCTTTGCTGCTGGCCAGTCGGACCTAATGTCCATTTTATCAGAGGTAAATAAAAGTTCATTTTTAATCCCCTCGGGCAGCACAGATGCGCTTATTTTTGAAAATGTCTTCTGTGCCAGAAACACATCTTAGACTGCCTCCTCCTTCTCAAGGACAAGATCACTTAATTAAATTTTTGATTTTATTTTCAGGGAATGGCCGAGAGTTTAATCAAATTAGGCGATTACACTCAATTATCAAAATTTTTGGAAAAAGAAGAAAATGCAAGCCAATCGGATTGGTTTATTCAATTAGGCCGCATAATCGTAGATCTCAACGAAAAAGAAAATGATGTTTTAACTGGATTATCGAATGCTAGGCAGGACGTTGCCAATGCTTTGAAGCAAAGTCATTTGCAACTAGGAGATTTTCAGCAGGGATACTCTTGTTTGATAAAGTAAGGCGCAGAAAAATTACTAAGAAATGGAAGCTGTGAATCTTTTAAAATTTTTTTTGTGAAAGGTTTCAGATTCTAAACGAAATTGAACGAACTTATGAAACCATCACTAATGCTAGAGGGATGAATAACGCTAATGCGTTAATAGGAAAACTCACTGAAGACTGGAATTTACGATCAGGAGTTGTTCAGTCGGATCCGCATTGTTTAGAACCTTTAATGAGCATAAGAAGGATCCTGCTTGGTGTTTTGAAGAAAAAATTGCCGAATTGTAATGAGAATACTTTGGATACCGAGATTGGAAGATATTGGGTAAAAAGTGCGGAAATTGCAAGAAAGTAAGTTAAAAAATTATTTAATAAAAGCTTCATGCGGTTGTGCTGCGGTCTAAATTTTTTCTAATTAATTAATATTTCCAGAGCAAAATGTTTTCACCAAGCTTACAACTGTATTCTAAACGCAGAACAATATAACATCCCAATAACATTCATCGAGAAAGCTCAATTATTTTGGGATAAAGGAAATCAAGACCAATGTTTATTTACGCTTAATCGTGGGATTACGGAATTTTTCCCAGATGACCATCCCATGTTTAAATCGAATCCTAGCGAAAGATTAGAAGAACGGAAAATATGCGCCGAGGCCAAATTATTATATGCTGTGTACAGTGAAGAAACTTCAAATTGTACTCATGAAACTAATATTTCGAATTACAAAAAAGCTTATAATGTCTGCCAACAGCTTGAAAAATCATTGGTCAGTTACTTTAAATCCAAAAAAAACCTTAAGTATGTTTCTCCAATTTTTTTTTTAAAATTAAAAAAATTCTTTTTTAGGTTTTTTTTGCTCAATATTTGGATAGAATCGTTGCCCATTTAGAAGAAGACGGCTCTGAACAAGATAGCGTTTGCAGCTATAAAATTAAAATGGTGAGGTGTTTTGGGCAGTCGTTGACGTATGGCTATGAATATATTTATCAAACGGTTCCCAGGATGTTAAGCATTTGGTTGGATTTAGGAGAGAAGTTAGACACCGAGAAGAAAAGAGAGGCAATGCAAAAGATTAACCGTTATATAGGTTAGTCCCCGAAAACAACTTTGATTTTATTTTATTTTTCAAATTCTTTGCTTTAATTTTTCTTTTGCTTTGCAGAAAGTTTTAGAGATGCTCTTCCATCTTTTGTTTTAATGACAGCCTTACCGCAGTTACTGTCACGTTTGTGTCATCAGAACCGGCAAGTTTTTCTAATATTGAAAAGCATTTTGATTTTGTTGCTGATAAATTTTCCGCAACAGTGCTTGTGGGCTTTTCAAGTCATTGCAAAAGTAAGTAAAATTTTTTCAATGAAAAAAATATTTTTAAATTGACCTGAAGCTCTAACGAGTTTTGCTTGGACATGTAATTCTTTGAATGGACTAGGCTTGGGCTTATAATGGGTTCAGTGTTGATCTCTAATTGTCTAATGATCTAGACCTTAGTATATTGATCTCCAGTATTTGTTATAAAATTAATTTGTTTCAGTCACAAGTAGCTGAAAGAACCTTAAAGTATCAAGAAGTTGTTCAGGATAAGTCTCTTCGTACTGGCAATCTTCAAAAGCTTATTTTCGATTTTAAATCCTTATGTGATAAGCTAAATAGACTTACAAATCAAAAACTTCCCGAAGTATGTATATCCTAGAAACGACCTTACCTTCCTCTATCAAAGAATTTTCCCATTAATCTTCAACATTTTTTTTAGAACCAAGGTTATTTTTCAAACATATCAAGCTTTATCAAGGAACTGCCTCAACTGTTTGCTTCTAGCAATTTTAGCTCAATCATAGTTCCCATTACAAAGTTTTGTTCTATATCCTTACCCAGGAGTGTTACATCAAATCATGAACCGTTTCCTAAGGAAGGAATATACATTGTTGGTAAGTGCTACCCCCTCCTCTTTTTCTTAAAAGAAATTTACATTTTTAATTACAAATTTCGTTTCTTTCTAAATTAGGCATAGAAGACGACATGAAAGTTTTACAGAGTTTGCAAAGACCACGTAAAATTTTATTCCGGGGAAGTGATGGAAAATTATACGATATATTATGCAAGCCGAAAGATGATCTTAGGCGTGATAGCCGCCTCATGGAATTTAATAATATCGTTAATATGTATTTGCATCGGGATCCTGAATCAAGAGCAAGGCGGCTTCATATTCGGACATATGTAAGTAACGCCCTTCAGCCAAAGCCGGAATGCAAAATGGCACTAAACCAAATTTTTAGGAGCCATTTAAACATTCGATAAGCATATTAGGGAATTTTCTTCAAACAACTAAAGCAGATATTGCTCAAAAGTTTTTTTTAAACACTATTAACCCCTTAGAACTATCTCAACGAAAACGACGCTACCGCTAACCAACGATCATTTCATGAACTAAAAAAAAATACAAAAATAATTTCTTTTTCAGATGGTCGTGCCTTTAGGTGAAAATGGAGGCCTTTTAGAATGGGTGCCTCATCTGGAAGGATTAAGAAAAATTTTATTAAGGCTTTACAAAAGTGTTGGACAAAATACAAAAATCTCAAACAAATCCATGCAGCGGTCTGATCCACTGGAGAAGAAAAGAGAAATATTTTTAACAAAATGGCTTCCAATGTATCCTCCTATATTTCCCGAATGGTTTCGTCTTACGTTTCCAGACCCACCCGGATGGTACATCGCCAGACAATCCTACGTTCGAACTACTGCCGTTATATCTATGGTCGGGTATATACTCGGGCTTGGTGATCGCCATGGGGAAAACGTTCTTGTCGATTCCGAATCCGGCGACACCGTGCACGTTGATTTTAATTGTTTGTTTAATCAAGGGGAAAGATTTGATTGGAAGGAAAGAGTACCGTTTCGATTAACGCATAATATGGTTGCTGCTATGGGTCCTCTTGGGGTTGAAGGAACTTTTAGAAAATCTTGTGAGATTAGTTTAAGGGTTTTAAGGTCCCAAAAAAAGACTTTGATGTCGGTTTTAACTCCGTTTGCGTATGATCCATTTGGAAGTTGGGGGAAAAACGTCGAAATCGGACAAAATGAGAAAGATAAAAAAATTCAAGAAGCTTTTGATCAATTAAGTGATATCGAAAAAAGATTAAATGGCTCTCTAAGGGTGAATCAAGTGAATAGTAATGTGTATCTGTCAGTGGAAGGTCAAGTTAGGTCGCTAATACTTGAAGCGACTAATATCGATAATTTGTGTCAAATGTGGGTTGGTTGGGCTCCATATATGTGAAATAAAATTTTTTTTAAAACGACAGCTGTTATTGTTTTTATTTTTACTACCTCCTATGTTTTTTAATGACCTCGAAAATTCTCACTGCAGTAAAATTTAAAATAAAAATTGATCTAAACAAGATTGTAATTTTAATTTATTTTAAAAGTTCCCAAATTTGCTGATTTCGGTTAATCTATCATTGAGCTATCTTTAAAAATGTGATAAAAACCTTGAACACCAGCTTACGGTTAGCCTAATTTCAAAAACTGGCCTGTTAATTAATAAACGAAGCAGCTTGCTGCAGAACTAAAATTTCTTTGACTGAATTTTATACTTGTTCAGCATTGATGCTTTAAGTAGTGGTAAAAGAAACATTTAATTTGTGGTAAGAAAAAATAGGATTTCCAGTTATTCCTTTTTGATTAACTCAGCTTTGGCTTTTTTCCCATTAACTAAACATGAAATCTTTAGTGCTACCTATAGGAAAAGGCTGCTATACAATTATGGTTGTTTCAAAATTTGTAATGTCACTAAAGCTACAGTCAAACCATCTAAAATAATAAGTTAAGGTTTTTGAAAAGTCGATACATCGATGGTCGATGTATATATTTAAAAACCTCATCTTTAGTGGAACCAACCAATTTTTTGAATAACCTTGATTTTATCTTCGTCGCAGCTGTACTGGTGTTAACAGTTATATTCAGCAAAAATGCTTTTCATATGTATAAAAAAAATAATGATCTTACCTTTAATGGTTCTCCAGGTTGAGATTTCTGGCCTCTGCTTCTCAACCGAACAATTTTAGAAAAGAACGACATACACTTTTGGAAGCAACTTAACAAGTAAGGTTATGTTTCCACGTTATTTGAAAGAATTGAACCGTAAACGGTAATTTTTTTACATCACAACACTCCAATAAAGTTCCCAGATTTACAAAAACCGCCGAAAACTTAAATTTACACTCGTTTTAGCAACACATTTCATCAGGACCTTCAACGGTGTTAAAGCACTACCGCAGACCCGCACCTCAAATCATAACTAAACACGTCCGGTCGCCATTTTGAATGTAGTAGAAGCAAAAAAAAAAAAACCGGGTTTGAAACTAATAAGAGTTTTGATCTTTCACTTACTCAATCCTTTTTTAAACGAACTAAAGTAAGATTAAGCATACCTGCATAAGTAACAACATTTTTTTTAAAAATGGTTTGGCAAAAATAGTCTCAAGGTCAATGGATCGTTTGCTACAACAAAGCAAGGCGGCTGGCAATGTGCTCTGTCCTGTGTGGTCCTGTGATTGGTCAATTTATTCAGGATAGCTTGATCGGTAAAACAGTTATGCGATTTGCGATCTTTCTTTGGGTAATTACGTTACAAAATAGCTTCATTTTTTTAGACAGCATAATAATATTACTGCATTGCAAACGCAAGCAAGGATTTTACGATTAAAAGGGGAAAAAAGGTTAAACTTTATTATTTGAGTAGGTAATAAAAATAATAACGGATTTGACTTTTTTTAAATGGATTTATTGGCATTGATACTGCTAAGAATTATTGTAACAAAATTTTATATTGCATCTTTTTAATTTCAATTACTTAAGTTTTCCAATTGGATTTCTTCTCGTAAATGGATTTCTTTTTCTGGAACAATTTTTTTAATATAACTTTCCAGGTCATTATTCAAAATTCCTTCATAAGTAAATTTTTTCTTCGGATACTTCGCAGGAGGTGGAACTGGTGGATTAAACTTCACCTCAGATGCATCATATTCGCTAAACAATTGTTCTGAATTCCTGAAATAATTATTGAACAATATTAGACCAAGTAAATAATTAAAAATCCAAATAAAAAAAAAAAAATTCCAGATGCTTACAATTTAAAAAATTCTTTAAACGTTCCTCCCTTCTCGTTTTGATTAGCTTTTGAGACGATTTGCGCGTATTCTTGAACCGTAGGATGATAATGCCTCTGAAATTATTCATTTATAATTAATATCCCACAAAATTCTAACACAAAAACTTGTTTTAGTTACCTGCAAAGGAATCAATTCCCAGAGCAAAGTAGCATTAGCGTTGCAATATTCAGGCTCCTCCATTTCCGGAAGAAATATGCCTTGTCCTAATGACGTATCATCACTATCCAACAAAATATCCGTTGAACTATTAACTTGTAAAATTTGTTTGATAAGACATAGCAGAGCTAAGGTCCCGTTCGGTAGCACTTGAAGAGAAAGAGTGCTCATTCGTTTAATAAACGCTAAAAGCCTTTGCATTGAAATTTGTTTTCTACGTCTAATCAATACAACTTCCGCCGCTTTTAAAACTAAAGGTAAATCCGAATGATTTTTACCTAAAACGAACGTTGATTAGGTTTTTTCGTTGATAAAAAAATATTATTTGAAAATCAATTTTACTTACTTCCACTAATCTGAAACATATTTGTGTAAAGATGCCGATAAAATCTATGCGGATCAATATTAATAGTCGCGCCTTGGTACGATAGAACGGTGAAGACAGTTTGAACGCAAAATAGTTTCTGCTTATAACCCAAATTTTCGTTCTCGATTAAATTATCAAGTACATTGATTAAATCTTCATAAAATTCTAAATTTATACAATGTGAAAATCTAAAAAAAAATTACAGCATTTTACATAACAATCTTGATTATGGGTATAAAATTTTAAAAACTTACTTGGCTAAACCTTCAAGTGCTGCATTTAAGAGCTTCGAATTAGGATTCTGTTTTAAAATTCTAAAATAAATTGTAAAAACTAATTTCGTGATCTCGGTTAAATGCTCCTGCCTTGCTTTTACGTTTTCTTGAGCTTTTGTTTCAAGAAGTTCTTTTTCTAGTTCTTGGATTTTTTTATTTCGTTTTTTTTCTCTTTTCGTCATTCTTAAGATTTTGTGTTTCTTTTTCAAAAACTCCTTTTTCTTAGTTTCAGCGTCCTTTTCTTCATCAAGGTTAACATCCCTTAGTTTTAATTGTAAGAAAATGGAAATGCACTCAGGATGAAGATTATTGCTTTTGGATTTTACAAATTTATTTATGGAGCGAACAATCTTAAAAAAAAAAAAATGCTATAATGTTACAGGGCCTGCCGACATTTCATCGGAAATTAGAAATACTTACATCAAGTGATATTTCTCCTCTCTTATCAGTTTTGAAAATTTCTTTAAACGCATCTGCAACCATATTTCGAATATTTTCCATTTTATTATCCAAGAATGGTATCAGCAAATGAATAATGTTTTTTGAAAAATTAAAATATGGATGAAAAACTAACAAATCGCACAAACACTTTAACGCTAGTTCTGCCATTTTTATTTCTTGCTAAAAAAATTATTTTAAAATTAGCAACCAGTAATCTCAGTAGTATTTGAATTTTTCCAGCAACTTACCTCTTTATAAACTCTAGTATCACCTTTTTTCTTTTTCAACATAGATACCATCCCTTCAATTTTTTGCAAATAAGTTTTGTATGCTTTTAGCAATTTACTTTCAAATTCATGAAGCTGCTTTGTTACTTTTTTTACTGCAAAAAAGATACAAACATTTTTTATAAAAGAGTTTTTGACTACACTACAAGTTTCATGTAATTGGAAGCTTACATCTGATGTTTGGATTTACATTATGCTTTATACAATAAGCTGGTAACACATCCTTAAAAACTTCAAACAGAGATACAAGAACTAATTTCCTTGATGTCATGCATGCTTCAGGGTCTCTTTCATTCAGCATTTCTAGCAATGGTCCAAAGTTACTTATCTACAGGAATTACAAAAAATAAAAATACACTGTAAATTTTAAAAAGAATTTCAAAGAATAAGCACTAAGCACACACCTTTCCTTCTGGATTCTCCAAGAGCCCAGAACACAACACTCCAATTCTAAATTTCTTTTTCTGTAATGCTAATTGCCTTCGGGCTAGCATTTCAACAACGCTATATTCTTTTGATACTTCTTCCTCTTCTTTTTTAATAACAGGTTTTTCTTCATCTGAAAAATTTAAAATAGTTGTTTATTTTACAATATGAAAATATATATACAGGATTTCTAAAAAAAGATGGTACCTTTTTGCTCTTCTTGAGTTTCTTCATCATTTTCAATATCCTCAGTCCTTACAATCAAACCTTGTGGAGTTTTAATTGGCAACAAATACTTTTTCTTCACTTCTGGTTCCCATACAGACTCCGCATATTGATCCTCTAAAGCTTCTTCATTTCCTTCATTTAATTTTTTCTTACGTTTTAATCTTTCATTCTTCCCATCTGTACTTTATAAATGAAAACAATTTTATTAAGATCTGATATATTTGAATCTTAAAATCTTCAAGAGTCAACTTACTCGCTCATTCTAATTCCTCTAAGGAACGAATAACTTTTTTTAGAAACTGCATTCTGCAAAAATTCCACATCTCCTTCTTCAACCATATCCATAACATTTTCTTCCTCCTCTTCCTCATCGCTGTATTGCTCAACTTTTTTCGGTACATTGGTAACTGGCTGTGATTTGACAGGCTTACGATTCTTTTTCTTATGATGCCGCTTTTTCAATTTTCCTTGCTTGCTTAATTTAGTCCGGATTTGATTACTTCGCTTTACCGAAGATATCTTCTTGCGACCTCTTTTCTATAAAATGAAAAGCCGAATTAACCAAAAAATCCACGTGTTTACCACAGAGAAAAAAAACACATTTGCCATGACTGCACATCAAACTATTAACATGAACCACTTACCGGAGCCATAATAACTTTTTTATAAGTGATTTATATTTATTAAGACAGAAAATTATCTCATAATTAACATTATATGATCAATAATCATCTATTTTTCTTAATTATAATCGCGAACCGTCAAAACAAAACAATGGTTTTGAAATGCCAACCTTCAAAATAAAATTTCCCTGCATGGAAAAAGGGAATTTTGCTACCGTTTAGTGGTTGAAAGGGTTGTTCTTATGTTCTTGCACCACTGCAAACAATGCAACATGTTTACAATGGTTAACTTATGCTGCTACAGCTGATTTTTAGAATATTCATTTTTTGTTTGTACATTTTTATTTAAAGAATATTTGAGTTTAAGATTCGTCTGAAAATTTGTATGCTTTAATTGGTAATACTAAAATTCAAAATGCCGCCGAAACAGAGAAAGATAGCCATTATGGGGTACCGATCAGTAGGTAAATGAAATCGTTCAAGGTTAAGTATAATTTTCTTAAAGATAGCTTTAATTCTGTTAATTATGCAAAGCACAAGTGAAAACTATAATAAAATATCGGGGTTTGGAGCCGTTTCACAAAGTGTCGACTCTAATATTAATTAAAACGAAATTCATATTCCGATGCGCACTTTCCGTTTAGGCCATCACTGATTTATTCCAGTAGCAACAATCTAAGTATCTGCGTTCAGTTAATTGTTTATATTTAATATTGTAAGTGCATATGTTTTATCAGTCTAATTTTATGTATGAATCATGGTTCAATTTAAGGTCAGATTAGGTGAATGATTCTTAATGCAATTTTTTGAAATAAAATACTTAATTTTTTTTTGGTTTTTTTTTATAGGTAAATCATCATTAACACTTCAGTTTGTAGAAGGGCAGTTCGTAGATTCTTATGATCCTACAATAGAAAATAGTGAGTGTTAGAAACGTGAAATTGCGAGGAGGGGTTGTTGGGAGTAACTGATTTTCCTGTTTATAGCATTTACAAAATCAATCAGGGTACACAGTCAAGATTATGAAGTGAAGTTAGTGGATACAGCAGGTCAAGATGAGTATTCAATATTTCCAGCACAGTACTCTATGGATATTCATGGTTACGTCTTAGTTTATTCAATAACGTCGTCCAAGTCTTTTGAAGTGATTCAAGTTATATATGACAAGCTATTAGATATGACTGGTAAAGTGAAGTAAGTAAATTTTAAAATTAATTAAGAAGCCTTAAAAATGTTTCATAATGAACAAATTTTTTTTTGCTTAGTTTTTAAAAAGTTAAAGAGGAGTGCTAAGGTGTCATGAATTTAGGCTTTCATTCCTGAAATATTAATATACTGTACTGATAACATTATCAGTGCTTGAAGATAAATTAATTTTTTTTTTTCAGTGTTCCCATAGTCTTGGTAGGCAATAAAACAGATTTGCATATGGAACGGATGATCAGTTCAGATGAAGGTAAACGACTAGCAGATTCATGGAAAGCTTCTTTTTTGGAAACATCAGCAAAACAGAATGAATCAGTTGCAGATATTTTTCATACATTGCTTTTAGAAATTGAAAAAGCGAATGGAAATGTTCAAGAGAAGAGCAATTGTGTCATTTCATGAACCATTCCAATAAATTAAAAAAAATCACACTTAAATATTTTATGGGAAGGGACAAATAGATAGCTATAAAAAAAGAGGAAAAAAAGGTCAACAACTGAACATAATATGTACATAGACTGGGTTTTGGCCCTTCCCCTCAAATACAAATGAAAATAGCAATATAAATTGTGTATAAAATAATTTTCAGTGACCTCAACAAGCACCATTATTTTTTTTTTGTATGACAGTTTTTGAGCTTTAAAAAAAAATTGCGTAATTAGTTAACCCTTTTTGCAAATTTATTTTTAGAAGTCCAAGTGACCTGTATACTTAAGAGGGTAATAATAAAATCTTAATATAGTTTTTTCGTCTATTTTTCTGAGAACTTATAATTTTTTTTCTGTTTATGTATATTTGTCTATATAGTAAATATATTTTCAGGGCCAGTGTGTTTTTTCGGATTAATAAACGCAATATTTTTTATTTTAACATTCATATTTTTCTCGGCATTTTCCTATAGAATTAGAATCTGGTTAAGAAATTTGAAGCTTTTATCCGAAAGAGGTTATTATGAGTGAAATTACGTCACTCAAAAATCTACGACTATCTCACACTGTTAAATAATACGATTCTGTACTCTATGTTTTAACAATAAATGAATGAGTTTGGCAGTTTGTTTTTTAATTTAATAATGAAAACCAAATATTGGGTGTTACCTTTCAACCCTGATGAATTCCTGTTATAGCTGGTTTCAAAATTTTTGAAACGTTGAGGTTAAAAAAATATTGAAACCAATCAAAATCGTGAAAGAATTATGCACGGTGCTACAAAAATCTTTATCACATTCCCGATATTTTGAAAGTTTATCAATATTCATAATTTCTTAATACATAAAACTACAACTCGTGGTGATTTCAAGAAAAGGACAAAAACACGGTTTTTGTTGTGTCATTAGACAACACGGTAAGAACTAAACCTGCTAAAGCGATTTCAGAAAAAGAAAGGTAGTTTAAAAAAATGACTTTGATCGGATTAAATTTTAACTTCATTAAATTATTAAAATCTTTTTAAATAAATAAATACAAAAATTAATTTTTGGTGTATGTATTATTATTCAATGATCTCCTCTTCCGTGCATCTCTAATAAACTGATATAAGCTTTCAGTTTTATGCAAGCTAATCTGTGCTCTAATATTCTCCTTACTAATTCATCCTTCTTTTGCTAAATAAGAAAAATAAATGGTCATTTTTTGAAACTATTATACTCGTACCTGCGAATGCTTACCTGAAGCATTTGATTTTCTTCGGCTAATTGTTCCATTCTAGCTTCACTAGCAGGACTAACGCATGGCGGTGTCGACTCATTACTAGAACTATCAGAAGGCGAATCGGAATCGCCCCTTTAAAAAATTAATAAAAAATAATATTTTATCATTAATTCCTGACTAAATATTTTTTCTTACCTGCAATTTCGAATTTCAGTCCGCAGCCTTTCACACCAAGATTTTTCTTGTTCTATTCGCTCTTGCAAAAAAGTTTGTAATTTTAATAGCTGCTCATGTTCCAATTGTAATTTTAAATCCTCTAAATTCCATTCGTTTTTAACTGATTTAGGTGCCGAATTTTCTATGACTTGTTTTTCTGGTGATGATTTTCCACTTAATTCTTTTTTAGCTTTGCAATTATCAACTACATCTTGTAAATGATTAACATCTGTCATTTTAACACTTTCCTGACTAGTAGGAGAAATCTCGATATTAGATTTCGATTTTTTTTCAGGTACGATGCTTTCTTTTTTTTCCAGCGGCTTTTTAAATGGCTCTTCAGTTTCACTTTGTTTCTTTTTTAAATTTTCAGTGTGATTTTCTTCTGCTGTCAAATGTTCTTCATCCATACTTTTTTGCATTATGCTTGTTTCTTGAGATCTCTGAAGACTTTTTAGTTTCCTCTGCACGAGTAATTTAATTTAGTAATTTTAAACAAATCACAAAAAAAAATGAAATAAAATTACCTTAAATTGCGTGACGATTCTTTGAACTTCCCACAACTGTTCTTCTCTTTTCTTAGAAACAAAACCTTCGCTCATTTCTTTATGAATCTGATTAAGCAATGACTCTTGTTTTTTTAATTCAATAGCTAACTCTTCGGGATTTTCAGGAAATGAACTTCCGGCGCATAAAGGTGGGACGTATTTCTCGATAAAGGTATCTGGAAAGAGCGCTTTGCAGTGGCACAGTAATGCAGTTAAAAGTCTGTGACTCATTTGAAGAACAGGGCTAAACGTCATTGCTATTGACTGAGCATTCAACTTATTGTGTTTTTCCTTAAAAAAAAAAAAAAAAAAATCATTATAGTGAGCAAAATGCTTTAAAAATATTTTCACCTAAATGAATAACACTTACATGCATTGTAACCGTATCAAAATGCACTATAAGCCAAGCTAGAAGCACTCTATTATAATGTGGCAACTGTTTTAACAAATTCTGAAGCTCAGTTTCTCTGGCACCAACTTCCATGATCGCTCCTGCTTCTTCGAACCGCATTAGAAGTTCATTAGTTAAAATTGGTTCAGGTAATTCTCTGCAATAAATAAATCAGGATTAAAAATTTTTTTTTACATAGGTTCAGTTATTTTATTATTTTAATACCTGAGAAATGTCCTAAGTAAACAAGTGGCAACTGGCACATCACCATCAGTCAGTGTAACAGGCTCTCTAAGATTATATAATTTCCTTAAAGACTGCACTTTAGATTTTACACCTGTGATTTTGTATAAACCATCCATTGTAAGTCCAGAGCTATGGATGCAGTCAATACAATTGCGTACAACTAATGGAATGGGAACTCCATCTAGACATCCACTCCTTTCAACAGCTGTAGCAAGGTCAGTTCCAAATACAGGGTAATCATCTTAAAAAAGGAAGAAAGATTAATTAAATTGTTCTTTCATTCAACAACTATTTTTTAAAAAATTAAATATTACCACTAGGTTCAGCGGAATCCTCCCCATGCTTATTTTTTTTCTTTTCTTTATGCTTAACTTTTTCCTTTTCCTTTTTATCTTTATCTTTTTCCTTCTTCTTGTCCTTTTCTGGATCTTTTTCTTTTTCCTTCACATCTTTTTCTCTGGATTTTTCCCTTTTTTCCGACTTTTTGGAGGGAAATTTAAATGCTTTGCCTTTTTTAGATTTTGATGGACTCCTAAATTATTAATATAAAGACTTTTGTTATTTAATAAAATTTTTATAATGTACAACGATACTCACTTTGAATCAGTATCTTCATCAGGTGAACTCTCGCCTTCCAGTGCAGCATATCCTCTGTCTTTTTTAGAATCCTTCTTCTCTTTTCTTTTACCAATAATCAAATCTTTCTTGAATGATTTGTCATGATTTTCATCACTAACTAAAATAAAATAATAACTACTTGTAAGAGCATAAATAATTTCCTCAATAAAAGTGTTATTTAAAAATGTTCATAAAAAATCATGTATGCATTCAGCTATAAACCCATACCCACCCCATTTTCAATGATCATGGCTATTAATAATCATCATCAATATTCTTTTCACAAGCGTCAAAATTAAAAAAAAACCTGTTGACAGAAATCGTGATACTTACAATCGCTCTCGTTGCACTTCTTTACAGATTCTGAAGCGTATAGCCCAGGAAAGTCCTTCTCGACGTCAGGACTTTCAAAATCCATTAGTACCAGTTAGAATGTGGAGTAATTTTTTAAGAAATAATTAAGTTATCCTTTAAAAATTGCTTGATTTTTTTTATTTTCTTCATTGTAAAGTTATTTTCGTTTATCGTCGCCACTTTAGCGACAGTGTTGCCAATTACCAGGACTTAAAATTGAAATTGAGCGTTGATTTCTCAAAAAAAAAGCAAAAAGGCAAGAATTTAAGCAACTAAATTACTTAATTTTGAAATGGTGAAGCGCTTTATTGCGAATTTGACGAATTTTTGTAAAGTAATTCAAAATGATTTTAATTCAGAGTTTAAAGATGGCGGCAAGTCATGAAGAAGGCTGTGATGTTTAATCAACACACATGGCCGACTGCCGACCGAGTGTTTAAAGAATTATACTATTTCATCATTAATTTTACACTAAATTTTGATCCTATCAATAGATCTTATTAATCCCCGAGCAATATCTTCTGCAATCAGACAGTCAGTATATTAGAACAATTTCCAAAGCATATTTACCGTATGTTGATATGTCTTTTGGCTTACAACGGTTCGTTTTTAAAATAAATGCTCGTTTTATGCAAGATTCGAGTATCATACGAACTGGTAAGCTGTTAAATAAACGTATCGCAGTGCATTGATTCCCTGTGTTAAGCCCAACACAGTTTTAATTGTAATATAAACTTTTCTTGGTTGATTTCCAGGCGTTTTGAGTTTGGTTAAAAATATGAGTGAAAGTGCTGTGCAACCGCAACAGGAATCAAATAAGCGCGAGTTAGATGGAGAAACAGAGCCAAATAAAAAATTATGTACAGACGAAAATAAAACATTCACAAGAGTAAAGAAAAGGAAAATGGCAATGTTGCTAGCTTATGTCGGACAAAATTATCAAGGCATGCAAAAAAATCCAGCTACAAAGACGATTGAAGGGGATTTGTTTACAGCTATGAAAAAAGCAGGATTGGTACCAGAAGACTCAGATGTAGGCAAGAATGTTACTTATTTTCAAAGGGGATCTAGGACTGATAAAGGTGTATCTGCTGTTAGACAAGTTGTGTCTTTGAAATTGCGTAAGTACTTTTTCTTCACATGCATTTTTTTTTTTGATTTTTGAATGATTTTATGAAAATATTTTTTAGCTGAGGATGCAAAAGTTGAAGATATAAATAAACACCTACCAGAGCAAATAAGAGTATTTTCAATTAAAAGAGTAACAAAAGGTTTTAACAGTAAATTTAATTGTGATGCAAGAACTTATTCTTATACAATGCCTAGTTATGCTTTTGCACCTGGGAAAACAACAGAAATTTTACCAGATTATCGATTAAGTGTTAAAGAAATTGACAAGATTAATGAAGTGCTAAAAATGTTTGTAGGGACTCACAATTTTCATAATTTCACCATAAGAAAGTAAGTTAAATATTTGAAAGCTCAGGTGCTGTTTTCTGTAAATTTTTTATAAATTCTTAAAAAAAATTTTTTTAGATTACCTGGCGATCCAAGTGCTAAAAGATATATTATGGAATTCTTTTGTGAAGATTTATTTATAAATAAGTGTGAGTTTGTTTCTCTAAAAATAAAAGGACAGAGTTTTATGATGCATCAGATAAGGAAAATGGTTGCATTTGCAATAGCAGTGGTTAAGGGATTTGTTCCAGATGATGTAATTGAAAGCATATTTACCCATGAAAAATTTAATGTACCATTGGTACCAGGACTTGGTTTAGTCTTGGAGGAAATTCATTATAAAAAATATGATTCAAGATATGGAAAAGATGGAATGCATGATAATTTGGAATGGGCTGATGTTGCTGAAGAAGTTAAAGAATTTAGGAAGAAAATGATTGAATCAACTATCGTCGGGATCGAGCTTAAAGATAATCCGTATCCTTTTAAAAATGAAAAAAATCTGCTTCGAAAATAAATCTAAAATCTTAAATTATTTTTCTTAATAGTTTTTTCTCAGAATGTTTGAGTGGCTGCAGTATCTAAATGATCACGATTTTAAAGATTTGAATCGTACTCATTTCGGTGCACAGGACGAAGAACTCGACGAAAGTGAAGATGTTAAAAAGGAAGGTAATGGTTTAAACGAGGAGGAGAATTCAGCTGAAAATAGAGAAACAAAAAATACTGAAGAACAAAATGCTGAAAAGACACCGACGCAGTAAAATAATTATTTGAATAATTTTTCCAATGTCACCAGGCCTGAGTTATTGAATGACTAAATAATGTTTATTGGCCTTTAAATTGTAATCTCATGAATGTAAGCTTTTAAAGCTGAATAAATCATTTTTATCGATACAATTGTCTTCAATTTTTCTTATATAGGAGGAGACCCTTGTCCCAAAGCAAGACAAGGGTTTATGAGGTAAGGCTGTTCGAGACCAGTACTTATCGATACGAGACCATTGGTTTTCCCACAGTCTCATATCGATAAGTACAGGTCTCGAACAGCCCTATTATGACGCTTTACATTGCATAAATCTTGATGATGGGCTTTATATATTGCTCTTCGATTCTCTGTTCACAGCTTTTGACAGTTTGAGTGTTAATAGAAGAAAAATATTTTTCCTTACATTTAATTTTTTATATTAAAAAAAAATGTCTACTTAGGCATACTTTTTCGTAACAAAAATTTGAATGATACGTCATTTATAACTTCTTACTTTTTTTCCGCATTTAGCGTGTTTTAATTTTATGATTTTATTTAGAAACATAAGGAATCATTTTATTTTCAATTATAAAACTAAAGTACAATGAGAAATTTGTTTTAAAAGTTTTAGTCTTCAAAAAAATGTTTCAAGCCCAATTTTAAAAACTAAGCCTTGAACTGTTTTAAAAAAATTATGCCATTAAAAATGATCTTAGAGATCACTTATTGACTAGCTGCTGATTCTTTTACATCTGGTAACATTTTATATCTTCTTTTAGCTTGATTCTTTTAATGGAAAAAAGTATAAATGTATATTGAATATTTTCTTCAATTTTAGCCAGCCAAATACAAACCACAAACAATATTTATTTTCCCTGTGGAATGTTTGTTTTAAAAGAAAAAAATCAATGTTCATTTCTTGATAGCATTGCTTCAATCATTTCATCAAAATTTTTTGTCAGATAAGGATCAAAAAAATTTTTAACAATGATTCCAACATAAACTGTTTACTTACCAAATACTTCCTACTTGAAATTTATAAAACTTCCTATGAATATATACTACCTGGCCTTTTTCATGCTTGATTACTATTTACAATAACAAAAACAAATTAAGCTACGTTCTGTCCTCTTGGCATGAATCTGAGGCAAATACAACAGGAGCTTTAGATCTGGCCAAATCTGAAGCTATTTTAGCTGCATCTTTTATTTTGTCAGCTTTTGTGGCAATGGGAATTGTTGAACTATCATCATTAGCATCAGGGAACATTTTACCAAGGACTTGATTAAAACCATCAACAGCTTTTTGGCAGTTACTTTTGAATCTATGAAACCCAAAGCTAATGATCGCTCTACTAAATCCTCTAACTGGAGAATCAATCCAAGCTGAACGATTAGCAATTGTCCAATTACCATTGTCTTGACTCTTTTCATATACCACTTTTTCAACAATATTCTGAAAATTTAATTTGATTAGAATAAATATGTTATAAAATATTAATTATTTAAAAAAATTTAAGCAAGCTTACCAAAGCTCTTTTATAAATATTTCTTGTGTAAGTTATTATAACCTTTGACTTTGGATCAACAATTGATTCTTCAATAATAAAAGCAGTTAAACTTCCTGCAAAGCGTTCACCCCATTTTGGAACTCCGCTTGTTTTTTTTAATAGTCTTTTTGAATACAATTTCCCATCTTTAACTTCGCGTGAGATTGTATCTTCACTTAAAACATGAGAGCTGGAAAAAATTTTCATATTTAGTATTGAATAAAATGCAGTAATATTAAAAGTAATTTTTGCGAATTACCTGAAAGAATTAGGATATCGCCTCCAAAGTCCTTGAGCCACCTGTTCCCATGAGTAGTGAAATATTGCAGAGGATTCAAAATATTTCATATCTGAATAATTAAATGCTAGATTTTTAACCTTATAAGTCTAGAACAAAAACATTGATAACAATTGATCAAACAAAACTAGGGCATCAAGATAACGATCCATTTTGATGTACAAACCTTCCGTAATTTAAATTTTACAAGCTAATCACTTCTTTTTCCCAGGTAGAAAGGGAATGCACCGAAATATTGTACATTTTTATATGGAATTTAATAAAACAAGAAAAACCTTGTGCAAGTCTTTAAAATTCAAGCAGAAGATCAAACTCGTGCTGAACTTTTTCAAAATGGCGACAAAAAGCCGGCAATATGTCGTGGAAGCAGAAAGATACAACATTTAAATTCTCTTCCGTTTCCGCTAGACTTTTTTTTCCCCATCGTGAAAAAAAAACGGAAATATTTGTTGTCAGCTAAATAGTGGAACTGGATAAAATAGAATAGATACATCACGATGTAAACAGCTTATAACTCAGTCATCGACAATTATTAAAATAATCACCGAGGTGACCGTTAAAGGCGGTTTTCCATCTTTCATGGAAATCAGTGTTGGAATTGGAATTTGGGATACCTAATGAAAATAAATTATAAATAAAATGCCTAAGCTTATAATTTAAGAAATAATTTTATAAATAAAGAATAAGTCTTTCATTTTTTTTTCTAATTAAAAATTAATAAATCTTTTTATTTTATTTATGCTTTCATAGAAATTACAGATTGGTGGCCGTTTCAGATTTCATTAAAAAATTAGTTAAAAACTATAATGAAAAAATTGTAAAAATTCACCACAAAAAATTCACAATATCTTCTAAAAAAATTAAAATCATTTTCTATAATTAAAAAATATTCTGCTTACTAAATACTGATTTTCCCTACTCGAGTACGATAAACCTTTTTTTTACTTCTAAAACATTACTCTTCATCGAGCACTGGATTTTTATTTAAGAGATTTTCAATGTTTTTAATTAATTCCAATCCGCAATCGATTAAGTCTCTGCAAAATAAAAATAAGAAAATTAATTTTTAAAATTTTTAAACAAATTTAACAAACTATTTTTTAAAATAACCAATAAACTTACTCATTCAAATCGGTTTTAGTAGAATTATTTGATGCTACAGTCAGCCTTCTTTCGCTTGTTGCATCTCCATCATTTGCAATGTTTGACGCTCTATCATCGTTAACTCCTGACCCCGTACGCCTTTCGATTCCGTCTTTACTACCCCAAGTAGCACAATTCGTATTTGTGTTTGTATTTGTATTCGTATTCGTATTGGTATTCGTTGTCAAACTTTCTTTCGCAGAAGGAATGCTTAACCAAACTTTATCCGTATCAGTATCCGTTGGGCCATCGACAAACATCCTCTCGCTTTCTTTATCCCTTTCGATCGAACGTTTCTCTTTGTTTAAAATACTCGAAGCCGAACCAATCGCTTTCTTCATTTCGGCTTCATTCATTTTCTTATCGTTTGCAGCGTACAAGTGAAGAATTAAAACGGAAGCGATGACTGATTTACAATTAAAACTTTTCGATGATAATTTGTTGTTTAAAATATGAATAAACATGGGAGCCCAAAATTTTTTGTTGAAAAATAATGACATAATTATGTGGGCCACAACGGGTAGTTGAGATATGCTTGAGTAGATCGGTATAGACATATCTTGGCGTGGAATTTCGTATGTTATGAGTGTTATCACGCAGTCTACAAAAAGCTCGACGAGGAATTGTAATTGCCGTACATTTTCTCTGGAACTGGTTTTTGATTTAAAATTATCTTGATAAGTGAATAAAATTTTGCCAAAGTTGATTTTTATTGCTTCTACATCCTAGGGAAAAAAAACAGAAAATTAATGAACATCCACACTTAACGTTGTAATAATTTTTTACAAGACTTTAAATGATTTTTCCTTACTTTTTCATATTTCTTGATTTCTTCAATAGTATTGTCCTTACTCCCTAAAATGCTTAAAACATGTGATACGATACTGGGAATTACTGTCGAAAACAGCTGCAAATCATCTTTAACGTTAAAAAGTTTTTTAGCTGAATAATTCAAAGCTAAAGAGATGCGACTAGCTGCTTTTACAAAACGCCATTTGTGTTCTGCAACAAAAATTTAAAAAAAAATTAATTCCCCAAAATTCTCCTGATAAAAAAAATTTTTTAAAAAAATAACTTACTCGTATTTAATAATTTTAAAATAAAATGGCCAAGCTTAAAATAAAACATGCTATTCACTAAGTGAATTATTATCATATTATCCGCTACATATAAAATATCGTTTAAAAGATTTGAAATTAAATCAACATCCGCTTCATCTAAATCCTGATCTAACAAAGAGAATAAAATGTTTTCACTCCAATCGATTATTTTTTCGATTTCTTTTTGATGGTGTATCGAGTTTTCTTGTTTTTCACTGGCACTCGTATCATCGTTCTGGCTCTTCTCCTCTTCCTTATCGCCTTTTAATAAAGGTATTAATTTAATATATCTCCGGAAACATAAATGAAGAAACTGATCGGATACTAATTCTTCTGAAAATGGCTCGCCCTGATCTAACCGGGCTTCTATTAAAACCTGGAAATAAAAATGGAAGGTCAATAAATTTATTTTGCGTTTTGAGAGAATTTTTTTCTTAAAAAACGAACCTTAATCCGCGACATGAACTGCCAGAGTTCAAATAATTGGTTGTAATTTTTTTGTAAAATGCTCAGTCTTACATATTCAGTTTTTAGTAATGTATCCAAGATATAAATGGCAACTAAGGAGTCAGGTTGAATCGTTTCGTTAATTTTTACTTTTCGACGAGGGAAAATCTGAAAGAAAAAAATTTTTTATTTTTAGAAATAAATGGTTAGGCAGTGTTGAGTTTAACAAAAAATTTTTTTAATAAAGATGGCAGATTTTTTTTTTTAAAGTCAGTCAAATATTTTTCAAATATTTATTATTATTTCGACTAGAAGAATATCTCAGCAGGCAACTATACTAACCGTAGCATTCATATTTTGAGTTTCGAACGCCGCGTCTAACCAAAGTGAAACTTGTTCTAAAATTTCACCACCTCGTTTCCATTTAACAAGCGCTATAACCATAGAAACTACATTTTCATTTTTCTCATCGCACTTATCCAACTTCATCGACTTCAACATTTTCAGGCAATATCCAGGCAGCGTGATGCTATTACTACGAAGTAGAGAAACTGGGATATTACCACTCAGCGATAATAGCGACATAAAAATTTCCGAATCCTACAAAAAAAAAATTTTCTTTCAATTTTCACTCGAACACCCAAAAATTTTAATTTATTTTAAAATCTTATTTACCTTGTAATAATTAATGCAAGGTTGAGCGTACTTAATATAAGTATCATAAAGTTTGAGCCGCTCTTCCTCATTATCCGGCTTATTTAAATTCTTATCGTGTAAAACCCATAAAATTGTAACGATATCGAACAGACCTGATACTACGACTGGATCGTCGAAAGCGTTGTTTTTTGGTTTTTCAGGTTCAGGATTGGGCGGGCTTTTAGTTTTTCCGTTCCAATCTTGCAAAGGAGCTTTTTTACTACCTTTCTTTTTTTTACTAAAAATTTCCTCATTATTTTCTTCAGAGTCTCGATCAATGCTTAATTTCGATATGACATATCCTCCGACTTGAGATAAAATTTCGCAAATGATGTTGACCGCCTCAGCAAACGGTAAAGTCTTTTGTGAAAACATGAAAAAATTTCTGTAAGATTTTTTGTATGTTCTAATAAGATAAATAAATCGTCTCGTCCATTCGACTGCTGGCATTTCGGGTTTGTAGTAATGATCTATTAGTAATTTAACAATCCATTGACCAACAGTAATGTTGTCAACCTGGAAAGACAAAATTCAAAAAAAAAATTAACATCTGTAGTTTTAAAAAAAAATTAAAAAGAAAAAATAAACTTACTGCTAATCGATAATATAGCGAAAAAGCAGGGACGATATCGCTGTATTTAAATGCTGGATCCTTTTTCTCCTTAATGACTATCAATAATCGAATAAACGCAATGCGTACTCCAGGATTAACATCGTGAATATTATCTGCTAAGCTTGGCATAACTTGTCTTAAGTACTCCATAGATAAAGGATTTTTTATTAAACTTTGGAGACCTACGAAAACCATTTTTCTGCCTTCGGCAGTCGATGCATCATTAGCGTTGTCTTTTAAAATAACCGCCATTAATTTTTGAATTTGACCAGGAGTAAATTGATTCCAATAATGAGAAAGAATATTGCAAATTTCCTGCAAAAAAAATTATTAGTCATACATTTTTTTTTTTTTTTGAGCAAGAACTATCTCACAATACTTACCCTAACTGCTATTATTCTAACTATATGACAATCATCTACTAAAAGTGCAGCCATTGTAGAATACTGCTCGTTAAACAATCTTTCAGCTTCAAGCACATTATCACCAGGTCGTTCAAGAGGGAAAGCTTTAAAAAATACATCAGCAGCATTGCAACGATGAACATTAAATCCACTCCTTAAATATTTCCACAGTATAGGTTCATATGCATCAGTGATCATTGTAATGAATTCAAAATTTCTTTTCTTTCTCTCCGAATGCCAAACTTCAAGAACAGCTAACATATTTTGCCCATGTTTCGTTAATTCTAAAGATGTTCTTTGTACTTTTAATACTGTTTCAGCTAAATGCTGAAAACAACTTTTTTGTAAGGCAATCTTCATTTCATCAGACGCATTATGCCACGCAGATACATATATCTTCCCAAATGAGGCTGCTTTTTTCTTATTGCATGTATTTAAATCTAGCATGATGGTTTTATGAATGTCCTTAAAAAAATTACAATATTAATCACTTTTAATATAATTTTTTTGAAGTTACTTTAATTCTACTTACGGACATTAATTTTTGAGATAGTGTTAAAACATGAGCAAAAAATCTTTGCCCATTATCACATGAGACCACAGGAATTGATTGAACTAGTTTAATGAGCGCTGGTCTTAATGAAGGCACAGTTTTTTCAAAAGGCACTGATGTAACAATTTTTCTTATAGCACTCAATCTCTGAATATCTGCCATCTAAAATAAAACCATGTTAATTAAATTTATCTTTAAAAATTGTTTTCCCTTTAAAAAAAACTTACCAAAGGTTTTTCTGATAAACACAACTGAAACAAATGCTTCAAAGTAAAATACTCCATATTGGGAATCTCAGGAGAATCTTCAACTTTAGCCATATAATACTCATTTAATTTTGAAATGCAATTTTTCACTTTAGAGTCTGAGATTGTGAATCCATTACTGTTAAGAAATTCAAGTAATGCAATAAATTTGGCATTGTTTTTAACACTGCCTTCACTGGAGACTAAAAATGCATTAAGTAGATCAATCGTGTTTATTAATATGGAAAAATCTTGAGCATCACTTGATTCTGTTTCATGCTTTTTAATAATGTCCATTAACAAAACCCATAACTCTTCCTTTTCCTTTTCACTGAGCTTCTGCGGTAATTTGGCATTGTTCTGTAAACATACAGAAAATTAGATTTTTATTTCAAAATGCTATGGCTCTATTTGCAGTACTACTAATACAATAATATCTTTTCTACAGTACTTACACTTTTCCTTAACAATGCTGCTATTTTCGTGTCTACATTTTCGAAAATATCTATAAAATTAAAGCTATTAGCCGTTGAGGGCTTTTTATTTTTTGCGGCAGGCATTTTAAATGTTTTGATTCAATAAAGCAACGCCATATTTATTTTTGGCATCAAACGCGGGAAATTAACGGTTAAATGGCGACGTTGCCCTTTAAACTCTTGTCGCAAAAAGGCCAAAAAACTTTTTTGTTTTAATTTATCGCTTTCAAAGTCATATATTTAACATATTTGCAATCCGAAAAGCTAATTAGCATTACAAATGTCAAATGAAACTTTCCTTTTTACTAATTAACACCAGAAACAAAAGTTTTCAACTTTTTTTGAAAAGTAACTAAAATGCTACAGTGGCGACAAGAAAAACAACAAAAGAGCGGGAAAAAAACGAATGATTGTTTGTTGACTATTGACAAAGAGATACATCATTTTTTAGGTTCAATACTAATCTATTTTTATTTGAATTATGGAGAAATTACCTATAAAAATCAAAGATCTTAGCCTGCTAACTAATTCACTTGTGGAAAAAGTAAGCATGATAAAAATCAAAGAGTTGAAAGCTTTATATACAGCTACTAATAATTTCTTTTTTTTCTCTCAGATACAGATGATTGATTCACCAACTCTGACTGCAAAATATAAAATGAAAACCTTCGACGAATTGCTGAATATCGTTGAAAAACTACGCGTATATTTTAAAGTTAACAAAATTGAAGAGAATGCTTCATTCGATAATCAACTGAAAAGGATATTTGAGCAATTTGATTGGGAAGTTCATCTAATGAGAAAACCTAGCTATGATTTTACAAAATACTCAGAACATTCAAAACAGTTTCTCTCATCACTTTTAAAAGTCCTTGGAAGAAAAGGTTGTGGAATTCTTATTATTGAAACATACACAAAAGTGTGTCTGAAAGCTCTTCATGATTTGAATCCTTTCAGTAGTCTTGATTCAAAAATTTCAGAGGACTTGAAAAACTTTAAATTATTGGTAGAAGGACTTTCTTCAACAACTAAAATGTTAAAAAAATATTGGCATGTTATTTTCTTAGAAAGTCAGAAAAATTCTACAATGCTTTGCCTAAACCAAATCTGCAAAGGATTACCCTTTTTATTAAAAATGGTAGAAGCAAGAAACGATCAGGTCAAAAAATATATAATTGATCGATTAGTGCAGTGTTTTAATAAAATAATAGAAGAACTTCATTCTGATGGAGAACTGCAATCAAGTATAGGCAGTGAATTTATTCAGTTAATGGATTCAGCTTTGTATAATTTAAATCAGCTATCAAGAGATGTGATTGATTATCCAACCTTAATCGAAATATCGAATGATGTAGTAAACAATTTAAAACCTGTAATTGATGAATTGCTATGCCATGCAATGTCAATTGCTCAGGTTACAAGCATCGATAATGATTATAAAGCTATTATTGCTAGTTCACAAAAAGTCTTAAAGGAGTTTGAACAATTAATGCAAAATATTAAAGATGAAAATGGCCCTGACATTAAATTAGATGCAATAGGGTTAAGCGAAACTCTTTGTAAATTGGAACAGAGGGTGAATACTGCTGTACTACGACTTGTACTGGAAGTTTTTACCCATGTTAATAGTCCTCTGAAAAATATGGTGAATAAATGTCGAGTTGACAGTAATAAGGATAATAAATTTTCTGAAGATTTGAATATTTTGGTATCTGAGTTTGATGTTGAAATGGATAAAATAATGCAGATTGGATTGTTTGCTATTTCATGTTCTACAGATGTAAAAAGTAAGTTTTTTTAATAAGTGGTTAATCTGGAACTAGTAACAATTTTGATTAATTTTTTTGTAGGAATACTAGGCATTAAAAGTTGTCTTGCAAGCTTGGAATCCCTTGAAGCTGAATTAATACCCTGTTTAACTGCCCTTTACATGGATTCTACTGGAGCTAATAAAACTATTTTTCAATTTTTGATTGAGCAATGGTTAAAGGAGATTACAGAATTAAAAATTTTAATTGATTCAATATTGGATCCAGCAGCGTTTTGTGAAGTTGCGGAAAATCAGGTGCAAGAAATAGTTTCTACAATAAAAGATGGGATTTCATCCACATTTGACATTAATTGCATAGTAAAAAATATTGAAAAACTTATAAGATATTCAAAAAAATTAATTAAAATGCTAAATACAAGTACGGAAGAAGATGATACGCAATATACGGAAATGTTCAAGAAATTAATGCTAGACTTACAGTTAGGTAAGAATTTTTTAAATAAATATTTTTTTTTTGGAAAAAATTTAACAAGAGATTTTTTATTTTTTTTAGCTGTTCAAGAATGTGAAGCGTCTATTCCCCTTTTGACGAATGATGAGGATGTAAATAAAAATATTAATCGAGTGGTGAAAAGAAGCGAGCTTGTTTTATCATCAATACATAAAATGTTGGAGTACTTATTTAAATTATTGCCGGAGGATAAAAGCGACACAGAAACAACGGAAGACCCAAGTAAGAATTTTTTTCATCAAAAATATTAGTCAGTACTGAGAAAATTTTCTTAGGAGGCCTTAGTGAGTAGTATTGTTATCCCCCAACTGTATTTTAAAACTCTTAACACTTACATTTTTTACTGTGGCTTTAACTCTCGAAGGGAAATCACCTTTCTGGAACTCAACAAGACTACCCCAAAAAAATTACTACAGATTGTGTGCATCAATACCGGAAACGACTCCACCTCCTCAAGAAATTGAAGCGTTAACTCCGTATCTAACGATCGGGAAATTAAGAACTAAAGAAAGAAGCATTTTATACATGACCCCAAAAAAACCTCAGGTAAAGTTTTTGTGTATTTGCCATTTCGCCAAAAAAAAATCTAAATTTTATTTTCATTATTATAGGGAGTAACTCCAAAACCATTCGAAAGTAGAACACTCCAAAGTCGACAATGGGACAACACACCACGATCTAGAAATCGAAGCCGATGCTGCAAGCCTTTACCATTACACTTAGAACTTGGCAATACTTTAGATTTAGAAGTAACAACCGTCCTTGAGAATTTGTCTGAACTCAGCAATACTTTCAGCAAAAGTTTTACTGAAAACCCGAACACAACCGTATGCAAAACTGTAAAAGAGACAGCGTCCGGACAAGAAAAAGATATCGACGATACGAAGCCTTTGACTTCCACAGGATGCTGCACCGATTTCCACAGCAAACCCGAAGACAAAAAAGAAAATGAAAACGAAAACTTTTTAGGAGACAAATTACGAACTCAACTTTTTCAATCCCTAGACGAATTAACTCAAAATTCGTCGCTTTTAGTATCCACTGAAAGTAATGATTTGTACAGCACACAAGAAAGATTAAAAGACTTAAAAATAGTCGAACAACGAATTAATTTTCTTCAGAGCGAAGTCCCGGAAGTATTTTTTTAATTTTAGAGCTTGAATCTGTTTCAAGGTTTAATAAAATATAATTTAGAACAGTTTCCACCGGCTATTACATTATATTGCAGTTTATCGATTATACTACTACAAAGGAATGATTATAACAAGAGATTGCGATAAACTTGCAAAATTACGCACTCAAAATATCACTTTTAAAATGTATAAATATAGCATACAGTTAACATAACATTTAATTTTTTTACGTATACATAAAATATTTTATGAATACATAAAAACTATATTACAAAGATGAAAATATTTCATTTTTCTTCTTTTAGGCTTTGGTTAGTGGATTTTGCTTTAGCTGGAGTATTATTGATCTCATACGAGAAACATCCTTGCTTGCTTTGCTTGATTTGGGATTAAAATCACATAATTTAGCGATTCTTTCCCATTCGGTGCCTGGTTCGATTGCGTCTACTTCAGCGACAAACTGTTTCTCCGCGAGTCTGCAATAGAAATTTTTTTTTAGTTTTGGCCTTTTTCAACGAAAAATTTTTTATTATTAGAATCACGATTTAGATTGCGTTATTGACTTACAAAGCAGATTCCCTGAGAAGCGTAACAAATAAAAGCGATGTTTATATTATTTTTCGAAGACGTTTTTCATAATAAAAATACGAGTTTTTAATATTTAAAGCACTTACCTATTTGTAGCTTTTGTTTTTGTTATGAGATCTTCATGATGACGATACCATTCCTCTAATTCTTTCTTAGCAGCAATACGCCATTCTTCTTTCTTTTTCTCTTCATTAGCATCTGAAAAAATTTATTCATTTAAATAGAATCTAGATTTTAGGCTAACTCAAGCCTAAAATTTAATTTACCTTTTTCTTCCAGACGTTTTTTTTGTTCTTCCCTCCATTTTTTTATTTTTTCGGGTTCTTCTCGGACAACCTTTACAGCAGGTGTGGGTGTAATTTCTGCAATGAAATGATCCACTTCCATTATTTATTCACAACAATCAAACGAGTTAATGATTTACACTTTAAACTATTTCGAATGACGCATTACTCTGATAACAAAGCCTATTTTTTATTTACAAAGGGCAGCTATATTGATAACTTACTGGGTGAAGCTACCGGAGCAGGCTGTACAGGCTGTTCTTCGTTCACCTCAGAATTAGCAGCTTGTAAAAATATTTTTAATAAGGAATTAGCATATATAGAAGAAATATTAAAATAAGTATTAATTTTCCTATCCACATTTCTCTTCTCAAGCAAGGAGGGTCAGCTTAAAAAAGCAATTTTCTTAGAAGCTTAAATATTAATAAATAAATTTTAAGAAGAAAAAGCAGCAGCTTAAGAAAATCACTTACCAGGAAGAGGAGTTTCATCTTCTTGCTCAGGGGCAACATCGCATTGTGCAACTTCATTCACTGTTTCTGAGTACAAGAAAAAATACACCAATAAGCTGTTTGAAATTTTTAGGCCACAACCATTTCTGTATAAGGCAGAGCCAAAGGATAATTATTGCTCGAAGCAACAATCAACAGCCAAGTCAAGGTAACATATTCTAATTAATGAAATGAAAATTTGAAAAATTTATTATTCACATGTTAAAGTACTATTTTTTTTTTTTGCTTGTTAATCATACTGCAAGAGAAAGCATACGTTAATAAGAAATTTTAAAATTAAAAACATGCCGAAAAAATTTTAGTTTTTTAATAGAAATGGATAACAACTAAAGGCATCACATTAATATTTTGCTTACAGACTTCATTAATTGTTAAATTAATAATTAATACTTACCAGAATTATCAGGCTGCTCCACTGAATTAATCATTTCAAAGCTTTCAGGAGGAGAAACACCTTGTGGGTTGTTAAAACCATCTAAAGCAAAGTGCAAAGAAACAAAAAAAAAAAAAATGAAACAAATATAAACAGGCAAATGATAACAGGCAAACCATTTTACGTAAATAAAAAAAATTTTAAAAAAAATAACTTTGAAAAAAAAGCAAATTTTTCATGATTTAGGTTTTCACATTAAAATGATTCACATTTAACATTAACTTGGCATGGCATGGCATGGCTTTAAAAAAAAATTTATTTGATTTAAAATTTTAAAAATATTTCAATGAAGCAATAGATATTTGGTAAAAAATCTCAAAATTGATCAAAATGTTGTTTACCTTCTACAGGTGGATTATATGTAGCTGGATTTAAATCATCTTCTAAACCAGCTAATTCATTTTGTTCTCGTTTTATAAAATCTGCTGCTGGATCAACTTCTGTGAAATTATCTCCAAATTCCATTTTTGTTTAACCTTAAATAAAAATTAATCAATGGTAATCTAAAGTAATAAACTACTGATTCTAATTCCTTCTGAGAAGATTTTAGGAAGCGGTATTTTAGTATTTTTTAAGAACTGTTCTTATGCAACTTATTTACTACCAAAGGGTTCTGGTATTTGAACTTTACTTCATGTGTAAACACATAATATTAGGCTATCTGTATTATTACATAAAACCTGGAATGTGTTAGTTGAAAAAATGTAAAATAAGATTAGCCTTAATATAAAAAATACCATGATTGTTCATTTGGTCTTTTATAGGCGATTTAAATGGGATGCAATCAGGGAAGATGCTGAAGAAAAAATTGATTAAAGGAGGCGGGTCATCCAATAACACACCATGATTTACTATTATTTACTTACTTTTGAACAAAATTGAGACGATCGTAACCTTTTCTGTAGGCAGTTAATGGTATAACGCAACCCAAATTATAAGCGAGACTGTGAATGTCAAGAAAGATCAAAAGATTTATAAATTATTAAACGAGATTTGACATGACAGAAAAGACAACTCCACATCAGAAGACGTGTCACAAGCAAGCAAAAGCAAACGTCCTTGTCTACAGACACGACAAAAAATTTACATCATTTATTTTTAAATTTAAATTTATTTCTCATTAACTTTCTCCGAAAATATAATGTTGCAATCGTGATTTTTGGTAATCTCGGCGTATTTTAATAATATTAGTACAGGAGATTTTTATAAAAAATAGTTTAAGACTGTTGTCTGTTATCAATACAAACGTGTTTGTAAACTATAAAGAGATACGACGAATTTCTTACTTTAAACTTGTTTCGTTCAAAGTCAAACTCGTTTTTGTTGAACATGAGGAAGACGAGTCAGAGTCACGTCAGTGTGATCATCGAAGGACAAAGGTTGTTGCACAATAATTAATTAAGACAGTGTTTGTGCTATTTTAAAAAAATGGCAGAGTTAATTGTGTCGAATGGGAAAACCCAGGATTGGGCAGAAGTGTACCAAGAAATTAAGCAGGATTATGAGGAAGCTTATTCTTGTATTGATAAAGCTATAAAGCTTGATGAAGAGGGGAAATGGAATGAGGTAAGTGGAATTGTTTGCATGAGAATTTTTTGTTATGATGGATTGTAAGTGACATTTTTTACAGGCACTTCCAATGTATGAATTTGGTTTGAATCTAATTGATAAGGCTCTTGGGGTATCAATAGAATGTCCAACAAAACCTGATATTAATTGGGAAAAAACTTATGTTATGATTCAAAAAATGAGGAAAACAAGGTATTTCGTTTTTTTTACAACCAAAAATAGTTTTAAGAAAGTGATTAAAAATGGAGAATTTTTTTTCAGAAAAGAAATTCAAATTAGAATAGATGAAGTACAATCAAAGCCACATCCAGATGCAGTAGAGCCTCCTCCTTCATATGAAGAAGCTATTGCAGCTGAAATGCGTCCCAGTATTAGTAACAATAATTTAGACATACAAATACCTGGAACATCAAAACAAAACCAGCCGTATGTGCCTCCTTCTGCAGCATATGATGCTGTCCTTGCCAATGCTCATAATGCAGAAGAACCAGCTCCATCATATGCTGATTTAAATAATCAATTGGGCGATTTAAAAATTTCAACAGATAAGGAAATTCTCTACAGTCATGACAATGTTCGTTTGTATTTTATTGCTCCTGATGGAAGAGTTAGTGCTACTTTAGAACCAAACACGTTAATTATAGGAAAAATAATAGGTAAGTTTTTTTTAAATAAGGGTGCAATCAAAATACTCTTTCAAAAAAAAATCTGGGACCAAGAAAAACTTAGTAACATGTCCATTATTTATAGATCCTACACTTAATATTCTTGATGAGGCTTTGATAAAAATTGTACACGATTTAAAAAAGGAAAACAATGACAAACACGAAAAAAGACGTCATCATAGGCGTCACGGCCTCCATAGGCGTCGCCACCGCCACCATAGGGGTAATAGTCTTGAATCTGAAGAACAAGGTTCGAGCTGGTTTAAATTTTTTGGTGCAGGGGATTTTACCTCATAAATAATTTTAAATGATAGAAACATAAAGTCATCTTATTAAATATGAAAAGAAATAATGAAGACCAGTTTTTGGCAAGAGCAATACCTGTTTATTGAACAAGTTATAGTTTACCTTCAATTTAGTTAACAACTGAAATATCTCATGTCTTGATTTTTTCGTAATTGAAAAAATATTTTTTTTTTTTCCATTTATTTTTCAATTATTTTCAACGTTTCTTAAAGTTAGCTTAAAACATGCGTGAAAACAGCATTTAATATCTGCATGTCACTTCATCTGTGATTCCATCATCCCTTTGCATATAAGTCAATGAATTATGGCTCTTACTTCAGCCAGTAATTCAATTTTTGAAAGGTTTATGTTACTTTCGGGAATCTGATAACTGAAAACATGATATACTAAATAATAACTTTCTGAGGATAAATTTTAAAATTCTTTTTAAAAAATAAGGGCGGCCCATCCCAACTTAGTCAAAGGTTTTAATAAACTAAAAAATTTTTGAAAAATGATTTAAGCATCATTAAAATAATTTTTTAAGAAATCGTGAAAACTGGAAAATTTATGCACCGCGATTTTGTTTTTTATAAAACTTGTCTTTTTGAAAGTTAACACCACAATAATGCAATTTCCAAAGCATTTTTTCTTTACAAAATCTTTTTAAAAAGAAGAAAACTTACGTACTGAAGCTTAATTTTCCTTCGCTTGATAATTTATTGAATATGATTTTCTCACATGAAAAACATATACACTCAACTTATTTTACCAGGCACCATCACTAAACTCTTGAATACTAAAAAAAAACCTTGCGGTCTGTCGATTTGCTTCAGTTTGATATACCCTGTACGTAAAATTACATGTTTAACTTATGGAGAACCCTTAGGTTCATAGTTTTGTTCCTTTTCTTGGAATTAACCCAATCAAAACACTTGTTTGAGAATTGAGATACGATTAGACAGTCAGTCGTCAGTCGCAAAATGGCGTCTACTTTGCGGGCAACGGCAAGATTTGCAAGTTTATCGGAATCTCTTGTTTTTTTCTGCTTTTTCCCTGATGACAGTACGGTCTAATTTTATTTTTAAAATTAGTGATACATACATTTTGTTAAAAAAAATTTTTTCGTTTATGTGCACTGTAAATAATCGTCATAACGTTGGCATTGCGGTGTCGGTTCGTTAACTTAACACAAAATCGTAACTAAGTTTATAAATCCATGTCAATATTTTTTTTCTTTCTTTTTGTATAGGTGGATCTGAATCAGGAAATATTTTTCTGCAATGTGGTTCTTGGGTATATCCATTAATACCAGAAGTGTCCCCTTGCTACAGAAGCGATTACGGTGCCTTTATATTGCCTGATGTTCATTCCGGGATACAAGGAGCTGCTGTCGGGATTATTTTACCCGAAGATGCAGATGAATCGGTCCATGAGCTTCTTAATTTTATTTTGAATGGGGCTGAACAAGATCAACCAAAAAGGCCAAGGTATGAATGCTTAGTGAATATGTTAAATTTCTTAAATTAAATATTTGTATATCTTTTTAGTAGGAGAACTCGTAGAACAGCTGCAGATCATGCCAAGCCTGTACCATTAGCCAGAAGCAGCATCTCTTCAAACATAGTGAAGGGTGCTACATATATTGCTAATAGTTTAGTGAGAGGTGCAGGAAGTACAGCTCGATTTATTGACACAAGTACACCAAGAATTATAGATAAGATACAGCCAGCAGAACAACCCAAACCTGTCAACCCTACGGTTCAGAAAAGTGTAGAAGTTGCTAAAACAGTTACCGGAACTACTGCCAATGTCACTGGTTATTTAGGTAAAGCGTAAATTATTACAACATAACATAAATTAAATTACATTGAGTATAATCTTGTCATTACTTTTCTTAGCTACTAAGATTGGACTTGCAACCTCTGCTCTTGGAAGATATTTAGCACCTCATATAGAAAAACAAGGAACTAAACTTTTGACTTCAACAACAAAAATGACACCAGAGGAAGCCTCAGAGAAAGTTAACTCTTTTTTGGATGTTACTTCTGGAACTGTTGAAGGTATTGCCACTGTGTACAATGGATTAGAAACTGCAGCTAGTATTCTAGGAAGAAGTTTAGCAAGTAACACAGTACAAGTTATTGAATATAAGTAAGTGAATGTAATATTATTGCATATCTTAGCTCAGTTAAACTTAATAGTCATTTTAAAATTACTAACTTTCTTTTTCAGATATGGTCAGCCTACAGGTGTTCTTGCAAACGATACTATAAGCACTGTTGGGAATGCTTACTCTGTCTACCACAACACAAAAATCTTAAAACCGAAAGGAATCGCAAAAGCAGCAGCTAAAGGGGCTGGTCAAGCAGTTTTAGAAGATTATAGAGCATCTTTACAAAGTCAGCCGCCTAAGCCTTCTTCACCTCACGAAGAGTTTCAAGGGTCTGGACCAGGTGATGGGTCAGGATTTCTTCCATTGAAAAAAAGTTAGCTCATAATTAATTTAAATGATTCAAGTTAGAAAAATGATATTCCGAATTAATGTGATAAGTTTGAAAAACCTCTTTCTTTTTTTATTCTTTTGAAATTTTAATTAGCATAATTTTTGGTTTAAATTTTTGTTAAAATATTTAACTTTCTTGTTATATAATATTTTGTAGATTTATATTGGATAGTCAGTCGTGCCTGAACTATGAAAATGATATAACGATATCGTACAGTATATATTTTCTATCGATTGTTGAATTATTTTTTTAACGAATTGAGAATCTAAATTAAACTAATCAATCGCAGTTGCGGTTTAATGCCTTCAGTTTTAAAACTTTCCATAAAAATAAAAAGCAGCTAAATATTGTAAAAATTTTAACTCAAATCATTATAAAATAAAATAAATGTTTTTTTCTTTTATTTTAAAATGTTAGTATTGCTTGCCGATAATACTGAAATTAATCCAATAAAGCACGCAAATTCTTTAAATGGTTTGTCTATAAAGCTTCGATGCTTTTCAACTGGTTATAAGGCTTGAACATGTGCGATTTTAAAAAAAAGTCATAGCAAACCTTACGAGGTTAAACATTGTAATGGTTAGGAGCGATATAAAAGAATTCGCCTTGCGCAAGACATTCCTACTAACGTTGCGTATTCGACTACTTCATCTCTTTCGGTTGAACTAATCCGTTTCTGCTTAGCATAAACGCTAAATGGCATGGCAGTTCTATTATAAAGTACGGATACCTGAAAAAAAATTAAATACTGCCAAGAAAAGTTTCCCCGCCAAAAATTTTAAATCAAAATCGTGTCAGCAGACCAAAAATACTGGACGCCGTTTTTTTTTTTTTTTTTTCATATCAGGTTTAAACCTGTTTTACTAAAGATATTTCCTCTTCTACGGGGTTAAAGAGAGGTCAGTGAAAAAACATATTGAAGGGGCAATGGGTCTTAGAAAAAGGTCTTTCGCCGCATCTAACCTGAACTAAAATTAGTTATAGAAATTCTACTTACATCGGACAGCGTGACCTCTGAATTTTGATCTTTGGCATTGGGATCCTCATTAAACCGGGAATATTTATCTAAATCTAATTTCGGGATGCAATCCTTAACTGAATGCCAAGTATACACTTCTGGACATAATAAATACGACGGAGCTATAGCTGCTTTGTATCTCATCTTCGGGCAGGTATGAATATAAAAACCCATATAGTAAAATAACAATTCTGGATATTGACTAGTAAGACTCCTTGTAAACGCAACCTCTCTGCAAACAATAAATTTTAGTTATATTTTTTCCACATAGACAAATAAAAATGTTAATTTTTAGAAAAATTACCTTAAAGCACCGTAAGTTCCTAAAGATAAATAAGCATAATCTGGATCGTAAAAAAAATACACAGATGATATACATCGCGGTAGTATATCAATAACTCCTACTGCAATTAGTTTTTTATCTAACCAATATTGTTGATGATATGAGCCGTAATTTTTTCTAGCCTAAACAAAAAAAATACGAATTATTTTTTGTTATTATTATTTTTAAAATTATTTTTTCAAAAGGACACAGAAAAAAATTAGCAGCTTTACCTCGATTGGTGAGTCAACTAAAAAATCATAAAACACGTTCACGTTACAATCATCGTCTGATTCTTTATGTACTGCTTTTTGATATTTTGCGAACAACGTTGCGCTTTCCGTAAACGATTCTTCGAATTCGGGAGTTTTTACTAGAACTAACCGAATCTAGAAATTTAAAAAAAAATGACACCACGTTAATTTAAAATAAAAATTTAACTTTAGGAATGGGGGTGGGGGAAATTTTTTTCTGTATCCTCCTTTTAATAAAAAATATCGGTGCAAAATACCTTTAAAGGGGAATTACACAGAAACCTTTGAAACTGACGCTGAGTAAGTTTTTCTGGAGGGTCTTTATGTACAAATATTTGATATCTTTTGTATAATTCAAAAGATGTTTCGTAAGTATCATGAAATCCGTCACTCGGAGGACATGATTTAACTAACCGTACCTGAAATATATTATGTTTAGAACATTCATATTTGGCAACAAAAAAAAACCCAAATAAGCAATTTTGGTTTTTTTAATTCCTCACCTCTAAATTATGAGCTGCTTTCTCATTTAACGATGCATTAATAAAATCCTCAACAGACTTTACAACAGGCATGCGTTTCTTTTCTACCATTTTCTTTTCGATTTCCTCATCACTAAGGCCTAATCCTTTTAGTTTCTCCCTTTTCCTTGTGATTCTTAATTGTTTAGCTTTAAGAGGTTTTTTAATTTCCTTATCTAAAAAAACGAGGAAAAATATTATTATTGGTTTTTTAAAGTTGTAAATTCCTTGATTACAAATTGAAATTACCACTAATTGCTGAATCAGCAGGCTTCATGATTACATCACAGTTTCTTGAATCATTGCTTTGATGAACTAATTTATCATTTAATTGTGCATCACAGTCAATTAGAGAAGCATCAACAGATGATAAAACCATTTTTGAGCTGTCGTTTTCAGCTTTTTTACTAAGTTTACCTAACTCTGTGACATCCATTGATTGAATAATGTCTGAAAATAAAAATAAAAATGTATTTCCTTTCTATTTAGTCAATTTTCTTAATAAAATATTAATTACCTGTTTTTCTTAATTTTATATCCTTTATATCTTTTTTGATGTTTCCATCATTTAAAAAACTATGAAATCTTTTTAATATTCTCTTTTGAGATTTGGAAAGCTTAAATTCTCTTGCAGAACACCTATAATAAAAGAAAAATATAATGTGCTACTATTGGTCCTTACGTTCAATGCTTTCATTTAAACTGAATTGATTCTTTATAAAATTCAGTTTTAAAAAACTATAGTATTTAATACCTAATTGTGTACATTGGACAGCAAGTGGTATTCATAATGGGTTTATAGCAATATTGACCACTTCTTCTCCATCCCCTGTCAATGAGATCTTGATAATCTTCCACTTTCAACATATGTGCCCAAAATCCTTAAAACAGAATGTATTTATTAAAATCATCACACCTATACTATTTATCTAAGTCTTCAAAAACTAAGTGAATTCAGGATAAAAAACATACCATGACTGCAGGAAGTGTCACTTGAATTGCAGTAACCACACCGATGTCCTTCTTGTTCTCCATAATACTCAACTATACTGTGACTAAATTCTAAGCGTGCCATTATATCTAGAAAGTAGATGAATAACGATTTTTTTTATAGAAAAGGTAATAAAAAATGCATATGAATATTAAATGAATGAGTGATGTTTCGTAATATGCAAATGATAACTGATAAGATAAAAAAACAATAAAAACACGTTCACAGATTAATTAAAAATATTCCAAAGCGGTGTCACTATTTAAACTTGTAAAGCTGTAAAATATCCAAAAACTTACTCTAAATTGTTAAAAATTAAAAAATATTTCGTCCAAGTTAGGTTAACTTGCGAACGACCGTTGCCAAATAAAAAATTTGCAAGATGGAAGATGGCGACTTTTTTCGTGGCATCAGACATTTTTTTTGCTGTGATTGGCTCTAGCAGACAGTGATTGTGATGATTTTTTTTGTAAATACGGTTATGTGTTAAAATAAAAACTCAATAAAAAGCAGGATCATTATAAATATATTCCAAAATATGTGCAGTTACCAAAGATCTAAACATAATTCTATCTGGAGCCTTACTAGTCGCCTAATCAATTCTTTATGACATCAAGGCCTTTGCTATTGCTTCGCATCTAATTTTGAACTTTTTTGGTAAATTTCATTGAGCAATATTTTATGCTTTTTTTAATGAACTCAGTTAATGTTTTATTAATTCTTTTTTGCAGATTAAGTTAATTAAAAAATGAGTATTCAAGACATGTATAGTGATTCCAAGCCAGTCGTGCTTCATGACTGCAATTTTAGTAATCAAATCGGAGATATTATTTCACCAGTTAAGGATGATTCGATTAAAGGTGAATCATCTACTACCACCAATATTATTGTGACAAAATATTCAGATGAAACCTCAGATATGTTAGATGTAGAGCCAACTTTAGAACTGGATAATAAAGGCAAAATAATTGAAGTTGAACTTATGCCAACTAGTCATCTTCGAAACATTCAAAATAAGAATAACATTTCTAATTTGCTAAACAAAACTGTCATTAAAAAAATTACAAAAAGAAAAATTGATGGAACTGAAAATAAAAAAGTTGGTGATGAAGGGAAAAAGAAAAAATTTAAGCATTGCAATATTTGCGGGAAGGAATATAACAAAAATCATGAATTATTTTGCAAACCTGATGGTGATATTAAGGATGTTAATTCTGAGGAGACTGTTGTTTGTACAAAATGTAGGAAAGAATTTGAAAATGTAAATGTGTTAAAGCGGCACATGGCTACCTGCAGGCTTCATTCCTTAGGTGCTGCATTATGCTCTAAATGTGGCAAACATTTTTCTTCAAACTACAACTTGAAGCGGCATATGACTTCATGTAAGCTTTGTCCAGATGTTGAGAAGAGTCCTAGGTATATGTGTCAATGCGGAAGAACTTATTCACAAGAATGGGATATGAAAAAGCATAAAATTAAATGCAAGGATGGGAAAAAGAAGTGTAAACGTTGTTTGGTGGCCAATTGTAATCTATTATTTTATCACAAAGCTCAGTTAATAGCTCATATGAAAAAGGATCATAACATGAGTATACAAGATCCAGAAGTATTAAACTTTAATTCATTCGAGGAATTTTTATTATGGAAAGAAAGGGAAGAAGAAGAGACTTATACTTATTACTCAAAGCAAACAGGTTCCAATGTAAGCGGAGTTTCAGTAAATACTTATTATGTTTGTCAGCATGATGGTAGCGATAGAACTCATACATCAGCGCCTAGAAAAACGGGCAGACGGAATAAAAAAGGAAGGATTAAAACTGGAAGATTATGTTGGTCGCAAATGAATGTCAAACAATTTAAAGATGGAACCGTTCGAGTTACTTACTTCCCATCACATACTCATCCATTGAGCGTTTCTGATATGGAACATCATCCACTTCCATCATCTATAACAATGGAAATAAAACGAAGACTATCAGAAATAACACCAGAAGCAGATGAAACTAGCACTGTCGAAAACCCAGAAGTAAAGAAGGGTAGAAGGAAACGATACGGGATGACGCTAAGGGCTCTTCGTGCACTTGCTAGAAAAAATAGAAGCCTTTTTCGTATAACAGCAGAAGCGATACAGAAAAACGACGGGAAAATCGAAGAGCAGGATGAAAAAAGTATTCAATTTCCTCAGAAATTTGTAACGACTGATGAAAATTTCATGCAAGTTTATGTAACCGAGAATCATGATGTTGATGATCCTGATGAAGTTAATCCGGAACAGCTGACTGATTCAAAACCTTTAGGGAATGAAAATTCACTTGAAGAGTGCATAAGCCATGTCAATGAATTGAAATCATTAATAGAATCAGGGAAACTTGATCATTTACAAATTAGTCAAATAAATACAACTTTGAAATGTCTCGTTGATAAATGTAAAGAAGTTCAAGAAGAACAGCAAGTACAGCAAATTCAACAGTCGCAGCTTACGGTTCCATCTATAGCGGAAAATCCGATGGACTCTGAAAGTCAGGAAGTTATAATGCCGACTTGTCAAGTTATGATGTCAACATCACCATTACCAACAACTGAAATATTTCCGATGCAAGATGATGTAAATATCAATAATCCGGAATTGAATGATGAGTTGAAGAGATTGGTGACCAACCCGGAAAAGGCGGTTTATCAGATAATAGCACTTGACGGAGAAGAAAAACAACCAAGTGAATTTTTGTATCAAAATGCAGTGGAATTAGTTGGGACTAGGGAATTTATAATAATAGCTGGGGATCATGCTCAGTTATTTCAAAGTGTGGATCCTAATGCTCAGTTTGATTTAACTTAGCACTTTGAGAAATAGTGTCATTTTTATGTAACGTACTTGCACAGCAGGTTTTCGAGAGGAGTTTTAAAAATTATACTTAAGATTCATTTACTATTCCACAGATGTCTGCATGATGTTGTAACGGATTTCATTTTGCAAATAAATATGTTTATATGAGAAAAAATTACAATAAAGAATTTATCATAATAGCGGTAAATTTTTTTTTAAAAAGAAGTTGCCTCATAATAATGCTCGGGAAAGCTCACAATGCTGCATTGAAAACAGGGAAATCGTAAAATAATTATTGTTTCTAACACAGCGAGCTTAAAGTCCGAAAATATGAATTTTAAACTTAACCAGAAAGAATTCGTTTTTTTAAAAAAAAAAAAATCTTTTTAAGCATTAAAAATTATATTACCATTTTTTTCTCTCCGTTTGCAATCTTTTCAACAAAAAATCTTACAATCAGAATTTAAACATAAAAATCGTTTATTCTTTTCCTTAATAAAATTTCTAAAATAATATTTAGCAAATGGCTACCACGATTTTTTTCTCAATAATTTTTAAAAAGTACTCTAAAAAAATTTCGATACTTGTTTTTGCCGGGCCATTTTTAAAAAAAAAGCTTAAAAAATCAACCGTTTATTTTAAAAAAATAAATATTCGTTCATAAAATAACCGACGCATCTCGAGCATTCTTACAAAAATATCGCGCCAATACAATCTTTTCCCATTGGTGTTTTCTCCGGCAAAAAAAAAACGACAAACCAAAAAAAATATACTTATTTGTCATGGTTTCTTTCAATAAACAAAACATACTGTACACAACAAAATAAACGAACATATTAAAAATAACATTTAAAATCAAAACTCGATAAGGTATAATTTTTTTTTTTCCGTAAAGATTGGTAATGTAAACTCAGATAATTTCCGCTACAGCAATGTTTTTTTCTTCCTTTGTTTTTTTTCTCGGAAAAACAAAAACCGACTTGAAATATAGCTCTCTAAAATGTTCTACAGGCAGGAAACAGAACTATAGGACTACGATTTTAGCAAAAAAAAATAAAATTGTTTACTAAACTCGCCTAAAAAAAAATTTAAAATACTCCTACAAAATCGGAGAAAAACGTAAAAAAATCGCGATGAAAACCGAATTAAAATCACTTACAAAATACTTTAAAAACAGCTTTTTAACTTCTTAAATTATTTTTTTTTCTTTTTTATACACATAATAAAATACGATTATTAAATATTGAAGGAAACGTTGGACCACTGACTGGGCCTAATATTAAAAACATTGGGTTTGGATTTAATCAAGGTGGATACAGATAAAAAGTGTGCTACATGTTCCATTTATTTTCCGATTTTTTAAAATGTCTTTTTATTTTCAAGCCATGACAACTAAATAGCCACACTGAGCTAAGATCTAGTTGGATTAGTCGACACGAATATTAAAAGATGAGGACAAAGGGATGAATAATATTTGACTTTATCTGTGTCCACCTCGGACTTAATAATTAATTTGATTATACAATATACTGCATATACATTTTTTTCGTTAAATCTGGTTGCCTGGTGCAACGGCGTCATTCAATAAATAATCATTTATACTTTCTCATATGCTTTTCCAGAACACCTTTTCATGGCAGTGGGAAAAAAATTTTCAGTCATTAAAATAAATAATCACTGCCAGGAATTTATCCATCGATGGTTCTCGGTCCATCGATTGGCATCGTATGTAAAACTTCATCGAGAAGTTGCAAAGCTCGATGAAGGTGTACTTCGATCCAGCAAGGCGTTTCTTTTATACTCTGCCTGGGGTAATCCGGTCCCCATCCTTTAACGAAACTAAGCCTGAGGATGCAAAGTCTACGCAAATCGTCGACTCCGATTCCAGCTGCAGCGCTTAGACCTGAATAAAAAAAATTCACGAATTAATATTTTTTATTACTGGGAAAGATTTGTAATAGAAAAAAAAACTTACTAATGGCTGGAGCTATTCCACCGACTGAATGAGGACCTGGCATGTGACCTGCAACTGCAGCAGCTTGAGCAGCGGCTGCGGCTTGGGCGGTAGCTGCCTGTTGTTGCATTTGTCGGTGACACTGCCGCAAATCGAAAACCTAAAAATATTTAAAAAAGAGAATTAAATAAATTAATCATTAAATGCAACCAGTTAGAAATTTAAAAAAAAAGAATGCTTACTTTAATGTATGCACTTGGATAAATTTTATGAACAGCATCTCCAGGTGCACGACCGGCTTCTCTATCTAAATAATAGCTTTGGACAAAGACTGAATGGTCACTTAAACAACGAAGCCAAACGTCTCCTTCTCCTCGTAAATCAAGCTGCACGCCTTTGCCAATGTGCAATCTACAACAAAGTTTTATGTATTTAATTTGTTACAAAGAAAAGATTTTTATGATTAAGAAGGGCATGGGAGAACCTTAGCTTTAGTATAAACAATAAAATCTACCTTAACCCCGCCTTCTCTTATTATAAACAGGATATTTAAAAGTGGTTACTGTAGGCGCCGCGACACACCTGTAATCAGGGCGCCAGGCGCCTAAAAAACTCTTCTTGCCTTAACCTTTTCTATGATTTTAACAAAGTTGCACTTACCTAGCTTTTTCACTAGGATCCGTCCTATGAACATTGCTCAACGCTCCTAAGCAGAATCTATTCCCTCCCGATGGATCAACGTAACCATCGACAGTTACATTTGGACACGACGATGGAACTTTAAAAGTTTCACCTACTTGAGAATCAAGTTCAAAATACGCTATTGAACACCAATATTCAGGAGCGGGCTGACTCGATAATAAGCCAGTCATATTGACCTCAGAACCTAATTGACTTCCTCCATGACTCCCTAAAAATAATAATAATAAAATTAATATTTAAATTTTTTTTTTTTGATAAATACTTGTTAACAACTGCACTTACAATAACCAGGATGGTGAGTTCTAGGATCAGGAGGTTGCATACTCTGGGTATAAGTCAGGGTATTATTCCCCGTCCACGTCCCTTGAGCTTGAGCTTGAACTTGCGCTTGAACTTGCGCTTGACTTGGGGTGTAATTTTGAGCGTTAGGTGAAGTGCCACTTAAGCCCCCGCTTTGAAAGCCATTCTGGTGTAAATGGGGTGATACTGGAGAAGCTTGAATTGGACTGTGCTGTGTGTTTGCTACTAAAAATAAACCATCAACCATGAATCCCAATGCAATAAGATAATAATTTAAAAGAATTTAAAAAAATTTACCCAGTGTGCTTGGTATTCCACCCAGTGTACTTGGAGCTTCTGGGGTTGGAACTTCCTCAAGCTGAAGAAAGCTGGCGGGAGCTGGAGCTGTCAAAAAAAAATTATAATAATCTTAGCTGTTAAAAAAAATTTCGGCAAAAATATTTATTTGCAAAAAAGTCAATTTTTTTTAAAAAAAATTTTTATTTTTTATTTGAGAATCAGAAATAACAAAGAATCAAGATGCAATTAAAAACTTACGCATTGGCGGTGGCATCCTCGTTGGGACCCAATTATTTCTTGAATCTGACGATTCAAGTTTCGGTCGCACAGGACCAGTGCCTCCAAACATTGCAGCTGGTGGAACAGGAGTTCGTTCACCTGTGAATCAAGCAATCTAGCAAATCTAGCTACTCAACTAAAAATAATATGGCCAGCAGCATGATAAGCATTCCTCATGGCAAAAGATAACATAGAGAATAAAAAAAAATTGCTGCTATGCTTTTAAAAAATTTTAAATAAAATGAGCTGTATCTTGTCTACTTAAAATGAATAAAAAATAAAAATGACAAGCTTTTTACTGCATACCAATCAACTAAACACATTTAACAATTTTTTTCTAAACAAAGTCTTCTTTAACTTGGACGCTTTAAAAAATTATTTTACCTGGCTGTTGAGGTCCAAGAGTGACCAGAGAAAACTGCGGAGGTGGAGGTGGAGGGTGATGCTGAATGGTTTGTGATACCCCATGTACATCTCCATCCACATCCATTTGTCCAGTGCTAGGTCCTCCTACACCAGCTGTGTATTCATCTTTTACAACTCTACTAGGGCCAGACTGAAGTGTTAATCCTGACAGATCTAGCAATCATTATAATAAATTATTAATTTTTCTAATTGCTGAAGAATTTGATGACTGAAAAATTAAAACTTACCGATTCCAGGTGAGACCACCCTTTCATAATGATAAGGATTCACACACACTGAATCACATTTGAGATCAAATGCAAATTGGCAATACTTCACATGTTTAAGTTCATTTTTATGTAAATCCGGCCACCTCCAAATCCTTGCATATATAACGTGAGGAAAACCTTTCCTTCCTGCAACTTGCAGCCTGCCATCTAATGTTCTCTGAATAGTTACACATTTACTTGGATGCGCTCCATTTGTTGTGATGGCTGTGATGAGACTGTCTAATTCATCTCTTTTTTCTTTTAATTTTTTTACCAAACTTTCTATGGCTCTTTTAGCAAAGCCTTCAGATTCTCCTCCTTGCCTATGGCACATTAAACTGTGTACAATACTCAAACAAGCGTCTGCTGACGTTGGTGCTGTTGAGCTAACGGCAGTCATTTCTCTTGCTGAAAATAAAAAATTAAATTTGATAAAATTAAAGTTAATAAAATAAAAGATATTGTCTTTGTTCCTTACTAGGTCTCTTAAAGATAAAATATTCAAGCTAACAACTTTTGGTAGCTTTACAAAATAAGAAAAGAACTGTGTATCTAATTTGATTATTGTACTGGTTTTTTTTGCACTCACTTAAAATAATTAATTAAAGTAAATTAATAAAGTAATTAAGACTCCAAGATTACTTTTTACATCATGTTTTTTAAAACTTTATTTCTCCTAAACTTGTGTAAGCTTGGCAAGATCCTGACCTTAAGAATGAAAATCATAATATTTATCAGACCAGGTGGTTAAATTGTTTACACAATAAACCATTTTTTGATAGCTTGGTCAAATTCTCAGAAACAGTAATCTAAACTCAGCAAAGCATACCTGATAATGAGAGCCTTATCATATTTTACTAATGAGAATTGAGTAAAATATTTTTCATTGAAATAATTTAGTATAAAAGCTATTTGTAAACAAAATAGGCCATGTTGGCTATTGAGATCCCGTACAAACAGTAAAAATCCCGATTAATCATCACGTCTATTGCAGGCTGGGACTCACTGAATATTTCACTTTCATGATCAAAATCACAAACACTAACGCATTATTTTTATTTCTCACAATAATAATGTTTATTGATACCAAAATCAAAACAAGAACGTCGACTTATTAAAATTGATATGAACTACTGCTTAAAGGAAAATTGTCATTTTTGACTTCATACAAAACCATGAAAGATGGTCCCTGTAATGATTTAATTATAATACATAGCAACTAAAAATTGTAATAAATCAATTATTTACCTTCTGGAGGTCCTGTATTACTTGTATTATTTGTAAAAATAGCACCCCCACTGGTGATGCCTACCATTGTGGCATTGGTGGCTTCCAAACATAATCCACAGAGTATAAGAGGTTGGAAAATAAAACTGTTTTTTTTACGTAGTTCACAGACCTTTCAGATGTCAAATGCATTCAAAATGGCCGCTAAGTGGCGCCATTTTTCAATTACAATCAAAATCATTTGATTTATTTTAAAAATCAATTCGATATTCACGTTTTTGTTGATGATTACCTTGAAAATTAATCATTTATTAAAAGTTTCTAAAAGAGAGGCAAAAATATTGTAATTTAAATTAGAAGAAGTAATAATTTTAAAATTGCATTTTTAATTTTGTGATTAAAGCGCGTTCAGAAAGTTCCTTTCCGCTTTATAATTTGCTTCAGGTTGTGACTTTTTGCTGGCGATCATTAAATCTAAATGCACAAGCACAGTGCACTAATTAGAAATGTTATGCAGTACATGAGCATTATTACTATGCACTGATATTTACAAATTTTAGATTATTTACATTTTGCCATTTGTCATAATTAAGCATGTTCAATACTTATGAGTGATAGTGTTCGTGTTATTTAATATTTTTACTTGGATTTAATAATACCTGCTGCAGTAACTTTTATTTTTATTACGGTTTCGTATCGAATCACTGCAATGTCACATCTAGATCTACGGGTTCCCTTAAAATTTAAAAGCCTCGACGAAGTGAAATTAGAATATAACAGGCTCAATTTGACAAGACAAGAACCGAGAAAGTAAGTGTATTTTTTTTAAAAAGCGGTAAATATTAATTGAGGTTGTGTTAGGTTAGAAAATTAAGGCTGGCTTATTTTTTTTTGACTGCTCCGACTTATACTGCCGGCAGTTTATAAATTATAACATTGTCAATATCAGTTTACTAAATTAAAACATGATGCTGTAAAAAGGTTTTTGGTAGAGAAGTCATATCAACAATGTGAAAGAGGTTGATCATTAAAATAATTGATTTTTTCTTGCCATTAAATTGAAAGTAAATAAGGTTTTTTTTTAGGTTACTTAAAAAAAGTGAAATTATGTATGATGCAGCTCAGGAGAAATTGAAAAATGGTGCAATAGAAGATGCATTTATTATTATCATGAAATACTTGAGTGTCATAACTTACATTCAAAAATCGAGTGATTATTCAAAAGATCCAAAATACTTCAAAGCAATGTTAGGAAAGAAACCAGCGCAAGGAATGGCATTGGCTGAGGAACTGCATCAGAAACTTTCAGAGAGTTATAAGAATTTAAAAATTGAAGAAGAAATAAACAAGGAAAATGCAAATATTATTAATTCAAATATTATAGTTGAACCTCTTGATATGAGAGAAAAAAAGGAATCAAAATCGACAATGACTAGTGCTAATTTATTTCATATGTTAAAAGATGGAGTCACTAAAGTTTTAGTTATGGATGCAAGGCCTTCTGGAGATTATCAAAGTTCTAGGATTGAAGAAGATTGCACGATTAATATACCAGATGAAATATTGGAAAAAGGGTAATCTAATTTTTTATGAGATTAAAAATTTTTGGTTTCAAAGAGATTTTTATTAAGTTATTTTTGATTTTCATATTCATAGGAAAAGTGCTAATATGTTAGAAAAGCAACTTTCAGAACATTCTAAAGATTTATGGAAAATGCGTGGAAATTACGACCAAATCGTTCTTCTTGACTGGGCTACAACTGAGCAAAATTTTGATATCTCAAAATTAAATGTTTTAAAGGATATCTTAACTAAGGTTTGTTTATTTGATCCTTGAAAAGGTTTCTAAACGATGTGCTGATGGTAAATTGTTTTTAGTGGGATCTCGACACCAATTATAAAAGTGATATTTTAATCCTTGATGGAGGTTATGAAGATTGGTTAAATAGTTATCCTTGGTATACTACAAATCCAAAACCACCAAGGCCATACATTAATGATGCTCCATCAGATAGATATCTTGATCAAGTCAAATATCCAGATTTAGAGGATTTAGATGATTTCAATGAAAATGTAGGACAAGAATTCTTAAAGCCCTTTTTTGATAGATCAAAGAAACCATTGAAAAGATCATTAAATGACATAGAGTATAGTGGAAGTGACGAAGTGCTTATTGAAAAACCTGACGAAGACACTCGGCCTAGTTTTGATAGGGCAAAAAAAGCAGCGGCTATCAAAACTTATGAAGAACGTAAAGCTGATATGGCAAGTTTATTAGCAGAGACTGTTGCCGAGACTACGGCTGCTGTTGAGCTGGAAAAAACGATGCTTGATAATCATAGAGAGATACAGGAAAACATAAGAAAGCAGAAGGAAATGGAAGCTGATGAGGAACAGAGAAGGCTTTTAGAAGAAGAAGAAGAAAAATTATTTTTGAAAGTTGAGGAGTTAAGAAAGGAATCCATAAGTAAAGACAATAAAATTAAAGAATTGCAAGAAATTATAGAGATTTATAAGAAAAAAGATGACGAAGAATTAGCTAAGAAAAGGGAAGATGAAGAAAGGGTGATAAGGGAAGCGGAAATGAATGAACAGATTAAACAGCAAGAATTGGAGAAGGAAAGGTTAGCAAAGGAAAGGGAAGAGATGGAAAAGGCAGAAGAGTTAGAAAGAAAAAAATTGGATGAAAAATATAAAGAGAAATTGGAAACAGCTAGAATGAATAAAAAGAGAATATATGATAAAGAAAATTTAGGCAGTCCTTCTAATATCATGGTAATTATTGTAATTGATTTTCTTTAAAAAATTAAAATTGTTCATATGTTTTATTGATTTCAATTTTATTTTAGGATACGAATGAGGCCTTTAACAGAACACCTATTATTAATAGAGCTGTAAAACCTAGGCTTCCAGAAAAAATTAGGCAGTTTAGTGGAGTAAGAAAAGATGTGGTAAGTTTTTTAATTCGGGTAATCGTAATTTGTTTTTGGAAGTGGATTAAAAATATTTTGATATTTCTTTATTAATTTTTTCCAATTTTTCGACAAAAAATTAATCAAAATTTTTTTTATTTTAGGGGCAAGGTTTGACTGGCCTAAAAAATTTAGGAAATACTTGTTATATGAATTCAATATTACAGTGCATTAGTAATAATTCAGCTATGGTTAAATATTTTTACAATAACCATTATAAGGATGACTTAAATAGCACGAGTAAAACGAGGGGACAAATAGCGGAAGAAGTAGCCGCGGTTATTAAAGAATTATGGTCGGGGCGATATCTATCTATCGCCTGTAGAGATTTAAAGGTATTAGGAAGTTAGTTTTTTTTTATCATGTGGAATTGATTGTTTATAAAAATTCTATAATTCTTTTAGTACACTATTGGCTATTATAAACCCGAATATGCGACGTATGAGCAGCAGGACTCTCACGAATTTTTAACTTTTCTAATGGACTGGCTTCATAACGATTTAAATAAGGTAAGTGAACCTGTGCTCCCAAAAAATTGCCATCCTTAATTTAATTTTAATTTAAATTTTTTTAATGTTAACATCTATTTCAGGTTCGTAGCCCTGCGGTAGTAGAAGACATAAAAGTCGGGAACGAATGGGAAAAAGCTTGGAGAAATTTTAAAAATAAAAACGAATCCTTAATATCTACTTTATTTTACGGTTTACAAAAGTCAACTGTCACTTGCCTGAAGTGTGGTGAATACTCTGTTACATTCGAACCTTTTTCTAATTTATCTTTAATCATTCCTGAATCAGAAAACTGTACGCTAGAGGTAAACAAATTTTTAGTAGTATACTATCGAAAAATTTGATATTGGCTGTGACCTATTTTATTGTTAGGTATTAATGAAAACATTTTACCATACTAAATTTTTTGCAGCAATGTTTGAGACTGTATCTGAAAAGTGAAAGAATATCCGGCTGGAGATGCCCTAAATGCAAAGATTTCCGAGAGGCTGACAAAAAGACTGATTTATGTAGATTGCCTCCTGTTCTAGTTATTCATCTAAAAAGGTAATATTTTGGTAAAGTAATTTTATTTATTGATAAAGTAATTAGACGAGGAAAGGAGACATTAAATTCAATTGCCAGTGTCGCTAGTACAGGCGCCTGAATCCGATTAGCGATCCTGGTGGTAAAATATTGCGGCCTTCCTCTTCAGCAGTCCTTGATTAAATAATTAATTTTTCTTATTTTTTTAAAGGTTTCATTATATTGAAATTTTATCAAGAAAAAGAACATCATACGTAGATTTTCCATTAAATGAATTAAACATGGAACAGTTTACGATAGACAAACCCAAAGTTAGCTATTACGATTTGTATGCCGTTTCTAATCATTATGGAACAATGGAAGGTGGGCATTACACTGCCTACTGCAAAAGTGCTAAGTTCCACAAGTAATTAATTTTTTTTGCTAGTTTCCGTTCTTGTTTAAAAAAGTTCATTTTTAATATTTTTGTTTTTTTTAAAAGATGGTACAAATTTGATGATCACGAAGTCGTCAAATTGTCTGCTAGCGACGTTACTACCAGTGCTGCATATATTTTATTTTACTCTTCAGTTAATTACCCTGTCCCAGGAGCAGTAAGATGAGACGTAGCGACTTATATAAAACCAATGTGCGACATAATTAAACCATACAGGAATATTGTTGCTGAAATTCAATTTTCAAACGTCTTAATTTTTCAGTATTTTTTTTTCTTCAAGCAAAGTGCGTTGACAGGCTTTTTGGGCTTTTTATTATTGAATTTCATAAAATCATCAGAAATTTTCGAAACGTTTTGCTCTTGAAAACAAACAAAAATCTTCGAGAGTACAGTATATCTAATCAAATTTTATTTAACATGTAAATAATACTAAAATCGTCAAAGTGGCTTTGCCTATTTCTGGCTAAGAAAAAAGTTGAAAGATTGTAAAAGTTTATTGTATCTGCGGTTAATAATATAAATAATTTTATTTATTTAAATTTTTTTTCTAGTTGTTATTTGCATTTGTTTCTTCCGTCACAAAAAGATATCTTTCAGCGGATTTATCGCATGACAACTAGAACATGACCGATGGTCGAGATTTATCAATATGTAGACTTGTACATTTTAGGAATAAGGACTATTTTTACGCAAATTTTGGTATTTAAACGAGTGAACCCGCGTGATCTCATAAGAATAACAATTTTGCATTACGTAAAAAACGAAGGATTCTTATTTGACTTTTCCAAAAACGTTGCATAAGTCATCCGTTATAGACATAGTTATCTAACCAGTCATTTATCGAATAATAACCTCGGAAAAAATCAAACTAAAATAAATGACCATTTCCCTCTTTAGTCAAAGTTATTTCGAGCTTTATTTGTTTTACGAGAAAATTTGGCAAAGGGTGCGTCTCGGGGCGTCAACTTTCTTTTTTTTCTTCTTCGATTGTTCGTTACTTTTCGTCAATTCGAATGTTCTACGACCACGACTCTACCGGACACGTTAATTTTTTATTTTTAATTTTTAATTGTTCCCATTATTTTATAATTGTTTTAGAATTGAAAACAAAATGGATAGTTTATTCGGTTAAGTATGGTAAAGAGTTATGTGAAATAATTGCTCTGAATTACTTAAGAGAAATTAGAAAAGATGTCGACAGAGTTTACAGTCGTTCATTTCGATTCTATTTCCACGACATGTGAGCATCCATTTTTTTAGGGTGATTTTATTCTGTCAGAATTTAATAATTTTCAATAAGCATTTTAAAACATATTTATAGCTTTCATTTAAGATTCAATTAATGTTAAATGGTGGCAGGTTTTATTTTTAATCAAAATTTAAAATATTGAAAGTAGAGTTCATTCGTTGTGAAAATATTACGTCACCTTAGGCACCTGGTGAGCTAAAAGGGAACACAGATACGAATGGAATGAAGTGATAAGTATGCAGGTAATATAATATTTTTATTTCATATTAAAACCCGTAAAATGGTCAATATAATACGACATACTCGTACCGGATAAACAGTGGATACGATTTTTTGTTGAATCAGTGTTAGAGCATTAGTTCCATCGCGTTTTTTTAAAATTCTTATGTTTTTTTCTTGATGTGTCATGTCGGTCATTTCCCCACCTGCTGCGCCCTCGTATGTTGACCTTTTTCTTAAAAAAAACAACATAATGTTAAAAGAAAATTGGATTGTCGCTTCGTGAATAAGAAATATTGTGATTATTTAAGTGAAATCCGAGTGAAATTTCATATCCTGAAATTTGATATGAGTGTAAAATATAATTGGAACACGCAGATGACAGGCCACAGTTCTGCGACGTGGGAGGTTACATATTTGGTCTGTCAGAATAACGAGTTGGCATTTGGAATGCCGTCAAATGACTAAAAATTCATCAAATTTTCTAATAAACGGCACGAATATGGTAACTTAATCGCTGAATTTTAATTCATGGGTTTATTAAACTTGAAAGGGTTACGAAATACAATGTAAATTTCATTGATTACGTCGGTACCACGTACACCATGGTCGAATTGGGTTACCTAATATATTTACAAAATAACACAATTTGGGTTGTGGTTATATTTTTTGTTCTTGTGTTATTTAAGAGATATACTATCCTGGATTATTGATCTACTGATGACATTTTAAAAAACAGCCTGACAGCTGTGTAATAATTATCTAGGTCAAACCATAAAAATCTCATTTATTATTTATAATTCCTTTAAAACAGGAGAAATAGGTTATCCTTTCATGCTTTAGGAAAGCTTTTTACCTTTCAGCTTATTTTACGGAAATTTTCCTCTTTTGTTTTAGTGTGAGACTGAGCATGTACCTGTTCTACAAAATGGAATGTTCAACAGCAATGTTAAAAATGCAATTCCTGCCAATTATACGCCGTGGTCTTTCCCTTCAACACAATCAGATTTCCTACGGGTAAGTTTAATTTTTTATTGCAAATTGAAAAAATTGATTTTAATTGGGACATATACCTGAAATTTGTATGATTTTGTCTTAGAATGGACTTGATAACACAGATGTAGCAGATGGAGTATCCTTGTGCAATTCTATGGTAGACGATGTGGTGGCTAAAGTTTTGGAAGATGAAACATTAACATCGGAAAATGAAGGTTTCTCAAAGTCCCAGTAAGTTTTTTTTTATTTTTTTATTTTGCACAATTCCATCAAACAAGATTGTTGGTTATTAAAATAATACACAGTCTTGTAATTTTACTCTTCACATAGCCTTGCGATTAAAATATGATAATTTAACGAATCAAATAAGTTTATCAGGCTAGGAAAATTTTTGGTGTTAAGTCAATTTTGCCATTATTTGATTTATTTGGGGTAACAGTAGCCAAAACTTTTTTTAAATATCTGATTTCCTTGAAAGAAGAATGTTTCCAAACTAAAAAAAAAAAGTTTTGGTATAGACTATAAAAAGTATTTTTGTAAAAAAAGCATCTGCGCAAGGGCTATGTTTGAGTTTTTTCTTAAAAGAAAAAAGATTCAGAAAAGTCTAAAGCAAAACTAATTTTTAAAATCATTCCTCTATGAACTTGCATTGTCGGCAAATCTGGTAAATTTCTGAAGCCTGAAAATCTTGTTAAAATGTGAAATAAATATTGTTGACCTCACGGTTTTTTCAAATGGAAGAGACGTATATTCCTTGCGATTGCGAAGACATAAGTCTGAAAGACTTAAAGAATCCAAGACGAATTTCTTAGAAATGAAAAAAAAAAATTGTATCAACGATGTTTGTTCGTTAGAAATTCCGAGAATTATTTCCTTGAAAAAAAATTGTAGCAGACAGGATGTGACAAAAGACGGCTCGTAATTGGTCTGTTGTTAGTCTAGTGACTCAGATACCTTTTCAGTAAAGCTAAACATAAAAACAGTTTTTCTCTAAAATAATAAAACATTACAAGACTGTTTCTACCCTCTAATCGTTATCATTTTGTCTTAAATATTTCACTTTTCAAAATTATTTGTCTTTGATCAATTAAAAGCAAAGACCGTGTTTTACAAAATTTTACAATCTGCATCGATAAAATTAATCGGGCGCTTGGGGAATGCAGAATAAGAAGTAAAAACAACCTCTAAGCTGTCATATGTCTACCGTGTTGTAATTCCTACTTTTTTTTCTTACTATAAAAAAGCAAAATATTTTTTTTTTGAATGTTGCGGCAGCCATGTTTTCAGAAGCATTTATTAACCATTTTTTTCGTATACACAAAAATGTTTTGTCTTACTCTGAAGCAAGCAGTTTACCTCTTTTTATATTGTGAAGTGGCAGTTTAAAATAAAATCAGGAAAGGATAATATGTGATATGAAATAGTTAATTATTTGCAAAATGAGGCACATCACAATGGCCGCTTCATTCGAAAGCCGACAGTGCTGCCATTTTGGGTTTTTTGGCTCCGCTCCATTCTATTGGTTTTTTTTAAAAAACTAGATGTGTTTCAAGGGTAATTATTTATCGGCACTATACAGTATTTCGTTGTTTTAATTTAATATCAAATTGGTCTGTTAGGAGCTTTGTTTGATTTTTTTTCCCCAAAGGAAATACAATGTAATGGCGGCTTCCCATCCCCGTGACAGCAGATTTTGAAATTAACAATATCAAAGCAGCTTTTTTTAAATATTTAAGCAGAATAGCCTTTACAAAGAACAAACCATGAAAAAACACCATGAAAAATTAATTTTTTCATGGTGTTTTTTATAAGCAATAACTGGAACAACAATCCGCCATTTGAATTTTTCTCAAGGAAAAAGAACATGCTTCCAATGAAGAAAACTCGTTACATCCAACCCGGTATTCGGGTTAGATTTTTGATCTTGTTTTTTTCTTAAAATTTATTAAAATTAATTAATTGCAGGTTTAACTCCAGCTTTAACAGCCCCGGCTTTTACAGCAGCTTTTATAGTGGGTCTGACACTCATTGGTCAAATGTTCCTCATAATAATGAGAAGTCACCTTCAGCCCTTTTGCAGACTGATATGAAGCTCTCTGATTTTAATATAAAACCCAAAGACTTTGTAAGTGATTGTGTTCAAGAAAAGCAATAAGCTTTTCTTAGTAGCATTGTTCTATTGAATTTTTTATTTTTTTAGCATAACTTTGACGAGTTAAATGCAAATCCTCTAGAGCGATCTAATGGAGTGTCTTCTCATGGTCTCAATTTTAATTCTTTAAGTAAAGGTTTCGATGCACTGAACAAAAATTTTATGGGGGGTATGGGAGAGAGTTTAGACTCCGGATTTGCATCTCCAGTTGATAGACAGATTCATAACACTGGAGTTCCAGATAGCGAAGGTATATATTAATTTTTTTTTATTGTTTCATTTTAAAGAGATAATTAATGGATTAATTTTTTTCCTTAAGTTTCTGATTCCATAATTGGACAAGATCTTCCAAACGATCAGCAATTATACAACTATCTTCAGTTGATCAGCAACAATTTTGGCAAACTTAATTTCAATGGAGATATCCAATCTGATCTAGGATTGAACGCGAATAATTTTCAACAGCAGAATAATTTATCGTTGGATATGAATATTGGTCACATATTAGATGGAAATGACATGAATCAATCTGCATTGAATTTCAATTTGGCTAATTTGGTTATCGATGGAGATAGCAATCAAAATACTTTGGTTGATTATTCATCTGGAATGAATCATAATAATAATGTTTTGAGGCAGTTTAACGAGCTTCACATCTCAGGATCAAATCTTGGATATAAGAAAGAAATGGTAATTTAAAAATTTAGATAAAAAGTTTTTTCCTTTTTTTTTAAAAAAAGTTTGAAATTATTTATTATTGTTATTTTTTTTTCCAGAACGATACGTACCTGCCAAATCTCCTTCAATACAATCGTCCCGACCAAAACGACAGCTTCAATAAGCATAACGAAATTAACAAGTCCAAATTTAACGCTTTCAACGCTAATAATTATTGCAATCCCGGAAATGGGATCTTCCTTAATTCGATAAATAGTTCTCCAAACCAGTATTCAACTTCCAATTTATCGCCGGATTTTAACAAATCTAATCAACCCGCCTTGAGTGCTAAAGATATTTATTCCCTAGCTAAAGCCAACGAAGTTCAAAATATCCTTAAAAAGAACGGGGTTTTAGGATCTAATAATAACAAAGATGACCAAGTCTGCGTTGCTCCTTTTAATTTCGCGCCTAATCGTCTCGGATGTAATAACAATAAGGATGATCAAGTTTGCGTTGCTCCTTTAAATTTTTGCCCGAAACCAGTCGGTGGCGTCGTGTGTAATAATAATAAAGATGATCACGGAATGTCGATTCGTTCTCCTATGGGCGTAGCTTCTAGACCGAACGGGCATTTGGGATCGAATAATGGGAATGATGATCAGTCGTCGGTTCATCCTCCTTTTGTATTAACTCCAGCGCCGAACAACCGCCGTGGGTCGAATAATAAAGATCAAAGAGGGAATTTACGTTATGCTCCTTTAACAGTTCCTCCGCCTCCAGCGAATCTCATTGCGAGGAAAAATTTTAATGCTCAGGTATAAAAATTTTGTTATTCAGAAAAAAAATCTATCACCGACTAAGTATTAATATTTTTTTTTTTTTTTGTCGAAACAGGGTTGCAACAACTTAAATTCTAATCATCCAGAGCCAAGTTTTGAAGGAATGATTTTTAATAATTCCAGTCTTGAAAGTGATATGCGCAATTTAGCCAACGGTACAGGGTTTACCATGAATTTAAATAACAATAACAATGGCAACGATATCGATTCTTTAGGCACAAACTGGCATGCTTTTGCTAATCAAGGACCTCAAATGAATCATTTTGCTAGTGGTAAGTAAAAATAGAAATTAAATTCAGGATTTATTATATTTTTTACAATGATTTATTTTCTTTTTTAGGAAATGGGAATGCTTCCTATATCGGAAATGGGACTGCAGACGCAAGACCGAATACAATTCCGCAATTTAGCCCTAACCACCCGTTCGTGGATCCTCGAGCCAGTCAGTTATTTCAGCAAACTTATCCGCCACCAATACCGCAATTGGTTGCTCCCCCACCTTTAGATGCCTCCGGATATCCACCTGAAGTCTTCGCTGAATTAACTAGAGCCGCAGCGCTTAGCGGCTATCATATTCCGGGGTCGCATGATATCCTCCCATATCCCATGTTCGGTATTCCTCCTCCATTATACGGTGTTAGGCATTTACGGTAAGATTTTAAAAAAGAAAAAATTGTTAAGATAATTAATATTCAACATACTAATTTTTAAAAATTTCTCAGCCGTAGCGGACCGTCAAGCGAACTTCACTTGCGTTTGGAAGAATGTTATGATCAATTCAAACATCTTGAAAAAGAAAGAAAGAAAACGGAAGCTGAATTAGCTAGAAATAATCCAGGAAAGAAAGTGTCATCTGCTAATAATATTCCAGTTCCTCGCTTACCTCCGAATCCTTCTCGTGTAGATAGACTGATTGTTGATCAGCTACGAGAGCATGCTAGGGTAAGATTTTTTTTATTGGAGATATTACTATTTCGGGCGAAGTTTTTAATGAAATGATAATATTTACAGGTAATTACCCTCGTGGCCAAAATGGAACGTTTACGCGGAGAAAACGTTAATCCAAATATTCATTTGGCTATGGAAGCTTGGTTGGACGCGATTAAGAAGGTTCAGTGTCGCCGACGAGAAGAATTGATCAATACTAATAATAGACATCAGGATATGGCTGCTGGAATTGAGACATGCCGTATCCAGGAAGATAAAGGTAGGAGAAGAAATTTTTTAGAAAACTTTTTTGTTACATAAAAATTTGTTTAACAAGAAAAATTCTAAATTTTTTTTTTTTGAAATGGTTATTTATTATTAAATTTTTTTCTTTACAGATATCTTAGCACTGGCTGGAAGCATTCAAGATTTAAGCAAAGCATCTCGACGTGCCCGTACCGCAATGTGGTGTTCACTCATGGTAACCCTACTTAAAAATTTTACGACTGACGAAGCCGAATCATCAACCGCATCGCAGGAAACCGCCAATAATCAAACCACATCATCATCAACCACTTCAGCTACATCCACTACCACAACAGCTACAGCTTCACCTGCTACCGAAACCTCAACAACGACTTCTGCAACCGCTACGACTGCAACCACGACTTCGACTGCTGCTACATCTACAGCCGCAGTAATTGCGACGGGTAAATAAAGCAAGAAAATTCAATATCCGTTCCTATTATAGTCTCATAATTTTTTTTTTTTATTTAATTAATGGGATTTTTAAAAAGAGAAAAAATCCGTTAAATCCAACGAATGTTATTTTGTCCTGTACCTGTTTTTAGCAAATTAACGCTACTTTAGGAAATTTTACATCTAGTATGCATTATTATTTGTAAACACAGGATGTATTAGAATCTCGAATAGATGAATTTTCGCGCGCGATAAGAATTTTTTAAAGAGAGAAAAGAGTTTTATTGGTTATCTAATTTGAAGTATTGTTTGTATAGTTATTTATTATTCTTTTTTTTTTCTTTCTCATTTCTCGTTCTCGTCATTTTTAGTATTTTTGGTTTTTGGACATGACATCCGAATTTTTAATTGTGAAAAAGAATTTTAAATTTTTAAATTGCTACCCAGTAGCGGAGATTTTAATAATTTTAATAGTAAACACGTTTTAAATGTTTTAGCCGTGATTTTAAACAGAGTTTTTTAAAAATATATTCATCTAGTCATCAATTTGTAATTATTGCAAGGCACGAGAGAAAATCGTATTGAGGTTTTATAATTGATGCAAAAGAAAAGGCTTGATTTGTAAAAGGATTTTGCATAATTGTTAGCTAAAAGCGTGTAAATGCAATATCTTTAGGGAAAGGTCTTAATTTTTGCATCAGGGTTTTTAAAAGAAAATTAATTACTTTCGATTCAGTAAATTGCATGAATTTTTCCGGGCGTTTAATTGTAAATGAATGTCTTGCAATCGGATGTCGTGTTTATTTTTTTTTTAATTTTATTAATTTTTTTAATTTTATTTAAAAATAAATGACAAATTAATATCGACATAAGTTATATGCTTTTATGTGTTTTAAAGGAAAAAAGAAATGCTTTTTATCGATTTAACTACCAGTGAAAAAAAATTGTCAATGTATTAGAAAAAAAATATTTTATTTATTTCTCATTCAGATTAGTGTTTTAATGTTTTTTATGGACCAAAAAAAAAATGTTTTTAAAAAAATTGAAAAAAAGAAAAATGATTAAAAATGTAAAAAAAAATCTTTTAAAAAAAGAGGAAGTCCCTTGGTGTAGACTAACAAAAGAGTTTTGGATTTAACTTCAGTTTTTTTTAAACGGGTTCTGATTCGAAGCCGTGTATTTGATTATTTTTTAAAACAAAATTAGGACTGATGTAGTAGAATTGGTGTGGCCTTCATATAAACTTTTATGAATTTAGCACACTTTAAATAAATTAAAAAAAACCGAGAAAGAAAAATGAAACAGTATTTAATATTTTTTTTAACTTAAGTCTGTAGACTTTGTTCGGACGGAGTTCAATTTATAATTGAGGAAAGATATGGAAATATTAATGAAAATGATGAAAACCAAAATTACTTTTTCGAAATTTGATTAAGTCAGTTTAATGCTAAGCGCTAAATTGTTCTTTGATTCATAATTTAAAAAATATTTTTAAAAGAATCAGAATTTGGAATCAAACGGCCATTTAATGGATTCTAGATCATCGATTTAAATAGTTTTCATCTCATTATTAACTTTTTTTGATCTTTTCATCGAAAAAGTTTCAAATTTCCTGGAGTAACATGATTATCACTCGAATAATTTTCTTTTTCTGACAGATTCTATTCTTAATTAATAATTAATTCCTTAACTTATAAAATCGATCTTTAATAAAAGACCCGCCGAATAAATTCCACAGACATTTTTCGAATCAGCGCAGTCGAATTTTAATTTTTTAGTTTTTTTTTTTTTTAAAGTTAAACTATAAATGTTCAACGAAGAAGTATTAAATACTGTTGATATTTTAAGAAAATATCTTTTAACGGTTATATATCGTTGTTAGTTTTGAATTTATACTGGTATTTTGTGTTTTCCTGTGAAACGAAAATTCACAATGTGAATGTTTTAGTCTTTTGAAAAAAAATTATTATTATTATTATTATTAAATTAATACAACGTTAGTTTTTTTCTATCAAATAAACGCTAGCTTAACGAACCACTTAGCTAGATTTCGCTCAAATATTTAGTGTCTTTATGGTCTATAAAATTAAGATATTAACAAAATATGTCAATTTTTATTGTTTATATGTGTTAACTAAAAAGTAATATTAATATTAGTAATTACTTAGATTGTGATTTTAAATGGTATTCGTGGACCCATACACATTTTGTGCAATCAAAACGAAAGAAAAAAAAATATTACAAATATTATTCGCTTTATGAAGCATTTTTTGCCAAATGCAGATTTTAATAAGATAAACCGTTGTCGTTCAGTATTAAAAAAAATGAAAAAATTAATAAAAAAAAAAAAAATTAATAATTTCACGTGTTAACTGATTTTGCTTCCAGGTAACTAGTTAAACGACGTGTTTTTTAAAAAAAATGGTGAACTGTGATACGTGACGGATTTTTTGTAATTTTCGTCATTTTCGAAACGAGTCGAGCTGATAAAAGAAAAATTTTAGAAGGAAATGATAAATTTAAAAAAAAAAAAAACATTCGATGCACCAAGTCCAATCATATTTTAATCTATTGTTAGTTTTTTCTCATTCTCCATTTTACGAACGGCGTGTTAAAACGACCAAAAATAAAAATAAAAAATTCGTTCGTAGGATGGAGCTTGAACGTGTTTTAACTGTTTTTTCTCATAGATATTGACGTTAATAGTCAATGGCTAGGTGACAATCTTACATTTTAAGATAATGTATTTAAAAAAAAAAAAAAAACTGCATGTGATAAGTCAATACCACGTTTTTTTTTGTGAGACCAACCTGATTTTTTTTAATGGTTAGGCTAGCCAGGAAATGCTTTTTTGTAAGCGTACTTTGCCGTTTTTTTATGTGAATTTTTTAAAATTTAAAAAATAATCAATCGTGGGAATTTTAATTGGATTATTTAAAATTTTTCTTAAAAGCGAATTGCTTTTGAGCAGAAAATCAAATTGCTTACTCTCTGTTTAATTATTGGGAAAATCGTTACGTGTAATTTTAAGGCAAACTTCAGTTGGGCTAAATAAGTTCTGATCATTTTGATTTTTCTTTGAAATCCTAGTTTCTATAGACAAAAAACCGAAATTTTTTGGTCGGGAATTCTAATTTAAAATTTCTTTTCAGATTTACGGCCTAAAAATATTTATTATGAGTTTTCTGGCTTAAAAAATTTTTCAAAAAAATCTATCAAAGTTTTAAGTGATCAGCACTTGATAAATCGATTTAGCACGAACTGATAAAAACATCAATGGCAATCTCAAGCATTTAATCCAATCCTGGGGTGTTTTTTTAAAAAAAGAAATTCTTTTTTAGCGCAAAAAAAATAATCGCTAAAATTTTTCAAATTTTTTGAAGGAAACCATCCTATTAAATACAAAACGCGGTGTATTTTATTTTTTCCTTTGCATAAAAACCGGTCGCCAACTCGTTTATTCTTTTAATTTTAAACTAAATGTGTACATTTTGTATATCATAATATTTATTAATTTATCGTATTGTTGTTACTGTCATTACAGTAGATGTTTTAAAAGAAAATGTATTATATACTGAACTACAGCGCTGTAGTAGATGCGGTCCTTGTAGCATTAGTGAAAATTATTAGAATTTTTTACTATGGCTGATTTTGATCAGCTGTAATTAAAGCATCGTCAAATTTTATAATTTTAGCTGTAGATAAGTCATTTTAACGAAGGAAATAATATTTTTTTTAAAAAAAAAATAATGATAAATACGTCATTTCTTTTATTTAATTTTTTAATGGAAGCAGGGTTATTTAGCACACAGGCAGTGTTTAGATTTTCAATTAGTTCTTTGTTTTTTTTTTTTTTTTAAATTCATCGAACCGATGCTTTGAATTTAATAGGATCTTTTTTGCAATATCGTATAATTATGTTTCATATCTAATATTTGTCGTTTATAATAATTTATTATAAGGTATGAGGGTAGAGAAAGGAGATTTGACTAATTATAATAATTTTTTTTTAGTTCGAGTGCGCACTTGCCTTATATGTGAAAAAAATACCTTTTTTTTGTATTATTTTGTATTTCATGATTTCCTAACAAAATGCCCAATTTTGTTTCTGTATATAAAAAAAAGTTTTAGTTACGTTTTAATTTGCTGATTTTTTCGGTTGTGAGAAATCGAATATTTCGACTGTTTTCAAAATGAAAAAAAAAAAATATTTAATATTCAATTGTAACGCTAGGCTGCTTTAAAAGAGGACTAAAGTTTTTGCCAAAACAATGTAAAACTATATTTTTGTTATTTATTAAGAAAAAAAATTAAAAAAAATAATTAAAAAACCAAATCTTTGCCAAAATTTTAATTAATTTTAAACAGAGAGGAATTTAGGAAAATTCTCGTGCACGAATAGATGATTTTTTTAAAAAAATACATTCTTTTTAATAAATGAATTGGTAACAACACTGCCGCAATCGCGATCAAAAAAAAAATTATGAAATCTTTCACATTGACATTGCTATTATCCATTTGTTCGTGATGTAGAGATCCGTGTGTAATTGTCTGATTGTAATTCATTTTTCACACAATATTAGCCAAGTATCTTGAGAGCATGTTGAGATACGTATATTATGATTATTATTATTATTATTCCACATGTTTTTTATAGATAATGACGATAGATATAGAAGTAGTTATTTATAACACCACCGTGGATATTAGTCAATCAATTAACAATATTTTCACTTTGTAGGAATGATTTAGGGATGTTTAGCTTATTAACAGAATCATTTTCGGGTAATTAATGGGTAATCATTCCTGGTTCTTAAGAAACAGGCCTATGTTCGCCTAAAACATCAAACAAGGGGAAAACCGAATTTATATTTTACAAAATGGCGGTATGTTTGGCAATTTAACTAATTTTTAATACTATTATCTTTTTAGAATTTTAATGAATGCTTGTCGAAATTATTAAAAGATGTTAAAAATGACATTTTTCTACTGGGAAAGAAACGAAATCAAAATGTTTGCCTTTTGATTTGAATAATAGAAGTCTGCCAACATTACGGATTTGAATTTGGCGCTGGAAAGTTGGCAGTACTCGTAAACATGCAATAAAAATATCAAAATGGCTTCGCTTGATGTTGTGTACGATCTTGAGAGCTATTTTTGAATAATTTTTCATTTAGATTTGATTTTCGTGTTGTTAAAACGTTATTAAGACGTAATTTTAAGGTTTTTCATCCGAATTAGTGAGTTTTTCGTAAATTAAAACTGTTCTTTACTAGAATTTTAGCCTGCATGAATTGATAGTCAATCTCGTGAGAATCGATTTTTTTTACATCTCGGAATTTTTTATTATTATATATGCTTGTAAGTTTGGCATTTTACAATTTTTCAACGTGTAAATGATACAAAAGTTTTTATATTCTCAAATTTTTATAAAAATCAAACAATTGAAGGGTGTTAATCTCTCGTTTTAAAGCTGCAATGTAAGAATTTATAGCTCTAGCTCATCATTATAATTAACTAGTTATTATAATACATGACTTCAGTTTTCTAAATTTTTTTTAAATTTAAAAAGCAAGAAAACAATGAGTAGTTACACCTCATGAGTATCGCTTGACATGTAAACATCTACTGAAGTCTGAAATATTCACAGGCTACTCATTTTCTTATTCAAAGAGACACACTTGTATTTTACTAACGCTGCTTTTTAAACTCAAAAAAAATTTAACTTAAGTCATAAATCAGGCAAATGATGCAATCTTATACATTATCGTCCAATTTTCTACTCACCAATACAAAGCAGGGTGATTTGCTTAATAGCTCACTTAAAATTGCCATTAAATACTGCCATTTTGTACTTTCATCATTTACAAATATCGAAATTAATTTTTTTTGTGCATGTTAATTGTTGACTTATCCATTTTTGTCAACTTCCTAATTGAGTCGGGTTATTTCAGTGTATTTTAAAAAATTAGTTATATGTAGACTTGCTAGTTGTTTTTACTGTTACCAGGTTCTGCTTTCATATGAGAAGAAAATAACCACAAACAATTTTATAATTATTTATTCATTCAGTTTTCAAAAAAAAAAATCTTTTTTAAAAAAATACAAAAAATACTAAATAAAAGTAACTTAACTCCGTCTTATTTGAATTATATGAACCGTCGTTTTCGCACTCGCACAATCTAAATAAGTAAAAAAAAATAAAAAACTAAACAATATATTAATGATTGAATAATAAAAAAAAAATATATATTAAAATTATTAATATTTTATTCATACTTTTAATGGGCTGTGGTAGAAAATATATTCTAATTGTTGGTGATGTAACAACTTTGTGTTTTTCAGGAATGTCTTTTCTCTGTTCAGGTGCGCATATCTTTGATTGCACTCGTATTCATTCAGTTTCTTTATATTAAACCACGCTGAACAATAAAAGTTGTTATTATCATTAGATTAGTAGTTCACAAATTTGTTATAGCAAATAAAATTATGTCCGTAAGTTTAGAAGGACAAAAAAACGAAAAAAATTATGAAAATATTCTATAATATTGTTTCGATCACAAAAACAGAAAAAATGGAAATGTACAAAAAAAATTTTTTACGGGGATGGGGCTGTCATAAAGTCAAAGCAATTAACAAAATAAAAAAATTTTATTAACTTGGACCAGTATAGTGTGCCTAGATTGATATTGAAAAAGTTCAAATCTTATTTGGGTACCGCTTCGTGTCTTTTTTTGTTTTGACTCGATGAAGCCATTTTCATTTATGGATTATTTTCATATTACTCACATAATTAATCAAATTAATTTTTTTTTTAAATTGTGATGGTCGGGTGGTCATTGTATTAAGTGCAATTCAGGAAAGAAAGGATATGAACTTTAATTTTTGTTTTTTAAAATTTTATTTATGATGAAAATGATTCCCCGACAGGTTTGCAAATATTTTTCAAAAGGAAAAAAAAAATACATAATTATTACTTCATATTTAGTGTCACTAGTACAAATATGGGACTTAAAAAAATAAGAAAAATTTTATTTTAAAACAGCTGATAAAAAATCTGAGCGAACAAAATTTCTCGATGAATTTGGAAATTGATAGTTTTTTATATTCTTTGCAATTTAATTTTTTTTAAAAACACTGACTAGTCGAGATTATTTGTGTTGGGATTGCATTTAACGAGAAGTTAAAACTAACTATCCAAAAACCTAAAATTTTTATTTAAAACGGGTGATGCTTCGAAGGTGATTGATTGTTAGCCATCGAATAAACTAGTCAAAGATTTAAAATCGTCGGGGAAGAAAATACTGGAAAAGGAAAAGTATGATTGAAAGTTTTTAGGGTGAGCACACTCGTTTTAATTTTTTATTTCTCATAAAAGTTTTTTTTTAATGGTCCCATTTCTCTAGCACTTTTTAAGACTGTTGAACATAATTCATTGTTGGACTTTTTACGAATATAAACTATAGCCTAATTTCCAACATGAACCTAAAAGAAAATTATTAGTTTTATTAAATTGAGGAAAAAAGGGAAAATTGGGAAATTTTATTAATAGGCCTATAAATCTCTGCTAAATCATAATATCAAGATGATTGTATATAAGAAAAGCAATTGTAGACTTGATGGTTTTTAGAAATTTGGTTACGCTCATAAAATGATAAAAAGGATTATGGCTGGAATAATTTTTTGTTTATTTTTTTTTATTAGAGCTCAAGATTTTATTTTGTTTTATGTCCAAATTTTTTAAAAGAAAATCTAAAATACACCAATTTTGAATTTTTAATTTAAAACGTCTTCCTTGTTTCGTTTTACAGTTTTTGTAAAAAAAAAAATGTCCAGTTATAATCCTACGTATTATATTTAGTGCAATTTTTAAATGAATTATTTAATTTAAAAGCGAAATTAAAAATCACTTAAATGTATTATCGGTATTGGGGAAAAAACAAATAATCTTCGCAGCATGAAATTTTAGAAACTTTAGTGTTTGTTGGAACTTTTTTATTAGTCTGCTGAGCTGGATATTGTAGAAAGCATCTCTTTATAATTTTTATATTGTATTTCAAAAAAGAGAAGCTGTTTTACCGATTGAAAAGCTCAGATCGTATAGCTTCCCGGATTTCACAAGATTATTGATTATATGTGCCCTAGCACTAAACTTCCGATCCATGTGACGAATTTATAAAATATATATTTAATCCTTAACAAATTTAAGTAAAAACAAAAATGATAAAAAATAAATTATAGATGTTAACCAGCTCACTTATTCATAAACGGCATTTCATACGTATTTTAATTGTATCTAATTCAGGTTATCTTTAGAATGCTAAAAGGGAAAATAATTGATTTTTGAATATGAGGATTCTAAAGCTGACTTTGTTTAACACGAACTTTCACACATACTGTTAAGTTTTATTCAAGAACTTACTAAAAAGAAAAACTCTCGTCAATGTATATTACGAGTTTTAAAAAAAAGTTAATTCTTACTGTAGTTTTTATTATGTAGAGCTTGATGATGCTGTTGGGATAGTTTAGTCATTTGTTGTGAGGCACGAAAGTTATTGTAGTGATTGCCCTTTCTTTTTCAAAAAGTATGAGAAAGTATTGCTGCAGGGAGAATTTTTGGCTTTCGTTTTTCAAAATTGCTACATGAATGCATGGCGGTGCCATAATGAATTTTTTTCTTTATTTCCAACGCACAGAGCAATAACTTCAGGCCACTGCAGTAAAATATTGTTTTAATCAAAGATATAAAAATTCTCCCTGCGGGGTTGTAATAGCCTGAGTAATATATACGGAAAGGTTAATGGAATTGCATCTTACTTGCCAATTTTAGATGAGCCTAGATTTCTTTTGTCGTTTTCCTATGAATTATAAAAAACTTTTTCATTAGCACTTCGTTTTCGTAAATGTACTTTTTTTTTGTTTAAAGGAAATTCGAAAGAAAACCGTCAAGAAAAATCAGTCCTTCGGCCATTTTGAAGAAAAAATTTTAGCAAAGCCGGCTGTGCATGTGTTGACGTGTCATCTAATGACACGTTGATTTTCCAAAAACAAACGCCATGATTTTTTTTATTCAAACCAAATCAGTTTAATTTATATTTATTGAGTTATTTTGAATTTTAATCGAATGCTTGTGATGTTAAAAACGTAATTAACGATTTTCAAACATGGCGTCGCATTCGTTTATTCATTACCGGTGTTTTTTTCTTTTTCGTTTTAAATATTACTTTCGAAGTTCCTCTAATCGACTGAAATTTTCTTCGAAAAAATCGAATATATATTTCGCTAGCGTCATTTAATTTTTTTTTTTTTTAGTTTCTCGGATAGATTTTTTTTAAAAATGAATATAGAATTATTCTTTACGTAAATTTTTTAAAGGTTGTACAGGAAGTCTTTTTACAAAATTAGTCATACTTGACTAGATTATGCAATGCAGTGATGAGTTTCAAACTGCTTGATTTTATAAGGAAATGTTGTATGACTGGACGGAATAGACACTCTTTTAAAAAATAATTTTTTTTGAGTAAGCTGGGTCACTTTTTGATTTGTAAAGTATAGGTTTTTATCTTTCTGATTGATTTTTTGTTCTGTAGGTTTGATTTCATGAATTATTCTGTAACATTTATCAAATTATTCAATGTTACTGGTTTTTTTTTTATTATCCTTTTTGAAAATGTTGAGAAAGATGAAAGAATTATTTTCATGCCTGTAAGAAAAAAATCGAAAGGATGAAAATGATTTTTTTAATCTTTATTCTTTGGCAATATTCATGGTCGCCTAGTTCTGATTTTAGAATTTATGGTTAGACAAAAGAAGAGATATTGTAGATTTTACTTTAATTTGTGCAATGTTAAAGTGTCCTTTCTGTGTGGGAGTTTCTGAATAAAGGTTTCAGGTAAACCATATTAAATTTGTTTTTATTTTTTCCATTATACCCTCTCTTTTTTCAACAGGAATATTAGCAAATAAAATACTATGAGAACAAAATATAAATTACATTCGAATCAAACTTTCGCAGATGAGATAAGTATTTTGAATTTTTAACTTTTGGCGGACTCTAGTACCACTTTCGTAATTTTTTTCTCATGTTGGCAGCTCTTGAAATTTACAACGTGTCTGCTTCGTGGAATGTTTTGATACTGCATTTTCTACCTAGGTTAAAAAATTTAATAAATTGTGAATAAAAATGAATATTTTATATAGGTCAGGGCTTTTCTTCTTAGCCGCATTATCAGTAGTATATTGTGAAACGTGTACAAAACCTGAAGTCTCAGCTACTTCTTATACCACTCAAGATGCTACCGTCTTAACAAGCCTAGCTTTTATTGCTGAATTTACTTTAAAATGTGGGAATGGAGTAAAAGGAGTACCTTTACATGCTGAAGTAAATGGGAAAACTCTACCAGGTAATTACTAGTTTTAAGACAAATAAGCCACAATTAATTGATTTGCTCAAAATTATTTTTTTTTTATAATTACAGCTGTTAGAATTAACGATGAAAATAAATACCAAGTCAGCTGGGTAGATGACCCTAAGAAGGCAAGTACTGGAGATTATAGTGTCACCTTATATGATGATGAAGGCTACGCAGCTTTAAGGAAAGCTATTCGAAGTGGAGAAGATGCATCATCTGTTAAACCGTTGGTCACAATTGTAGTTAACTTCCCTGGAGCTTATCAAGGACCATGGGTTAATTCTGAGTTCATGGCTGCAATCTTATCAGTTTTAGTGTGGTATTTAGCATTTTCTGCTAAATCTAAGCTTCTGGCTTAAGTGATACTTTTGCAATTATAATAATTGTACATAAGATCAGGTTTAATATAAGACTGTTAATTTATAAATTTAAGCCTTTTTATTTCGAAATTGAAAGTATCAGTTGAATGTTACTGGCTAGCAAGGCATATATTTACTATTCCATCATCTTATGTTTTATGACAAGAAGCAGGAAGGAGGTTCAAATATGTTAAAAAAAAAGATGACAGAACATGGCCCTTAAAAAGCTAAATAGTTCTAGGCAAATCGTTCATAGACTTCATAATAGCTATTTGCAACTGCACTAAATACTATTTTTCATGCCGATGATATGAATAGTTTTATTCAATTCTGGATAAACGTAGAACACACAAACTTTTTCTGCAATAGCCAGGCTAAATTTTTGTGAATGAAATCAAATTTGCACAGTTTAGTTTTTATAGTCAGTTGAAAGTAGAGACTCACATTTCAAGGAAAAGATTTATTTATAATTATTATCTTGAATTTTTCATCTAACCTAGTTTTCAATGAAAGACGAATTAGGCACTTTTTACCTTCGAAATTTCAAAATTTCCCGAAAATATTTTTAAATATCGTGGAATAAGAAAATAAATAAACTCGAAGTCGAAGACAGCGCCTCCCCGCCATTTTAATCTCTTTTTGTAGTGATTTCGCGGGACTTCTCAATCGACATCAATGTTTGGTTTTCAAGAAAATATAGAAACAGCTCTAAGGTAAGGCTTGTTATACCACTTTTTTACTCAGTTGATAAGTCTCTGTGAAATTCAATCGTTAATTTACCTGTGCAGTCGGATTTAAAGTCAAAATTCTTCGTATCAAAATGATGTGATTTAACCTCAAATGGTCAACAGGCCATCAGAAAAAAAAGTTTTTAATTGTCGTAAAGGTTATTTTTGCTGTAGAATTATTGTTATTAAGAAATGATAGCTAGAAAGGAATAAGTTGAAACACAAAATCAAGAGGGGGAAGTGAATTGTGCTTTTTATTCCGCTGCATCTTCATAGTCAAACTTCATATTTTTTCGTTCGCCATTTTGCAGCCGATGACGAATTTATAATGCTTGAAAAGTTAAACCACAAGGCTTTTAAATTGACAGACATTTAAATCCTATAAAAAAGAATGAGTGTATGGTTTGACATGTAGTGTCATGCAATATTGCTGAAATATTGCTGCAATGTTGTCGTATTAATATTTATAGTGTAATAGGAGTTTTGAATGACTTGAGATGTGAAGGATTGCTTTGAGGTATCCCATTTGTCTACAGCCTAGGTTTACAATGCCTCTGCTTATCTTAGATAAATTATTCAATTTTTGTCAAGTAAATTCATAAAATTGTCCTGTCGAAGGATAATTCTGGTTGTGTAAAACATAAGAGAATATCTGCGTTAAGCTGAGTGTATTTTTTTTTGCCTGAACACTAATTTTTTAAGATAAGTATATCACAGTCACTCATTTATCTTTTTTGAAATACATAGACTTTATAATGAGATCTAATAAAGCTGCAGGTGTGAGCAGATTTTGTTTCAACAGAATTTTGAATCAATAAGAAAACTAAGGCAGTTTTGCATTGCATAACATTTATATATTTTTATTATCGTGAAACATTTCTATGTTGTTAATAAATATTGATTCTAGTTGGAGTATAAATTAAGTCTACACTTGACTAATGAAGAAGTACATCAACAGAAGCTGTCAGGCTTTTCTTTTTTGACAAAGTGCTCCCAGCCATTTGTTCTTGAATTTCACTTCTTACTTTAGCCAAAACTGAGAGAACTTCGTGACTGTGACTCGGAGCCATTCGTATAGCTGATTCAATATCAGATAAAGCATCATCATAACACCTAAAAATCCCATAAAAATTAATTGAATTTTTTGAGTGACAAACAATTTTTTAAAAAAAAGGCATTTATCTCACCTTAAATCAATTCTTCCTTTTGCTCGAGCATAAAATGCTTCAAAAGAATCTGGTTTCAAGCTTAAAACTTGGGTGGCAAGCTCAATAGCACCATTGTAGTCCTAAAAATAAGTAATTAAAGGATTATAGTTCTAGTTATTGAATTAGGGAGGAAAAATTTTTTTTTTAGCCACTTACATGCATTTTTCTTTTGCATCGAGATTGATTGAGCAGGAAGTTAATTCTCAATTGATGAAACGTTGGAGCATATTCCCCAAAATCCTCATTTGGGAATTTATTAAGAGCATATTGATACCTTAGAGCAGCTTCTTGTAATCGATTTTTCCTGTATAAAGTGTTTCCATCTTCAAGGAGTTTATTTAGTAGGATTAGCCTAAAATATCAAATTTTAAAAATTAGCAAAAATAATTTTATGGCATTGAAATTAAAAATCAAAGCATTTACATTATTTCGGGTTTCCCAGCAGCCATAGCCCATGTCGCAGGGCCCAATTTAGCTCCTTTACGAAGGAATACGTGAACAACTTGAGTATTTCTGCATCCGATAGCTCGATCAAGAGGTCTCATACCGTTAATGTCGATATGTTCAATCATTGCACCTTTGTCCAATAACAACTAAAAAAAAAAGAATATTAATTTTAACCCGAATAATTATTTTTTTTTTTGAGGGGAATTTGCTTTTAGAAAAAACTTACTTTAACTAATGTTGGGTTGCCTTGAAATGAGGCTAAATCAAGCGGTGTTCTTCCAGTTTTATCAGCATGATTAACATCCGCACCCTTATCCAAAAGGCACTGAACCGCTTGTAACTTCCCACGTAAGCAAGCCCAACCTAACGCCGTTAACCCCTCTTTATCTTCTTTCAAAAGCGAAGCGCCTTTATCAATTAATAGTTCGGTCAGAGCAACATGACCTTCAGCGGCTGAAATCATTAATGGCGTTCTTCCAGAGGAATCCGTTTGTTCTAATCTCGCACCATGCTGTATTAGACGTTCAGCAACAGCCCAATGCCCTTCTTTAACCGCAACTATCAACGGGGAATTTTCCTTTCGATTTACTGCTGATATATTAGCACCCCGCAGTAGCAAAACGGATACGACTGATGAACATCCGTTTGCGGCAGCGACTGTAAGTGCTGTTTCTCCTGTGATTGTGTCAATACCATCTGCTTGAACTTCTGCCATGTCTAATAAATATTCAACGACTTCTGTGTGCCCTTGAGCGGCTGCTGCTACTAATGCTTGCTGTGCTGCTTCGGCTAAACCTACTTCGTCTGATTGTCCTACGACCCAGTCGCATGCTAGAAGGTAACCAACGACTGTTAAGTGTCCGTTTCGGGCTGCGTGTACCAACGGGCACTGTCCTGATGTGTCTCCGTGTCCAAGGCTTGCACCTGCACTGACTAATTGCCGCACAACCTTAAAAAAATATTTTTTGTGTTAGTCTTATTTCATTTATTCTTAAAATCTTCATATTTTAAATTAATCTTACTTCGGTATGTCCACGTGCAGCAGCTAACGTCAAAGCAGTGCATCCTTGGCTGTTGGTAAGATTGACGTCAGCCCCGAATTCGATGAGAAGGGCGACCATTTCGGAAATGCCTTCTTGAGCGTACATGACTAAAACTGGGGCGTCGCCTAAGAATTCTGTTGTGTGATTAGGTGAAGCACCGGCTAGCAACATAAGTCTAGACACCTTAACGTTGGGGTTGTAAATGTTTCGCAGTGAGCCGAGAGCATGAGATGCATTTCCCACGCTGGAACAGACCCAGTAAGCTTGGAGATCACGGGGTGCAGTCTTATGAAGTGTCATGTTTCGATAAATATGAGCTTTTAAAATATGATGGCCAAGTTCTAAGCTTTTTTCAGCGTCTAATGGTGCTTGAACCCGGGATAATCTAAATGCTATTCCTGCGTGCCCAGATCTGGAACATAAAATAAATAATGAAATATTTTCATTTGTTCGTCGTTTCGGATCTGAAAAATCCATCTTCAGAGGCTTGAAAATTTTTGACTTACCGCAAATCGCATAGGAATTTAATACTTTCCCCATCGTCCCTTCGCACCAACCATTCTCTAAAAGATGGATGGAAAAACATGTAGGTATTATCTAATCGTTTCACCAAAAATCCAGACAATACCTGAAAAAACAAAAGAAAATCGTTTTTAGTTATCATAAAGTTTCAACTTTGTTTTTTAAAAAAAATATGTAGGTAAATACTTACTTTGAATCTTTCCAAAAATTCCTCCCACGACAAAAACTTATCCCCGTAAAGAGCATTGACAGAATAAAAAATTTCTAAAAGAGTCAGAGGATACAAAGCGGCTAAACAAACGCTCAACAACGGCATTACTTTCTCAAAAGATCTTAATGTCGGAAACCGAAGATTGAAATGTAGGAGGAAAATTTGAGCCAAAGATACTGGCAATACCTAAAAACAAAAAAATTATTTACTTAGTTTTGTGAGAACTATCAGAGGCTATGGCTGTTCAAATTTTTTTTGGAGTGGAACTTCGATCTTACTTTGTACCCTGATGATTTGACTACAAGATGGCCTCTTTCAAGCAAGTCAAGAGTCAATTTTGCAAAGAGAAAAGAACCCTTGCTCAAGCTTAATAAATGATGAGAGAAACGATATTGAGATGAGGATCCTCCAACTCCATCTAATTTCCCAGAAGCAGATGCAACGTTGCTTTGGATGCTAGGGCTGTTGCTCAGTCTAAAGTTGATGTAATCGAGAAGATCTTTTTGGAGATTTTCATTGCTATTTAACTTATCTAAGCTGTAATTTTTTTTAAAAAAATGAATTTATTAACGAGAAGGATTTTTGGTGAGAAAACGTTTTTCGTAAAGCTTCACAACTCACCTAATTTTGTGATACGGAAATGATCTTATTATTTCCTGAGCATGACTTCGAACGGTGGCTACGATTTTCAGCCAAGGTGGGAAAGATGGCGCATGGCGTGCGAGAAACTGGCTAAGAGTATCGCCGTGATCCGGTTTATGATATTCAGCTTCGCATAATGCGTCTATTAGTATTATGCAATTTTCAGCTGGGATTTTTCCTACCCTTCGGAGACTACTCAACGGTTCTAAGATTCCACGGTTTAAAGCTAAGTCAGGATTGGTGATGCATTCTTTTAGAGAAACGGAACCCTAAAGAAAAAAAAATCCGTAAATTAATTATTTTTTTTCTAGGGAGAGATGATTTTTCGTTGAATTCTCGGTATTTACTTGTAAATGAGGTTCACTGAGCAGGTACTCTCTGTAGGCAGCCAACTGAGGAGCCTGGCACAATTGGGCCGCCAATGAATGAATGAAATCAGGCACGAGGCAAGTGTTATTGTTGTCCGATTGACAAAAATGATATGCAACTACGTGGCATGCCAAGTGTCGAATTCTTTCTGAGACTAGATTAATTTGGCAGTATATGTTTTGGGATCCGGTTATGGAAGGCCTGTCTTTTCCGTTGCAGAGGTACGGGTCTGAAACAGATATAAAGAAACGTAATTAGTCACCAAATTTTTTAAAAAAGCTGATGTACGTGAGGGATAGTAAAGTACCTTGCTGGTAGGTCGGATCTCTTCTTCTTCCAAAACAACTGTACTCAACTAGTTGTAAGATGACGGCTGTTTTCCCAGTTCCTGGTAGTCCGTGAATTAAAACTCCAGGGCCGCTGGAACCGAGTACTTCCTCCATTTCTTTGATCAACCAATGTCGTCCAACGAATAGAGGATCAGGTTCTTGAAGGGGTACTTCGAAGAATAAGGGTTTGAGCGTTAACTGCTGCGCTCGATAAGCTGCAAATCGAACTAGAAAAAAAACAAAAATTTTTTAAAACAGTTCAAATGGAAGAAGCAGCTTTGCAGCCAGAATGTCAAGATGGTGGAGGGGACAAATTATTTGATTTTTGGATAGAATGGCCGATGAATGGCTGTTTATATGAGAGATTTTTAGATTAATCGAATAATAGTTGGGAAACGCTAGTGTCGTTTTAGTTTGTGAGATGGTCGTTGAAGAGAGTTAGTGTCGTGGTAGTTTGGAAAGTGATCTTTAGGGAGTTCTAAAATCAGTTAGTTTATATAATAGCAGTACGGGAGCGCTGGTGTCGTTTTGGTTATGGCGGATACGGAGATAATTGAAAATATTTTTTGTATTTGACTAACTGATTCGATGATTTTTTTTTCCCACCAACTAAAGATTTTTTCTGGTTAAAGATGCTGGGAAAAAACTTTCTAAAGGGTATTTCAACGTACCTTTAGGATCAATTGGTCCTCTTACGTTTCCACTTCTAGCAGATCTTCTAATAGAAGTTTTTCGATTTTTAAACATGTTCAGTTCTTCGACCTGCCCAGGTTGAGAGGCTGTAAAAAAAACAAAGTTAAGTTTTTTGAGGGGAAAATTTAAAAAGAGATGAGAAAACATTTGAAAAATACCAAGGGGGAAACAAACAGCTCCGATGAAAAGCCAAACTAAACATAGGAGATCTACAAAGGCCAAGCTACGTTCTGACCCTTTGGGCCAGACCTCAGCTAATTCTTCAAAAATCTACAAAAAAATTATGCTTACTCGTTACTGAATGTCTTCTGCTGACAGGACTAGATGAACAATTGCTGTGACCAGACATAGAAATAGACATAAGGGATCCTATGCTATCAGATGATGGATCTTTAGACGTTCTTAGATGGCTCAAGGCATCTGCTTCTGAAGATCCTGAAAAATTAAAATCTTTACTTATTTCTCCCTGCAAAAATCTGCTTGATTGAAAATTAATCAAGAACTCACCAGTCAACGTTGACACTGGACTTGTGTTGTTCGATGGTAGAGTATGATCCAGGCTTACCAACGAAGAAAACGAAGCGCTCGTATCATTGTTCATACGAGAAACTCTATGAACGCTTTGCATCCTGTTATGCGAACTTGTAGCTTTTGATGATTTACGTGAATTATCCCCCAATAGAAGTCCCAATCTCATGTATAAATCGTTCTGAGATGATTTTTTACCGTTCACAACTGGTTTAATTGTACCTCCTTCATCATCTGAAAATTTAAAACAAATAAAGAAATTAAAAACATTTCGAAGGTGATTATTTAAACCACTGCGCGTTAGTTTGCAAAAAAAAAAAACACGCGAAATAAATTATTAGGCAATTATACAAATTGAGATGTTCAAGTCAAATCAGAGGGAAATATTTTCTCGACACACGTGATGGTTAATTACAAACTACTGTTCTATTTCCAAAAAAAAAAAAAACCTAAAAAAAGAATTAGAATTAATTGTAAAAAACAAACAAAAAACGCATGGTTATAAATAAACATGATCGGAAATCGTGCCTGTGGCTGAAAGTTGATTAAGACCGGCCGAATTCCCTCCAGTCCACCAAAGCGATTTTATTTTCCCAATAACAAAGTTCGACCAACGCCTGCTTTCCGTCGATGATGTAGACGTCACCGATGTCGTCATTATTTCTAATAAAAATTATATTTTGGGTTTTTATAGCCGCCGTATAAATCCAAAAAGAATATTATATTAAATGAAAAAGGATGATATAAAAGATACTCACCAGACAAAACGACAGGGCTGTCAGCGCCACCATTTTGACCTTGCCCGAGTTTAGACATTAAACCCCAAGGTGCTCGTAATGTTTTTGGACTAAGAAAAAATCTCCTCCTCGACTGGGGAGGCGTTGGGCAGCTTTGAGTCATTGCAGTCTCTCCGTTTTCATAGATATCGCTATTTCGTGTAGGTTTCGTTTTCGGCAGTCTTGAAGGTGATGGCCAATCTAATTGTGGAGGATCTGGACTATTTTGCCTTGACTGAAACGAAAACAAAATTTAAAATGATAAAGATTTTCGCCTAGCTTTTTTTGGGGGGCGAAGAAAAGTTGAATCATTTATTTTAAAAAGAAGCGTCCGGTTTAAGAAATGTTGAAATCGTAAATTAGACGGTGTCACTATGTTTAAACTGATTATCCCTTCATAGTAAAATGAGAGGAGTGTTGATAACCCTGGGCTGTATTTCGCAAAAGTGGAATAACTTAAACAAAAGGAATTTTATTTCTATCCTTAACTGTTTATACGCACTCGTTTGTTAAAGGATGAAGTCTCCCAAGGGTTTAGGGAATGCTCATAAAAGGAATTTATTCTATGCCCTATGCGAGTTTTCTTTTTTTTTTTTTAAAGAAAGCACGCGTTCGAGTCAATAAAGTTTATGGATTTTTCAATGAAACGGGTATTATTGCGTTTGTTTTACTAGATGAGAATTAGGAATAAAGGCGGGAGATAAAAATTTTTAAACGGGCTTCTGGTTGAATTATTATAAGTGGTTGAAAATCGTTGTTGGCTGCATTCAATGTGGACCAGCAAGAACAGACCCCCCCCGTGCTTTCCGAGAAACGGAAAGTTGTATAGAAAAATAACATAACAAAAAATTATTTTAGGCTGATTTCGGATATTTCAGTTGTGATATCAATCATGAAAGAGATAAAGAGATTATGGAAACAAGTTCCAGAATCCAGACGATCTGCGGAACCAGAAAATACAAGAAAATAAGAGACTTTGGATAGAACCCAGCTAGTCGGTGGGAACTCCGAATCAAGACAGTCCCATTACAGTTTGGCGCACCTGCCCTTGACAAGCTGCAGATTCCATCTGACCCGGGAGGTAGTAATCTGGTAAGGGTCCCTCTCTGCTCAGGGATACGAGACAGCGGTAGGCAGCAGTGCGACTATTAATTGGTTGAGCTCATCAAGGACTCTCCAATGGAATCTATATGGTCATGCATCGGAACTGGCTATAGTACTGCACTGCAGAAGGCAACGGAAAACGACGACAATACTTGTTCCTTGTAAATTATCATGGCGAGAAATCTCTATAATGATTGCCGATCTCCATATGAGAGGCAACTGAAGAAGTAGGATAGAACATATTGATGGAATGGAGAGATCACTCGTAAAGCAAGCAGTACATTAATTTTGTGCAAGAAAAATTTTGTCCAAGCCATGTACGATATTGGAAACATTATTGGTACCCCCTCCCCTCTTCCCCTTTCCAAGAATAATTTCTGGATCCGCTGTCACCGACCAAAAAGAAACCGGGTAAGCGGGAAAACTGGGAATCTACAGATTTTATTAAAATTGTCCCAGTCGAAAAACGTCAAGACCAATTTTACCCCCACCAAGAGCCAAAGCTTGCTTCCTTCTTGATTGGAAGACGGTTAGTCCCATTTTGTAATTTTTAATTGATCTTTCCTCAAACTGGTGTGTGAGAAGCCCCTAAAAATCGCCGGTTCGGCCCGGGTACTGATTACTCAGCAAGACTAGCGCATCGCGAATTCAGCTTAATGATTGCATCGGAGCATGCGCCGGTCGCTGAGTAAACAATGTACCTGACTCAGTCAGTTAAGATTTGGACTTAAAATAATCACAACTTCTTCCTACATAAAAAAACTTTGTACTGTGAACAATGATTTGATTTAAAACAATGCAACCACTGACAACTGTGCAACTTAACCTTCCCTGATAGCACAATGTGTTTTTAAATGTTTCGGCTGTCTGGGTGAATATGCTGCTAGGGTTTTTATAAACGACCCATTTAAGCAACATTCTTTAAAACATAAATGAAACAAACATATTGTTTTATTAACAACAAAAAGTATTTTTATTACCGCGAGTCGTTATACTCTTCACCCACACCGATATACCTACCCTCATAAAAGACGTAAAATGACCATTCGTTTTAACTTTCGTTCTGCACTGCGTTCCATTTTTCTCATCGTTATAAATGTTCCCATCGCAATCTACATTCGTTGAACCTAAAGCTCGTTTCGATGGTTGAAGGCCTGTTAAAACATAAAAATTAAGAAATAAATTAATATTACAAAACAAAAAAGTTAAGGAATATAAAATTACCAACATCACGTCAGATATCACGTTCCGCTTGTTTTGAATAACAAAAAAAATGCAACACGACTACTTTTTATCGAATATTTTCGCCTTTATTAGTCAAGGCAGCTCATCCAAATATGGGCCGTTTTACTTTAAATTGCTTCTGGAATTTCATTTTTTCCACTTTACAAAAAAAAAAAAAAATCCTAAAGCTTGTTTGCTTTCCCGGTCTACGCCTATGTTCTGTCTATCTTCATACGATCCATTGCATGATGTATCGTTGTACACCACCACGTGCTAGGTGAATAAGTTCCTATGCATTTACATTTCATTAACATTTAATTCTAGAAAAGCCAAATCTAAATCCTATCATTGCCTGACTGACTTCTGCATTATTAAAAAAAAAAAAAAAAATTCCGGGAGAGTGCATGAGGTCGCGGATCGTGATTCTCAGCAGTATAATTTCTTTTGCTAACTTACCATCTGACGATGAACATAAAGGGCAAATCTCGTTTCGAAACATGCAGGAATAACATCTTTCATGACCGCAAGTGTCTATTAGTTTCCTCTTTTTGCCTTTATCGAAGGGCATGTTGCAACTAGGGCAGGTGCCTCCTACTTCCTCTAGAAGCTTTCGTAAAGCGGCAAGATCTGAAACGAAAAGAAAAAAATAAGTCAATAAGTCGCTGAGAATTAGCATACACGAAATTTTGAGTGGGTAATTCTATTCCGTAATGACAAGGCACGAAAGGGAACATGTTCCATTGTCAGGATATTCAAAGGCCATTCATCACTCAGTCGCGATGAAAGAGTCAGTCGCTTGCATTTTAGTTTTTATCATTACTCGATGAGATGACCTTTCACCTTTTTTTTTTCCATCCTACCGCGACCGAGTCCTTTCCAATCATCGGTTGGTGTAAAGGACGCGCGATAGCGCGTGTTTGGAAGCCAATATTTTAAACTGCAAATTCATGGGTTTTAAAAGTCGTTTTTTTTGTTATATGTGATAAATATATAGATTCGCCCAGGGGTGAGCTAACCTAGAAAAAAATGAGTAGACTATTATTTGCAAAGTAATCAATGATGAAAACGCGAATATTAAAAGATGTAGACAAGGTCAGCTAGGAAAAATATACATATTTGAATTAGGATCTTCCTCGGGCTAGACGAAAATGAAAATAAGGGGCGGTTGTGTTTTTGAACTATTTCGTTTTGAAATTTTTTTATAGAGGTGGTTTTCGTGCAAAGGAAACATTATCTTTGGATATTTTTGATGAATTATTGAAGTGTCGTAGGGCATATTGCATGGGAAGAATATTTGCTAAGCTGACGTCTGCAAAAATATGAGCGCAAAAAAAGTTTAAGTAGTGAAAAAAAAATTGTTAAGGTTTCAAGTCTTTGTCTTGAGCACATGACTAATTGTTTTGTGCAAGTTGGTTTGCATTGCTTTTAAAGAAAATGAAGATCGTCTTGTGGGCAAAATAATTGAGTTAACTCATTTTTCTTGTAAGAAAAGCCCGAGGTTGAATGATTCATTTTCGTTACTTGCAATCGGTTAAAAAATAATCATCGTTTCCCGATGGTAAATAAATTTCACCAATCATGATCCGAATTCCAAGTCATTCATTTGCTAAAGTCAACATGACCCTGGCCTTTACATAGATTTCTCTCGTTTTTTTAAAATCGACTTGCAGCAAAAACATGCAGATGCGATGTTCTTCTTTCTCGAACTTTCATCTATATAGTGCATTAAAAAGTGGAATCAAGGAACTATAGAGGGGAAGTTGGCGGCATTTGAGATGTGGCTTTACTAGAAGTGCTAACTGGAATGGGCAAGGAGATGGAGGTGCTCTTTGAGGTTAAGCGGCGGAAGCTCCAATATTTCGGCCATGTGTTGAGTAATGAAAAATACCGGCTCCTGCACCTAATCATGGAAGGGAAGATCGAGGGACAGCGCACACCAGGAAGACGGAAAACCTCGTGGCTCAGGAATTAAAGGGTCCGGTATGGACTAGATTCCATGTTCTTGTTTCGAACAGCGGCAACCAAGGTTCGTAAAGCGATGATGATCGCCAGTCTCCAACGCGGAGACGACACGTAAAGAAGAAGAAACAGTGGTATCAGGGGTTGTTGGCGCCTGGTGGCACGTTGGCCTGCAGGAATCAAGGCACTTTTTGGCTCAACTGCTTTTTCAATTTTTTACCGAACTCCTTTGTCTTTTTCTCAACGGGGTTGGAGCTTATTGGGGCGAACCGAAAGATCCCTTGTGGCGGAGGATTAGATGGCAATTGGAACATACCTCAATAGTTAGGAAAGTCACTGCAGAACATCGCTTCCAAGGTTGGTTCACTAGTCTGTGCCTTCTAAGTCAATTTCCTGTTCATTTCATGTTCTTAAAGGGACCTCTTCACTAGCATCTAGATCCACAGCGAAAATAGTTTCACCTTCGACCACAAAGATAACGCTACACTTGCCATATTGCGGTCAAATGGGGAAACTATTCTCCTCTGTAGAAAGATTTTATTTCCAATATTTTGCGACTTCTCTACAACCCTGAGAACCTAAGCCACAGTAAATCATCTCAAATTATCAGCGTCTTTGACTCAATTTCTCAATTTTATAATCCATTCAAAACCAACGACCAGTTTCTTTCTCTAGAGGATTTGTAAATCGACCGCAAAAACTAATTGTTACCTGACCAATTAATTAATAGCGATAAAAATCTATAGTAAAGTTAGCCCTGATATAATAATAAGTACATAATAATACCCATTCTTTAATGAAAACAAAAAACAGGAAAAAAAACCCGAAAAAAAAGCGGGATATGTGTGAAACGAACAGAGAGTCGTGACGTGAAATTAAATCACAAGATAAAATTCAATCTCTTTTATCGCGTTCACATTAAATGTAAAATGGAAATTGCCATGTTTAAATTCATGGTCGAATGAGTACCAGCAGGTGTTGCTTTACTTTCACGTAAATCAAATAAAATAAAAACCCGGGCGGAATAAAATAATAATCGGAACTGGATCCTTCTAGCGTAAGGATGAACAAGGATAAAAGGGTGAAGCCGATTGAGGTTGTTCATTGAAGAACCAGAAAGACAAAAAAACTCAACCCGGTATACATGACTTGCTCAAATTCAAATTAACTCCCTCGTAGTATTTTACGAATGGGTTGCGCAATATGTAGGTAATTTCGCCAAAACTTGTGACAGCAAGAAGAGTAAGATGATGACTAAGTTGTTTCAATAATGAGTCGTATACCCTTTTGTCTATTCATCTTGGCCCTTTTGTCTGTTGAGCATTCATATATTTAATCGCTCCTAGGCCCTGAAAATTTATCAGAGTTCTAATAACCTAATGGAAACCTTGGATTAGCTTCTTTTCTTGCGTAATTACCCTCGTATGTGAAATGCTTTTGTTTTTCTCCCTAATTTCCATAAAACCGACGTTTTTTTCGTCTTCCGGAAAGGAATAATCCGAAAATCCAAAACCCTCTTTTAATTATTATGAATGTAAAAGGGTTTAACTACTTATGGAAAAAATCCTACCAGCCAATGGGATTTTTTTCCACATTGGCCTTGTGAGTAGACCTCCCCAGTAGTTCATCGTCAAAAGTCTCCCATTTCATTCGAGTTTAAAATGCGTGAAAAATTATTTTCTTGGGTAATTTTAAACCCCATTAAGATTTCGCTTGATACGGAATGCCTTTTTTTTTTTTTTGCAAACGTGGAGATTTATTTCCTACCACATAAAAATAGCATTCCTCACTCCGAATTCCCGGAGAATTTCCCACACGCTAAGAACTCTTTTCCTTAATCGATATAAATTCTTTAGATATCCTTTTTTAGCTTCAAAATAATCGAATAAATTAAATTCCTCGTGATAACCTTTCTATGACGGATTTTCGCCTTTTTTTTATCATCTCAAATGACGAAGTGCGAATTATTTGTGTGGAGCCAAGGGCATGTTGCGTCAGAAAAATTAATGCGACAACATCGTGTGCACAAAGGCAAAACTAATGTGGCTAAGGAGAAGAAAAAAAACCAGACTTATTATAATGATAATAATAAAAAGGAAAGAATCATTCAACTTTTTTAAAATATTTGATTGGTCGTATCAGAAAACACGCAACAGCGTGGGCTCATTCATATATTGAATCCCTAAACCACACATTAGTTAATGAGATCTCGTTTGTAAACCCGATTTATTAACGTTGCATCTTCATTCTATTTTAATATCGACCGGTTAATTATCGTATATTAAATATTAATAGTTTTATAAAAGAGCTGTTTAACGATGTTTTATTGTTCTTTCTTGAGGATTTATTGTGTGAAAAAATTATTTTTAGGATTGGGAAGAGAATTATGGCTTATTTCCGGTTATGGAGAAATTTTGCAAGAAGCACTCAGTTCTCTTATGAGTTCCTTCTGGCGATCTTGGAAAAAGCTTGATAAAGAATTCAGCACTAGCTTGGACATCATCCTTCTTGCATGTTGCTGTTGCTGCCTACAAATCATCTTTGTTTTATGTTCGGGTGCATGTTTCAAAATGGCTACCGGAAGAGTAGTTGTGGGTTGTGGTTCCATAATCCCCACAAGAGTTTCTCACTGCAACTTGCTCTTTTTCTTTGAAATTACCAGCCAGAACTTTAGCTCTTCAGTTTTCGAAGTACTTAACCTTAAATTTTGCCACTGTGATGGAATCTATATGGTTTTCAGGCTTTCTTTTCCTTATGTTCAATGTAAACTGATTGTCAACTTTACAGATGCATCTGTGTCTGCCCCTGCTACTTCTTTTCACTAGTGCTTGCTCATCATTTCATATATCTTGTGAATTATCATATTTCGAGGCTATTAATTATTTGCTGCTTGTCTTCCACTTCGGCGGGCTTGTAACTTGAAGTAGTTACATGAACATGTTACCAGAGTTGCATGAGCAGCTTAATTACTACGAAAACGATGGCACTAAATAATTATTTTATCAGTCATTTCGATCAAAGAATCTAATTAGTCGGTTTGCATTTGTCGATTAGGTTTTTTCCATATTGACTTGTAGCATTCTATATAATTTATATTTTCTCCACACATTCATGAAACCATCGACTGATGTATCAATAAAAATAGCCCCTTTTGCACCTCCCCCAAGTGAAATTATTCGCTGAATTATTGTTGGCTTTTAACCATTTTTTAATTATTTCAATTTGTTTGTTTTCAGGTCCAACGAGAAAAATCCGGTGCTTAGATTTTTAAATCATCGATTTCGAGAGTCTTCGTACGAATTCGGGAATGTTCGCAAGTATTCGGGAGTGTTCGTTCGTATTCGGGAGTGTTCGTCATAACTCGGGAGTGTTCGCGCCGTATTCAAGTTGTTCGCAAAAATACTCGATCGTTTTCGTAATCAGCCCAAAAAGATGGAATCTTGGGTCCATTGTTGGATGGTGGATTCAGTTTGGATTGAACAAAGGGTAAGTGATGCTCACTTTTCTCAAACTTTTACCAGAACGATTTGCACGTTCGTCATTAATTTAAGGTCCGATATTGGTGTCAGCGTGCACAGAGTCAGCTTTTTCACTCCATTTCCTCAATAAAAAGTTATCTTTAAAAATCAAGATTCTTTTTCCCAACCCTGATAAGCATAGCACGTTTCCGTGTTAGCTTAGCGGTATGTATATCCCAAACGCATTGATATTCAGAAGGACGTAGGTTGAGTTTTTTAGTGGGTGTTAACAAGTGGGATATCAGGAGCGGCTGACTGATTCTCAGATTCAGGTACTGGTTTCAAGGTCATTTCACCCACGTAGCACTTCTTCTTTCACACTTCATAACCGTTTCTTAAACGTTTTTTTCCCATACAGTAATTAATTGTTTATTTTTTCAAACCCTGACGAAAAATTCCAGCTGGTTGTAAAACCAGGCGAAAGTCCTGTAGCGGTATGTTACTCTGTGATTGCCATAATCACCGCAACATCTAATCCGCTTCGAGGTAAATGATGGTCGGTTTTTATTTTCAACAACAAACTCCTCTGATTCTACAACCAGGGCGTATTCACATTTTTTTCTTAATGGGCTCTTTTAAAAGGTTATCAAGCTCTTTAAAGGTTTTTGTCTTTTTTTCTCTCTCTCTCACTTTACATACCTTTCTCTTGATTCGACAACACTTTCAGACCGTGCCGGATTATTCGATTTTATCAAACATTGATCTCGGTCACAGTTCATATGTTTTATTCGGCCTTCAGCGATGCTATGTTTATAAAAACAGAAAAAAAATCGAAAAGGTGGGGAGGGGACTTGATTGAAAAAATAAAAGAGTCTTCGATTGACCTCGAAGGATTACTGGGTCACGACTTATTGAACTGACATATAAGTGATTGTGGCTAAAGGTATTAAAGCCGTAATTTGTTAAAAAATATTAGTGAAAGAAATAAAAATGTCGAATGTTTTCGTGTGCACGTGTGAATATAAAAATTTTATAAGGGATATTCAAAACGCGCCAATGCCGATTTTCCCCGCGTCTTGTACTGATAGTTCCTTTTATCTGGCGATATTGAAATTCTTTCCACTTCGGTTGTCGTTTCCTTTTTTCAAATTTAAACTGTCAACGTGTTGTTATTTTATTTTTTTTTTTTTTGAAAAAAATTCTAACCACACGGACGCGTATATGTATGTGGAAAAAAACGTAACCGTCAGCAGTTTAAATTTATCGCTTGAATTGCGTGAACCTGAAAATGGAATTCCCTTCCCCACGCTTTTTTTCAACAAAATCGTTTACGTGATTTCAATGGCTTAACGTTTTTGCTTTGTTGCTAAACCCATTTTCTGCGGCCTTAAAATTTCAATGCTTAGTCAATCGCTAAAAAAAATGCCTGGGGACGACTCCAACTGCGAGCTCTTTCAGACCAAACGAATTCAAATTTTTGGGCCGAAGAATCTTTCCCTTAAACCACGTGAATTACTTAAATCTTTTCGGATGTACAGATTAAGTTCTAGCATAACATTTCGTGCAGTGCTCGAACGTTTTCCCTTCTTTCAAGGATGAGAAGTGATAGTTGAACTATCCCACTGTGTGTTACCGGTCGATTTAATTTGTCTCATTACAAATGCAGGTGAAAGAATAAATATCGATGCCAAGGAATCCTATCAATTTAAATGAAAATGATAGGGTTCTATCACGAAATGAATCAGGTTTTTGGTGAGAGATGTAACAAAATGATTTAAGGAAAAAAAGTTAGAATGAATTTTAATATGGGATAAGAAAAGTGTGAATATAAATTTCTTTTTTACTATAACGAGATTGAGGATCATCAAAACGCCTCAACACTGACAATTTACCGATTTACGAGGGAAATATAGACTGATTCATTAATAAAATATGCGTCTGTCTGTCTAGTTTAGTTGATCAATTGATTCGAGACTGGTTGATAAAGCAGGATGCTTCCTCCTACACTGAAGTCTAGTGTTCTTTCCGATAGTATACTTGTCCATCCCACGGATTTATTTTTTTCTAAAATTACCTTGGCAATTATCTCACCTTTCATTTTCGATTTCATCCTATTTAGTTAAGTGTATATTGATTTGCACCGGTTGTCATTGTTGGCGGATTGATGGTGTTAATTGTGTGAATTACTTCAAACAGGTGATGTGATTTTCGCAAGATACCGTTCCCATCTTGTCTGAGATGATTTCGTGGGCGAGATTCGCAGACGCGAATGGTAATTAATTAGAGGTGTGTGTGTTGGATGAGGATAATGACGTTGCCGGAGAGTATTGTAAAAATGTCAGGATTGCATTAATTTCGATTAAAGCGCACAGGGGCCCGCAAGAGCAATATGGTAATGAAAGAGGTCAGTCCTGATATCAACGGGGAAGCACCCGATTGTGTAATGGGAAAGTGAAAAGAGAATGACTAGTGCGGTTGTGTCAGGATGAGGTAATTAGTACCATTAACTTCAAAATTACTCTGTTCTGAGACGCAGCACACCCAAAAATGACCGGAGGATGTTTCTCCCCCGCAATAATAAAGTAGGGTCGCACAATGAAGCAGTAGAATTGAAGTTAACCAATAATGGAACGGAAGAACTTTCTTCGATTTACCTTTGTTAAGAGTGCACCCAAGCACCCAAGCACCCAAGAGTGAGTTTACAGCTCTTTTTGGTCAAAGCTTGAAGTTTACTTGCAGGATTGTCTAAGTAGGGCGGAACTTAATTGTGAGATATTTGTCACAGTTCGCTACTGCGATTCGATTTTGGGTGTTTGAAAGGGAATCTAAAAATTGTCAGTTCATTATCTTAAAAAACTTTAGGAAAATCAAAAAGAAAGAAATTCATTAACAATCCATTTTTACTTGGAAGAAAAAACCATTTAACAGCAACTTCCGGACAGCTCACAAAACCCCAAGAATTTATAAAGCTTAACCACAATACCTCTTTACGTCTATTTAAATCTCTCCTTCGCATGACACCGTCACAAATCCAAACAACGATTTCTTCTCCAAAGACAACAGACAATCAATGCCTAGAGCTTGAAATTATTCAAATACGAAAAACAAAAAAAAACTAAGAAAAACAAGCAACATTCCATTTCATCAATCGTTTAATCCATCAATCAATCGATCAGTCACGCTAAGAATCCTTACCACTCATCAACAATCGAGAAAAAGAATTTCTTTTTAAAAAAAAAACTATACGGTCACGATATTGCAACAGCACCTTTAAAAACCAATTAATACCACTTAATATTGGTCACCCTGACGGTGAATAACTCGTTTTGAGATATTCATCTGCAATATATTGGCAGACAAAGCGGGGCCCAAACCACGTCATTTTTTTCTTTTAATAAAATAAATAAGCCACACTATTTTTTTTCAGGCTTTTATATACAGGTTTAATTACCGTAATGAATAATAAATTTAAATTTGGCAAGATCGCAATTAAACGAGTTCTACTGATTCATAACCAAGAAAAGAGCGTTCATGAATAAACATGAAAATACTTTTTAAGTTTTTTTTTTGATCGACTGCTGTGAACATCTTTTTGCGGGACCCAATATTATAGAGTTTAACACTTTTAAAAAACGAGATGATGATTTGGTCCTAATTTAAGAAAATTAGCGCTTAACTAGATGAATGCGGTTTTCAAAATTGTTTTGTCTACGCATGTTAAACAGCTTGATCGAACGTCCAGTAGCTAACCATTTTCATGTGGTGATAAATCAAAAAGGTATGATTAAGAAGAACATGTTAGCATGCATGTCGTAATTAGTATTCAAGGCTGGCCACTCTCCTATATAATCCCCGATATACTGGACAGTGATGTAATCATTGGTAAGTTGGCTTCCACGTTTCGATTGTTCCTACCCGATGGCTGTTAAAAAGTTCCTTTTAAGGTTAAAACCACTCGGAGGGATATTTTTTTTTTTTTTAAGAGCCCGGAGATTACAATAAAAACGTTCATGAAAAAATGCGAAATAATTATGAAATGTAATTATAATTACTTTACTGTTTATTAAAACGCGATAGTGAATTTAATTTTGACGGGAGAGAAGGGAGTTTTGGTTCGAGTTTTTTGTTGTGCGAGTATGTGAGTCTGCCCTAATGTAGCAACGTAATAACAAAACATTTTTAAGCCGGGTCAAGTTGAGGGAAAGAATAAAAAAAAATATATGGGTATTACGTATTCCGTTCACGACTTGAGATGATAAAACAAGAGGAATGGGATTTGGGGTGCTTCGCACCCCATCCAACTTTCTCGCGAATTTAAATAAAACGCACAAACCAATTACCATTCCTTCGCAATTACCATTATCATAGACAGTCTTTTTAAAGTGACATCAAATTGTACAGGGGAAATTTTTAGGGAAAAGCAATCAAAATTTGTAAAAACGAGACCACATTCAAATTCCTCGAACTTTAAGTTTTGGCAATTTTGCCCATCTTTTTCGAAATTTTGACTCCTTCTCTCTAAAAAATTCGTTCGAACGAGTTCACCTTCAAATTCCTCGATCTCTAAGCTTTGGCAGTTTTGCCCTTCGTTTTTCGAAATTTTGACTCCTTCTCTCTAAAAAATTAGCTAGAACGAGTCCACTTTCAATTTCCTCAAACTCTAATTTTTGGCAGTTTTGCCCTTCGTTTTTTTAAATTTTGACTCCTTCTTTCTTAAAAAAGTACTTCGAACGAGTTCACCTTCAAATTCCTCGATCTCTAAGCTTTTGCAATTTTGCCCTTCGTTGTTACTTTTTAACATTTAAACTTCGCTTCAACGAGGCCACATTCAAAATTCTTCAAACTCAGAGCTTTTACACTTTCCCTCCTTGTTTTTCAAAATTTTAACTCCTTCCCCCTGAAAAATACGCCGTTCTTGTTGTCGTTTATTGAAATTCCTACTCCTTTCTCCTTAAAAATTACGTCAAAAAACACCCTCATCGAATTCTTTAAAGTCGAAATAATGACGTCACCGCAGTCAACATCATGTAAATAGTGACGTCACTACGGTCAGCCATCTTGGTTTAGTATTTACAAATAGATCTCAGATTGTAATTTGTGAACCCATCCACCGATTGTTCTGAAATTTTAAACAGTTAACCCTTGCACAATGCTCCTTCATCCCACGCAAAATTATCACAATCCGTTGTGGTTTGCCCGAGCTATGTCGCAAAGAGACAGGCCAAAATTTCAAAGTTCAAATATTCACCATTTCCATAATTTTTCGAATTTCGAAAAAAGAAAAGAAGACCCCCTCTTATTTTTCGACGAAGAATACGTGTGTGAAAAATTTTTTCGATCCGTTGCGTATTGGCGGAGATATCGAGCGCGGCGTACGCGGCGTACGCGGCGTACGCGGCGGACGCGGCGGACGCGGCGGACAGACATCATCTCAGAATTTGATTTTATGAAGTTCTATGTAATTTTCATCTTGATATTCGCAAGAATAAGGATTTTCGATTTTCAGGGTACGGCAATACTTTCGTCACTCTGCTTCGCGATCGCTCGAAAGTAAAAAGAGAAAACAAGTAGTCGACGCTTTACACAGTTGCTTTTTGTAGAAATTTTTCTATTCTTTTTAGATGAGAAAGAATTGAGTGTATCTCGTTGACAAGACAAAAGCCTGACTCGAAAAACAAAAAATAAAAATTTAGTAAGTTTTTCTCTATATTTAATTTAAAGGGTTGCTGCTTCACATGTCTGCAATGTCGTTGGGAGTAATCTCAGGCCTCAGGGAAAGTCTGCGCTGAACCTTCACTTGGTTTTTTGAAATCATGCGATGTTCTTTCGAGAAAACATATGGGATATTAAATAATAGATTCCCGTGGGATTCGGGTGAGAATAAAAGCGGCTTCAAACTATCGCTTTGAGCCCTCCATCAAGTATTGCATTTTGTCTTCTTCGCTTAATGTCTTATCTTCGTCAATTTTTGAGAACTGCCCCCAAAAGTTTATTCACTGTTTGACATCCCCGTTCTTCAACTCGATTTTTGGCAGCTTTACGTTTCTCTTACTTGAAAAATATTTTGCAGCATCTCCTTGCACAGATGTCGCTTGTTCTTAGTCCTTCTTTGTTAACGCCTCATATTTTCCTAATGAATCATTGTATTTATCCCAAGATTCCTCTGCCACATTAAATTTTCAAACTCTTCCAATTCTTCTGCTGTCGTACATTTCATCTTTTCCGCTATGGAAAAAACCTGGTTCCTCTAATTCTCCGGTTCGAAAGCCCTGATCAGCAATCAACATTTTTCACTAACTCTCTTTCAGACTGCTCTGTTGCTATGTCAAGGTCAACCACAGGACAAAACAGATATACCTGATACCGAGCGGAAATGCATTTTTAATCAACCTACAATATTATCTCTTCTTAGAACTACCGAACATTCTGCTAATGGCGTATCAATTACAAATTGTAAACGCAACTAGATGCAATTTGATTTACCGACATCAAATATCAATCGCACCAATAAAATTTTAATATTGCAATAAAAAGAATGTTGGAATGTCGTTTTTATGGAAGCTCTTACAAACGGCTAAATTAATTTAATGGCATTAAAACTTATCAGAATGTCCCTATTAACGTCCTTATGAGCCATCAAACTTTGAATTTTTTAAATATAATTTCACGATAAAACATTTCTTGAGGATTTTTATCCCTTGAACCTCAAAAGGCTTGAGAAAAAGCAGATGGGAAGGATTAAAAAAAAATCCTTCACATTCAGAAATGTATTGAATTTCAACTTTTTAACGAATAAAAAGGATGTTGCAATCAAAAAGGTGTCGTTTCCGATGTTAAATTCATCCAGTGATTATGTCAGACATGAGTGCTTTATTTTATTCAATTTTATTTTTTTTTTAAAAAAAGAAAAATGAGGAATTAACAACTTGCTTGAATTATGTCGTGCTTATAATGAAGAGTTAATCTTTTTTAACTTTCGTGCCGGGCGGTTGTTTTCTTTCCGAAACTCGAAAAGACTTGCTGTCCTTTGGAAGGAAAGAGCGAGTTCGTGCTCCAATTAATTTATACTTTACTTTTTGTTTGCATTTAGCTATAACAAAAGAAAATTATTTTTCCCAGCGATTTTAAATTTTACATGATTAGACAATTCGTATGTATTTTTTTTTTTAAAAAGGCAAATTTTTCGTGGATCTTGTTAAAACGTAATCTGATGCGGTTTGTAATTATAAAGCTTAATTCCCTAATTTATCTTTGAAACATTAGCGGACTATAAAAAAGATTTGAGAATAGTGTATTATTATCTTGTTTTATGAGTGCCGCTTTGCTTGTTAAGATAGTTTTTGATATTCCCGGTATTATTTGCTTTTTTATGATTTGATAATGACTTTCTTTTACGTTTACTTTACAAAGTGACCGGTGACCGATTACTGATAATGGAAATGGAATAATTTATTCGAGATAAATGATTTAAGATTTGAAGTTTCTTAAAAATTTCTTGAGCTTTTCTTATTTGTTATGTGGGTCCAAGAGAAAAATTTATGTTTGAGGGATTAAGTTTTGCTGATGGCTCCTGAAACTCTAGCTAAGAAAGACCCTCTTTAAAAGAATTTTGCAGAATCTCAGCTTTGAAAGGAAGCTCAAACTCAGGAAATGACCCAGTTTTGTAGTTCTCGGGTCTCTTCATTGAAAATAGAAAACCCGGAAGAAAGAATCAAAAAACTTTACTCTACAGTTGCTCTGAGTGCTACCAATTCAGACATTGACATTATTCAGAAACATTGTCATTAAACTTCAACTAGCGCTCTCTAGCAACGATTCATCATATAACTAGTGCTCCTCATAGACTCAAAATTTTACCCATTGCGCAATTTTAATCTTTCCTTTTTAAGCCTTGGAAAAATGCCCAAAAATTTTGAAAAGATTCTATTACGAGATTCTATTAAGACAAAAACCAAAGCAAGTATCCTTGGAAATTATTCATATTATGTATATCAGTTGCCTTTTTTGTCATAAAAGCGCATAATCTACAAGCATCATAACCCAACTATGGAATGACCTTGAAGACTAGGCGTGCTCCAAAAAAAACATTATCGTACTACTGACATTGGTATTAGGACCTTGGCTTTGATTCCTAACTCCTTTTTTTTTTATTGCACCACGGTAAATAAAACCGTAAAACTCGACCGAAAAATCAAATTTCTCAAAAACAAAAGGAAAAACATCATTTCTCTTTATAAGGATTTACGATTTTTGTTTTATGGGCCTTCAAACATTCAGACATTCCGGAGCCTGGCAACGCATTTTTCAAATTCGCAACATTTTCTCCCTCTTATCAAAATTTTAATCACAAAAACTAATTTTAGATATCAACAGAAAAAGAAGTCGTGACTCCGTTCACAAATAAATTGGAAAGACAAACATGACTTGACATTTCTTTTTTTCTTTTCTTTCCCCCTCTTTATCATATGTAAGACGACAGTAAACGGTCGGGCTGGAAATAGATATGATTAATGATAAAACCATTGATGAAGAATCTTCACTCCTCCGCGTGATTAAATCATTCAACTTACATTATCACATGCATTTTTTAAAATCACAATATTTATGTAGCCAAACGATCCTCTTGAGCCAAATTGTGCAATGTTGCGACAAAAGATAAAAAATCACGATATTTTTCACAAGAAGATAATCGTATATTTCAATGTGAACTGATCCGTTGAAAAAAGTATTGCTTTTAAACTAACACCTGTAAACACTATACAACTCACTAAAGAAGATGCACATCTTATCGAAAAATTAAACATAACAATTTATCTCGTCTCTCTTTTTTCCCCTCTTTTTAATATCAAACCAAGATCGAAATCGACAACCGAGAACGTTAAATTAGATCTTTCGCGACCGAACCTGTACACACAACACAAGACTGGGTTCACTTGGAGGCGAGATCTCGACTACAGGTAAGCCCACGATCCACGGCTGGATATCTTTTGTTATTGCACACCACTATCCTGCCAAATGTAATGTTTAACAAAGAATGGGTTGAATTAATTTTTTTGCTTATTGTTATTCTCCGCATGTAAAAGGTGTTAAAAATGATTTCATCCGCAACACTTTTTTATGTACTAAATTAAAAATAGGCTAAATTAAATTTCAACCGGGATATATTTAATCCATGGATTTATTGCGTCTCGAATGTATTGAGTCTGGTATTTGCTATTAACAGGCTTAAGGATTCGGTGGTGATCGGCACTATTCATCTGACTGCAGGGTATCGTCAGAGCTCGTTCGATGAGGCCAGTTGACTCCTGACAAGCTTTTTTGGATTTCCTTACAAGCACCTTTCACGAGGTCTTTGTTCTTCATTCGGAATTGAAGCTTCCTCCACTTCTTCCGACTGCTCCTCTGTCTCCAAAAGTAATCTCTAGGATATCGTCCTCAAGAAGCTCTACCGGTTTATCTATCAAAGGTGGCATCTGCTGTGTGTTTATCAGAGTCGGCATTTGTTGCGTCCCTTTTACACTCAAATCCAACGCTTCCTCCACCGCAAACGCTGCCACAGCCGCTACGCTGCCAGCTCCTATGCTCTCTACTTCCACAACTTCAAACTCTTCTTTTCATTCTCCTACTACCGTCTCTTCTAATTCCTGCATCTCCCTCCACTTCTATAACTTCAACTGATCCTTCTTCCACAGCTCATAGCCTTTTACTTTTGTTGTGACATTCTTCTTCTTCTGGGTTCCAGATAACTGGTACCGGTCGTATTGCTTCCAGGAACTCTCTTATTGTCTGCTCGCTCCACGCCATGCTAGAATGGCGAATGTTAAAAAAAAGGTTTAGAACTGATTTTGAACTGGAATTTGAATCTGATGAATATTGGAAGAATTGGATTTTGGATGGAAACATAAATTTTGATTGGGTGCATGAATTTCTTATTTGCCACAAACAACGAGAATATCTCATGATAACATACTATAGTATACCAAAGTATGTTATCATGAGCTAATTACTCAACTGCTATAGATATTGCTACTGTTGAGTAATTAGCATAGGCAATAAACTCCTTGCTGGAAAATAAAAACAAGTTCGTCATCTGAATAGCTTCCAGTGCACTCAACCATGAGTCTCAAACGCAGCAAATAAGAAAACCACAAGACTGGCTACATAACCCTATTCAATTTACGTTGAAACTATATAAAAAAATTAATTAATTTCATCTCATTAAACAATATTTTCCACCATAACACTTACTATGTATATATTTTACATTCATTTACTTCATAATTGGCCGTCTCGAGAAAAGTGATTGTTGCAATCTTCGATTAACTGGATACTGGTAAGTCGATTGAACATGTAAATAAACATTCACCTTCCTTATAATTAGTTATTAAAACTGCGAATAATTCATTGATATCTCCCGATACTTAAGTCGATGTCTTTCATATTTTTTTTTTCTTTTCAATTTAAATTCCGCGCAAGTTATCCCTCACATGAAATATTGCTAAAGTTATACATTAAAGATCATTTACAATTTTTTTACTCCCATCTTTAAATCAACAATAATTCATACCGATGATGGTAAAAGTTTTTTTTTGTGTGTGTATCAGGTCGTTGCCTCTTTTGATTTTTTTTTTTTTCACTTTTCCCAACGGTTTAAAACTCATGCCGTGCTCGCTTTGTTTTGAATTACCAAAGTTTATTAAACAAGAATACAATTAAATCAAATCACTTCAATCAAATTCCGAAAATTGTCTTGATTAAAAGTTGTTTTCCACTTTAAATCATTCTAATAATACCGTAATGCGGAATAAACGGTATTTGGAAAATTTCATTTCGTCTCGTAGTTTTTTTTTTGTTTGGGGTTTTCAGTCGGTGTGAAATGATAAATTATTAAACGACCATGGCAACACTGATCGTACGGTGAGATTTCCGGACAAATTGATAGGTAGGTTGTAAGTAGGCGGTGATTTTTTTCCTCTACCTCGATTGTTTCTGTTCGTACCTATTTTACTGCCGGGTAGAAGAGTTCTCTGATTTATTTTTATTTTATTTTTTTTTTTTGGTAGAAAAAAAAACATTTGGGTGCTTTTTAAAGGGAATAGATGCGCCATGGGATGGATGGCTGTATTCTTTTTTATGTAACATTGTCCGCTCGTTATTTTTCTTAACTGATTAATTTCGACTGGGGTGAAGGATAAAATTTTTTATGTTTTAGAGATGGGTTTTGTTATTTTGAAATGTTTATTCCTGTGATGTTTAAAGGAGAAATTTTAAACGTAAGTGTTTTGAAGGATTGTAAGGCGGCATTTGAACACCAGCTTGATCAAAGCACATCGCCACACCAGCGGGTACAGCATACACAGTGCGTTCATCCCTGTTGAGGATGATATACGCTAAGAAGGCAGCAGCTTCGTGCAGGAGTCAACGTATTTAGCCTTCGTTTGGCTGGGCAGAGAAGGTGAATCTGTGACGGGGCAATAGGGTTTTAGGTCCTGTAAGGTTATTAATCGATCGTGCGAAAACCAAGCAGGAATTTAAACAAAAGATTTAAATATTCGGGTCTGTAAGCTGGCTTGATTTGACTTAAGAATGTGATGAGAGGAAAAAAGCGGGGCTATGAGCTTTTTATGTGATGAAAAATTAAGAATGTGAGTAGTGGGCAGCGGGCATTCAGGAATGTGGGCAGGTTCTGGAAGAAAGTTCTACAAATCCTGCATAGTGCGGCTTTGTTGGGAGGGACAGCGTTTCCCTGGATTGTGTGAGAGTCCCCGTTAGAAAGCCATTTGTCATGTTAGAGACTCTTAGTGTAAAATTTTTATACTGTAATAGTGCTTCGTACCTTGTAAAGCCAAAAGAAAGAAAAGTGGCTTAATAGACCGATTGTCATATTTTCCTTGAACTCAACTCAACTATGGCTTTATAGCTACGATGTAACTATAGTGACAAGGATCCAAGAAGATCTATATTGGTCATTGCAAATCCTAGCTGCTTTGAAAATTCTTTCACTGACTATCCAAGAAAACGATTTCATGAAATCAGCAATTTCCAGATAATTTTAAATCCAGATGTTCCGCTTTGACTTCTCTGACCTCATTGTCTTTTACATTCCTTCAAAACACAAACCAGAACCAGGAAAAAAATCGCTTTACTACGGTCAATCACGGCCCAACTTCAAAACACTATCCAAACAACAAAAAGGTTAATATATCCATAAAACTGATTAGTATAAGAAACATGTGCAATGTTGATTGATGAGATACAGGATAAAAGCATTGCCGTGTACATTACACCACCTATTGAAATCATGTGTAAATTATTAATTTTAATTACAAATGTGAATGATGTTTATTGTATGACGATACCACGACAATCTTAAATAGCATTATTTTTTTTTTTCCATTCACATTAAAAATCTGACATTTAATCGTTTGAACTATAGATATTCAATTATATAAATAAAACTGCAATCACATTAAAATTTTTTTTCAAGATAGCCTAAACGACATCGCGGTCATTATTGGCGAACTTTAGGTCATTCATTTATTCTTTCCACGACCTTATATCTATTTTCATCCATCACCGGAATTTCATTTTACGATCATTCATGAAATTTCATGGAGTATATACATACATGAATCTCAAGCAGATGTCTCTTTTTGAATGACTGAATTACGTCATGTTCTACATCACCACCATTGTTTGTTTGTATGTAAATTAAACCCCCCTAATGAAACCGTAGAAGCATCATTTATTTAACGGATATGGAAAGCCTTCGCCGCTGTTCTTTTTTTTTTCAGTCAAATTTTTCCAGCCTTACCTGAAACAAAAAAATAAAACAAAATTAATAAACCTTCACCTAAATTATTCATAATTTAATGCGTCATTCACCCACAATGTCAACTATATCGATATCATATTTAAATTAATGGGATTAAATTGATTACCTAACGCGAGCTCGAGAAATTAAAGCGGAGCATTTTTCTTTCGATAATCTCGCTTTTATATATGAACGTGTTTACTATTTAGGCAAGAAAATTGAGTCATGCTATTGAATTATTATGATGAAGTTGTTTTAACTGACCCAGACGAGTTCACTTTTTTTCTGAATATGAAAAAAAAATCTTGATTTTTATTAATACTATTAATAAGTAATTGGAAATCATAACGTGCACGTTATTATCAAAAGCGATAGCAGTGGGAGGTTTTTTAAAAATGTTTAAAGCAAACAGTGTTCATTGTTTCATTTCGTAGCTATTAATTATTTAGCGGTGGATTTTCACGAGAGCGAAGGGATTTTAATTTTTTCCTCGCAATGCGAAAATGTTTCATTTTCAATTACAATTTTTTATTCTTTCCAAAAGATTTATAAAGGTATGGGTTTCCTTTTAAAAGAAAGTGGCCCATATGTCCAAAAATAAGGGTAGTTGCATGAAGTTTAGCTATAGAAAAGACCTAGAGTGCTGCGGGTTGCAGGCATCAGGAGGGATTTCCAAACCTTTAAGGAAAAATCTAAAAAAGAGAGGTCATAAATTGTGCCAGACAAAGTTTGATGAGGCGGCTGTGGGGTTAACTCTACAGAACTGACCTAAGAGTCATTGGAGTTTAGAGACTGTCGACGGTCGAGGCGGGAAGGAAAACTGAGGACGAGTCTTCGATGAGACTTTGGATCAGAAAAGGGATTTCTACCGAGAAAACTATGGAATTTGAGATTGAAGCTCAGAGAGCATGGCAAATACCCAATCGAAGAAAGAACGGCAGCGTAACCTGCAGCAAGAGAATAAGACGCCGGTAAATCTGAGCATGCAACTACGAGCGAGGATGGTACGAAAGCTACGGAAGGAGGAAAATATTTACTACTTCCTTGGTTGTCTTGTTTTTTCTATTCTTCCGTTATGTAATTAATAGTTTTTGGACCTGAATTTGGTGAGATGTCCGCGACACAATGTTTGATGAGATGAAAGTTTTGCTTCTTTTGGAATATTCATAAAATTTCGTTCATTTGCAGCACCAATTTTATCTAGATAATTTACGCATGTCTAAACATTTTAATTTAAGGATTTTCCTTAGCAATTATTACATACAAAAAACGTTTTGTATTTATTTCCAGCATCGACTTTAACGCCATTTAATTTTCTTTAACGATTGTTAATTATTAATAATTTTATTTGTAAATAAAATTCAACACGTTAACAAGTTTTATAAAATTATCAATAATTAGAATTCATTAAATCATTAGTTTTTAATAGTTACCGCATTTAACTCAAAGAATATAGCACTCACGCTATTTAAATTTTTAAAACAAATAAAAAAAAAATTAATTGAAAAATAATAATAAACTACTGGAAAATGATAATAACAAGATAATCAACGGAAAAGTTTCATGAAGGTATATTTTCTGTTTAAGCTAACATCGATCCAGGGATTAGTTCACGGATTCTCCTATAATTTAGTTGCGAAAACATTATCATATTCAAAGGATCAAGGGAATGGGTAAACAGAAATTTCATGCGTAGGGCTTATATAGAAAGATTATTAACATAAGTATTTAAAACGATGTTTGTATAGCAGTACTTCTTGTCTTTATTGCTGTAAATCGTTGAATATGGCTTCGGGCAATGGATTCGTGGAAATGGGAGTTTCATTTCAAAATTTCTCTTTCTTTGAAAGTCTTCCAGAGCTCGTTAAATTAAAATTTTAAAGCTAGGAATATAAGCAGTAGGTGGATATTGTTATAATTTTCACCCATATTATCCCACATGCGGCAAAAGTAATGTACTTATCATGTAAATATCGGTCGTAAATTATTAAAACCTATTCATTAGTTAAAGTTACGGCTGATAACTAACGCTGGTTGGATTTGAACTAATTTGGGTTTGCCCGAAAAAATATGAAACATTAAAAAATTTTGAAATTGACGTCGCAGAAAATTAGATCGAAATGTATGTGGTTTGGCCAAAAATAGTTTTTGAGAGTAAATCAGTCGCTATAATTGTTAAGGTAGGAGGGTTATAGATTCTTCGATGCATGGAAGAAGAGGCGACACGAGAAAGAAATAGAGAAGATGTGGGAATGATTATTGAATGCTGATTGTTTTGCCTCTCAGAGTTGATATGGATTGTTCTGATGTTATGAGACTTTAGGTTAGCTTCTTGAGTCCCTAGCTCTCCGCCACTGTTGAAGAAAACGACATCCAAAATCTTTTCACGAAAAACCTCTTGAATTTAGCCTCCAGCAAAACTCTTGATTAGAAGAACTTTTCTAAACCGGAAAGATAAAAGCAAGTAGAACATGTTGGGATTAGGCCAACACGATCTGGAAAAAACCTTTGAAAATCGCAATTTCACTCCCTATCTACACACCTTTTATAATCGAATAAGGAGAAATTATTTGCAAATAATGTATACATTTCCACATTATTTATACACAAAACATAATAAATCATAACATTTTATTTTGATATCACCCTCTTTCGTTTATTCAAATAAAGCAAACAATACAAAATGGCAAGCTATCATGAGAATAGCTCCCATATTTCCCAACATGCCGCTGTTTCACAGAAACACTCGAAATTCCTAAATCCCTAAAATCGACCTCCATTCCACTCTAATAGAGGCACAACAATCCCAACAACAACAAAAAAAGAAGGCATCCATTCATTTTATCGGAACTGCGTATCTTGCCCCGCAGGTAGTGAAATATTGTTAACATGCCAATAAAAATAAAAGTCAGAGACTGTGTGAGGACAAATGCAATTATTTCAACACCGAGAGGGTCACCTTTTTGTACATGTTACAGGTGCTATACACCACTATCAAATTTAAAAAAATATATATTTAGGCCGGATTTGAAAGATTAACAGTAACCCGTGGAGATCTTCGGCTACGTTAGTTGAAAATAGTAATTATTGGTAAAATGGTAATCTTGGAAGTTAACGTGTCACGAGAAAGATCGTTATTGGACATGCGATGAGTCCATTATATTTTCACACGTTACCGTAACACATAAAAACGAAATCTTCTTCGGATTCTCTTCCTCCTTCTCGTTTTGATTACCCACATCGTTCCTTTGTTCGAATCTTTTTCCTTCTTTTTTTTTGCTTCAACTTTTTTTTATTTTCATCGACTCTTGGGAAAATTCGTAATTGGACTTGTTGCCTTCTTTTCTTTTCTCCGTCGAAACGGGATCGAGTTGAAAGTGTGTGTGTTGCAATGAAGGGCAGAGTCACGTAAAAACGAAGCCCTTGTACACTTATACACGTTGGGATTGGTCAATAACTTTTAAATCAAAACTTTAATTGATCTAAAAATTCGTATCGGATTCGATGATTTCACCTCGGGTTAGGCCGGTAAAGAGATTTATACGTGTTACGTATTAAAAATCTTAATTTCGAATCGAGTGAATGTTGTAATAAAGTTATATGCTTTATCTTGATTTTTTTTTTTAACAAAGTAGGGAGGTTGAATAGCCACCAATAAGCTCTGGGCTAATCACAGGATATTTTTATTTTGAATATCTAGAATTACGCATTTAATCCGCAGTTCGAAGTCTTCATCTAATGTAAACATATACAAAGCTGGCTTAGTGCAAAAAAACTCGATAGGCAAGTTGAATTTTCTCGAATAAGAGCAGGGATGTTTATTCGAGTGGAAAACCGTATTATGGGGTTAAAGCGTCAACTCGGCTTTGTTATACACATACAACAGCCATGTACGTCTATCAAATAGAGGATCATTATTCAAAACAAAGTCTCTTTTGAAAATCGATTCGTTTTAGGCAAAAACAATTGTTCGAGTTTTTTTTATTGTGAATTCGGGCTGCCGATCTTTCCGAAAGTCCGCTGCTGGCTTAGACTTGCCATGTTGCAACTGTAAGCACTGAGTATACTGAAAAATTCAAAAGTCTATGATATACGCTAAATATTTCCTCAAAAATCTTTTCTTCTCTTCAAAATTATGAAAACAAGCTGGAGCTATCGCATCCACTTATTTTTAATATTTCAACTTAAACAAGAGCAGTTTTTCTCACGATAAAAAAATACCGCAATTTTCCACATAAACCACCTTTACAACGGTATTCTTATTATAAAAATATATTAAATAACTTCATTTATTAAAGTTTTATATTGTTTCATGTTTCGAAATTTTCATACCCTCGCCTGAAACGACATTCTACCTCATTTTAGTTCAAGTTCATTTCTGCGCTGTGTAACTTTTTGATGGCAATAAACGGCTCTAAGTGAAGAAAGGCAATCTACTATCATTGTCAAAATTAAATCGTAAAATAGACTCATTAGTATTCATACTATGTTTACTGCGAACTGAAATCATTACTTTTTTTTTTATACGATTAAAGTTTGAAATAATTCAAAACATAACCTGCTACCTCCCAGGTGTTTGTTGTTATTATCATTTACGATTATTTATTAAGCAAAGTCATGAGATCATGGAAAAGGAGGGACCCCTACGTTTATAATTCTCACCTAAATACTTCCTCTTTACAAACGTGATTTATTCTTTCTTTTCGCGTTAATAATTTATTAATTAATAAGGGCACACATTTTTCTCGTTTCCCCCCCCCCCCCCCCCTCTCTCTCTCTCTCTCTCTTGGACTTGATTCCGTTTTTGGATTTCGAAAAGGAGTAATTTGAAAAGTTTTGAAACGGGAGAGATCGTTATATTTAATTTTCTCGTGCTTAATACAATTCTACCGTGATAGCCGCTTGAAATGTCTGGGAGAAACTAATAAACCTAAAGGAAACTTTCATTAAATGCTCCAGTTAATTTTCTCTCGGTGTTTTGGATGAGATGGATTTTTTCTAGGGGTTCGATGTCATTTCTTTTTTTGCTGCCTTTTATGTGGTTTGCGATTTTTTTCAATGCACGTAAAGGTGAAACGAAACGAGAAATTTTGCTTCCGGAGAAATTAGAAGAAAGAAAGAATTTTTTGAGTTGGAAGTCGTTGACAGAAATGAAATTTCTTTTTTGGAAATCGTCCAGGTTGAAAAAGCAAGAATTTTGATTGCAAAAGGAGTAAAAAAGTCGGAGAGGTGCGAAGTTTCCGTTATGCTTACTGAACAGTTGTCCATGTGCCTGAGGCACGGTTGGGATGAGGTCATGAGCATCTTTGACCACCCTGTTATTAACCTTTATCACCGCAAAGAACATTCAAAGGGTTCAGAAGCGTTGCTGTAATTGACTATGGCGCCTGCGTATCACACATTTTAAAAGTTGGGAAGAATCAAAGTTTTTTAAATTCTAGGGACAAAGCTTGTTAGGATGCATCGTGGGCGGAAAGCTGCAGTTTAATCAAGAAGTGGCCCTCTTATCCCAGAAAGGCAACTCTGAACTGAAGAAGGCCGTCACTTTCTTCAATCCAACTCGAACAAAAGAATCATGTTTGATAGGCGTAGTAATAGGCATTTATCCTACAGTCGAGTCGACTAGTCTAGTTTCAGCTCTGCGTATCTGAACATTACCTAAAAAATCTACCCAACAAATAACATTCCCATTACCATTTTAGAACCTTCCTACCAGCATAATTTTTTCTTCCTCTACACCTCATAAAAATATTGTCGATCTGCCTGGAGATTATTCACAATTAAACGATAAATCGTAGACGATTTTATGAAATAAACATTTGATATATTGAATTCTTTGTCATCGCCTCCTTATTAGTCGAATCCAGCCCACCAGACTTCATTTTACTATCGTATGACATTTTTAACGTCATGTCTGAGTTGAATGACTATGTAAGGCCGTTTAACTACCCATTTCCCTTTCTTCAGCATCCCATTAATTTACACTTTTCTGACTTTTCCCGACTTGTTAATTAATTGCCAATATTGAAAACCATAACCCACGTGGGTCAGTCAGTAAAATGACGTCATAATTTTGGCATATATCATAAAAGTACCGTATGCTAATCAGGGTATCTCCCGTCATGGCATCGCCCACTTTTTCAACTCCTAAACATTCACTTTACTTACAAGGTGAACCCCCTATTCAAAAATATGAATCATTCTCCCGAATGAACCTCTCAAACCATGACGCGACAAGTTCTTTTTTTTCCGCTAATGTTTTCCCACACGTCTTAAAGAAAAAGCTCCCTTTGAAAAGAAAACTTCTTTGCTTGATTACGTCGACGCTAAAGCTTTGAAGTTTACGTGATTAGGTTTCTTAAAAGACTGATGTTTCTAAAATCGGTTCCGTGTGAAATTCTAAAGTCATCACCCTCGAAAAGAAAATAAAAGAAAACAAAAAAGCTTGTTTTATCCATCCGGATCAATTATCGTGGACGTGTGAGCGACTTTCAAACGAAAAAACAATCCGCCTTTTCATTTAAAGTGTTCGTTGTGTGTGTGTGTGGATGCTGAGAAAGAAAAAAAAAATCATTGCTAATGTGATGTCATAAGCATACGTAAGAATAGCATAATGGGCAATGATCTGAACTTTGTGTACGTTATGACGACACGTTTTTAAAATAAATCTTTTTCTTTCCCATTCCTTATCACTGGTTATCTTAGCTAAACTGTAGGTAAACGACTTTAGTGCTAATTTGTCGTGTGTGGTATTTCTTGACTCAGCAGGATGTCAGATTTAGGCGTGCACGTGCAGAATTACATACGTAAGGTCGCCACTGTTTTTCAGATTTAAAGGTTTTGGGAATGGAATGAAATAATTTTAAACTTTCCATCAATCCCACATGATCAATAAAGTTATTTAGAATTCCATTTATAGCTTCCCTTTAGCAAATATCGAAATGTATCGCTGGGAATAAAAATTACTTATAAAAGCTGAATGAATCTGTTTTTGTATATTTGTGTTTATTCACGTTTTGACGTTTTATTAGTCAGTACGTGTGATAAACCTTCAGCACTGCTGCGTTTGTATCCACCCTTTCGGATTTGAGCTTAGTCATGTATATATTTATACCTCATCAAGTTAATGTCTCGAATGTCTCGCAGCGATATAATTAGTCCGAAGTTTTGCCTTGCTCGTACTGTCCATGGATAGGTTCTATATGAGTCCAACAACGGAGACCTCTTGTACAGTGAGTTGTGTTCATGAGTGAGTGCAGCAATATGGAAACTACAGTTAAACGCAGCGTCGGTCTGAAAAGCTCAGTAGAAAGCTTGTGTTGGGCTAGTAACTCATATCTAGTTTGCTGAACACTGAGCAAGGAAGGTGCGTTCGAGCGACAGCACAAATTAATCGCTTCGTGAGGAGTGATCTATATAATTATTTAATTAAATTCACCTGACATAGATGACAATAAGCAGCAGCTACTTAGCCAGGCCATGTAGTCAGAGAAAATCTGGCAAATTGGCCTCTTCAAGCGAGAGTGTCTGTCGATGGGCCCCGGTTGACATTTCACGTTTAATTCTAGCAAGAATTGTGAGAGACCTATGTTCAGGAGTGGACGAGGCCGGAAAAAATCCAAGCTGTAGAGCTGAATCGACCGTTATACTCCTAATTGTGAGACGGGGAGTTGACCTATTGAGCTACGGGGCTAACTATGTTTCTATTAACGTCAGAACCGCAAAATCAGATTAGATTCGATTGGCCATTCACAATAACTTTACATTTTACGAACAGTCAAACCTATTCTTGGTCAGTCGACACATTTAAAACACAAAAAGCCTTTTCAAGTTCTAATTAATCTTTCAATCTCTGCATATTTTTTTTCCTCTTACCCTAAATTAGTTTATTGTACAAGGAAATCTAAAAAAAAAAATATTGCATGTGAACTTTTTAATCCAAGTCTAGCAACGTTGAGTGATTTATCAGATTATTAAGTAAAATAGCAAGGAGGGAACGAAAACGAAATAAAACAAGAAAAAAACGCAATAATCTCGAACTTTTCACCCCTAACTGCTAATTAAGGTAGGCGGGAAGGAAAAAAAATCAAACAGGGTTGGAAAATCGTCACTGACAATAATTTATTCAACTCCACAAAAAAAATCATTCAGCTATTTCACAATAATGCCGTTATACGCGTAATAAAAAACCCCATTAGCACTGCAACTATAATTCGAAAGGAGTTTTTTTTTTCGTTTTAAAACTCTTGTTACTCCGTCATACTGACCCCTCGTAACAAACATGAATTTTTACAGCTTTAGTTTGATGGATGTTGTTAAAAACTAAACCAGTCCGTACCTGTCCCAGGTAAAAAATAAAAATAATTAAGGGCAGTTCTATTTCGGTATTTTTTTTTCACCAGGGTGAGACTTGTCCTCGGACCACAATGCATTGGTATTCCTTTTGATCTACCGGTATGATGGTGGCATACCTAGAATTTTAATTTTTTCTCTACCTAGAAATTCCGGGCGGGATCGTTTAAAAAGATACGGATCGTAATGATTAAGGAGTACTCGCCGATTTTTTTCGAAGAAACCTTATAAGTGTTTTCCGCACACAAATTTCGATAGAGTAATTTTTTAAATGACAATGTAAATAAAAATGCAAAAAAAAAAAGACAACAACACGTAGCTACTTAGTTAAGAATGTCACGACCCCGGGCACCCCGATCATGTTAGTAGAACTAACAGAAATGCAATTTGTAGAGATAAAGATCTTGAATGGTCCAGTCTCTTTAGAGCGTCGTGCTACTATTAACCGTTAAGGCCAAACAAATCTACGTTTTATTACTCAAATCGTGTGATTAGATTCGAAATATAAAATCATGGTCGCTTTAGGAGAACAGCGTAGGACAATTATATACAATTTGATAAAAAATACAAATAAACACCTTCGTGGGCACCTTAATAGTCAACTGTCACTGATTCATTTTCATACGGTGTATAATATTCTCATGTGAATCGGTAAAATGACGTCACTTACCTGATGTCTTATTAATTTGAATTTTTTTTTTAAAGTTCACGGGGTGTATGAAAACGCTGCATTGTTCGTTAGGTGTAAGTGTAATATGTTAACTGACGAGTGAGAATGACGACGTTATTAGCCTGGTGATAAATTAGTTTTTAAAAACCTAAAAAGTCGTTTATTTTTGTGCCTCATGCTGTGAAATAGGATGTCACATCGTTTGAGCATAAATTTAAGGGGCATTCTCGTATGGTCAAGTAATAAGGTCGGGATGTTGTGTTGGACACTCGGACAGAGGAAAAGTGTGATAGTTTTAGATTTGTTTGATCAATAGACTTTTGCGGGATCGAAAGTGATATTTGAGATTCTTGAAAAGGTCAATGGCCACTTTGTATGTTTTCTTGATTTTGAAATCTTGGCACGATTAATGGATGTTGTATGGGGCGCTGCTGAGCTTAAATGGCGACGGGTTGTCAATGTGGCAAGGCAAAACCAGAAGAATGTTTTGAAAATTACAGGGAAGACTGCAAAAAAGGAGACTCAATGGTATAATTAGAACCGCAGGAAGGGACTGATCCCGAAGAGCGAAAGAGGGAAAATCCCATGTCCAGAAGTGGATAGAAAAAGGCCGAAGAAAAACTTTCTCATCCTGTAGTTGACGGTTGTTTTTCCGATAGCTTCAACGTTCTACTAACTGAAGAATTGATATATAAATGACATTCCCACTATCCTGTAATTTATCCATCTGTCGTAAACTGATCATTGGCCAAAGAGGTTATATCTTCTGCATCCTCAAGAACTAATCATAGTATTCGAGAGAAAAGCGGCATGAATATAATTCTTGAAAAGGACCTGGACTCGTTCAATTATAAGATTATGGCACATACAACTATACAATATACAATTCTGACCTAGACCAGGAAGTACATAAACATTCCTGACTGCAACTTTACCATCGGCAAACCATAAAACAAGACCAGATGATCAAACTCTGAATCTTCAAATTCAGTGCCAAGGTCATCATATCATATAAATAAAAAAACATCTTAAATAGTGAGTAAGAGAAATTGCTATCAACCTTTGACACCAGTACCATTAAAATAAAAACACGATATTTCGCAATCGCGAGCTCTTAGCCACGATTCCCTCAGCGAGATATCCATAAAAAAATCATCTTATAAACCCCACGACGTTCTATCCTTTAAAAAGGAAAAAATCCCCGTCGTAACATCCACCTGTAAAAGGTAATTATTAAACGCTCAAGGAAAACAACAGGGACATCCGACCTAAAAAAATTCTCTCATACATTTTTAAATTTTAAAAAGAAGAAAATAAAGCCGAAAAAGGAAGAAATGTGGATTATTAAGATAGCGAGAAAACTCCGGGATGGAATGAAGTTAGTAAGGAAGTAAAGAAAAAAAGGAAAGCAAAGAAGGTTTCTTATCTGGATCTTCCTTTTCTTTTGTTACATTTCTCACATTCAAGGTAATTAAAATCCTGAGATGTAATTTATGTTCTACGCCGAATACTTATTTATCTCTCCTTTTTTTTTTTTTTTTTTTTTCAAAAAAAGTTACTTCATTTAATTAATTATCATTATTTTATAAAAATTAAAATCTTATTTTATTTTTTGTGATCTTAGGGATTTAAGGATATCTTTTTCAGTGGCCGTATTCGATTACCATGTGTCCGTGACTTCTGTGCACGTGTTGGTATGGTGTCTTGATTGTAATCAAGGATGATGTGGGTAGTTTAACACCAGTTTCAAAAGGCTGGAGCATGAGGGCCGGTCTAGAAAGATGAAGATACTAATACTACTGGCCCATTTTTCACAGGAAAAGACACGTCTGATCTAATGTTTCAATCTAATAAAATAACACAATGAATGCTGCCTAGCATGCATCATGAGTTGAAGGGTTTTAATTTTTTGAGGGGGATCTCTCTGCCTCTAAAATAGCTTTCGCAACTAAATACAAATATGCTTGAGTCTGCAAAAAACTATTGGCTTGTCTGGACACTTTACACGGTTACTGGCTTAGTTTAAGCTGATTAAAAACTACCAGTCATCTCTAATCACAAAACATTAACTGCAAAGTACACATTAGCCAATAATCGAATGTGAAGAAGCTTCAAACAAAAAAAAATTAGGACACATTACTTCTAATTCCACAACTACTTCATTTTATTGTCCTTATCTAATAGCCATCACCATTTACGTTCTTTAACGTTCAATTACAGCTTCAAAAAAAAATCATAATCGCCAAAGCCTAAAATGGTTTCCACATTACATCCAAGTTCAAACCGAAAACCATAAAAGGAGAAAACGACTAAGAATTCACATAAAATCAAGTTAAAGATGAAATATAAGGCATGGTGGCGATATTGTTGGTATATACCATCACAGGTTGAGTCACGGGAGTCGTTGTACTTGTGCAATCCTATTAAAAAAATAAATGTGAGAAATCAATAAAACGGATTTAAATCGGGGTAGGAAAATTTAGGGCGTTGAGCTGTTTCAAATCGAAAATGTACGCCCTGCCTACATCCAGTAAATTATACATCAGCCCCATTATGAAGAGTAAAGATACCTGCCGGCTACCTGGTGTAATTTCACGCCTGATTTTGAGATATGCTCCGAAGATGACTCAGCAGTCGTCGGCCATCTCTAACTCTTTGTTCTGATCCTTTTTGTCTTGTGACAACGTCCCATAAAGAGTCAATTCTCTTTATTTCCTTTAATCCGGGAGAATGGAAAGGTATCGAAATTCATGAGAACTTTCTTCGGATGTAAGGAAAAAAAATTATTTATAATTAAGGAGAGATCTTTCATGTCATAAAGTCAAAATACTCCAACAAAAGAACATGAAAAAAATATGTATGAATGAATCAATCGTTAGGTGTGGTATCGTGGTAGGCTCCGGATTTTTTTTTTTTTTTCGGTGGGAAGACGCTAACGTAGGCTAAAATAATGTTTATATATCATTTTATGAAGCATCTGGTTTTCCCTTTAGGAAACTCCATCCCCCTCGCTTTTTTTTATTATCTACTTTCTAAGTTGGTCTTCAATCACTGAGAATTTGTGACATTGCTATGTATTATGTAACGCGAAGGAGCAAGAATTTTTTTTTTATGTTCCAGCCCCGTTTTGGATAAATTGGTTTTGATAGATATGTAGGATAAAATTTTATCTGAAATATGAAGCAAGTAAAATATCAATGATTAGTTAATGGGAGCTACATGTCCATTTTATTAATATCCCTGATAATGTTTCAACTTTGGGTATTGAGGAAGATATTTATATCAGATGGTAATCAAGGATTTAATGTCCATTATATTTGGCTTGCAGAATAAGTTTTCCTTCTTTGGTTGCAGTTGAAAAGTATTAGTGTCTTACTGTCTTATGATCTAAAATTTAAAGTTCAGACTTGATTCATATACTTTGGGCGTCATTTTAAACTTTTCTGTGGTAGAGTTCAAGATCCAAGCTTTCTTTTCTTAGAACATGAGCGGTATTCACCTGAGGCAGCCAGACTAGCCACTACTGATAAATGTAATTAAAGACACTGAAGAGCTGCTTTGGCAATCGGTTGGCCATGTTTTCAGGCAGGATAAGGAGCCCTGGACGTTGAAATTAACAAAATCGAGATCGCGGGTATCGACGGGGAAGACCGCAAAAAAGATGGCTTGACGATATTGTTATAAGTGCAGGAAGGGGATGGAACGACATGGAAGAAATCGGGAAAAGCTTGTGTCCAGGAGTGGATAGAAAAATACCAAAGAAAGCAATAGTTTGTTACTTATACCAGTTTTTTCACCAAGATTGCTATTGCAAAAATTTAACCTCTTAAAAACCCTCATTGTGGCATCCATTGTTTCTCTACCACAAAACATCTTTAAACTAATTTACCCATTGCAACAGCCCCTAATTACACACTCACGAAAAACAAGTTATCTTCATTCACAAAATCACCCAACGGAAACACAAAAACAGACATATACGATTCAGGTATTTAACAAGGGATTTTAAATATCACGTTACAAAGGAAACCAAAATAAGTAAGTCACACGATATATTACAAATTCAACTTGTACAGCTCGCAGTTCGTTTTCCAATTACGGTTCCTGTAATTTTTTCGCAGTTATATGCATTTTATTCACACATCAACTTTTTTTTTATTAAAAAAAAAAATTCGCACGTCTCGTATTACAATCAACTTTGCATTCACGATCTCGTGTTCGCTTATTCGCCCATAAGGCATGATGCTCGGCCCCGCTACGCAACAATTTTTTGATATCATTGTAATTTTCACGAGAAAAAAAAATTTGCATAGATAACCTTGTTTCGACATGAAAGCATCTTAACGAATTCCAAACATATTTCACGCTTAGACGCACAATGAACTCGTACACAATTAAAACTGGAAAAGGGATTATCCAACGAATCTGATGGAAAAGGATATTAATCCACGTTGGTGGAATTCAAAAACCGCAGAGCTCTTCGATTTTCCCAAGGATTGAGCTCACCTCGGACGGATCCCTTTCTACCTATTGTTAAAACCGTTTATTCAATCGATTTTTGAGAAAACGCGGACTGACAACCGAAGCTTTTGTAAAAGTCGAAAACTTAAATATTTATGTACCTAAAATAAAAGCCTGTCCTAACTTTTCCCATTTCCGAATTGAAATAGGATACGGATAGGAAACACATGACGTCACGTATTTATCAATGGGAATATATTCAAAGTGAAATACCACATCCCCATGTCTGTGGCATTCTCAGAAAACCAATCCTATTTTCTTCCTTTTATATTGCGCATTATGTTACTATTATTGATTTTTTTTCCCGCCATAAACGGATATCTTTACATCGAATCCAATTTGTAGTCTAAACTAAACTTGATAAGCGCAATAATGGCGCCTGATTTCTCTCCTAACTAAACGTTTTTGATTGATAGGCCTTATATAACTTTTGTGAAAAAAAAAATATAAAACTGGATATACCTTTTGTTGTTAAGAAAAATTTTTACAGTTTTGAACAATTAGCAACGGAATGTAAAGAGATCATGGCGCCAAGACGATTAAAGATTACTTAGGCATCAGTTAACCTAAGGTGCACTCGTTGATATTTATTAACCATGAGGTTGACACTTAAAAGCGGAGAATTATAAAAATTAAGTTATATTAATCCGGGAACTGATATTACATGATTTTCGACTAGACCAGCCTCAGGGTAAAACTTATCGTAAAGGACAAATGCCGCTTCATTTTGCCCTAGATACATTTGACACGTGATAATGGACTCTGGTAATAGCGTAACTGATACATCTGGCATTGGTTAAATAATATAAAAGCAACGATTTTTTTTTTTTTTTTCGGGGTTTTAAAAATGTGCAAGTTCGAATCTTGTTCACTTCATGGTGGATAAACTTATAATCAAATCCTAAAGTATTTTAATAACGATTATTAAGGTAAATAGTACCTTGTGGTATTAGTTCATTGTGCCATCCTGGAAATTATGCTGGTGGATTATTTGATTAGATGGGAGATGATAGTGTTTATGTTGTGCCGTATTCAAAATGAATTTTATTTGTAAATATATAGGAAATATGTGGCATTCGGGAGAATTTAACCGTTACGAATCATTTGACAATATTTGCAATATAAACATGCCCGTTTGATAAGTTATCATTTCACGGATGATGGGTGTTTTAAATGCTTCTATGGCGCCTGATTTTTAATTTATCGATTGAACTCGGGGTTATGATTTAGCGAGAGTTGCAATTTTTTTCAGGGGAAATGATTTCATCAGTTGAAATGAAAAGAGATAGTACATTGCTTCAGGCGCCAGCAATGTAATGCACGACAAATACTTTTTGTCTGGAAGGAGGATCTAGTTATTTTTCAATAACGGTTTTGATGAAATGGCGAAACTGAAAGTGTATATAACTAGAAAAGTGCGCATTACATTGTGAGCCTTTGCTGCAGAGCTGCGGTTGCCAGGCAAGACCAGGGGCTGTGGGCAGGAACAGCGAGATGAGTACAATGGAGACCATGACTATGTGGGAGAAGAACAGGAATATTTAAAAAACGATAGCTCTACGGGAAGCTGAGAGCTGAATAAAATGAACTGCATGCAAAATATTGGAAGAGGCCAGTGTCCAAAAGTGGATGTAGAAAGGACTGAGGACTGCACAGAGGAACCATGCTATATTAGTCTGCGAGATTTTTACCATGTGTAGAAAAAAATATCCGCGACAGTGGAAACTTTTGAAAAAGTTTACATTACTTTTTCTGCTGATAAGACCTAGTTTCTTCTCGAGCCGCATATATAACTTCGCTTTATTAGATTGAATGCTCTGAAATAGCAGCCCGCCTTTGGGAAATTTCGAATTATAAAAGCGAGGGAAATCAATATCGTATAGGGTGCGCCTAAAACTTCTCGTCTTCACTTTCTCCATTTTCCTTTAAAGAACTAAAAAGCCTAACGCTGAAAATAACTCACCTCGAAAAAAAAAAGGAAGTTCGGTAATGGCAAAAGTGCAACGAATACTCATGTAAAATCATTCGGGTATGTAGCGTGACGTCGAAACAGGTTACAAAATTTTAAAAATGACCGGATGTTTCAAAAAGAGGATCTTTTCGAAAAAAAAATTAAGGTTGCTCACTTTAAAAATTATTGAAAAAATGTAAGACTTTTGCTAAGTTCAATTTTTTTCACTTTTAAAAAAATGGTGTTATTAAAAAAAAAGGTATAGGAAAAAGGCCCATTTATCTTTTTTATAAAACTATTATTCTGTATGATTAATGTTGATTCATGGAGAGGCGGCTGGAAGCGTCACGGTCTTTTTTTTTCAAGAGCGGGAAAAAATTTTCCTCAAAAAAAAAAAAACACCCAATATGTTTCACCCTGTTGAATTTACATAATCTTCGTGATACTCGTATTTAATTGCAATCTTTTTTTCTCTTAAAATGAAAGATAAGTATCTAGGGTTAGCTGTTGCCTGTTGATATTCGTGGGAGAATGTCGGGCTCTTGTGGCTTTGCGTGGATGATTTTCTTGTTATTTAGTCTTGCTTGAGCGATTTTCACATTTCTCTCCCGTTTTGACGGGAAATGCCTACGAGGGGGGTGCTTGTGTACACCGTCTTTGCTTTCAAATACAATTCCATTCTAAGGTAATTTTCCCTCCCTTTAAGTTAATTAACCGTATTTTCAACTATTTATGTGCATTGTTCCATGATAATTAACAATATGGTCTCGCGGCTGGACGGAAGGAAACGGATTTTTTTCTTTGAATAGGGTCAAGAACTGAGAATCTGTAAAATCGAACGCTTTAAAAAAATTGATTTATGGGTGTTAAGACAAAGAATAAAAGAACGGCGAAGACAAAAGAACTTCCTATCCTAACGGTCAGGAATAAAGATGAGTCAACAATTGATAAAAGAAGATGAGAGTTTCAAACGAAATCATTTGTTATTGGGTTCAGCCACTTGACAATTTTTTTAAGGATCGGATGATGTCTGTCCCTTTCTTTTGGGTGCCAATCAAAATAGATCTTGACTCTGCGGGTGTTATTGAAGAGAGACATTTGAATAATATTAGGCCTGGTTTATATTTACATGAGCAACATCCACAATTGCACTCATCATGTTTTGTTAACAACTACTGGGCAATATGTTTCGATTTGCTTACTGACAGTGAGAAGAGGGATCATTTAATGCGGTTAAGTTGAAGCATATCAAAAGTAGCGGGATAAACGATGACTTTGTTAAGAATAACTGCTGCATGAATTACATAGAGCAGCCGATGAGTTTCAGGGGTGGGAGAGAGGATCTCTGTCAGAGGTGGACTTACCCTCAACCATTATGAGTCTGGGATCTGCCCCCTTGCTGAGAGCATCAAAGGCCTTTAGCAAGAAAAAAGCTCTTGAACACTTGATCTTGTGAGCATGCTTGGACCTGCAACCTCTTCAGCGAACTTATTTAAAGCTTATTCTGGGCTGCTACAAGAACTGAGTCACAAACACAGAAGAGCTATGATGGAAAAAGATGGCAAGAACCATTCAAAGGCTAAGCTTAACTCCTGACAATTGGACGAGCCATTTTAAAAATTTCCTTCTCTCATCAAGACTAATTGCACCTAAGAAATAAATGATCTTGAACTATTAAAATATCCTGCACAGAAAAAAAAAGCCTTGAACTCATCAGGAAGAGCAAACAAAGATTATCTGATACAAAAATGGAAAAAATCGTTCGGTCCAGTGCTTTCTTTCGCTTTAAAATATTCCACATTGTTTGTGCAACTATTTTTTGTTTTCGTCAGATAATTACTAGCATCCAGACATGAAGAGCTATTATAAATAAAGTTATTTTTTTCAATAATTACTATTAGGAACAAATAATTATAGCCGTTGTTATAACAAAACGCAAAAAATTTAAATCAAAAAGGATATAATACTTTCTTTTTCCAGATAAATTACGTTATTATTGTGCTTTGAACGCGAGCATGGCCTTCCATCCAAGCTCTTCCTTTCTTTTTTTTTCCTAAATGACTAAGCACTTCATACCCTGTAATAACTTAAACGAGATACAGCTGGAAAATAAAACTTTAGAAACATAAAATTTATTTTACCGGAGTGCAGTTAAAACGTAAAATATAGCATGGAAAACACATATTATACTATGTTGACCACATGACGTTTACCTGGTGCACATTCCAAACGGTTTAGGTGCACAAACGGCACGTTTTGTATGTTCAAAATTTTTTTCTAATATATATTTCTTACACCCTGTAGCGCTAAAAAAATCACGATCGGATTAAGTAGGAGTCATTAGGTCATTGTTAAAGAAAATGAATCAAACAATAAAGCTGTGATTGATACGCGGGAGAAGAACTGATAAAGATAATTAAAGTAAACAATTTTCGTGTTGTAGGGAATGCAGTTTTTTGTGTGGTTTATTTTTTAAGGTTTGAAAATCGTGCCAGGATCTTTTTAAAGAGGTCGTTTGAAAAAAAATTATTCTTAGTGCGGTTTAGATCATTTTCTGAACTATTGTTGGGCCAAGTACTTTCAGCTCGTAGCTCTGCCAGGTGAAGGATCCTGTGTTTTCCCTATACTAGCAAGCAAAAGTTGAACAGTTGAAGTCAGTTAGAAACCCTAACGCTGAAGAATTATTTATGCTAGTTGTATGGCAATCTATGAGCCATACAGATGCAATCAGAGCTGACTAGCTATCAGGCCGCTGAGATAATGAGCTAAGACTACTGAAATCTTCTATGTTGCCCGATAAGTGGCGGCTTCAACAGACTTCCCATGTGAAGAGGGTATAAGGGGTCAAAAAAGCTTGAGATGAGCTGGCTGGTCAGAAAGGGTCCAGTAAACCTATTCTATGCCAGTTAGACTGCTAAGCTAATCCCACAGGTCAGGTCTGAGGTAAGCTCAGGCAAAAATTTAAGTTTCCTTTTTCTCCTTTTGCAATCGATTAGACCCCTAAGCGCACTTGTAATGCTACTGTCCCCTTATTTCATTGCCCAGTTTTTGATAGCCAAATCACCGGATGCAATTTTCACACATCTACGAATTTTTATATCTTTTTTCCGGCCAATGTGAGGTCTTGCACATTTTTAACAGTTTATCGTACGTGTGGGTGGGCCTAAGCCATCCAAATGTGTTTAATAAATCCGCATCTTAATTTATTAATCATATTTACATCAAGAAAACCACGAACAAGCATTATCTACCAGATAATGCCCGTAAAATTAATTTTATGATTTTATTACATTATCCTACACTTATTGGTTCGAGTTTTATCATCTTTTTTTTTTTAATACTAATGTTTAAATTAATAAAGTATTAATAGATCCGGAGATAATAGATACTCTAAATTCGTCTCCTCTGAACTAATTACACGTTTACCTTCAAAAAATTATTAAAACATGTTTTTCATCTTAACCAACCAAAAATATTCAAACAAAGAAATATTTTTTTTTTTTTTAATTTAAATCGGATAAAGTAGTACTATCAGTTTTTTTTGATAAAATTCTTTCTGCCTTTGCACCTCTCTCTCTCTGTGATAGCTCAAATGTTTTCTTTATCCGTTAAATAAATATAAACGATTTGGCGTATGAGAATGCAAACAAACCCGACACTCACGAATTATTTTGCGGATTTAAAAATAGCGCTTGTTAAGAAAGAGATACAAGCATCAAAGACCATTATATCCTATCATTCACCTTTTGAATACGGAATGATGTTCACGATCACGATGGAATCCATTTAATGTTGAGGATCCATCGAATTTTATTTGTTGCTATCGCTTTGGAAGCAGTGGCGGAGTGAAACAGTTTAGATTATTTTGGCTAAATCCGCATAGCAGAGAAAATGGTTAGAAGCTTCTAACTAAGCCCATTAAAAATGTATCAAGATTAAGGTAAAACCCCTTAAAGAAATCTAGGACAGTCAAAGACCCATCGGGCTTGCGATTTAGACCAGCCAAATTTTCCATCTAAAAACTGCAGCCCTCAACGTTTAAAAGGTTAATCCGCCATTGGAGGATTAATAATTTAATCGGGCGTTATGAGGAAAAGCTGAGCCTAACAAAAAAGGGAATATTATTACTTAATGGAAAAGAAGAGAATAAACAAGAAACGGAAATGAAGGAAAGTTTTCCGGTTTTTTACTGTTTTGAAACATTTGAAATTAAAATTAAGGGAACGATGGGTAATTTTTTAAAAAGGTTTTTTTGATCTCGATTCTGGTTTTTTTTTATTGATAAGAAAATCAATCTATCTGAGATTTTATTGGTTATAAAATGAAAGTTCAAATGATAATCTTGTTTTTTAAAGGAGAAGATGAAAAAAATCATCCTAATTATTTATACGATGTGCCGGGTGGGGCATCGAAGATTAACCTTCATATGCCATTTAAATACACGCAAATATATGGGCCTCGACTAGCTAATCCTACCAGTTGTTCCAGTTATAAGGCTGAAAGTTTGGATGACTCATTCATTCACTCATTTTCATATGTCCTTTAAACGGGATTATTCGGCGATTGTTTTACTTTAAGCTCACATCAAACTTGTAGAATATCTAAACATAATAATGATTTGCACAGTTAATTTGCCGGTGGATGAAGATGTCTGTTTTAACAGCTCCTAAACCTGTTAACGGCCTAGTCCCTAAAACCGAAGCCTTTAGTCTGGCAAGAGGCCCAAACTGAATTTTCCAGAATACCTCAGACTTGAGCTAGTCCAGGAGATACATATTTTCCTAGATCTGCCCCTGAAATAGAGCCCTTATCATTTATAGGGCCAGGCTGTTACCGATTGTGCCACTTTTCCGTTCGCAGTTAAATTATTTTACCGAAATAAAGATTTAAATAAGCTAATACCGAGTGAAATCAGGCACTTGAGCATTTTCAATCGACTCAGTTACCGGTACTAAAATGCAGAAAGAATCATTTAAACCTTATAAAAAATTTTATGCATCTTTTCACTTTATTTTACAAATCATTTGATCAAACTGAAGCCGGGTACGGTACTTTATCTCCGTTCTACCTTTACATTATTATTATTTTTAATATCCACGATAAGAAAAAAAAAAGGATACCCACAAGACATTTCAAAGAATTCGACCAAATAGATTTTCATATCGGATATTTCTTTGACTGTATTATATATTTTTAACGCCCCGCCTTTTTTACGCTTTCCGTTAACGCCATCTCTAAATCGCATCATTTAAAAAAATCGAGTAAGAATAAAAGCTTGGTGCATTTAAAAAAAAAAATACAAGAAACAACGCCCGAAGGATTTTAACCGTAATGAACGAAAAAGATTGGAGATGAATTTTTTTCTCGTTCCTTTTTTTTTTTTTTTTTTTTTTAATATCTCAGCATGAGTTTAATTTTTTGCTTCACTAAAAGTGAATAATTATCAAGCTTAGGTTTGTAAAACCGAGTATAATCAATTTGGATTCTGAAATGCATTGTTTTGTAACGAGGTCGAAACGAAAGTTTGGAATCCGTCCGGGACCGTTTGCATTGGACGGTATGGTTTATAAAACAATTTAGGAAGTTTGTTCAAGATGATCGATCATCGTTACAATAAAGCGTGAATCGGATTTGGAAGTTTACCGAAGGATAACGAATTAGGAGTGTTGAATATAAAGTCGCATTTATTACAAATGGTATTTGCTGCTGATCGGTTCACGTGGTTTGAAGCCGTACAGCTTTCCATCGAACTGGTTCCTTGGTTCTTGGCTACTTAGCCAATTGAAGGCTAGAAGAGGTTGTTCGACTTTGAAAATAAAGTGTTGCGCAGAATTACTGACCCGAAGAGAGAATCGGTGATTGAATATTTGAGAATCCGCTCTAGTGAAAAGATCTGGAAGCTTAATAGGCAGCCTCTGATCACCCGCGTGATCAAGGCACCCAGATTTCATGGGTAGGGCGTGTAGCGCAGACGCCCTGTCGTGGATTCTAAGGCAGAGATACTGGATGGACGTTTTGCAAGTCAAACTTTTTGGGGAAGGGAATATATCTAGGAATTAGGATCAGTTAATAGTCTCCCAACTGAGGGTCAGGATAGTGTTCTTAGGAGAAGAATCTGTGATGTAATAATAAGGCTTCAAGCCCTGTGAATATGCTGAAGATAGATAAGCTGTCCTTCTCCCCCAATCCCTCAAACTATTCTACAATTACGAATCCCATCTCAGAAAAACTCGAATGAATTTATTTCTTTCTAATTGATTTTTTACAAAATGTCTAATTATGTCTTTTGATGAAATGAATGAGGTAATAAAAAGGAAATTAATTTAAGATATTACGCCGAAGAAAAATCATCATTTAAACTTTTTGTAAAATATTTCTTTTTCGCTTGTCGACTACATCTATAAATTTTCAAAAAGTCACCGATAACTGCTTTTTCTTTCGCAAGACTTCGTTTATTAAAAAAAATAAATATAAAAAATACATTCCCGTGAAAAGAATTCGAAAAATACATCCATATCTACAATTGCTCAAGGCGTAAAAAGATATCTCTATGCACAAGAAGATGGGGCGAAGAATTGAAAATCAATGAAGAGAGAAAGCACGTTTATATGTTTATATTCGAAAAAAAAAAGAATAAAAGAAGAAAACGCGCAAACGTTATTTATTAAATATTTAACGTAAAATAATTTGACATTTATTTCTGGAAACGGCGACATTTCTACCGTAAATGGGAATAGAACTTGTTTTCTGAAATCTACAAACAAGATAAGGAAAATATCTACCAATATTTTACACTAATTTCAATTAGATGCGATTTAAATCAAGAAATAAAGTAGCATGAATCACCCGGTTAAAAAAGCCATGAATGACTATAATGTAACCAAGGATGACCTTTAGCCTGGTTTCGGGCTGGAAATCAAGGGAACTTGTATGGCCACTATTCGATGAAAATGTCATGAACACGAACGGAAAGCTGAAGACATTCAATTAATCGAAGCCAATTAACTTTTTGTATTAATGCAATATGTGAACGCAATTGAAAAACATCAGATGAAAGTGAAGAAAATCTTTTATTTTATTTTTTGCTTTTCATTACTTGATATAATGGCCAACCTTATCAAATTGGAATGACAAGTGGTAATGTTGTAACTTATAGCGAGAGATCCGTAGGAGGTCATTTCCATCACTTGGATACGAGCGTTGCATAAAATCAATTTATATCAATTTGAAAATTATTCCGAAGTACATCTGAATAATGCAGTAGGACATTAGAATTATTTCTTATGGTGAATAATTAGGTCAAGAACGCGAACCTTCAAGTTTTTTCTCTTAAGTGAAAAGGTTGATCACGACTGTAATAAATATTGGTTTCTTGTCGTTGGGTAAAGTCCATTTAGAATTTATTAAGGTGGATTGTGAATAAGAATATATTTATTTTGAAGCATGATAAGAAAGATTATATTCCTATTTTGCAAGAGAAGCGGTTACAGCTTGAAAGCATGAGAAAGATGCAGCTGGCAGGGAAGGACGGAGTTTCTGAGTAAGTTGGAGGACACGGGTCCAGGAAGCCTAGGTACACAGGCTTCAATAAGCAGGTCGTGGTGCTCGTACTTCGACGTTAAAGATGGTAAGGCAAGTTTTGAAACAGCCTCGAAGAAGGCCGCGGCTTCGTTGGGGGAGGCAATGTGTCTTCAGAAGAGCATCGTTTGGCCGGCGAGTTGGCCACCTCCTTGGATAGAACCATTTGGAAGGCATCTGTGGTGCGAAAATAAAGCTTCAAGCCCTGTAAGTTGCTGTAATGGCTCAGTCTGGGTCCATTTGAACTTTAAAATTCAGCATTAGAGCATCGTCTACTACTAAATTGAAAAAACTTTAAAATCCATGATTTTAAGGAAACTACTTCAACACGGGGGAAACATGAAAGGGATTCACGCTTGGAATCCCTACGCACATGCACTTCGACAATACCTTAAATCTGAACTTATTTCTCATAGTACAGTTTCGACCTCCTACCACCTATCATGTGGGATAATTTTTTCTTAAAAAAAATCAATAAAAAAACCGAACTGTCTGCCCTTTCTTCTCTTGATTAAATACAAAATCGTCAACATTATTTATATAAAAATAATGTTAATTCAACATTTTATTATTCAAGATTCTCCAAGATATTAAAATCGATACTTTATAGCTAGCCCCTCACCTCGTATCTTATTACTTCTCAGAAGGTAGCTTAGGGGTTGTACGGGTCTGAAAGCCACTCCCGGACTAGACCCAAGGCGCCATAACATGAGCGTTGTCTTTGCGGTTACGTTACCTATCCACGTTATGTCATTCTAATCGAATTCACCATCATCATCGAATAATTCTGCTGAAAAGGTCGTTTGCCTTCTCTTTTTCTTGCCTCATAAAAACTTGGGCCGGTTTTAAAAATGGATCATCTTAAATCATCCCGCACCTTTCGAGATTTGTCTTGTCGAGATTTGTCTTTTCCGTTATAAAAATGGCTATACAAGACAAGCCTAATACAGATCGGTTATAGATATCGCTTGTCTTCGTGATTTAAAGTTAGCCTCAATGATCGTATTGTTGAACGTGTCGCTTCAACGAATCAAGGTAATCAAGTCACGTTTTTGAAATGATACCATTATGATGCACATTCTCACATCATAATATCCATTTTCGAATGGCAATTTTCATCGGGTGCGATAGTTTTCAAATTGTCCCCATGCATGCGGTGCTCACATACCCATCACCCTTTTTTCTGTGAGCAAGATAATTGACGTCATTTAAGAGTTAATTAATCGTGACGTCAAAACATTTCATTCATATGGTTTATGGGATTAAATTGGGAAGTTTAGGGTTTATTAATTACATGTTTATTGGTGCTTATTGATTTGCGTTATGTCGCGTCTAGTATAGTTTAATGCGTAATGTTATGCGTTCTCCCTTTCGAATGTTACGGTTAATGCCTAAATTTATAGTGTGTTACAACTGTTGAAAACGCTTAGCAACCACGGGGTTTTATCGACGAAACTTAAACCGAAGATCCACCGGAAAAAGGGTCTGACAACTGCCACGAAAAGTCACGGTCCCCAATTAAATCCTATAATAAGATTGTTTTAGAAGTTACGCAATGTCAGCCCCTTTTAACTTTTGATGGTTGAGGATATTTGGATTTGAAGGGGGTGGGTTGTGAATACGGTTTTTGGGAAAAGAAGATGCTTATACGAAAAGAAAATTTTTTAAATAAGTTTTGTTTTTGTCAGCAATTTTGATATTGAGATAGAAAATGTTTGAAGATAGTTTTTCCATCGTTTTATTTTTTTCGGGCCTTTTTTCGAAAAGATTGTTGTAAGGTAAAAGAACGCAGCTCTAGTGATTGTCCACTGCACATAACAAGATAGAAACATCGTTCTTCAGTCGTGATAAAGCCAGTAGTCTTATCAGTAATGGCTTAAAGCTAAATATGATATTAAGGGGCTTGGCTGAGGACCAGGGAGTGATATGAATAGCAGACATACAAGAAGTTCCGCAAATCGTCTTTAGATGTCACTTGCGGCAGCCATTTTTGGAATACGCCATAGAAAGCAGTGAAGGCTTTCAAAAATGCGCTTATAGGCCACTGTTTTAGCGACCCAAACGCTTGGTGTACAAAATCTTGTGACAGATCAATACTTTAAAGAAGAAACTAAAAAAGGTCTTGAGGCAGGGGCATAAAACTATCACGGTTTCACCTCCTAAGCCCTTCATCGTAAATATCGCGGATAAAGCCGTTAGGTTATCCGATACTTCTTACATCGTAATCAATTGATCTCGGTTTTAGTCTAGAATATTAAGATGTCATCCACGACATATTTCTTTTCAGATTTAGGTTCGAATTCCACAAAAACCACAGTCTCATTCGTTTCATTGACATATAACTTCCAAGTTTCTTGATCGAAATCTTACCGGATTTCTAAACCTGAAATCCTTTCCGCATTTTTAAAGTAAAAAATATTCTTTCAATTGATTAATCGAGTGAAACGTCCAGATTAAAAATCGCTCGATCGATAAATCACAATAGAACCCGGCATAGATGATAGAAGAAATTATCATCTCTACCTGAATCTATCGAAGGAATATTTTTAACTTTTTTCGATGTAATTAAGCGTTATTAATTTTGCGAAAATTGACGTCTAAATTTGTGGAAAAATAAAATTAATAGACTTATTTATCATATGGTCTCCGAAGGTTTTAATCTTACAACATCATTTAAGGAACGTTTCAACGATTACAAAATTAGAAGACTCTGACTGAGCTAATACCGACCATTGCAGAATTTACAGAAGCAGCTTTTGGTCACAAAAGCTTAGCTAAGAATTTTTAAGCCCAGGCATGATGTTCAAGCTCTTCAGATTTGCCACCCGTATTTTCAAACACTAGCGGGCTAGTCTTTGCTCTTAAGTGGCCAGTCCACTGCTGGAAATAGCTTATGTAATATTTGTTTACTCTAAGCTGACAAGATAACATTAAACGATCTTATTTCACTCGCATTGTTCATTCTAAAAAGAAATTACTCTACACGAACATTATTACTCTCATTCGACCAATCGTAGTGGTGAGGTTGAAAAAAAAGCTTCTTTTTTAGTGATTACAAGTCAAGTCAGTCTAGTATTACGCCTTTACCATTTCAGATGGTTCATTAATTATAACTCGTCGGTAACGACGTTGCTCGTAGTCGTTATTAATTACGTTTTATCCTAACCGCAACTGGTTCTTCAAACTCAAATTCCAACGAAAGCGTCAGAGCATGGAAGGAAAAAAACAGTAGCCCTATTAGTCAAGTGTTAAATCACATAAATAAATTGCATGTGTAAACTTATATTTTAGGGAAAAAAATAAGAGAAAGAACAAACAAAAGAAAGATTTTATTTTTTATTTAAATGGGCTTATGCGAGGCAATTTCGAGATTAGTTACGCCTTTGGATTCAAAGAAATGAAAAGCGATGAAGATGATAAGGTCGGTTAGTTTCATAATTGATGACTTATACCATCTGAACCGCATTTCGTTATTAATATGATGTAGAATGAAAACCACGGAAACAGAATATACTCTATGTAGTTGCTGCACGAATGTATTTTTTTTTTTATTACACGGTCATTGTCCAATTCTCCCAGGCCTTGTCCAGGCAATTAATCATGAAACTAGACTTGAATTTATAATTTCAAATCTTAAAAAAAAAGTCTCGACTGTCAAAGCGGAAAACAATAAAGGAGTTTTTTTTTAAGGAAAGACAAAGAAGAGGAAAGAAAATATCAGGTCACCTAATAAGCCCATAACTATTCAAGGCGAATTTTCCAGACATCGTTTACTTTCACGACCGACATTTCAAATCCGTTTTTATTTACTTTTTGCATTGCCCATAATTCTTTATTTGTAAAAAAGCAAATTTTGAAATGTATAAAAAAAGTTAGTCAGAGTTAAAGGCAGCATCTCAATCCTTTGTTTTAAAGATTTAACGATGAGCACGACGATGATGATGATGATGATGATGGTAAAAAAAGCTTCTTTTCCCGTATAGACAGGACGACGCAACCAGTTTTTATTTATAGCGGCTTGTGCCCAAAGGGCATTCAGTGGCCAGAACTAAACAAGTGCACTGACACTGGTAAATGTGAACCGATGAGTCATTAGAGTCTACCTTTCGTTACCTGGTTTTTTATCTTCATAGTTTTCCTTTTGTTTTTATTCTTGAAATATTTCACTTCCGTTCTTATTCTATCCAATAGGAAATATCGTCACTTTTTTATATCTAGTTTTGGCCTACTTTTTTCGCACAAAAAAGAATAAAAACAAATAGTGACAGGAATAAAATGACAGGGGCGAACTCAGGAACTTGAGTCCATTTCGCGATTAAATTTTTTCAACAACCTCCCCAACACCATGGTAACCATCTACTCACACATTCACGCCCCCTCGGAACGGCCACGGTACAGTCTCGCTAACACCTGGAACTAGGAACACCATAAGCAGCCACACTTGGAAAAGAAGTACATGCGGAACTTAAAGGAAAATCCTCGACTTTGCTCAGCTGTGCGACGACAGAGCCATCTAAAAAACAATCTTAAACTGTGCCCTGTGCCCTGTTCCTTTTTTTAGTACTCTAATATTCTTTTGAAAGTGGCGTTAAATTTCTAACCTTAGTCCAGTCTACTCCAGAAAAATTAAAGACAGCTTCAATCAATTCTTAGTAGCTCACCCGAGCAAACCCACCCAATAAAATTCTTATTATTAAGACAAAGCCCCTAAAAATAAGAGCTTCGACATAATATTAATGATCATCCTCAAGCATAAAACACGGAAAGAAAAACGACATAGAACGTAAGACATAAATATGTGGATAATCCTTTACCGAACCGTACATCGCATCCCCTTGTGCGTTTTAAACTTTTGAACCTTATGAAATATCCATAGCGAGAATGACTTTTTGTGTTTTAGCTAAAGAATCTTCTTACCTTTATCTTTTCCATAAAGATCCTCGTAGATTTGTGACGCTTCTTCCACTGGCATTTTGAATGAGTATGATTATTAAATCCAAATATTCCTTAAATGCATAATTTAACTTACACTAGGTATATATTTTCTTTTATTCAACAAACTTCACTTTTTCGTTCTCACTATACAACGTATTCTTTTAATAAATATTTAATAATGAAACACTAAGTCTACAATCACTGAAAATAAAGATAGAAAAAAAATTATTATTAACGAGAAAAAAAATTCTTGTAATGAGAGGGGAGATAACTTTGTCAGTTTGTTTTCTCATACGCAAGATGTTCGTCCAGTTTTACTGCTCTTGAGTAAGAAAAACCACATCATATTCTATGCGGGAGATTATCTAAAGAATACATTAACAGAAGCTAGTAGTTTCATATTCGAGCGGTTAAGTATTTAAGCCCCACTACAGAGTTTTTATTGATAACAATTGTGATACTGTCATAAAACTAGGGATGAGTTCCAATCGAGCGCAGCTGGTTTCCAGATAAAATTGGACTAGAATTGGAAAAATTGATCACAAATCAGAAGATGAAAAATTCAACTGTAGAGGTTTTTGAAGTTGCTGATTCATGAATAGGTTATTTTGCTAAGAATTCAAAATGGCGCCTAGACACACCGGCAAAACCAATGAGGTCCTACCTCTACAAATGGCCGATGTTAAGGCTCTGGTTGTCTTAGCACCTTCTTAGCTAGAGGACTTGGCCATCGTGCTAAGTTTTCATTCTGCTGCAATTACTTCTATTTCAATAACATGAAATTAGTCCCCGGTTGTCTACCCGATAAATTTCATGTGGAACAGTTTAATTTGACCTCCAATTTCGAATTTCAAACAAATTACCAGAACAATTTTTAGTCGGTTCTAAAAGCTTGCATTAAGCTTTATTTTGCCTGAATAAATACGCCAATTACACATTCTTCAGTTCAAATCTAAACTGATTCTTGACACGAACTTGAAAGTTAAAATTATCGCATCATTGGTGCTGTTCAAGTGTAAATCATAACACATGTTCTTCGATTGCGCATAACCGCGTATAATTATACATCACTATTTCCTGCGTGGCGCCTCGTTAAAAAAACGCAGATAATAAATCTATTAAAATAATAAAACCATGAGTTTTTTCGCGAATTTTTTCTTTCTAACCGGGCGATTTAAGAGCACAATGGCCTAGATTCGGGCCATGCGAGTTGTTTGATTATACGTCGCGGTCGTGCGACACAGCTGATATAAATCAATTGTCAGTTAAGTTTAATTATTTCGGATTATAATGAAAGAAAATGATCGGTTATGAGAATGACGAATATATACCCAAGGTTAAAACACTTATTTTTAGATTAAAGTTGATAAAGTTAGGCATTCGGTAATTATAAATTCTCTTTTTTGCAAGCTTCAATCGATGAAAGTATGTAAAATATTTTTAGGGGCGTTGAAACTGAGAGCGAGAGCGTTGAGGCCTATAGAAAAAGCAAACTCGGGTAGACGTTTAGTTTTGCTGGAGCTGGAGTCTGCTAAGGATCAGGGCACGCTCTACGATGTATTACAAAATTTTTCAAAAGGAGAAGCTAATAATTTTCAGGGGGAACCAAGCCTGTGGGTATTACTTGTTTCATATACTAGGCTCTGGTCCAAAACCTGGCCAAATATTTCGGGCCGAAGTCTGCCTAAAGCTATAAAAATTTCAAGCGAATGAAGCTTTTAATATTTTATGATTTTTCATCAGCGTTGCCGCACTTGATGTTTTAATACTTTTAATATCCACAAGCGTGAGAAGGTGAAATCAATGCAAAAGGATGATTTATATCCGTAATTTCAAATCCTTATGTCAACCTGCCAAGGCTATGACATGACTTCACTATTGTGCGGCTATACTGGGGAATGACACACCTGGTCCTCTACCAATGCATGTCCCGTTTTAATTTTTTACCTTAAAAAACTAAAAAATTTTAAAACATTCCACAGTTTTTTCTTGTTTGAAAAAAATTCTTCCAACTCCCATTAAAAATGGAAAAGTCATCATTTTATTTTAGGAGTCGGGGGCTTATTCCCTAAAAAGGATTGGTAAATAAAATCCACTTGTTATTCGGGATTCCATTTACTTTGGAACATATGACATCACCACCCTCCTCAGAGACCAGAGCGCGACAAGTAGGTTTTAAATTTAATGGCGTCCGTATGTCAGACTTTTGTTTGTTTAGGTCTTTTTATGAATGAAGCTCAAGGTTATTCATCTCACATCAGGGAGAAGATGAAATTTTTTTTCCTTTTTTAAAAAACTTGACGTGTTTATTTTAATCATTTAGCCTTGTCCTTGGATCATTAACGGTCTTAACATAAACCGAGCAAATGAGTCAAATAATGATTATTATTTGATTAAGTTGAGGGGGGGGAAGGGTTTTATTTTCTTTTCGAGTGTAACTTTTTCAAGAGAGAGAATTAGGCTTGGAAGTGAAACGCCTTGGGAGATGTAATAATGGGTTGCTTTACAGAGTTGTTTGAAACTGATGTGGTAGCTAAAGCAGAGTAGATGCAAGAAGGCTTCTTTGAATTAAATAAAATTTTTCTTGTAAAAAACCTGTGAATGGGACTGCTTTTTCTTCCTCGAGAATCTTGATTAAATAAAAATTTGCCGAAATCTGTAAAAAGTCTTAACTATAAAAACAAATGAGGATTATTTTCATATGCAAGAAACTACTTTTATGCACTTATTCCCACCAATTTAAAACCATAATTGGATGAACAAATTAGTCTATAAAAAACCATTTTTAGGTAATAATAAACTCGCAAGAAAATGCAAAAACCAAACGCTCAAGACCAGTTTTTTCTTTCACAATTAGGAAAAAGCTGCAATGCAATCATTTTCATCTGATAATATTTATCTTACGACTAAACTCCAGACCTATTCTCTTGTTGGATTACCATAAATTTATTAATACATTATTTTAATTAAAAACCCATGTATGTTTGAAAAAATTATTCATTTAATTTTATAAGTAAAAAATAATATATATATTATTTTTCATGTAATTAAAATTAATTAAGTGATTTGAATAACCCATGAGCTTAATTAAGGAAAAAAAAAGAAGTAGCAAAAATATTACAGATAATTAACCCTTTGCCAAAGATGGCTATTAATAAAATGCCTAGGAAAGTGTGTATTAGCATTCTCGAATGAGTAAATTACTCCATATGCATCCATCCCTGATAGATTTTATGACTTAACAGTTTAGTGTAAATTATAAACCGAAGATGTATCTTGAAACTACCCTCCAGACTCATAACTAATAAGAAGTAGTCGGTACCTGTTTTTATATCCATTACACTTGAATTAGATTTCTTAGGCAATGTGATTACACATTAGGGTTGTAAGAATGTAGTCTAGACCCATGAGAGAATGTTCTAGATTCAAGGTCTGGGGGAGGTTTAATTTCATTGTTATCACCCTTTTCCCTTCCTTCACTTGTTACTTGTATTGTTAGGTCGTTGTAATAATTATATACATTCCTTCGCTCTTTTTTTAGATTGATTTTCAAGATTAGTTTTTCTTTTTCATGTACAGCCCCCACCTTAAAACTTAATAAACGATTCCGTTAATGCATTCTCAGAAATTACAAAAAATTGCTCAGTTGTGTCAACTCATTAATTAAAATAATGTAAACTCAGAAGCTTGCGCGTGAGATTAATTAGTATCGTCTGGGACGATATTTCCACCGGTTTCAATGAGTAAATATTGAAATAAAACATACCCATCAATGATTATTATCCGTTTACTTTAATTTTTATCGATATAATACATAAAAAAAATTGGAGATTTGAATTTTTAAAAACATAAAATATGTAAACTATACATGCACGTTTATAATATCACAGAATGGAATGCACGTCGAACACTACTAAGCAGATTTAAAAATCTTTTTTTCTTTATAAAAACATTTTACACATAAATAAAATTTAAAAAGTAAGATTTAAAAATTTAAAATAAGTTCACTTTGTACAAAATTCCTTTACACTTTTTTCTCGGACAAACACCGAAGCGGTACGCGGTATTTACCGTGGAAAAATACATATCATCCTCGTTCACACGCTACCGAGACACTACTAACTAAACAAGCTTTGGTTATATCGTGGAGCGCTGATGGTTGGCCTAGTTGTAGTCTCAGGTCCAGTTGCACCGTCTATTATTGTTTTTTTTTTTCTTTTCAGGTAAGTCAATGTGCCTTAGTTTCATTGGGTCCAATAATTTGAAAAATGCGACGGTTAAAAATTGAGGGGGAAAAACAAGATGGCGGCTGCCAATTGGATTTTTTAGAGGCTTTGTCGGCGTGAGTTTAAGGGTGAGTAAATGAAAAATTGTAATTTTTTGGGTTTAATAACCATGGTCTGCAGATTTATTGTTACATATTGAGTAAAATTGCTCTTTAATTTCAAGCACAACAATTGGTACTAAAATTAAAAAATTATTTCATGCGGCTATGAGCATCTTTACTTAAATATTGCTTGGCAAAACGAATCCATGATTCTTATTTTATAAACAGGTTTGGACTTGCTCTCCGGGTTACCAGATTTTGGATTTACAATTACATTTGATTACAGGATTTAAAATTAAACCAAAAAAAGTGGAAGGGGAAGGAGGTATATTGGAAATGTCAAAGCTCTGGTAATTTTTAAAAAAATCCGGGGACTGTCACCCAAATCAGTCTTTGAAGAAAAGATTTCCTGCCGAAAAAGTGTCTTAATTTACAAGACTTTTACTGGAAATTTTGCTGGGGCAATCTAAAGGCTGGCAATAAAAGGGGCAAATAAGTATTCCAGCGATTAGCTTCATCAATATTTATTATAGTTACTTAGAGTAGGGCTGAAATGAGAAAATTTTGGTATTTTACGAAGCGCCTACCCTGTAGAGCCTAATATGGAGTTGACACTTCGATGAATCGTCTGCTACATTGGCGGTATACCATTTTCAAACTGGAAGCTGTGATGATCTCGAATTTAGAGTCCACCATTCTCGAATTGAATAACTGACATCGCGATTGGTAGAGTTTTAAAGATCGAGATCATGGCGCAGCTTCCATGTTAAAAGTGGGGTTGCTTATCTACATTTTAGTCTCCGTGCATGCAAGATGCAATTCAACATGACTCTGAACATAAGTTGATACAAGAATGAGAGTTCTCTTAACTAACTTAGGTGTTTTTACCCTTTCATTTCTACCACAGTCTATTGCATAAATTCAAGTTCATGAAAGTCAAGTTGCAATTTTTTTCATATATCCAAGCGCCACAAGTGACACCAAAACATAAAACTTAACCTTTATCTTATTGACATTTGATTTAATATATTAACAGAAATAAATTTTTTTTAAAATCGGCGATTGAGAAACTGAATATGACAAAAACTTTGCATAATAGATTTAATTTCATGGGTAATGATTATAAATGCGCGAATAATATTTTACAAAACATTCCACGCACGCCATCATGCTATAAATTTTCATCCCAGAAGTGGTTTCTTCTCCCTCCACTTATAAAAGTCACATACGCGTCTCTTTCCTTCTACCTTTTATATAAATCCAATCCACGGTTGGCATGTAAACGGAGCGGAGCAATTCCGAAAATTGCTTTATAATAATATGCATATTGGAGGTATAATCGAGGGGTTGCTAATCGGATTAGCTGTCAGGAAAAAAATAATTCCAAAATACTGCGTTTATAAAAAAATGGGAAAGCTTTGGATTTTATAAAGGTGGACGTGGCGTCACCGGTGCTACAAACCATTCATTTTTATGTCATGATAACCTTTGTGACCTAAGCAGCGTGTTTTTGATAATTGTGTTTACATAATTTTTATTAACATGTTAATCGGAAATTGATTGTTAAGTTTCTGTGGTCCGGCCGACTGAAGTAAAAAGTAGGGCAAGGGAAAAGTCTTTGAAAGATATGTTTGACCCATTTTAGAAAAATTATTGCCAGTGCTATAAAATTTTTGGAGAAATTCCATTGAGCAAATAACAAGAAAATAAAGTAGAATCAAAATAGATTAACATTCTATGTAAATGTTATCAAAGAAATAAATTGCTTCTAATTTCGATTCATGTGCATAAAGAAAATAATTTACAAGAAAAAGGAACATGACGTACAAGGAAAAATTATATATCGATGTAAAGCTGTAGATAATTCCGAATCCTTTTAATTTTCTATTGAACGTATTGACAGGATTTCTTTTTTTGACGATCAACAGGAACGAAGAAAATATTTTTTTCAAATAGTTTACAGTTAGTCGTTGAAGAAGAATGATATTACTGCGATTTTTAATATTATTAATTTCCTGTCAATTTTTTGTTAATGGGACAAAGCTGGAGGAATATGTAATGAAAGAAAATACTACATGGCTACTTCGAAACATAGCTAAATGTTTATTAGAAGTAACTAAAATTGCATTTTTTAAAGATCAAGATGTGATTGTGCTCCTTAGAGAATCTAGCAATGATGACGCTTTTCTGATCGCAATGAATTATCCTATTGTTATTATAACTGAGGTATGTGAAAAATTAAACAAATTTTTCTTAAAGGGTATTGAATTTGTATGTGATTGATCAGCCTTTGTTCAATCTAACGAATATATTTGTAAAAGCATTTTAAAAAAATCTTCGCTTCAGCACAGGCAGTTTTCAAAGATTTTTCATTAGTTACATTATTAAAATGTCAGAAGTGTTAAAAAATATTTTTTAGTAAATTCTTTTTGACCCTTTGAGCTTGAATAGCAAATGTGTAAATGTCTTTTAAGGTTAATGCGTTTGGCGCAGAGAGTCATTTGATAAGTTATCCCAGTGAGATGCAATAATATATCGCAGAAAGTCGCTTCAATCAGATATTGATTACATTGTTGACATCCAATCAGGATTAGCCTGATATTGCGCAATGTTGCACAATGTTGCGCTAAGCTGCTTTACCTTTCTTATTCGAATTGGTTGAAGCCAATTTCTGCCCTACCATTCAGGGTGCTGAACTATTAAAAATTTCCTAAATTTTTTTTGAAATGCGCTGGCGTGGAGTTAGTCATTTCATATTTTGGAATTTCAGCTTAGTGTGGAATGAAGACTAATTGCGTTATTTTTTTGCAAAAACGAAATTTTACAATTTCATTTGTTTTTTTTTCAAGGATGACGTGCCTGAAAAATTACGCCACGTTCGAAACAAAGCAGTTGCTTACATCTTCAGCAAACTTTCAATATCTGAAGTCCTCACGTCAATTCCTTATGACCCGAGAACTAAATTCATCGTGTTATGTTCTACTAAAGAGGAAGCGGAATCAGTTTTCAAGAGGTTCTGGGAAGAACGTTGCGTGAATGTCATCGCTTTGGTCTACAGCAAACAACATTCTCAAATTCAACTGTTAACATATTTTCCATACACTGATGAACATTGCGATTTTGGAAATAAATCTTCTCTTGTGGCTACTTGGAGCCCGGAAACCGAAATTCTTGTCCCTCTGTTTCGATCAAAAGTAAAGAACTTTCATAAATGTCCATTGTACGTGACCCTTCTTGAAAGACCACCGTCTGTCATGATAGCTGAAAATGGAAGAATCATAGGGGTCGAGGTTCTAATGATGGAACAAGTTGCCAAAACCATAAATGCTACTCCCGTTTTTCAGCTTTTACATAAAAAGAACACTAAATACAAATCTAAAGATGGAAATATTTTAATGTTAGAATTAACGGAAAATCATTCTCATGCTGTTGCTGGTTCTTTGCTGATGACAGCCTCAGTCAGCCCAGTATCAGAAGGTATCGAGTATTCAAGATCAACGTGCCTCTCTATCGCTGTTCCCAAAAATCACAAGAAGTCAAACTTTTATCTTTTCACAACGCTTCTCAATGAAACAATTTTTTTGTTGGCGATTTTTGTCACGATCGCTTATTTTGTAATTTTTTACTTTATTAACAAATTTAAAGATAAAAGAATCCTTTTTTTACAAGCTTGTAGAATGCTTCTATCGCCTTTAATGGGCGGATCGCACATTGAAATAAAATATATCATTACTCGTTTTTTCTTCGCCACCTGGGTTTTTTCTGCTTTTGTTTTCGGCAAAATATTCGAAACGAGCATTAGTATTTCGGTCTTGGCTCCCAATCCCAGCCCGCAAATTGAAAATCTTCATGATGTTTTACATTCGACGTTAACACTACGCGGGGAAAATTTTATGATGAGGGAAGTTTTGCCGAGGTATTTGCCAGAAAACCATAGCGTGAATATAGATTGGATATCGATAGAGGAAGGGCTAGCAATGGAAATGATAGCTGAAAACAAAAGTAGTGCGTATTTGGGATTAAAAAACAATCTCAAATATACATATTTCAAAAATGAGAAACTTGAAGGGAAAATTTACATTCAAGAGGACTGCGTTATGAGGTATTCGCCTGTAATTCAAGTTCGAAAAAATTCGCCATTGTATCGGGTCTTTGCTAAAATTATCGAAGCTTTAACCCAGTCAGGATTGATTACAAAGTATTTTACAACTGTGAAGATGACTTATTTTAAAGAATATCCGATACAGAAAATTTCAGATGATGTGCCACCCCTGACTCTGCCGCAAATTTCAGGAGCTTTCGCTGTTTTAGCTTTAGGATTGGGGGTTTCTTTTATTTGCTTTTTGTTTGAGGTTATTCCGTTTTATTTTAAACGGAGAAATGGTAGAAATACCGCGTTGCTACAATGGAACGCGAATTCTTTTAATTAGCTTACATGCCGGAGCACCGTGGACCACTGGATATTAAATGTGAATAAAACTCTTTTACAGAAAATTCTTTTGAAAGTTTACTTCTGTAATTGTTATTTGCCCATAGCGGTTTCATGGACGAAACTAAAGTCTCTAGGTGGCGTTGATTGGCTCCAACGGTTTTCGCTCGAACTATTAAATTTTTCTCCTGTTTGATATGTATACGACTAAGGGAAATCTCAGTGACCAGAGTACAGCACTCCCTCGGCTCCTGCAGTCGATGAGGTCTCCTTAGTCAAAGTCTCTGCTCTTTCGGTAAGAAAGTAATGCTGCACATAATAAAAAACCGTAAAAAAATTAAGAAAGAATCGAGTAAACATGCGGGGGGGGGGGGGCTCTCTTTTCATTGCTGCGCCACTGGCGAAACTAAACTTTTATTACTCAATGAAATAAAAGTAAAAATGCTTGACCAGTTCGAAAATTTTGGAATTTTGCTGTTTGCAGATTTTTCTTATTCAGCTAGCTGCGGGCAACAAATTACCCGCGGCTGATTTAATTATCCTACCACGATTTTCCAAACGAAAATCACCAGGATGCATACCAAAATCTCTCTAGAAAAAATTCTATCGACCATTCAGGTTCTCTTAACGAACCGGGGTAATCAAGCCAATAATATTGATCACGTCACGTATCTTTTTAATTAACTTTTCCATCCTCGTTTTTGAGGATCGACGTTGAAAGGAAATGCAAAATGTTTTCGCGATAACTGTGACATGATAAAATACATCATCGTGGAAAAGGTTAAAGTTTATGTTGACTATATTCACATACACTGATGCCTAATATAATCCTTGACTATAATGGAGAGCGAGGTCGACAACAAACGCAGAGCGGGAATTATAAAAAAAAAACTTTATATGAGAGAAATAAAATTAATTTGATAATTAATGGTATCGTTTATTACTTAAAACGTAAAAATAGGGGGAGATTAGTCCCAAGAGTTCGAAGATGAGTTTGATATTATCTTTTAAAAAAATTCAGTTTGAAAATGTCATTTTTTTGCCTCGATATTTTACAAGTCGATGATGTGCATGAAGAAAGGGGAACGACAATGGATATCCCGGCTTAGCACAGGGATATTTGTTAAAACATTGTTAATATGGCAGAGATGATTTATGCCCGCCCCTGTCTTCGGGCACTCACATCGAATCGAGAAAATGACCTAGAAATATTTCATACGGTGCAACTTTATTTCTTTGTTTTTCTGCATTTTTTTTTAAGGTGAGAAAATGATTAATTGCCGAGTGGCTTTTTGTTACAAAAGGTTATAAATAATTATGATTTATAAATTATTGTATCCGATGATTATTGTACAAAAATTATATTGGTTTAAATATCTAATTGTGTGTAGTTTCATTATTCTCATAAAAAGCAATCTGTGAGTTATTGTGATATCCAGTTTACGATTACTCGCAATATGCAGTTAAATTTTAACAGATGAATTTTAATGTGTTAATGTTGTGTAATTTCAATGCCTCTTTTATTTTTTTGAGATTGCTAAATTGAGAGGGGAAATAGTATATTGTTATACTAGGGAGGGAAATGAATTTTCCCGTCGAGGTTTTTTTATGCCCGAGCGAAGCGAGGGCAGAAAGAAAACCTCGACGGGGGAATTCATTTTTCTTCCTAGTTTAGCAAGGTACTTTTCATAACGAATCATTTAAAGTACTTTTTGCTGTTTATAACGATTTTTTTAATAAAAAATCATTAAAAACTCTGTTTACTCAAGTAAACAAACATAGCAGAAGCCCGGCAGCTACTTCCGGTACTTTGCGACCAAAATTTTCATGTTGGCAACCAAAAATGGAGGATGTAAATAAACAAACTTATTAAAACAGCTTTGAATTTACCATAAATACCTCAAGAAATGTTTTTTTGATATACGTTTTCGACTCAAATGGTTTTATTTTTAGCAAGAAGGGTAAATAAACTATTAATTCTAAATTTTTCCAAAATCCGACTCTAAAATCAATATGGCGGTATGTATGCTCGGTTTAGAAAAACAATAGGACTTAAACGATTTATTTGATATTTTTACAAGTTGTTTGAGGTTTTTACTGCGACAAATCCTTATTCCGGTTTATTTAGAAGTAGAAAAATATTAGAAAAACGTTAGCGAATATTCTAAAATGAGAAATACGATCAGGCTCTCAAAAAATTTTCCGCCAGCATTGAAAATTTGGCGCAATACCGGAAATGAAGAACATGCTCGGGAAAATTGATTTCCCGTGCATTTAACTTATTCGGGAAATAGAGGTTCCCGACAATGAGTTATGAAAACATCTTTGTACTAGATTAAAGTTGGATAAGAATAAAGTTGAAGATTTTATAATTCTTATATAAATTTAATTGAAATTGATCCTTTCTTTAATGTTTGCTTTAAAAAGGAATTTCCTAATTTGCAGAACAATGACTACAGGATGTACATTCAATCCTGCACTGATTTGAAACATAACCGAGAAAAGGTCACATTGGCAAAGAATTCCCTAAAAACATAGACCCTTTTTGCAATAAAACATTTTCTCCCTGTGTTGTTTTTTCGGGTGCCAGGAAAAAAATCGACATAAAAAATTATTAATCGACCTTTTTTCAGGTTTTTCCGAAAATTCAGAAAAAGGTCGAAAGAAATCATTTTCTCTGCCTCTTCTCTGTCGGGGCCGTCATTAAATTCGCCTTGCTGTCGCTGAGGAATATCTGAATATAAAAACTGTTAGTTCGGATCGGCTAAAGTCTTTGGTCTGCCTGTATTGCAAATTCGAGAACTGTAAGCAATACATGTGTTTATAAATCAAACAAGAAAATGAATGAATGCACTGAAAAATGTTTTCACACTTTAAATATGATACTCAACATATGGCTCTTTCGAATATCAAGAATGCCGAAGCATCATTTTCGATTTTTCGCCGATAGAGTATTTTAATAATTACGTTGACCTTTATCAGGCCTAAACATTGCGCACATTTCTTACATTTATAAGCGCAGGGAAAAATAGTTTAAAATTATTGTGTCAAAATAAATGTGTAGCTTTTCATTTATTCTTTCACCGATCACGCTTCTGATTTTATATAAAAGAGATTATGCGATAATTTTAATATGATAATTAAACTACACTTATAATTAACTATTTTCAAAGAGCAAGAACTAGTATTTTAACGTTAATTTATACCTAAATATACATTTTTTTTTTGAAAAAGAAAAGAAAAAAAAGAAGCGCACATAATAAAAAACTCTTGTTAAAATATTCTTAATAATAGTAAAAAATTACAAAAAGTAACGACTGTACACAACGTCCAAAATGAAGATTGATTGCAGGAGTAACGCGTAATCGCGGTTTCTTATTATAATTTACAGAAAGAAGTCTAGCCTGATTACAGTAATAAAGAAAAAGTTCGGTAGATTTTGTATATACGCCGTACATATTCTTTCCACAAGGTTAAATAATTTTCTTTTTTTTTTACAGGGTGAAGAAATGCTCGACTCATCACCGCAGGAGCCGAAACTAGATGTGGACATCATTATGGATTAGTATTTTAATGCAGAGCCCAGGGTTTCCACTTCAAGTAGAGATTGATTTCGTTCGGCCGTGAGGCATGAATAGGTAAGTTCGAAAATTTTTTTATGGCTCAGTAGCGACTCCAAGAAGCGCTTAGACAGATCTATAGCTAGGCCTCTGATAAGCAAAGCTTTATTTCATTGATTTCAGGGCCAAAAGCGCTGCATCCTCCAAAGCCCAAAATTAAGGCCGTGGAAGACCTATCTGGTTAGCTTAAGTTGTTTTTTTCTTTGGCCCCTGACCAAGCCTGATATTTAACTAGCTTAAGTCCTATCTTGCCTGGGCCCAGTGCCAATTTTCATTTTCTAATCTCGAAACCAGGAAAACAGCTTTAATCTGCCTTCTAGCCTTCAAAGTTTAGCTAAGTATGTGCTCTATATTCCCAAAATCAACCGCGGCTTCATTTCTTTTTTACTTAAAGTAAAATAGAATATTATACTAACCGGCAAATTAAGAATACCCGTTAATTTATTCATATCGCCTAACCGATATAATATTTAATCTTGTACAAATGATAAATGAGTGTTGTGCGGGATAAGATTTTACTTAGAGGCACGCTTTAATATTCACTTAGTTATCATATTAATCTCTTGATTGGGATGTCTTGGGCATTTTTATTTTTTTGAAAATTCAATTAAGGGCATAAAAGGATAAATTCAATCGAACGGTAAGAAAAAAAACGAGAAAGGGAAAAAAGACAAGTATAAACCGCAGAATTATCATTGTCAGGTTAGATTATAAAGAGATTGATAGAAAGGGAACCGAGGGAAATGTATCAGCTGTGACTGGCACGAAAGATGGACATATGGAAATATTTTAAAACAAGGATTTTCCCTTCTGCCAAGAACAAAGATAAACGTACGATAATTGCTCCTTCATGATTTCAGGATTATATACAGAGTGCCCTTCATTTTTTTTTCTTAAAAATGTTTTAAAGAAGATTTTTAAATTTTTTTAAAAATTTATTTTTTGAAGTACAAGATGCTGAAAAGCATTAAACAAAAAGGATTTCGTGAAATATGCAAATTTGACAAGATAGCAGCAAAGAAAAAATAACGTTACTTATGCTGACACTTTGCTTTGAGAAAGAATAAATAAGCGAAGGGAAAATATTTTTTTTAACTTACTGGGAAAAAAAAAATATTTATGGAAAAAGTTGACGACCGCTCGTATTTGACTTTTGACCGTTGTGTGTGGCTCTTTATCCAGACTTCCCTCAATGACGAACTGTCCCAGATCCGGAGATAGAAACCTAATGCCGTCACGTGAAATTGATACACGGAAGACGTGCGTGAATGCGTGTGAAATGAAAACCTTTCTCGAGGTTATATTTACTTTTTGAGTTTATATCCCACAACTTTATTCTCTCCTAAAAGACGAAATAATAAAAAAAAAATTAAATAATTTCTAAACGTTGTGGATGCGACAAGATGAAAAATGATGTACCGAATATTAATATGGTATTTATGCGAAAAGATGATGCCATAAACTGAGACTATCGCAACTTATTGCCTTCTTTTTTTTTGTTAATTTAACAAATTTTTCATTATCTCCTTAAGGTCATAAGACATACCGCGTTTTAATTATTTATGACTGGTATTTTCAGGCATTCATTCACTTTGTTTTTTATCGTAAATGAAAGTTTCTAATAAATTCAAAGTTGCAGGGCTAAACGAATGGGTTAATCGATGACCGATTAAAAACTCGGCTCAAGTGCAATCATCATTAAGCGTTTGATTTAATGTCAATGCGAGCAAGATTTTTTTTTAAAAAATGATTTTTCGAACCCTGAGGTTTTTCCTTCGTTTCTGGTTTTTTGATTTTACACGCAAGGCTGGGTTTGGTAATTTTGAATAAGTCATTTGATGAAAATCAGGAAGGCTAAAACTTTGAAAGCATATTATTCATTTGTTTTGATTAGTTTAATGGATAGGTTGCTTGCCAAGGCTCTTATCCTTACTACAAACCCAAGAGATGCAGATTTGAATTATTATTATTATATCATTTTTGCAATATAAAATGGCCATTATCACTATTAGGCTCTTATTTATTTAATAGGCTAAACCCGAAAAGATAGTTTCAACATGTTCTTTCCCAAATTCTTTTTATTGGAAAAGATTTTCAGAATTTTTCAAAAAGAAAAAAGTTTTTGAGAACTTTTTTTTCCATATTTTTAAAAATAATTGCAGAAAGGTAATGTTGTTTATCTTTCTTTTTATTCTAACTGATCAGTTTGATCAGTATTCACGTCTATTTAGGATAAGTAAATCCACTAAGCAGCCTAAGAGAAATCCTGCAGCAATGATAACATTCTTTTACCACCATTAGATTCATTTCAATGGCAGAAGAAACATAATAATAACCTATTTCACCTTGTGAAACATTAACATTACCTAAATTTAGCTCCTATACATCTTGCTTTGGAAGAAAAATCTTAACCTTCCATATTCCAACAAAATTAGTTCATATCGAAGCTAATAGGTTAATGGTGAGCGCCTTTTGATCTTTAATTTTTAACGTAAAACAACACACTGAGCACAGATTATTATTTGAAGACCAGTTAATATGAATTTCCAGTTTATAGCTAAAAACAATAAACTCATAAATTATCTATGAAAACTAACAGATTCACATGAAATGTAATATCATCGTTCTTAACTTTGAGGAAATAGTGCACTGTTGATAATACTTACTTTTATCTATCTCAAACTGCAGCTAAGCCAGTTATGTCTGAATTTCAAATGCAGCACAGCCATGAAATTCACAATCAAATTTGAAGTGTGTAATACAAATGATTTCTTTGCTTGTTAATATATCAGTCCCAAATACTTTAAACTGACGAATTTTTGCTTGCCTTATTTTGAACTGGGAAAAAAATTATTCGAATATGCGATGCATTTTAATTAAATTACTGTTTGCTTACGGTATGCACAACCAATCAATACAAACTCTTTGTATGCAGCTGCTGGAAAAGAAAATGCTTTCTTAGAAGATTCTCATTATTACAGCGACCACGTTTCTGATAAGCCGTGCACTAGGCTTTGGTTTTTCTGTAAACTGACCATTTTTTTTTTCAAACTCCATTAAAAATGGGAATAACTCACTATTCAAATGAAAGGCAGACATATCACGTAAAACTGCATCAGCAATCTTACCACCTATCCCATTTATTTCTTTAAAAAATCTTGAGCTTTCGAGTTTTACATATGAAATTAAAAACGAAAATATCCAGTATTTTATTTTTATTTTTTGTAAATCACATCTTCAAAACAATAAATAATAATTTGTGACTTTTTGACTGTTGCAATTTAAACTACAAAACTATGTTTAGCTTATGCAAAAGTTATGCGTAAGATTTCGTCCTCCTAAGCTAAATATGGGGGAATTAATTTATAGCAATGTTACACTTGTCGATATTTGATTGGTTCTTGGTTGAGGGATTTCAATAGTGGAACAGTTGGCAGTTTTGAAATTAGTCTGATGATGGAGTCCGCAATATTGAGGAAGATGGCACGTGAACTGACATTTTTTGTCCAAGTACCAAAGATTCAATGTTAATCAGTTGGTTGCAATATGGCCGACCATTCAATTTTATTAAAAGTGTCATATTTCTCAATGTTTGGGGTCTCCACTTGAAAGACTAGTCATTGTAAAGATGGCTGCTTGACAATCGGATGTCGGACACGTCATCTTTTAGTTCGCGTCCGGTTTTTTTATTTTATCAGTGAAATTTATTTGTAAAGTTAAATGGTTTCGATTTTTTAATTCAATTCTATAATTTCGTAATGTTATTGTGTTAGTGGTTTGTTCAGTAAGCGGTGAAACGGCAAATGCTCCCAATGCCTCGTCGGTACAAATGAGGTAAGCTTGGGAAAAAAATGTGACTGAAATTTTTGATCTCCTTACAGGATTTTCATGCGGTAATCCCTTAACACATTACAAAAATGCTTCGTATTTGAAACATTTTTCTACAAATAGTTGGAAATTAGCTTGAGCAAATGCATTTTTGTGTACCCCACAAAAATGATATGTAAATGCAACATGGCGCGAAACATGCAGTGAAAATAGGAGGCTCTTTGTGTAATTTTATAATTTACAGGTTATTTCTTGTTGCAATTGTTGTTGTGCATAGCGTAATCTCACTCAGTAAATTAGCCCAAAGGTTAATAAAATGAAAGAGAGGACAAAAATAATTATAAAGCCTCTTGACAGCTTGGTTGGTGTTACAAGGCTTTTTTTTTCCTGATGGTAATCGAAATGTGTTTCTCAAAAGTAATGGTTGCCTTTACGTTGTTATAATTTTTATGATGATTAATTTTTTTGGGGAATTTGATTAGATATTATGGAGTTATGTAGTTGCTGCATTTTGATCATTGAAGCATCACAGTAAATTATATCTCATGAAATTAACTTTACTCGTAATTTTTTTTTTGCAATCCACTATCTGCTACTGCCTTGCTTTGCTCAAACAAGGATTTCATTTGAAGAACAGTAGGTGGCCATTCTTATGGTTGCGATTATGGTAAGTTGACAGAAGAACATTTGAAATTTCATTCATGTTATAAAACTTTTCCAGTGAATAGAACTAGAACATAAAAAATTTAATAATTATTTTAATTTTAACATTATCTTGAAAATAAGTAGCAAAGTGGATTGCAAAATTGTTGCCTTTAATAGTGGATTTCATTGGATGCATTCATAACTTGTTGATGCAGTGAAGATGGAACTTACGCTAACACATATCTAGGCTTTTTATCATTTTTTAATGTGAACTGCTTACAATCATCAATGAATAATGTGCAATGTAACTGTGACGATTAAGTTGATATGAAATGAGAATCAACTAAGTGAATATTTTAGTGAAATACTGGGTTTCTAGTGTCTGGAGAATGAGTTGTGCCATAGTTCCATGTAGAAAATACTACATTATTTTTAAAATTAGGAATATTTCTCTGCATGACCTCAGTCATGACCAAGCCTAAAGGTAGAAAACGGGACTGCAAGAAAATTTCTAACAAGCATAAGCATGGTCATGTGCACGAATGGAAACATGAGAAAAAAATGCTGGATTTGTTTATGCCTAGCGTGGGGAAGGGGGAACTTTTGCATGATAATGTCATCAGTCAGCTGGTCTATTTCTGATTCAGTTTCGGTTTTTTTCAGTGGAAGGTTGATGGTTTACTCCCTAACAAAAACAAGTCTGAACATTTTGTTGTTATTGTTGTCGTCATTGTCATAAACTGAGGTTTGCTTACCAGTGCTTGAGTTTATTTTTGGAAAGGCTTAAGGCTATATCAAAAAATTTATAGTTTACCTTTAAAGTTAATTGAATTTTTTGTCTGATTTCACGATTGCCAAAGGTCGTTTTATAAGAGAGGATAATTCAAGTAATTTTTTATTCGGATCATGAATCGCAGTCAGAAAAGCTCACCCGAAATTTAATAAACCAAAAATCCCTCTCTCGCTGTTCCGCTTCGCCCGAGAAACCACAAACGCGAAAACAAAAAAATGTCAACCAACTCTTGAAGCTTGCATCTTTTTTTAAAAATACTTTCGCTAATAAAATAAAACATATCACTGTCTTAGCTAATTTAAGCCGTCGTAATATTTAACAAAAGATATTTTGAAGGTCAGACGCATTAAGCTGATTCTCAGCTGATTGTTGTTTAGATGGAACGAAACCAAGAATTCTTGTTACTTTATGTGAGAATTTTATTTCCCGTCTGTTCCCCCCCAAGAGTTTCTAATTACAACAGGAAACTACCTACTTAAAATGTCTCCAAGATTTTTTTCTTCTTTAAAATGTGAAACTGTCGCGTGTTTTAAATAAGCCACGGGGGATCGATCTATTTTTTATATTTAAACGCGAGAGGATTTATATAATAACGACACGTGCGCCCGACTCTTAAGTCGTATGCCACTTGTGTTACTTAAGTACATTGCACCTGCAGGAGAAATTAAATCTTAAGGGGAAGCTTTTTCACACGTAATTGAACTCTTTTTACGTAATTATTTTTAAAGATATAATTTTATGCACCTGCGTTAAAGCCTAGACCTTGATCTTTAAAGAAAAAATAACGGTATTTCATTTATGAATCGTTAATATCCCAATTTTTTTTTATTTGTTGATAGATAACTAAATTACGCATGGCATTTATGAATAAAATTACCTTTTTCTTGTGTAAAAGAAATTATCTTCGTGATAAGGGATTTTTCATGTGAATTAAGATGTTAATCTGGAAACGTAAACATTTTCAGTGCTTGGTGCTGCCATGAGAGTAATGCCAAATACCTTAAAAATGATGACGTCATCAAATGGTATTATACACTTTTCCGATTGTTATTTTGTAAAATGCGGTTTTACATTTTAATGGTTAGTCGTTTAAATACCATTGAATATGACGTGGAAAATAAATATCATTCGAGGGAGTTCATTTTCAGGTATATTTTTGAGAGAATTACAAGTCAGGTGGCATTTTCCGAGTAGACATGAAAGTGATTTTAATTTTCTTGCTGGTGAGTACGATTTTTCAAAATTTTTCTCAATGTATTCAAGCTTGATCGTTTTTAAATTGGAAGAAATATTTTTAGGTTTTGGATTCCTTATTTGCAATGCATCTGAAGGTTTCGTTGTTGGAGGAAGAGGGTTTAGTCCCATTGAATAACAGAACCACAAGGTATGCCGTGTCAGTTTGTTAAAAGTCTTGGGTAAGATATTAATTTTTCTTAACTCTAAATTATGTTGAAATGTATAATTTTGTTTTAGGCACATAATCCGAATTCCACTAAGAATTGGGATCGAAACTTGGAAAAATCGTATCGCGTTTCCAAACGAAAGTTTCAGCCCTACGGAAAAGAAGTGACTCGACTTCCTCCTATTTTTTGTAAAATGATTGGATGTTAACCTCATTCATTTAATTCGGGGAATAAGAAAGTAATTATTATTGAAGAGGAGAAAAGAAAAGTTTTTAGCTTTGGCTTGCGACATCCGCTCCGCTTAAATCATAGACTTGCGTTTGTTAAGAGGAAGTGTCGGTTAATCAAAGGGGATAAAAAAAATTTAATCATCAAAATCTTTTTTTCGATCGGGGATCTTGAGGGAAAATGAAAGTTTAAAGCGTAGGAGGACAATGACATTAAAAAAGAAAGATATATATTTGTATAAAGAAGTGCTAATAAATGACTCCGAAATTAACGTATGAGACATATCTGAGGCTATTATTATGTGGTGGTGATGAGTTTTATTCTCTTAAATGCTTGAGATTGAAGAGAGCTGGGTTTTATGATAATTTATGGCACGTGATTTTGAATTTTGGGATAGTTTAAAAAAAATTGTAATTAAAAAGTTTTTTTAATTAATATGTGAAGTTAACTGAGGAAGTGATTTGCTTTGTTTTTTGGGGGAATTTTCGCCTGTATTTAAAAAAATACAGGAAAGAAAATGTTAAAAGCTGTATAAAAGATACAATGGAATGAAAATGTATCAGAAATGTTCACAATTTACTAATTTGTAAGAATTAAGTGAGGAAGTAGAGCTATGTAAAATTAGAAGGTATAAGATTGGTTTAAATTTTTTGTGTGAAAGTGAAAAATACACTTTTAAGAAGTTATGTGGGTTTTATTTAGTATAAGCCAATGGTCAAATAAATTGTTATAAATTACAGTATTTATCGGTTGGCACAATATTTATTCCTTCGAGAAGTAATAGTGTTAAACTCATTTCTGAATAATTTAAGACGGTGTGGGAATTCTGGATAACTTCATAATTTTTCCAAAAGCCATTGAGCTTTTAATAAAAATATGAAAGCTGTATTCGTTTGTTTAAGAATCATTTCCAGGCACTACTGTTGGCAGTAATTTAACTTTTTAAAAAAAGGTGCCTCAGGGTCTTTTAAAACAATTTATTGCATAAGAAATTTTAGTTATTTAAGGTTTAACCAAAAATAAGTTATTATATTTTGCAGCTATTTGCTTCTGAGCTGAGATTTGAGGCTAGCGACTAATTTTAATTATTTAAGGGCAGAATAAGCCACTGTGAATAGGGATTTTCTTATGAGTTGGTTTAGAAAATGCCCATAAGCAAGAGAAGCAGCAATACCAATTACCAGCCTACGAAAACAGGACAATATCAACTTTCCTCTTAATTCTTTCTTAAAATTTGCAACGGGCGATAGAGGGTAGGGCTAAGGTTAGGTTCAGACCGAAAAATCGAAGGAAGAATTCTTGGTCACAAGAAATGTGACTTTTTCTTAGCTTCATTTATTTAAATCATGGGTGTTGCAGTCAAAAGTTTTTGGTCATCTCACTTTAGGGATATTAAGCCAGGATTTGAAAAAAATCGAATTTCATTACTTCAGTTCTCTTCTCGACTGCCCAACTTTTATGAAAATAATAATTTGAAAAAATATCACGGATAAAAATATAAGAGCATGCATGTGTAAGTAGTACACATTTTATTTATCTCGACAAAAAAAAGTGCCGACATCTTAAAAAACATTTTCGTCATGCTCTGCGGCTTTAATCTTTTAAAACAAAAAAAGAATCCCCTAACTCCCCGTCACCGTTTCGATAAACGATTTTGGTAATAGGAGGAACGGCCGCACCCAATAGGTTCTATTAATAGTGAAAGTTTAAATCCTTGGGCATGAGACCCCCAGTGAAGCACAGTTGTCTTTCATTGCGGTTGGAATATCGGTTCCAAGATTGAACTCGATATCAACTACGTGCTTTAGATTCATTCAACAGACGCATGTTTGTTGAAAATAAAAGCAATTGCTTACCCGTCTCCCTATCTATTTCTACAGGGCAAATCGAGAGTTCATCCAATTCATCCGTGTCTCTCCCAATAATCGATTGCGCAACCCACGAAACTTTCCTTATGTTCTTTTCTTTACGCCGTCTGACTTTATGAAACATTTTAAACTACAATAGCGTCTCCCCACCCTAGGTAAACAGATATTTAACGTCTGAAAACGCTGCGGGACATAATGATCCTGCAGAGACAGTTGTCGGGCCATCAGCATTCTCTCATCCTCATCGAACCCCTAACGAATCGAATTCCGATCCGTCAACAGCTGCAATTCACAGCATTCAATTAAATTAATACCAGCATTACAAACACGAAAAAAAAAATCGGGATGGCTTTTGATTTAATTCGAAACAAACATCAGGAAGAGTTAAATAAAATCCTTTAATAATGTAAACCCGGGTTCGTAATAAGTTGAATTATTTGGCATCAAAAACGACGTTTTCCGGGGGAAGTCTTGGGCTGGCTTCCGTTTCCATTTTTAATGTCATTCGAAGGGACGATAGACGTGACCGAATATTTTTTACAATACTTTTTATAAAAACAATGTCACGTTCTTACACTTTTCGTGAAAGAAAAAGTTCATAGGAGGTAGATTACGTTGTCAAATATAAAAATTTGTCCTGTCATATCATTAACACATCGTAAAATTTATTAATGCATCATTTTAACTCTCCCACCCCCTCGATCATTCATTCTTTCATTCATTAAAATAGAAAGGAAAGGGGAAAAAACTCCCATGTGAGATTTTATTTATGGTTCATATCTACGTGTTCATGGATGGCCAAGTTTCTCGACCTAATTCTGGAAATTTTATAAGCTTTAATGTGGAAATAATTTGACGATTTCACAAGTTTGTGTAATATGTAACGTATCGTCTAAAAATAAGATTGATGTTTTTCTTTTTGAAGAGTTTGTCCTCCCGTATCGTCAGGTAACGATGCCATCGACCTATCTCTTGTCACTTACTTTCGTATCCCCCCAGCAGAATAGGGTTACAAAAATATCCCACAAAGTTAATCTTCTCAAACGTCGTTACCAAATTAACGTGCCCCTTTGAACACAACAAGGGATCAAACACCTAATTACGGGATTTTGGAGGTGTAGGCGAAGATTTTTTTGAAAGAAAATTTATCTAGTTTTTGCTTTGGAAATGATTAACTTCTGTCGTTATTCATTTGGGTTTTATGAAAGATCTTTTAAGCGGCGATTAAAAATTTGTGGGGGGTAAACGTCGTAGATAAGAGTATTTTTAAAAGGAAAGTGGAAATATGATTCGGTTTGTATTTTTTCTGCATTGCTCAAAGTCGTCTCTTTACTTGATTAGCTGGGCCCAACTTTTTTGGCCCGTGCATTGCTTTCATGCTTGCTAATAATTTTTAAATTGCCTTGTTCAAGGAAAAAATGAGACTAGAACTCTTTTGTTGGCCCAAGCTGGGTTGAATCCAAGAAATGATTTTTTGGGAAGAAAGTGCTGCCGGCAAAACCCGAATCAGACTAGTCCAAAAATTTTTAAATTCTTACCATCAGATGATTTTTTTCCCGCTGTTCATTAAATATTCTAGACCTTATCCCCGACTCTCCTTTTGCAAACTCAAATTAAATTGTAGCCGCTTTAAATATTTACAAAAATTATTCAGCGTTTTGAATTAAGTTGCGCAATTCATAAGTTTCCATATGAAACACAATCTCACACAAGTTTCGACATGTTTAGTAACCAGTTAAAAATGTTGTCTCGCTTTGTATAAGTTGATGCTTGTTTTCAAACAACTCTCGACAAAATCTAACAAGTTGAAACACGTTTAGGATGCAATGTGTGTTGATCTGTTTTTCGTTTTATCAGTGTTTCACTTTTGTAATAATTTTTTTTTCGGCTGAGTTTTTTTTCTTTTAAACGTAAAATTATAGATTGAGAATTATTAAAGAATTAATTAACGCCGATTTAATTTTTTCAATTCAATGCTGAGAAATTTTTACTGTATAGTATAAGACTAGTATTTGAAGGATGACAAGAAAATGTGGCAAAAAATTGATTGAGGATTAGTAGAATCGCTTCGGGGAAAAAATTTTCTGCCTTCGTTACAGATCTTTAACCACTTCTTTAAAAAAACGAAAAATGCATAGGAATAACATTTTGTAATTATTTTACGGCTTAAGTAGTTCTAGGTGTCTGGAGTTTTCTTAAAGAGCTCAATATTTAAAGGATGTAATTGCCAAAAATAGCCATTATTAGTTCATATACACTCTTCAAAAATATTTTTGAGCTATTTCATAGTTCAGTGACACTTTCAAACAGCACAACAATATTATGCAATATCTTGGCAAAACAACTACAAGGGTTGAAGCAATGTCTCAACTATTTCGCCATTAAATTTAGAGTCCTGGATGCACCACATAAAAACGAAACCGAGGAAAATTTTTTTATTATCACAAATATTATTCCGAAAGCTTAACAACATCTTCCCAGTTAATGCACTTTCAAAAAATTCAGCAACATTTCAATGTATCATCTTTACGACCACGTGGTTCTCACCCTCTTTTCATGTTTTACTCTTTTAAATGAAAACTAAGTATGTACAAAAATCAGAATCTTACCTTACGGAATCGAAGAAATCACTCGAATCGTTAAAAAAAAAATTTTTGAAGATCACGTTTGTACGCGAACCAAAAACTGTTAATTTTCCAATATACGGTTAAATAAATGCGATTATATGAGCGTAATTAAAAACTAAAATGTTCGTAGCGAAAAAAAAAAACTCATCGATGTGGATGCTTGCTAAATCAAAATTGAACAGCGCCGCAATCAACACACCGGTCGAAAAGTTACCAAAACGTCAAATTCGAGTCTTAATTCGCGTACGTGACACCGCGATCGAAGTCAAAAAGTGTTATGTTAAAAATAAAAAAAAGAAATAAGACCGAACTTAACGTGTTACATCGTGGAACTAAAACGTTTTGTTTTTGGCTTACTTATTTTATATGCTGTTGGGCCCTTCGTCGCGACGACAATCTAAAAAACCGTGTATAAATAGATGCTTGTCTTTCAGTCTCTTCTTTTTTAATGACTTCCGAATAAAAAAAAAAACGTTTCCCGTGTGCCGCTTTTGTCTTTTGTCTTCCGAAGGTGGTTAAAATTTTTTTGAGAGTGAAATGCAATTTGAGTGCCAATTTTTTTCAAGGCAGTGTTTTGCTAAGTAAAATTTTTAGTGATTAGAATTTTATTTTGCAGTAATGTCGCTTCCAGGGGAAAAACTTAGTAAGCCTGCGAGCCCTGTAAAAAAATTTGGCAGAAAGTACATGCGAACAAAAGTCAAATACAACCCAGTAAAAAACATACTGTATTTTGAATGTGTACACAATAGATGATTTTTATTTTAAATTAAACAAAAATAAGGATTTACAATGCTCTAAAACGTTGATACAAACTACATTTTTTTAGGGAATAAAGGAAAAAACAGGACCAAAGAATATTTTAAAACAGTCAAAAAGGAAAATTTTCAAAAACGTAAAATATACTAAATCTAAATACTAGCCTTAGTATTCTTTTGATTTTTTTTACAAGTGCTTTGGATGGAAATCGATAGACAAATCACATCTAGGATTTGCATACTGTACAAGGAAGAAAGCCTACATGTATTTAAACTACAGGAAGATATGTATCTAATTGCTTTGACGTCATTCCCTTTTAAAACCGTTCATAAAAATAAAAAAGGCGGCGTGTCCCGATCTTTTATTTTAAAATCACTTTTGTTGAGATGCTCATAAATTAAAACATATATGAAATATAAAAATTTTTATTGAAAAGGGCCGAAAATGAAATCAAAGCTTTAATATTTTTTTCCGCAGAAGAATAAATTTGATTCTACAGCAAGAGAATTTTTTTTTAAAGATAGAACACAGAGCACGAAATATAAACTGTCATTCTCTAGCTGAACTACATAGCTTGAGCATCATTCGATGTGTGGTTTAGCTTCTTACACACTATCCTCACTACAGAATACAGATATGGTAATTTTTTGATTTTTTTTTACAGAATAATAATAAATTTCTTAATTCCATCCTTTAAGAAGATATTATAGTACAGGAAAAAAAAATATTGTGCCAAGACTATAATTTACAATATCAAGGTTACATTTTTTTAGTAATCATAAGTATAATATGGCTTTAAGAAAATAAGATGACCAAAGATATAATTTTTTTTTTTTTACAAAATTATAGCAAGAAGTATTTGTCGCGTTTTTCTTTAGAAGTTTTTACTTAAACATAGTTTTCATCAACTTTTTAGAACTTAAATTTCCCCAGATTTATAACAATTAATTTGTTTTTCAAACATTAATGGCTATTTTTTTTTTAAAAAACAAGGAATTTTTTTAAACTTAAAGTATTAACATTTTTTTACATTTAAGGTATACACATACATATATATAAAACTTTCTTTTGAACAATGTAATTTTTGGTCATGGTAAATTTTTATTCATATTCACATTATACTTATGAATAGGGGGATGAATTTTGCCTAATTACGATTATTTAAAATTGATTTCGCATTAAAAAAGTAAATTTCTTGCCGAATTATTTAAAGTACTGTCATTCACACTTGAGATTTTTATTGTTTAATTTAGTTTATAGTTTTTTATTATTTTAAAAATTATGATGGCTTCTTTTTAGTTTATTTTTGTGCTTTGACTAAACAAGAATATTCTTTTGATTACTAAGCAATTTAATTCCACGTTACTAAAGACTCTGGCTTAATACGAGTAAAATGACTGGTAACTTTTAAATGTGCAAGCAAAGTCAGGGAAAACTTGATTTTGGCCCAATTCCCACTCTTAACCGATGCAAATCTCTTCTCTATCTTACAAATAGACTTCTCCACAGCCAAATTTTATAATTTCAGGCTCCTGTAAATACATTTAAGATTTTTACATTCCCCAGGCAAACCTTGAAGATGCAAGACAAGAAAAATTTGAATGCCAAGCTCTCATAGCTAGATTTTCTTTGTTTGCAGAAGATTAGTCTGACGAAATCAGAGATTCTAGTTGTGAAAGCTTCCAGATCTCAGATATTTTGAGAACTAGCCAAAGAATTAACTTAAAGGTTAAAAAAGGCTGCCAGAAATTTCCAACTTTAATTTCAGTAGTGCCAAAAGAGATTTACAAAGTTCTTCACACAGATTTTGAAGAAATTCAGTGGCCAATCTTTTCTTCTGATTGGCTACTATTTCCTGTGAAATGTAAGTACATTTCACAGGAAAGACCCTTAAAATTAGAATCCAACTTAACTTTGTCCTGTCAACCATTCCACTTGTTCATTTTCTGGTCATTCTTGCTTAAATAGATTTTTAAATCAAGCTTTATTTCCTTTTCTCCAAATTTAGAAAAATATGACCTTTGTTTCTAAGAAACAAAAATAGATTCAAAGACAGGGTATCATGTCCCCTTAAACAATTTTGAAACAAATTTCCTGCGTTGTATTCATCAATTATATATTTCATTGCTTAATAATTCGAAAAGAAAACTCTTGCGCTCTTTCACTCAATTACATCATATCAAATTTTTCCTCATTTTTTCAAGAAACATTACAGTCATTCATGACGCAAATCTGCTTTCCCATGTATATTTTATTTTAAAAAATGAGAGACCACAGATGAAAGCTACAGTAATATAAAAATTTTTGCTTAGCTCAGTCTATTAAATTAAAAACTTTTATTTTTACTTCCCCATCGATCCTTGCGGTTTTCAACTTCTTATAAAATTAATCATTCCAAATTAAATCTGGATTCATTTGTTCTTTTGCATTATTTCTCGGGCGATGTTAATGGATCCCTCATTTCCAATATAAATTTACAGGGCTTTCGCGAAGTTTTCATTGAACTCATAGTTCGGAACGGAAATGGAAATCGTTTTTGATATTTCAGGGAGATGAGGGGTGCGGAAAATTGATTGACACACCTTTTTTTTCATCCGTCTAATGAAAAATGATTATGCTTAAAAATTTTTTTTTCCCCCGATTTGTGGAAAGTCTTTGTTTTTTTTTTAATGTTTATCTTCGGGAGTTGTCGATGTTGTGTCTTTGCATTTATACACGGTTCTGTAAAATGTTTTGTAAACGGTTTGATATTCTGGAACGGTCTTGATACATGTTTTCCAACTCCAGGGCTCGCATTTCGTTTCTATTTTTTTGCTGACTAGCCGCCTGAACCCTCTCGTGTACGGTTCCTGCACCGGTTGGTACTCACATTTTCTGAAACAAATAAGAAAATAATTAATTTGTATTAATTATTAATTAAGTCCAAGATAGAAAATAAGAGGAAAAGAATTTTGGTGAGAAATCGTTTGAAAATTTTTTAGAAGATTCAAGAAGATAGGTGATCTCGTGATTATCTACCTACTTGATATTTTTAAGTTCCATCGCTTCAGTCATATTTTCCAAAATTATGTTTATGTTTTCTAAAGGCAAAAAATAAATACGAATTGGAATTTTATCGATTCATAGTTTGGATTTTTTTTATCGTGTTGGTATTTATTTTTAGAAAAATTGTTTTATTACCTCTTTTCGCATCGAATACCGACAGAACCGGTATCACACAGGCACCAGTTACCCGCTGAACAGGTTGCCCCATTTTCGCAAGGAGGATCGCATACAGGATTTTGGCAATAATTGCCTGTTGCGTTATGAGGACACTCGCATTGGTCGGGTCCGACGCAAGTACCTCCATTCAGACAAGTCGATCGACATGTAACTACAAGAAAAATGTTTTTTTAGCTAGATGATTTGACTAGAGGACAGTAGTGATTACAGCCAGTCAAAATCCTCAACTCGTATAAGTTTTGAGGAAGGCCGCCAGTTGGCGTTAGAGCCGCATGACATTCTGTTAGTTCCAGAAATGATAGTCAGGTGCCGCTAGTGTCGCTTTAGTGGTGTGGCTGCTGGAGACAGTTACCAACTTCACATATCGCAAAGCTGGTTACTGATGGGCTTGGACCAATTTCTTTTTATTCGTCGAAGAGAATTATCCTCTGCTGTCAGAGTACTTAACTTATGTTAATAGACCAATCAAAATGGAGCAGTTATGTTGGTGCTTCCTCTATAGCTGATGTTTGGCTCTAGTGTGGATAAAGGCCAAGTTCCAAAATTGGCCACTGCCCATATCGCATAGCTGTCATTTCTAGGGTGCATTAATTCCATCTAACGGTAGAGCTTTTCTCCCTATCCAAGCGACACTAGCGCCACCTAGAGGCTCCCACAGGTAACTTTTCTCTGTTTGACAAAGCAAGGTGGGCTGATGGTTAAATTAATATTTTTAAATAATACTTACATTTTTGACAATACGATCCACTTGTTTGAGGTGGGCATATACAAGTATTCGGCCTTATGCACGTTCCACCATTACGGCAAGGTGGGTCGCAGATAGCTAAGGAAAAAGTAGAAAATTAAATCACTTTAATTTAACTTCCTTTTCTCCATTTCTCATTTTATACTTACGAGTTTCACATCTGCTTCCTCCGTATTTCGGAGGGCACGTACAAACATTGGGCACTAAGCAATAACCTCCGTGGAGACAATCACCACGGCATTCCACTTTTTCGCAGTGTCGACCGTAGTATCCTTCCGGACATTCACACGTTTTCTGTCTCGAATGACAAGTACCTCCGTTCATGCACGCACACCATTTTTTTCTCGACCCTGACGAAAGAAAAAAAACAATTTTAAAATGCTGCTTTAAGAAGAGAAAAAAAATAAGGAACCTTCCCCGTTCGGCGAGGATATCCCCATGGCGTCAGATGGGTTGAAAGCTACTTCATTTCCGGTGTTCCCTCAATTCTCAAGATTGTTTTCTCTTTGCGCTAAAATTAAATTTTGAACGTGACGCGTTATACAACGAGTCTATAAAACTTTTAAATGTTTGATATGCAAATTTTAAAGGAAGCGAGGACATTGGAAAATATCAATATAAATTCATATTGTTTTTGCTTGAGGAATTTGTATGAAATTGAAAATTGTATAAAGTGACATAGTTGTCTGCCAAAAGCTGGAGCTTTTTTGAGGTTCTTGTTGGCTTAAAAGTTACAGCTAGTTTAATTTTTTTGCTTAGCTTGGGCCCTCAGCTGACCGAGCTAGTTCATGTCTAAATCCAGTCTTCGTTTTGTCCAAAGCTGGAGCCATTAGAACTGTTGAGACAGTGAGTGGCAAATTCTAATTCTGTAGCGATCCTGCAGATCAGTTAGCGAGCTTTACAAGGCTAATTACTGCTATGTATCCGATTTTTCAGCCGAAAGCCCTTTCGAAATTTCTTACTGGTGTCTATGTTGTATACAATATTTTGTCTTTGAAAGCAGCTTACTACAAACGCTTTCAATCCTTAAAATATGAATAGCTTTCGATATATTATATTTTACAGAGGGGAAAAAATAGCATTGAAATATTCTAAAGAAAAGAAAACTAGCTCTCAACAAAAGAGCGGCCTATACAAAAACTGAATATGAAAGAGATATATTTACCGTCGACTTCCCCTTAATGTTCTCAAGTGATTATTGAAAAAGTTAATAAATTCTACTTTAGATATTCATGAATCAAGCAGAAAACGTTTCTCGGAAGTAAAGGATGCAAATGTTAAAAGAAACTTTTTCCGCAGAGAATAAGATAAATCCATAGCCGTAGACATTTTTCACTTTGTTATGGTTTTATCAAGTACAAGATTTTCCCAGGAAACATTTTCTTAAGGAAAAAAAAAAGGGAAAAAGTTTTTAAATTTATGGAACTAAAAATCTCGACCTAAAGCTATGATGATTTCCGCAAGTCAACCGCTACGTGCTAAATAATTTTTATGTATTCATAAAAAATTAAGCGGCGAAGTATAGCTTTCTTCCTCGGCACAGATTTTTTTTCTCCCTCTACCGGTTGTAAATCAAGCGCATAATGTTTATTATTTTTTATTATTCAAAAAGCCTTGAAACATTCTACCGGGATTTTTTTTTCCTTTTCATTCTTTTTTTTTCTCTCTCGCGGAAGTGTAAAGCTTTTTAAATAATTAAAGTTGGATTTGAGGAGAAGACATTCGATGTTGTTCAGGAGAATATTTTATAATAGGGGAATAATTCTGCCATTCAATGAATGCAGATTATATTCCATAAAGAGTGTAAAGTTTTTATAATGTACAAGTGACGCATTATAACCGCGATAGAAAGCACCAAACGGTTTTATATTTATACGCATTTCATAAGGAAACTTTTCTCGTTTCAGTTTATCGTTTACGAAAAAAAAGTAAGCACAGTTATAACTTAATTTATCTCGAATCTTTATGTATGATAGCTTCGCTGCGACAGATTGCAGCGCATAGAAAGATCAGCACTTGCTGATGGGTTGATGATGCAACTTCATGTTTCCATCGACTAACGACATTCTCTCATATCCCAAAAAACGATTATAGAAAGTTCCCATGGGTCCACCCAATGGTTAATCCATTGCAGACAGCCGAAGTGAAGGACTAGAGGTAGCGCCTTTGTCCTGGGTCGACTAGACACTGACACTAGTCCTCACTGCTTCGTAAGGTGATGCGATTACAGTTCTATAAAAGAAACCTCAGCCTCTCCCTTGCCAAGACGGTGGTGGATGGAGGAGCCATAAACTGCTAGGTCAGGCAGTTCTCTACGGAGCTAGACCGAAAGCCCTATGAAATATTGAGTTCCAGCCCACGGAGGCCGAGACGAAGAGTATAAGCTGCAGAAAGGTTCAGTGGGTTAGTTTGTCCAAAGATGGTGGGCAGGTCTCAGGTTTGGTAGCGGAGGAACTGATTGTAACGGGCCAACGATAGCAAATACGGGCTTAGGTAGACTACCACCTAATGTCAACCCGCTTGGCAAGCCAACACCTCCCAAATATAAACAACTAGTACTTGAGCAGGGCCTTGGACTTTGAATCTTACACTAGAGGAAGGGGTTGATTCCGGAGAGCGGAGAACCGTGCGACGTTGAAAAATTTAAAAGAGTCCTATATCCAGAGTGGATGCGAACAGGCTCAAGAAGAAGAAGAAGAAGAAGAAGAAGATGTTTCTCTCTCATAAAGCTGCCACAATTACAATACCACTTTATCGAAGTTTTCAAAATGTTTGTGCTGTAAGGATTCCGCTAAACAGAATTTTACCCATGTTTCAAACTAAAATTTTCTGTCATCATGCAAAACAAATATTGCCATCCCCTGTATCTTGTCTTCTCTTTACCTTCACCTCAAACTTTTTAAAATTTCCCCCCCATCCGATATTAAACTTTTCGATTACTCCTCCACTATTAAAACTAATCTCGATTAAACTTTATCAATAAAAAAGAGAAAAAACTCACCTTTTGCTTTTAATATCCTCTTCTTTATCACGTTCCAAGACTCGGACGAGTTGAAACGTTTATAATGCGGTTTTTGATGTTTGTGATGTTTCTTCGCCACAATCGTATGATTCCCCGGCAGATAAATATCAGATGGTAATAAAACCTCATCACTTTTGTATTTTTGTTCATGCCTAAATTCCGATACGTTTTGAAGATAATTGTCCGTTAGAGAAGGATTCGTACTTAACGTTGAATCTGTTTGTGTCGGATTGACGTCTGGCCTTTGCCCGGAGAAATAGATATCTGACGTTGAGGAAGAACGGAAATCGTCCAAGTGAGACGGGAGTTCGTTCGATGTTTCGCATCGTGCTATTGAGCAGGATCTTGTTTCCGTTCGTTCTCCCCCTGCTTCCATGCATAATTCAAGTTGATTTCCATCATCTATACATCTTGAATATCTTGACTGAGTACCGGGTCCGCATGTTGTCGAGCAATCCGACCAGTCCGACCATTCAACCTCTAAAAGGGAAAGAAAAAAAATATATTTTTAAAAAAAAGACTCGAGTGAAAGGGCGAATTAAATTGGAGGGTAAAGGGAAGATTTTGTACTTACCGTAGTTCGTTTCATTATAAGGAGGGCCATTTCCACTTCCTTCCGCTACGTTATCATCCATTACGTACTCATCCGGTTTCTTTAACTGTACCAGAGTAATGGGTTTTTTAACATCGCGATTTTGTGATGATGTCGACGATGAATCCGTTTGATAAAGGGTTTTAAAATCATCTTCGCTTTCATCTACTTTCCATTTAACATCACCTATTTCATCTTCCTCTATCTTTTTTTTACCCTTTGACCATCTGTGTTTGTGCTTTTTTGATGACGTGGGAGAAGTTGTAGTTGTAAAGGTTTTTTCTAAGAGCGGATCGTAGATTGGAATTCGTGATGATGAGCATTGTTGTGCAACTGCGCTTGGGTTCGGAACGATTACTAATTGCTCCAGTTCGCCCTAAAAAATAAAATGAGGATTAAAGTTTTTAAAAATTTGGAGTAGTTAACTGGTGTGCGCTTGTTGCAGAAATGGGTGGGCCAAGAGTTTTGCAGTAAAGTTTGCGCCAGAGCTTCTTGGGCCGAGTTTTTTTTAAAATATAAACTATATGAAATATTTTTTTAAGCTTTTTATTAAATTTATCGAAAGGGGAGGTTGGATCTGTTTTTTCGGCTGCTACTTTTTTGGCCACTAGACTTGGTTAGACAAGCTCTGTCCTGTAAATGTGCCAGCAGGCACCCCTTGAACCTTTTGGCTCAATAAGACCAGTAAAAAGGTTAAAAAAAATATTTCCTGTAGTTTAAATTTTTAGAAAAACTCTGTCCAAAAAGCTCTAAGCAAAAAATTTCAGACTAGTCTGAAAGAATTCTACAAACGTTTTTTGGGCAGAGCATGTCTGACCAAGTCTAACAGCTTCAGTATCATAGTTGGTCGTCTTAGATGATTTTGACGGCTTCTCCATGGCCATATAAAAATCTAGAAGGCTTATAATGGCTTGCAATAATGATAATGACTTATAATCCATGCAATTTCTTTTTGATTTTAGGTTACGTGGACTTTTGCAGAAATGGATGATATTCGCAGGGAGCTGGGAGGTCGTTGGAGCTGCGGCATCTATAGAGCCAGCTGAATCGGTAAGTGATTTTGGCCCGTAATTAGAACAACAATGCAAAGACCCTGGAGGCCTCGGCCTGACTCTTTTTTCTCGCATTCTTTTTCTCGATTTGCCCATATTAGCTCTTAAGAGTAGAGGAAGATTTCAATCCGAAAATACTAATATCTCATACCTGAAACAAGTATCCTATTATCAAATCCGCGTCTTCCGGATGATCCAGTTCATTTCTTTTCAATATATCAGTGCTGACCCAGGCGCAGTCTAAGAAACTTCTTACCGAATTATCGTCTTGAAGCCTGCGAAAAAAAAATCGGAGACAAAAATGGTGAAAAATGAACATAACATATCGAGGAAAAAAAAAAGCAAAATTACCCGGATTTTCGGCTAATGGAAAGATAGAAAAATTGATTCCATTTCACAGCATTGTTAGATAAGTCTGTGACAAATGTCTAAAAATACTTGGGCATTATCTTTTATCGATCTCTCAGTTTTTTTACCCCGCGTGATTTATCAAAAATTAATCGCTTCTTAAAAAAAGAAAAAAGGGGGCTAGGGAAAAAAATATCGAGTGGGTTTTATCGAATTCCCGGAGCTTTGGAAAAAGTTTTGATTTTTCCAATAGATCCATTTCCGGTTTTTATAGTTTAAGAGGAAAAAAAATTAAAGTAGATATTTTTCAGTATAAAAACAATTTCATAAAGAAGGGAAAAGAGGCCAACAATTTTAGGCGGATGAGGTTTGAAAAATGTTTTGCCTCTTGTAAGCGATTCACCCAATTTAATGGTTTGCTTCTCGTTGTTCTAAAATTTTTTTTAGAAATTATTTCAGAATTTCATTTTTAGCTCATTTCTAAATTGCTATTCGCTTATTATTTTCGTTTTTTTTTTAATGGAAGGGGGTGAAAATCAGTCACCTCGACCGAATGCGACCCGAGGATTTACCCACTGAGTTACGATTCTACCCAACGAGGAAAGCATTAATTATGCCGAAACAATAAAATTCTTGAAAAGAATAACGAACAAGAAGTTTAATGTCGCAAATTAAATAAATGATCTCATCGGGAATGGGGGTGAAGTGTTAATTTGATAAATTCATTAATTTTTCTGACAAAAACAATTCCCATTCCGAGCTAATCTTAAAAAAAGTACTTTGATAGTTTTAAAAAAAAATCGAACTTTGCCTGAAAAATACAAGATTACCCAAAAATTACCTTCATCACTCTTTCCGTCTTTTTTCACTTTCATTTCCTCTTTTTCTTCGAAGAAATAGAAAAACGAACGGGAGCAAATTTCTACTTGGGGAAAGAGAGACTTATATTTTCTTACTCCCAAGAGAAGAAGGAATTAAGTTAGTCTTATTGCTTAATTAGATATTTCAAGATTTAAAGGATCTTTTATCTCATACCGAAATTTTCTAATGAAAAATATATAATGCGTATTAGATGAACGTTCGAAAGCGTTCTTCTTGCGATTCTTACGAGGGCTTTTTTTCCCTTTAAACTGTGTAAACCTTTTCAAGAAGTCCTTTTTTAATGATGTTACACAATCGAAATCACTCGACTATAAAGCTTATGTAAAATATTTGAAGATGTTAACATTATTGGAGGAATGGTCGGGGAAAAGCTTCGGATATAACAAATATTTATTTATGCATAGTTAAGGAAGAAAATAATCGCGAGGGAATCGAAAATCGTTTGGTAATCATTTAAAAGGTGAAGCTTTTTTTTTTTTTATAACTGCGACTAGTGACAAATGGTTAGTTATTAAAAGCCGTGTTTTCTGTAATTAAGCTGCGCTCTTATAATATTTTAAAAGATTCTATACAGACAGGCTGTGATGAATGCTCTGAATGACTTGTCGCTTTAACGTCATTTTGAGATTCTCATTATCACACGGAAAGATTTTCAAGTCTCTTGAGCGAAACCAACACTTTTAATCTAATGTTAATTAACCGAGGGGGGCTTAATTATTATTTTTTTAAAAAAAGTTTTTGGAGTTTTTTTTAATGTTGGGAGATGTGAAAAATTGTTGGTTTGGATGTTTTTTAAGTTAATAGAACAGTGAAATGCTGTAAAACACAGGAAACGGTTTACTTCCCAAGGTTTATTTATATCTCTTATAGAGTTTAGGGACTCGGGAGTAATCAATTAGGATGAAGTAAATGTCTTAGATGGGAGAGGGGGTAGGTTTAAGTTGAAATCGCAGGCTATTTTTTTAGGAAGTTGAGATGTTGTTTTGGATTTTAGGAAGTCGCTTGCGTTTTGTGTTAGTTCGGCCTGGAAGAGGTCTGCAACTAGCCAAAAATTCTTAGTTTCTTAACTAACTGGTCTTGTTATATTTTTAAATTATTTAGAATAGATATTTTCGCTTTATTTATTATTCAATTACAAGATTACAATGGCAGCTGCTTTCTACTTTCATTCTCGAACTTGGAATAATTTCCCGCCATTTCCCAAAAGTTACTTTTTTGTTTTTGCCAATTAAGAGAATAACTTTCCCATTTCCACTCTTTCTTACGTTTAACATTTATTCGGGTCCAAGCCCGTCCCAGCCCATTAAAAAAAAAAAATGACAAACTCCTATTGGAAAATTCTTTTGCATTCATTTTTCTACTTGTTGCTCTCTTGTCAAAATAATTTTTTTAAAGGCGCTCTTTATCAACAAAAAATAAATTACCAAAGAAGTTGAGCGTTGATTAAAAACCGAAGCACGATTTCCATTTTTAAAAAAAATTAAATTATGTACAAGAGAAATAATTTGCGTTTTTGGCACAATCCGTTAACTCTCCCCATTAATGGAAAAAAGAAATATCAAATAATTCGATTACAACAGTATTCCGATACATCAATATTCCTTTAACGTATTGTAAACAACTTGAAAACTTTTCTTTTCAAGTCGATATTGTTTTTTTTTTTTTCTAAAAGAGTTTTCGTCACCGTAATTAATATTAAGACGCTTCGAAACGAACTGGAAAAAAAGCAATAAAACTTTTAATTTTATGAATTTTCATAATAATGAAGAGATCAACGAAGAAATAGCGACGCTCGGGTCTCGATGTAAAAAAAAAAAAGAAAGGCGATCAGGATGGGAAACTTTTTCCACTTTTCCACTCAATTTAGCAATGAAAATAATTGCCTTTGAGCAAATATGTTTCCCACCTTCTCGAAGTAAAGTAGTACGGAAAACTCATTTAACTTTGTAAAGAGATTTTTTTTTTTATTCTCTTACTCCATGCATTCGTTCATAACGTTGGTGTTCCCCGATTTCCGCAAGCGAAAAGGAAAAACGCGTTTTTGTGAAAACTTCTCATGTACCAAGACAATGGTTTTTAAAAAAAAGGATGTAATCTCAGTTTGTCGCCTCACGTTTTAAAGCATGCACGACGAGGATCTTATTCCCCGATACAGATCTTATGGTTACTCTTTGTGATATAATCTAAAATGAATGCTAATAGTCTTTTTTCACCATCAAAAAAGGGTTTTTTTCCGCGGTAAACTTACTGTGCAATTTCTTATTTAAAGAAGAGGAAAATAAGGAGGAGGAAACCCGGAGGCAAATACCAATTATTGACCCGGAAAAAGAAATTCAGTTCTGTAAACTTTTACTTCAGAGATCTAATTAGCTGTATCTCCATGTTTTAACTTGAAATGGCCCCTGGAAGGGAGGAATTTCGTTTTTCTTTATCAAGTACGTTTCTTATTTCTTCTTTGCGTCTTGTTTAAACGTCAAAAAATAAATTTAATTAACTTTTTTTTTTTTTCCTTTTCACCGAAAAGGTGGATTAAGTTTAGTTTAGGAGATTTCGAGGGCGAGAGATAATATTTTAATACTTACGCCAAGCCCAACTGATGCCAGTGGCCATCATTCAATTTCATCGGGATGATCACTGCCTGAGTTCCATTTTTCCCTGCGTGAACGATTTTTATTCTGTCAGCGGCTTCCAATTCTAAAGAAAGATAGGCATCCTGCTGACGTCGCGATCTAAGACTGAATAGAGTTCCTTGAACGGGTTTCTGGGGGAGAAAAAAAAAGAATAAGGTATCGATTTACATTATTCTCCTTTGTTTAAAAAGGAAGAAAAAGAAAGATTGTAAGTCTTTTATATGGATTTGTGGAAGCTTCCTGCTTAGCTGGACATTTTCGTGAAAAATCTTTTGAAATTGCAGAAGGGATTAATTTGAGGGATCGGTGATTTAATTGTAATTTATATCTTTTGAAGGTTTAGGTCGATCGAATAGTGCTGGTCAGGGGAATTTTTTTTTTATGTGTTGGTTTTTTTCCCCGGTTTCGGGTTAAGCTCTGTTTTTGAAAAACGAGTTAAGCTTTGGAATGATTTAGGACCGATGTCACGTTTATCAAATCGTATTTGATTAAAGCTATTTTTTGCTAGAGTGGTTCCTGCCAGAAATGTTTATGAGGATATTTAATCTTAGCAGTGGCGTAGTCATGACTAGGCGTTTGTGCCATGATCTCGAAAAGGGAGTCGTCATGTTCTCTTAATAAGCTGAGTATTAGCTTTCATGGTGGCCCATCAGTTTAAGAACACAACAGCTTCCAGATCTGCAAATAACAAGCCTATATGTAGCAGGCGACTCACTAAAGTGTCCACCCTCTATTAGCCTCTTCCTAAAATGTTTACTTGAGGAGTTATGTGCAAGAAGGGCACTTTCGCTATAAGCTAAATATTAAAAAAGTGCCCTTTTTGCACATAACTCCTCACTTCTTCTTTCAATTTATGTTCGTCTACTCTTCCTGAACGAAGGTCTCACTAACCTTTGCCACACTTCCTTGTCTTGGGCTCTTTCCAACCGTTTAAGCCCCGCCACCTCTTGTGACCTACCGACACTTCTTTTTGACGCTCGAGGTCTCCATTTTACTATTCCTGCTGTCCACCTATTGGAATCCTCCCTGGCGAATATTTACTTAAGGCTCTTTTATCAATTTTTACAGCTTTCTGTTAACTACAGAATTACTTTCCCCGTCACCCCAGGCTTACTTTGCTCTGCGGCGCTAGCGCCATCCTCTTAAGATTCGTTTTAACCACCAGTTTGAGTTAATCAGTGAAAACTGCGATATTCAAGTTCCACCTCGCACAAACCCAAAAATTAAAAATAAATGGCTACCGTACTAACTATATCACTGTCAAAGGACAGAAAAAATTGGGTCGCTGAAAGCTCGTTAAATATTTTAAAAAGAAAAACAGGCGACATTTTTAAGCTCTAAAATATCACAAAGATAAAACGTTCTGTAGGAATAATTTGCGTAAATAAGATGCGATTAAATTAACTCATCAAAAACGTTTTTAGAAAAGCGTCTAAGTTCAAGGGTTCTTCACGGTTATGCCGGCCGTCCGGTAAACTGAGTTTGAGGTTCCTTTAAAGATTTTAACAAGGGAAAGATGGAAATTATATTTAATCAAAGTTATGTTCACAGGATGTTCTGTTAATTTGTTGTGGCGAGCTTTTATCTTCCATTCGTTAAGTATTCAAAGCCCAACTTCAAAAATGTCGTTATGCCATTATAATTTCCTCGTCGCTCCCACTTAAACATACAAAAATAGCCTCCTTAATAATTTCAACAATTTGAAGAAACCTTAAACCGTGTTTTCAAAAGTTTAATAATAATCATTACCGAAACCCCCGTAAGTTTAAACGATATCACCGTCACGCATCTGCACATTTTCTATTTATGCCCCTTTGGAATCAACTCGAGGGCCTTAAAAACTTGCACGGGGGATCCCATATACTCATTCTTTAAAACTTTTAAAAGCGCCCCCCATAGGGTGTAAATGTATTCACCCCTAAAGCCGTCAAATGCATTTAATGAAGCCTCGCGAAGTTCTATTCATTTTAATAAGGGCAGTAACAGCGCGAGAAACGGAAGAAGAACTCGATTCTTTATTTTTCTCCTTCCTTCCTAATCCATTTTCTAAGAATACGCAAATTCAATTTCATTCCCGACATTCTTTTAAATCGTCTTATACAAGGATTTCAAATTCACTGATTTGTGCTAAAAGGAACAATCGAAACCTTCATTTCCGATTCATTTTTCGAGTCGCTTTCTCTCTTTTTAATTCAACGAGCTAAGGTGATCTAGTTTCAACTCGGGGCTTTTAAAATCCTCGTAAGTTATTAAGAATGACGAATTTAATATCAAAAGTTTCCGCATCTCTTTTAAATTATGTTGGCATTTTTGGAAATTATATACGTCTTTGATGATGTTAGTAATATGAAGGGAAATCGTGCACCGGGTAAAAGTTTTCAGATTTGGGATTTCGTAAATATTGCCTTCTATAATGTAAACTAGTTGCTGGAGAAAACTCTTTCTTGGTTTCATTCCCAGCGGTAAATATTTCTTGGGGAAAGTTTTTCTTTCGGCTGTAAGGGAAAAGGAAAGTGCGGAAGGAAAGTGAAAGGTACATCGGGAATGGGCCACGATTAAATAAAGTTAGCAATGGCATTTATTTCGTGTCATTTACTATGGGCAGGTTAGTTCTTGTCTCCAGTGCTTATGGTCGAGGCATTTGATTTTACTTTCCATGAGATGTGGGCTGAGTACATTAATTTGAGTATCACCATTCTTGTTTTCTCATTTTCAGTTTAAAGAGTCACTGGCGCTCTCCATCTGTCTTTTCTCAAACTAAATCGACATTGAATCTCTCCCTATGGCCATTTCCTAAATTAAGACGACACTGGCGCTCTCCCGACGACCATTTAACAAACTAAGATGACCCTGCTCCCTAATGATAACTGGCCTCCATTTCTCGGAACCTTTTGCAAAAGTTTAAGGATTTTGTTATAAAAATACCGCACGTCATAACTTGAAGAATCCTCTTTCAAAAAAGAAAAACAACAGCAGATACAAGGCGACCAAAAGATTAATTAGGCAAGTGAAAGATTTAAGTGCATAACTGTCAACGGGACGTTAAAGCAAGATAAGAAGTAGACATTAGATTTAAAATGGGGAAAATATCCTGAGAGATTACTTGAGAAAAGTAAAAAGATGACGACTTCCTTACATAAAGCCAGATAAGTTTTTGATAAACGTTCTTGCGTGGAGAAGTAAATCTCTTGTTAGTTTCAAGTGGCTTGAGGGAACAAAATGAAAAAGTTTACATTAAACAAAACGAGTAGAGCTTTCAAACAAGAAGCACGTAATTTCGTAATTTCATAAAAATGTCTTGCTTTTTTTTTATCCATCATTTTTTTGGGGAAAAATCTTTAAAGCTATTGATTTACTATATTTGGAAAGGAATTTGCTTTTCTTGGGAAAAAAAATAAATCAATTTTTAACTTACCAAAGGGTTGAGCTTGAGAGTAACGAGGAGTGTGAATTCCCTTGGGAATACCCCAGAACGATGACTTGACTTATTCGGGAAGATCTGGGAAGAGGGAACCCAAATATATGAATTCGGTCGAAGTTTCCAAGCGGTCGGCCTTCCTGGAACTCTCTCCCATTCTCCTCTTGACGGATGGAAAAATCTTCGGTCGTCTAGTTTCATTGGGTCAACAGCTCCTGTTGAAGAAATAAGACGTAGAATCAATTTCCCCCAAAATGTAAAAATATTTTTTTCGAAATAAATTATTTTTCCCCCAATTATTTCTTTACGAAATTTTTTTTCTTAACTGATTGTTGAATTTATTTTCAATTTGCTCAAAGAAAGGAAATTAAGAAAGTATCGATTTCTATCCAAGTCTGTCGAGAAAATGTATCGTCACCGAAAATATAAGTTCTGTATTAGAATTTAAACGATTAAACATTCCATCGTTAGAATTAACCAAGTTGGTTTCTGACTTTGGGAAAAGTCAAAGCTCCTCAAGGAGAAAATGGGTAGCAATTCGTTAATCATAATGAACTCACATCTTAATAGTTGATATGAAGAAGACAGTTACTCTGCAGGAAACTTTCAGTATCCCAAACCAAGCTACGTTCCATCGGGGATTAAAGTTATCTTTGACTGGCCCCTCCTCTTCTCCATGATTAAACTATAGTCTTGTTAAATCTCTCTTTCATCTTCTATAAAATATCTATCCGCTCACGTAATTCATCTCATGTTTGTTTGCCTGATATATTTGCATGAGTTTCGGGAAAATATAATTCAAAGTTTTGATATTTGATAGTTTTCCCTTATAATGAACCTGAGTTTAAAGGGTGGAAGGAGTTTTAAAGGGAGATAGGGAAATATAAGGGGGGAAATGAGGGTGAAATGCTTGAAGGCACATTTGAAAATTTTGAAATATTATCTTTTTTAATTAGCTTTGTCTTTCTCTTTTATGTCGCTTATTTCTTTTAGTTATGTTTTTTAAAATATTTTAATGACGGCTTATAGCATTTCCCCGGTGAAATTTATAAATTTTGAAAAGGGCTAGTCGGAGGGAAACTTTTTCAATTTTCTTTTCAATGAATTTTATTCTGGTTGGTCGCGCGGTGCGTTTGCGTTTTTACGGGGTAGACAGAATCGAGGGAGTTTTTTTATAGTCACCCACATGCAAAATCGTTAAAAGAAGTCCGAGAAAATCTGAATTTAAAATCTAGTTTAGAGAATGGCTGTGGGAGGTCTGGGGTGAACTTGAACAAATAAAACTGACGATTGTAATGCACGGGTCATAGGTGTATGCGTTAAGTCGCGAATGGAAAACCCACAAGTCTGAGATATCTGGGGTGGCAGAAGCTTCGATGGGAGTATAATGTGTCGAAGAATGCTAATCAGCTTGAAGTTTTTGATTGGAGAGAAGTAAGCAAGGATAGGACCTTATGGGATCTGCTATGCGGCAGTAGGGGTTAAAAGTCCCGTAAAGCCTGAACAGTCAGCATTATTTCCCAGGTTGAAAACATGAGCAATAGGATCTAGGAGATGGGGAGCCGAAGGATTGGTAGGGTAAAGAGATTGGAAAGGCGGGTTGAAAGCACTTGCAGGGGCATGCAAGCCACAATTAAACAAAGTAGAGCCGCATCTGATCATGTCTGATCTTCTTCTTACAATGCCACTCCGAAGCGGAGATCGGCGACCATCACGGCCAAAGAGCGTATGGTGTTAAGCTAAAACCCTAGCCGAAACAACTATATTGGGTCTTGTGCAGCAAACCTTTAGCCATGATGACTATACCAGGAAAAACTAATGCGATGGCTTTCCATTACCTTCCGCATCGCAGTACAGGAGCCATACCGTTGTTGCAAATCTGCCTTCTGCTATTTAGTCTCAAGCCTAACCAACAGTACTGCTCTCTGCCTTCAGCCAGTACTGGTAAGGCTGCTGCCCCCTACCAGGAATATTTAACGACCTTTCTGTCCTGGCTGCTTGCAGTGGCGTCGTCATAGCCATTGGGCGGTAGGGTCGCCACTTCCCTACGCCTCATGTCTGAGGCGCCATTCATTAGCTTGAAAACCCCATAAGATTTGGTTTTCCTTTACTGAAGATTACTACGGATTACAAAGGAAATAGAATTTAATCCTAAAAACCTAACAAAATTTAGATCTTTCCGGCAAGAATACATGTTCAAACCCCAACTCTTCAAAACACTATCAAAAGTAATCAATCAAATTCGAAAAATAGGTTCATCAACTCATGCCAGGCTCATCATTTCTCGACATCTGGCTATCTCCTTAAAGAAATTATAAAATACCATAAATACGGAATTTGAAAAGTTAAAAAGAATTCAATGAGGGATGAAGAAAGACCATTGTCTGGATACAATAGGACGTCATCGCCTTTAATTCCGGGTAAGGAAGATTAATGAATAAAAATTCATTTGTCACAGTCTTTCTTCCTTTAAATTCTTCCTTCTTCGTCGCCCCGAATATTTTTTCCACTCCAGTCTCTGTTTCGTTTCGCTGTTTTTTCCATATAGTTCCTATCAAATTAGAAACCAAATCAAAAGAGACACGGGAAACCGTTCCGAAATGTATTCCGTAAGCAAATGCGGAAGATTTGGGAAATCGGATTTTATTTCCATAAAATACGTCAAAAAAAAAAAAAAACAAGAGGAATGGGATTTGGGGTGCTTCGCACCCCATCCAACTTTCTCGCGAATTTAAATAAAACGCACAAACCAATTACCATTCCTTCGCAATTACCATTATCATAGACAGTCTTTTTAAAGTGACATCAAATTGTACAGGGGAAATTTTTAGGGAAAAGCAATCAAAATTTGTAAAAACGAGACCACATTCAAATTCCTCGAACTTTAAGTTTTGGCAATTTTGCCCATCTTTTTCGAAATTTTGATTCCTTCTCCCTAAATAATTCGTTCAAACAAATCCACTTTCAAATTCCTCAAACTCTAAGCTTTAGCAGTTTTGCCCATCGTTTTTCGAAATTTTGACTCCTTCTCTCTAAAAAATTAGCTAGAACGAGTCCACTTTCAAATCCCTCAAACTCTAAGCTTTGGCAGTTTTGCCCTTCGTTTTTCGAAATTTTGACTCCTTCTTTCTTAAAAAAGTACTTCGAACGAGTTCACCTTCAAATTCCTCGATCTCTAAGCTTTGGCAATTTTGCCCTTCGTTGTTACTTTTTAACATTTAAACTTCGCTTCAACGAGGCCACATTCAAAATTCTTCAAACTCAGAGCTTTTACACTTTCCCTCCTTGTTTTTCAAAATTTTAACTCCTTCCCCCTGAAAAATACGCCGTTCTTGTTGTCGTTTATTGAAATTCCTACTCCTTTCTCCTTAAAAATTAGGTCAAAAAACACCCTCATCGAATTCTTTAAAGTCGAAATAATGACGTCACCGCAGTCAACATCATGTAAATAGTGACGTCACTACGGTCAGCCATCTTGGTTTAGTATTTACAAATAGATCTCAGATTGTAATTTGTGAACCCATCCACCGATTGTTCTGAAATTTTAAACAGTTAACCCTTGCACAATGCTCCTTCATCCCACGCAAAATTATCACAATCCGTTGTGGTTTGCCCGAGCTATGTCGCAAAGAGACAGGCCAAAATTTCAAAGTTCAAATATTCGCCATTTCCATAATTTTTCGAATTTCGAAAAAAGAAAAGAAGACCCCCTCTTATTTTTCGACGAAGAATACGTGTGTGAAAAATTTTTTCGATCCGTTGCGTATTGGCGGAGATATCGAGCGCGGCGTACGCGGCGTACGCGGCGTACGCGGCGGACGCGGCGGACGCGGCGGACAGACATCATCTCAGAATTTGATTTTATGAAGTTCTATGTAATTTTCATCTTGATATTCGCAAGAATAAGGATTTTCGATTTTCAGGGTACGGCAATACTTTCGTCACTCTGCTTCGCGATCGCTCGAAAGTAAAAAACGGTGCTTTGGATAGTTTGTCGTAACTCGATTTTATCTGCATAATATATTCTTATACCTTATCCCCCCCTTTCTTTTTCTTTTCGAAAAACTCTCGATGGCATTTACATGAAGCCTACACTCTCAGTTTATCAAAAATTTTCTGATTAAAAAGTTGTCAGCTAAAAGTTGTCAGTTTTCCCACCTTTTCTTCTCCCCCCTTTCATGCGTACCATGTGTCTGAGACAGAATAGACCGAGCGTCTGCGGTCTCGGTACCATCTGGCCTTATAAATTGAGGTCACGACCGACAACTCTTATCTGTTTTCTACCATTTCAACGTCCTATTTTCCTTTCATATAATCCTGCTGGATATCTAATTAGTACGGGCGCGATTTAAGAGGTTTTACAACATCGATCAAGGGTTTAAGGTGAAAACATTATTTTTGATTTATCAGTTTAGCTCGGGGATTTCCCTTGCGTTTTTTCCTAACCGATATTTTACAACATTGCGGTTTTCCTTTCGCAATTCCCCTGTTTTATTCCTATTTGATTATTTCATTGATATGTTATAGAACATCCGCGGTATCGAACATCCATTCAGCTATATAAGGCATTGTTTAGTCCGATTTTCGAATACCCATGAGGATGTAAACCGATTACATTTCCATTATATCGTAATATAGAATGTTAACAATTCATGGGCTTTCGTTGAAAAAATAACGTACCGGGCTCGGGATTATGAATCGAGGCTTGGGTTTCCTTTCCCCGCGCCCGATACTCTTCCCACGATAATAAATTCATGATACGCTGAATATAATTGTAGAATAAGGTAAATTAATCATAAAGGAATTTTCGGGGTCAATTTTAAGGGATGGGACATGCATTTTGTATTGCTTTAAAAGCGATATTAATTAATCCCAGGTCTAACTTATACATAATAGGACGAGGAGGAAAATTAGAAAATAAAGGAGTATCAACAGGGTGTAACAAAGTAACGAATATTGCTCAGAATATTCCTCTTGAGAATCATTGTATCTTGAAGGGCTCTTGTGAGTTCCCCTCAAGAAACCCTCTAAACCGGAATCTGCTCTCTAGATTTTAGGTTTTCGTTTTACGTAAAAGCTGCTGAGAAATTTTAGTTTGGGGATGAGTATAAATTATTACATGTTGCTGCGCAGGGACGTCTTTATGTTTTAGACAAGAGAAGGGAAAGTTGTACAAGGTATTTGACGTTAATTAAATTGGGGAAATGTGTCGATTGGACATTTTTTTAAAGAGAAGTGTTAGTTTTGATTGTTGGTATTGTTGGAATTAGATGCGTTAGATGTTATAGTTGAAACTATATGTGTAAATCGGTCAAAGTGGTTTTAAAGAACCTAAGAGCCCGACAATAGAATGTTAGCTCTGAATATGGTATTTGCAGTAGAGGTCTGCAAGCCCGCGGGCCGGGCCGGGCCTAACCAAATGTAAGACCTTTTTTTTTTTGGTTTCCAAATTTCCAAAAATATTAAATAGTAAAATAGTATATCTTTTTACCCGGCCTTCTAGAAACTGTAGGACCGCCATTATTTCAAAAAGTCTATATTTATTCTCTGTACTTTCTCTATTTATTCGTTACCGCAAAAAGCAAAAAAAAAAAAAAAGCTTTTTTTAAAATGCGGGTTGCGGCGGGCTGGGCCGCCGAAAACGGTAGAGGCTGCGGGCCCGGGCCGGGCCGGGCCTATTAAAAGTCAGTGCGGGCCGGAAAATTTCGGCCCGCGCAGACCTCTAATTTGCAGGAGTCTTATCTTAGTCCTGTGTATTGTAAGTAGAAGTTACCAAAAGGCGGATCTAAACGAAGACGATATCAGATTTACGGAATCTTCTTCTTCTTTCAACCTATATCCTTCCACCCCTTAACCTTTGCTACAGTAGTTATTGACTGATGGCAAACGACACTAGCGCTTTTTTAGTAGTTCACACAGCGGCAAAATAAGTAATGTCCACTTCTAACTTTTTGCAATTACAAAATCTTATTTCTTATTTTAACTTTTCCTGGATTTTTCGCAAACGTTATTTCTGTAATACAGACGAATTCAAAGTGCGTACATTAGCGGTGTGCATTAAAATAACAAAAGCAAAGAGGTAATTAAAACGGTAGAAAATTACCATATTAATCTAATTTTAAAAAAAGGGAAAAGAGAAAAGGAAAAGAGGAAAAAGCGTGCTTCTAACTGTACTCAACGAATCGGTATTACCTTAATTTATTACGAAATTTTTCCGACTCGCTAAAAACGAAGACAGTCAGTAATGATAATTAGTGTTTTGATTTGCCCTCTGTTTAATTTGCTCCCCCCCAATTAATTAACAATCATAAAATTAAGGTGATGTATATTTTTTTTAAAAGTTAAACAAGAATAATATTTATCGCAGCTAAAAGTTTTCGCATGGCAAAATTGCTCAGAGAAAGCAAACAAATTGAAAGTAAAATATTACTCGAGATTCCAGGTTAATATAAATGACTCGAGGGTACGAAGAGACAAATCCTTATTGGCGACAACATTAACGATCGAGGTTTTTTACACTAGTGTATCTCGTTAGATAAGCCCGGAGATTAAAGTAATAAAGTTACTTTATCAAATGAGAAAAACACAAAGGTCAAGCGGGATGTGCTGCTACATAAATACAAGTAAGGCCGGGAGGATGGCAAAGGTCTGGAGGGTTTTGAATATAATCCTTCCTCAACATGCAAAATATTGTTTGGAATGAGACAGAAGAATGCTTTTGAATGAGATTCTGGTTGGGATATTTAATTAATTTATGAGGGCCTTTGCCAAAAGGCAAGGTAAAGATTTTTCCGCCATGGGTTACAAAACTATCCATTAGCCCGGATGCTCTCAATCTTGGAAATCGAGTTGCTTTTTCGGTAATTAACGCCCGCTTTAGAATTTTCCCGGAATAATAATTAATTATAAATATCTGTCACGTCTTCGTGTTTTAGTCTTCGAGATCCTCTGGTAAACAATCAAATTCCTTTTCTTTACCTTTATTCACCTCTATTTCGTTTTATAAGCAAACCACTTTTCCATTTTCCTTTTTCGGTCTTTATGAAAATTGTATGCATTAAAATGATTAATCCCTTCTTCTGCGGGAATCTTTCTTTTATTCGATCAAAAATAAAGAAGGAAAACACGGGGAAATATTGTAAAAAGCGCCAGAGTTTTCTTAAGCGGGGTTTTTCTTCTTATTACTTTTAAGGTCGGAAAGATTGAAAACATTGCGCGTGGAGGATGGCTCGGGGAAAGTTTTCTTTTCTATTTTTAGTTTTGAAAAACAGAAAAGGGATGTTGAGGGAGTGTAAAATCAGTAATTTTCAAGTGTTAGGGTTGTGGAGATGAGATTGATTTTTAATCGGGTAAGCTCATCCGGTTTATGTTCGGTAAAATTATTATTAAGAGATTGTAAAATATTATTAGGGATTTTGAGAAAAGTTTATCTTTTTCTAAGAAATTGATGATTAGAGGGAAGATTTTTTTGGCACGTTTTGAAGGATCGAAGTTATCGTTGCTTAGCGTGGCCTTCACCTTAGTAAGTTCAGGAGGAGCCGCTTTTGGTACTAAGGGGAAATCAAGTTATTGGAATCAAGCCGTGATGTAAGCTTATTAGATTTGCTATTAGGTCGTGTGGGGGTCGCCGGACTAAAGAGCGGCTGCCCAGGTTAGGTCTGAATGGCGGAAACTCTATGATGCGGCAATAAGGCTTCAAGCTTTGTGACGCCGGATAAGTAACTAGTTCGATTTAAGCCACTGCGCCATTAAAGTTCAGGGGCGCTGTCAGTGCTCATGACTAAGAAAATCTCTATGTCCTAATTTTATTTTGCCTTGCCTAGTATGCCTTCAGCTACTGTGACTTTCTACGAATTTCGCCTTGTTTAATTTTATCCAACGTCCCCTTGTCAAAGTTCTTTTTTCAACAACTTTAAGTCAGCGAAAACTTGATTCCGAAAAATTATTTCATGAAAAATGAAATTTTCCGCTATTGTTAAAATGCAATCAAAAGATAAGCTATTAAAATTATTTAAACCTTCGCTACAAACTAGAAACTTCCTCGCGTTAAAATCGGGAAAATTTTGCATAGGTTTCTCCAATCCTGATCCGTTGTTAGCATTTTGAACGAAAGTGAAAACCGCAATAGCGATAAGGGTGGAGGGATCTACCCCTATAACCAAGTTTCCCTTGGTTGAAATTTCAAAAGTTCGGGGTCCATTGGGTAGGCCTCACTTAAACGTGACAACCTTCAACAAGACGATTCATAGGTCGTTAAAAATTCAAAAGCCTATCAAATAATGTGAGGAAAACTTTTTCCTATATTTTTCCTCTTTTGCAAAAATAGCTTTTCGTGATTTTACGATTTATTAAAATAGTTCGATATTAGCTCGGGGAGTATTTTTTTTTTTCTCTCCACAGGAAATAGCGCACGCCAGACTGTTCGAAATAATTTTTTTCTTTTCTTTCCAATCAATACGATGAATAAACTGCTTTATATTCACTGAATACTCCGTTCTAATGTGACGTTTTAGCTTTCTACTTGGGAGATTTATTGGTTTGTTTGATTCCTTCATTTCAATTCGAATTCATTGTGTTGTATATATTTTATCTCAAAAGACTTTGATTTAATGTTTCTTTTTGAACAGGATGAAAATGTTGATTAGACGTTCTAAATTGCTTTTATCGATATTAGGCAGGAAGCTTTAAGGATTTCTAGTAAATCGACTATCGGGTTAAATCGTCCCTTTTTTGATCTTGATAACCTTTGTTTTGCATGTATAAAGAATATGCGGGAGAAAGGAGGCGAATGTAACGGGTTTTATTTTGCACGGGAATGTACAAAGCTTCGTGTCGTGTGATTTTAGCTGTTCGCTCCTTTGGTATTTTCAACAATGAATGAGGAGTTCAGAAACTGGGCAATTGATAAAGCAGATCTAATTCTGGCGTCGAATGATAAAAAACGGAAACGAAGCAGAAATTTGAAAGTATGAAAAATGAAAATTAATTTCTGGGAAAAAAATCATGTAAAATTTTATTTGGATGAAAAACAGTTTCAGAATTTTTTTTTATTGAAAATAAACTCTGAGAAAGTTGCTTTTGATAATAAGTAATACTGGGAAATTTTTGTTCGATGACAAAAAATGAGAAATTTACCAATTCAAATTCCTGGAACAAAGGCTGAGTCGCCAAGGGAAATTTATTGTGTTATAGAAATCGAGATTTTAAGAGGTGAAAGTTCGAAATTAGCCAAAGAATTACTTACTGATTTTTTCTGTTACAAAAACAAGTGTAGTCTTTTTTTATTTTTAAAGCTAGTCTCAAAATCAGTCGCCAAAATTGTACTAAGGAATTTCAGATTCCATAGAAAAGAACTAAAACAGAGTTTGATTGGTTGAGGCCTGCAACTGAACCCACGATTAGACTGAAGAAAAAATAGGTTATTATTTTTGCCTGTGGATTGGCTGACGCCATTAATAATTGCTAATATTTGTCCTCGCTATTTTTTCTCCATCGCAAAATAATAAAAACCAAAGCGTTATAAAATTCATTTCACATGAATTCGGTTCGCCGCAAGTTTGACAAACTAAAATTTGCTTATCTCGTGCAACCGCCTTTCTAAAATGATATATACTGCTGATGACAGCAAAAATGTCATTTTAAAACATTTAGAAATTTTCTAGAAATATTTCATTCCTCTTCAAAAAAGTCAGCATTATGCCAAATGACGCCAAGGACGTTCCTTATACATTTCCAAAATCACCGATTTAAATAAAAGATAAAAGAATTCATTTATTATATAAAATGTGACAACCGGCCATTCTTAATGTTACCTGTGACAAGTTCCTTTTCGAAGGAAAAAAGGTTTGAAAACTTGGGCTTACCTTGACACGAAAACATATTACATCTGCGACGCTCTTTGTTGTAACCATGACAACTTTTTTCTCCGAGAATACATTTTCTTATTCTTTCTTGAGATCCTTCTCCACAAGAGGCACTGCAAGCTCCCCAATCAGACCAGTTTTCCCATCCTGTCGACAAACAAGAAAAAAGAAAAAAATAAGGATCTCATTTACAAAATGTCGTATTTACTCTAATCCACTATCGTTTTTACTTTTTACTCCTTTAAAAAAAAAAAAGATAAACTTTGAGTCGGAGTTAGTAAAAAAGGATAATCTCAGTTAAAGAAGCTTGTTTTTTTTGTGAATCTCATCAGCTCATTCGATTTTTTTCTCTCTTTTTGAAATGTACGGTATAAAAGGGTTTATTGTTGCAGGTGTGCGGATTCCATTAGGAGAACCCGAAATATAATGATGAGATATGGGTTATTATTAAAAAAGCTTAAGCTTTTATTATGTGGTTTTTTTTTAGTAAGAAGGGAAAAATGACTTGGCCTAATTGGCTCTTAATAAAAAAATCTTTCAATGGTAAATGGACAGTAAATTTTCCCTTTTGACCTTTGCTTCCGACAAAGGTAAAATTACTTCTTGAATCCATGTCGGTTATTCACTGAGTCGAGAAAGAATTATTGCCTTTCGGCCTAATTCAAAGCCGTTATTTTTTCGCTCGAGGAGAAAACATTTTTACGCGAATGATTTTTCAAGTATGAATTCTTCAGAGTTGGGATTTCGATTTGCAATATCATATTATTGAGTTAATCAATAACTTAAATTCTAATTAGTTCTTGGATAAATTGTTGGAAGAATTTTTCTTAATTCAAAAGGCGAGATCTAAGATCATCGCGATCGAAAACAGACAACGGTTTTCCAGGCATCAGTTATAGTTGGTTATTCTAGCTTTGAAGAGCAGATTTAAGGAAATGAGACCAAGCCCATTCTAGTCCTCCGCTGTTTGGAATTCAAAATTCATTAAAACAATTTTTTTTAAAAATACTGAAACGGATCAAATCGCGTAATGATAATAAAACCAGATGCAAGCATAAAAGATGCAGTGGAATGCATTATAGCAACACCACTTGGAGATTTATGTGTCGCGTACACACATTCTCTTCAATCCACTGACAATGACGTCTTTCTTGATGTGTATTTTAAGTCGGGAGTTTCTTCCTATTGTCTGGCACGAACTACAGGATGTAGGATTTTTAATTTAATTCCGGGTGAAGTTAACCAAAATTAACCGGAGAAAATCAGCAAAAGAGCGTGTAACTGTACCCAGAAATTGAGCCTTCTGCGAACTAATTTAAAATTTGCCCCGAAAACTTTTCCCTTCAAAGTTGATTCAAGATTAGTGATCCAAGTCAGGTGATCTGTGGTTGCTAAGTTCTCAATTTATCGATAGGTTCCAACTTTTTTCAACTTTTTCTTTTTTTTTTTTTGCCTTCCCAGAATCACGTTTAGAAATTAAATTGATTACAGGGAACGTTTCCTTTTTTCTTCCTTTTTTTTTTTGCTCCATCTCATCATGTTTAAAAACCAAACATGTTTTAATTTAAGTCCCCGGCTCAAACCCGAGGAAAAGTTTTGCCTAACGAAGGAAAGAAAAGTCGAAGTAAAGAAAGATAGTCCCTCGTGACTTTTTACATTAAATACCGTTTTCTCTTTCCACGACGAAGAAACCAAATGAGACAAATTCGTTTGATTATATTTCCCTTGAGCGGAAAGTTATGTGCAATGAATTGCTTTTGAGTTTAAACTCGAGAAATGGTATATCCTTCCGCTCTTATTTTCGGGAGGGAAGCACAACGGATGCTTTGCTTGTGCCTTTCCCATCTATTTTCACTGTCCTTAGAGGATTAATATTATTCGTTGTAGCTATTGATACTGATATTTTCTTTTTACGAATTTAGCGGTAAAATCGTCAAATTAATACCAGTATTATAATTCTTCGATCGATAAGTAAGGCTTAGCAAAGAAAATATCAAAAAAATTTGACAAAAAATTCAAATTCTGGAAAGTCCGCCAAAAACAAAGTAATTTTGGTATGACGACACAAATAAGTCAGATCTTTGTTTCTATTGGTGGAATTTTTCGCGCCAAAAAATTTGCCAATGAAATTGGAGTTTTACTAAGTTATGACGTCATTAGCTCAGACATGAGCTAATGATTGAGTAAAACAGGCTACATGCTTTAACTCAGAAAAACATAAAAATCACTCCATCGCGAATAAGGTAGAAGCCTAGTGAGAACTCATCAGAAAAATAAATGGACGTGGGTTTGATTCCCCTCACGGTAAATAAAACCACGATAATTTTCCCTTCTGGCAATTTTTTTAAAATAAAAATTGATATATTGTATAAATCCATACGAGTTATTTATAAATGCAGCGAATATAAAACAGGGCTCAGAATAGAGCCCTGCGGGACGCCTCTACACGCCTAAAAGGAATTACATTTCTTCTCGGCCAGCAATCTTTTTGCTAAATTTAGCCTAACTCGTTTAAAAATACTTCTCGTTCGTGCAGAAAGAAGCTTTTGAAGTTTAGAAGAAAAAATATTGGATTTTATTACAAAACTGAAACTTTTTAAAAACTCTTGGTGACATCCAGTGTATATGACAGATTGTATAATTGAAGTGCACGACCATTTGTACGATTCAACTGAATTTAACATCAGAACAAAAATAAAGTTTTGAATTATTCCGACAAATATAAATCCCATAAAAAAATTATTCCAGAATAAAAATTTTAAAAAGTATCGATTCTACTTTCCAACTTTCTCCGTCTAATCAATTAAAAGACAACGTTCGGGGTTTTAAAAAAAAAACCGAAGTCATATTTAAGTCAAGAGTTATTAATGGAATCTCCTTAACAACCTGACAAAAAACCCACCACGTGCCTTCGACAAAAACTCTCAAGACGAAAAATTTAGATTCGTTATATTAGACCCGAGAAAGAAGAAAAAAAATCTTCGATCCTAAAACCAATTACACGGAAGCTTAACCTTTTGTATCTTAAGTCACCTCCCTGTGCTTCGTAGTTTGAAATATAGTTTTTCAAGTTACAGCCCAAATGATATATTGTATTATCGATTCTTTGCTTTTTGCAATATACAAGATTGACGTTAAGCGTCGAACAAAAAAATTAAACTGATTTCCCGAAATGGAAAGTCACTGTCGAGATGGTTTTTAATTGATTGAATGATTGATATTATCGTTTGATTGATTGATTTAATACTGCGGGCTGTTTCGGTGAAACCTTTTTAACACCTGATATTACGATTTTATTTTTTTATTTTTTTTTCCCGGTTGTATATTCATCAGAGTTAAAATATCGTTTCGAAAATCTGATGATAACAGTATACACAATAGAAAGGAGAATAATAAATGACTTTTGTATTTGAAAACAAAGAAATATAATGATGTTAAAGCATAAAAGTTGATGACTTCATAATTCAAGCCGCAAACCCCAGTTTCCACCGACGTCGTTTTCTTTAGCAAAGCCTTTTTCTTAATTCAGTAAAATCTCTTTTAAAGAAGATTTTCTATTTTGTTTCGTGAAGAATGTGTATCTGATGCTATAGAAAAGCGTAATGTAATCCTTATAATTATAGATGAGTGATTAGTGTGATTGAGTGTTACGTGCAAAAAGGGCACTTTCACCGTAAGCTAAACATTAAAAAAGTGCCCTTTTTGCACATAACTCCTTAATTTAGGAGAGGGGGAGAGATTAGAAACTTTCATGGTTAATTTTTGTTTTTTTAGGCAAGATCAAAATAAATTGCTCGACAAGAAAAAATTCCAAAAAGATTTGTTGAATTTTGTTTGACAAAAAAAATTTTTGAAAAATTTTGCTCGACAGGAAATAATTTTGGATAAGATTTCTTAAAGGAAGAATTCTAGGAAAATTTATTTGACAAGAAAACTTTTTGTAAAAATTTGATGAACAAAAAGTAATTTTATATAAAGTTTATCTAATTTTTCCACAAAATTTGCTAAACAAATTTCTCAACAAGAAATAATTCTGAATAAATCTGTTCAGCGGAAAATTCTGAAAAAATTTGCTCAAAACCAGCAAATATAAAATTATGATTCGGCAATTTTTTTTAGTTTTACTTGAATCCCTTAGGAGTCCTTATTTCCTCCCCCGGACGACTTTAAAGTCCCGAGAATTTGGGAAGGAATCGAGTTCGATCGCTGTCATTTTTGTCGCTTTCCCTCCTTAAAGCGATCAACCGTTAAGATCAACCTCAAAGCTTCCGCCTTCATTGAAAAGAACTTACCAATATCGAGATAAAACCTATACGGCGATGCCTTAGTCTTAGACTTCTACTAAATTATCACTTACCCCTAATACGCGTCTCTTTCTCTCCTTTTTTTTTCCCTATTTTCCCTTTCCCCACATCTTTTTATTGCTTGCACGGTCATTTCACGCCTCGGTTCATTTTTCCGGGAGAGGAAAAAAAAACTGGGATCTCAAGAATATCCGCGGTCATGGTCGGGGTCGTGCGGTTGAAAGTGTTACGTTCAACCCAGCTCTCTTTTTTTTTTTTTTTTTTGCGATCGGTTATTATATCTTTCGATCTCTCATTCTAAAAATAAAAATTATAAGAAAAAATCTTCCGGTCAGTTTATTCAGAAAAATAAAAATGAGAGATTTTCCGACGGCAAGATTTCTCATTTCCGCAATTGGTATTTAAAGAAGCATGCCAAGAAGCCTTGCATATTTTACAATCTTCCAGGTTATATTTTTTTTTTTACCGGGAAAATACTTCATTCAGTTTTCTCATGAATTTTCGCTCTAACCTGGACGGGCAAAAAAGAACATACGCTATAAAAATTTAAGAATTTCATAACGCCGTCATTATATATTCATAGGTTGTCGGGGATCAAGTACAATTCCTTCAGGAATCTAATATCGCAAAAAGTGTTTTCGAGATTTTTCCTCTATGATCCCGAGTGATGATTTCGAAAATTCCCCTCATCCATTTATTTTTCCGTTCGCATCGTTACGTCATAAATATCAAATATAATTCATTAAAGGAACGAGAGACATTTACGGAGAGATTCCCAATTTTACCTTAAAGCTGACATTCGGTTTCTTCGTTATTCTCGACAAATAATATACAGAAATTCCCCGGAGCAATATAATAAGACGCTTATTACTTCATGCCAACTTCCTCCTCTCTCATCCTCATTTTCGTGTTATGCTAGAAATTTTAGCTATCGAAATAAAAACCATTATTTAATGAAGTTCCCCGGGAATCTTGGTAAAAATGGGTTTCCCAGGATTAAATACGACGTGTATGTGAAAGCCTGCGGGAGGAAAAGATAATTGCAATAATTAAGGGAAATGATTTCGCGGTTGAAGAAACCGAATGGTTTTATATTTTGCGAATTCGAAAGCTGTTATCTCTCTCTTTCCATAGCAATTTTTCCGCCTCTCCCCGAAAAATATTTCAAATGAAATTTTAAACCAAAAAAAAGGATGAAACGTGTGTAACATCGGATAAAAGAGCTAAAAGAGAAAGATGGCCGTTCTGTTGATGTCAAAGTTTCTGGGGTTCGAAATTAAGTTAATAAAATATAGCAAGGAGTTTCCTTCCCTTTTTCTATCAAAAAGTAATTCATATTGTCATTGTAATGGGTTTACAAACAATGCCTGAAGACGCGTGGGAGGACAGAAACGCTACTTGAGAGTTTCTTAGACTTTGACCGCAGTCCAAGTTTTTGTTAAGGATAGGAGAAAAGCAAGTAGCCCCAAGAGGCTATAAATCAGACTCATCTTCGGATGAGGCATATTAGACGACAAGACTATCTTCTTCTCCTTTTATACTATTTCAAAGGCTGGGGTTCGTCTTTTTTCAGTAAAAGTCACTTTTTGACGAATGAGGGATTTTTAGTCATAAATTGTAATTCTTTTAGGTTTAATTTGTTAAATTGTTGTATTGTTTGGAAACATTGTCATTAATTTTTTTCCTTTTTTTTTTAGGTAAGTGAAATATGTGTTGTAAATGCGAAAGGGCCTGAAAAACTGGGCCCTTATAGAGGGCCTGAAGAGCTATTGCAGCATCCGAAATCGTTCACCAGGCGGACCTGTTCTGGCATGAAATTCTCCAATCAGGAACTCCGAGCCGACCCGTATCCATTGAAATGTTATTCCCATCGAAGCTGAGGTCTGTCTTGAGGCCTGGAACTTCTAGGCCTTCCGTCAAGGACCTGTCGTATATACCTCGTCGGTGGCGCCCGCTCAACATGCCCCGCAAACCGAAGCCTATGCGACTTGATTATACCAGTAATCAAGGGCTGGCCGGTAAGCCTTCGGGTCTCTTCATTTGGTCGCATTCGTACACTCCCCGTAAGCGGATCCCGCTTAGGTCCGAGAATCCGACGTAGGACCTTGTTCTCAAAAGTCAGCAGCCTCAGTTAATTCAGCAGGTCAATTCAGTCAGTTAATTTTGCAGGTATATTCTTCCATTAGAAAGCAGAAGACAACGTAACTTAAAAAAGCTAATTTTATTATTGGAAAAACCCCCGTTGATGGTCGTTTGCTCTGAAATGCAAATACGGCACTATAAGAAGAAAATTGATACGGTAACTCACACCCATACACTAGCCAAAATAAACGTTTCCTATTAGTTGTAAATAAAACCATCGGTGTAAAATAAACCAAACAAGTCAAATGGAATTTCACGTTTTTCGAAAATGAATAGCGTTCAAATGCTTAAGAGCAATCGTATAATATAACAGAACCGACCTATCCTTTGATGGTCGAGAAAGTTATCCAATTACAACAAGGTTTACACCGCACGAATTTCTATAGCGAATATTTGAGAAAGTAAATATGGCCTCAGCTTGCTCCGTTTCTGCTCTTGTGTTTACTACTTTTCACAAGTTTCAATTAGAAATGATATTGGTTATTGGGGGAAATTCAAAAGGTTAAACTAAACTTTTGAAATTTAATTATTATTTATCGACCCGCGATGAAATTATAAATCTTTATTCGATTGTATATTTTTCAACCGTAACAAGACCTCGACGAGCGGGAAAAAAAAGAAGATCCACACTAAAAATCAACCGAAAAACTTCTTGTTTAGAAAAGAAAAAAACCTGATCCGAATCGTAAAACACTTAACAAGGAAAGAATTGCCTTGTTTTCGGGATAGCAAACTAAAATGGGAGGAAAACTTGAAATTAACTGAAAACTTTTTAAATCGATGTCTCTATCCGAACCGATAGAGAAAAATAACTCACTATCCTTTAGACCTTTTAATCTGGAGGGAAAAAAATCTTCAGACAGGAAAAATTGAAAAAAAAAATTATCTGTAAAATCCTAGAAGACTTTAGGTCTTTTTTTATTATTATTAAGAAACGACTATTAAGTGAGTCATATCCATCCGTGAGTATAAAAAAACCCAAATAAGAGCCTTTTATACTCTTAGGAGTAATCGAAAAACAGTCCGGTGAAACTAAACTTTAACTATTTCCCATTTTCAAAGAGATTTAACCAACCATTTCCTATTCATTCCAACGTCTTATTAACTCGTTAATGTTGCTGAGTCGTTGACTGCACATATATATTCCCAGAGCCCAAGACAATTTCATTTCGAGATAAAAAAAAAGGAAGTGAAGCATGTATTAAAGAAAAAATTTCACTCGAGAAAAAATATAAACTTCTTAAGTAAGATATACATCCTTTCGGATTATCCAGTCGTGGAATTAATCAATTAAGCGTGCGAAATGAGAAAACAATTATGTTTTCGATATGCAGACAACTTTATAATTTTCTTGCAAATTATTCAAAAGCAAAGAAGCAACAAGTTTTCATTCCACTCGGCCAAGTTTTAACCGTTTAAAACATCTTTTCAGAGAAAATGCGATATATAAGATCTCTGACTTTCCAGTTAGAAAATGACCTTGCAATTAAACTTCACGCAATTAGGAACTGTCAAGTTTCCCGACCTTTTTTCTTTGTTTTTTTGTCTTTCCCTCAAGTCAGGAACAAAGGAGTATTAGCCTTGAATTCAACACTAGCCTTAGTGATAAAAGAGAAGTAATCCATAGGAAACTGTCAACAAATTTTGCAGTTCCGGTCGACCCTTATCAACACACGCGCGCTTATATAAGATGACAACAAGTTAAGCATCACGTGTCCACAATGATACACGGTCAAATTAAATTCTTTTTCAAAATATAGCCGGCTGTCTTCAACATGGGATAAATAGGTCCCAAAGTCCGGTAAGAAGGAGAAGAAAAAACTTAAGCTTTAAGAGGATTTTTCCTTTTTTTCCCCCTTCTTGAACAAGATCTAACTTTGATGTAATATTCAAGAAGAGTATTTGTAAAGAAGCTTTTTGAAAATCAATTTTGCGAGTAATGCGGACCAGTCAGAGATTTGTTGTAATTAGAATACCATTTCAGACGTAAGTTAAAACTAATCGAAGCTTATGGTCTGGGACGTCGATTTTCCCGGATGATTTGAAATTAAAGGCGATGGGAAACTGAAATTGGAGTAATCCGCACAAGACGTTCATGATGCGTCGGCATATGTATTGGATGAAACGTAATGCTCTTGAATTGTTAATCAAGAAGAGGTGTCGAGGATATGGAGTTGTATTACCTTCAAGGACGTAAAAGAGGATCTCGATTGTTTGAATGATATGAAAACAAAACACGTAATTAAAATGCGGATGGATGTGTTTGCCCTTTAAGGTAGCTAATCAGCAAAATTAGCCTCATGGCTGAGTGGATAGAATACCTGGCTCATGTTTCCTATTCGGGTAGTTGAGTCCTCTCTCTCTCTCTCTCTCTGCGGCTTGGGTTTTTCTTCTCTGCTGTGTTTAGAAAATTTTCATAGTTTTAAACTTCCTGTGAGCGGGGAAGATGATTCTTTCAGGCTCACAGTTCACGGCGAAGAAATTCAACGTGTACCTCACCTTAAGTACCTGGGAGCGTGGTTGACTGAAACAATCGATCCGGATCAAGAAATTAGAAGTTGCTCGAGTGGCTTTTACCCGATTCAAAAATGTTTTATGCTGCCAAGGATTGAAAATTCCCATTCGTCTAAATGTCTTGAGGTGTTACATCTGGTCAAGTCTTCTTTACGGCTGCGAAACTTGGACGCTCAAAAATCCTATGATGAACCGTGTGGAAGCGTTGTAGATGTGGTGCTACAGAAAAATCTTTCGAATATCCTGGACCCAACATATGACCAACGAGGTCTTGCGTCGGTTGCACAAGGACCGTGAACTACTTGCGACCGTAAAACGCAGGAAGTTGCAGTGCCTTGGGCATGTGTTGAGGGGACACAAGCACAGGCTGCTGCAGATCATCATGCAGAGCAAGGTCGAGGGTAAAATAAGACTTGGTCGTAAGAATCTCTCCTGGTTGCGGAATATCCGGAATTGGACCGGGTTAACTTTAGAGGAGTCATTCTGCATGGTCGCCGATCGCAAAAGATTCAAGGAGCTCGTCGGATCAATCGCCTAAGCTCGTGTGCGAACAGGACACCCAAAGGAGAAGAAACTTCCTGTAGTAAGAAATTAAAGAGCGTGTGTTGCTTCCTGTGCAAGTGGTTATGGGTCATGTTGTTCAGCAACCACTCAGAATACAGAAAAACTAGTGTTGGTCGCCTTTTCGTCCCTTACACTGACCAAGATCTCGTAGGGCTTGGAATTGTTCGCTTTATGTGATCAACACTTGCTCTGCCCTGTTCTCGAGCATTTGCCGTTTGCCAAATTTTGGGATTTTCTATTCTTGTCAAGCTCATGCACCACATGGACTATCTACTAAGCTTTGGTTTTATCAGTTTTGCTTCTCAGAATTCGACACGTCCTAAAACAAAGATGCACCATAAATTTAACTACATCAAAAAACCATAACCCCACCAAACTGAGTTTTGTTTTTACATTCACCATAAAAGCCTAAACTAAACAAAAACATTTCATCCTTACAATACAAAACATGAACCCGTTTAACAGCACACTACAAACTTTCAAATATTATTTTATTCAAATGATTTTTTGAACCTTTTCACGAAATGCAAAGACCATTCTCTTTTATACCCCTTTTATTCTTTAAATAAGGAAACCTCCCACGCTTTTTGCTATTCGGACTTTTTAGAAAACAACTAACAAGTACAAAAGGAAGTTCTAATGAAGTATATAAATGTCAAGATTTGAATCGAAATTGAAAAGGCAAGAAATAAAGTTCGCGACTGAATATTCTATCGATTCGGTGTGAAGTTTTTTTAAAAAAAAGTTTTTGTGTTCGAACACACGGAAACTATTATACAGGATATTTTATTTCAATTGCTTTTTCTGGAGCTTTTTTTTTTTACTTTTAACTTTATCTTCTTTTATTGCGAAACAATTTTGGAAGTTTCGCCTTTAATTATTCAAATCGGTTCATTTATCAAGGGAGGAAAAGGGGAAAAAAGTTCGACTTGGAGAAAAATTGCACTTGATTCGCGAGGCTCGGGAAAAATTTTTTCGAACATCTGCGAATGAAACTCCCCTCCAGAAAGTAACGTTCCAGACCATTACCCACTTTTTTTTTTTTATTCCGAACAACTTTTATACTTTCAAATGCTTTTCAATTCTTATCTCTCAGTGTCCAGGCCCTTGCGGGTCCCTTTTTATTTTATTTTATTTTTTTTCAGCTTTCCCACTTCTTACCATTTTTCATTCGTTTATTGTCACCGGGGATTCCGCTTTCTCTACCTTTTTCGCATTTTCATGTTTTGTTAACTGCCGAGTGGTTGAATAAGAAATAAGATTAAAGTATTCCGAGCGCATGACGGACGGGGGGAGAAGAGGAAAAGAAAGAAAATCGCTTCCTCATTAAAATCAAAATGTACGTCGGAATCGGGAAAAGTTTAAGTCTGGCTTTTCTTTTTTGAAGAAAAAAAAAAAAAGACGAAACAAAAAAGCATAAAATAGCCCGAAGAAGTAAAATGTAATTACTTAAAAATTAGCTAAGAAATAAAAATGTGTTATTTTTCTCTGGAATTTTTTTTTCCTTGGAATTTCTTGGAAAAAGCTGAGCATTTTGAGAGATAGTAATGTTATTAATAATAATGATAATGGATTTTCACTAACTCAAGGGGATGACAGAAATGTAAGATAACTAAGTCTTCATATTTCAACATTTATATTTTTCTTTTGTCGTAACATTTATCATTTTACAAGCTGTTTGTGGTTCACTATGCTACTACTTGCATTTACAATTTAGAGCATTTTAGTTGAGTAGGTACGTTAAATATACCTCACGTACGAAGCGTTCAGGAATTGAATCGTTGCTCTAGTTCCTGGTCAAGCTGTGGCTTAAGAACTTATTTTTCTTCACAAACGTGGAAAAAAAATGCAAACCTGCAAATCGTCGTGGAAATTTTTTTATTGGTCAAGATTGCTTGTTTGGCCACCGGAGGCAGACCTAGCTCATGATAGATCGATAAGTCACGCCAAGACGGTGAAACCTTTTGAAGTGAGACACTGAGAAAGCGGCCACGGCTCGTAGGCGTTATTGAAAACCGCGGCAAGACTTTAAGTTTTGTAGAATCGAAAGCGCTAAGAGCTAGCAAGTATGTATTGTTCCATTGCAATGCTTTTATGTCGGTGAATATAAAGGCATCAAAAGACCGTAGGAAGACAATAATGCATTAGAGAGAGAGGGGGAGTATGAAATCGAAACTTGAAAAGCTTTTGATAGCGGTTAATTAATCGTGAGAACGTACGAGTTTGAATAGTATCGATTTCAAGTTTCATATGTCACATTTACTTAAAGGTAATGTATGTTTTAAAAATTCCCATGAGGAAATGTTTACTCTTTTACTTTTTGAATTTTACAGCTCCGAGGTTAAAACTTATGAAAAAACCTTAAATCGGGATTATAAAAAAACTTTTCCCGAAACTTGAAATATCTCGTTCATTTTTTCACAAAATATTAAAAAAAGATAACTTTATAGATTTAAAGATTTGAAAGCGTTGGGCAGACAGATGCCAGACATAATCCCCTACAATCCCCTCTTACCTCATCCTACTATTGACATAATCAATACTAACCGAAGAAATCTGAATTTTTTCTTTTTGTTCGAAAGCGGTTAACCGTTTATTTCCCATCGCCCGGTAAAAAAACGCTTCAACGCTTCCCAAATATTCCACTTTCAATACTTGAAACACGTTCAAACAACGTGTAAAGCATAAAATTTCAAAAACTTTTCACAGATTTTTCCCCCGTACCTCGGCAATATCAACTTATGAATAAAAAAAAAAGCAGCCACCCTGCAAATCCACTCTACCTACCCCCTTTTTTTTTCTCGCTCTCGTTTTATTTCACATCTTCTTTGGGTACCGAAAGCTTCCCATTTCCAAAATGATAACGTGAAGTTATTATTTTCATATATTTATTCAAGAGATATACGTTTAAGTTAGTTTCACGTGAACTGTATATAGTCAATTTCATTCTTGAAACTTATATGATTATAGAAACTTGGGTTTAAGTTGCGAGTTTACTCAAACAGCCTAGCAATTTGCTCCGTCTGACTTACAACTTCACCCTTTGCCCGTTCAGGCGAGTTTAAGGTATCTGGATATGCGTGTGGGTGAGTGCGTGAATGTGTTTTCGTTACTCGGGTGAGTGTATTTACCAATCAGCACGAAACCCAAGCTCGGGGTTTTAGATTTTATTGTCAAGATCAAATTATGTAATAAGATGATTTTCCGAAATTAAATTGTAAAGTATGTGCCACATTTTGGAAACTATGTCCTTTCACATTCTACTTTCTCTTGTTCGAGGGTATATTGCATTCCGATATTTAAATGAAATCATTTTCAATACCCTTCAACTATTTTATTTTGATCGGCGATATAGGGAGACGGAGAATTTTCGGAGTTCCGATAATATTCGGCCTGGTGAAAGTTTAATGGTTTTTAGGAATGTGATTGGACGCATATTGCTTTGTTCGAGTTTAATATTTAACTGCAGATTTTGGGTTTAGGAATGTAAGTTTTACGGATATTGACAGTTTGGCACGGTTTGGATCTGCATGCATTCGTTAAGAGCCACGTGAGAATGATGGGAAGCGAAAGAAGAACAAAAAAATTAAGGCAGTTAAATTTTATCGCGGCCAGCAGATTGAGATTGGAAAAAATGCCTCAAAAGTAGAGTTACACGATTGCCTAATCAGATTTTTTTACGGCGCGATATTGGATCCGTATAGAATATTTAAATCGTTTTCTGTATTCGATTTTTATGTCCGATCATTGGGAAATCTACCTGTAGGCAATAGGTGCACCAGGCAAGGGCACATCATAGAGGGTCGCTAGATTTTCTAATGAGTCATACTGCTGCTAATTGTAAATAATCCATCTGTTATTAATAAAATAAGAGGACTTTTGAAACCAAAGGGAGTCGCACGAGGATTCAGTTGGTCGAAGGAAAGTGGCGACCCTATTTCCCAGTTGCTACAGCATTGTAAGGAGCCCCGACCAGAAAGTCGTTAAACATTCCTGATAAGGGGTAGCTGGCCTAGGAATTGAGGTTGGATACAACCTCTGGTCGACTTGGCTCGAAACTAGTTACAGACAGTGAAATTCTGAATGGGGCCAAGGGTGGAACACAACCAGAACCAGAGAGACAATCCTTTAGGAGCACGCTAGACTTCAGTAAGTAAGTAAGGTTTAAGACCAGATATTAAGAGGCTGCGAAACTAGGACGCTCAAAGTTGCCATGATGAACCATCTGGAAGCGTTCGAGATGTGGTGTTACAGAAAAATCTTCCGAAGATCCTGGATTCAACATATGACCAACGAGGAGGTCTTGCGGCAATTGCACAACAACCGTGAACTACTTGCAACCGCGACCTTGCCGGAAGTTGTGGGGACCCAAGCACAGGCCGCTGCAGACCATCATGCAGGTCAAGGTCGAGGGTGAAAGAAGACTAAGTCGTAACAATCTCTGCTGGTTGCGGAATATCCGGAATGGGACCAACCGTAGAGGAGCTATTCCGCATTGTCGCCGATCGTGAAAGATTCAAGGAGCTCGTCGGATCAATCGCTTAAGTTCGTGTGCGACCAGGCCACCCAAAGAAGAAGATTAGGAGGCAGAGAGTTCTGGCTAGCAACGCCGAACATGGATTTTCAAACTGTTATTGTGAGAAAATGGGAAGAAGCGGCCAGGGAGATCGAGTCCGATTGACATTACTCTTGGCAGCAATATATTCGGACTGTAGTATTTTTTTGTCGTATAATTCAAACCAGGCTTATAACCTAAAAAAAATATACACCTAAGTCCCCTTGAGCAAGTCAACGGGGGAAAAAGGAAAAAAAACTTGTTTAACGATACGGAAACATTCGTTTTTTTGATGAATAAGATGATCCCCGATTTTGCCATTCCTCAGTAATTCGTAACCCCCGGGATGATCTTGATTTTTCCCATCGCTTGCTTTAAGCTCAACAGACATGAAATTTCCATTTTATTATTGCTTAATGAAGCGGCCAAGTCAACTTAATGGAATTGGGAAAGACTTATCGAGCTTTGCACGGCAAAATCTGATCACCCGAATCTGTTTCCTTGAAAATCGACTTTATATTCTCACCTTTTGCTTTCCCGGGTTAATTAGAAAGTAGATGTTTGGGATCGGGGCTGAAGGGTTTTTGAAAAGGGGGGAAAGAGGAGGAAACGGGGGTAACCCGTTGTATTGATATAAAACGAATGGTGGTTTGTCCGTGGGAAAAGCAGATGTGGTTATTATGATTAGCTTTTGAGGGATCTTTTGTTTGAAAACAAACCTTTTTCCAAGTTTTAGATTAATCGTATGCTAGATCAAATGGGAATAAATCAGAGTGACTAATAGTCGGATTGACTAGTTAAGGGGTGATTCGGCTCAGCCATTTATCTGAATAGGCGATTTAAATGATTAATATGTTCTTAGCCTTTAAAATTTTTGACGTGGAAATACTAAATGGTAAGAGAATATAAAATACGGTTATGGCAAGTCGGCATTAGCAGTGGGAAGAGGAATCGTAAAATTAGGATATTTTATAGCCAGTATTTCCAAAAGCAAAACACTGTTACCTTTTTACTTTTACCCATTTATATTAATCAGCGTTATTAATAATTTAAGAAAAATATTTTAAAAGCCTGGTTTATGAAAATATAAAGTGTAGGCAAAAGCTAAAATATTATTCATCGTTTTAGCTTTACTAAATTCTTTGAATAAAATTTTTGATTATGAACTAAACTGAAATAAGAGAGGAGGATAAAAAAATTGAAGAGGAGGCACATGCATTGAATTTGCACGGCCAAAGATAAAGAGGTTTAGCGGCTAATTAGGCTCCCCACTAGGGCTGCAGGTAAATACCTGTAAGACGAAGTTTGTCAATATGTCCAGGGGAAGAGAAAAGCCGACACTGCCATAGTTTAAAAACATGGGCAACTTCAAATAGCCAGCGTCAAATTTCTTTTGCAGTTCAGACTGAGTAAGGCGTTCATTTATACTTTTTGGAATATTGTGCTTTAGTAAATCATGAAAGAAAGGCGAGTTCCAAATTATTTACAAAGCACCCTATTATCTTTGAATCACTCCAGCATTCACTCATGAAATGCAGCCTTCCATAATCCATAGAAATGTCCTAAACGCACTTTAAACCTTCTCAAGCATTATTGTTTCCAATATTGAAGTTATGAATTATTTACAAACATCATATTGTTCGAACCAACTAATTCAACAAGTTTAGAACACCCCTGCCATTATTAGTAAATAGGGAATGTTTTCTTTTATAATAAAAGAATCGTTTTCGATAATATCCTTCCTATAACGGGCTTCCAATAAGGAAACTTACTTGTCGTTATCTCAGCTATTTCAACAGATGTGTTTGACAGATAGCAAATTCGGTTAGAATCGATGAAGACTTTACTCGTTTTCATTTTATTTTTTCCCGGGTAAAACCGAGAATCCGTTACACTTGGTGGTCACCCATTCTCACAGCAGTTATAACCTTTAATCGGTGCTAGCAAGAACAAACACTGACTCTAAAACAGCAGCCAGCGTTGTTATTTTGCAAACAATATGTCCACAATAAATTTCATCCGATATACTGGAGACGTAATCTTTTCAACGGAATTCCATAAATTCATGGTTTGCTGGCTTTTATTACGTAACGCGATTTTGCCCTTGATACCGGAGGGTTTTGCGTATGAATTCTCGTTTCAACTATTTATGTTTGTGTTTAATCGGGTAGAAGAAGCTACGATAATTAATCGGAATATCTTTTAATCTGAAAAAATTGTAGATGTTTTTTTTTTCGAATCCCAGGGATGTTGCATCATCGCTCATGTGTTGAATCATCGATTTCATCTAAGCGAAATGCATATGCGATGAATAAATAAAATATATAAGTATTTATCTTGAGGAGTTAATTTACTTATGAATAATTAGTAAAGCCATTTGCCGACAGAAATGTAAGATTGCGTAAATTATGTTTATACATTTATATTCTGCATGTCGCAAAAGCTTCGACGGTGTTTTCGAGGCGCTTGTCATCAAAATGCGATTTACCTTGTTTCGTAGAATAATTATACCCTATAATTGCTTTCTATTTAAATGCGCAGTCTTTCGCTAATGCTTTTAGATCGTGATGCTTATTATAATGGTTATATGATTCAATATGGCTGGTTAATATGGAGATTCGTTTTGGGTAATTGTTTTAGCCAAAGTAGATGTGCATGCTAATGTCCTTATTTGGGTAAGATGGACGAGAAAGTGTTATGAGGGTTTAGAAGGAAAGTGAAAGCAATTTGGGGTTTGGCCGCATAAAGAAGACACAGTAAATTGGGACGCCGCCATAAACTATTTTAGAAACTTGAAGGCAAAGGAGGCGGTACTGGCGGGAATACGTACAGGAATGGATGATGGTAGCCAAGCACAAGCTGCACTAAGGGGAAGACCTCGAGGCACCCGGCCAAAAGATGGAAGGACTCATGACAGTCATCTTCACAAGAAGCCGGCTGATTTCCCCAATAAACAGACAGACTTTTTCTAAAGAAGAAGAAAAAGAAGAAAGCTTGATTTTTATAGAAAATCAACCTGCTGAAATTATTCGGAGAATTGGATTGTTAATTAATCGATTCTAATGAAGTTTGTTGATTCCCAAATATAATTGGCGATTAGATACAATGATTGAACGAACATAAGAAATATCACAGAGAAAAAATTTGCTTTCACTCTTCTATCCGACTTTGTTTTCACAATAAACCCAAACGACGTTCATTTGTCCTCCCCTTCCATCACTTGTTCCCTTTTTCCGCCTTCGCCGCCAACATCCTCCAAGTGGCTTTCGGCAAACTCAGGCACATCTGAGGCTCCTACTTAAAGAGGATGATCTGATGACTACACCTTCTCAGTAGCAAACATACAATTGCAGACAAAGTCGCTGACAAGGAAGAGCGGAAAATATTCAAGGGGCGAGTACTCTAGATGTAAGCCTCTGACATAAAACGAAACATGAAAGCACTTCCGAAGGAAAGACGTTATCGAGAAAATAAAGTTAAAGTGGAGTTGTGAAACTTTGAGCTTGATCGGGGAAAAAATTCGAACCGGCAGCTTAGTTAAGCTTAAGTAATGTCTATTTCAGTCAAGTCTTTGGCTCAGTCGCATATCATTATCTGCCTCTAAAGTACTGACCTCACAGTCATTTAAATTTTTTTTCGGCCGCCAATTTAGAGAAATTTGAGCGCTGTGGCTTCTGTCATGATTAAGGATCTTTGGCTTATTGACTTACAAACCACAATAAAACCTTTATTACTGCTGGGGGTGTATCATTCTTTAACCCAACTTTATTCTCTCTGCCTTAAAAAAATATATTTTAAAAAAAAAGCCAGAGAGGGAAAAAAATCCCAATTAAAAATCATCATGAGATATTTTATCGAAAGCGTACGGTCGGGACTTTAAGTGAGTGGAATGGGCAAGCAAAGAGAAAGAGTGTGCGTCATTGGTCCATATACTGAAAAACTTACAGTATATGGAACACCTCGGTTTATTTTTTTAGTATTAATTCCGTGTTCGAGTTGGAGTTTATTAAAAAGAGCGAAAACCGCAGGAACTGGTTAGTTTCACAGAATTTCCACTTGAGGTTTCCTTCTCTGCGTTTGTTTTTCGGGCTCCGGCCGGCTTCTATAACTTTTAAAAGCAATGTTATGCTGCGCATAATGAAACAACTTTATTTTTGTCTCAGGGGATGATTCCAGAAAACTACTCAATCATTTTAAAGCCTTGGCTCCCTCGTTTTCTTCTTATACACACTTTATATATTTCCCAGCTAATGTGGAAGGAATGTAATCAAATATATGAGAATAAAAGAGCCGGATTTCCTTTTTTTTTCTCCCCACTGCAACTCTCTCTCTCTTTCTCTCTCACTAAAGTTAGTTATTTTCACGTCTAGCGTTTTTTGAATTATTCATACGAAAACTGAAATGAGGATAGAGTTTACTCATAACTTCATTCGAACCGGTGATTTTAATCAAATTTTTTTTTTCTCTTTTCCCGCTTTGAAGAAGGAGTTATTGCCTTGCGAAATATAAATAGTGCCTGAGAAAAAAAAAATTGCAAGAGACTTTGGATTCGTTCAAAGGTTTTCGATTCTTCCTGTCAATGATCCAAAGGGGGAAAAGGCATCCGCATGCGGTGAATTCGTTAAAAAGGGTTTTCGGTTATTTTAATTTTCCCTGGAAGAGTTTAAAATGAAGTCCATGTGTGTTGAAAGTTTTCACTGATTATCCCCAAGACTTTCTCACTAAATTAATGCAAATTCGTTGAGGAATCAAAACATTACCATGGTAAAAGGGCTCTGAGGTTCCTACCTCGCCAGTCCCAGGCCAACTTTAATCGAATCAGGGGAAACCGTGTTGCCTATCTGTTGAAACCTTTAAAGATTTCCGGAACATGACATTATTCATTATGTCGAGAATCTTGTTAGTTTCTCCTTTAGATAAGGAATCGTCCTGGAGAAGGGATTGAGGCTACATTCGCAAAAAACAAAGCGAATTCTACAAAAAAAAACTCTCGTTTTAATTTTTAACCCGAAAAAAAGGGGAAAATTTCTTTTTATTTTTTTGCATCGTTGAATTACAATAATTTACTACGGGAAATGAGGCCGCACAACAAGCGGTTTATTGTTTTTTTTTTCTTACCCCGTCATAAATTTTTAGGCAAAAAGAAGATTCCGAGTTAGGTTGAAACCGGAGTTTTTATTGACAGACATTTCATTCTCCGAAATGCAATTATAGGGCAGATGCTTTCGAAAGCTTTTAGCAGATTACTCGTGTTTTTCGTTGACTGAAAAGTCACGTTTAAGCGGAATGAAGAACAGAAGGAATAATTTAAGCATTTATTTAAGTTCATTAAGTATTGATTAAAGCTTCCACCGTGCTTTCATTTTCCATCATTAAACCGGGTTCAGATCAATTTTAGATTCGATTTTGATTTTTTTTTTGCTGCTGTTGAACTTTAAAGTTTCCGAAAGAAAAGGGAAGAAAATTGGGGATTTTATGTCAGACCGTTCGGGAAAGTCTTGGGTAGGTTAATGCGAAATAGACTCCTTAGATCAATGAATTCCCAGTTCTGGGATATTCTTGCTACGGTTCACTTAATAGTGAGATCGTAACAAAACGGTCAAAGTTTTGGGGGAGTTGCATTTTCAAGTATGAAAACTCGGTAGTAATCTTATGGTTTTAGGAAACTAATGGGATAACTTTCTTTGAGTTTCAATCAAGTCGGATTTACGTTGATTAACAATGCGTGAACAACCTTTAATGGAACAGTTGGTCGGTTCTTTTTTTTCTAAAATGTTGAAATAGCGTTTAAAATTGAATTTTTTGTTTTTTTCCGAAGGATCTCAATCTTATGGGGATAGTGCAGTAGTTGTGACCAAAACGTTAGGTCGCTGTCTAAAGCCAAAAAATTGATTAGCAAAAAAACTCAAACCCTAAAAGAGAATAATGATAGATCTTCAATTCTCTGGTGCCAAAAGTCTAGAGTCTACGTCATGACTGAATAAAATTTTGGCATTCACCTTCAAGCCAAAAAATTAACGGGTGGCCAAGATGGTCTCTAGAATTGAGTCTTTATGAAAGGGATGATGCTGTAGTAGATATATTGTTAGATGCTGTGGTAGAGTCTCACTCTCGGGAGCCAAAATATGAAATTTTTTTCCTAATTGGAGATGCCTTTGTATAGAATTTAGTTATGGCTAGACGCTTGTGGCAGGCAGGGCAGAACTAGACGCATGGCTACACTGTATGATTAAAAGAAGAGCCTTAAAAAGAACTTTTAACTGGAATTTAAACACAGAATTCCAGAAAACTGATGTAGGTGGATTTGATGTTTTTATTTCTCATAATCACCTTAACATGGATTATTTTCATAATTTAACACAATTCTGATTCTGGAAGCTAGTCGATAAATAGAAAATCCGAACAATTGTTAAAAATGAATTTATACGCTCAAATAATTATTTATATGTGAAGTCTTCACTAAAACGCGTGAAAATAATTACGAACTGTTGAACTTTTTTTTTCCGACTAACAAATAATGAACAGACAACTTTTCGTTATGGGAATCATAGCCAACGAATCGGAACCGCGATTCTCAGTCTAGTATATTAAAACTTAATTAGTAGAGTTTCAATGTTAATACATTTTATTTTTGAATGACGCTGCTCAAGCGTCGAGCGCTTAAATGACTTAAATTACTTGGAGCAGAAATTAGAGGAGGAATGAGACTCGAAAGGAAGCTCTATGCATTTTCCGAGAGCTTTCATTTTCGTTAGCGCAATCGAGAACAAAAGGGTTTTTGTTGACCATCGGTTTTGAAAAACCACCTTGAAGACAAATGAAAATCCGACAGGAATTTATAACGGGGGAGCTTTCGCCAGACGTGGTCATAATCCTTGACTAACGAGTAACACGGAAAGACCCGTATACTTTTCTCCCTTATCGAAATAAAAAGGAGGAAGGGGGGGGAAAAGTCATAATCGATTAACGTAAAACGAAAATGAGTTTCTGGGAAACATTTGCTCATTTTAAAATTTACATCACACGGAAGAAAGTCCAAAGTGCAAAATGTCACAACGAATTTGATTTACGAAGGTGACTTTAAAGTTTTCCCTTGGTGATAAATTACGTCGTAAGCACTTGCTTAAACCAGGTAAAGGAAAGTTCTTGATTGAGTTTTTGAAATAAGCTGATTAAAAAGAAAAAAAAAAGGAAACGGCGGAACGCGAGCAATCACTAAAATAAAAAAATGTTGACTGGAAAAATGTTTGCATCGTGTTAATACCGCTTGAAGCATTCAGGAGAAAGGAATTTTTAATGTTCGCAGGAAGCTGGAAAAGGAAATATTTGAGATATTTGTATAAAAAATAATAAATACCTGGGAAACAACAGATCTCATTACAACGACGTTGTCAGGATAATTTTTCAGTAGGTTTTAATTGGTTAGAATTTTCTAAAGCTTTGAATTTATGCTATCAAGATTCGCTATTCAAAAGATGACGGTAATTTCGGAAAGTTAAATTACATTTTTTAGGTTGTCGGTCTTGCTTTTTGTATTCTTGTTATGAAAGAAATAATAATAGTGAATGCTATTCGAGTCAGTTTCAAGGTTAGTTCAACGTCTGGATATTGACGTCGGAGTGAACTGTTCGCATGTTGGGTAGATTGAATTAACCACGGCTCAGCAGCGTTGTGAGATTTGGAAAGTAGTGTAATTTGCCCTCTTTCTCGAAATGTGGTAACGTTGATCGCGGTACCTGATCAGACAGGTCTTCGCTCTGCCTACGTTTTTTTCTACAGAGTCAGGGTCTGCGCATGCGCGAGAAGCATAATCCATCCGCGACGCGCGTTTTTGCTGACTCAGCATTCCGAAATCTGCTTGCTGCCGCGAGCCCGGACTCTCCTAGTTTCTTAATTCACCGCATAATGTTTCCTGCTCTTCTGCTTGCTTTTCCAGGCGTGATAATTTTTAATACATTTTTTACAACTATTACCGAAAATTAAAGAGGAAAAATTTCGATAGAACGGGGCATGGCAAAAGTGCAGTAATGGCGTTAAAGGGTCCATTAAGCAGATAGCAGATTCTTTTCTTGCTCTCGGTTGAGATATACATTTATTTATTATAGAAGCAGGTCAGTTGTACCAGAATAAATTTTTTAATAGATGAGACGAAGAGCTAAATTAGAGCTTTTATTATTACTTCAAATGTTTCCTTTTTATATAGCTTTATATTGCTCATCGAAGCTATAATGAATCCTCACGTGTGCTCAATCGTCTTGCAAAGCGAACAGACAATAGTTAGTAACTGATCGTAAGTAATCATCATGATTTGAAACGCAACTACACACAAGGCCTTAAGTCTTCCTTATGTAATCGAGAATACTGCATGCCTTTTTTTGTCACTAGTGGCTCGGAAAAGCAAATTTCTCCTGAGCGAAAAATCCTGATCGTTTTATTTACATCATGAAAACACGTTGAATTGGCAAAAAGTAAAAAAGAAAACACTTATTTAAATACTCTTTACGGATTCCCCGTATCAACGAATAAACAACGGAAGCAATAAAACATGGAAATGTATTTCCCTACGCGAACCAAACTCTTTGATAAAAGCCCAATAAACGTTCGAAAAAATCTGTTAATCTCCATAAATGTAAAACCCATCAATCAAATTCACAATTAACCTTCCCATTACTAAACGCTTTATATTCCCGGTTAATAATAACTTGATAATCTCGTCGTATTAGGAACTAACAAAACATAGAAAAATTGAAGGTTAAACGTGCTCAGTCTCACCCGTATAAATTATTCAGGAGGATTTTTATTCTTGAACTAATAGCCAAAGCCTGGGATAAGCTTTATTGGTTAAAAGCATGTCCGGTGAAAACGGGAAAAAAATATTAACCACTTTTAATTTTGCAGTATTATACTTCTTCAATTAATTACAAATCCGAAAATCGTATTTAAGTTTTTATAGAAAATCCTCTTACACACAATCGCCTTTTCCTAGCTTAGGAAAAAAATTGACTGTTGCGAACTTACCTACTCCGTGCCATACTCTCTCCTCATTTTTTTCGGACCAATCAGCCGTCGCTCCGAATATATCGTCGAATTTAGCTACGAGTTCGTTCCCCCTAAGCTCGCAGAATATGATGTAATATTTTTGAGGCGCTACCGTTCCATGGCATTTTGATTTGTCTCCGAAACCCGTGACGTTGATCCTCCTGGAAAACAACAAAAAAAAAACTATTGAAATATCATTCACAATGTGAAATTAGAAAATCTTAATCCACCCATAATGATATGTTTTCATAATGAAATCGCAAAATGTTTTTCAAATTCATTAATCCTTGATGATCTCTACATGCATTTTACCCGCAATATCGAAAAATGAGATTTTTGCGGCTAAATATTAAAACGAGCATTATTTCAATTACCATTAGGATTTAAAAGGCTGAAGTGGGGGATATTTTATAAAATGCTTACGGAGGATTTACCTCATTAATTGGAAATCCGTAAACATCTGACACCCATTATAAACGTTCCCCTCGCAGATTAAAAATTTTATAATTTTTTTAGTTGTCGAAAGACGGGATGTTGTCTATGAATTTCAGAATTTAATTCCGACGTTAGCGACCTTATCTTTGTATTATCGTCCCATAGGATTTCTTCTTAGTTTAGTTCCAATGTAAAGATTCTAACGTCAACTGTCAAGAGCTTTGCGTAACGGTAAACCTAATTGTCAAGTAGGAAAAGGAAAAGGTCACTTTAATTTTCTCTCTATCTATTGGTTAAAATTCAAAAGGGTATTTATTTTTAGATGAATCAGCAAAGCGGGTTATATAATTTCGAAAGTGCAGGGAGTAAGTATGTAAGTACTTTAATTTCGTGGAAGGTACATGCGCTTGAGTGAGCCTATGTTGTTTAAAATTCATTGTAATTATCAGGAGATTTTAAAGAATTTTAAATTCGCTTTACGTTAAAATTAATCAGCATTTGATAAACTTGTTACGCGGAAATTAGGTATCGGTTAAGAAACTGGCACCCACGGGTTTTTGATAACGGGCACAACCCAAGGGAGGAAGGAGACGTTTCATTAGAGCTCCACCCCTAACCGGTTGCACTGCGCATGCGCCGCCTTCCGAACCTGGGTTGGTAACTTAAGGTAAGTCGCACCCCTGATCAGATCGCGTCTAAACTCAAAGAGTGCCAGTCCAAACCTAGATGTGCTCAAAGAGTTTCAGTTGCCAACCCCGAAGCAAGCGACTTTCTCAACCCACGTACAACAAACTAAAGTTATCGGATTGAAATGAGGAGAGATTGGGAAAAAAATTGCAATACGAGGAAGGAAAATGTAGTTAATGTGCCACTAGTAATCGCACTTTTGTCAGACAGTTCAACTGTTATATTCTGATTTTACCTTTGAAGAAAGAACTCTGGCACTTGTGCAAAAATAATAAAAAAATCAACCAGGAAACTAACTTCGAAGTTTCTCCTGGACCCGGATGTTGTTGTGATGTTTGATTTCCAGTCCAAACTTGCAAATTAGGATGACCCGAGTTATTTATGACCAGAACTTAACGGAAAAGTTTTCTGTTTGAAACGCAATATTTTAAATTTGTACAACCCTTTTTCTCTCTTTATTCTCTTCCCTCCCAATTTCGTTAACGTCATTAAAATGTTGATGACAATGACACTGAGCTGAAGGAATGAAATTAACATGAAATGTCGCTGCGGTTTCCCATTAACGTTTCAGCTTCATACCCATTATAATACTTTCCGTATACAGTACCATGGTTGTTGTGTACTCGACACGAAGAGTCGTATCAAAGTATAAATCAAGGATTTTTATAGTAAAGACTGCGACTTAATTGAAAGTTCTATGGAAACGATAGGATGAATTTAGAGTGTCGAAATAAGTGCACTAGGAAAGCACTGTGGGAATGTGCATTATAAAGCCACTGTCCGTACAGGCGAGAGACCGAGATCATGAATACAGCCCGAACAAAACGTGAAAATAACACGCGTTAGGAATGAAGAAGGAAGAACTGAGGGATACGCTGCAAAAATAAATAATACTGTACAGCTGATTTTAAGCGGAAAAAGTGGAACATACTCGGTGAGCGGATGCCAAACAATTGGCAAAAGAAGCAAGATCATCTGGACAAAAACAAACTGCTCGGTTCCATAAATTGTTGGACCTTCATGCACGGCAAGTTGTATGCTTTTTAGAGCATATCGAATGCGGTTCTTACTGACAACACACGTGGTCGTCAAACTACCGCTTTATGGCAAGTCCCTCAAGCCTCAACTTAAGATTATAGTCTTAAGATTATACTCTAGTCTGTTGATTAGCCATGTGCAAACTGCCACTTTGCTCCACCACCTGATTCTTGAGCGGTGGCGACTACTTGCTGGCTTATCTTTTTTGCTCTGTCAAGACCATCATTTTCTGTTTATTTGCTGCAATCAAAATTAATCAGATATGATGTCTCTAAGCATGTTTTCTTTTTTCGACCTCAGTTTTATTTTCAAACGCCCTCAGCAATGCCTTCACAATTCAGACACATGACACAATATAAGCTGTAGGCGTGAAGCTTGCGTGGTGCTTACTCCCTCATAAATTAACTAAAAACAACACGAAACCGCAAAGATGCTTCAAAATCGGACAATAACAATATGATAGACATGCAGAACAATCGAAGGGGAACACAATAATGATGAATGTATTGCAATCAACAATGGTTATATAAACCGGATAAAGCTTGGTGCAAAAACAATTCATTATACTTTCGATTGGTTTAATAAATCAACACTGCGGATATTAATAATTTCCTTTCGGCTTCAGATTTCCAGGTATGCTGCTTAAAAAAGGGGGAATTTATCGATTCCGAAAGAAAAAGTAAGGGATCCTTCAATTTGATCCGAGATATTGAAAATTAATGTTTCTAAGGTTTTTAAAATTTTTCGGAAGCAGTAAATCTTGTTCCTTTAAAAAAAGGATAACAATAAAAAAAAGAACAAAGAAGATAAGGGCGATCGACGAAACAAAGTTGTTTTCTTAGTGAAGTAGAAAAGGGAAAAGAAGGAGGAAGGAACTTTCTTATGCAAAGTTTTGTTTATTCAGAGAAACCTATTCCTCCCGACTTTTTTTTTTTCGGGTAGCTTATTTTGTCTTTATTTTGAATGTAAGATGAATGAGACTCAATTGAGAAGTAACTTCTGCATTTCGAATACAACGGAAAAAAAAGTTGCATTCGCGTTTTGTAGGCATAAGAATGGGGAGGTTGAAACGTTGGGAGTTGCATCTAAAGGAATAATAGGGCTATTAATCTGACAAAAACTAGAATTCTGCGGAGACCGAGAAAGACGGATTAGGCTTTTTAGATTTAACATCGGAGCATTATTCAGCATTATCAAGATTTCACTATGCTGAGAGAAGGAAATTCACTATTTTTAACTCTTTTCTTTTCTTCTTTTTCTTTTGTATGACCTTAATTTTTCTAGTCTGGTAAATAAATTAAATTTTGTGGATTGATCGTAGTTTCTCGATTCAGCGCCACAGGCAATTTTAATTGATTAGATGACTTGTTGCCAAAGGGGGTGTTGGATCAATAGACTAATTGCCAAGAGAATTACAAGCCGAAAGACGAAAAGGAAGAACTTTATGTAATACAAATCTGGAGAAGCTTGAAACATGGTGAATTTGAACGCGAATCATTTCAATTCTTAATCCTCAGAAGTCACGGTCTTGACAAATGTTGTTTTTGGCCCACCTTATTCTGAGATTGATCGCTAGGCTCAGTTATGTGAAGCTTATGTATGATTGTTTCTTCTAGCGCGCAGATCTCTGGAGCTACCTTGACTTTGTATTTCCCTTGCCTTTGAGTTTAGTGCCATGCCAGACTTTGCAGTTACTAAATAGTCCTTGTTGACTGGCCAGGGCTATAAAAAGACTGTGGACTACTCTAGCTTCCACTGTATTATATATTAATAAAGTTCCCATTGAACCCTCGCCCACTGATTTAAATCGATCTTTCAAAAACGGAAAAACCAATAAAAAATCCTCATCAATTTTGCAAATTGAAAAAAATAACCAAAAAGAAAAATGGCACTCAAAATTTAACAAGCTCTTCTACGGTATTGAGTTTCAATCATTTCCTACGAATCTAATAACTCTTCCAAGCATGACCTATTCTCTACGGAGAAAAAAACATAGGACATTTTCAAACAAATATGTCTCAATGGCATTAAATCAGTTCCGCCTGATAGGTCAAAATGTAGAAAAGCATGGAATGAAATTTTACTTTCTTTCCTTTTATACTTGTCCTTGCATAAAACAAAGAATCTTTACTTCCCCCTTTTCCCATATTGCCTTTTCCATTCCAATCTTTTATTATAAATCCTTCGTTCCAAAGTCCCATTTTGATAGGAAAATTAAGACCATCTATTTATGTAATGTCCTGTCAATAACACTTGCTGATTTTCGTATACGTAGAGATTTTATCCTCCAGATAAGATCATGTAAGATTTCTTTTTCTCTGGGATTTTTTTTTCCCTTTCCTCTCGAAACTTTATCGGAAAAGGTATATTGGATTCGTGTCTTTCTAAGATCATTAACATTTTAAAACGACTTTCCTCTTGTGAGATTTTAAGTTTTCATAAGCTTAGCATAACTTTTCACGCGACAGATACTTTTCGAGAGGTGACGAGGAGTAGATTCTTCAGGTGGTAAACTTTAAAATTGGGTTAATTTTCAGTATCGATTGGAGAAAAGCATGCGCAACAGAATTTAATCTCCTTAGCTCGCTTTTTTGGGGGGAAAGTTAAAATCCAGTTTTGTTTGTAAACGGGAAGGGACGAGGAAAAAATTCGCCGGGAATAAATTCCAGGAATATCTCCAATTACGAAATGTATATAGCGTTTTTGATAAAATGCATTGTGTATAAAGAGCCACTGCAAATACCATTAACGACATCATAAATCTCCGCTTGCACTTTTCATGCAATAAATTAAGTTGAAATCTAGTTTAACGAATGTCATTTCATCGGGAATGTGTTCGTATGCAGGAATTTGTTGAACCTCCTCTATTATCCACCCAGTTCAGTTTCCCTCCCCGAAAAATAAAACTTTGAGAGGGAAAATTACGTTTTTTATAATCTTTTTGAAAGTGGGGGGGAAGGCAGATTAATACAAAAATAAAGAAGTTACAGTGCCGCTGATTCGGTCTGACAGCTTTCCTACAAGAAAATCCTTCCCGAGATTAATTGTTTATTTGTCGACCCTGCCTTCTTTCTGATTAATTTACTGATTTAATTTTATAAAGCTTAAGTCGTCTTGAAAGAATTTTCTTGTGTTAATCTTCATAAAAGAAAAATCGAAGAGGATTGCCAGGGTTCGTTGGCATTTAATATTTTTGCAAAAAGATTTTAGAAAGAAAATATGAGAATCAACGCTTGTAAAAATTGAAGAGGATTGAGTTGGGCGAAATCGTTAAATTAAATCAAAGCTGCAATCGTTAGTAGGGAATAACGGAGATTTTACCCTCATGGGAGGAGGTGTGAATTTGTTTGGGAGGAGGGATTTAATATGAGAGGAGCCAACCTGACATAACCTAACCTTGTCTGATCTCAGCTAAGCCTGGCAGGATATGGAAACAAGTGTCGTATCCTTGTATATATGTCAAGGACTGAAACCTGGAACTGTTTACATACGAAGAAAATCCTCCGTAATTGGAGGAATTAAGTTTTGGGAAACGTTGAAACGTTGTCGTCGAGGAAAAACATTTTTTGATGTTATCGATGTTAAAAACTATTACCGTAAACCGGGGTGACTTTGGCCGGGAGGGGTGACTTTGTGCCACCCGTTTTTTAAAAGTTTTGAAAATTTTAGATCGAGATTCGTCGAAAAACGTGTGGCATAAAGTCACCCCACCCGACCAAAGTCACCCCGGTTTACGGTACTTTTCCTTTCGAAGAAATTTCAATGCCCAAATGTATTTGGAGTAAATAGAGATGTTCCCAGCGACCTTCACACGACACATACATTTCTTCGCTAAAGTTTTGGAAAGATGTGCTTAGACCGTGCCTTGCTCTGAAGAAAAAAATTCGAAACGGAAATCCTCCCGACGTCCCATTCCATACAATTTCCAAAACGGTCCCAGTCTTCTTCGAACAATTTAAATGTTTGTTCTTCATCTGCAGAAGTAGGGACGTAGCTGTGCCTTCGCGACTTACAATCATCTTTCAACATGCGAATGGCTTCCAAAACGACATCGTTCGCGAACCGTCTTTCCACCCCTTTCAGATTAAATTCGGCGATATCCGGGTTTTCGTACATCACTAGAACGTACGTTCGAAACGGCCCGAATCCTCCGAGAATAGTATCATAGAATACAGCATTGGGTTTTCTTAAATACAGCAAAAGTTCCTTAGTCATTTTTCTATTTTGACATAAACGCAAATTCATTTTGTTCAAATTAACTTGGAAAATTGTTCCAATTTTGAACGCTTCTAAAGTTCTACTGACTAAAGCATACGAGTCCACGCCCCTTTCATATTTCACTTGTACGCTTTCTTCGGACAATTTCGTGAAACTCACTGTCTCCTAAAATGAAAATTGGAAAGGTTTTTGCAAAAAGCTAAGCATTGCATGACGGTTTTATCCCTTCCCCAAGGACTAAGAGTGTGAGCCCCTCCAGAGTCGGTGGAAGGGCGCCTCTGTATTGTTAATTTTTGGAAGCTAATTTTGCAAAGTGAGAATTTACAATAGCCTTAAACAACATCCCAGCCCGCGGGCTGTCTAATCTTAGATTAGACAAGGTTAGGTTAAGTCAGATCAGGTCAGGTTAGAATCTTCGAAAAACCAATTTAATGAGTAGTCACGGCCAGAATTTCCTTGTACATTCCATTTTACCAGACTTTATTCATGAGTCCCTCAGATTGTAGGCTTGACAGCACTTACCTGAAAAAAAAGAAAAGCAAATTTTAATTTTGTTGTTAAATTTTTTAATTTTTTTAAAAAATTCGTCCAAACAGTCAGTTTTAAAAGATTTTACTAGCACGAAAATAACGAGTACTTTAAATAAAATTGTTTTTCTGGTTCTTTTTTTAACAAATAAAAAAATACAAAAGGCAAATTTTTCAATAAAAGCAAATTTAAAAAAAAAAAATCAGAAAAAACAAATTCGCATGAGATTTAATTTCTCGGTTTATGAAGGATTCCCTGTGGCTTGTCGCAATCAAAATCGGATTCATTCGCATTTAAATGACTGCTTTTCATATGCGTTCAATACATTTCAATGAAGTCCCATTTATATCAAAAACGTCACCTCTCCTGCCGCACCGAAAAATAAAGAAATAAAAAAAACCGTAAAAAAATGCACAGGGCCTCATTCCCTTTATTTTTTTTCACTCAAACGTAATTTTCTCTTTTTTTTCGAAATATGAAACACGTTCAGTCTGGGGAGTTGAAAGTCAGTCACGCCCGTAAGTTTTATACACCAGACTCTACTCACTGTCATCTATCGACGATTTGGTATTGTTATTTAAAAACTTTTCATGTTAGGTTCTGTCCCATTATGATAATCGTAAACTTTTCCCAGGGATTAGCAGAGACGAGATGCGCCGGTAAAACATAACGGATAACAAGAGTTGTAAATTTCCATTAAACAAATGCTTTATCATGTATAAATTCGTCATCGCAGATTTAAAAACGATAATATCGCCCTTCCTTTGGCCGGCTACTTCCTCATGAATATGGAAAGCACAAGCTGGAAAAGTTTTACAAAATTTAATGCGTTGCAGAGGAAAATAAGCTACAGACCCAAATCTCCTCCTAACCCCTATATTGCCTTTGCAGTCTTTAACTTACGTATGTTACTATCATTGGGATTTCTATATCGAAATGTTTACGGTTATTTTCTTCGACCTTTGATTATGTTTGCTGATTCCGTTGTCTCGATTTTTTTTGATTATCTGAAACTTTTTTCTTCTTTCAAGGACAGAAAAATATTAAATTAGAGAAACTTTTATGGGTCCTCTCTACTCGCAAAGTCACAGAAGCCTGTTTTACTCCCACAGAGAGAATAATCACGACACGCTTAGTTCCAAGTTAAATTTAATTACACGAGACGCCCAGAGCTAAGGATACGACTAACCATCTATTCTTAAACCTCAAATGCGGTTTCTTATATTTATGGCTAGTCCCCTTATGCCATTCATCTTGGAATCATATAACTGAATATTATTTCCGTGATCCTTCCCCTTTGTCCGGCCACTTTAAACTAATTGCTGATGTCAGAATCTGACGAAATGAAAAATGCCCGGTAAGAACCGCACATCGAAAACTTTCCCTTTAATCCGACTAACTTTATTGTTCAGGTCACGCTAATAAGAGGATTTTTTTTTTTTTTTTTTTTAAAAAGGAGGTTTTTTTTACGACTTTTTGAAAACACGTTTCTATTGGCTCGATTTGCTTTGATTAATTTATGATGCTTTCGAATAAATCGAATAAAGTCTAGAGGAAGTTGTTTGATGTACTGATCTATCTCAGTTTATGACTCGCCTTAGGGATTACATTTTTTGAGAATTTCATCCTGACATCTTTTGATTGACGGTTTGTCCTTTAGGATTGATGATAAAAGGATTAGATTACGTCTTTCGGCTTTTTGATAATTTTCGCAGTCGGTTTTAAGAAAATGACTTTCCTTAGAGGCCAAAATGGTCGGTGCTCGGTGCATGATTAAACTTGACTCGAACGTCGGGTGTCAAATTTGAAGTTAACACGTGGTAAGTTCGAACTTAGCACCGACTTTTGAGCCAAGATTGAATATGGCACCGAGCACCGACCAGTCTGACCCTTCAGGGCTCATACCATTCAAGTCAAGTCTGAACATGGTGCGTGCCAAGTTTGAACATGGTACCGGGCAACTGAGCACCAGTTTGACCCTCCAGGCCTTCCATTCTATTACAGCCCTATAGATTTCTTCATAATATTTGTCTAATTAGCTTGTCGCTAGTAATTTTCGCCTCAAAGTAAGAACGATAGTGGAGATTTTACCCTCATGGGAGGAGGAGGAGTGAATTCGTTTAGGAGGAGGAATCCAGTTTGGTCGAAGAAGGAATCCACACCGATCTATCTTGCCAGGTGGCTCGCCAATCGAGGACTCCTAACCGACCCGCATCTTTAGATATGTTGTCTTCCCAACGAAGCCGTGGTCTGCCCCTGAGGTCTTGGGCTTGTAGGGCGTCCATCAAGTACCTGTCTTATAGCTACGCCACTGCTTTGGCTATATATTTTACAAGATCCCAGGTCAGGGGGCTTACTCTATCAAGGGGCTTGCCAGTCGAGCACTTTTAGCTGATCTGCATCCATCAAAATAGTCTTGAAGACTCTGCCGACTGAGTCCTCCCTCGCTTGATAACACCCATGATGAGGGTCTATACAGCGAGTTCTAGCACACGGCTGTTAATGCGGAAGCATGACTGACCAATGGCAAAGTTCCAGATCAGACGAGAATCTCAACATTTAATTGTTTCCCTGCGAGATCTTGACAAAAACCGCTGGAACCATGATATTTCTCCAGTCACTCTACATGTTCTATCTTCGCCCACTAATTATCTTTGGGATAATAATATTACCTGGTCTTATTTTTACTTCTACATCTCTTCATTTAATTTCATTGCGGACTTTTATAATTAAACCGTGAGAGCAAAGGCAAATAAGCTCATAAAGTTTGCGTTTTAACACATTTTAACATTTAAGTAATAAGAAAGGCTTTTAAGTTCCTGCGAGCTTTGACAAGCTGTCCAAATAACTCACTTTAATCATTCTTCAATGTCTTCTCCGTTGAGATTTCACGGATGTTAACTTTGTTTCCATGGCTTGTGCATCATTTTAATTTTAGGCGTCGAGATTAATCATCAAAACAAGAGCAAGGTTGTAATCTCCGGAAATAAGCATTTTCTTAACGCCTTTGAAGACACGGAGAGGATATAAAATCGTACAGGATTGATTAGGTTAATTTTAATTAACGACATGAGAGGAGGAAAAGAGAGAGTGAGAAAGGAGGAACAAGGATAAAGAGGCGCTTATGTCAAAATCTTATCCCTTGAATATCCACTTTACAGGAGTTTCTACATTTCGTATAAGGGAAAAGGAGGGAATTCTGAGACGTATGAATGAATTGCTGTCGCATTCTGTCAGGATCTTGTCTGAGAATTCTACATGTGAGAGAAACGGGAAATGAAAGTAGTTAATCAATTCAACCGGGATAAGCAAAAGAGTCGTTAGCTAAAATTACATGACATGTATATGTGCGAAATGATTTTTTTTTCGACATTAAAATAAATTAAAAAAATGTTGTGATTTTTTTTTGACATGGGTTGGGCAGCATATTATATCACTTCACCTGAAAGCACAGTGCACGGTACTTGAAATTATTTGATTTAGAAAATGTAATCGACCGTAAACACTGAAAGCGATTTCCCAGAAGGCATTTTTATTGTGATTCATATTTTGATTTCTCTCAGTTGTTTTGTTCCGGCTTTTTGATTTTCATTGCTCTGGTCCGTTTTTTTTTTTAGTTATCGTGAGCTTGTTGCTTACGATTAGTAAAGTTTTGTGAGGCTTTTATATGGATTGGTTTTTGATCAAGTTACTGATTCGAAAAGTTGAATAGTCATGAAATATTTTTTAATGTAGGATTGAAATTTTTTAAAAAATATAAATGGAAAAAAATGGTGCCGAGATTTTTGGAGTTTTTAGGGCTCAAAATAAAAGCCAAGATTTCAGGCATTGATTGATTGTGAGTTGCTTTTGATGGTGACTTTAACAGGGCTGAAGAAAGAAAATATTTCAGACTCTACCGATTTAATAAAAAAAAAAGGAGAGAAAAAGAACTTTATTTTTTCCAACTTTTATAAAAAGTGACGTCATAGAAATTAGAAGAATCCTTTAAGCTTACAAATGAAAGCACGACTGGTTATTTATATAAAAATTACATCAAAGTATAACACTACAAAAAAATTTATAAAAAAAAAGGATCACAGCCTCGTCGCTGTATTTCCTAAGAACAAAAGGAGGAAAACCCACCTAAATCCTTGAAATTTTTATTTTACACGGTACGGTGTAATTCTGTATCTTATAAGGATAAAAATAATTAATTATGAGTTTACATAAATCCGTCGTTGGAAGAATTTTTTTCCCTGTTTTTATTTAATTACGATGAACGACAAAAATGGCAGGCATTTATTTTCATTTCTTGCCCAAAAATGTGAAGCAGTTACTTTTAAAGATGGCGAAACTTAGCCTGAAAGCACCTCTTCCGAACTCTACTCATGGCCGCTTTCTTTGGTTCTGGAGTTTAGAATCCCAGCTTAAAATTGACAGACCATTTTCTTTATCCTTGGCCTTCTTTGTGGCCGAGAGAAACTAAATAAAATAAAACCAGGGAAACTAGCGACACACTGGTCATAGAAAATCTATAACCAACGTGTTTAGAATAATAAAAAAAAAACTCTGGGGTAAAGGTTTATTTTTCTCAAAGCAACTTTAATACCACCAGGAGTATTGCAATCTCTTCTTCACTCTTCTGGGAATTTCTCACATGGCAACAGGTTTAATTTTACAAATGCAAAACTGAACCACGAAATAATTTCAGTTTTTCCCTTTTATGAAAGAAATTGAAGTATGTGTTTGACGTGGAGTTTGCTAATCCCTTTAATCGTGTCTTTATCTTGTATGAACGAACTCAAATACCTCTTGCCAATTTCGGGATCCCTTTTATGACATCCATTCAATGAGAAAACATTTTCAAACTTGCCATTTGAAGCCTGAGAATTTCTACCCACGCACCTTTAAATAATTTTCCACATACTATACATAAGGCAGTGCTTTTAAATAAAGTTGATTAAATCTTCCTTGTTCTCGTTGTTATTGTCCTTGTCTTCCGTTTCATTCTTGTTCTTCTCGCTGTTTCCATCCGTTGATTTTCTATAGAATTAAAATTAATACAGGAAAAGGCGAATGGCAAACAATCTCAACGAGGGCATTTTATTCCTTTCATCATCAAATTCATCGAACGGATAATAAATTCCAAAACTTTGTTAAGGGATTACCTTAATTAATTTTATACGGGTAAATAAGTGAAAAAATTAAATAATCAAAAGGAACTACATTTTAAGCCCCTCCCCAAACCTAAATTTTCCATCTCTCCTTGTTTTTCTCTTTTACCATTTCTGTTTTTTGCATAATTTAAATAGTGCTGAAATTCATTTCATTACAGAATTAATTCCCTCCCCCTCGATTTCCTCTCTCTTTCTCTGAGAGAAAAATTGCGAGAGTGATAAAAATTTTAAGCATTGCAAAGGGGGGTAAAAAAGGTGCTCACCTATGTTTAATATAAACCGGGAGAAGAGTTTTCTAACGAGGGGAAAAGTAAGCTAATTTTAATTTACAAAATTTGCATTCAAATCTACATTTGCTATGTTTAACATTCTCTAGCTAATTTTCAGGGAACCATTCATGCATAAATACTCAGGACCCCATAATGAAAATACTTATCAAGCCCATTCTTTTTCCAAAGTGTTTTTAGTAATGGTGTACAAATTGCGGATGCGGGTCCTCGTTTTTTTCCCCCCGGCGTTATTCTCTCCCCTCCTATTAATGGGAACATCCCCAAAGGAAAAATTTGTAGTTTTTTTTAAATATTCCGAGTGTTTGTTCTTTAATTGCTTTTCATGAGTCGATAAGGAGAGCTTTAAAGTTTCACTTAAGATAAGAACAATTAGGACTTGTTGAAACACGATGGTGAAATCGTAATAGAAGACATTAAGGAAGTGTTTTTGAAATGGATAAATAGGTCAGTTATTACGATTGTTTATAAGCTTTAAAGGGTTCTTTTAATTACTTTGTCGTCGCTTTTTATCAAAGTGGAAAAGATAAATTTTTTGATTTTTTTGCTGAATTTACTTAGTTTGGAATTGGACTGGAGCGTCCGACCGCAGCACATGACCAATATAGCCAAACTTGTGGCTTTCACGGTTTGCCGAAAGTTTCCTGTCTTTGTGCAATCTATGCGAACGTTTTGATTTGTCGCTCAGTCCTTCCGAGAAATTCGGGGACTCCACAGTATAATACCATATCTTTGATTTTTCCAGACTGCGTCATAGAAAAGGTTTAGTCAGGTCTGCAGCGTGACTATATAATTAAAATACATTTTTTCTTTCTTCTTCTTCTTCCTGGCAAAATCTAAATGGCATAAAGCAAGTTGATCAGAGTAGCGGACCTAGGACGCCGCAAGTAGCAAAGTGAAAACATTACACAACCTGAAAAAGCTTCTGTAGAGGTAGCATGACAACATCAAAAAAGTGAAGACTCTGATGGATGAGATGAGCCAAAGACAAAATAATAATATGACAAACCTGGAGAGAGAGGTCGAGCTACTAAAGCTCCAGCATTTCGACCATGTGTTAAAAAATAAAAAATACCATTTTCATCACCTAATTTATGTAAGACAGTGATAACAGTGATGACTTTTGGTGCGACTTTTGGTTTTGTACGATGACGTCTCTCGACTGCAGAATGCCAATCTTCGCAGTCCTGACAATTTCGCCCCCATCTCTTCCTCGATACCGCCCTCTCCATCTAGCCCTTGGCCTTCCAATGCTTTCTCTTTCCCGCAGGCTGCCACATGAAAACTTGCTTTGTGATTCTTTCCTCTGGCATTCTTTTGACATGTCTGATGTCTTCATCTTAAAGTTCTTGCTAATCGCTCGATGCCTCCATCATTTTTCTTATAGTTCGGGATATATGACCTTCTAAGGCGCCCTTGCTAACTTCTACGCTGGTTCATTTCGGTTTGTCACTCTTAAAAGATTAAAACTTCCTTTGAAACCAGGCTGAGTTTGATATTGTAGAATGAGAATGTTTAGGCAAACTAACTGCAAATGTAGGAACTAGCATGCTCACAATTGTAACACAAGTTTGTTTTCCCGTATCCATTCAGCTATTAACGTTCCAACAAGCAAGTCGGATTACCAGCCCGTTTATAATCTCGTTATTTCCTTTCGGTTTGGATATGAGTCGTTATCAGGTTTATCCGTTCATTTTCCGAGACAATCCTGTGGCGCTTTGAGCGAGTTTAGTGTTACGTCTGATTGGCTGTATCTGACAGAATGAAATCGTTTGACTCAGAAAAGTCAAAAATTCAAAAATTCAAGTTAGTCTTATATAATCGAAAACGGGAAGAAACTATTGTGTAAGAAAGAAAAGTCAGAGTTGTTTTATTCTAATTAAAATCTCGGTACAGAGATACTCCAAAATGTTTTTCCTTGAGGTGAAAATTTGACTTTCAAATAATTTTCCCCCTCGTAAACAAACTAATTGTGTCTTTAATCGATTCCGCAAAAAATTATTTAGTCGATTTTTTCGCGAATTTTTTTTTGAAGATGAATTTTTTTATTTCTTTCCTCTTGCAATTTCTAGTTACCTTTTTTTTACCCGCCTGATCAAATAAGATAACGATACGCAAAGAAAACAATTCCTCCGACCTTTCCCTCGTAAGAAGGAAAAAACTTTGGAAAAAAAGTCAATTAGTGAAAGCGATCCTCCCGAGAAAAGCCCTGAGAAAATTCTAAAATCAACAGAAATGGAATCGGTCTCAGATTGAAGTTATTCATAGTGTAATAAGATTACGTCAGCACTTTTGAAACGTGAGCTCAATAAAAATGAGGGTTCAGCGATCCAATCAAGAAAGGAATCTAAATAACATTGAACCAAAGAAATCTACCACAGAGTTTTGACAAGCTTCTAAATTCTCACGATGTATTGATGTTGATTTTCCTTGCTGAATTCCAACGTATACATTCATGAAATCCTTTTTTTCTCATTCCTCTCGTTCCTTTCAGTCCGGGAGGTGAAGGTTTGTGGGGGGAAAGAAGGATCGGAAAAAGGCAAGACCTTTCATGTAAAATTAATGAACTTTTTAAAGTGGTTGTCGAGTCCGGTTCTTTAATAGTTTCTGTCTTTAAAAATTCTCGGGGAACTTAATTTAAATATTTAACAAATGTGGTAAACGATGCTTTAAAAAAAGTTCTAGGCAAATTTCTGACGGGTTTAAATTATTTTTCATTCGCCCGTCATATTGTTTTAATAATGAGTTTTTTTTCCCAAGGTTTTTCTTTAAAAGCAAGAATATGCAATTTCGAATTCCGATCCCTTTTTTTTTTTTCGGGGTAACGGTAAAAATAAAAGAAAAAAAGGTTAAAAAGGAAAAAAGAAAAAGAGAGAAAAAATGTTCGGTCATTTGGAGTCTAGACCAGGTCAACGTTGGAATCTCAAAGGGACGCAATAGCCATCCGCAATCAAGGAAAGGATGAACCCGTGAGTCTTGTTTCTGGACAGAGATATTGCCTAAGCTATACGGTCAACGAAATCTAAAATTTATAACTTAACCGAGATAGGAATTTTTTTTATACATATATTTTTAGAGAAAAGGAAAAGCTTGCATTGCGTTATTTCATTGTGAATTATATGAAGATCTTTCCTTATCTTTGTTCAAAGAGTAAAATATGCATTGCGGTTAAAAATAGATATCTAGGTGAAAGTTTGTTGACCGTTATTTGTCGCTCGTCCTTTTGGGTTATTGAATAAGGCTCGTATTTGTTTTTATACCTGGAAGTCGAGTTCATTTTATACTAAGACCGGCAAGTATAAACAATAAAAAAATAGAGAAATTTTTATGATGTTAGATATCGGTTACTTGTCTGGATTAACTGTACAGCGAATAAGATTTTACGTCGGATTCTTGGACCTAAGCCGGATTCGCTTACGGGGCGCTTGCAAATTCAATTTAATATGGAAGTCCGGAGGCTCATTGTCTAACTGCTGATCATAGAAGTAATCAAATCGTCTAGCTCCAGTGGGCGGGGCATGTCCTTCGTGGGCCACCAGCGCAATATTTACGTTAGGTCTTGGAAGGAAGACCTTTAAGTCCCAGGCTTCAAAGCATGGCGCTGCTTCGATGGGATAATAAGGTGTCAAAGGATTTGGGTCTGCTTCAAGTTTCTCACTGGAGAGAATCAAGCCGAGACAAAACCGCCTGGCAAGCTACGAGATGCGGGAAAAGGGCCGCCAAAGACAACATTTAGTTAACTATAAACCAAGCTACATGGATTCCATGGATTCATTGAAAGGACTTCAACATGAATTGAAGCTTGCTAGAGCATGTCGGAATTCATAGTTGCAAATACATGAGTTGAGCATCCACCTGAATCTCAAGAGAAATGTTTTGGATGCACTCGTCCTACCAGTTCTTACCTTTGAACTAGAGACGATGACGATGACCCTGACGATGAAGAGCGCTAGTCATCTTTGCTTATCCCAATGCAGTGCGCAATTGAGGGATTCATTTGGGGCATTTCCCATCGAGATTGAACCAGAAATTAAACTTTCCGTGGCCAGACGCGAGTAATGGACACAGTGAAGCAACAGCAGGAACAATGAGCGGTGACATGAACTCAATGTAGGCCGCAAGGATGGAATGGTTTCTAAGAGCGGAGAACCGAACGGCGTGGAAAAGTTTTGGGAAGACTTATAACCAAGAGTGGATGGAAAAAATTAAAGAAGACACGCATGCCGACTTGCTACCCTTCCCCCGCGACTTGAAAAAGTCTCATAAGCTAAGTATAGGAAACATATGCTTACGGAAAAATTAACCTTGGCTTGTCCCCTCCCGGCCACCCCCGAATTTTTTTAATGTCGGCGCGCGTGGAAGAAGAAGTTTGTTTGTTGGTTCTCTGGAAAAAAATGCCAACATTCTTCAGGCATGCCGGTATTCTTCTTCTTAGAAGACTTATTGTATTTTTTTGCCACCCTAAATGGCATTTGCTTTGTTTTTAATCTTAAAAATTTGTTACTAGTTTAAAGGGTTCGAGTTAATCAAACGGTTGAGAACTTTCAAACCGGTCATAGTCAACTCTTTCCATTATTTCCATAAACCTCATCCACGCCGCAAGCAGTCCACTTCCTTTCCGTGCGGCGAGCCGCCTGGTAAATGTTGAAACAAACCCCTTCAAAAATTTTAATTAGAGCTTATTATTATAGATTTTTTATATTTTAAAAAATGTTGCTGAACATTACCTCGATCTCACAAAAATAATTAAAACCAGCAGATCCTAGTCCTAAATCTAAAAGCTCCACAGTCCCTTTTCTCATAATTTTTTTCTTTCAAGCCAATATTCCTTTCCAATAAGCCGTTTAGATTAGATCCGAACTTGAACAAAACAACTTGGGGAAAGCCTTTTATTTACAGATAATTACACACACCCTTGTACGGACATTTACATCCCGCCCACTGTATCTCAAATAATGAACGAAGATAATTTCCTTGTAAAGGGGAAGGTTAACGCATAAACGGTGATGATTGGTTTCGAATTTAAGGGTAAATCGTGCTAATCATTATATCGGAAGCTAAAGGACCCTACTTTAAAAGCGATTAACTAATCGCTACGGTTTAAAATTAAAGATCCGGCCCAACCGCAGAGTTCACGGATCTCGTTATGTAATTAGTGTTTTTAGGTGATTCAGTCAAGTATCCTACATTTACGTAAGCTTATGTGTAACGTTTCATGAAGAACCGGCATTAATTAGTTTATCCAGGATTCAATTACAAGGACCCTTTACCCCTCGGAAAAAAAACACGAGCGAGGATCGAGGTCGATATTCATTTGACCCTGAAAGCATTTTTTCTCGACTTTTTTTTTCGGAGAGTAATTCTGACGAACGAGTGAACGACGAGAGCTTGCACGTCTGTGTTTTTCCAAACACATTTTACCATTTGACTGAATTTATGGTTTTCAAGTTCTTTTTTTTATATCTAGATAAAAACTTGACGTGTATGCGATTTCATTCATTTTTTATCGATTTCGAAAGGGGAAAAAGTAATAGAGTTCACAAAAGTCCGTGCACTCTTTTTTTTTTTGTTCGGCTTTTAGGAATGATTTGTTGTTTGACGCCTAATAAAAAACTCATAATTCAGACATTTTGAAAAAGTAAAGTTTTCTCTGAACTTTTTATTAAAGCCTGACACCCGTCGGTTTTGAAATTATATAATTTTAAATCGACAGGCGTCAGTCTCCGTCAGCTTGATTAGAACGGCATATATTGATTTGCATTTTTTAAGAGATTGACTGAAGCTGATTTTTTTTAACTTTGTCGTGATGTATAAGTCGAAAAAATAAAAGTTTCGGCGCTTGCGTAACTGGTAAAGTCCCACTGAGTGAGCCCGCGCTGAATTGGCGACATGCAAGATCAAAAAATAGGGAGCGCTAGCTTCTAGTTCGTGTAGTGGTCCATCGAGAGCGCTAGTGTCGTTTTTTAGTTCTTGTAATGGTTACTAGAAGGCTCTGTTGTCGTTTTACTCTAAGAGATCTGTATTTCGGGTTAGTATTGATCTCTGGAAGTCATCGAAGATATCTGGCATTGTTTTAGTTCTAGTAATGGCCACTGGATATATCGCCGCATGTTACGAATTCCGTGGACCGCACGAGTAAGCAATGTCGAAGTCTTGAATCGTATGGGCAAGGAGATAGAGGTGCTCTTCGAGATCAAGAGGCGAAGACTTGAATATTTCGGCCATATTATTCGTAACGGAAAGTATCGCCTTCTGCAGCTGGTGATGGAGGGTAAGATTGAGGGCGGGCGTAGACCGGGTCGGAGGAAAACATCCTGGCTCAAGAATCTAAGAGACTGGTACGGCCAAAGTTCAGTATCCCTTTTTCGTTCGGCAGCCTCCAAAGTTAGGATCGCCATGATGATCGCCAAACTCCGACGAGGAGCGGGCATTTAAAGAAGAAGAATGGCCACTGAGGTTAGGATAGGTGCAGACCGGATACAAAGAAGACCTAATGACTTAAGAATCTGCACGACTGAAACGGATCCATAAAGGCCCAAATTTTAAACGTGATAGCCGATTTCTGCAGCAGAAATAGCATTTCAAGTGGAAAAATGGCCACTAAAGGGCTTTAACTTCTTGTAGTAGTCAATGGAGTAAAGCGATATCGTTTTATTTGTTTCAATGATCAATGAAGAGCGCCAGTCTCCTCATTTTCACCTAAGCAGCCACGATGTCCGCGACTAATTCTTCCTGCGGCCCTGTCCAAGTTATTGTCACTTTATCGGAAGAAAATCTTTCTAGCTCCTTCGATTTTCTTTTGAATTAAAAAGTATAATAATTATGAATGCATCATAAATTTTAAATTATTTTAGTCGATGAAATGGGTTGGGGGATGAAATTTTACGGAATGGACGAGGGGGCAAAAGGATTGAATGATAAAAAAAATCCATTACGATTTTAGTCTTCTTTTAATTTCTTTTCGGTTATATCGAATCCGTTTGCCTGTTATTAAAATTTAACAAAAAAAATTTTTTTTCTTTCTCTCGCTGCTAATTCTGTGAGACTGTACCGCTCCAGAGCTTTAATATAAAAAGCTCCATCATGTTATGAGTGGTAAAATCGCACTAAGGAAGTTGCTTTTGTTTAAATGAGACACACAGAGAGAGAAAGAGAAACTTAACAAGAAGAGGGGTTGAAGACAAGGAAATAAGGAAGAGAATAAAGTAAAGTAATTTCGACACACATTCCGAGCAAGTACAGCAGAGCTTTTTGATATGTGGAGGAGAGCTTTTCCTCCGGGCTTTTTTTTCTTTTGTTCTTTTTATCCGTTAAAAAAACGTTACCTGTCAGGAGACATACTTAACAAAAGAAAAACTTTTCTCCAAGATTTCTGCATTTATTTTATGATAAATTAGAAACTTTCTTAGGCCGATTTTTTATAAGCTTTTTGAAGTGCTTGTTGGATTTAACAATTTAAATCTATCAAGACCGGGGAATTAAATTAATTATATTGGATTAAAATTTGCGGTGTAAAGAGCATTAACACTCGAGGTAGGTGCCTTCCGTTCCAATTAGTTTTTCAATTTCTAAAAAGTTAGCTCAGTCGTAAACTTGTTTCTCAAAGGGGTTTTGAAACTTAAGGCGAAAAGACAACTTTAATTGACCCCAAACTTCATACTCAGTTTTAGCTTTTCAATACAGCATAGCTCGGGCAAATGAAAATGGCACGTGTGCTCGGAATCGTTTTATTTTACCTTCGACACCCAGTTTTTTTTATTTCCTTCGTAACCGTTCTGTTTATGGACTTTGCGAGAAAATGTTCTATAAAATTTTTTTATGTGACATTAATAAATTAAACAAGCTTCGCCAGAAAAATAAAAAAAAAAACGTAACGTTTTAATCTTGCTATTGCACTCGCTCTGCTTTAATAGTATAAGGTAGTTGTAGAAGAAAAGAAATCGCTTAGTTTTTTTTAAAAAAAAATCCCCGTTATCGTATACATATAAATTTCCAAGGATATAAACTTCATATGGCTTATCCTTCTTCCAATTTTCCTTTTATCTTGTTTTCGACGCATTCCTGTCACGGAATTTTTTTAAAAAAAAAAAATGTTTTTCGTCAAATAGGAATTTTGCACTTTTTTTCGCGAAAATGATGGAAAATTTATGGTCGAGATTTCACGTGCTAACATGTTTGCAAACATTGATTTAACTTATGACGCTCGACGTGCTGGAACATGCAGAATTTCAATTTATCGAAAAGTTCTAATTAAAAATCCTTCAAGACCTTAAACCTGAAGCTTACAACCTACTAGAATGCGTTCAAAAGTTATTCATCATAGATTGAGATATTAAAAGGGTTTCGCAACCATATTGAAAAATATGATCAACCTTTTTCAGAAAGGCTATACACTTAAGCCGACTCAAACATTCATTAAAAGAATGATTACTTCATTTTATTTACCCAATAGAGCTTTTCAAAGCTTTGAAAATGAAAAAAAAATTTTTTCCTTCATCCGTTTTATTAGTATTAGTCGATTACTACTTTTTTTTTTTTCATTTAGCAACATTTGAATTATAAGCGGTTAAATCGATTACCGGATTTTGTATCCCTTTTTTTCATATTTTTTAAAAATTGAAAATTCTTTGAAGGATTTAGAGTAAGAACCTCACTCTGGAAATGGATTAATGGAAGAAAATATCAGCTCCTTCAGTCGCGGATTTTTTTAAATATAGAATAACCTATTTAAGATATGACTGGAAAGGTCACATCTAAAAATGGATGTTTATATGAGTAAAAATTTCAAAAAAATTGAAATTTTTTTCGAAGTGGATAGAGGGCGGTGGCAGCGGCTGCGGAGCCGACGGGGGATTCAAATGGGTGACAAATCCAGTCACGTTCAACCATTTTTTTTAAAAAAATCCCTTAAGAACTAAATTTTGACATTTCCGTCAATTTGGAATGAAAGTTTTCTGATTTTGATTCAATCAGGAAGCGACTTGTATACCGTTATTGAAAATTCTTACGGAGAAACTTCGTTTTTCCTTTTCATTTACTTCCCGAGGTTTTTCAAGAAAAGCCTGATTGGTCGGTTAAGGGGAAAAAAAGAAACGATTTTAGTTTTTTTTTTTCTTAATCAACTCCCGCAAAAATTAAAAGGAAGAAATTAATCAAAAAGCTTTCTCTCGCTTTTTCCCCTTCTTTCGTTGGAAAGATGATGATTTTTAAAAGATTTATAAAGAAGAAGGAAATCAACCGGATGACGTTTTGAATTTTCAGCCTTAGGGGTTACGATTCGTTATCTGTCATCGTCACGATTCTTTGCTTTTTCACAAGGGTTTAAATAAAAATTTGCGATTCTCGAAATGTAAATATTTTAAAATCTGCGCCTTCGGCTTGAGAATTTCGCAATAAGATAAAATAAACAGAACTAGTCATATCAAACAAGGAGAAATTTCATAAAGCGCTCCTTCCGATCGCCCAACCGTAAATTGCATAAACAGCCTTAATTTAAAGCATAAACTTTTTTGCCGCTAGCAATGCACGGTCACGGTTCTATAATCTACAAAAGGATCCAAGCCATCATTTTCATTCCTTGCTGAAAGGAGTATTTTTTTTTTTCCTTTTTTTCGGGTAGAAAATTTGCATCTTCTCAGAGGAGAAGAGGTCCCTTGGTTGAACGCTGAGCACGTCAACACGCCAAACTGAGGCTCTTTTACTATTGGCTTCACGATTTGCTTAACCGTCAGGAGTCACGTTTCCATATGAAGGTTTTTTGTATTCGTCTCGGAAATTTTAGCGGTAATTGTGAAAAAGAGACTTCTTATTCACTCTTCTAGAGCTTTACAGACAATGCAATTATTCTTCGTTACAGAAAGGGGGAAGTTGCAAACATAAAAAACACAAAAAAAAGAAATGCTCCTCTCGGTTTCTTCTAATGCCATTCTCCGACGGTCTTATTTCATTCCGAAAGATTTTTATTTTCTTTTCATGTGTAGAATGCAAGGGAGGGATCTTTTTATTTTTTCATCAGGTTCTTTATGTATGTAGATTAGAAGGATGGTTTTACACGTGTTCATCCATCATTTTTTTCTGAGAATGGTAGTTTTATGATGATTTAAGGGTTTTTTATTGAAGGAGGCCGCTAAAAAATTTTTATTTCGAGGCAGTTTTTTGTGAAAGATTATTCTTAGTTTTAAAATTTTATAATAATTCAGCTTTGTAATTTGGCCATTAAAATTATAAAGAATAGTGCAGTTCGCCAAATGTTTCCATTATTTTAGTAAATACCTATGAGGTTTTTTTAAGCAATTTTTTAACTGTTCCCCACTTTTTTTTTTTTTACAACTGTCTTGGCCTCCTCATACTGAAAGCTATGTGGACCATTGATGCTCCGCGCTTATTGAGGGTGTTAAAATCCCTCGAATAATATTCACGTTCTCATTGCTCATTCTATTCTGCCCCTTCATATTATTTCCTCCCGCAATTTGCGGTATTCAGAAGATGAGACAGTGAAGCCGCAGTTCAAACTAAGCTAAATTCTTTTTCGTCACTTTTCAGAAATTCAATTCTTCGTTAAAAACGAACATGTTAGCTGGGCTATTCCTGAATATTCTCAGGCGTTTTTATAAATAAAATATTCTGAATTCCCCAGACCCAGATCACGTGACGCATGAATTCTTCATGCATATTAACTTACGTAAGTTTCATTTTCGAATATTAACATGCGTCATTATTAAATTATCTTCTCAAGCAGTATTACAGCCACCACGTCTTCCCAGTCATCACACCATTTTACATCCTTCATCTCTTTTAATTTCATTTGTTTGTAATTCGATAAACGTGATGCAAACGTTATTTTTGACAAAAATCTCTTATTATACCCCGCGTCCGAAGAGACTCGAGAATGATCCAAGTTGGATAGATCACATCGCGATTTAGGTCTCATAATACAATTTATCTTTGCCTGCCCGACTTATATAATTTAGTCGAACCCACATTGTAGGGTACTATTCCACAAAATAATGAAAGGAAAAGTTCCAACAGCTAAAGACCCTGGCGGAGGAATAATATATTCAAATCCCATCGATTTCTCAAAATCGAAAACAACTCAGCTAGTCTTTTATTATGAATCTGACATAGAAGACAGATCTGTAAACCTTCGCATTTTATATTTTTTTTAAAAAAATCCTTTTCGAGGGAAAAAAACATTCGCCCCATTTTTATATTTATTTGACACGTTTATCTGGAAATTGACTTCTCGTTGACATTCCTCCAACTTTCACGTTTTAAAATAAAAAGTGATTATCGTCGAATGAAGAAAAAAAAGGGAAAATGATGATGAGAATTGACCTCAGAATACAAGTAAAGATCAAAATCTTTTCAAATATCAAATAATGGGGTTCATATAGAAAACCTAACTAGGGAAAATAGAAGCTATTTGGAAAAGAGCCAACCATAGTGAGAATCACGGTTTTATTCCCAATGCAATTTAAATCCGAGCGTTTTCCCATTTTCCTCCCTTTTCGTCGCAAAAACCAATGCCAAAATTAACATCTTGTCAAAAGCACCAAATAAAAACCCGGAAAAGCGAACAGGTTGCGTGATTTTTGAGATTATTTTTTTTTTTTGTGTGTATAATAAAAGGAGGGAAAAAAACTAAAGGCTTTAGGGAACAGTGAAACACGGAATTACACGGGAAAAACAAAACAACAGCCACGAAGTTTTACAACTGTTGGGTGTCATTCAATGCACTCAGTTATCCATGACGTGACGTTTTAAGTTTTATCTCCGTGATTGTACATATTTACATGGGACGGTTTTAAACTTGTCTTCGGGTTTTAAAGCCTCTGTAATTATGGAAATATTACTGGGAAAGGGGAATCATATGAAAGGGTGGGTTGGAAATTGGCAGAGTTTTGGATTCGGTTTTACGGATGCATGCTTCGAATCCCAAAAATAGACGGAGCAGAGATAAATGTGGAAACCTTTCAATCATTTCAACTCTTGGACAACGGTAAATTAAGACGCGTAGGAATAGAGCAAGGCACGTTGAATCAAGAAACAAACTAAAAATCGAAGATGGGTGCCCCGTTTTATCCGATCAAGATCGAAGGAGTGAAACAAACACTTCGAAAATAGCGAAGGAAGCAAGATTCATTGTACGGAGACTTGCTGGTCAGCACCGTTAAAAATGGAAAGTACGTTGCCCTCTAGTTATATTTAGAAGTCCAGCTTTAAATTGGGACGAACTTTGAGCCACATATAAATCTTGTTGGCGGTCGAAGTAAGAATGAAAGTAAAACCTGCCACTTTATCGCTCGGGTTTAATGCGAGAAGATTTTGGTACCCTACTTTCTAAAAACGATGTGAGACCCAAAATTCGATTAAACATGCATGTCGCCGTCAGCCGATTCCATTTCACTGGGAAACCGATCTTCTACTTGACGTTAGACAGTCACTGCTGATACATTCTGCCGTACAATTTCGAGAATTTATAAACAGGTTATAAACATCGCTGTTGTACTTGCACCGCCTTTCCAATTTCTTTCAAATATTCTTCAATATTTTTTCCCTGGTTATGTTAAACTTCATTCATGTGCGTCTGTGATACAAATCACTGTGAGATTATTAGTCCGAGACTAAAGGAAAATGAAGTTTGCAGAAGCTCACTTCACGAGCTCCGTAATTTAACTCTGAATAACGATATGGCGACCATAGTTCACAAACTCGCCGCTTTAAATAATACAAAATGCAGGATAACGAACGGTTTAAACTTTACGAAGTGGAGCACGTGGTTGTGTACATTGCTTAATTGCCTCGTGTTGTATTTTTCTTACAATCGCATCAAGCCGAGTCATAAATGTTATCTCTATGCTACTCGAGGTTGTGTTTTTTTTTTCAAAACTGAATAATATAGACTCAGCAAGTGCTTCAGACAAATCCCCAGGATAAAGAAATCATAAATCAATAACACAGCGTGATATTCATTCATTATGTATTTCATTCTGTTAAGCTGGTAAGAATTTAGAGCAGCGAGCTACAAAATCGTAAAAAATATTTGAACAATTTTAGCATCTGACGCAACTTGTTATAACTTGTTCAGAATATTGTTTTATGAGCAATCCATGAACGAATATTTCCAAAAAAATTTAAAGGGGAAATCATGATTTCCTAAGCTTGATTCTTGTGAGGGAACTTCGGAGAACATGGCTACGTCACTGATTATCATCATCTCCGTCTTAGTCATTTATCGTATATTATCCGTTGTATACTAATTAGGTTAATCCTTAATATTATGAATATGAAAATACACCCGCAGACGTTATGGCACAGTAACCACCCAAGGCTTTTCAGCAACGTGATTACAATACGTCATTCAAAATTTTCCATCTTGACATTTTCCACTCGTGATCTCCGTCCATCTAGAAAACACTAGTCCTGATTGCATCAACTTTTTTCTGTATTGATTAAAATTCTCTGAATAAAATAATTTTTCTCCAATCTTGCAATATATTAAAGTTGCCAGTTTGAAAAGTTGGACTCAGTTGGAAAATCAGATTATCCAAGAGGGAGATGCGAAATCGAATTCTCTTGAATAGATTCCTTCTTCATGATGAACGAGTGTTGATCCTATCAGGTGAAGAGAGTGCTTTTTCATGCGACCAGTATAGTCAAGGGGGCAGAGGTTAGAAAGGAAAAGGGAAATTTGAAAAAAGGAAAAACGTTGATGTGATTGGGAAACGCTTTTTTGTACATTCGGGAAATGAAGTGTTAATCCCGAAGAATAAGGTTATGGTGGGGGAAACGCGGAGGCATTGAAGTCGGGGGGAAAAAAAAATTAAATTTTTTTTTTGAAATCATGTTGGTTGTGAAAAAAAAAGGTAAACCTCGTGGGAGTTAGACTTCCTTTTTTAAGTAGACAGGAAGGTGGTTACGCATCCTGCTTAAATTTTTAATCTGAAGATATAACGGAAGTAAGTCGTATTAAAAAATGAAAATATTCAGGTTAAATCATAGATAACGATTATCCCGGGTTTTAAATTAATGGCCTTGTTAATGCGATGTGGAAATAATAAATTTTTACCAAATGAAAATTCCTATCTACTAATTCTTTATCTTTATGGCGGGCTTTTTTCCCCCATCAGAATATAATGGATGTAGTTGAATTTTTTCCACAGAATATCTAACCGTAATGGTTAACCCTCATTTTTCCCTCAATGATTTAAGTTCTTTTTTTTCTGTAACTTGCTGACAGTTTCATCGGTATACTGAATCCTATGGAACGAGGAAAAAAAATCCGATTCAAATATGGCATGGTTGAAGTGATTTGATGATCATTCCAGTATTTATTTAACTTTATAATTCTGTTTAAAGACATCATTTATATAGGATTGGAGCTTTTTATGAAGGTTTTTTTTTATGTTATGAAAAAGGATAAAAAAATATAAATACGGAGAACCTACGTGCGTATCGAGGCATGAGATCATTTTAATTTATTACATCGTAATATTATTTTGCCTTATGTTGTTCATGCCTGAATTCATACGGATGATTTTAAAAATTTCTTTTCCGGAAAAAAGATACATTTTTTTGATTTCGGAAATAAAAATGATATTTGTAAAAATTATAGTTGTCGTTGTTCATTGTTGTGGTCATGTCGTTGCGTTGGGAACTGCAGACGCCACCTCTCAGTGGCTATGCCACTGGGAAAAGCCGAAACAGGAAGATCGTTGAACATTCCCGATAGGAAGCAGCAAAGGGGGGCAGCAGTTCTACCAGTGTTGGCTTAAGGGTTAAGACAATAGTAACAACTGGGCTTGAGACCAGATAGCAGGGATGGCATGAAAAGGGTCGAAAGTGAAAAAAGTCTGTGTGAAAATGATTGAAATTCTTGAATTTTCCTGTCAATCCTGTTCCAAATTATCGTGTTTAATAAAAGAAATGGGCCAAATGCCGACATTTTCCGATTTTCAAGAGGCTTGATTGCGGATCATTGAAGGGTCATATTTGTGCTTTGTGTCGAATTGGAGTTGGAAACTTAAATTTACACTTGGCACAAACGTTGCCACTAAGTGAAATAATCCATTTAAAGGTGCCAAGATGTAATTTGGCCCAGTACCGGTGTCAGGTTCAAACTTGGCCCAAGTTTGAGCTAAAAATAATTGCAGGACATCTTTTGCAACGCTTCCCACATCAATCCCTTCCTCTAATTGTCCCTGTAAGAGCCTTAATTTATAATAAAATAAAAGTCTTTCATTTTCATGGTCCCAAACAAGGTCCCAAACAGAGATCAAATCTTGGAAAACCTGTACCCTTTGAACTGTGATTAACTCTTGTTTTTCTGGAACCTACCAAACTCTGCAAGTTCCATAAACACAGGTGTCGAGCCGAATTAGAACTTGACACGTATCAATTTGGAACCTGGCACTTGACACCAAGACAGGTACGACTCTTTAGAATCAGAGCTGTTAATGCACAAAGATTAGGATCGATTTTCGGCCCTTTTGTTTTATAAAGACGATAATTTAAATATTGCAGACAGATGTAAAACATTTTTCGACCCAACCATATGGAGGTAGGCTGGATTGTCATTGGCATTGTTGATGACCATCTTTAAATATTCGGTCCAAATCGGTTTTTTACCTGATCATTGTTAGTTAATTCTTCAATCTGCTCCTCATTTTCCTTTTTTAATTGCTCGACTACATCATTTATTTTACTCACTTTCTCTAGAGATTTCTCTATCCCTTCTATTTTCTTTTTTAGATCATCTAACGTATCCAGTTTTTTTTCGCAGTGAGCGAGGTAGGTCACTGAGGAACAAGTGCTAATTGCCGTGAGCGGTGTTTCAGTTACTCTTTTAAAAAAAGTTTCGTCGGTTGAAGTGTTCGTTTAAAAAGTTAGTTGAGAATTTAAAATGCTCTTAGTGAAGTGATATTTTTTCTCAAAAAGTGAGTGTCACATGTTTCTTTACCATTACATCGAGATTTATTCATTTGGTGTAGCATCTCTTCATTAAATTTTCCATCGTTCTTACGCATGTAAGTATTCCAACTAATACTCTAACTTGCGGTCGAAGGTTTTGTTATTTCAAGGGAACCTGAGGGTGAAAGCGCTTTCCATTCGTAAGCTGACGTAAAACTCCTTTTCAGCTGTAAAAATAATCCACCTGCCATCACTTCAGCTTTATAACAATTTTGTCCTTGGGCCTCTTAAAACGCTTGGAATTACAATCATTCTCTTTGAAATCCCATTTTATGCATCTTTAGAGCAGTAAGGGAAAAAAAATAATCATCAGATGTTGGATTTTCCCCCACCAATCGTATATATTTCACGGCAGTGAAAATAGAAATTTAATGTCTAACGGTTAGGAGATTGGAAAATTTCAGCTCTTTTGCACATAAGGGTTTTATTATTACTCTGATGCCTCGCATACTTTATACGATAAGAACTTTATTTTATTACTTTAATAATAGAAGGAAGGAAGTTGCCTTAAAAGAAAATGCTCCGTAATTTATCACCGTAGCTTATGCTGCGTTGTTGATTTCGATTTAATTAAGCATGTCTTAGCATATCAACGATTCGGATAAACGAATCTTGTTAAAAGCAATTATTTTGATACAAAAATGAAATTTTTAATCTTTTAAGCTCGAGTAACCGGCAAATCCTTTATTTAAGAGTGCTCTTCTACCGATTGGCACGAGATAAAATAAAAATGATATATATTTTGCGGGAAAATATAAAACTGAAAATTCTTTTTCCCCCCCAAAAAAAAAAAGAATAAAGGGGAGAAAGTTTTTCAGGGAAAAAGAGCGTGCTAAAATATTGTTTGCGACGAAGAAAGAAAATCTTATAGTGTTTTCTGACTTTTTTTTTTCTTAAATATTATATTCTTGTCACGTTCTTTAACCTTGATTCCACTTTTCAAACCCAAAAATTCGCGGAAAAAAGATGGATGGTGAGTTTTTTAGTAAGGGACAATCTATAGAAGGGGAAAAGTATACAAAAATGAAGGTTTGGATTTGAGATCATGATTGAGGGATTACCTAAGGGTCGTTATATATACTGGGAGGAATAAGTCTTCCTTGATTCATACGTTAATAAGAGCTTTTCAGTGGATTAGGGCGTGTGGAATCAATGGAGGAAGGATCAGACCGTGAAAAGGCTATTCGATGAGATTTTTTTTTATAACAGAGAGGATTCAACAAGTTAATGTTATTCTTAGAAGGGAAAAAAACGTTAATTGTCGTTAATTCCCGGTGAGAAAGGTCATGAAAGAAAAATAAAATATGATCGTGATTTACTAGAATGGGATTTCCCCGCCAGGGATAAAAGAAAGCCTTGGGGAATGTCTCGACTCTCTCTTTTAAAATGTGTTATTGCATTGTATTTCGCTTTCACGAGTATCGTTTAATAGAAATGAAAAACACGGATATTTTCATTAAATCAAAGAACAGGAACAGCAGCACGAAGAGCCGGCATTATTGAAATTCCAAAGTCAGGGGAAAAAATTGTCATGCATGTTTGATCTTCAAAAGAATGAAAATATCTGTGATTCAAAGCAGAAAACAGAAGCAGAAGCAAAGAATAAAAATGCGCACTGAGTCGTAGAGTTAGCCCTTGAAAAAGAAAAATCCAAAACGATTTTCTTTCTTTTTTACTTTCGAGCGACGCGAAGCAGAGTGACGAAAGTATTGCCGTACCCTGAAAATCGAAAATCCTTATTCTTGCGAATATCAAGATGAAAATTACATAGAACTTCATAAAATCAAATTCTGAGATGATGTCTGTCCGCCGCGTCCGCCGCGTACGCCGCGTACGCCGCGAACGCCGCGTACGCCGCGTACGCCGCGTCCGCCGCGCTCGATATCTCCGCCAATACGCAACGGATCGAAAAAATTTTTCACACACGTATTCTTCGTCGAAAAATAAGAGGGGGTCTTCTTTTCTTTTTTCGAAATTCGAAAAATTATGGAAATGGCGAATATTTGAACTTTGAAATTTTGGCCTGTCTCTTTGCGACATAGCTCGGGCAAACCACAACGGATTGCGATAATTTTGCGTGGGATGAAGGAGCATTGTGCAAGGGTTAACTGTTTAAAATTTCAGAACAATCGGTGGATGGGTTCACAAATTACAATCTGAGATCTATTTGTAAATACTAAACCAAGATGGCTGACCGTAGTGACGTCACTATTTACATGATGTTGACTGCGGTGACGTCATTATTTCGACTTTAAAGAATTCGATGAGGGTGTTTTTTGACGTAATTTTTAAGGAGAAAGGAGTAGGAATTTCAATAAACGACAACAAGAACGGCGTATTTTTCAGGGGGAAGGAGTTAAAATTTTGAAAAACAAGGAGGGAAAGTGTAAAAGCTCTGAGTTTGAAGAATTTTGAATGTGGCCTCGTTGAAGCGAAGTTTAAATGTTAAAAAACGAAGGGCAAAATTGCCAAAGCTTAGAGATCGAGGAATTTGAAGGTGAACTCGTTCGAAGTACTTTTTTAAGAAAGGAGTCAAAATTTAAAAAAACGAAGGGCAAAACTGCCAAAAATTAGAGTTTGAGGAAATTGAAAGTGGACTCGTTCTAGCTAATTTTTTAGAGAGAAGGAGTCAAAATTTCGAAAAACGAAGGGCAAAACTGCCAAAGCTTAGAGATCGAGGAATTTGAAGGTGAACTCGTTCGAACGAATTTTTTAGAGAGAAGGAGTCAAAATTTCGAAAAACGAAGGGCAAAACTGCCAAAGCTTAGAGTTTGAGGAAATTGAAAGTGGACTCGTTCTAGCTAATTTTTTAGAGAGAAGGAGTCAAAATTTCGAAAAACGATGGGCAAAACTGCTAAAGCTTAGAGTTTGAGGAATTTGAAAGTGGATTTGTTCGAACGAATTATTTAGGGAGAAGGAATCAAAATTTCGAAAAAGATGGGCAAAATTGCCAAAACTTAAAGTTCGAGGAATTTGAATGTGGTCTCGTTTTTACAAATTTTGATTGCTTTTCCCTAAAAATTTCCCATGAAACTATAGCTTTATAGAATTTGAAATAAGAACTCTTAACTCCATAGGAACTCTTCAATATCCTGTACAATTTGATGTCACTTTAAAAAGACTGTCTATGATAATGGTAATTGCGAAGGAATGGTAATTGGTTTGTGCGTTTTAGATTAACATATTAAATTCGCACATTTTTTAAATTCGCGAGAAAGTTGGATGGGGTGCGAAGCACCCCAAATCCCATTCCTCTTGTTTTATTTAAAAAAAACTTTTCGCAACAAAATTTTTTCGAGTTATATTGTAAAGAAAGGCTGGACTAACCTGTCATCTCGGGATATCTCTCAAATTAACATCTCACTTTAAAATTACCGTATCAAAGAAAATCTCTCCCTCTTTTTTTTTTTTTAATGGAAAAAAAGACTTCTTTTAATTTTTAAATACCGGGTTTGAGTTTTTTGTGTTGGGTTTACTTCGGAGAAAAAGGAGAGAAAATTGACGTTGATCGTGTTTGAACGTCGGTTTCCGGGGAAATGAATAAGCAGTGAAATGCTTAAATGTTAATTACCTCATCGTTTCATGCTGTAGGAAAAAATTCCGAAATTGCAAAATCAAAAGGAATTTACAAGTATTTGCCTTAACGGTAATGTTATTTTATCGATCCGGGTATAAAGTACTTTTTATAGTCGGGCATATGTTGACCAGGCAATGATAACGGTGCTTATGGTAATTAAAATGCGGTTGGAAGTTTTAACCGAACAGGCAAATGCTAAAACCGCTGAGCGACTCTTAAAATTTTGGAATTTATATACGATATTGCCTATTCGGTTTATAATTATACTGTAACATTAATCAGAGGTAGTGTATTATTTTAAGGGTGCTTGAAATGTGGCTGATAAGGAATTTCTAATTGGTCCAAGTGAGGATTATTTCGCCGTCCTCAGCCTTAAGGGTTTAAGCCATCACATCTCTACTTTTAACGTAGTTCTTTTTGTTAAATTTTAATTTAATTGCTAACTTAACATGAGCCATAAGTTCTAAGGACTGGCTGGGTAAAGCAATCAAGGCTACTAGTGTTATTATGGGACCGACTAGGTCCAAGCAAGCTCGTTTTTACATCAAACCGAATCTAGGGCCCCCTAAATATTTTCCCACCTCTTTTCTTTTGTATTTTTCAAGATATTTTTTCTCCCTTATATTGTAATAGAATTTTATCTGCCCAAAAAATTTTTTGAAGCATGTTATTTGGTCTAAAAGTCGACTCCGAGAACTTTTTATCGCTGGCAATAAATACTTGTAGCATTTTTCAAGGCTAGAAATGTTGCCCAGAAATTTTGATTGAAAACTAAATTTTCTAATCTCTTTTCTTTACTTTATTAAAACCTCATCAAATATCATGAATTATAAGTTTTCATCAATTTTAGGGAAAAAAATTTAATTGGATTTGCAAATAGCACTTTGTTATTTTAATCACTGTTACATTACTTAAATGAAACATGTCAACACCTGCTTCAGCTGCCATCTTGTTAACCTCTCAAATGTTTGTATTTTGTTTGTTTTGTTTTTCAACTTTATGGCGACCCAATGAGATGAAGAAATGTTGTCTTACCTGAAAAAAAAGAAAACGCAAAATCAGTGATGCCTCTTTTTCAGAGAAAAATATAAGGTTAATTCGATTTGACTTTTGAATCAATTTTTTTTATTTTTCCCGAATAGATTTTGAGTGAATAGAAAAAATTTATCACAGCGACACCTGAAGAACTTTGACAAGAATGCACCTGAAACTTTTCAATAACTTTGTTTACGCGTTACCATTTTCTCTCTCCTATAATTAACCTTGAAAGTGAATTTTCCTATCCCTTGAGCTTTATATCCCAAAACCAACAAACGATCCCAATCTGTGAAACATAACATATGCTATCCTGAAATTTTCTTCCCCGTCTTAGTTAGAAGTAAAACGAACGCCCCGGAGAGAAGGATCCTAAGCTCGGTTCCGGTGACGCGAAACTAATTTCTATTGTGCTACAATATCCTTTTTAACCAGCAATATATATTGACAATTTACACTAGCTACAAATTCTATACCCGAATTTTCAGCGATATTGAACTCGAAGGTTACAAGCCCTTTAACTCAAAGGATAAAATTCAAAAGTCTAATCAAACCGCAAGCTTTTAATTCAAACTCGTTGAAAAGGAAAAGTTTTCAACCTTTTAATAAAATGTTATTCGACTTTACCCGAGTAGGGGGCATTACTATACTCTTTTTTTCAAAGGAGAAGGATAACCCGTTAAAAACGAGCAGTCACTACCAAAAGAAGGGAGGGGATAATTTCATGTAAGAGAAAAAAAAGAACCCACTGTACAGCAATAGGCAGATATTTATTTTGTACTTGACCATCCTCTTCTGAAGTCTCGATTCGATTTAACTGATCGATAAAGGGTCTAAGTCGAAGACAAATTGACAAGTTAAAGATTGAAGGGTGAGCAATGTAAACCGAATAAGATTAAAGTCATCGAAAACAAATTATTAGCGAAGAGTGGGAATTTAGATAGGAAAGCTTCTTTAAGAAATTTCAAAAGGGGCCGACATTCGAAAAAGCGATGCTTATATACACGCTGCTGATAGGTTAACGGTTTTTGACATTTAAAGTAACTTTTAGAAACTGATGACACTATAAAACTTTAAAAGGAAGTTGACTCTTGTTAGCGATGAGGTGTTAAATATAATTTATGTAAGTTGATAAGTTATTATCATCATCAGGAATTGAATGGGTGTCAGTCGAATTTAATAATTTGTTCATTACTGTGTAATCCATTACTTAAATGATGTCAATACATATTAGCAATGTCATTAGATTCGGAAGGTATTCTATTAATATCGGATGAGTTATGAAGTTATCGGGATCTTAGGTCAGGGTATTATCTGTCGATAATATGATAATTGTTATTGAATTTGAAATTGATGCGTTCAAGAAAGTGAAGTCATATTCCCGAAACGTATTAAGATGGACAGTAATGAGGAGCATCATAATGGGAGTAGCTCTTCTTCCAGTCCACTCCTGAGCATAGGTCTCTCCCAATGATTTCCATCCCGACTTGTCTTGAGCTCGGCGAATCCACATATTTCCGGCTGTTTTCCTTATATGTCATCCGCCCAACGTTTTTGTTGTCTTCCGACGCTCCGCCTGGTTGCTCTTGGCCTCCAGGTTAAAGTCCTCTTTGCCCATCTTTCATAGTCCTCCCTTGCAACATGGCCGGCCCATCGTCATTTGGCTTTTACCAATCGCTCCACCACGTCATCCACTTTCGTGCTTCTCCTGATCTCTTATTGATGTCTCATCGGGAGTAGCTACCGTTGTTGAATTGCTAATCATTCGCCGAAGTGGCGTTTTCCACTAATTGGCTGGTTCTTCAAAGCTAAGTCCTTCGTCGGGCATTTTAAGGTTACTCGTTCATTGTTTCTCGAGTTAGAGGTCTAAAAGTCTTTTCGACGCCGGTGTTGGCTTTAAAACCCTAAACTTAGTTCTTGCAGAACTGACGCTTATCCGTTATTAAGCTGGTTAGGTGAGGCTGAGCTAGTTGCGTTAATTGGACTGGGGAATACGAAATCCGTTTAAACTCCTACTTGCGAATATTTCGTCGCTTTTGCTTTTCGTTTGTTAATGTGTAGGAAGTCCTGACAGTAAACTCCTTCATTGCTCACGCCAAAATCGTCTAGGCGTAAAATAGAATCCTATGAAAAACCGTGAAAGCGTCTTTCTGATGTTTTCACCCCGGTGAAAGAATAAAATATTAGCGTGATTCATTGGCTTCAGGCAGACAGCTTTGAAGTAGATAATGCAGCTTTTGCAGATACCGTATTAGAAAATGACAGTTTTCATGAGTTTCCGATAAAAGAAAAAAAGTAGCTAAAAGTCTGTGACCTTGGCAATAAATATAAATTTTCTTTTTTATTATGAACATATGATGTATGATTTATCACTTTAAGCTGTATCGACATGCGATGAAAATTGAAAGAAAATACAAGACTTGACATAAAGGAGATTTATGTAATGAATTATCTATAGATGTTCCTTTTTTTTTGTTATAGGTTCAAACAGCGGATCGCTTTTGTATGGAGATTCCTTAAGGAGTAACCTTTTTAATGGGTAAGTGAAAAATATTTAGTTTTAGTAATCATAGGTGTCCAAGACCGGTTTATTAGCAACTTAAGTACTGATGAATTCAATTCAAGGCAATCCAAAATCGCAATTCCTTGGGCAGAAGGCTTTTTGTTTATCTGCCACTTTCTAAAATGTAAACAAAGAATTAAGACAAAACATATGGAAAAATCTTTTAGGAATGAAAATTAAAGGTAAATATTTTATTTTTTCAATAATTGAGAGCTTACACAAGATTTCAGTTTCTGGTTTTTCCTTCAGGAAAGTCGTTCGCACGTTTTCATAAGCTTCCTCAACTTTGCTAAAATTGTTCTTTGCCTCGTTCGATATTTTTTCGAATTCATTGCCTTCGTTTGTTTCAACGCAATTTTCAAGGCAAAGTAAGTAATCCTTGCCTTGTCGTCCATCACTAAATATACGATTTGGATTGTGACGTCACATCAATGCTTTGAGAACCAAAATGGAAGCAAGGGAACAACACTATGATGTTTCCCATAAGTTAAACATAGGCGCTTGTTATATCTGTGGCATTATTTCAGAAGGTTTTATTAAATTAATTTCACAAGCCTTAATGAACACATCTATTATATTACTGACATATTGTAAGAACCGCCGATTCGAGATATCGAACTTTTGAATAAAATAAATCTCGAACGCACCATAGAGTACAATACATAACAGCGCTCAACTAAGAAGTCCAATTCTGGATCTCCGAGGTAAAGGGTTCTTAGTTGGCTTTTGTTTCAATGTTTACCTTATGTAAACAAAAGATAGTAGTCACCCTTTACCTCGGAGCTCCAGAATTTTCTTTAATTTAAAGAAATATTTTGCCCTATTTCTATGGAAATAATTTTTAAGAAAACGATGAGGAATGTAATGATAAAAAATTCATGGCATATTAATTCAAAATAAACGTCGTGGTTTGTGCCCTTATTCTTAACTTATGTGGCTCAAGTTCTTCTTAGAATTTGCTTGTACCCAAACAACCTATAATGCTTTGCAAACTACCCACAATGCAATGCAATATTTCCACCGGACAAATCGTCTATTTAAGGACAAGTAGTCTTGTAGCCAAGTCTGAAAGATCGGTGTAAAGCCAAAGCAGGAAAATGGTTTCTCTGCTATCAAAATCTGAGAGATTATTTCAATCTTGATTTTATGCTCTTATTTCGTTTCGGCTCCTTGAAAGTGACAATTTCTGTTGATGATAATTAACGGCTCTTGAGGCTGTGGACCTTTTTTTTTTTCGATTTTGTCTCTGGGAAAAAAAATTCAAGTGCCGATCCATCTTTTCGGCAGGCGTTTGACCGGTCGCGTTATTGTAAATTTGCAATCCCCAGCTATTAGAATCAGTCAGTTGCTGTTCATCTCTCCCTCGCATTCGATCCGTGCTGACCAATTAACTCTCTTGCGTCCACTTCATCATGTCTTTGACACCGTATTGCTGTATGATATTAGAACTTTTTACTCGAAGAGTACCCCTTAAAAGTATCCTCTTGGTGAAATGTTGGTGAGGCTTAAATAAAGACAGACGAGAATTCTTCAAAACAAATTTTGTGGCCAAGAAAATTTTCATCATTTGCTATAAACTTTTCCTCTAAATTACGAAGAAGAAAAAATGATTAAAAATTACAACCTTATTTTAACGGTAGTTTTGGCTTCTTTACCCTTGCTAAAAAATCCTGCATTTATTATTCAACTTTATAAGTGTATTTACTCAATGGGGATCTCTCCTCATTTCTTAATTACTTAATGCAAGTCGATTACGTAAAAGGTCCGCAGTTGGAAAATTTCACCCATAAACTTATACCTTAAGCTTTCCTAGCCAAACACTAAAAATGGAAGAAAAGAGGAAAGTTTCAAATTGCAAATTGACTTTGAAAGTTTGAAATATAAAGCAGAAGGATTTCCTTTTTGTTTGACTTATATAAGCAATGTTGTTTCCCTAATGATTGCTACTACTTTATTTTTCAAGAACTTATTGGAAATATAAAAACGCGGAGGGGGGGGGGGGGATGAGAAAAAAATAAAATAAATAAAAAGCATGACGTTTTGGTTATCGATCCGCAAAACCCACGAAATAACCAAACCGTTCAATTTTCCAAACGCGAAAATGCAAATGACCTTTATTCTTCACTGACGTTTTGCACATATCATGCGGTTCGAACTGGCCTCTTCCGAAACCCGTATCCATTAATTAAACAGGGTATTAATTATTCTGAATTTCTAACGTTCGGGGATGGATTTTCGCTATCATCTCGCGAATTTTTTCCAGCATTCCCCGTTTTTTTTTTTTATAACACGCTTCTCCTTTTTCATGGGAAACATTCATTCTCATCTTATGACGTAATTGGTTTTTTAGACTAGGAACTGTAAAAAAAAAAAGGGAAAAATTGTCGTTTCTCAGAAATTCACTTTAAAATCTTGATTTATGAAAAGTAACGTTATTAAAAGTAATAGCCTTCTTAGGTTGTTCCTTTTTCCACCTCCCTCATTTTTCGAATATGTATATATCGGTATGCTCGCCCCCCCCCTTTTTTCCCTTTTATACTTTTTTTTTTACAAAGCAATCTTGAGATGGTAATATATCATATCCTCTCAAACAATGAATATGTCACGGTCTAAGCGACATTAATTCATTCTTGAATCTCTTCCCTCTCACCCCTCGCTAAAAAAATTCAATTTTCTTAAATTTTTTTTTTTGAAACCAATTTTATGAAATTCTTTTATTCTTCTTAAACATGGTTGAGCTGTTTTCGAAAGAAAATATTAAAAAAATAAGAAAGTTTTTATTACTAAAAGTTTGAATAACGATTTCTGTTATGAGCTCTCATTTCGTTACGTAGAAATCCTCTCTGGAATTGATATAACATTTGCTTCAAGTTGAGTCATTGACTGTTGGGAATTTAAGAAGGGACAGGGAAAAAACGAAAGGAAAAAGGAAGGAAGGGAAGCGGCAGGGGTAAAGAATCCGGGGAGGATTACTTTGGGATCCGGTTTGGTGAAAGGGCCAAGGATTTCGAGAGCCTGAAGTGAACTTCGTAAGATTTGTATTTATTTATTTTTTTTTGTTTTGTTTTTGGAAAAGTTAACATGGTTGCTATGAAAGTTTAACAATGTCTGCGTTTGGTTTTATTTGATGTTTAAACCTCCTTTAGGCAAGAAATCAAGAAAATGGTACTTAAGGTTGAATCGTTGCCATGAATGGAGATATTGTGTGCTTGGGGCGACGACCTACATTTTAAAAATAAAGTATATTTCAATATTGTTCGGTTTCATTTTGTTTCGTGAGGTTAAGAAGCAGGAATTTCCATTGTAGTTTTTTTAAAAAAAAAATTGAGACGATTACAAGAAATAAATAATGAAAAAAATTAAGCTAGTTTGCTAGTAGCTTAGCATTTTTTAAAATCTTGGCATATTTTATGAGACATTTTTCGGGAAAGAAAATTTTTGACTTTTCATACGGCCGAGCTCCAGACGACTGGTTACCTGTAAACCTCTTTTTTTTCTGCACTTTTTTTTTTTTTTTTTTTTTTTTTGGAGATTTGAGAAACATTACGAGATTTTATGAATTGAAATACCTAAAGTTTAGGTCATACACACTATCAGGGAAATTTTGATTTCGGGAACTTTTTTTTCCATCGATCCATTTTTTGGTCTAGAGTTCTCTGAAGGTTCAATACAATTAAAGTTTTATTATATACATCGTGTTCCATGATTCGCTTCAACTCCTGAAAACTCTGCATCTTATTTAAACGCCTTCAGTATTTTTTTTTTTTTAGATTTTTTTTAGACTTCCATATATTCTATCTTTGCTGGGTCTAAAAGCTTACCAACTCCAACAGACTTGAGATTGGGATTTGGCAAGCAAGTTCGAGCAAGATCAAGCACTTCAATAACGAAAGAAAAACATTTTTACCCCCTTCAACCCTTATTTTAAGTCTGGAACCCTTATTTTTGATGAAGCAAGGTTGGGACTTTACAAGCAAGCTCGAGCAAGGTCAAGCACTTCATTTATGGAAAAAAATCATTTTCACCCCCTGCAACCCCTAATTTTGGTGGAGCAAGGTCGAGCAAGGTCAAGCACTTGATTCATGAAAAAAAAGTTCCCGAAATCAAAATTTTCCTGATAGTGTCTATGACCTATAAAAGGTTGCTTCTATAATTGTGGTTCATATAAACTTAAATTACATTTCGCATTCCTGGATTTTGTATTTCAGAATAACTTCCAGCTTTGCATACAGTTGAATCATGAAATTACATCTATGAATGATTTTAGTAGTTTTATTAGTTAGGTTCTGCGGAGAAACGTATGGATGTTCTAATTCTGGGAAGTCGAAGTCGTGAAACATCGGTGGATACATATGATTAGCATAAGCTAATAACTTGCATTGATCAATTTTTTGGTCTAGAGTTCTCTGAAGGTTCAATACAATCAAATTTTTATTATGTGCATCGTGTTCCACGATTCGCTACAACGCCTGTAAACTCTGCATCTTATTTAAAACGCCTTCAGTATTTTTTTTTAGATTTTTTTAGATTTCCATATATCTGTACCTCAGAGCTAGAACGTCGAATTTGAAAACCCCAAGATGGCCGATTTTCATAAGGTAAACACGAAAAATCGCCATTTTGAGATTTTCAAATTCGACGTTCTAGCTCTAAGCTACAGATATTCTATCTTTGCTGGGTCTAAAAACTGACCAACTCCAAGAGACTTGAGCTTATTTCAAGCTTTGTCGTCTCATTTTTCTGCTGCTAAAACCAATGCACAGCTTGCTTTGTAATTTTGCATATCTTCTTGATGGACGGAAATGAAAATGAGATTAGGATAAAAATATGAAAAAATTATAGCTAATCGTATTTAAAAAAAGAAAAAAAAATGTAGTACTAAAAACTTTCTCCTCATGTAAAATTCCAAAAAAAAATTGCTAAGCTTCAATGTTAATCTTACAGCAGTGCGAACAAAGATAGCTAATTGCGATCGCAGAAGAGTAAAAGGAGAGACTTTTTATTTCATTAATTTACTTTTTCTTTTTAATACTGATGTTGAGTTACAATTTCCATTTGTAAAAGACAGGCACTTGGGATTAACATTTCTCCCAGTATTTGGCTCTGTTTCAAACGTTCTCACATTTTTTATAATTTCAAAAACCTGTAAAATGCTCCTCGCTCAATTGGGGGAAATATGTTAAGTTTTTCTTTCCTTTTAAGTATCGGTTATTTTTCCCGCCGCCGCGGGTTCCTACAAACTTAAAACTTATCATTCGCTTATAAGAAAGTAAAATTTCTTTTCTCTTTTATATTTAAAAAGAAGAAAAAAAGGGAAACCCGGAGAAAATTATCGGATCAATTTCAAACTTATCAAAAACCCTTGTAAGTTGTTTCCGATTCAACTTTAGAACAACTTTTAAGCAACTTTAACGCCCTTCGGAAAGATCTTCTTGGAAAATGACTTCATCCGGCGATTGGACGATTTTAACTGCTTATTTAATCACCACAAAAGTCTGATAAAGTAAATTTTCCCGTTTTTTGAAAAAAAGGAGGAAAGGGAAAAAAAGAGAATTTTTAAAAACCGTTTTATTTTTCCCACCGTAATTTTCCCATTGCTCAGTTCGCAAAAGCGAGAAATTTTCTTCTTTTTTTTTTTAACGTTCGCCAACTCGTTTGTTAAAAAACAATGTAATAAAGATCCCATGTGATGGTGAAAGACTTGAAGGCAAGCTCTAATCTTTTGTTCCAATAAGATCGATTCTCATTCACTCTCTTTTTTTCTCTCTCTCATTCTCCCTCCCATTGTCCTCCCTCTCTCTTTCTCCTTTCGTTCGTTAGCAACATTATTTATCTTACTTCTTTTATAATTGATTTTTGGAACGTAAGCTAACAATTGGAATTGACTTTTTATTGCTCTTATTCCTGCTTTTTATTCGATTTAGTGTTTTGTAATCATGAAAGCATTATATGAACTCAAGTTGAGCTTTTTCGGAATTGCATATGTATCAAAGTGCAATTTTGTGGATTGAATTTTTCGAATGGTTTTTTGTTGTATGAAAAACAAACAGCATTCGTTGAAACTGGATAGCTTGATTTGTGAGAACGAGAGAGTTGCTGAATTAACTTGATTTTTATGGATTGATGTTGTAAGTTGTGGCCGATGGGAAAGGGTCGATTAAATTGCAATGCAGGTAGCAGCCTCAGTTCGGATGAATGTGGCTTCTACTCCGTGAAAACTGAGAGCAGGCGTAAAAGTTGATCTGAGCTGACTCGTCTGGAATTTTAAAGGCTTGAAAACCTAAGGCGAGTTTGATGTTAGGTGCATGGTTGGTCGCAGGAAGAGCTGTGGGTAGAAATTTTTAAGAAACTGGTCTGGCAAGGATTCATTAAGGAGTGCTTGACATATGTATGAGTATTAGTCACGAAAAAAATCAGAGTGAGGCTCAACGTGGACGCCGGTGATTGATCAGATAATGACGTGGAAGATCCGTTTTGTAGTCTGTTAAAAATTTTTAAGGTATATTTTCTTTGTTTTAATTATTATTAAAGCAAATTAATGAGTGTTATTTGCATGAGTTTTAGTCACGAAAAAATATCAGAGTGAAATATAAGGAAACAATTTACAATACTACGAGCAAAAAGTGCTACTATGCTGTAATGCTTGAAGTATATGGGTAAATTTAATTTTTTGCACTTATACAGTATTTCCATCATTTTTTTAAGAACATTCTACGTAAAGTTAAAATCTAAAATGAAGTACGATCCATTTTTTTTTTAAACTAAGTAAAAATGTTGACCTAAAATCTTACAATCCCACTTATTTTCATTTCCTTATTCTTGTATCTTTATTTTTCATTTTATTTATCGCTCCATTTATACATTTGATTCACAACGCTATTGCCATTAGTATCTGGAAGCTTACTTATAAGTAAGGCGAAGAAAGCTTTCTCTCTGCGTTGGAAAACAAAGAAAAAGGCAAAAAAAAATTCGTTTAAGAATAATTGAATCAAGGACTTCATTCTTTTATGCAGCATTATTAACATCGTATAAAATTTTTACTTACTACCTTTAAAGCTTTATAATAACTTCCCATATTTGAACGGGAAAAACATTTTCGTAGCAGAATTACGTATTGACATAAGATAGCTGATTAGGTAAAAAGAAAATTGTTAAGGTTCCGAGTAAACAAAAAACCTAATATCATCTTTTACTTTTTTTTATATATAAAGAGAAGTCAACAAACGCTTATAAAGCAAACTGAGCCCTCTGAAATTGATCCTCTGCGTAAAAGGAAACATTTTCTTATGAAAAGCTAAAGGAGAAATTGAAGCGACTTTTTTTTTTTCATTATCTGTTGCCGACGGAAAAGTTGTAATTTAGGTGATAATTCAAAGAGACACGACGCTCGAAATTTTGTTTTCCTCTATCAATGTCCTTTTTTTCCTCGACGTATTACTTAACAATTTATTTATTTGCACCAGTTTCCCTCCTTTTTTTCACCCTGGAAGTTTTTAAAAGTTAAATAACTTCACCTTTTAATTCGCGGGGTGAAAGTTGAAGACTTTTCTTTTTTGATTAATTAATTCTTTTTTTAATTAAGTGTTTGGGGTAACTTAACCGACGAAATTTAGTCAGGCGATAAAATTAGCGAGAGGGGGAAGTAGTGAGGAGAATTTTAGCCTGGGCAAAAAATGGCAGCTCGGTCTATTTAATTTTAAATGGAGTCCAGGTTTGACAGTAGCCGTTTTTGCAAGGCGTTGCCCTACTTTAGGTCATAATCAGCAGCTTTGAACGATTATCTGACAGCACGTTGCATAACTATGGCCTGAATCGAAGGTCGAGCGTGCGTGATTTATGCATAAGTGTCAGCCACGAAAAAAAATCAAAGGGTCTCTGAGATAATTTTTAGCTGAATGTAAGGACTTAATTTTTTTCCTTCTTAAACTTTATCAGATTTCCTAACTCGAGGTTTTGCTGGATTTAAAATTTTTCCCTGTTGCTGTTCATAATCTTTATTTAATAATATCAACTTATTCACGAGTGAATTATTAAACGATTCATGGCATAAGGAAAAGAAAATGAAGTACCCTACTTATTATTCAATTACTTGATACCGCTGTGGGCCTCCTTGAGAAAAGGTAGACCCATATCACAGGGAAGAAAATGTTTTCTCATCATGGCTTGAATTGTGAATAGAAAGGTTATTGTAAGTGCAAAACCGGTATTGCTTTCCTTCCGGTTGCCGGAAGCGGGGTTATTCATTCCTTTAAGAGAATCCACTTCAGTAACCATTTTCCTTTCTCTAAGCATTTCCCTTTTCATCTTAGAATTATTAAAACAATATAAGAAAACGGGCTGTACCTTACCTTGCCTGAGAAGTTGCATAAAATAAAGAAAATATCAATATTAAATTTTTAGGGGTTTATTTATTTAATGTTTTATCCTTAATAAGGATAAAACAAACTAGAAAATAAATAAGTAAAGGAAACACGATCTGGTTTCTTCAAGAGACGGATAATAGGAAAGAGAATCCAAGTACTTAATTTATCTCAATCCCTCAAATCCTTTTTTTTTTCCAAGAATATTTTTTTTATGAAAAAAAAAAAAAAAGAACAAAGATCTTTACATCTTATACTTTCTTTGATGGAAAAAGAAAAACTTTTTTTTAAATACATTCGAGTAAAGGAAATCATTTTGATGGCAGTATATTCAAGAACAACTCGAAAAAAAGTTAAAGAACCGAAATATAACGGCAGGGGAAAAAGTTGCGGAAAAGTTTGAATAATGAAAAATCAAGATTTTTTTTACTCCGAAGTTTAAATTTTCCCCCCGATTTATCGGAGAGAATGCGAAAGAAAATTCTTTTTTTTTTTTCTTATTCTTTTTATTTGGTAAAGAAAAAAACCTTGTTAAGATAAATTGTATTTAAATTTGATTTTTAAATCGAGTTGAATGCATAATTTTGAATAAGAAATCGTTGAAAATTATTTTCCTGAATTTCATCCAGCCCCCCCGTTTTCTGCTCTTTGCTTTTTCGCTTAAGCGCGCGCGAGAGGGGGGCATTGGAAATTGAGATTTTTAGTTTTCTAGAATTCCCCGATAATATTTGTTTTCGTTCAGTTTTCTTTCCCTCTAAGGCGTTATTTAATCAAATATCGGAAATGATGGGGAGTTTTGCACAAGAGACCATCTTTTCTCTGCTCCTTGCCGTCTCTCCTGGATGTTCATTTTCTCTCTGTCTTTGCAATATTAATTTGATTTAAACGAATTAGTTAGATAATTTGTTCCTTCGTCGCCCGTATTCAAGTCTTCCCTCGTAATGAAATAAGTAATCCCGAATTAAATGTACAGCTTATGGTTTCCAGATTAATGCTCTCGGATTGGGGAGGAAAAGGAAATAACTTACAAGCATTTGAATAATAATAACCTCATTATATTTCATTGTGTTGTTATTATTAATATTAATAATTATGAGAAATCCGAGGAGGTTTATTCGGTGTAAGAAGCAAAGGTGAATCATTATAGGTTAAATTATAAGCGTCTTGTAGGCGAGGATTAAATTGCAAAGCCGGTTATTGATATTAATCGATCGGTTGAGATGTGGGGAAATAAGACACCAAAAGCGATGCTGCCAGTTTGCAAGCTTCATCCTGGAAATTGAGAAGACCGGCTTTTGCCAGTATTTGAAAATGGTCTTGAGACGACGACTCTGACGATCAAGTGCCGACTAGCTGAGAGTAGCACAATGCACATTGACAGGTCTATCTTAAGCATAAGACTACGAGATCGAGCCAGAAATGAGGAGACTCCTAGACTAACACTTGTTGTAGATGAGATAGAAATTATCACTGAGAAGAGTGGGCTATGTCGCGAGACAAGATCAGGGATGTTGATGGATTCGAGCGAGTCGAGTCAAGAATGAGCTTTGTTCGAAATTAGCTTGTTGTTAGTTCGAGATCTCACGAGTTGCTGAACACTTAAATTTTTTCAAACAGAAGACAATGGGATGAAAAAAATGACGATGTTTGGAGAATTGTTTATAAAAAAAATTTGAAATTTTACATGAATCTAAGTAATGATAAAAATACTGTAGGATGTCATTTTTAATTAAAGCAAAGCCATTTCTTCTTCTTTCTGGTTTATTTTATGCCGTAAGCTGTGGCTAAAAGCAACCACCAAATCAGCATTTTTCTCGTCGGCTGCTTCGAGCTGAGTAGGGGTAATAGGGGGGTTGACCACCAATCCGGCTCCGGCTCATCAGTCTCAAGCAGTGGCGTGATGTTTGCAGGTTTACTTTTAGGTTTTCGACAATCCTGATTATGTAAACCTCTTAGGTTTTGATAAACCTTATCAGGTAAACCTCCAAACCTGGTTAGGTTTGGGATAAACCTGAGAGGTTTACCTAATCAGGATTGTTCAAAAACTAAAAATAAACCTGCACGAGTTTAAAGAAATTTACATCACACCACTGCTTGAGACTGATGAGCCCTTGTTGGACTGACTGTCAACCCCCCACCACCAATGATAACACATTTAAGAATACAAAAACTAGTTTTTTAATCATTTTAATTACACCAATGACAAAAATAATTTTAAAAAGTTAAAAAAAAAAAAAAAAATAGAAATTTTAATAGCCAATAATTAATTATTCAGAAAGTTGATAGTGAACATGGTCAACATCAGAAGTGCTGAACATCATATTCTATGTTGGGGATTGAATTTGAACTTCTTTTCTCCATAAGATAAAAAAAGGTTTATAATGATTTTGTTTTAAAATGACCAATCGCTAATGTTTTTATGCCACAATCTAAAATAAATCTCTTGTCATCCAAAGGAGAAAGTGTAATTTTGTTTTGCTTTACCGTGTAAATATGATGTTCAGAACTTCTGATACTTACCATTGGCGCCGATTGAATTTGAGTTTTTAAAAGAGCATCTTTGTAATCATCATGACTTAGGTGATGTTTTAAAACTGTGCGCGATATCCCTTTTCCTACTTTTTTATTGCACCCGTTGTGCTCTAAAACTGAATAGACCTTTGCACGCAACCCTATAAAGGAGGCGATAATGCGACCATCAAATTCATCCTTCATTTTTCCAACGACTTTTTTGTTTTTTTCACTGTATAAAAAGTGATCTTTCGGGTAATTTGACGTGTCGAACAGGTCTGAATTTTTTTGCATATCTGCAAAGACATCTTCGGTTTCTATTTCATAGCATAAACTGTCAGTATCAGTGAAGCACAAAGTGGCTTTGTTTTCGTAAGTTTTCTTAATGTAACCAAAATGAAAAGAATACATTTCCTTTTTGCTGAGCTCTAATACAGAAAAGCCTACATAAATTGGACGGTTCAGCAAAAGCCGAACCCTCGACGTATGTACTGCAACCAAATTTTCGTCGAAAATTCTGAAATCTCGAAAATTTGGTTTTGAGTATAATCTTTTTGCTTGTTTGTCATTTGTTGCTAGAGTGACATCTAATCTGTTTCGTAAGTTTTCTAACATTTTACCAAATGCAGCATTATTCATCAATTTGAAAAAATCTTTTTCAAATTCATTGTTGGCTTTTGCACGCTTATCTGTATTGAAATCGATGTAAGATCTCAACCACGGACTTTGATTAAATGCTAATACTCGGTGAATTTTTTTTAAAATTAAACCTAAAGATAAATATTGCTTTAGATTAACATAATGAAGAACATAATTTTTTTTCGAATTTAGGTTCGGAACCAGTTTTGGAATTTTTCCCTGGTGACAATCGAGCTCGGATAAAAGATTTCTTGAATACGGGGAAATCATTTCACAGTTAATTTGCAACCTTTCCGGGGCACAAGGATAATCATTGTGCAGCTCGTGCAATTCCTGAGGGTAATCGAGATCAACTTCTAAAATATAACCTATGTTCGAGTCGTTGAGCACTGACTGTACATTTAAATTCAAAATTTCGTTTTCAGACAAAAATTTAAAACCCCCCGTTGGCAAAAACTGACGCATTGCATGACCATAAAGATTATTCATATCATAATAGATTATATACTTGGATAGTTCGTCAGGTTTGTAGTCCTCACCCATGTACTTGTTATTTGCTTCTGCGAACCTTTTTGAAATCATCGCTACTCCTCCCCTGATACCATCTTCGATAAATAGGTGCATATCAATATCCTTTATCAGTTCGAGATGAATTTTTGTCATTCTGAGGCAAGCTTGAAAAGACAAGCCCGGGCTCGTATACATGTGACAGGGGTCAAGTTTGTAATAATTAAGACAAAGTTGCCTGAAACTCTGAAAAACATCAGCCGTAAGTAAAGTATCTGTCAGAACGTACAGATCTTGAAATTGACCTAAATTTTTAATGTTAAATTCACCCCAAACTTTAAGTGCATGATCATAATCAGTTTCAGAAATATGCTCTTCAGTTAACGAACTGTAAAAAAATTCTTTAGGTGGAAGTTGTTGCTCGTCAAATTTGCTGGGGTCGGTCATATATTCATAAGGAAATACACCCTTTCTTAATAAAAGTTTCAATTTTTCCCCCTTATATTTGGAACTAATTATTTTAAATTTTGAGGCACCCTCTTTTGCTAAATTGGAAACAAGAGTGTCAAGAGATGCGTTTAAAAATTGCAGTGAATCAATAAACCTTAAAAAGCCGACAGAAAAGGAGATATATTTTTCTATAGTATTAGGTATGCATGTAATTTTTTTATTTTTTAAACATCCCAGCTTTTGAAAAATCAGATGGCCATCATAATTTTTTAGGTTATGAAAAATGACTGGTATATATTTTCCCCATTTAAAATTAATATTGCATTCATTATGAGCGGCTTGACGGTAATTTCCGGTCCAATGATCGTGATCATGTACTTTTTTATTAGCACGGGTGTAGGGTTTTAAAAATGGTTTCTCACATATTCCACAATGGGTTGCTTTTTTAAAATTTAACTTATCTGCGTCAGTTAAAACCATTTTTTTATTGGTTTTTAGAAGTGATAATATTTCTTTTTCTTCTTTCATCATACAATTTAAAAAGTTTAAAACAACATCATCCCCACGGTACACCACCGGTTCCTTAAGCAAAGTTCCTTCCGGACCAACAATAGCATAACAATAGCCAGAAGGTATATGGGTTGCTTCTTTTTTTGTATTAATTTCATCTTGTTCTTCATCAGAATCTTGATTTAAGGTTTCAGTTTTTGTGACAAAGCACTCAAAATCTGCATAAATTACAAAGGGTACTCTAAGCCCAAATTCATAACGAGAAAATTTTAGTATATCGTTTTTCCCCGATTGCGGCATGTCTATAGCTTGCGGTTTATGCTTTTCGCATAAACTTAAATGTCGATCTAGGATGCGTTGCTCAGAAAATCGGAGTAAACAATAAACACAATAAAAAGATTTAGCTTTATGCTTAGTTAAATGCCCCATCAAACGGCTTAGGTTAGTAATAAGGCAAAAATGGGTGGTGTGATCATTGCTAATTAAAAGCAAGTTAACATGCTTTCGTGTATCTCGTAATTTGGTTAGTCTAACCGGAAAAAAAATTAGTTCCCCATCTTTGTTTATTTCAAAACCTAATACATTGACTGAGATGTTATTCAGATTTTCAAATTTCGTAATTTCTTGAATCTTTACAGGATAAGAAATGCCTTTCATGTTAATCTCATTTTCATACGGAATATAATTTTTGACGCGGTTAGGGTGATCTTTGGTTGGATGTAAAGCAGCTAAGACAGAATACAAAAAACATTTATGATCGCTAGTATTTTGAATATTTATAACACCTCGCTTGCCTGAAATTTTTTTTGGTAGTTCTATGTAAGAGGAACCACGTAATGGATCGTATTTTACAATTTTTAGATCAAAAAATAAAATTTTATTCAAGGTCCAGTTGCTGCCTTCTTTTTGATATTTTTCAAAAGCAATCATAATTTGATCGAGAGATTCTTGATACTGTTCATCAAAGTCACGAATATTTAATAAGATTTTAAATTTACTGCAAAAAGCAGGTTTGCTGATGGCAAGCCCTTCTGAAGTTTGCTTGACAAACTCTACCGTAATTACAATATTCCATTTCAGACCTTCCTTTATTTTAGGAATCACTTTTTCTTTAACAAAATCTTTTTGATAATTAACGTAAGGTAGCACATCCGAAAATTCTTTATTGTACCACCTAACAAACGTCGTTGTACCTTTCAAAGCAGTCCTTTCACGTTTATTTTTTAAGTCTTTTTTTGATTCCTGTGTTTCTTTCATTTCGGCGAGATGATACGCGATGTGCCTCCTTAACATTTTCTTTCGCGGGAAATTTTCTTTGCAAAAGTCGCAAGTGTAATTGTGACCCTTGACATGCTGTTCAAATAAAATTTTTGTGTCGAACAATTTTTCACAATGCTTACATTCGAAAGTTTTGTGGCATGCGTTGATATGTACATTTAAATCTCCCTTCCTCGTAAAACTGCCCCCACAAAGGTGACATAACACTTTATCGAATGGCATGTGTTTTATCCTATTGTGCCTTCTAAGTATATTTTGAGTCGAAAAGGTTTTCAAGCAAACCTTGCAAGACACCACTGGAGGCATATTTCTGCAAAACGTTTTCATTAAATTAAAAAAAATATTGAATTTGAAATTATTTTTGAGATCTACGAGACAAAAACTTACACGAGCTACGTATTCCGATTTTTAAAGTTATTAAAAAATCCCGATAATTAACTTTCACCGAAGGCAACTGAAGACTAAAGCGGAAATACTGTAGGAATTGATGATTCGATAACTTCAATAATTTTTGCTGATGATTTATCGAATTACATTTTATTCATACTTTTTATCGCGCGAAAAATTTTTGTTTATTCGCTATAATACTGAAGTAAGATTGGGTGATTAAAGGAACTACTTTTGTTTTAATTTTTGAGAATTTTACGAGAAGCATGACAAGACTTGCTGAGAATTTTTTAATGCATTTTATGAACTATCCCACTGAAAGGTTCATATTCCACTACCTTATCGGAAATGACTAAACAGTAAGCTGCAGTATTAGCTTGAAAGTTTGCTAAACTTTCTATTTCAACTCGCACGTTTACCGTTCCGTTTTTTACACTTTCACATTGGCGTGAACAGTCAATGCACCATAAGGGGCATTCATTCAAAAACTTTGTTGGATTAAATGCGCATTCTTCAGTAGCATAATTATAATAATTTTTTCGGATTAGAATAAAATTTTCGTACAATAAGGCAAATTTTGAATTTGTAAAGTCGACGTTAAGCGCAGTGTAAGGATAGCTCTCAGCGTTTAAATATAATCGAACATTTCGTATACTAACTGCATCAAATGCACCCGAATCGCTAAGTATATTATCACGTTTATTGTTTTGAAATCCAACTATCAAATAACGCGGCTTTTCCAACGATGGGGATAGTTTTAGCGGCCAGCTGACAGTCCGAGAGTCTGAAGGTAGATTCGGATACTCATATAAATCCCAATTTCTGAAACCCATCTCAAGCCTTATATTCTGTTGTATCATTTTCATCGCTTGCAACTTATATGCGTCAGATAATGTAAGGATAGGTACCCTCCACTGCACGATATTAAGTGTAATTTTGATATCATTTTCCGCTTTATCCGCAAAGTACATATTTTGGTCTGTCCTTGACCTTAAAAGAATTAGTTCACTTTTCACATTTATCAGCATCTTTTTATAATCTTCAGCGAATCCCAGAAGCATTTTCAAAGGAATGCAGTAACTGAAATTCTTTTTAGCGCTATTTTTACTCCACCCTGCATTTTCCAATCGGTTGCTTTGATCTGCATTAAATGAAAACAGACCTTTCATTAACGATGTTATCCCCAGGTTATGCGAATGATCGATTTGAATTCCATTTATCTCGTAGCGTATTCCAGAAAAAAGAAAATTAATTCCATTTTTGACAAACTTTGTTTCGGCAGGAGGTGGAGAGTTATCATTAGATTTTTCTGCAACTCCTTCAATATAAATGTAACTTTCGCACGGCAACATAAATAGCTCTTGCGAATGAAACGGAAGGCGTATTTCATCGTTGTTTTTAAGGCTCGTATTACTGTAAGGTTGAATGATGTGGAATTCGTATCTTGTAATTGATTCATCTATTTTTAATCCTTCGTGCACTTTTAAAAAATCGCTGCTGATTTCCTTCATTATGCTGCTTCACTTGAAACCCGAGCGAAATTAGGTAAGCAATATTTTCAGGTGTTAACGGTTGAAGAGTAGAAAGCGTTGTGATGTTCAACTCGCGATTTTCTTCTTTATATATTATCATTGTTTCTTTAAATGGATTTGGATAGTTATGGTTTCTTTTCTAAAATTCACTTCTCGGTTATCTTGATCGAGTATTCGTACAACCAATCTATCTATTGTGTTGACTGATAAGTCGTGATATATTACAGGATTTGGAACTTTTATAATCTTGAACCCAGGTTCAACATCAGGAAAAAACTCGTATATAGAGTGGCTTCTTTCACCATTCAAGTAACTGCCTCTTGCAATGTTACATTCCACTCTTATGATGTTAACCCGAAATATATTTATAGGGTTTTGAGATTCGTGATCTATTAATTTCGGCAAGGTAATTTCGTTCTCGAAACCTAATACCAATCCGAGAGAACTTTGTTTGGGAAAACGAACAACGTCCGAGCAATTTACCGTTACTTTTAATGTGTTTAAATTCGTTTTTATCACAATATTTTTGGGGTTAATAGAGTGATTTATGTAGTACTGGATGTCTTCTAATTCATAACACCCAGTTGGAATTTTTACTGTCTGGTTTCCTATTATGATGCAATTGTTTGTTTCGTCTATATTCGGAATATTATGATACGATGAAAAATTAAGTAGTCCAACAGCCCATGCTCCCGACAATTCGACGGGAGGAAAAAAGTCGTTGACAAGTTCTGACGTCTGTCCACTTAATGTAAAAGTCAAGCTCATACTGTTTTAAAGGGATGCGGTAACCGCTTTTTATAAAGAAACAATAAGCACAAATGTCCACATTCGACTGAATTAAAGTCTTGATATCTTTCAAAATTATACCTAATTTTGAATCCTCGAAAATAATTCGATACTTCAATTGGAGGTTTCAAATTACCATAGCTATCAAAGTAGTATACTTTATTTTTTCGCTTTTTATAGGCTACCCAATGGCTTCCAAATTTTGATGAGTCGTGAAGATTTATTACTCCAGATTCGTTCACCCAAGGTTTTTTTGGAAGCTGATCTCTCATGTAACAGTTCCGAAAATATGGTGCTTTTTTCCCGAACTTTAATATGTCCCAATTGGTTAAAGGAACGTTCCGAGGCAACTTTAAAAGTTTTTTGGATATGGTTTTAAAAATAAACCATAACCTTGACGATACGGTTTAAGAAAAAATCCACTACCTATTTTCAGAGTTTCTTCAATAGCTCGATTATGTCTTTTAGACTCCTCTAAACTCTTTTTCGCAGCCTGCACGTCCTTGACCGTTTTTGCGATAGCTGCCGCTCCACCACTTAATGAACCCAAAGCTCCTAGCGCGGCGAAAATTGGAACTAAAGGTAAAACTCCACCTTGCACGCTAATAACTCGAGGAAGTTTATAATTTGATGATTTAACTTTGCCGATGGCTTTTCGAGCAACTTGTATTGCGCTTTTTAATGTCTTAGGCTGAATATGTTTAATAGCCACTTTTGCTTTCTTGACAATTGAAGCGAATGATGATTTAACTTTTTTTTTGGCTACTCCCATCCCGGTTTTTAATTTTAGCTTCATCGCGTTCGTGACCAAGTATGCAGCTGCTCGTTCTCCAAGTGTCGAATCCTTTGCCTTTACTCTACCCCAAGCTTTTTCTGCTAATTCTTTGTCCGCTACGTGTCTTCTGTTTATATCTTTAAACTCTGAATAGCTTAAATCATGTGCTCGGCAAGCCCTATCGAGCGCGTTAAGACCAGGATCACCTTAATAAAAAAACAGAATACCCTAATATGTAACCTCTTTGTAACCTCTTCGTCTAATAATCACCTCTTTGTACTCGAAAAGCGGTTTTTGTCCCAGGTCCACAAAACTGATAGGAAGGGATGTGTAGCTCAAACGGTAAGCTGTTAATGGCTTTATTTAGAAGTGACATCTACGATAGTTCACTCACTACTGTTAGTGAACAGTTAAAATGAGCTAGTATTTATAGTTTTCCGGCAGTCATAAGATGAAGCTGGTAAAGCAAAGACATAAACTTCATTTTAATATTAGGCATGAAAATTCCGAGTCAAAAGTTTCAAAACACGGTGCGCTTTTACCGAACAGTATTCGAGCTGTTATCTCGGGGTCAAGCGGAAGCGGGAAAACATCTTTAATGTTAGGTCTTTTAGAGCATCCTAACGGTTTGCGCTTCGAAAACATTTACATTTATTGTAAATCGTTATACCAAGCCAAATATAAAAGGTTAAAAGCTCTTATCAAGCTGATTCCGGGTATGGGATTTTACGAATTTGATGATGAAGTCCCATCAGTTAATAACGTTAAGCCGAATTCGATAATAATATTTGATGACGTTGCTTGTGAAGAACAGAAGGAAATACGAAATTTCTTTTGCATGGGAAGACACAAAAACTTAGACATGTTTTATTTAACGCAAACTTACACGAAAGTGCCGAAACATCTACTTCGAGATAATTTTAATTTTATAATTTTATTTAAACAAGATCATCTTAATTTAAAGCATGTTTTTGATGAACATGTGATCGGAGATGTCAGTTTCCAATCTTTTTTGGATATGTGCTCTAAATGCTGGTGCACTCGGTACGGATTTATCGTTATTGACAAAACTTCTGACTTAAACAAGGGTCGTTTTCGAAAAGGTTTTGATGAATTCTTCATAAACGAATGATTTCTAATTTTATCTTCATTCGTCCACCATGTCTGATTCAGAGACGGTCGAAGATCTCATTCATACTCGTGAAATAGTTAAGCGGAAATATGAAGATTACAAAAGAGGAATAACCAGTAGTAATGTCCTTAGAGATCGAGCTTTACAACCGATTATAGAGCCGCTGCAAGAATTAGTAAAACGAACTCGGAAAACCAATTTCAACCCACAACAATCATCAACCCCAGTCACTCAGCCTAGCGTTTCGAAACCTACGTACACTACAAAACGTGGTAAATGGTCCAGGTTTTTTCAACGTTCTTCAGCTAAAAGTCAAACAAATGATTCGTCGGATGAATCGCCAATGAAAGATTATTTGACACCATCAAGACCACAGGAAACTGAGACAGAAAAGCAAACAAATGATTTAGTATCTTTAGATTTTGACGTAGAAGACGAAGAGACAATAAAACTTCCTGAAGGAGATCGAGAGTATGTTAATACACCTGAAGCTATAGTCGAATTACCGGCGTTGCAAAGAGGCTACACCTCTTTATTTAAAGATAAATTAGGAGACATAGCGGGGGAATATATGAAACTTCAGCTGACCTCTTCAGATGTAGATCACTTATACGGTTTACGACCGATTACAGAGGACGGTAAAATACTTTCATATAACATAGGAGATACACCAATAACAATCAACCATAATGATATCGAAGTAGCGGGAAAATGGTATGAGGGAACACCCGGACTTTATGAGTTACTGATTAAAAATGTACCAAATGCGGCAATGGTTCAACCAAAAGATTATGAAACTTATAAAGAAATAATTACGAAAACGAATGCACATAAAATAGGTTACAAGGCAAAAGGTAAGATTAGCGCGAACAAAGGATTTAAATATAAAGAAGTTATCGCGAAGCTTTTCCCACCAAAATATGTAAAATCGGGGAAAGGGTTGACTTACTGGAACAATCCAAACGAATTAGTTGAGCGATTGATATTGTTAAATGCTTCAAAAGCAGCCGGACATACGGGGCACGAAAATGAAATTTTAAGTATTATTGAAGAGCTTCGAGAAGCTGATTTGATCGTATAAATAGCTTTTGCTTTAATGAAAAAGGGTCAGTCATGTCTCTACATAAATTTGGTAAAGACCTATCTCGTCATCGTGCCGAGAAATATCTGGAAACCGCCTTGCGCAATCGACCGATGTCAAGCTTGATATCAGATGCTTATTTAGCAACTCGCGTTGATGATCATATAAAACAAATTTTGGAAAATAAATTTCAAGAATACATACAACCAAAAATTGAAAGTTTAACTTCGGAAAAAAAAGAAGATAAATATTTCATACAATTGTGGGGTAACGAACGCGATTTTTTTAATTGTTTTTTACTACCGAACGGAAAAGATAGATTTACCGTATTTACTGACGGTGAAGTGAAAGTTTTATCATTAGAACCTCAAAATAATAAAATCAACGTGCACATAAACAATTCTGCAATTAATCCTAATAAATTTATAACGGTGAAAAAGGGTGATCGGTTGCAGTTTTATGCAACTCAAAAACTAAAGGAAAACTCTAGCTTTTATGCAGAAGTCATTTTACGGACAACTACTATTTCAAATCAAATTTTAAAACAATGAGCAAGCAAGATGTGGTCGAAGAACTTCATAAACCTGCAAGAAAAAACTTTCAGCGGCGACATGTAATACTAAAAGGTATTAATGATTTGTGGCAAGCCGACCTTATAGAAATGGTACCGTTTTCGAAAATGAATAAGGGGTTCCGTTACATATTAACAATAATAAACGGGTTTACAAAGTATGCATATGCCATTCCAATATCCAGAAAAACTTGCATTAATGTGACCGAGGCTTTTGAAACCATATTTAAAAAAAACACTCCCCCGAAACATCTGCAAACCGACAAAGGTAGCGAATTTTATGGTGCAGATTTTAAAAAATTAATGAAAAAATACAAAATTACGCATTACAGCACCCTTTCCCCCCTCAAAGCAACAATAATCGAACGTTGGAATCGTACTCTTAAAGAACGACTGTGGAAAAGGTTCAGCTTACGAGGAAGTTACAAATATTATGATATCCTTCAAGAGGTGGTGAAAGACTATAATAATACTATTCATAGGACTATAAAAATGAAACCGGTTGATGTTAAAAAGAAACATGAAGCATCTTTGTTATCTTCCGTGTATAATTATAGTACAGAAAAACCACTGAAGTCAAAGCTAAAAATGATGGACCCCGTCAGAGTCAGTAAATTTAAATGCATCTTTGATAAATCTTATTACCCTTCCTGGTCGACTGAAATTTTTCAAATAAGGAAAGTCCAACCTACAGACCCCGTGACATATTTATTGCGAGATAGTGATGGAAAAGACATTGCGGGCTGCTTTTACTTCGAAGAACTTCAAAAAACCAAATTTCCTGACGTGTACCTAGTAGAGCGCATTTTAAAACGAAAAGGAGATTCCGTATACGTAAAATGGTTGGGGATGAACTCGCGTAGTTGGATTAAGAAGTCAGACATTTTGTAATTTTTCCGAACAAAAAAATTCATCTACTTGAAAAAGGCTGTGGAAATTCTAAACTAAAAGACGAGAGCTTCGACCATAAGATAAATACAGGACGACTTCTTTTTTGTGCGATCATTGATTGATTTAGCCTTTTTGCATGATTAACTTTCTTTTTGAAGGATCTAGCATTCTGTTTCTAAATTTTAAACTTGTCGGTTGATAATTTTTAAAAAATGAATAATATTGTCATAGTTGAGTTTCAAGGGTGTATAGATGGCAAAAATCATTTCATCGTTAAGGAACTTTGTTTAATTCACGGGATATTCAAAGAAATCTTCCTTTTTAAACCTCCTTTTGCACGTGATATACTAAATAAAAAAGTGCTGAAATCAATGCGGTATTGTGAAAATAATATTCACGGATTGAGATGGGAAGATGGAGTCACACCGTATGAAAGATTGAACGGAATATTGCGAGATCGATGCACAGGCAAGACAGTGTTAACGAAAGGACTAGAAAAACAAAAATTTTTGGAAAGTGTTACTGGTCAATTAGTGTTCAACATCGATGTAATCTTATTAAAACCCTTTAAAGAATTACCCTTCCCCATTATGGAACCATGTTTCTACCACCAGAAAAATTTTGCTTGTGCTAAAGCAAACGCTTTGAAAATACACGAATGGCTATTAAACGTAGAATTTTTATTTCGATAAAAAATATATACTTAAGGGATCATTCTTATTTTTTTCAAAAACAATTTTTACCATAAACCTAAAAACGCTAAGCAAAGCTTCACTAATTTAGGTTTGCTAAGCAAAAATCTGGAAATCATAATGCGTAAATGGACACTTCCTTAATGCAAAGTCGACAATATCTGACAAAATAACGAATGAATCAAACTTTCATCTCAAGGGGCAAATAGAAAGGTTCAGACTTTTTGAAAAATCTTCCAACACGTCAGTTAAACACCCCATAAGGTTTCTTTTTCAAATTAAGGTAATTTTTTTACATTTAAAAAAAGAAAAAATTAGTCGCATTTATCGAGAACCTTTCAGAGTGTAAAGATATTTCAAAAAATCAAAATGAAAAGCGTTTTAAGTTCAAGCTACATTATAAAAAACGACAAAATTGTAATTGTCGGATTGCGGTGGCTGGAAGAAACAAAAAAATTTGAGCAGCAAATTGGAATACTAATGAATGGAGAAAAAGTGATATTTAACGAAAGTGAGTGGGGCTTTTTTAAAAATTTGGGGCCTGTACTGTTTCAATATTTCGAAACTGGGACGGTAGTTTCATCGAATAATATGGTCAATCATCAAGTATTATTTAGCACCAGAGAAAAAAGGCAAGTCGTCATAAAATGCTTAACCAGCTGGAACACTATTCGATTAAAAAGGAAAGATTTGGAGTGTTTGACTAATTTAATTCCGTGCATTGACGTCCGAATGATGAAATTAGAGACTTTAACCGAATATTCTACCCACGTAATGAAGACAATTATTCAAACTATAAGTGCCAAAATAATTAATGAAAACCTGGAGACGTTTCATTTATTTGAGAAATTGTTACAATTTGACAAAAACCTAGCTGGACCACCAAAAACTTCAACAGCTGATATCAACACTGAAATTAACAATCTTAATGGGGATCGGATAACAGTGGAAATTTCTCGTGTGTACAAAGACTTTTTATTAAAAGCAATAAAAGAAGAAGTCTTTTCGCAAACACCCTATTCACTGAAACATGTGACCAATGCTCCATTATTTTAAAAAAAAAATGTTTTATTAACGAGTGTTATCATGTATTATTAATTAAATAAATTTACTTCTTTATCTTCTATCAAAAGTTGTACTTTTTATATTTCCTAACCAACAAAAAAATTTTTATTTAAAGAAAACATGCTGATTTTGAACTCGAATCAATAAAGGCAAATATGCTGGATACAATTTTTTGGATCACTCGATAAATAGTAATTATTGCAACACATTTTTATATTTTTTAAAAAATAAGCATTTTTGTTTACACAATGCTTAGCTTTCTTGGGGTCAAGTTTTTAAAAAAAAAACATTTTTTTTCTTCGAGATGTCATTTGAGACCAACTTTTTTTTTCGTGTAAGCGAAAATAAGAAGAAAGATACATCTCCAATGAAATTTAATACTGATGCGTCCGCAAATCACCCTGAAATTTGCTCTGCCAATTCATTCGTTGTTTTAATTTCATACGAACAAGTTCGTTTTCGGTTATTTTAAAGTTTTTTATTTCAAGGAAAAAAAAATGGCAGTAAGTAAAGTGAAAAAATATTAGTTTTTTAATTTTTAAGCAAAACAATAGCAAATAATGAATAATTTGCTTTAGAATTTCAATCTGCAAGCCTTACAAGAGGCAAACGTTGAACAAACTTCACCTCAATATAAAAGGATATCCGAGTTAAAAGCAAATACGAGTTATAAGATTATATATATGAAAAAGGCGGTTACGAGGTTGGGCGAATGCTTGATGCTCACTTGCCGCGACGTTCATGACGGTGAAGTCAACGAGGGGCCCGAAAATGAAGAAACACAGTCGTATTTCTTCACCTACGTGGATCGTAGATACTTAGCGGCATTCAGCGAGGAGTTCATGGAAGGGTATGGAAGGCAAATAGAGACGACCTTCTATTTAAAATACAAGGGGTCAACCGCGAGGATCAACTTTGAAAATATATATGAGATCGTAAAGAGTGATGGGGAAGACAGCAGCGGAGAAGAGTAAGTACATTTTTTTCTTTTTTCAAAAATATTTTCAATATTTAATTAAAAAAATTTTTTTTTCTTCCAGATGATTGAAGGAGGAAAATAATAGTCGTGTAGATTAGTCGTAGTCGTCGCAGATTAGGACGTCTTCATCGTAAGTACATTTTTTTCTTTTTTCAAATTTTATATATTTTCAATATTTAATTAAAAAAATTTTTTTTTCTTCCAGATTGAAGGAGGAAAATAATAGTCGTGTAGATTAGTCGTAGTCGTCGCAGATTAGGCTTCTTAGTCAAATGACTGAAGAAATTTTAAGAGTATAGTTGAGTTGAAATTTCTTGATCGGTCAAGGGAAGTTTTAAGTGACAAGGAATTTAAAATTTGGCACATAAGAATTGAAAACTTCTAAAATTCTTTTTGCGTGTACTGCCTAGAAACGGGCAAGATTGGTCAAACATTTATCAAGTTCCTACAAACTGGACAAGCAGGAAGCTCCAGTCACTTCTTTCTTTTAGAAAAGAATTAAAATGATATTATCGATAAATTTGGTGATTTGAATTGGTGTTTTTTTTAAAATTTAAAAAAAAAAAATAAAAGCAAATATTATAATAATTACTTATTAACTCATAAACCTTCCCCTTTACTTATATTACATTAAAAACATATTCGCTGAGTAGAAAAAAGGAATATAAGCATAACGACTAAGCATCGTATTACCCATAATTGATGATACGGAAACTTATTTATTCAAAAAACATAATTATTGGCTATTAAAATTTCTATTTTTTTTTGACTTTTTAAAATTAAGCAATGGGGGGGCACCTGCGGAAAATTTGTATATCTTAAATATATTATCATTGGTGATGGGGGTGGTTGACAGTCAGTCCAACAAGGGCTCATCAGTCTCAATCAGTGGCGTGATGTAAATTTCTTTAAACCCGTGCAGGTTTAAAGAAATTTACATCACGCCACTGTTAGAGATTGATGAGCCGGAGCCGGATTGGTGGTCAACCCCCCTATTACCCCTACTGAGCTGCTCGTCGAAATGCTCACCTCTTCTCGTTGCTCGTTCATTGTTTTTTTTTTTTTCGAGCTGATAATGAGATGAGAAGGAGATTTCTCAGCTCATGGCGGACCACTAATCAGGAAAGATGGACAAATAGATCAAGCAATGGAGACTGGCAATTGGCGAGAAGAGGTGGTTAAATGATGTCATCAAGATTAGGAGAAGAGATTGACTGTAAAGAGCGATTGACCGCACGGCATGGAAAAATATGGGGAAGACCTGTGTTCAGGAGAGAAAGACGAAGTGCGAAAGAAGATGTCTACGCTCTAGCTGACTTGGGCCAAGATGGGGTAGATCAATCGCACAAGGGCTCAGTACGTTAGATTTATTCAAAATTGATGATCAGGACTAGTGGAGGAGCCCAATTTAAAGGGCCAGTGACAGCAACCAAGGACTCAGTCGGGTAGACTATCACCTAGAACTAACCCACTCCACAAGCGTGGATTACCGAGTGGCTTGGAAAAAATTGGAAGTGGTCCATATCCAATAACGGATGCATAAAGGCTGAAGAAGATGTCTGTGCTGTGAATTCCTCTTTCATCATCTTACAATTTGATAATCTGTATGTAACTGACTTTTAACATCCGCTTCGTTTTATCAAGACGATTCTGCCATTACAGTTCCTGTTTTATAATGCAACGTCATCAACACTTAAAAACGTCACCGCGCCGCCTTAAAGCCATAAGCGAAAAGCGAATTAAAACCATTATGAACTTTCCCAGATAATGAAATGTATTCAAACTCATTGTTATGGAGGGTATTAGCCAAGTTTTCAAACTACTCGGTCTATGATATAATCAACGTCCCAAATATCATTCCCAAGTTCTACAACTTTGACAACTCAACCCAGGTTTCTCTTTCTTACCAAAAAGATTTATTCATTCCCGCCAACTCTTAAGAGAAAAAAAAAAAAAGAATTTAAAAGCATTAGTCGTGACATTTGATATAAAATTACCGAGCGAATAATAAAAAATTTCGGGGTTGCCACGTATTCCCCCGTAGGAGAGAAAAAATATAAGAGGAAAGAAAAGGTAAGAGGCATGAGTAATGACGTCATAAGGCATTACAACAAGAAAAAACGTTTGGGACTATCTCGAAAGGCTTATCGGATCCGTCATTTCGGGGCGGGGAAAAAAAGAGTTTAATATTATTCAAAACATTTCTTTTCGTGAAGCTTAAACGCCAAAATCCCAAGAGTTGGGAGAGTAACAAAAACTTTCTTAAGGGCCGTGGCGTTGATTGATCATTTACTCTTTTCTTCCCCGGGAAAAGAAAATGCAGTGAAGCACAATAAAATCCCGAAAGAGAAATAAAAGAGGATATTTAAGAGGTAAATTCAAAAAAGGAATTACATGCGATAGGAACGGGGAGCCGGTGATACATCGTCGCGGTCATTAATTTTTCCCGATTTCCGATTCGAAATTTTTCGTGTGAATCATTTAAAAGAAGGGGAACAAAGGGCTTTATTTAGAGATGCAGTCGTTTGTTTTCTTTAACGAGAAATAGTTCGATTTTCAGGGGATGGGGTATTTTCGTTGCGATATTTTAAAAGGCGTCAATATTTTAGAGATTGAATTAATCAGTGGAAAGATGAACAATAGGCTACTTTCATGAATTTTTAAAACGTCATTAACCGGTCCTTAAATTCTTATTTAAGGTTTCCCATGAAAAAATTGGTCAAAAAAATTTTATTACACAGGTAAAAATTTAATTTGAAATTCAAATTCTAGAAAGCCCGCCAAAAATCACCATACACCATGATTGAGCTAATGACGTCACAACTGAGTTGAATTCTTTTACTTCATTGGCTGATTTTTTGCGCGCGAAAATCTTACCAATAGGAACAAAGGATCCGACTCAGTTGTGATGTCATATATTCATGGTCGGTTTTTGGCGGGCTTTTTAGAATTTGAATTTCAAAGCAAATTTTTCGGTATTTAAAATTTGTTTTTTGATCAATTTTTTTTTGGTAAGTCTCTATTGTTAATCGAAGAATTAATATTTAATAATAAATTTGCGATTTTAAAATTTATGCTAGTGGCCTATTTTATTTAAAATTTTTTACTGGCAAAAAAATTATTTTTTTAAAATTTTTTTTAGTGGTGATAAATTTTTTGCCATTTATTTCTTCTTTGAAAGTTTCTATTAGGAAATTAATTGGGTTCGACCTCGAATTTTGCATGGGTGATTAATCAATGGCTGAGCTAGGTCCTCGATGTTGATAGAATTCTGTCGAATTGAAGTTAAAGATTTGTTTGTATGAATTAAAATTTTTAGAAACTGAGAAACTTGAATTATTCGCGATCAACTAAACGAAGGATAGATTAATTTTTCTAATTAATTTGCTTTAGTTATCATACAAAGGTATATTTCTAATCTTTCGATTAAAAAGTAATTCATTCCATTCATATTTCCGATTCCAAACGAATAATTCGATCTTATCTCTATCAATTCACCTTTTGATAATTCAGAATGCTGAAAGGGAACTTTTCTCCTTTTTTTTATTATTCCTTATTATTATTAAACCTATTAAACCCACTTCTTAGAAAATGCTTGTTAATTTTTTAATGAAGTCATCTAAAAATTGAGTTCCTGCGGAACGAATTATTATTTAAACTTTTCCCCCGGTGTAGGAGGTACCGACCACTCCCCGGTAAGAAGCACTCAGGAGTACTTGTTACCGTAAGGTGGCGGGTACTCTGGAGTACTCTTTGACTAGGTATCAAGGACTCTATTTAGGTAAAGAACACTCTAGAGTGGGTGATGCCTGGGAAAAACTCAATTTGTTTAGGTAAGACATACTCAATAAAAATTTAAAATTAAAAAAAAAAAAAAAAATTAATTCCCGATGTATTAAACTCAAAAAAAAAAAAATAGCAATTTAAAATAAACACTTGCCGCTATACTGGTATATCGCTGAGAGCACGAGAGCAGGTCCCCTTTAAAAATCATAAAGGATTATATGAGCTTGAAACTCTAGAAGGAGTTCCATTAAAGGTTAAGCAAAATGGTTGCAATCTAAAACATTTTCGAGAGCGAGTTATTGGGGGGGAAAAAAAGGTCTAAAAAATCAGAAAATGAATAGGGAAGAAGAATCTGAAAGTGAAATTGATTGTAATGAAAAAGAAGAAGATGATGAAGATGTTGATGTTGATGAAGAAGGGAAAAATAAGAATGAACGAAGAGAGGAAGATGAAGACGAAAATATAAAGGAGGAGGAAGAGAAAGATAAGGAAGGTGAAAGCAATGTGGAAATTCTTAAATGTGAAAAGAAAGACCTTACATTTGTGCCAACAACCACGAAATGGCGAACAGAAGAATGCGAGGAATTAGGTTTGCCTTACCCAACCCAAAAAAATTCTCGTTGGAAATCTCCAGCAATAGGCCATCCTAATAAAATAGACGAAATAGTAGGCGACAAAAATTAGGAACCTCATGCTTAAGTTTCCGACACATGCATCTATTTAATAAATACCTCCGACCATTTCAACCGCGTGCTATCAGTAAAATTATAATTTTCGCCTGGATGTCCGTCCATCTGTCTGTCTCTCTGTGACAAAGCAACAAAAAAGGGAAAGTCTTCTCTATAAGCTATTTAAAAGGTTTAAATTCTGATTCTTCGTTTCAAAGCTTCGGTAGTTTTACCCTTCGATTTCTGGGATCTTCCAATTCCTCAGATTCTACGTTTTGCATTTTTCCCCTTCGTTTTCCAAAATTTTATTACAATTTATATTGCAAATTTTTAATACAATTTATATTGCAGTAATTTGGATTGAGTCTTATGATTTTATTTATACCTCATTGCGTTCAGTTCTTCATTTAAATAAAAAATTCATGGAGTGCATCTTACCTAAATTTTAGGTATAAATCACTCTGGTAATGTCTCTTACCTAAGCAGGGTACTTGGTACCTACAGGCATTAATCACTCTAGAGTACATGTTAACTAGGTATTATTTACTCTAGAGTATTTCTTACCTTCAGGTATCATGCACTCCGGAGTATATTATACCCAGAGTACGTGTTACCCATGACACCGGAGTTAAAAATGAATAATTCAGTGTATTAAAGCATTTTGCTTGAATTACAACGATTTCGAATTCTCGTTTGAACTAACGACTATAAACTCCGTTGAAGAAAAAAAAAAAAATACATCCGATTCTTTCATCGAATTTTTCGCGAGAAGCGCCGAGCCCCCTAAACTCGTCGTTACCAAGTCAAAGTCTATTCAACAAAACTTGGAATTCGATTTGACGCTTTTCCTTTATTGAGCGAGAGGAAACCGAACGACTTCATAAATGCTTCGTTTTTACGACTTCCAATATCGATGCGTGTTACGTGTAGTGCGGAATGTTTTACGTAAATTTTTATGGCGGTTTGTGTGCCAGGGACGAACTTGTAAGGATTTAAGGGGAAACAGTTTCCCGAAAATTTTATTATGGCGCACTTCACTCTCCTTTTTTAAGGAGCGTTAATTAATTTCGTAATGAAAGGTTGTTTATTTCGCCTGGGAAGTATTATCTTGGAAAGTGTGAAAGTTAAATGTAACGTCAGGAGCGAGAATTTATATTTTGGGTGAATTTCTCAGCCGTATAATGATTATATCCGCATCGCTTCATTAAATGTCAGGAGCAAGAGTGATAAATTTTGACAAGATGATATAACGAGTTAATTATACTATTGGATGTATCGCAATGAGTGGGATGATAGATACGTGAAGATGAAATGCGGAGACTATGGGATGAAATTCAATATTCCGACTGTTTAATGAAGAAAAATGAACGTAGACTAAAGGCAACGTGAGAGAATTCTGAAATAATCATGGAAAATGGCCAGGTGACGTTAATGGTTCTTTGTCTGAACATGCAGACAAAACTAGAAGGACAAGTTAAGGGACAGGTCATTTTTAAGCAGCTAGGGGCTCGAGTAGTAAGTGAAAATTCCAATGGAGAGTCTGCTAACTTGAGAGCGAATTTTCAAAATGGAGACTGCCTTGTTGAATTCTTCGAGGAGTAGCCATGATTGTGCCATAAGCTTTTTAATAAATGCCATCCTAGCGGCACCTGCGCCATGTTAGTTTTCCGCAATCTACAAAAAATCTTTTTTCAATTATAATCTTTGAAATTAGAGTATGTAATTTTACAAAGCTTTGTAGACTTGAAAGTTTTTTAATTTTTATTTCCTGTGCTGTTTATTTGCACTCGCCCTACTGCATTCTAATTAAACTCAGTTTAAATACAACCGCGTAATTACAAAATCGTCTTGTGTGTGTCACGTTAACTGCCGAGGATCATTGTACTGATTTTTACCATTCTATAATAAAATTCTCCCTAAGCCATTTTCTGCCAAATGATTATTTTAATACTCCACTTCATATTCTTTCCTTTTTACAATTGCTATGCCGTGCAACACTCAAGTTAAGGAATGATGAACAAAAAAAAAACGGTGGGGTAAAAACTGTAAATTTACCTTGGCAAACGAACGGTTCGATAAAAAAAGGTCTCGGAGAAAATATTTATTGTTCAGGGGAGAGCTTGGAAAAAGCATTTTCAGATATCCGGAATTTGCCAAGGTTTTTTTCTTTCTTATTTTTTTTAGTCGAACACTAATTCAAAAACGAAAAATCTGCCGAATTATTCGGTTTCGAAATTCATGCTGGTTCTTGAAACTTGGTTCCTCGCTTCTTTTTCCATGACAAGTCAAAAAATATTTAAAATTTCAATAAGAGATTACCATTTCCGCTCGATATAAAACTAATCTGATTTAAATAACAAATGATTTTTCAAAATGTTGAATTGGAGATTTTATTAATGATGACTTGAGTCAATATCAAGAAAACTTAAGTTTATTAATAAAATTTTGTTGAAAAAAGCGTCGGTGAATTTTTATTTTTTCGTGAAATGTATTGAAGAAAATAATTGATTCAAAATACTCATTTTATTTGTAATATGAATAACAATATTTTTGAACCCTTCCTCTTTTTTTTTTTCTTTTTTATATTATATCCGATAAAGTTTTTAATTAAAAAGAAAAAGATGCCGAACAAGACGTCATCTTAGTCTTTGAGAATTTATTCAAGTTTGCTTACAAAAATAAAAGTCCCATTCCTTGGAAAAGGTTTGAAGGGAAAACGAAAAAAAAAAAATTCATAACAAAAATTCCCAGTAAGTATTTCGGATGAAAATAAGTCTTCCGAAAATTAAGAAAGTGATGAATCGCTTTCTTTTTTTCTTCTTTTCTTTTTAATATTTTATTTTCCGACTCAGCTATGAATCTGAGAAATGTTTTCCTCCCCTCTCTCTCTCTCTTCAACTTCCCCGCGTTTTTCCTTTTTAGAAAAAATAAAAAGTTCGATTTCTCGCGCACAGGTTCGATCGTAAGCGGATTATTAAATATAATAAAAGAAAAGTTGTTCTTGTAGAAAAAAAGCATGCGTCGGTTTAGGTAAAAGGCAGCAGCCATGAAAAGGTCCGTGATGGAAAAATACGAGAGGCTGAAAAGGAAGCGAGTATATGGAGGACAATTTTGATGGAATCAGTCATTCGTATAATGAGATCGCATTATTTTTAATGCTACTATGGTTTTTTTTTTTTTTTAAGTCAGTGAAATGGTGTACTTTGGTTGTTTTGTCGAAGTATACGGCTTGAGAGGGAAAAAAGAAATGGGAAACGACGAACAAATTGCTGAATCGCTTTTTTTCTTCTTTTTCTTTTCTTTTTTTTTGTTTGCTATTATTTTGAATGGTGAATAATGAAATTAAATCAACATAACACGAGGATAATGGGTTCAACTTAATTGAATTATACAGCACAGCATAATTTAACTTATATTTCGCATGAATGTAATGTTGAGCAAAATCATAGAACACGATTATGAACTAAAAAGAGTTGTATACGTTTAAAAAATTCAGGTAATCATGGCTAGGCTGCTTTTGACTCTATTTTGCGGTCTCGGCCTTATTTGCCACCCTTTACACGACTTGCAGTATCGCCCAGACCCTGTGACATCATTCATCCTTCTACTGCCGTAATATACTCGCATTATCCAAATGGAACCGTTAATAATCATCAAATTTGCAAAATTTCATCCTCAAAAAAAAAGCGGAGAAAATTAAATAATTAACTTAGTTAAATTACATCTCTCTCGAAAAAAAAAACGAGATTTGTTAAAGCTCTAATAAAATTTTGAAAGAATTCTGAGACTGATTTACAACGGGTCACCCGTGTTGGATAAAAATCCAATCGGGAAAAAGAAGGATAAATAAATGGCAGATAGTTTAATATAATGGTTTTTTCCGTAGAGTCTTCCATCACCAATTCATTAGCAGCAGCAACATTTTCGATTCCCGACCTTTTTTCCTCTTTTTTTTTTTTTCTCCACCCCCGCGCTTTGAATGTTTATGTCCCGCTCACACATCTGCGACCGATAATATTTTACCACAACCTAATGATTAAAAAAAAAAAAACGTTTTTATCCGGTTTCTTTATATTTCGGACCGGGAGGCTTCATATATTTTTTTTCTAGGAAGAAAAAAAAAATTTGATTAGAGATCCCAATCTCCTTTTTTTTTGTTATCAAGGAACTTCATATATGAAGTTGTCCCATGAGTCAGCTCATACATAAAAATCGTCCCAGCCTCTTTTGCCTTTGTTCTCTTCGGGAAGTTTAGTGCCCCTCTGGGAAATTCTCAAGAATTATAGCAAATCTCGAAAGTATACATCACCATATTTCCTAAACAAGTGTAGAAGTCTATTTAGGGATGACTGAATTGGTATTTTAAACCTCCGAGGGCGATATCGGAAAATCGGTATCGATTTTAGCGGTATCGCTTGTTAATTTCGCAGGTGTGTATCGGCTTTTCCTCAATTTTTGACAAATTTAATACATATTGTTTCCTGTCAAGATTTCGAGAGAAAAAAAAATTTTTTTTTCAGCTTTTCGAAATTGTTTGAATTAAACTCTTAGCGAGGATCAGGCAAATGGAAACGATTATTATGCAAACACAATCACGAAAAAAAAAAGCTGAAAATTGAAAAGAAAATTATGATTCATTCCGTTGCAATCAAAATACAATTGAATTTTCCACATGAGGAAAGAAACGATGGGGGGAGAGAGACGGAGAGGATTCGAAATTTTAGCACCAAATCGTATGTGAAACAAATTGACTGATAAAATGTTAAATCATCGACAAAATACACCGAGAATGGACTCGGTAATTGCTGGAAAATTAAATTCCATTACTCCCTACGTGCCCTTCATTGAAAATGTTTTTGTTTCCCCCCTTGTGCTAAGGATTTTCAAAAGCTCTTTTAACTTTTCCCGTTTAATTACCTGATTTATGATAATTAGCTCGCTTTTTTTCTCTCATCCCTATTTCTCGCCATATTTATATTGGATATTTAAAAGGGTAAATCTGATAGGGTTTTTAACAAAAAATGTTTGCCTGGAGGTTGAAACCAGGTTTGGAGAGTTAATGAGGAAAAACGCTTTTTTTTATTAAGGAAAGTGTTGCAGGTTAACGCGTGGCTTTGAAGAAGGAAATTTTTTAAAAATGTTTTTTAATATTTGTATAAATGTGGAAAGGCGTAGGAAGAAACGTTTAACCGCCGAATGGAATCTTCATTACAGTCAGATTAGAGGAGTTCGACTGGTGGAAGAGGTGCCAGGGTCAAAGTAGATGGAAAAACACCTGCGATGAGGTGATAAGGCTTGAGGCTATGTAATACTAAAAGGTTGTTTTTTAAAAGACTTGAACTTATTTTCCAAAAACGGACAATGGTTTTCCAACGAGCAGTGTTAACTAACATTTCCTAGACTAATCAGGCTTGGACTGGCTTTTCCAGTAAAAACGCCAGAAGCTGCGCTCTAGGGTCACTAAAGATTTTAGAATTCCATTAGAGCTGTTTTTATTTATTAAATAAAATTTGGCTCACACTCTAAGAAGAGGGGCGAACTACTGCATAGTCCATAAGTGCCCTGTCTTCTTACAATGCGTATAAAAAACTCTTTTTATTTAAAAACTGACATTTCGGAAGTTGTCTCACTTTTCTGTGAAAAATACGCGTATTCCGTTTTGTTTTTATTCAAAAAAAAAATCACAAAAATTTTGGTCAAAAAAATACATCTGCTGAATCAAATATTTCAGTCCTAGTTTTAAAAACTGCAAGAGCAAAAGGGCGCTTTGATTCGGATTTTTCTGTAGCCCAATGGGCCAGTCGTGCCTGTATGATTAGTCTGACTGATGCGATCAACACGCCATCTAGACGATTCGTTTCAGTCTGATGAATTTAGTCGGATGAGAAATTTTTATAATAAGGCAAAAATTGATCAGGAAAGTTAAACTAAAAGATCAACGCAATAGAGACCAAGGCAACTGGTAAGAAGTAGAGGTCAACAGCAGAAGATGTAATTAGATGTTGTCATAAAGATTGGATGAAAAGATTAATCCCGAAGAGCAGAGGACTGCATGGAAAAATGAAGGAGAGGTTTAAGTTCAGAAGTTGACGACGAAATTCTATAGAATAAGAAAAGTTGCATTGTGCACTGCACAATGCTGACCTACCTTATTCAATATTACTCCCCCCGCCTGCAAAATTGTAAACGACAGAACAAACTAATCATATTTATGAATTTGCCACTTGGACACGAGGAAGCATAGATCTAATAATGAAACCAAGAATAGCAAAAATCTGTCTGCTGTTCACATCATATTGTTCGATTATACTTCACAAAATGATCACTATGGGGCACGATGTACACTGCCTAAATCCCTAGTCTGAAAAGAAGATCACATTAATGCGATATCGAGCAGATTAGGCTAAAGAATCGATGACGTCTTTTCTTCATCGACAAAATACACGAAAGGAATTCATATCTTTGAAAAATGGATATAATAGCAAAACGAGGAAAAAAATCCAAAGAAAACAGCGGAGAAGAAAAGAGTATGAATACCAGAAATATGATAAAAGAATACGTCTCAGAAATGGTTCATATTGAAAAATACTGGATTCTTATTTCCCTTTACGATAGGAAAATAGTAAACAAAAAAAAAAAACGAAAAGCCCCATATTCAAAAATGGAAACCTCAAACTGAACTATTTCGATATATCTCTTCACTCGTGCACTTCGCTTTTAAAAAATAAAATACAGCGTAAGCAACTTTTTTGGTCTAGCAAAGCTCCACGTTCCAACATCAATGAGTTTGAAAATACATTTTATTATCTGGAAAAGTCAATTATTAAGCTTTTTAATTCTCCCGCTCCTAATGTAAATGAGGCTGTATATTTAGAATTGCTATTAAAAGAATTGCTGTCTGAAGAGGGTTAGTTTCATACCCCGAAAAGAAAACGTATTAATTAAAACTTGGGAAAACAAAAGGAATCCAGGTTTCAGCATTAGAAGAATTAGTTTATCGCATAATGGCAGGAAGGTGTAATTTCAGATGAAACTTTTTTCCCTCCCTTATCTGTTCTTTTTTTTTCTAAAGGGGTAAACAAAAAGAATTAATTTAGAATTTTTCGAATAAGAAAGTTTTTTTTTTTTTTTGATTCTTCATAATGAGAATGGCGCATGCTCTTTTTATACGAGAACGACCCCGGGATCAAGATTTTTATTATGAAAAAGATTTAATGTCGTTTTATTTGAAATAAATTGTATACATATCACGATAGAAAATAGTGATCACAGGATTTCACTTTATTTCACGATTCTCGTGGGGATTATGGGGAAACAGATCCCCACATTACAAGGAAGGAGAGCGAGAGAAAAAAATATATAAAAAAAATGTTTCTGTACAATCGACGGAAACTTGATTGAAAATAAAATCGAATTTTTATTCGTTAAACTGTTTCCTATCGCTTTTGTAAGTTGACCTCAATATATATCCCGGCAATTTTTTTTTCTTCAAACGAAATCGGGTTTGTCTGGAAGATAAATCGCAGGCCCGTCGTGTGTGTTTTTTTATTCGTTAATGTTTGTGTTTGTGATATCAGGTTTTGATAGTTGAAGGTGAAGATTTAAATTCTTGCTCGGGTGCCAAAATTTTAAGAATATTTGAGTTTTGCTTATTAATTTCTACCGGGCCTGGCTATAAGTTCTGGTGGCTGTTTAAAGCCTCGTGATAATATTCCTCCCTCAGGTCTGTAGACATGAAGTTCGGGCCTAAGCCAAACCGTGCTCAACAGGTCTGTCGGCATTGCTCTCCTATTACAAAATTCGGGTTGGCAGATATTTGGCCCCGCTGGGTCCTCGATAAAAGGAGATAAGAAACCTCCGATCAAAAGCTTTATAAAAAAAGTCCTCAAGCTAAAATTATCTTTACTTCATGATAAACTTTTAAAAAGTTGCCGCTTCGAGTCTTAATATTCCTCTACTTTCGAGTTAGCGTAGGCGATTTTCTTAAACGAATCCCGAGAGATGTTAAAAAGAAGGTTTTCTTTTTCCCAACGTCTTTTCATCATCGAAAATGACGGGAAATATTTTTTCGGTTTTTGAAACGTCAGGAATCATTCTGAAAATCCGATATCATTTCTTGTGACGAGATTTATCAGTCCTTTTGAAATATGTCTTACTTTATTCATTTTATTCGATTGAAAAGTTTTCCATTGCATAGCTTATAACGCCTTTTTATCAAAAATTCAAAAAAAAAAAAATTGCTACTTTATAATTTTTCTTACTTTTTTAAAACTTTCACGTAAGTGAGAAATTTTTTTTCCCTCCAAAAAAAAATCTCGCACCCCGCAAAATTTATTTTTGTTCTAATAACGAACGATATATTGGCATGATAATTAAGGCTTCGTGTAAAATCATCTTCCACGTACTCGCATTAAGCAGCGCGGAATATTCATTGTAATTATTCGCGATACATTTATACGTTGCATTTTCCCTCGTTTTCAACAGTATCATTGTTTTGTAACCGCAGAATCGCTACATACATTTCATACTCGATGTAGGTTTACTTTTGTTTCGGGGAATATAGAGAAGTTTCTTCCCCGTGTTATGTTCTGTAGTTCGGTCGAATTCGTATCCCTTTTATGTTTTAATTAAAAAACCATATCTTGCTCCCAATTTCATTTGTTGTTAATAATAGGGACAAAGTGTGCGTCGAGAAATCAGTTTTTTTTTTCGTTTGTGTTGCCCACCCGCAGCGACATATATTTAAATATTTTTTTTTTCCCTTCTGTGATGCGCTCATATGCGAAAAAAACAATCCCGCATAAAAAAGATGGAAAATAAAATAAGAATGGCAACATTATTTTTGCCTAAAGCCCCTTTATCGAATCGTGAAATATGAAAAAGGAAAAAGAGGGAAAATGGAATCGAATGGGAAAACTCGTATATATTCGTTCTTTGGTCTTGAAGTGTTATATAGGACTCTTGGGGTAACTAAAACTATCTAAAAAGGAATAGTGCTAATGAAACAGAACGAGTCAATTGCGAATTGCATTGGGATCGCTCTAAAAGTCTAAAGTTTTTAAACGAAAATTCTAAAGCCATTGTTTAGGGCTTTTTTGAAAAGAAAAGAAAAACAAATAAATGAAGGTAAAATTATGCGCCATTCAACGGTCATTGCTTTAGCTGAAACAGTGGCGTAACAACCGGGCCCGCTAGTTCCCTCTTGCGGGGGGGGGGGGGGGGGCGGCATAATTCATTCTGCATGGTGGCCCCCAAGAAATTTTTTAAATCTTTAACGGGAACTAAATTTCTGGACACTCCAGAGGGTATAGGCTTTGAATGGCTCTTTTCAATGTCCCAATCCTTTATTTTCGTTCAATGCTTCTTTTAGCTGAAACTGGGTAAACTCAAGTTCATCCCTTAATTGGTTAGTATTTTGAATTCCGCCATCTTTGTCTAGTATCTCCATTAAATAAGCGTAGTGTTCCGCACGCTCTGCCGGCCCCACTTATTGAATCTGCGGGTGGGGGGGGGGGGGGCCGAAAATATTGTTACGCCACTGAGCTGAAATAATGTTCGATTTTAATGAGTGAAATGTCAGATGTACGGCGCCATTATCGTTTTAGTTTATGATTCGACCACCGGATGGCGATTTAGTTTTAGTTAAAGTTAATGAAATGATATTGGAGCGAGCTTGTGTCACTAGAATTCACAAGAGGTCTGGAAAAAAATAAGTCGTGTATATTCGTGTCGTGTCGCGTGTCGTGTCGTGTCGTGTTGTATCAAGCTCGTGCTGTGTCGAACCGAGAGTCGTTAACTCTGTTTCTGAAAATGCTTCGCTCTGATTGGTCTGAGATCCACTGCAAGTCGCCATTATCGTGTAAATAAATAGGGGGAAACCTCATAAACATATAAGTTCATTTACATTAAATATAAAGGCGGCATAACTACATACAACTTTAACATATGGATCTCAGACCAATCACAGAGCTCCGATTTAGTTGACGACTCTCTGATTACAGGCTCTCTAGCGCAGCCTCGTGTTCCATCATGTCTCGATGTTTTTTCGCATTGTTTCTTGCGGAAATGGTTTCGTGTCGTGTCGCCGCCATTCGTTTCTGACTCGGACTTATTGCTGCATTTTGAAAAGTAGTTTCGCTGATTATTTGGTTTTAATATTTATTAGGCTATAGTTTAAAATATTAAATAAAACACATTACATTGTCACGGAATTAATTTCGTTAAGAGTAAATGCATGTTTCATCCCTTATGATTCCGCAGGACAATATTTTACAAAGCCATACGAACTCTGCTCGCATAATTTTCAAAATTTTTCCATTTGCATAAAACTTTAATGCAGGTATGCAGTAAATTCCCCGAACACACCATATAAGACATTGAAATAATAAATTCTCCCTTTTATATTACTATTTTCCCGTGTAAATAAAGCGACTTTTGATGTGAAGCACCATAAAAAAGTTGCATTCTTAAAAATCATAAATCATTCCTCCGTATGAAGACGGTCCCATATCCATTTCATTCTAATATGAAACGTTTTCCGACAGCAGGATGCGAATTTCATTTTAACAATTTTTTCCTGCTTTTTTTTCCTCCCGGATAATTTATTGATATACAACTCGTTGGGGAAATAAACACTTCATATACTATCTGACGTTTAACTGTCATTTTGCATTTAGAACCTGCAGAAAGGTTTATTTTATTTCTCGGGGAGTGCGAACAGCAATGCATCGTTACAAAGTAGAAATTCCGAGTTTGCTTAAAGCACTCCAATCAAATCCTAAATTATTTAAAATAGCAATTGGAGATATTATGATGTGAATATTATACAGAAAGCGGGGAGTATGTATGTGTGTGTGCGTTGGATGTATGGGAGATGCGATCGTTGTAATATATACATTGAGTATACGGGCGCCGCATTAAAATACGGAGATATATCAATAGAGATGATTATAGGGATTTTGATAAAGGATTTGTTTCGGGAAATATCGACGGCTTATAAGAGCTTAAAATTACGGGGACGTTGCTTTCACTTTTTGGGGAGGTTGTAATCTTTTCTTGTTCGGTTATATAATCGACGTGAATAATCCGAGTTTGAAATTTTCATTTTTGAATTTACGGAAAATGTTGGGAAATTTTTTTTTTTTTCCTTTTGCCCCCGTTTGCTTGTTGACGATACCCAATTACATTTAATATGCTGTCAACTGTTTGTTATTTTCGAGAATGATGTTTTATTCAGCGTGTTTGACGAGGATGGGATTTCCTGTTTGTGAAAAAGCTTATTGCAAGAGGGGGGTAGCGGTATTTGCCCTTTATTGTATGTTAGCTGTAATAATAATAATGAAAGTGGAAATTAAATTAGTGTTAAGGAAGTCGGTTCTTGACTGACAATAACGAAGAAAATGGTAGGTCTAAGTTAATTGTGAAAAAAATAGCTTGTTATGAAGATGTATTTTGATTTTTAAATTTTCGATTTTGAAATGCCTAATGATCAATTATACGTGTGTAGCCGAATGTATTTGTTAGGTTCATGGCGTAGTTAAAAAAGCATCTTAACTCGCATGAGAGAATCTCGCTGAGAAATTAGCTTAGGTTGTGTTCAATTGTGAAGTTGTGTTCAAGAAAACGAAAAGGGCCGAAAACGAAAAGGGCCGAAAATAAAAAGACCGAAAACGAAAAAGGGCCGAAAACGAAAAGGGCCGAAAATAAAAAGGGCCGAAAACGAAAAAGGGGCGAAAACGAAAAGGGCCGAAACCTAAAAGGGCCGAAAAAGAAAAGGACCGAAAATAAAAAGGGACGAAAAGGAAAAGGGACGAAAAGGGCCGAAAACGAAAAGGGCGGAAAACGGTAAGGGCCGAAAACGAAAAGGACCGAAAACGAAAAAGGGCCGAAAACAAAAAGGGGCGGAAAGGAAAAGGGCCGAAAATAAATAGGGGCGAAAACGAAAAGGGCCGAAAATGATAAGGACCGAAAATGAAAAGGGCTTTTGATATGACCCTTAGATTCTTGCTCTTACTACTCTCTTGGAGCTGTTCACAAACTTCCTTAACCTCAGCTCAGTAAATTGCACCTATCTTCACTACCAAGAAATCAACCCGAAATCGAACAGGAAACTGTTATCATGAGCTGTTCGCAGAAAATCACAGGCCTATAAGTAGGAGCACGTAACACTCTGACAAAGTATCGCCTTAATTCGAGACTAAGCGAAGGAACACGTAAACCTTGTTTTCGTTAAAGTTTATCAAAATTCAATTCCGAAAGGAATCTTTTTTATCTCTTTCTTTCCCGATAGGATAAAAACCTCGTTCCTAAAATTTCTATCAAACATAAATTTCTACTCCTCTGAAATATATAAAACCACACGCAAAAAAAAAAAAAAATCCATAACATCGGAGGGAAAAAAGAAGAAGATTTAGTAAAAAAGGAAGCGAGGAAGCAGATTTTCGTGTCATCACATTTGAATCGTATATGCGTTAATCATAAACGATGAACGATGTTTTTCAGGAATAAACGAAAATAAATGGACTAAAAGAATCCAAAATGCTGTCACCCCTTTTTTTAAAAATAAAAAAATAAAACGACAGTGCACACACACCGATACAACTTTTTATTTTCTTTTGTTTTTCCCACGGAAGAAAATTTTATATCATGCACACAAAAAAGAACGAAAACTAACACAAAAAAAATCCCTTGTGATTTATAATACACAGCTAATTATTTCAAAAAGCTCAACGGGTTTTTTCCCAACGTTCTTTTGCGGTCAAATGGAATAATGAATGAGCCCGGTTTAACTATGCTGTATTATTTTTAAGCCTACAAACGTTTTCTCGATCCTTAAGGAATAAATCTGTTAAACAAGTTTACGCAATCGGTTTTTTAATGAAAACCAAAAAGCTACAAAATACGAATAAGGGACCCCCTTGTGAGATATTAAATGGAAATATATGTACAGTATGTTTATTAGGGTAGAACAGCACACAAATGTTGAGTTTAAAAAAAAAAAAAAATTTTCTGGTTCATATTTTAACGTAAGGGAGAGAAAAATAACATACACCGAGAAAGAAAAATAATTAAAAGGTTTGTTTTTGAAAGCTCCGATGAGGAATTTACGTTTACTAAATATAAACACGATTGGCATCGATAAACAAATTTTTGAATATTGCAAGGTTTCAGTTAATGATTTACCGATAATTTATTGTTAGCATGTTAATTATGGGTTATTTGTTCAAGAATAATTCTCGATGATTTTTTTTTTTTTTAACCGGGAAAAGATTTTTTTTTTTGTAAAGTCTGTGCTCGACGTATTTTTTTTTTTGCTGAGTGTTAAGTAATTATTCAAAATCGGGAAAATGCTCTCGAGGTAAATAAAAAATATTTTTCGCATTTTGGTTTTGGAAGCTCTGAAGAAGGGGAGAAAAGTATTGTTAAGGGTCCTGTGTAGTTGTTTGTTTGCTCTGTTCTAATATTTATTTATTTATTTATTTTTTAAACATCCATGGTACAAACAATACAATACAGATATCAATTGTACATCGGATTTGTCGCTTTGCGAGGCTCCTGGCACTCATTAGTTTAAAATAAATCAGTGAAATTTCAGAACTCTGATACTGAGTAAAGACCCCTCCCTATTAAATACCCCTTCAATAAATGAAAAAAATTTTTGTTACTTTTCTTTTCTTTCAGTTCTCGCGGTAACTTATTAAAAAAAGTGGCACCGGCATGATTGATCTCCCTTTCCGATTTCCTAAGCCTAGTAAACTTTATGTGAAAGTCTGCAGACTGCCTCGTGCTGCGCACCGCATTTTCTCCCACCAGGGGAGCTTCCCCAAACTTTAAGAAATATTTAATGGTCTCAAATATGTAGCATGCGGGAGCTGTCAGCAAACCTAGGTTCTTAAAATGTTCCTCACAGGAAGGGGGCTGGAAGTGGTCCTTGACCCACTCCCATCTCTCCGCTCCAGCCAGACATCTCACCGCATCCTTCTGAATGATGAAAACCCTCTGCATGTTCTCATCAGAAGAACCACCCCAGCAAGTTATCCCATACCTTAAGATGGACTCGAATAGCGCATAGTACACCATTAGCAGGGTGGTTCTATCGTTGATCTTTGATATCATTCTTAACGAAAACACCACGCTGCTAAGGCGACCGCAGAGTACATCCACATGCTCTGTCCAAGCGAGTCCTCTATCAATGTAAACCCCCAAGAACTTTATTACATCTACTCGGTTGACACTATCCCCATTAATTTCTAATAAAGGGTCCTCAATATCGGCAAACCCTGGCCTGGCCTCGAACAAGACACAATTTGTCTTGCCCGAGTTAAGAACCAGCTGGTTGCTTTGGAACCACTCCTGTATACTCTCCATGTCCCGCTTTAGGTTAGCTTTTAGATATATCCAGACGTTATAAAGGGTTATATGTTTTGTTCTGTTTTTTTTTTATTTTTTTGAGTAAAAGAATTGTTTTTTTTTAATTTTGGTTTGTAGTCAGTTTTTTTAAGAAGTTGAGGCCGAGCGAGGTAGAGATGAGGTGAGATGTGATTTAAATTAATTTGCAAGTAATTCATTTTGAGGAGGCGTAAAGCTGACGCCAATTTTATTTATTTTTTATTACAATAATTTTCATCAATCTGCAAAAACTAGAAATATTTCTGAAACGCCTTGATTAAACTTAAATTCCATTTTCATAATGTAAGTGGGCTTCCCCGATCAAAAATATCTCTTCAACAAATATCATAATCCTAATAGAAACTCACGGGCCCCACAAACTATTTCTGACAAGCTCCAAACAAAGTTATAACTAAACTAAAAACGTCATCAGGATTTCGATTGTAATCGGAATGAAATTTAACATCCCTTTTAACCGGGTCAAAACTAAAACTCTTCTCATTTCAACCTCCTTCAAGGTATGCTTGAGCGTTTAGGGATTTAAAATAACACATTCAAAGCGATAAACTTGAGCATTATGCTACAAGCGAATCGTTAAATAACACGAATTTATATTACAAAGGCCCTTTTCGACTTGTGTTATTTTCCAACCTGACAATGACCCATATCAAAAGGAAACTTAAGATAATAAACTGTGGAAGTTACAACGTGGAAATGTAAAATGAAACTTTTTGAAAAGACATTTAAGAAGAGAAAACGTTACCAATTCCCAAGGTTTTCATTTCCAATCAAAATCTAATAGCGGGTGTCTTAGATAGACGTGTGCAGTGTAGTTTGTATTTAGGTCAATCGCTGAATATAAAATTTTCGGTCCCGTGATAGTAAACGAGCTGGGAAATTGAAGAGAAAAAAAATGACCTACTTCTCAGTTACTCGAGATGTGAAAAGCCTTAAAAAAAAAAATTATTCGATTTATTAGAGTAAGCTTATACAGCGGAAAGGTCAGTGGGAACCGTTGAATGAGAGAAGCAATGGCCCACAAAATATAACGTAGAAACCTTTCGAATTTTCTTTTCCTTTTAAAAAAAAAGGCGAGATAAGGTTTCAGAAAATTGCTACGGGGTAAAAAAAGAAAAAAAAGGGGTTCTTTAATTTTTTTTTTTTTGCGAATTTCTTTCAGAGTCAGGAATAAGTCCAAAGCTAATTTAAGCAGCCGGTTTTATAAAAAGATGGTTTATTAAAATTAAGTGAATAAGAATTAAGGTAATTGTAATAATTATTGGGTTTAAAATAGATTCAAGGAAAGGCAAGTCGATATTCAAATAATTATTCACATAGTTAAATTCAGCAAAATTATTGGGGTTTGATATTTGAACCTTTCTTAATATTAGATATCCTGAGGTGGTCGTTTGCAAGTCCATTCGTCCTAAGTCCGTTTGTTGGGGGCAGTTTTAGTAATAGGGCAAATTTTAAACTCTTCTGTTTTGTTTTATGTCATAAATTTGATTAAAAAATTAGGCAAACGCTATGAATTTTCTGTTTCAGGTTTTCTTGTTTAGCTTTCTCATATTAAATTTTCTGGTTAGGAATATTTAGTACTAATTTTTTTAGGAAATATTGAGCAAGTATTTTATTCTATTATTGTTTCTAGAATTTTATGAAATCTGTACCTAGAAGCATTGCCAAGAATATGATCAACTTAAATCTTAGGTGAATGTGACGTTAAATTTCGGGGATCAAAATCTATGTCCAGGCAATTTTTGCTTTCTGGGGGATTTCCTTAAAATCCGGCGTTGATGGTGTCTTAGGCAGGATGTAATTCCTCTGGAGGTAGAAAGTATGAGGTTCAAGAATGTGACCGAATTCCGGTATCTTCGATCTATCATTACTAGCGACAATGATATCAGCAGGGGGGTCGCTGCCCGGATACAGAGTGGAGATCGCTGTCAATTTGCTCTGGGCCATCTTCTCCGCAGCTCTCGAGGCGAGCGAAGCTCACCGTATAATGCAGTCATACGCCCAATGGTTACTTATGGCTGTGAGACATGGAATTTGACCGTCCTCGCCCAGGAGAGGTTAGAGAGATCCAGTGACGGGGTTTCTGAGGATGCGCTCCAATGAAAAGATCCGAAGGCTCTCGGGAAGCCGCTGATCAGTAGTGTGATAAGGGCTCATCGGCTTCAGTGGGCCGGGCACGTAGCACGGGCACCTCCGTCGCGGACTATAAGACAAGAACTTGATGAGCTCACGTCAGTAAAACTCTGTAATTTTCATTTACTAATTTCTTGGCGCGAAAAACCACACCATTGGAAGCAAGGATATGACTGAGTAGTGACGTCAGAACTACATCGCTTGTTTTTGGCGGGTTTTTCTAGACTTACAATGTCTAAAAATTTTTTCCGTTGGGTATTAAATACGATTTTAAAATTTATTTAAGTTGCGTATGGCTAAAAGTAGGCTAGGACTATCTCAGGGGGCCCCTCTAAGCCCATTTGACTTTTCTTAATGTTAGTTTGGGGATTCTTGCCTAAATTCCTAATAACCACGATTCCCTACCCCACAACATATCTCTTGCCCTGAAAATATTCAACTTCTAAATCCCGAATCCTAAAAAAAACACGAATTTCTTCCTTTTTCAATCTTCCGAGAAATTGGCGGTTTGTATCATAAAAGACATATTTGTGGAACCTTTATTGCGTGAGAAATTAGGTTTGAAAGTAATAAAATTGTTTATCGCGGGGAGGTTGATGCGTTTTACCTCGAGAAACACGAGATCATTATACCCGTGGAAAGCTTTATGTTATTAAGAAAGATATTCTCGGGGCGTCGAGGGAAAGAATTTTTTTTTAGTATTCCCCCGTGTTGAAGTGTCCGTTGAACGTTATTGCTGTCTGATAAAACGAATCCACCTCAAAAAAGAAGAAGAGAAGAAATCTGAGCCGAGGATTTTTTTTCGATGTGGGAATTTTTCCCAAAACGTCGAAACCTTTTTTTTTTTTCGGGCAAGGGGGATTCTCGCATCGTTTGGCCTTTCTTTCCTCTGAACACGATTTAATATTTTCATCTTTCACCTCACAAAATACATTCCTTCGGGGAACAAAAAAAAAATACCAAAGCCAAAAATTAAATTTATTTTTTTTCCCCGGTATTTAACGATGGAAAAAAAAACAAAGCACAGAGGTAAAGTTTAATTAGCGACGGAGGAGTAGGAAAACCCTTGAGAGAAATAAAACGTATTCCAATTGTCCGACAAGATCGGAATGAATTACAATTGCGCCAACTTAACGGTTTCTACCATTTTTTTTTCGAAACTTTCCTTCCTCCGCTAAACCCGGATAAATCTATAGGGAAAGGGGAAATTTGAAATGGCTTATCGTTTAAGACGGAATAAAAAAAAACTTTTCCTTTTGCTTGAGTTTTCATGTTGAACGTAAGCAATGTTGCGTCGCCCACGGCGTGAACCTGTCAAAACCAAAACGTGTTTTATGTAAGCGTCTAATTAAGGTGAGATCTAAATGGATTTTTTTTATTTTTTTTATTCCAGTAACCTTTTTCCGTCTCCCCCCCTCTCTACCTCTGTCCGTTTAAAAAAAATTAGCAGTTATTAAAGACCGCAGACAACGGACTTCCCGCGTAGAAAGCAAGGGGGAAGTGTCATGTAAGAGTTCTTTATTTAATCCGTGAGAATACATTTTATAAAATATCTTCTTGAGGACTTTTTGTTGAGGAAATAGGAAGCGTTACGAGGGTGTAGAAGTTTATGAGGATTCGTGACAGGATAGCTAAGTAGTTTTTCTGTAAGTATAGTGTCTCTGTGTGGCGCTCCTTTTGCCATTTCCTTCTCGGTAGATCTTTTTTTTTCCTTCGGGGGAGGGTCTTTTTTAAAGATTAGCCGGGGAAACTTTAAAGCTTTCTGGAACGTGCACGAGGAGTTTAAAAAAATAAAGTTTTTTAATTAGAATTTTTTTTTCGTTTGTTTTTTTTCGGGGGGGGGGGGGCCTGAAAAGATATTGCAACGAGGGGAATAGTAATCTCATTTTTGCATCAGTTAACTCTTAATGAAGAGTGTTAATGCTTTTTAAAATACTTTCGGACTTTTTGTTTATCAAAACCGGGGATTTTTTTTTAATTTCGTGAAGTTTAATTAAACGCAACGTTGAAATTATTTTCCAAAGTTTTGAAAGATATTTGAGGAAAATTGGACGCGTGAACGCGGATGAATTTCCAAGAGTTGATTCGAGGAAAATGTTATTATTTTTTTTTTCGTGTTGCTTGGAGTATGGCCTTGATTTTTTCCCTTCATTTGTTTTCATTTTTAATCTGTCAAGATAAAATTTGATTTTTTCTTTTTTTTCTTCTCGGTTTTTTCTTGTCGAGAGTTTTTAATTGAAGCAGACGTTTTTCTGGCGTTAGATTCAAGAATTTTGAAGTAGGTGGCTGTCAACATTGTAATGTTCCTTCGAGCTTTCTGTTAGTTTTTGTAATCATTTCGGAGTTTCATAGCTGGAAATATTTTTGTTTTTTTTGTAAAACAAAGCAGCAGCCTTGTCAAGCAAAATACAGGAACCATGATCTTGTTTTACGAATAGTAGGTCAAGAATAAATCCTGTCTGCAGATTTCTTCTGTTTTGGCCTGAAAAATCCGCGAGAGTGGTAAAGATTTAGTTCCCTTATTTTGTTGGGCGACGTCTAAAATTTAAATCGCTGTTATGATGAAATTTCGCCGCAGAGCTGATGTTTAAAGAAAAAGAATATCATCAGAGGCTTTAACCGCAATCTTGTTTAGTCGGTAAGAAGTCCGAGCTAAGATTGTGTTGGGTCAGTAAAGTCGATAATCTTGTTATTAGTCCACGAATAAGAGGTCAAGGTCCTTTTAGGCTTAAAGTGAAGTCGGTGATTTATGAATAGGGAAAAGGAAAATGATAAGTCCACGTCAGGTGATTTCAAAAATTGAAGGCGCAAAAAAAAAATGAACCCGCCGAAATTCATGAGATTTATGGTATTAAAAAATTCTTTTTTTGCCGGTGGCCTTTAAACCTGCATTAGAACTAATATTCAGGTAATTCTGCATTGCCGCATTTCACTTCTGGAATTACTATTCTAGCTCAAATTCGATCCGAGAAAAAAACAAACCGCTGATTAGTGGAGGCACGCCTCTGGTTGATTTTTCAAAATTTTTACCTGGGAATGGATAAAATTCTAGCACTTAGACGTTTGAAGTTAAAATGCTAGTAAAGCCTGGAAATTAAGACAGAGTCTCAAGTTCAGCAGTAAATAGCAAGAAAAAAGCAAAAACGCAAAGTAAAAGAGCAAGAACTGGGTCTGAATTCTTTTTAACAAACGTTCATTGCTGGTTGAAAGCTCGAATGGCTTTTAAAATTTGAAATAAAACAGGTTGAGTGGCTGGATACTGTCCTGATTCACAATTGTCTAATGGCTTTGTCTGCTTTTTCTAGCACAAAAAATCATGGAGGAAAAATTTTCATTGCTGAAATATTGCTTCCAAAAATACCAAAAGCTAAGCTTAATATCCCAGCAACAATTTTAAAATCTACCATGTGATTATATCTAATCAATCATTATAAGAGGCATTTATGATATAATTTTTTCCCGACCCTTTATTCATTCCAAAACAGCTGTCGCGGTCGATCTATTCGCTTTTATCATCATAATTATTGCCCGTAGCTGAGAGAGAAAATCTCGGAGTTTTTTCCTGTATAGTGCTCAACCCGTCCTCGACGCACAATCTGTGTTCTTGAACAAACATTAAACATGACAATGCTCCCCGAGAAAAAAAAAACTTGCCGGTACATTGAATTTACGTCAAAAATATACATTTCAGGTGTTAAGAGTTCAACTTAGAAATTATCCCCCAACTTTTGCTTTTTTGTTGTTGTTGTTTTCCCCCCGACAAAATTTATTCGCTTGTCAGTTCTCCGAGTTTTAACAAGATAAAACACGTCGCATTAATCATATCATTACCTGTCTCGTAGGTTGAAAACTCCCCCACTTCCTGGATCCAAATTAAGAAGAGCTGCCACTGATTCCGAACCTTTATAAATATTGATCATCCAAAATTGTACGGAATATAGAAATGACTTATCTCCTTCCGGCGTTGCCTCGATCGCTAAACCGTGAAATACGATCGGAGCTCTTTTAGCCCTTTCTTCTAACCCGACTTGCTTCCAACCGTCTAACATTTGAATACATGCTTCGCATGTCGTGAGAACCAACACGAACAATGAATATTTCCACATGTTTCCCAAAGTACCCGATATCAAAAAACCCAAAAAACAAAAATAAAAAAAAAATAAAAAATAAATAAAAAAGTTATTTATTTATTTTTGTATAAAATATTTTTTTTTATATATTTCTCACAATACTACTGAAATATACTTTAATTTCCTGGCATGTAATCACTTAAAGTTCACAGAGAAATTTCCCGCTTTAACGAAACGCGATTTCGACGGAAATGAAAGTTTGCCGACCGTCCGGGAAACTCACAACCCATGTTCCGCGAACGTTGGCTGGATACTAACTGTGGACCTTTTTCCTCGATTTCCATGCGATCCGAGGGGGATGGGGTCACAACTGCGCATCTTTTAAACGTGCTTGAGTTCAGAATTCCCTAGGATTTCGTCGGGAGAGATTCGAAGCGAGATTTTTTTCCCTTCTTAATTCGCTTTTCGTCGAATAAAACATCAACATGAAGTGTTGATCGCATTTATTTAAAAGCAAAACAAAAACAACACAAACTTGTAGCTAAAGAATCATTGTTCGAACGATTCGGGGAAAAAGGCGCGGGCCGAGTTTTCACATCGGGGAGTAGTCTCCTTTTCACGGTTTAATGGGAAAATAATTAATCGTTAATTAATTCTTTTTTGATTAAGAGAATGAGTGGGAGGGGAGATGTGGAGTTAATGCAAGAAAAGCTTCGAGTCATTTATTTTATATTTTTCGCTTTAAGGTGAGGATGGAAATTTAAACGGGCGTATAAATCATGACGATGGATTACGGTGTAATTTTTATTTTTTTTAAAGGATACAGCGGCTCGGCTAAGCAGAAATAATTAGAAGAAATATTCTTTTTGAAAATGCCCGAGAAGAAAAAAATTAATTTACTTGAAAATTAGCATAAGAAGAAAAAGTCAGGGTTTATTTATTTTTTAAAAAATGAGAGGGAAAATATACGGCGCACGTGGATGAAGAGTTTACTTTCTTTATTCCGATGGGTCTGCATGACCTAAGGTGATATGACGTCATTTTGTCGTTTTTCATTTGGAGAGATAAATTCTTGGTTACTGGAAGCTGTAACCTGGACCGTGTTTTGGGTTGAGTTTCTGGAGTTCAATTTTTTGATGTGAAGACTTTGTCAGGGGCGTCATTTGTTTTGTGGCCCCTTTTTAAGGATTTTAAGGGGAAAAAATTTGAAAACTTAGATTTTTGTGAAATGGATGAGGATCTTGAAAGTTTTGAAAAAATCTAAAAAACTAAAAATTTAAAAAAAGTTAAGAAATCTGACAAGTTTTTGAAACATGTTGAAACATGTTTTAAAAAGCTTGATATTGTTGCTAAAATGTTTAACAATAAAATGAAAATATTTTTGAGTAAGTTTGTAGAAAAGAATATTATTTTTTATGATATTCAGTATATTATTGACTTTCATTCCATCCAGGAAAATTTAGCTTTAAAAATATAAAAGACACCGGTAGGATTTCAAAATTTGACTCGAGGAGGTAAGGGTCTCTTTGCCTGTCACAGAATCAGAACACAAAAAAAAAAGAAGGAAGATCATTTAAATTTTACATATCTGATCCATACGTTATATGAAAAAAATTCCTGTGGGATCTTACCGGAGTAAAAACGTGACACGCCTTCGGTGGTTTAATCGATATTATACTTTTTTTTTTCTCCTTCCTTCACCGAAAAATTCCAATTTCCTCTTGACGTTTCATAGAGCACATAAAGGCCCCATGGACTGGCGATAAAAAATTGATTGATTTTTATTTATCTTTTCAGGTGATTGGAGATGCTTGCGAAATGCGTCCGGAGATGGAGGTAAGAGAATAGAAAAATAAATCAAAATCCAATTGGATATCAAAGCGGGCAAGAAGAGTTTTGTAGATTTTATGAGGCATACGATTTCAATAGGATAGGATCGGACAGATTCTTAGAAATCTGGCAGTTTACCTACTCGCTAAAACTTTTGTTAAAAAAAAGTTCTCCGTAGGATTTTTATAGCTCTTTTTCCTCAAAAGGTTTCTGTTGTTTTGTCTTTGGAGAAGCTTCGCACGAGGCTGAATTTATTCTCGCTTGTAGTCTGTTATATTTTCAGTTACAATCGAAAACAGCGTGATTAATAATAATCCTCTCGCAAAAGAAAGCACCGTTCGAACAGTATGCAATTTAAATGTATATCTAATGAATAGATAAATAATTAACGCATACATTCGAAATATTCGAATTGTTTTATCTATTGAAATCATATGATGATAGAAAATCTCGAACCGCATTCGGGTTGATCGGGTCGATGCTTCACGTAAAAACCACCCGGGCTAAAAAAAAAAATACGTTCGATCAAACGTGAAAATTTGAAAAATTCGACTGTTGAAAGATGGGGAAAGGAAGGGTTTTAATATCAATTCAGAGAGAAGTTGATTATTTTATATTCGTTTCGCTTTAAATCTGCGCTTCGTCGCCTTAATTACTTTTTAGTGAGTTTCGCGAATGAGGAACTCTTGCAAATGCAGACAGAATCGAGAAAACGAGAAACTGGTAATAGGAATAAAAAAAAAGAGTTAATTTGCAAGTTCGATCGATTTTATTATTCAATCTTCCAGATATGCAGCAAGATATTTTTTTTTAATCTACCACGAAAGACTTCACAATTTTTTTGAAAAAAAAATCTTTACTCGATTTTTTTTTTAGAGTTTAATCAATCATCTTCTTTTTCAATCAGTCTTGGGGGAAAAAAATGACAAGTAACGTTTGGCGAATTTTTCCCCCCAACTTCGCTCTTTTTTTATATTTAGATCAAAAGGTTCCAACCCTTAGATCTTTTTCTTCTTCCTTTTTTTTTTGTTGTTGTTTCTCCCGTAATTTTTTTCTTTCTTTTAAAAAAATTCTTCTTCCAGTGTTTTATTTTATTTGCGGTTGCTACGTGACGTTTTCTAATATCCAAGGAACGAATTTTGAAATTCTGGTGCAGACGCCAGGTAGGTTTGCTTCCGCGCAGCCAATGCCCCAACTTATGATGCCGGCGAGGAAGTAACGTCCGTTTTTGCCTTTTACTTGGAGTGGTCCACCGGAATCGCCCTAAAATAAAAAAGCAGTTAGTATTTAAGAATTCGAGATTAAGAGGATTAAGGAAATTTTGAAAGTGGGTAATTCTTTAGGATAAACAGGTTAGGCTAGTTTAGAAATCCTCCAGCCTTTCGTCTGTCTAGAAATCCCTCTTCCAGTTTACTAGGAAAACGTTGTGGTAGATGAGCGTTTTAATAGTTTTGAGTTGTAACTATAAGCGAATTTTCTTGGAAAAAGTGGCACTTTCATAATTCCCCTCAGACTATGGCAGCAGTCACAATTTGCAATGGCGTTAGAAACTTTTTCCGGGGAGAGGAAAGAAAGAGCGTGGTTTTGGATAAATCCATCAGCTTAAGATTTTGTTTCATTTTTACAAAGACTAGTAATTTTGTTTAAGATTTTATAGTTCTCTTCATTTCATTTCAGACAAATCAAAAGATCCAAAGCCTTATCAACCAGCCTCTCATTACGATTGTAAGGGGAGGAGAGTTCTATAGAGTTCTAATAGGATAGTTCTGGATCAGCGTCTAACTAGTCCTAGATCCTGAGGAAGACCGCAGTAGATGTGGAAAGACAAAATATCGATAGATGTTGGTCTTCAGGGAGTGCGAAATTGGAGGGTCGTAGCCCAGGACAGGAGGTACGTAGTGATATAGTAATAGGACTTCAAGACCTGTAACGCCTAAAGAGACTAAATAGGAAGGGAGGCGACAAATGGGTACGTAAATTCGGTACGTCGCAACCCTCAATTAAAAAGACGATCGACTCCCAATAAAAAACAAACATTGAACCGCCTTCTTAGAGTTCAGCTCTGACGTCATAGTGGCAGTTTACCTCGGAGGTATCTCTGAGTCTAATCAGGCGTTCCAAGTCGTCGCTTCTCTGCCTATATAGAATCTCTATTAAAGAGAGATTAGATTTGACTAGATTTCGCGCATCTAAAATTATTTTGTTCTCGCCATTAGCTAAACATATGTACTCGGTGTCAACCTCGGCAGTTACGATATAACAAAATAATTGTAGATGCGCAATCAGACTACAAGAAAATGGACAACCACCTTTTTCCCTAGTAGTTTTCATTTCGCTTATTTATTTATTTATTTATTTATTTATTTACAAACACAACAGCCCTATAGTAGCCTTTTACAGTGTTGTTTTAAATCTAGAGATCTTAACTAAATTTAATATTAAGAATTCTGTAAGCCAGCATTTTTGCGCCCAGTATTAACCGCAGTAAAGGCTTCTTTTAAGAAGGTACCAAAATTAGCACTAAGATCAAGCTCATGAATTAATATGGATCGTGAAGCGAATTATCTGTTTGTTTTAAAATTACTCTCTTAAAGTTCTTACTCACCTGGCATGAATCTTGTCCTCCATTCTCATATCCAGCGCACAAGAAAATCTCAGGTATAAATTCATGACGTCCTGCCCTTAGAAACATTGATTTACACTTATCATTGCTGACGATAGGAACTGATACCTGTAACCAGAAAAAAAAATTATCTCAACGCTCGAAACCTTCACCAATCGAGGGAATGGAAAAAAATGGCAACCTAATTCTATTTTGTCCTACACGTTAAATTTTTCAAAAAACACTTTAGGAGATTCGACTAGCCCTTTAATGCTTTTGCGAGGAAATTAACCATGATGACAACTGAGATTATTAAGCCTGATTGATGCCGTATTTGTTCGTTAATAATGCATAAAGGAATTATCATAGCTTGCAATTATTCATTTTAATTAAAAGCAGAAACGTAGCGTGCAAACCCTTCGAACGCATCCCGCACACCTCTGATTTTAATTCATGGTCATTTGCCGGAGCCGAATATCCCATCGCTTCGATTAATTTTGGGGGATGCTAGCACCCATTGGGAATTAGAAAATTAAAGGAGAAATATGTTTTCAACCATGTATAACACATTTTAATGTAATAAGGTCGAATACAAATGACTTAGACCGTATATAAACCGCTCGAGTTTTAAGTCATCTTCCCCCCTCACAATGTCAATTGATCGATATGATGAATTAAATATTCAATTTTAATTATGACAGATTAAATCGTTCATTCAGTTTTCAATTATCGCAGAGAACTTTTTCATTTCGATTGATTTTTCTGTAAAGTTTAAAAATTCGCTTTTTTTTTTGATGAGCACTTTTAATTTGTTTTATATTCGGGTTGATTTTTAATATTAATAGATAAAGCGATCGCGTTTTAGCTAAATCGAAAAGATAAAAATTTTCTTTTTGATGTTGGTTTTAAAAATCAAAAGGAATTTTTTAAATATATAAATTAATTCACTGGCTTTCTCCGACGCCATTAAACAAACGCAAAAAAAAAAAAAAAACTTTTTCCCAACGGAATTTTCCGCCATTTCGAAATTACACGCTGGGATGAACTCATTTTTTTCTCGTCCGAAAGTCATTCAAACGAAATGAGGGGAACATGCCATATGTAGCACGTGAAGAGCTCTGGATAAAGCATTTTTGCCCTTAAATATCAGAGAAAAAAAAATGGTATGCTCGGGAATCACGTTATGTGGTCTTGATGATTATTCAAGGAAAAAATAATATTTTTATTACTCGCTACGTTTTTGTTTTGTAAATCGATTTACCTGCTGTAGAACCGACGGCAAGGTTCCTCCTTCGCTTAATCTCCCCCAACCGGTCACCGTTGCATTTTCACCGATGAGAAGATCGTCGGATGCTGGTAGGCAAATCGGAGAAATGTGAGGTTGAAATTCTAAAGGTGCGTCTAATCGCACAAGAGCTAAATCATATTCGTACGTGAAGAAATTATATTTCGGATGTACTACTTTTTTTGATACCGCTCTTTCGACGAAAGGATATGGTTCTTGTACGCTTGAAAAATCGTATTCTCCAACTCTGATCCTTATCTGAGATGTCAGCAAGCTGTAAGGGAAGAAAAATTACAGGATTCAATGTCTAAGGAAAAGCTGCAAAATTTTAATTTAAAAGATCTTGTTTTTTTTTATAAGTTAAAAGCTTGAGTAAGCTTTCGCAGGAACTTTTTCCCACTGATCAATCTGTTGATCGATTCCATACTGTATGTGAAATGATGTGTAGGATTTATGAAGGAGAGATGACGGGGAACGGAAATGATTTCTAGAAGGGTTTTTTTAGCTGCTGCTGAGACGAGAGAAGTATAATTTTTGTTACTGGAAAGTAGGGCGTATTTATTTATAGATAGCTGAGCCCTGACGTTTATTTTATCGGGTTTTGTAAGGTTTCATCGAGGAAAAAGTGAAGCGGATGTTTAAGTAAAGTAAGCAGCTTTAAAAAAAGTGGAAAATGGAATGGTTGCTTGGTGTTTTAGGAATTAGATTTCGATCAGCCATGAATCATAAATTGAATTTGTGTGGCAGTCATGAAGTTGACCTTAAATCTTTAGGTAGCAATCAGTAGCATCATTTGCCAACTGCCCCTCCCTATCAAGGTTTCCTTGTCCCCCTGAGATTTTTAGTTTGCATGAGCTAAGTTAATGAACCACATTTTTATTTTCCCAAATTTGAGTTATTTTTCAACATTTTAAAGTCCTTCAACCCTTGCAACAGTCCCATAGAAAAATTTGGTCCATCAGCAATATGAACAGGCGTGGTATGAATATTAAAAATACCAAGTTTCATGATGATTGACTGGGAGCCAAATCCCATAAAAAATTGTCATACTTACTCATCGACACAGTGACCTGCTGTCGCTATCCAATTCTCATTAATAACAGCTCCTCCGCATCTATGAGTGCTCGAAAACCCGAAGAACGAAGTCCTTCTAACAGAAACCTGTTAAAACAAAAAAAAATCCTTTTTTTTACATTTTAAAAGCAACAAAACATCTCCCTGACTTTAATCAGTTTTTGACATGAACGTACGATAGTACAGACTGAACGGTTCCCGAAAAAAAGGGTCTGATTAAAAAAAAAAAGAGCGATCGCGTAATTTATATCCGTCCAATTACGTACACATCGCCATCCGAACCTCCCGAAAATAAAAATAAAAAAAAGTATTTTTATTACCTGCCACGGCCATCCTCCAAATGGAGCATTTTTCCCGCCGACGATCCTCATTTCCGGTCTGGGAGACAAAGCCGCTACTCCACACTCTGAAAATCATCATGGCCATTAATTAAATGCGATCCCATCCGAGGGGATTGAGGGATAATTTGACGAAAGCCATGAAAGTAAAACCTTTTCAAGTGCTTGATTTGAGGTCAGATCATTTTCGAAATCGGTTTTAAAGTTTTCTACATCGAAACTTTTTCGGGTTTTTCGGTTAGAGTTTTTATGGCGCGTATCCAGACTTTTTTTTGTAAATGTTTCTTTCCTCGGGGTTTAAGATATACTGCTAATGTTTTTAAGATTTTAAATCTTGAGAGAGTAAAGTGTTGAGGAAGTTTCGGGGAAGTTACCGCGGTAGGCTTTATACATACGACTATCTTCTTTTTTTTTCCTTCTTAAGCAATCACTGGGCGTTGAGTCAAAATGCCGTACATTCATCTTTTTTCTCACTTCTTTTTTTTATGGGGATCTAAATGTCAGAAATGGAAACCATTTGCGCTTATCCAACTGTTCACATGAATTTTATTAGTGAATCTTTGCCAACTGACTTTTTTATCTGCGAGAGAAAATCATATCGGATGCAGTATGATTTTGCTGGACATCTGGGCAGGAAATAAATTGTCGCTTTTAGGCCTGTTTGACTTTGCCATAATAATTTTTTCAGAAAACTTGAATTCCAAAGCAAACATTTTTGAAAAGAAATTATTTTGGCGAAATTTTTAGAGGGTTTAATCGCAGCAGTAAACGACTACAGAAGTAGTTTTTATAGGAATGAGCCTGTGAAATTTACACTATGCAATCATTCATACTCTACTGTTTTACAAGAAGAGCGAAAGCGATTAAAAACTTGGTTTTAAATCATCCGCCAGGCTCATTTGTTCGAATGCGCAAGGCGCGTATTTTTCCCCTCATTCACGCTCCCCAAAAACCGGCGGTCTTTTTTTGAAGTGACGAAACAAAACCAATCCGAGATAATAATTTGTTAGATACGACTCGTATAGCGTGTATAGTCTACAGTCCGGGCACTCATAAAATGTTTGGGATTCATCAAAAGTTCAATATAAACTCTCTTCGTCGTTTTCAACCCCGCGAACTGTAATTATCAGGGATACAACGCGATAAACCGATGTCAAATGAATAATGAAAATTCCCTGAGGCAGTTTAAAATTGTAGTTGTAAATCTCTGGGATAAGCCTTTGGTGTATGTGGATGCGTGTATGTGAGTGTGTGTGTGGTTCTCGATGACTTGGCGAAGCTCACGACGACGACGACGACAGCGAACGAGCTTTTTCCCTTTCTCCCATTTGTAATTCCCTAGTCTATAAGCTTTACGGTATAATTTCCTCAAGAAGTTTCCCTTTATACTTACGTCCTGAATATTGGTAATTCGATAATCCAGGGACTAGGGTTGTAGACGGGAAGGTTGTTGAACTAGTTGGGCTGGTTTGCTGTATCGATTCTGGGATCGGGGTCGATTCGGTTGTTGTAGTTGTCGTGGTGGTGGTAGTTGTTGTCGTTGTGGTTGTGCTTGGAGTTGTTGATGTGGCACTGCTGCTGCTACTACTGCTGCTGCTGCTTAAGGTAATTACGTTATTGTCTTCTTGGATTGAAACTGGTCGACGGGTCGGTTTAGGCCTGTTCCAGAGGTTTGAAGATGGCCTCGGGCGTGTTACGAATAGTGGTTCTGTTGAGGATTGCCATGATGGGCGGTTTGGTTTTCCTGAAATTAAAGATATGATTGATTATAAAGAGATGGATGCGATGTCCGCCAAATCATGAAGAAGGGATATATTAAGATAAAAAAATAATGAGAAGAGGCAAAAATGGGAATGTGTATAAAGGAGAAGGGCAAAGAAAATATGGAATAATGGAATGAACAGATATAAAGTGAATTTGGAGAAAGGAAGAGCTGCCGAACTGTTGCATTGACTTGCGACAGCATCAGACTTGCATTGTTTGCTGATGTTGAGCGAACATTGATGAACACTGAATCCGGCGTCAGATTCATTTTCTCCTCAACACTGAAATCGATTTATGACATCAGTCAATCAATGTCTTCGACGACAATCCGTTCTTGAGGTTAAATTTTTGATCTCCAGGTGCCGACCTGCCACGGAAATCAGCCGAATGCGTTGTTGTCTTTCTAATTCATGGAATATATCTTCATCTTCTTACCGGAATTCCAGGAATCTGGTTTGGACGAATGTGAAGGTTTCGAAGACGTCCAAATTTCATTAGACGATCCAGCACCCGACCACGGAGGTTTCGGTGTCGACCAAGAACCTATCGTATTACTCTCAGCGGTTTCCATTGCTAAAGTCGAAGACGACGATGACGTAGAACCAGATGACGAGATCGTTTCTGGTTTAGAAACTGCTAAAGTTGTAAATCTGAAAATTTAAAATCAATATATATAACATCAAAGGGATTGAAAAAAATAAATCGGGGCGAGGGAAAAAAAATCCTCTTAGAAAAAATCGCGGTGAAAATTTCTCCGTGATTCCTACCCTCAACTTTACCTTAAAATGAGAAAAAAATTCAGTACAAAAAGGAAACCTATTCCGGAACACGAGTTTCATTATAAAAACGTGTAGAAGAAAGATAGGAAAAAAGGCAAGTCGGATTTCGTATTTAAATTCCATATATATAATATCATCACCCTATCGCCACCCCCTTTTTTTTTCAATATTACGTATTCTGAATCATCATCCGCTACATTTTTTTTTTATTTCGTCAGTCATCTGGAATTAGGAAAAAGCTAAAGAAAAACCAAATCCGATATCTATTTTCCGTTGACTATTTTTTCCCCTATACTCGAAAATAACTACATCGATTCCCACAAATGGTTCTTTTAAGGAAAAAAAAATAGGAGAAAAAATTCGAAGAAAACTTTTTCCTCTCTCTCTCTTTGAAAACTTAATGCGATCATTCATATGGGGCTTTTTCAGGTTTTTTGACATTGATATGATTACACACTTACGCCGAATTCGCTGTCGGCTTCGACGTTGCTATTAGATCGTATACTGATGTATACGCGCTTGTAGAGGATGAAGGAGAGTTATTCCCCTGTAGACTAGAATTTACTGGAACAAGTAACAACGATTGTGTTACGATACTAGATGAGTTAGAACTAACGCTGGTGGGAAATTTTGTCGTTGAAAACGTTGGTTTCGACGATGTTTGTGATGATGTGACGAACATCGGAGGTTTGTTCGTCCACGGTTTGATTATTGTGATCGGTCTTTGTGAAGTTGTAGACGTCGTCGTCGTGGTCGTCGTCGTCGTCGTCGTCGATGAGCTGGTGGCTGTGCCGATGCTGTGCCAATGTGACGTCGTAGGAGGCTTTTTTGTTGTTCTTGTTATAAAATTAACAGGTTTCGGCGGGCGGCCTTTTGAATTCATGGATAGTGACTGTGGGGAATGTGCTAATGGTCGTGTGCTTAATGTAGGACTGGGTGGTCTGTAAAAAAATAAAGAATTAACCTCGTTAATTGGTAAAGTTTTTCTAAGTTTATGATTATAATAACGTTCGTTACGATCTCGGTAAACCGACGGCTAAATATAAAAGTTGAGGTGCATAAAAATGTCAGGAACACATGTTACAAGTTGGGACATGTGTCAAAAAGTTAGTTAAACCTTTTTTTTTTTGTGTTGTGCTCGACATCTTTTTATATACAGCGATCTTTATTAAACGATATAGATTTGAAATACAAAAAAGGTTGCGTGACGTAAATGATGTCGTACGCAGAAATTTTAATTAAATTGATTGTCAAATTTGTAGTAAATACGAGGAAGAGGCTTTTAAAATAATTGTATTTCGAGTTTTCAGAGTAAATATTTTTGAGATAAATCAGAACTCAATTGTGTTCGGCTGCTACGGTAAATGTTGGCGATTATTGCTGTCGTCATAGGCTTATAAATGACGACATCAGTGACGTAAAAGAAAGGTACACAAGGTAGTGACATCATTTAGCAATCTATTTCTATTTGCAGTAGTAAATGCATGACAAAGATAAGAATTTTGTTTGTTTGTTAGTTGCCAGTTTTCCGCATCAAGAAACGATGGCGCTTGTGGCGATGGTGAGAACGGTTTCTGTTTCATGTTGAAGTTCTAAAATCATCTCGATTCTTTTGCTTCATACCAATTTTAATAAAATCTTATAAATCAACTGAATTAATTTCAGGGCCTTGTTAGTGACGAAAATGGCTTATCGTTGCCAATACTGAGTAAGGAAATCAGTTTTGAGTTTTTGGGATTGACGCATTGTTCTTGAATTTGCCCTCGTACAGCTTAAAAATATTTATGCAGAAAAGTCAGGAAAATCCATTTTATTTCCTGGCTATAAAATTCCTACTTAAAAAAGGGAAACGTTTAACTGATCTGAGTTTTAAAAAGAGTCCTTAAAAACTTTTCGATAATTCCCCATTAAAATCTATTAAGCCGATTAAAGACCTCCGATCCTCGCGAAACATCATTTTTTTTATCAATAAAAAAACGCGACTAATATTTGAGCGGTTAATCGTAATACGAGAATACGTATTTAATTAGATTTCGTATCCGCTATTATGGTTCCCGGCTATAAAATACCAATTCCGCGGCATTGTGTGCCGTGCAACTCCCCCATTTCACGTTCGTTTAATTTAATGGTTCGAATTTTCCGGTTTTGCATTTATTTTACGTTGTAAGTATAATTACGGCACTGGCGGCGCGCGGGAAGGAGAGAAAAAAAAAGTCTAGAGGGTTATCTTTTGCAGATGCTGCCCATAGATAAAATGAGAAGAGAAAATGTTACGTAACGGTTTTCCTGAAAGCTAAATAGCAAAAAAAAAAAAAGAGAAACTTATGTGAAGAATCACTTCACGTCAACTTGAATCACTAAGCAAATATCGGTTACGTTTTTCTACATTAAAATCTTACCGGTTTGGGAAAAACTAGACAAGGGATGCTTTTAAACATGGTTTTCCTTTTTTTTTCCCGCGGGTCAGAAAATTATTGCTGTTATCGGGAAATTGATGGTAATGGAGATATCGCGCGTAGAAGGAATGATATAATTTTCTTTGGAAAAGTTTCGCTTGACCATTGGGGAAATTTTTAAGGCCATAGATTTTTTTTTGTAAAACCTACTGCGTCACATTTTTAGCAAAATTCGTTTTACTAATTTTTTTTAAAGTCCACTTACCTTGGACTAGAATAGATATTACTTGGCGAATATAATACATTAGGATGAGATTGTTGATGAGGTATGATGGAATTTTGCGTGATGTTATGCGAACAGCAACTTCCGAACATGAAATTGTCCACGCACATGCCGATGTGTTTTCCGTCGGTCTTTATGCATTCGTAAACGAACATGCAAGTTCCTTCTACCCCATTCACAGAACATGGTTTTGGTTTGATGTGATCTGGAAAAAAAAAGAAAATTAAAAATAATTATATAATTAGATTCCAGAAAATATCTTATGGGGAAAGGTAAATTGTTTATGTAATAAACGTATATACGGGCTTAAAGTTTTTGCTTGTAAGAATTATAACAAAGCGAAAGGGAAACTAAAAGATATTTTCATTTTAAAAGTTTTCTTTTCGTTGTTTTAAGGTAAGCAGTTTTGGATTGTTATTGTTAAGTTTAATACACACAATAGCTTTCCGTGGTGTGGATAAAGGCACGTGTATCATATCTTTAATATTTCCAGTTTTTTCTTTATGCTTTTTTCCTTGAAAATTTAAGGTTTATGAGTTTGAAATCTTTGCAGATAAGTACTTGAAGAAATGTTGAGAATAGAATTGCGTACAGCACGTTTTGCATTAGTGATAAAAAGTTCGAAAAATTCATAGATCGTGTTGAAAATGTTTCGTTTCTGGGATTTTAAGGGTGCTCGAAAGAGCGAGTGTTGAAAAAAATAGTATCGGCCCATGCTGAATCCTTGAGGAACCCCATTGAGAATTTTGAAAACTGAATCACGCTACTGTTTTTTTTTCGAAATTTCATTTTTATTTTGAGTTATTTTCTAATAAAAACGGTTTGCTGGCTTAGGATCCTGGTAAAAATGTTTTTTTTTTTTAACTCTGAGGACTTCAAAAAAGTCTCAAGAAAACCCCCCTAAAAATTTTATAAGTTTCCTGTAAAAGGATCCGAATAATTTAGAATAGGATTCCAACCATAAATGCATAGCGAGTGGAATACTTCCTGGAATATCTCATTACTCTTTTCATACAGTTCCTTCGTCTTTATCTTTATTTTCCCATCCTTACATATAGACATCATCCGCATTCTTAATGAAGAAAAGAATTTTCCATGCATGCTTCCAACACACATCCTTCAAGAAAATACCGATTCATTTCCCTTTTCCCTACACATCTACAAAATTCTACCATTTCATTTATCAGCTATTGGAATGTTTCATTTGCAATAGATCCAAGAATCACGTTCGTGGAAAAAATCTGGTACACTATAAGAATATAAAACCTAACATTTAATTAAAAGAAATTCTTCAGTACTATTGAATATTTGCCACTGCTGCCTTTAGTTAAGCGACAACCAGACGAGAGGACTTAAAATTATATAGTGTTAATTAGAAACAAAATACCAGCACAAAAATTAATTGATATAGGAACTGCTGGAATTTCATAGAATGTACCAAATATAAAATAACTGCAAACATTTTTCCTTTTACTAAAAAAACTCTCGTTGCTAGGCGTCATATTCAAGTGAATTTAGCAATGCATTCAAACATTTTCAAACGAAGTAAATTTATCGCATTCGAAGAGTATAACATAAACGTCTAACGAGGACACCGAGTGTGAGTTATTTTTTTCACGCGTATTTTTTTTCATTGTCCACCATCGTAAAGACTAAAATAAAATAATTTATTTTTTTTCCAATATCAAATTTTTACACCGGGGCACTTGAAATTCATTTTATATTTACCGACAGAGGTATCGAATGGGTGTACCAGATGCGGTCTATTGCTTTCGATTAATTACAGATAACGGACTTGGAAATTTCAACCTTTCCTGAACGTCTGTCGCGTTTCCCTGGCTGTTTGGTTTTTTTTCTCCCGGATTTATCATTCAATTTACAAAAAATTCAGCTTCCCTTTCCCAAAATCTCTTTATGAGCTTTTTTTATTGCCTTGGGCACGACACTGATCACATCATTTCAAAATTATTGTAAATTCGTGTGAGATGTTTATATTTTCCAAGAGAAATGGGTCGTTTTTCATTTTACTCTCTTCGATTGGGGAATGGGTAAAGATGGCAATGTCAGCGTTGATGATAAGAGTTTGTGTTCTACGAGGTCGGTTTTTCGCAGAGACATAGAAAGTCCATTTTCGTTTATTTGATCTTTTCGATCTCGCTCCCTTTCGGCAGGCGAACAAGTCTTAATTTCATCAAGTTTTATTGAATATTACGTGGATTGAATAAAAATAGTCGGTTTCTCGAATTTCATCCCCCCCTTTTTTTTCCTTCTTCTTTTCTTATTCTAAGACTTTTAAAACGTTTTTATCCGTCAGTAATTGTTTTCTAATTTCATTTTCTTCCCTGAAGGTATTTCTTTTTAATTTTTTTGAACAAGGAAAAATTTCTTTTACACGAATAAATCGGAAAAATGTCTCAATCGTAAATAGTGCGTAAAAAATTATACGGTAGCAATTATACTTACTGTGACCTCGCTCGATGGTTGTCCGATGCGTGATCGTTGGAGATGGCGCCCAGATTAATATTGCGCCTAGCACCAGGACCCAGAGCATTCTTGGTCCTCCTGTAACAGAAGAAAATACATTGTAAAATTTTTTTGTTAGTTGCGACGTTTATGCTCGTGAACCCGATAATCGTGACTCAGTAGCAGAGATGAGATCGCTAATGAGCCGGTCTATAGCTTAAATCATGATTCACAGCTAAAAGAAAAAAAAACAGAAATATATCAGGCCGCCGTCGTCGATAATTATCGGATACCTCATGGTGCGTTTCCGTTATTGTTTCCATTTTTTTGTTTGGATATGAAATTATATTTTTTTTTGTCTGCCGGGTAAACAAGTGAGTGAAAAAAAAAAACCAGTTCGTGACTTAGTTTAAGTGTGATTGCGTAACCGACAGTGTGTTTTCTACGAAACCGAGAAAGCGTTGTTTCAACCTTCATATATATGCAATATGAGATAATGAGATGTTAAGTATTTTACACGTTGAGACTTACTCTCGTTTGTCTTTCAGGTGTTTCAATTGTTGGAAATGACAATGTTTCGGAACAATAGTCGACATTCTTTAATAAATTCAATTTCAATTATCCGCCGTTCATTGTGTTGAAAATCGAGTTATATATCCGCCCAATTTTAGTTTTAGGTCTAGGGTAATCGCTTTTGATAAGGTAGAACGTATAATTCAGTGAAGAAGGGCATGGTAGGACCATAAAAGATTGCTTTTTACATGATTTAAATTTAAGATTAAAATCGATTCTTGCTCGTAGCATTTAAAAGGTCGTAGCATGACGAGTATTTTTAGACGGTGGTGTAGGGTTTTGCTACTGGCGAATTAAGCTGGGACCAGGTCAGTTTCACTGCGTTGGCGGCGTTTCGTGTGCTTATGGGGGTAATTATTGAGGCAATCTTATATTTCTAAATAATATGTTCGGCCGTCCAAGCCGAAAATTAAGAGAACGATGGTCTTCAAATTTTATTCAGACTTTTGATTGAAGGGGGGCCTTGCTACTGTGTTCGTAATTCTTACAAACTCCGTTGTTGGAAAAATAGCAGGACGCAAGAAATTCGTCAATATAGTTGAAAAAGTGTGAAATGTTTCAAAGCGGAGGGGAAATCACACTTGTTGGTGCTTCCATATTTTTGTATTGAGGTATTCTACTCTTTTCTACTTTTCTACTCTTTTCTACTATTCTACTCTTTTCTACTATTCTACTCTTTTCTACTATTCTACTCTCTTACCTCGGTGGAGTCGGATTCGCAATTGGCTTTTATTTCGAGCGGAAAGAGTCATCTGTATGGCTCTGGTTACTATTTTGTCTCCGCATCTTACCTTGGCGACTCTGGCATTCCCATCGTTTCCTTCGATTAGTTCTACAACTCCTTCCTTGCCACATGCTTTACCCATTTCCACTTTAACTCTTCATCGCACCTTACTTCAACCATCACTCTCTTGTGCACGCAAATCGCTTCATTTCCGATCAGATCTCTCCTAGTTATTCTTACGTCCTGACAAAACCCAAGACACACCTGTTTATGTCTTCATCCAACTAATAATTTCAAATACCTCGTAACTTTTGCACAACAACGTCCGCAAAAACCCGTACATTATTCATAACAAAGTCTTTTCAATAAAGCCTAATGACTCGTAAAGACCTTGTTACGAAATTCGCATACCTAACCCGAATTCGGAACGCGGAATCAGGATCTTCAATTCATTCCGTTGAATAACTATACAACACACATAACCTTCAAAATGAAAACAGTAACAATCACATGGACATAATGCACCATACAATACCCTGCACCTCGATTGCATAATTCCTTTCATCAGTTACTAAATAGAAAGTTAACGGAATAATTAGTATTTCTGGTTTTACCTTTTAGAAGTCAGATCACATATTTGCATTATTCACACACACACAGGTATTGAAGGTTTTTTTTTTTTTTTAAATGAGTCATTACGGGGAATCACGTAGTCCTCAGTTATGTTTTTATCTCTTTCTCCATTAAGTCATCGCCTAAAAGTTTTAGATTTTTAAAGTCTTTAGCTGCTAAAAAAGAAAGGTCATATTAAGAGATACATTTTAATCATTTTAATGAAATTTGTTTTCTCTTTAATTTCAATTTCGTTTTTTATGCTATTACAATGAAGGTCGTGGTTCTTTTTACTTTTCTCGATATTTGCTGCATCATTAAATTACTTACGGGATTATTATTCTGTGAAACTTTCGTTCTCTCTCTCTCTATTTTTTTTTTTTTACAATGGGAAAGTTCAATAAGTTCATAACTTTTAAAGTGCCTTGTGTCCAGGCATCCCACCCTTACAGACCATTAGATCGAAGACCCGAAAGGGGTATGGAAATCTCTAAACTTGTGCAAAACTTAGCTCAATATTTACAATATCAACTAGTAAACAACAGTTAAATTAAATTGAAGTTCGCTTCCGTAGTTTAAAGTTAAAAGACGACGGGGTTCGACGTTTCATAGGAAATAACTCAAACCGTACGGATTCAATCCGGGGAGAGATCCAAGAGAAACTTAAAAGCGAAATGTTCGCGTAACAAACTTAGGTCAGCTACACCTGCTTGTCAATTTATCAGCTGATTCAATTATTCGTTTTAGAGTTCAGAAGCCGTGGTTGTTACCTTTCCTCATTCTCCTTGATACTTACTATCTTATTCATGTCTTTTTTGGAAGAAGTTTTGCAGGGAAAATTGTGTTGTGTGTCTTGTTAAATTGTTGGTTATAAAAGAAAAGTTTTATCGTGGAGTTGATAGGGATATTTTGCGTTGGCAGGACATCAAATGTTTGGGCTTATGGGCCGATTTTAATGTTAATGAACGTGAAAGTGAATTATGAAAAAGAACGACAATGTCACTGGAACATGCGTGAATAGCCGAAGTTAAAGAAAATACAGAATACAGAATACAGGAATAAAGGAGAAATGTAAATTGTAAAGTAGAATTTCACTGGCCGATTTTCCAGTGGCGTACTTTTGCGCACTCGGGAAGGGAAAAGGGGTATAGACTTTGTATTAGGGCAAGGCAGGTTCATGTTTAGCGTGATTGCCTTAATGAGTTTCAGATTTTCTTCTAACACAGGAGGTAGCAATATTTGGCGGTATTTGGCCGGTCATCCCATCAAAAAATGGCAGTAGACATTGTTCTTCTTCGTAAAGTGCCTCCCGGCGACGGGAATGGGCGACCATCGTGGCTGGTGAGCTGATTGTGGAATGCAAGAGACCCTAGCCGAATCGACTGTCTTGGGTCTCTCACAACAAACCCTCGGACATGATGGCTATACTAGGGATAGATTATTGCGGTGGCTTTCGAACACTCGACTCTGTTTCCTGCTTTCTAAACTTAAGCCTAACCAACTTTTACCATCTTTAGCCTTAATCCACTACTGGTAGAACTGCTGCCCCCTACTAGAACCCTTACCAGATTTCTACCTCCCGGGTCAGAAGGAGGAGCTCATCAAGGGCAGGTGCGCCAAACCTGAAGCAGGACTACCAATGAAGAAAGACAATATAAGAAAATTCGCTATCAATAGAAAAAAATCTCTAGCCAAGGGAATGGAAAGGCAACGCTAAGAAAGTCAGCTGCCAAATATTTTCAAGCGATCAGACTAGGAAACAGAGATTTCAAGGAAGATAACTCAAACGGCAATGAAAGGAAATCGAAGAGAGTGAAGTTGATGAAAAGTGTGATAGTTCAGAAATTGAGAGACCACCGGAAAAACTTTGAGTACCAAAGAAATTCAAGCCGAGCTAGGAGCTCTAAGAAATATTAGAACTAAGGACGAAAATTAAGAGACTTCATATATCAGCCTCCTATAGCCAAGAGCTTCTGTTACCAGAAAGGTAATCAAAACGACCGATTCAAAGTTCGAAAGACAAATATAAGTTTACTTTAGAAAAGTAACTGGAACCAACTTTTGGCTTGCTCAAGAGAAGGAGGAAAATAAGACTTCTAATATTTTTTCCTAAAAACAAATTAGATACAAAACCCATTTAGTATCAAAGACAAATGATCTAACAAAAAAATTAAAGAATCAATAAACGTGACCAGTTGGATTGTTTAAAAGATGAACTATTCAAATATTGAAACCTTAACCAACAATCAATAGCTCAAAGATCGATCAAGTTATCTTGTATAGAAACCTATATAATGGCTTGCTTTGTACTTAGACCCCGCTATGTAATAAAGTTCTCCAAATTAAGTGGCAGGTTAGGAGGTTTATTTATTAGTTGTTGGGTCGCAACATCGACTTTGAAAAGTTTAGGGAACTCTGAATTAGTCACTTTAATTGGTATTCTTGTTCTGCTGAGGGAAACTCAAAATCGTTTTCAGATTCCAAACTATATCGGAGGTCATTTATATCTCTCGGAAATCGTTTTTAGATACATTGATTCTCTCTTTTCTCTCATTCCCTTCTTATAAGAATCGTGGGAAGACGATTATGAGACTTCGGAATTTCTCAATCTCCTTATTTATTTATTTATTCTTATTCATTCAGGTTTAGACAAATCGAGAAAGGTTCCGTCCCACAGCCTAAAGAAAGAGAAAGAGGAAAAAAAATGGATTCGTTTGCGTGTCGGAAACGATGAAAGATGGTTCGATATAATATTGAAGAACAATAAATAATTATCGCGTGTAGACACTCAGACTTTTTTTTTTTTTGTTCTTTTCGGCTGTACAGATTAACACGTCTTAATTACTCCGAGTTAGTGGGTCACTCATGACTATTGTAACCAGGATTTTTCATAATGAATCTTCCCTATGGGTTATCTCCGACCTCTTCCTTCACTTTTAAAAAAGCTGAATAATTAATCAAGACCGTTCAATACGTATCAAGGGAAAAAATGTGGTTAAAGCAACATCAATTTCGATCAGTCAAGCAAAAAATTACCTTAATCAGGAAATATTTTCATTAATTTTTTTTCCCCGGCTTTTGAAAAAAAATGTTTGGGAGGAGGGGATGTGATCTCAGAGTTGTCCAGTTTTTTTTGATATGGGGGTTTCGGTATTAGCTCGAGGTCTCTTCGTTCTGTGTATTTTACTATCGCGCTTTTTCTTTTTTTTAAATTTGATAAATTAAATGTGATGTAAAATTATTGCTGATATTGCTTGAAACAACTGGGGAAAAAAATGTCACGTTTATTTCTTCGGGTAATGTTGAATAACGGATTTTGAAAAAACTCCTAATGGATGCTTTAATCCGGATTCTTGAAAGCTTCATGTTGGTTACGTAAACCGAAACCTGCCATCCAAAATACAATGGAATATCCAAGAGCGCTATTTTTTTTTGTTATTACACGATCATTATTATTCTAAAGCGTTTTTTCCCCTCAACGCAAACGTCAGTCCCGGACATCGTTTATTCACAAAAGACGTCACGCTTTTTCTCTTTTTACTTTCGAGCGACCGCAAAGCGAGAGCGACGAAAGTATTGCCGTACCCTGAAAATCGGAAATTCTTATTCTTGCGAATATCAAGATGAAAACTATATAGAACTTCATAAAATCAAATTCTGAGATGATGTCTGTCCGCCGCGTATGCCGCGTCCGCCGCGCTCGATATCTTCGCCAATACGCAAAAAATGCTCTTTTTTTGGCTTAGCTGCACAACTGTCGAACTAGTCGAAGGCATTTCTCAGGGTTTTCAAATAAAAAAGCTCATAAATCCTACTCTCGAGCTTATTTTCTAATTTTTTATAAAAATTCTCATTCTACCTGCATAACTGTCTAAACTTTTAACTCCCACTAACCATAAAATGTGAAGAATCATCTCTGCAAAAATAAAAACGACTGTTCCTGTAATAGCTTGTTGTACTAAGGTGAAGGAATGGAAAGGAAATTTCGTTTCGTGATTCGTTTTGCTTCTTCTTGAAGTTTACGACTTTTTTTCCTCCTAAAGCATTTCTAGTACACAATTAGAAAGTTTCCGCAAGTTTTTCAAAAAAAAAAACTTTTTTCTTCTGACTCGAACATTTCGTATTTGTCAAGTAGCGGTTTTGAAAATCACGGACGTGACGTCACGTCATTTGTTGTAAAACATCATGTCTTATCAATGGTAAATTTTTTTTTTAAAACTCGTTCGCGTCTGTTAAAACGATTGTTGTTTTTAATGTCTTGGCACTTGCACGTTAAATGGAAAAGCCTTCGGTGGAAGGGGAAGGTTTAATCTCGGATAAACTGTGTTATGCAACAACACGAGTTTTGAGAAAAGCCAGAGAAAACTCGGAAATATCATTAGACAAAAGAACCGGGAGAAAAGCTCGGGTGAAGGGTTTTTTGAAAAGGAATAGGAAGAGAAAAAGGGGGAGGGTTAAGAACTAATAACCTGTGAAGTCATTTGTACAAACTTAACAGTTGTGTTAATGAGGAAAACATGAGCTAAGAAACTTTCCTTTAAATCGGTTTCCTTTAAACAAAATTGTGACACTAGAAAGGCAAGAAAGAGCAAGGAATAAAAAGAAATAACTAAAGACAAGACAAGGGAGCACGAATTCCAATAACAATTTTTAAAAGTTTCAATTTTTTCTGTAGTCGCCTTTTGAAATGGAAAAAAATAAGGGGAACGGAATGGTTTGATTACGTAAGGAATTTGATTACGAGTTTTGTCCTGTAAGCTGTTTCCATACAAAACGTGCCGGTAGGTTAACATGAAAGGATTTTTTAGGGCTTAAGGAATTCATACATTCGAATGGGAAATGAGGATTCTTCGGGGATGTGTAAACACTAACAAGTTTAAGGAGCTAATCTGTATAGATTTCTTTTTAAAAGAAAAAGCGCTGAAAGAATTTTGTGTGAACTGGTCTGGAAAATGGTCTAATAGACTATTAGACCATCCTCCCATAAATTTTCGACTTAAAACTATTAGTAATAGTTTTAAGTCGAAAATTTATGGGAGGTCAAAGGTCAAAGTCGTAGCTGAGACAGACAGATGGGCTGTAAGTTTCAGTGGTTAGGACCTAAGGAAAATATGTAGTTCGGCTCAGGTCGGACGGGTGCCTGCTGTTCCTCCTTCCGTTTTTGCAATCGCCTTAGATCGAGTCTTTAGAGATACATACGGTTTCACAGCTTGAGGAGATCATAGCTTAATTTAGAGAGTGAAAATGATTGTTCACTGGCCTGCAGAGAAACTTTCCAGATCAAAGATCTCTACTGAGATGTCCAATTTGGTAAAAATAATTTTCTCTAAGCTTCTCCCCAAAGCCAAAGTACCTAATTTACTTAATCTTACTCAGGAACGTTCCAATTGTCCTCCTTTTATTTCTATATTTGCTAAACTGCTATACAACGATACCTTTTTCTTTTCCCCATTTTTCACATCCACAAAAATATAACTCAGCTTTTCCGACAGATAATAGCCTATAAATAAAACAAGGAAAAAGTTGGAAGTTTACTTGTCTTAATTCTAAGACTTTTCGTTTTCTATTTTATAGTTAGATAAAAGGTTTCCCGTTTTTAATAATAACTTCGAAGTTCGCAGGCGAAAAACAATACGCAAAAAAAAAGAAGTAAAAAAAAAAAACGAAATGAAAAGAGTTATTTTCTTTTGTAAATTTTTCTCTAATTTTTTTTCTGCGTTCTTAATTTCAAAAACGTTTTATTAAAATACGTCGGGTAGGATATTGCGGTAGAACTGGGGAAAGCTTATACAGACTTAGGAGTCAATTATTCTTTCTTTTTATTTTTTGTTTCCTTTTTTTCAAAAGCACTAGTCCGAGCACGAGTCTCTCCTTTTTTTTTTTCTCCTCGGTATTTCGAGCGGAAAAGCCTTTCGAACTCTTACAAAAACGCGGAGTCGAAAAAATAACTTAGCAGACACCTGTCAGTCAGCGACCGCATGAGTCGAGAAACTTTTTTTTTATTTACATACGAGGGTAAGGAAACTTATTTTTTTTTCCTCTTCTCTCTTTCTTGGAGTTACGCATATCCTGTAGCTGTATGCGAACCCCATTTATTTAACAAAGTCGAAAACCTCTTGCGAATTTATGAACAAACTTCTGCGGGGAAGAAATATAAGTTTCGGTATAAGGGAAAATTTTCCTTAAGTTGTACTTGTCCAAACAAACGCGGAATTTTAAAACCAAGCTTTTATTTTACGTAACACCTGAGACTATTTCTTTGAATATTTTGACGTCCCCTCCCCGCCCAACTATTTCTTTCTCCTATTTAACGAAAATAAAAGATATGTATTCTAAAATAGTCTTCAGGAAATTTTCGACGAAGCTAAAACGTTTTTTTTTACCTCCAAATCGGAGCAGCTAAAAATTTAAATATGAGCAATAGGAGTTTAGTCCATTAGATATTCAGCTTATAGTTAAGAATCAGCCTTAGCTCGCACGCAGTTTTCTTTTGAAATCCTTCGAACGAAAATTGTTATCTAAGTTTATCCTATCCTGCTTTAATTTAATCTATTGGGTAACCCAGTGCGAAAGATATTAGCTGAATCCGATATATACGAAAATCTCTTGCGAGAATTTATATTACTTATCGGGTAATGTAAATTTATAGGACGTTTTAGTCTAAAGGACAGATCAAGTGAACTTGAAACAAAGTATTCCTCTGTAGCATTAAACTCTTTGTTTTGTGATAAATATTTCATACCCAAAAAGTAATCCTACGTTCTCGAATTCCAAAAGGAAAGCCTAGCCCGTACACGAGAAAGGAATTGAAAGCTCCCGCACCCCTTTCGCCTGATCTTGCGGTTTTTCTTGGTCGGGTATACCGGGAAGGTAATAATAAAACCGAAAAGGAGGATTGCTGATCGCTTGTTTCTTCCTTGTTTCAGGTAAATATCAAAGAAAATCAAAATTATTTTAAAACTAAGTTGAGATAATATTTCAGTGCGTAGGCATCAAAAATTTTTTGTTATAACAAGCTCCTATTTTTTTTGCAAATACTGTTGTGAGAATCTCCTGCGCTTGACATACTTTATTTTTATTAAAAAAAAAGTGAATGGAAGTGGCCTATTTTTTGTATGTAGCATATTTTTAAAATGGTAATTAGAAATCTCTAAAATCAGCTTCGCGAGTTCTTTTGTTTGTTCGTTTGTTTGATCTTTTTTCCCCTTTTTGAAAAAAAAAAGTTTAGCGAAGCCGGAGGAGATATAAAGCGATAATGGAAAATTTATTTTATTTATTTTGTCTGGGTTGTGTCCGGGCAGTGTGCGACAGCGTCACGGTTCGCACTGTTAAAATTTAATGTAACATAATGCATAAGACCTACATGAAGAAGATGTATGTCTGTTCTCGCCCTTGAGGTTAGGTTAAAAATGATTACAAAAACCGCATGACGTGCGGTTCATTGAGATTCTCATCAATTTCAAATCGGATATGGTCTGGTCTATACATTGCAGATAGAGATGTAGACTTGATTTTTTATATATTTAATAAGGGTCCACACCGCATTGTGGCAGTTTTATGGAAATTATGGTATTTAGCGTAAGGCTCTTGTAAAAGTTTTTGATGAAAAATAAGCGATCGGTTGCGATTCGAGTTTCAGCAGGTCCTTACTAGGATAATATTAAATGGAGTGCTAATTGAAGGAATGAAAGGGCCAACTGAAGGTCAATCTTTGAGTCAGGATGGGACTCTACAGTGTTGGCAGCCGCCAGTTGCTTACCCTAAATGGGCATGTGATTAAATGGTCCGGACACGGAGTGGAATGAGAGAGCACGAACTGGTTGAAATAAGGCAAAGCAAGGATGGTCTGTGTGACTCATCAGTCGGCCGAGTGATCAGCGTTCTCGACTCTCAATCAGAGAAACGAGATGCACGCTCGGTTCGATCCTAGCTAATACCTAGGATTTTTTCCACGGGGTTTACCACTGATATACTTAATGTAGCATGTGAATAATAAGACTGATGGGTCACAGGCTTCGGATTACCTGGCTAAATGTAGTAGGTACCGCTCTTGTTCGTACAGTGGTTGTGCGGCCTGAGTGAATCTGTCGTTAAGCTAGCTACTTGACACATTCAGTGTCATTGGCTGTGAAATTGCATTGCAAAAGAACGGGCAATACGGGATCAAGCTTTGTCAGGCGCATTCAACTGGAAAGAATGGCCAGGACGACCAATATCGCCGATGAGCTCGGGGATGAGTGCATGATCGAATCAGAACTGAAGAGATCTGAAGGCAAACCGGGCTTAGAATTGATCCCAGGCTGAAATTTTAAAAGTCAATATCCTTGTATTTTTTCTTCTCTATGAACGATCCACATTTTTTTCTCTGCACTTTTCTTCGACTTCAATATTTCTTCTCAGCAATCCATAGACACCCTCTGATCCAATATTTTTTCCTCTTTCAGTCAACACACCAAAACCGTCCGAATACTTATAAAATTTTATTACTTTCCCTTTCTCTCTAAAAATAAAAAGTCGTTACATTTCAAGGTCAAAAACCACTCCATAGAATAATTTTATATAAAAAAAAAACTACATCATCCCTTAAGGGATTGAACCCGGGGCCCGACGAAAGTCATTAAAAGATTAATCAAGTTCGATACGAATCGATAGAAAATGATCGGTGAAACTTTTTAGCTTCCCGAAAGGAAATAGTAGCTTGAAGAGACAAAGAAGATGGAAGAGATTTATATATGAAAGCCGCAAACTACGGAAGTTGCTAATCCGCCAGACTTTCACGACGTTTGTAATAATAATCCGCGTTGGATCGAATTCTCTTTGTCTGACGTCATATAACCCTTAACACTTTTGACATTTGCGCGTTTGTCAAACAGGACGTTTACATTTCTATTCTCCCGGGGAAACGGGGAAAGAGGATTTTAATTGACGGTTGCCTTTCGGTCAAGATCTTACATCGTTGCCCTTCTTTTTTCTGATCTATTCCTTTTTCTCCTCATTTCGCATTTCATTCCCGACGCACACAAAAGGAAAAAGCTCCTTAAGTGTTTTTAATGTTTTAGCCCGGTAGAAAAGCGGTTTTCCTTGAAACCAAACGTGAGAAGAATAATTTCGAATGTAGAAAGCCCTAGGAAAAGCTTGTTGACAGAGGATAAAATAAAGAAAGGTAAACAAAAGGTATGGTAGGACTAGAGTAATTGATTTTAGAGGCTATACAAACACGACGGGTGACAAGTTGTGATATCAGTTGTTATTAAAAAGATGGATCGATTTTCTTCTCTTTTGCTTACCCGGTTAAGGTTTATTAGCATTTCTACATGAATTTATTATCGGTCTCCTACGTGGGTGATGTGATCGATTGCTTGGCTGACGATTCAAGCAACGTGTTTTAACGAATCCAGGTCTTTAAATTATTATTTTTTTATTAAATTAAAACATTGTCATGCCATAAACCCTCGAACTTTCTTCACACCTTACAATTAAGGGAACCCTAATCTTCGTTTATCTCATTGCTCGGTAATAAATCTACAAAAAAAAAAAAGCATTCAAATCAATTTGTACAAAGAAAGTAGACCTTTTAGAATGCACCATAAATTTCGCAAGGAAAGTTCTTTCACGGCTACGTAATGATGAGTAATCGAATCACTGATTAATCATGAAATATCTTAAATTTTTGCAGCCCTTGTCAATTTCTTTGATAAGTAGGTCGTCGTGTCCGATTATATTTCAAAAAAGAAAAAATATTTCCCTATCGATGTGTCTGTATCGATTAAAAAGTTGCATTCGACAAGCTGTTTCAGGTGTATGAAATACTTTCTATGCGATTCTTTTAAACGATTAATTACATTTTTTCGTAATAAATCAATCAATTTACCGATTAATAAAAATTAATCAAATTTTTTCGATAAAGGAAGCTGTTTTTTTTTTTTATTATCATATGTTGTTGTGCTTGGGTTTTTTTTGTCGCCGTAGGCATTACCTCACACTTTTTCCTTTTTTTTTATTTTTATCTTTAAACTCTAAAAAACTTATCCCTCGAATTTCCCTTTTTATTTTAAACTGAGCGAAATATTGGAAAAAGAGATGAGGAAGAGGGAGAGGAGTAATAAAGTATAATGATCGCCTCGGGTACTTTGATACGTCGGCGAAACCCGACTTGACAACGACAGCGACGATTATTATTATTATTATTATTCGGTTAAGGGAGAAACATATTTTTGTATTGATCCGTTCGCACGTTTCTGTTTACATCGGGTAGCGAAGAAAAAAGAATAAATTTATCCGATATTTTTTTTAAAAAGTAAAAGTTTGATTGAAGAGCTGATTTCGCAACTTTTTATCAGGAATATGGATGAAGTATGATGATGGGTTTTTATTCCCTAGTGTCACAAATAATAATCTAATTTGGTACCACGGACTAGAAGCCTCTTTTTGTTTATGAAGTACTGATTTGTATATTGACAATGTCTCTACGTATAGTTGGTATGTGTGTTAGTAAGTTGAGACAACCATATAATCCCAAGCTGCTAAATAGAGAGATGATATTATGCGATTTATCTCTTACCAATTACCATTTTAGAGGTTGTTGGCCATAAGACACCACCCTGGCTATGCGTCTTAGTAGTCTTATTTACAAAGACTGTAACGCCACCGTTATCCATTCAATTTAGATCCTCCGCTGCCGCACTCTTGGCGCAATTTTACTCTAATCACTCCGGAGAAGCTGAGCCCTCAAAAATTGTGACAATCATTCCAGTTGTGACAACCTCTGCTTCCCTTGACCCTTCTTACTTATTTTTTCATTAACTAGACCGGGGGGCTGATTGCGGAGGACCAACTCTAGGCACCTTGAAGAAGGAAACTCCGAGCGGTGGGATCGCCACATCCCTACTCTACGAGGTCATGTCGCCAGGGAGTATTCGGATAGGTGTACAGCACGAATAGTAAAATGGAGACCTCGAGCGTCAAAAAGAAGTGTCGGTAGGCCACAAAAGAGTGGGATGACGACATCAAGAATATGGTGGGACTTAATTGGTTGCAGAGCCCAAAACAAGGAATTGTGGCAAAGATTGAGGGAGACCTTCGTTCAGGAGTGGACGGACATAGGTTGAAAGAAGAAGAAGAAGAAGAAGAATTACCACTTGCTTTTTTGCTTGAACATTACATCGATTTTATAAGGATTTCTCAGATTCTTTAATTAAATTTATATGACGCTGAGAGTATCGGTCAGAGGTAAGTAAGGACGGGAAAAATTCCAAGCCATCGAGTGGAATCTACCGCTAGACTCATAAGTCCATCGAGCCGCGAGGTTGGCAACTCCTAACTGAATTTATAACTTCAATAAAAAAAAGGTAGAATCCCAAGGAAGGTTGGAGCACGTTAAGATTCCGCTATTGTAGGTTCGTTCGTCCCTTGTGGCAACTACCATAATGGCAACTGCACGACAGAGCAGTTGAAGGGTAGTTGAAGGGAAGGGGTAGTCTCCGTAATTGTGAAGGAGGCACTGACAATCTACGAATAAGCCAGTCTAGAGTTGCACCTTTGTCTTAAGAATCATTTCAATTAAACTCTAGTCTAATTCCGGAAGAAAAAGCTTTTTACGGTTCATTTTGCATTCTAGAATCGAGCCAAAAGGAGGCAAGGATCTTTGTTCACTACTGTCTATGCTTTCTGGACCGCACTATCTCGATATTATTCTTCGCATTTCTATCATCGGCTGGCGAGAGATCAGCTTTACTTTCTAGCGTATAGATTTTCGTTTAAAAAAACATTTCCAGAGATCGTGGAGACTAGTTTTCAAGTGAAGAAAGTGGACATAATAGCTACTTGGTCTTTAGTTCACTAAAACTTAATAATTAAAAAATATTACGCTCGCAAAATTAGCATTAGTTTTTTCTTACGACTCACTCATGCGCAGATGAAAGGAATAAGTGAAACAAAAATCAGTTTATAATTAAAAGAAAATAATTAATAAGAATTGCTATAGTTTAAAGTTTCTCTATCAAAAAAATTATCACTGGGTTATACGGTTTCATGCGGACGCAATAGTGCGCTTTTCAAGACATTTCAAGTTCATACACGAAGGTAGCCGATTAATAATACATATTTGATTTTATTTTCATTTCTAGGTAAGAATCAATCAGGCGAATTATTTTGGCTGCAATATCGCCTTTCCTCGGATTCATTTTTGCCCTAGATGAAGATTGGTTTCAAATGTAACCGCTCAAGATTTGGTAAGTCAGAATTTGTATTTTTTGGTGGCAGGGATTTTTTTAAATAGATATATTTATGGCTGATTTTCCCAAAGAGCAAAAATTTGTCATCCCTTTCAGGCATACGTTTGCTTTGTGTAATTTTAAAGTTTCTTGCAGCTGAACATTTTGATCATAACTTTCAAAAATGATCCTATTTCAACCACGTGCCGATCGGAACTTGCCCACGCTTTCGTTCTTAATTTGTTTACCACAAAATAAAAATTTCACGTGAAATAAAAATGAAACTCGGAAAAAAAAAATTCCATTTCTAAAATTACATTCCTAATCCTACTTCGCAAAGGCAAAATGCTATGTTTAGAGTTTGAGTATTTACAGCATCTCCACCACATTCTCCATATTTATGGTCATTATGTAAAACAGAGCTTATTAACCTGTCCATAACATGTGAGAACGGTTGATTCGAATTCAATTTATATCATAAAACTTGTTTAGGCGAGCAAAATAATCCGTTTTCCAGCAAACGCTGAATTAAGTTTCCGTTTGAGCATACAAGCGAATATTGTTTATTAGAAGCTTGTCCAGTTATAGATAAGCAATTAAGCTCTCCGTCTCTCTCTTGGATCGAAAATTTAATCTTTCGCTTTTTAACCGTATACAAACAGTACCATCTCACCGAACCTAATCACTAGAATTCATTTCCATAAAATAGGGAAGTCTAGACATCAAAACACTGATCATATACGTTTCTAATAATCACATATTATTAGTATTATTAAATTAGCCAACATTGTTATTATTCTCTTTCGTGTCGAACATTTCACGCTGCTTAATTCCTGTAGAGTTCGTGTTTGGATACTTTGTCCAACTTCTCTATTAATTAGCTACCTATAATTATTTTAAGCCGCGCATTCTACAGTTATTCACTCTCGGAGGGCGTTACCCGATAAAGCCGAACTTCTCACGGTAATAATTGAACTGTTACGAAATCGATTCCCTCTCGTCGTGGAAAATTGAAAAGGAAAAAAAATTTATCTCGTGATGGGATTTATGCGTAGCACGAGTAAATAGACATTTTAACATGATAATTTAGAACAGCCTTAATATACATCTCCCGACACCATTGATGGTATTGACCTCAATATTAATTGAATGAATATCAAAGGAGATTCTCTCCTATGTAAACGGTAAATAAATTTGCATCGAAATGTCTTCGTTAAGTGAGCGTTGTTTAGCTTAGGGTGACTCCTGTCAAATTAACGTTAGTTTGTTTTGAAGTGCGTTTTACCTGACTACACATCATCTTACGCCCATTAATTCTTACATGACCATGGAATATTTGAGTGATTATGGGTTCTTAATATATAGGGCAGTGGAGTATGAAATTTGTTTTTTGAAGATGGAAGATGGTTTAGGAATTTTTTTTGTGGAATCGGGTAATTTTAGTGTTGTTGGAAAATGGGTCGTAGAGGGAAGAATATTGAGATGAAGAGGGAGAGGAAGCACTAAGGCTGAGGATATAAGCCTGAAATTTTGAAATTTTTTGTTTTAGCAACAGGGTATACCATTTTTGAGAAGTATTTTGAGAGTTTGTATTGGTGATAAAATCCGCAATGAGGGGATGCGGATGATGTACGTGGTAAGGCGTGCTGCAGAGCTGAAGTGGCAGTGGGTAAGACATGTAGCCAGGCAGGGCCAGCAGCGGTTGGTAGTAACATTAACACAATGGAGACCGCGTTTAATTTCGAGAAGTAGGGGACGACCTAAAAAACGGCGGAGAGGCGAGCGAAGAAGTGGAGAGCGGCGGAGAGCGAAGAAGTGGATGCGAAAAAGCTGCTGAAGAAGAAGACGTTTATCGAGAACTTCCTGGAGAGCGGTGTGAAGCTAAATCGGAGCAGAGAAAGAAGTTTCCAAGGCAAAGCCTACTAAGAAGAGCATGAAAAACATCTACAACTAGAGGTTGCAGATTACGAAGAATATAGATGTAGGTAAGGGGGCCGGAGGTTTATGGAAGGCCTCTTCGATTTTCCTGCAGCCTCTTCTGGCTTCTTAGTACAGTACCTGTTTATTTATTAATTTGGAAATTGCAAATCATCATACCGTCAAGAATCCAGAGATTCAGAGAGGAAGGGGGGCCCGGAGCCTAAGCTCTTCTTCTTCTTTAAGTAAGTTGGAAATTGGCGGTCATCATGGCCAACCATTGATGATTTTACTAGGAATATCAAATAATGTGGTGACTTTCCATAATCTTCCACATCGCAGGACGGGAGCCATACCATTGATCCGACTCTGCCTCCCGGTATCTCAGCCTAGGCCTTGCCGAATACTACCATCTTCAGCCCTAGGTCAGTATTAGCGAAGCTGCTGCCCTTTACTAACTCGTAACCCTGAGAAGGAAGCTCACCACAGGGCAAGGACGCCATTCCTTGAGCAAGACAAAACATGCCTCACCGGCTACTCCTAAAGTAACCTAAGCTAACCTAACCTAAATTTGTTATGATTGCAAAGTCTTCTTAGAAGTGGCACTAAAGCTCTAGACCTTGGTGACCTAACAAGAGAGTACAGCTAAGTTCAGAGGCATCCAACTACAGTTTAGTGCCTAGTGCCTAAAGTGCCTGAAACACCTTTGGTTAAATCATGGGAGAGATAGTAAAATATTTTGTGAATGCTTTAAGGTAGAATCTCTTTTAACACGTTATACGATTGACCACATTTCACGTGCTGCTTTTGTCACGCGTTGTCGCCTGATTGATGATCATAATTTAATGACTCTTCAGTTTTATTTAGAAATCGTTGCTAGCTTAAATTATTGTGTGAATTAAAAATTTCCATACGCTTGGATTTTTTGGCCAAAATTTTTTGTTGTTATCACAATCACGCTCTTTCGTTGACTTTCCAAGCAGTAACGCAGGATTTTATATATCCCTTACATTCATTTTTGGCTTTTATGTTCTTCTTTTGAATCTCTGCGGCGCTCTAATGGACTCTCTAATAATCACTCAAACGAATAGCGAAAACTTATGAATTATTAAAAACAAAAACTCCGCCACGCTCGAAAAATCGCTCGATATTTACGTCCCCTCATAAAGCTCCACATTTGACAGATTCTTTTCTAATAGAGAAACGAGGAACTTTTGCCTTTTTAATACGTTCCCTGAAAAGCTTTCCCATATTCCGTGAACCGCGACGTTTTTAAATCGCCTTAGCCATATTATATACAATGAGCCAGAATTTATTCCTTCTAACAAATAAAAAAAAAATACGGGAGAACATGAACCCGTTTTCCATGTTACGAATTTATGAAGTCCCTAGTTTTTTATGCGAAAAAAAAGAAGAAAAAAAAACTGGTCTGATTTTAAAATAAAAGTGAGAGAAAATACGTTAAGTAGTTAAGGAAAAATCACGACGTGAATCGAAAGTTAAATGACGAGACGCAACCATAAATTAGGAACGCCTGCTGTAACAGAATAGGTCACGAGGTAGACCTTTACCTAGACAAACACCAAGTTCAAGGCCGATCAGATCAGATTTCTCACAAGTGAACAGTTAACTAATATTATTCTTGTATCATATCTACGTGATGCAATTAATATGAAAGCAATTGTACGTTGACTTTGAAAATGCTCCTGCAGTGCTAATTCCAATTACCTACTTTTCAATGTTATGACCGATGGCCTAGGTTAGGTGTGTCGCCTTTGCCGAAGAAAAGACCTCCAATGAAGAATCCATCTGGCCTTTAACAATTTTGAACACGAAGAAATAAGACAAACAATTTTGAAACATTTCCACTGACATTGAATATAATCCATGTTTTGTGGTCGATTTTCAGATGATTGACTAATTTAAATCCGAGATGGATGATTAAACCCCTCTTTTCTCGCTTCCTCGGAAACGGAATTCGTAAATTGGGGAAAATTTCTCTCTTGAAGGTAAAAAGGGGAGATCGGGGGGGAGAAGAAGGATAGATATAAGGAAGAGGTTGATTAGTTTTAGGAACTTTTGACCGCTTCCCTACCGCTTTGGTTTCCTAGATTTTGCCACTCGTCGCGAAGCTCGCGGTTAAAACAAAACATTATTACCGCGACCCCTTTTTCATATCTCCGAAACCTAATTTTTGTTCTAGAGGACGGACTTGATACCCATGGGCTATCGAACCATCATATAAACTTATTAGAGATGAAATCGTATCCAACTGATTAGAAAAGTTCGTTATTTCTTTTTTTTTATCTCTCGAGTAAAGATCAGCCTCCTTGTTGATGACGTTGTTGTAATTGGAAAGAGTTTAGATTAAAAGGAGATTGGAGCAATCAATATTTTTTAGATCTTCTACAAATTTTATTTTGTAGATGGATTTTTTTTTTTTTTTGAAAGAAATAAATGTGAAAGTGATTTTGGTGTTTTCGTTTGCTTAAGCGATCTTTTTGGCTATCGAAGCGATGCCTCTTTGAACTCGGTTATAGTGGATTGATAAACACGATATGGTCTGCGGGATAAACAGCAACGAACTAGCCCTGGTTAATTTATGAGGGTAAATGTTGTAAGGGTGACTGTAAAAGTAAAACAACGTAGGCGTTGTATCTTTTGTGCTGTTTTAAATAAATGAAAGTTATGTGGAAGTGTATCTTTGGAATAGATTTAAATTTGGGGGAGGAGATTTAGCAGTATGAAAATTTTAAATGGAAAATTTGTAGGTGATGGGTGAGGTAGTTATCGGGAATGAAAACTGAGGAGGAAGAATTCTTCACAATGTTAAAAAGAAGATGATCCAAAGTGGTTGAATAATGTGACTAGCCCTAAGTTGGCGGTCTTTGAAAAATGGCTGTATCGACGATTATTGCAGATTTCGTGAATCAATCGTGTCAGCAATGATGATGTCTTTGATAGTATGCGCAAGGAGATGCAGAACGCCAAGCGTCGAAGACTACAGGTTTTCGGCCATATTCTCCGGGTGGAAGGGTTAAAGTATCACCTTCTTCGTTCACTAGAGTCGACGGATGCCAGATTGAAAGAAGACCTCATGGCTCAATAATTTGCGAGACTGTTATGGCTGAGATTAATTCTTCTATTTTGTTCGACGGCTTTTAAAGTCAAATCGCCATTATGATCGCCAATCTCCGTCGTGGAGCTGCCATTTTAAGAAGAAGTAGTTATGGTCGTGGTTTGTACCCGGCAGTCGGCGACAGACAATTCCAGACATTCCCGCTTCTGGCTTAGCTCAGCTGCTTTTAACGAGAGACAACGTCCGTAGCTCGCTTGAACATTTCGGAGATCGGAGATCATTGAAGTTAAGCGGCATCGAGTTCGGCTCTCCCCTGGTAGGGTGACCGCTCGACTTACTCGGCGTTTGTTATTCAGTCAGTCTCCCCACCTACTGAATTATAAGGCGCACAGAATCTGACTGATCTCGGAAAAGTCACCAGTTCAGGAAAAAACAGGTTTTCCTACCACCGAATGGGTGAAAGAAGAAGCTCTCTACCAAAAAAGAAGAGACCGAAGCTCTGAACCAAAAGGTAGCAATCTGACAAGGATCCTATGAGCTCATTAGACTTAGCTCACTTTCTGACCTGACTTTTGAAACTCGACCCGGAGCCAGTTCTGAGGCATTAAGTCGTGCTCGACCATTAAAGAAAGAATAACCCAATAGTGACTCTCATAGAGTGTAAATTTGTGGCTTAAACACAAAAAGGTGATTCTTTTATGGGGAAAAAAAAAACTTTACACCTGATAGAAATCAAATCTTCTCAACAAGCAATAGCAAAGTCATAATATTTTTTATCTTAAACTTCGATGATCTGCTCGTTTACCTTTACAACAACAAACGATCATTAATAAACAATGTTGCCTTCCTTTAATTGCTCAAGAATGATTGTTAACAAAGACATAAAAAATTCATAATGTCCATGCTAAACTTACGAAGTCATGAATGAAAGTCTATTAACGGATAATTTACCCGAAGAGAATTAGTCGGATGAGCATAGTCGAGCGATTGTTTCAGGAAGCTACAATTTCAACACCATTAAAAAATTTTCTTTTTTACTTTCCTCACAATTTTACAAAAAAAATGACAAAATCCCAAAAATAACCCTGCGCAAAAGATGCAATTATTCGATTCCCCACATTCATTAAACAATGCACGAGGATCCGTAATTAATCGGATTATTAATTAGATTTTAATTTTAATGAACACGACGTTAATCTTAACCGGGTTTCGGGTTATCCCAATAAAGCTGCGCTTTTGTTTCACGATTCCGGGTTGGCACATGTTCGAGTTTAAGGGTTTTTGTTTTCCCCTCAGAGGAAGGGATTAAATCCATTTCTCATTTATCATTGATTTTGTCAAATGTTTAAATGGATCAGTCGGTTTTAAAAATAACCCGGATGCTACTTCAAGTCCATTCACATTCGTGTTGTTTGGCTCGTCTTTATTGCACCGGAAGCAATTGATTAAAAAGCACACGCGATGCAATTGTTTCTTTTATTTTTTTTCAAGCTGTTATCTTTACGGTTTCTAAATTATATCATTTATTGGAGTTTTGATGCACGACGAAGCGGTTAGGTCATTTTTTTAAAAAAAAGGATTTTTCTTTTTAATCATTGTCGCTTCACAAAGAAAATCTTTTTTTTAGAGAGAAAAAGAGATAACGAGACTAAATCCGGGACGTACATAAAAAAAAAAATCATACGCCAAAGCGTTTTCTCATTATAATATAAAGGGATAGTTCAAAGGAGAGAAACTCGCTATATATGTTTCAGAGAACTCTCTGATTACTGGAGCCGATGAAGCTTGTTGGAGTCTTTGAGTCTGCGAATATATACAGACTTTCCGTCTAGGATATACTGTGTGAGGTGAAAGAAATTTATGTATTAAATTTGGGGAAGTCGTGATTTAGATCTTGAGATTCACGCATTATTCGCGAAAACTATTCTTCTTGTGCCGTGCTCGTTTTCGAGTTAAGCGACCTCTCCGTCTATTATTTTATTATTAATTATGTACAGTGTAATAAACGTTTTACTATTTTTGATTATTTATGGCTTTTTACACATTGCGAATTCTCACGATTTTCGACCCAGTATAAGGTTTTGACCTTGGCGAAAATTTTTTTATAAAGTGAAAATAATAAATAAAAACATCGATGAGGCGATGTTATTGATGACTTTTCCATCGTTGATTTTCATATCGGGTAGTGTGTACGGGTTATTGAAATTTTTTCCCTCTTAAATAGGTCATCAATCATTTCGCAATTCGCGCAGGTTAACGACAGAAACAATGATCCATCATTTTATTACGTACTTTTTGTAGGCTTTTAGGCGTCGAAATTTGGAATTTTATGGATTATATTTGGGTTTTAATAGCGTGGGAAAATAAAGGGTGGTAAGGGTTTAACTTTTTTTGTTACAAGCCGACTTAGTCAAGTGGAATTGGTAAACTCTTTTGTCATGGTCAAAAACTTTAATTTTTTTGTTCCTTATCATTGCTAATAATAATTTTAAATTAAGATCAGGTTTAATCCAAAAGATTTTATCCTTATTTATGGCTCAATTAAATCCGCTCTTATGCAGCTCGAAATTTGTGGTTTGACTGCATAAAGAAGGGCGGAAAAAGGTTGAATCGTCGTTTCTGGCTGATTGAGTACTGAGGAGTTGGGGTGAGGTATTGCTGTAACAATCGTTTGTCGAAGTTTGAAATTGTAAGAGCAATTAGATGGAGGTGCTTTTGGCGATCAAGCGTCGAAGGCTTGAATATTTCGGCCATTATTCGTAACGGAAAGTACAACCTTCTGCAGCTGGTGATGGAGGGAAGATTAAGGGCAGGCGCAGACCAGGAAAACATCCTGGCTGAAGAATCTAAGAGACAGGTACAACCAAAAAGCCGGGTACAGCCATCTCTTTTTCGTTCGGTCGCCTCCAAAGTTGGTGAAGGAAATTTCCATTTCCATCAGAGTAAGAGTAAGTAAGAATAAACCTCCAAAGTTAGGATCGCCATGATGATCGTCAATCTCCGACGAGGAGCTGGCATTCATGGATCTCTTCAATCTTAATGGATCTCTTCAATATTAAAGCCTAGAATTTGGATAAAACCAAGCTCTGCATTACTGTGAGGACTTGGCAGGGAGTTCAATAAACATTCATAGCTAGGATCTGCAGCCGCATTGATTTTAGCCACACGTGGTGCAGGACTATGACTCGGATGTAAATAATTTTTGAAAATTTGCATTTCCTTAATATTCATCTTACCCCTTTTTTGGCGTAAACAACCCCGCACACTTCTTATGGCGTCTGGCTTTCCGTGGCAAAAGATAAACATTAGAATTCCAGAATAAGTGTGCGAGGTGCTTTACCTCCTTTGGTTTTTTGTCAGGCGATTAATGGTCGAAAATAAATTGTCCCAAATTAAAGATTAGCATCAAGTCGGCTTAAACCAAATCTCCATGAAAAAACATCTTACCTAGAAAAAAAAAGGAAGAAACATTAAAATGCGCTCAAAATTTTCAAAATGAAACATGTAAATTCTGGAACGTCTTGTTGAAATAGACGAACGCCGAGATCAATAGCTCAGCCCTTCCTATAATTTTCTTAGGTCTCTTAAATTTCTCAAAATTATATTAACCCTTCTTGGCCATCTTTAATATTAACTTAACGCCTTTTAACCTTTTCGATTATCAACCTTCTGTTGTCACTCATAAAATGGTCTCATTCGACATCTTGCAAGTCGCACCGACTTGCAAACTTTTTGGGCCGTCATTGGTCTCATCCTGTGCGCCAAGTATTGACTTCTGGGATTTCGCCGCCAATATTTAGCCATTGACAGTCCGCCATTGGCCTAATGGCTTCGAGATTTAATCAAAATTCTTTTCAATTCTTTTCTAGACATCCTTTTATAATCAAAAATAGTCACAACTCACAATTTTAGCCCTCCCATTTCCATCAACGAAAACATATAAACATACCCAACATTATCCAGGGTCGATTAAGTAAAAACCGAACTATTACTCTCTTCGAGTCATTGCCCTCTTTATACACCTTTTCTTTTTTGATGCGCCTTCCGCTGTCAAAAAAATCCCGTTTTTAATACCCCACATTTTATACGGTGAAAACATAACGAAAATAACCCCATACACGAAATTTAATATCCGAAGGACCTCCCCCGTCATAAAAAACATTTTAATGAACCTGCTGGCTGACGGCGGGAAAGCGAGCACCTGAGCTTCCTTTTTTCTTCAACTAAAAAGTTGCGTTCAATATTTATTACCCTATTGTTGCTCTAAATATTTATTAACTTTGCCAAAATAAAAACAACGCTTAACAGGCCGCCGTAAAAAATCCTTTTTTTTTTCCGATTAACCCCAAGCCGAAATTTCCGAGTTCAAAAGAAACATTGTCGAAGTTTATGGTCAAGTTAACGAGTTATTTAATTTCCACTTCAAAAAAAAATCGAAAACCCTAGAACGCTTTTTTAAAATTTTATTTAACAACATAAACGTTTAAACAGATCGTAAGTTATTTATTTTACTTGTCTAGTTTAATTTTGGCTAAAAAATATTATTTAAGGTTTAAGAGTTAATCAATACCATATATTTTTGATTTGTTTACGAGCCGCAAAAGATATCTCTCAATCAATATTCGAAAGGAATCGTTTATTTTTCGTCGTGGGTCTCCAATTTAACTTTTCGTTTTTACTGCTCTATAAATTTTTATTACTTTTAATCTGACGGGTTCCTCATTCATGAAACGTAATTAATTTTCGATTCCGGCTGGGGGATATCAAAGACTTTATATATTTCCAGAAAAATAATGCTCGCCGCTTTTATATTCTGATTAAAAAATTTTTTTTTTTCGAAAAAAAAAAAAAAAAGATATCTCTTGTAATTGTGTAAAAGCAGTAGTGCTCAACTTTCCATAATCGCTAACGGGTGGAAGGAAAGTCGAATATGATAAACGCAACCGACATAAGAGAAATATCTTCGGTAACGGTAACAAGATCATTTTACGCGATTAAATCAAAGTCTAATTGCATTTATCGACATGCAACTCCGGACATCTTGTCCTTCAACCTGACCGTTAATTTTTTTTTCATCATCATCATCATCGAACAATTTCACAAACGTTGCAATAAAAGTCACAAAGAACGTGATCTATTTCCCATTTTTGGTTTTTTTTTAAAACCGAAAACGTGGGATGGGGGAAAAAGCACCGCAACGCAACAAAAATTGCTTATTTAAAATAACATTTTTTATTGGATGGGCAGGGACCGAGAGCTGATGAGGAATGAAATGAATTGAGGGTTAGAGTTGGAGGGTTTGGCCTCGGTTAATAACCAAAGATTTTTGATTACATGACGCGTTCCAACAGCGGCAGCGTAGTGCGAGACTCGCCTGATGATCGATCACCAATTTCAAGTTGCACGAGCACTCTGTTTTGGGAAAGGGTGTTTAGCTATGGGAGCCCTGGAGGGTCAGATTTAGTGCTTGAGTGCTCTGTTGCTGAACTTGACACAGTCATTTTGGAACTTGTTACGTATGTCAGGAGAAGACCAACAACCTCTTACGCGCCGTAGGCTAATTCTACAGTTTCACAGCGGAAAGAGACGGTTAGTATTTGTCTTTAAGTTTGGCCAATGTGGGGGAAAAAATGCGATTTGTGAACATTTAAGGATGCGTCCCAGCTCAAAGGTTTGAAGGCGCATTAGTCAGTTGTAATTAAGGCACATTGGCTTCAGTGGCCGGAACGTAGTAGGCTCTGGATGAACGCCCTACGAGTCCCAAGACGTCTAGGAAGAACGCGACTTGATTGGGAAGACTAAAGAAAAAATGCAGGGATGCTGGTTTGTGGAAACTTTTCGATTGGCGGGTCACCTGACAGAAAAGAAGGAGAATCTGCAATGCAGCAATAGGGTTTTAGGTCCTATAAAATAATCGACTAAATGATTTCGGACGTCAGGTGCCAACTTAACATCCTTTTGGCCTGATGATTAAATCAGCGCTACAGATCTGAAATGGCATGAGTTGGCCACGAGGGAAGCAGGATCAGGAGTTGTAAGCAGCGAGATTAATAAAATGGAGGCCAAGAAAATCATTGAGAAGCAGAAGACGATTTTAAAATCGATTGTTCAGCGGCAACAAAGGAGCTGGAGAAGAAGCTGTATGCGTTTGAGATACGGCTTTATCGTCTCATGCTCCGGATACCGTGGCCCGACAGAGTGAGAAATACCGAAGTGCTTAATCGTATGGGCAAGGAAGTAGAAGTGCTCAGCGACATTAAGCGGCGGAAGCCCCTCGGCCATGTTGTAAGAAACGAAAAGTACCGCTTCCTGCAGCTTATAATGCAAGGAAAGATTGAGGGTCGTTGGAAGACATTTTGGTTGAAGAATCTCAGGGACTGGTTCGACGTTAATTCACTGTCCCTATTTCGTTCAGCAGCCTCGAAAGTGCGCATCGCTATAATGGTCGCCGATCTCCGCCTCGGAGATGGCACGTAAAAGATTTGGAGAGACCTACGTCCAGGAGTAAATACTAAAAGGCTGAAGAAGAATAAGATATCAAGTTTGAAGTTTGCACTGATCATTCCAGTTCTGGATCTGGATCAATTCGACTCGCAAGTTTAGTTTCCCACTTGAGTGGATCACTTATGTTAATGAAATCCGAATATCCGGAGTATAAGCTCGACGTGCGACAGGGCTTTATGTCCTGTAATCCCAACCCAAAAAAAAAAATTAACATGTTTAATACTTGCACTGCTCTGATTACGAATTTTATGCATAACATGAAGTGTTACACGGGTAAAAAAGGGTGGTCGATAATTTTTTCTGTCACGTTGATTGAGTTTTTTTCTCTAATTATAAAACATGCTACTTGCATCTAATAATAATAAGATTGCTAATTTTTAATTTTAGAATCATTTAAATGGAAAGTTTGGTTTCCTTTTTTTTTTTTTTTGTTGTTGTTACGGGTTTGAAGATTGGATATATGAAAAAGGATGATGAAGAAATTTTTTGATCATCCTCGTCTCAGACTAAACAGGTTTCATTGCAGTTGCGAGTGATTCTTAGTCACTTACCGTGACCATTTTATCACTTCACTTTCAAATTTAATTATTATATTAATATCAAATGTAAGTTCTAAAAAAAAAAAGAATCTTTCTGACCCTAAACCTAATTTGATAAAATTTTTCCAGGTCTTCTTTTATGGTTGCTTGGGCTTATAAGAGGACACTTCATTTTGTTCTTGTCAGATTGATTTCTTTCTGAAGATTTAATTGCTTTAATTTGATGAACTAGAAAAAAATATTGTAGCTGGGGAGATAACTCGAGTTATTGGAGAAATTCAAGAGGTTGACAGTTTTTAACAAAAAGTTGAGTTTTTTTTTTGTTTTGGGCTGAACGAAAAAAAGTCTTAATATTAGTCTCATAAAATTTGAAAAGCAGGAACTCTACTCTTGAGAAGTTTTTCCTCTAGTTTCTGATCGATTATGTGGCCATGAATAGATATATACCACAATGGCTATAGGCCACCCTCGTGCTGTTGTCAGTGCTGCCGTGCTTTGAATAATGACCTACATTTTCTAAATCCAGATAACCACGACTTAATGAAATCTTAATAGTTCTCCGAAGATATTTAAAAACGGCGGAAATACCTTGTACGACTTTATCGTTTCCGCCAGTGGTTTCAATTATCAGCAAGATTGTCAAAGTCGTCATTCCAGAAACGATTTCATCCTGGAAAACTGACCCAAAGAAACACTTATGATTCATTCGTTTCAGAAAATACAAGACCAGACTTGCTGCTCAGAGGCGGGGAGGCAGACTGAGAATTTATCTGAATATTCTAAGAGTTCATGTGGAAGTGTTTATTCATCGGGTACCATTCGGCAAATATTGGACGGAAATCTTCCTCGCTCTCTATTTCGGGGTATAATGCCTTGATAAACACGTTGGAACAATTTCGAAGAAAATTGCTAAGGGAAAATGGTTTAAATCACAGCACTTCCTCATAATATCTGGCAACATTGTATATACATCTTCCGATTACGCATCTTACCTCAGAGACATCATTATTTGTTATTATAATTATTAGTATCGGAATGGTGTCACATTCTGGTACAAGACCATACGTGTCTAATTCGGATCATAGTTCAAAATAATCAGATTGGAACGAACTTAGTAAAAATCAATTATTTCAATAATTTTTTTTCTTATCAACACTCGAAGTTCAAATCCATTACCAATCATCCACAGGGACCATATACGGAAAGTGATGAAGAAATCAAACGTCAAAAAAAGGATCTTCAATCGAGGGTTGATCTGGATGTTCCAAAAATTACACCGCGACTTTCGTATAGTGAAATGAGAAATGCTTGTAGACGGAAACGAAAGGAATAATGATTTCAGCAACTAGAAAATGAGAATCTTATGACCTTTGATTTTTTTTTATAAGATCAATGGATCGTAAACAATTACGGTATAATGATACCGTGAGCCACTTAATTTTTATTTTCCTTTCGATTTCATGATTCTTGATTTAAAAATTAACCGTGATTACTGGTCCATGTTTGATTCGATATTACCACTGAATTAATCAATCTTTTTTTTTTTTTTTTTTCGTTTAGCATTATAAATCATCCCGTCCATGACATTTTGTGATTAATGCGGAGTATCAATTTGGTTTGACTAATTGAATGTTGCGTTTACTTGTACTTATTCAGTTATTCGATATATATATGTGCACGTATTTTGATAGGGAAAGAGGAACGCACGTAGAAACAATTAGATTATCGAAGCGAACCACTTTCCTACGGTTCGGTTTCTTCTTTTCAATTTTCATATTTACAGACTTCGTTAACAAGTGTATTATTTGATGTGAAGTTATGTCGGCTGAGTTTTTTTTTTATAATTTTCAATTATAAGTTATCTGGCATGATTTAGCAAACTTTCATTCGCGTTGATGCTCCAGAAATTTTTTTTAAGGATGGAGAAGTCGTGAGTGATTGCCGTTCATGATAGCCAAAAGGTTGAGTTTCGACATGAAGTGAGTTTTTCATCCTCTTATTGAGAGTTTGAGTTGATTTACGGGGCTTGATACTACTCTAGTTTTACCATGACTTAAACACATTGACAGGCTTTATAACGGGCTGTGGTTTATTTGAACATTTCTATGATGCAGTATCTCTGAAGTTTAGTAGTTCATTTTTAGATGCGTGATTGTTCTGCAGTACCTGACGTTTGACTAAATTACTTAGGCGCGAAGTTCCTGTCTGGTGTGACTAGGTCGGGGAAAAACAGGTCGTTGGCCTAATTAAAAGATGACGCACTATAACGGTCATGAGCAATGGGCTTAGTTACGGAATTAGTTGCATGGGTTGCGATTTGATTTATTATTTTTTTAGCGACTGTGATCGCCAGCGTAATCAACTCGAAGTTGCTTAGATGCATTCATTGGAACGTGTGGTGCTTACGCTGGACGTCCGAGAAATATTTGCTGTTCTCATGGGCCAAGTTGTCTTAGCGCCATCATTTGAGTCCCATGGATTTTAGCTTTCATAAGACAAACATAGGCTCCACATTTTTTTTTCTATTTATTTGGCTTTTGAAACTTGTCTTCGCTGTACCAGTGGTTACCATCTGAGATCGCTTCAACTCGAAACCGCTGAACTTCACGGATCTCTAATGCGATGAGGCAACCAACTGGCTGGGGGGCCCATGCTCCACATTGTTACTATCTTAAGTTCCAGTCCAGATACATTTGCCAATACTCTGCCAATCTCCTACCCCAACGCCTGGGGGTAGGAGATTGGCAGAGGGTGGCTCTCAATCGAGTGGAATGGAAGGCGGAGGTATCTGCGGCAGTAGGACTCCAAGTCCTGTAGAGCCATCAGAGTAAGAGTAAGTCAGACCAGGTCAGAGGAAAACATTCTGACTCAAGAATTTAATGTTCTTGTGAGAATTTTCATACGACACGAGCCTCCAAAGTCAAGATCGCCATGATGACCGCCAATCTCTAACGAGGAGCAGGCATTCTTTTTTGTTCAAAATACATTTTTTCAGATTAAAATAAAAAAAACAAATTGATATAAATTAGGAGCAAAGTCCTTTGACGTATCCTACGACAACACTAATCGCTACGCCTGTGGTACTCAAATATTTAATTAAACAAACACAAAAAATTGTTTAATTAAAAAAAAAAACGTTGAAAAGAGCCCGCCTATTATACTGCCGTTTTACAAGTTTTTCTCATTGCAGGCCGTGACATGTCCGTACATGAGACCTGTTCTCCAATGTGTATATTTAAACCGTCAATGGGTTTACAATGTACTAATTATCACCTAAACGAGGATCATCTCCTTCCAATAAAAATGACATTCATCGCGTTCACCATTGAATACGATTAATTCCATAATATTTCCTCAGGCGAAATCGAATTTAATTATCAATTACCAACTTTTCCCCCTTCCTTTTTTTTTTTTTTAAATATGGAATTTTTTGTGTCGATTATTAATTGAGGATCGTATCGGATAAATTACTCGGGCTAATTAGATAAGGCCTTTCTTCTTGGGCCAGCTGGTTCAACAAGTGTCTCCCCTTAGGTGATTTATTTATTTTTAATTGAGTTATTCCTCCCAACGAAAAGGATTTTCAATCGAGTTCTTATTTGTAAAACTTTAATCACAATATATTGCAAATTAATTTTCGATGATTCCATTATATACGCGGATGGTATTGGATTTCGCTTTTATTCGCATGGCAATCGCTTTGAGGGGAATATCAAGTTGAAAAAAAACATTAATCATAAAACTCGATTCATGAAACATTGGCCTAATACCTGAAGACTCAGCGTTTTGGCATTTTTTTTTTTTTATTTTGCTTATCAGGTTGTTAAACTTGTTTCTTCTTCTTTTGATTTTCATAACAAGTAGTTGTTAGACACTGGTATTGAAATGTGCTGCAGATAAATATCTCATCAATGCGAAAAGATGGGCAGAGGGGGTGGTTGAATTTTTTTTTTTTTTTTTGCATCGTTCGCGTATATTGTAGTTATTATAATTTCGACCTGATTTTTTTGAATGTAGGTTTGAATTCGTAAGGCAAAAAAAAGATTAATTCTTTTTTTTTGTGCGCGAGAGCTCTCGCGCTACTTTTATTGATATCGATAATTTTGATCTGTTAAATAAATATGTAGCTCTGGCGATAAGCGCATTGTTTGTGTGTGCGTATATAAATTATATTGGAAGCCTCTTGCGTGCGTTTTCTCCTGGTAGCGATTATAGACAGTGTGTCTGTAATTGGAATCGGGATTCTTTAAAGACCACTTGCGATTTCGTTTCCTTGATTATAAGGTGAACGAATTTTAATAGCGTTATTTTTATTTCTTGCACATCGTTTTTTTAGTGCTTTCTTTTTTGTTCAAAATATTTAGTTTAATTTTATTGGATGATTGGAGCGTAATGGGGGACCCAAAAACTTAAACCCACGCTTTTCTCAAAGATCCCTCCCTACATCCATCTTGCCCAGAAATTTTTGAAAACTTTTCTAACTTTCCAAAGCCATGATTTAAATATTTTGATTTTCAATTGCATTTTTCTAAACATTCTTATTCAAGGTCACGATCTTGAACCCCCCAAGTCTCTACTACTAGTGTTGTTGTTGGTCTGAAAATCTGCATCGTGATAATTTAAACGGATTAAACGTCCTTGCATGACCTTAATTACACGACATTACAAAAGAGGCTTTAAATCTACATTTTTAACAAATCTCATTGACGAAAAAAATTCTTTGATAACTTTTCCGGTTAATAAAAATTAAAATAACTCCTACTACAATACTTTTTTTTTTGCCAAAGACCGGAACACTTAACCTTGCCTAACATCTTTTTATTGTACCTCGCAACTAATGCACAAGAATTTTATATTAACTTTTATATAAAACAACCGGGTCAGTTTTCATTATCAAGCATTAAACGTCTTCTTGAAAACTTTTTTAAACATGATTTTAATTAATTTAATAATTGCGACTTAGCGTGCTTTTTCCTTTGTCAAATTCATTAAATAAAACGAAAATCCGTCTTGGAAAAGGTGTCGGGGGAAAAATACTCGAGAAGAAGAGGATTTCCAGATATATCAGACATTAAAAATCTTGCGAGAAGGAATCGTGGAGGGGGTTAAGAATCGGTTTAAGAAAACGTCAATCTTTCATTCCATATAATGTTATATATATAAAAGAGGAGTCTTTTGCGTTTTGGGAATGATGACAAGTAAACTCTCGTGCATTTGACAGTTTTCATCGCAAAAGTTGTTTTTTGATACAATATTAAAACCGTATAGTTTATCTCTCATGGCAAATGTGATATGTACTTGCAACGAGGTGGAATGACCCTTTTTTTCGGGGAAGGAATAAAAAAATATACGGGATGGTCTTTATTTCATGATGAAAAGAGCGAAAGAAATAACATTATTCTTGCATTAGGATGGATTGTTAAGTGGTTTTATCCACGGGCTGTAGGAAAGCATTCTCAAGTAAAGGCATAATCGTGTAGGGAGAAAAGTTAAAAAAAAAAAAAATTTTCAGTTCGTCAAGCTCATGGGTTTTATTTTAAATTTGTAATTCAGATTCATTTAATAAGGAGTTTATTGTGTTAGAGCTATTCCGTTTTAGTAATGGCGGGTTCTCGTTCGAGTTTTCGAGTTTCGAATGGAATTTGGAATTTGGAAAGTGAGGAGGAAATAATAAAATTACATGCTTTACTCATGCTCAGCCTCTGTGTGTTTTGATCGCACTGGTGATCGAAGGCTGCCAGTGAGGCTTTGGATTTTTTCACTGGATGCTTACTCAGTGAATTTCTTAAGTGCCAGTAAAGTGTCCCAAGTGTCAATTAAGTCAGTTTTCTTCGTCTTCTTTGAGTACCCTGCTCGCAAACGAGCTTGGGCGATCGATCCGATGAGCTCCTTGAATCTTTGCTATGCCGATTAACTCTTCTACGGTTAACAAGCCCAAGGCCCAAGTTTTCTTTTGCCCTCGACTTTGCCCTGCTTGATGGTCTGCAGCAGCCTGCACTTGGGTCCCCGCGACTTATGTCCAAGGTACTCCAATTTTCTGCGCTATATGGTCGCAAGTAATCCACGGTCCTTGTGCTACCTGCAAGACCTCCTCATGGTCATATGTTGGGTCGAGGGTATTCGAAGGATTCTTCTGTAGCACCACATCTCGAACTCTTCCAGACGATTCATCATTGGTAACCTTTAGGGTCCAAGTTTTCTTACTTCATTGTAAATATTCAAAGATCCTTTGAGGGCATAAGGTTGCGATATTGGATCAGAAATAAAAATTTTTGCAGACAGATGCAAGTGACTAATAAAAAAAATTGAATTGGAGAGCTGGATTGACAGTGGGTAGGGCATGTGGCCAGGCAGGATCAGGAGTGAAGGGCGGTGACGTTGACTCAAGTGAGGCCGCGAATAACGGCAGAGGAACACCTAAAAAACTATAGCTTAAGACATACCTCAAATATCAGGAGGGGACTGGTTTGAGAAATAGAGGGCCGAACGGTTGATAGAAATAGACAATAAGAGGACGCAGTGCCCTGTAAGAAAAGTAACGGAAGTCATCGAAGCTTGCTCAACGATGCCGGAAAATTTTTAGCTGAATTATATAGGCAACTTTTGGTTCCTGGATTTTCTTTGACAACTCATACCAAACCTTTTGTTTTTTCCTTAGCTTAAGATTTAAAAATTTAAAAAGATAATCTTCCAAATTTTGGGTAAACTCCCTCGAGAAATGCAACATCTACTTTATCCGTAAATTAAAACTCCTAATTAATATCTTCAAATAGCTCGGAGGGAAACATAAGTGGCGCTAAAATTCATCGCAATTAGACAGATAATTGATGTCTTTTCACAACTATCCCATTTACGAAAAATCCTCATGTACATAAAAAATACTTTATTAAAACGTTTTAATTTCCTTACTTTTTCTTTAAAGACTAAAAAATTTATCGGTCCTCCATAAAAGCTCGATTAATTACTTTTTTTCAGCGTTTTTAACCGCTGAAAAAGAAATATAAATAGCTGGGGAAAAATGACATTTTAATTAAGCACCGTATAAACTCCCCGAGAAAAAAAATCCAATGGCTTTTTCAATCCACCTTTGTGTTACGAATTTCCCTTTTGATGCGGTTCTGTTATATTGAACTTCTCTTTCATAACAATGATCGATCTCAAATTTAAAGCGGTTGCCATCACCCTTAATTCCTCTACAGTCATATTACTTTCCGGGTTCCGGAATTTTATTTTCGAAACAGGGTTTTCGGATCGTTCGTTGACAACGACGGAATAATACCTTTCAAACTCCGACAAGGAAAAGTCCATGTTAATTTTTTTTTTAAAAACTTCATTAATTAAATTCAATCTAACATTCCTGTAAAGACAAGACATCCCACCCCGTGACGCCGCACCAAAAAAAAAAAAAACACTTCCTTAAAAGTTCAATCCTCTTTGCGCAAAAGTTCAATGCTGAATTCTTTGAAGCTTATACCCGGAGCCACGCCCTAAGTACTCACATGTGCAAAAAATAAAAGAAATGTATCGACTTCCCATTAAATGACAACATCGTTTTTCATGCTTGTCAAAATATTGTCAGATGATCAGTACCGTTACAAAACGTAACGCAATTCGAAATCGTTATGACGCAATTTTTTGTCAATAAGTTAATATCGGTTTAAGTTCACGATGCGTGCATTACGGAATTACAAGATTAAGTAAAAAAAAACGAAATAATAATGATAAAATAGGCCTTGCACCATCATTAATTTACGGAAGCATCATCTTCGTTTTGTAAAGAAAGTGATAACGTTTTCATTGTTAAGGCTTCACCATTCGGAACCGAAGACATTGTCACATTTCTCCCATTGTTTTTTAGTACTCGAACGAATCTCTGTATACTTTCTAAGAGCAAAGTACTCGTATGTATATTATTCGTAACGTATTTCCGTGTTTTTTAATGTCACGATCGCGAGGATGGTGGATCTGACCTGACACGGGGAGACATTTTTAATTTTTACTAGGGGAAAATATATTTTTTTGCCATCCAAGGAGAAAAAATCACTAACTAGGTGATGATTTTTTCTAGTTTACGAGTTGTTTAATTTAAAAAAAAAAAAAAAAAAAGAAATTTGACAACCATTTGTAAATTATACATATTGGTTTTTTTTTATGAATGAGTGTTCATTTATAAAATAAAATAAAAAATCCACCACGCACGGGCTATAAATATTGAGAGTGGTCTTGCATATAGAATTGTACAGCTTCTTCGGTTCTGACTTGACTTATTTCTATTTTTATAGTTTTTCGAGATATGCATCGGAAATATTTGCATTGAATGTGCAGCTTATCGCCAAGTATGTTAATATCTGTCTTTTTATAGACGCGTTTAGTGGATTCGCAATAAAAATCAATTACCGCTTCGGAAATGAAAAATTAAACCTCCTGAGTTTCAGGAAAAGATGCGCGATAACCTTTTTTATGGCGATGGCGTTTTTAAAAAAAAAAAAAAAAAAATCAGGTTCGGAGACAGTGCCGATAAAGAAAATAAATTCATGTCTGCGCAGGTAAAATTTAAGTGATTAATTACCACTAAATCAAGTTTAAATGATTTTCCATTAAATCTTGGGACTCAGCATTACTTTTGAGCAACCCATTTGACATTGTTCATAAATAAAAGACTTTTGGGTTGAATCATGAATTTCTAATTTGATGATTTCCTTCTTCGGAGATAATTCATGTGGTAACTCTTATCATTCGTCGTGATCTGAATTTTATTTTGGTAAAATCTGAAAGCAATGGAAAGGTAAATTCTGGGTCATTTTAAGGGGTTGAATAACAAATGAATCGATCCGAAGGACAACCAATATTGACGCTCGGTGGACACCAGACAAAATTAGAGGATGGCAGGTGGGATTGGTGAATCCTACTGTGGAGATTATGAGCTGGGCAGCGAAACCTGGTGAAGAACCGAGACAGATGTCATGAATTGAGGGAGGCCTATATGTTCAGCAACGGGCGTAAAATCTGGTACAAAGCCTTCTTCAGGCGCTAGTTGTTACTAAGTCTCAGGACTGCCTCTGTGGCGCTCAGAAATGTCGCCGGTGCGTTGTTTAGTCCAGATGGCATTACCAGTAATTGGTACCGTGAACGCAGTTTATTCTTCACCATCTGAATCCATGGATACCTGATGATATCCGTTCACCAATACGAGAGGTCTATAATAGTTGATATTAGATAGGTGCAAGGTCCTGCTTCCTAATTTAAGTTATATTCCCTAATCCAACGCTAACTTTTCTTAACGAAAGAATTGGCAGTTGGCACCCCCCTAAATTTAAGAAAATTAGCCTCTAGCTGATTTGTTCATCAAATCCCGCCGTTTTCACCACCGCTAAAATTTTTCATTTCTATCTCAGCATTAGCTTTACTTATTTTAACATCATTACTTTAAAGCCCTTTCATCATAATTAATCATTTTAAATGATGAAATCGGCCTCCTCGTGTGATGAAAAGCCGGCCGGGAAAAATAACTAAAAAAATTCAAATTTGTCGCTTTAAAAAAATATAATTAGAAGATAAAATAATACGTTTGCGAAACATGTAATCGAAACTTCGCCGGCCTACCTCGAGGCTCATATGATAGAAGAAATCATGAACACCATGCGCGTTGGAAGCATAAGACGTCGTATTAAAAACACGTGTTTATTATAATCATTAATAAATCATTCGATTAGGATTCCCAACAACAAAGAAGCTATTTTCGCTAGATTAATTTCTTAAATATTAATTTTTAAATCCGAAAATGATTTACTATCATTGACGGTTCGTCCATAAGTATTATTATCTCATCGCATACGAAAATAGGCTCTGAAAAAAATTATTTTCTTCTTTTCTCTTTTTCCTTCACTTTTTAAAAATTCCATCAAATAGCCGAATTATGCAAACAACATGAATTCATAATGAAGTTTTATCTTTTTTTTTTTTTTTTTTTTGAACAACTTCATAGACCAGTGATTCGTACGATTTTTGTTTACTTTCAATTCTGTTACCGATAATGATGACCGACTATTTCGGGTTGTTTAGCCTCCTTTTCTCTATAGCTTCAAGTTTTAATTTTACTGGATTATCGTTAAAAGAAAGGAAATGTTTCCATAAACTTGTATTCGGAATAAAAATTTATGGTTATGCAGTTTATAAAACGTTGTGGTTTTTTTCCTCTAGATTATGTTTATCTTTTTTTTTCTTGTTTTTTTTCTTGGAAATTCGAATTACTTCTAGATTTTGTATTTTTTTTTTTTTTTTTTTTGAGCTTAATACTTAAGCCAAATCCCCATTACGTTAAAGCAGATTTTGTTTTCTTGCCGAGTATTTTTTTTCGAGGAGTAAATGATTTTTATAATTTGTCATTCTACTTCGTTTTTTGGTGTTGTATTAAACTGAGCTTAGACTACTTTTCTGACGATATCAGAAAAACTTTCACGATTGGAGACGGTCTCGAAAAAGTTTACAGACAGTACAGTTTAATTTCGTGTGTTCGGTAACCAAGAAAATTTTTTACATCCAATCCTTTTTTCTTTCCTTCAATTTTTTTGCAAGCAGAAAGCAAGCTGTATCTGGATCCGGGTCGAAATTACTTGTAGCTACCTCCGGCTTCCTTTTGCTCACCTGTGACTTAGAAACGTCGACCCTAGAGATCACGAGCGCAGCCAGCATCAAGAGAGAGAGATCCATTTTGGGCTTGGGCATGCGAGATCAGATCAGAAACGATCCGCAGGCAGACGCGAGTGATGGATGCAGTAGAGGGTGCTGTAGAGTTGATGTAGCATGGGGCCAGGTAGGCCGAGGAGCAGTGGACGGGGGGCGTTGAACGAAATAGAGGCCGCAACTAACAGCGAAAAGGAGGGGAAGGCAACAAAAAATGATGGCTCCTGTAGCAGGCCGGGGCTGGTTTGGAAGCCCAAAGGACCGAATGGGATGGAGAGAATTGGGAGAGGCCTATGACCAGAAGTGGGTGGAGCAAGGCTGAAGAAGAAGAAAAAAAAAGAACTACCCCTGCAGCTTCCACAACCTTGAAAGGGCCCCTGAGTCAAAGGAACCCAGGCACGGAATGGCTCTTCCAAAGGGTAAAGATACTAGAAGCGGCGCCCTAAGGTGATATTGGGTCGCACACGAGCTTAGGCGATCGCTCCGACGAGCTCCTTGAACCTTTCACGATCGGCGGCCATGCGGAATAACTCCTCTACGGTTATCCCGGTCCAATTCCGGATATTCCGCAACTAGGAGAGATTCTTACGACTAAGTCTTCTTTTACCCTCGACCTTGCCCTGGGTGATGGTTTGCAGCAGCAAGTACTTCAATCATCATGACGAAGGTGACTAAAGAACTCCATTACAGCTAGTTTTATTTATTTGTTTACAAAAAAATTTGGCCCACACTCTAAGAAGATTAGGTGAACTACTGACTAGTCCGCAAGTGCCCCATCTTCTTAGAATGCGGGTAAAATTTTTTTTATATAAAAATTAAAATTTTAAAAAATTTTAGTTGAACTAAAATTTAAGAAAAAAAAATTTTCTAAAATTTTACTAAAATTTACTAAATTTTCTAAAATTTGAGAAAAATACGTAGATTCCGCTTTGCCGATTTTTGAAAATTGCATTTGCTAAATTAAATTTTTCAGTTCTATTTTTAAAAACTGCAAGAGTGTGCTTTCGTTTGAGGATTTTTCCTGGTCGCTCGGAGGGCTCAAAGAAGCCTCCCCTCGTACGAGTTCTTGTCCACGAACTCATACACTTCCTTGCATCGCTGCATTCCTACTCGCGACCATAAACTTAGTGATTCATTATTACTAAGCGTTACATGAAAAATTCAAAAATACCTGGCCTAATTTTTGACGTTTTATTGATGTTTTCTTCTCGATAAATCATCTTCAAAAAAAAAGAAAACAATAAAACAATCGGGGATCTTGTTAATAGCAGTACATCCCTCCCACCTAACAGAATAAGCATCACTTTTTTCGAGATGAGTACCGTTTCATTAGTTTTAAAATTGAAACAATTCGTTTAACGAGTGGGGTGCATAAGGTACATCCGATAACCTACATTTCAAGTACCTATATTCGATAACCCGTTAATCACAGAGAAGCTTTATATCTTTTTTCGAATCATCTTAACCGGAAATGGTTTAAAAAGAAAACATAAGAATTTGAATTTAATAAATTAATTTAACGTCAAAGATTTCCAGCAGGGTTACTCTTGATTATTATTTTTTTTTTTTCGTTGTCTCGGTTTGGACAAGGGGATTACCACGAAATTGAATCATATAATATTCCTCCCGGTGCAATTACCTTTCCGATAACAAGAAACCACGCCTTTGACCTTCCATGGCTGGAGATTTATCTCGTTTCTTTTTTTTTCTTCTCCTTATGTCAATTGTTGTAGACAGTAATCATTTTATATATTTTTCTGATTGATTGCTTAATATAGGTTCATGAATCACGGAATGGGGCCTTGTACGCCAGGACGATCCTTCCAATTCCTGGTGATTTATTATACGTTCAGTCAAAATCGAGAAACGTTTTCACCTTTTTAATATTCATTACGGACGCTTCCCTTTCTCTCCCCTTTTTTTTCCTGATATATAATAGAGAGAGAAAAATAAACCTTTTGAGATTTTTTGATATTGAAGGTTTTTTTTTTTTCGGTTTGCCAAAGAGTTTTTTTTTTCTTCGAAAATATAGAATGAATGGGAGAAGAGAAGAAAAAAAAAGGTTAGGCTTGAAGTTATTGAATAAAAGATCGACTTTTGCTTAATTCTTTTTTTAGAAATTAATTAATTTATTTATTGGCGATTAAAAATTAATCAGAGTTGTTGATTATTATGAGGAACGAAAAATGCACAGGGGGGCAAGACACCTGCGGATAGTTGTTTTCATGTGGAATATATGCAGATTAGGTTTATTAGACCTACATTAAGTTTGTTGTAGTAGCGAATGGTAAGTGAAATAAAGGAAATGGAAAGATGGAAGAAGTGATTAAAAAGCAAGTTTTTAAGATTATAATGATCCAAGTTTGAGATATTTCGAATTTTTCGGGTGTGATGATAACAAGGTTGTTTTGGTATATGGTAAATGATTGCGGTGTTGTTTACGTTATTGTTATGAGCGAAGATGGCTTTGTATGCGTCGAAATTATCTTCATTCTTGTTGCTTGGACACTAGAGTACCTCAAGGCAAATCTTCCACTGATGATTACAGCGACCAGAAAATTAGAATTCCGGATTCGGAAGGGATCTGGGCTGCTGAGGATGAGCTCCAGTGAAGTAATTGGAAGACTAACTGAGCAGCCTTTGAAGATCAGTGTAGTCAAAGTACGCCAATTTCAGTGGGCGGGGCATGTAGCGTGCGTGCCCCATCGAGGGTGGTGCAGTTAGTTCTCGATGGACTCTCTACGAATCATAAACCTTTTAGGAAGACTGCAGCTTTTTTTGGGTGCGGATCGGTTTGGAGACCACTGATGTCATAATAAAGCAGTTCAGAAGGAAGTCAGTCATACTTGCATAGGACTTTAGGTCATGCAAAGCCATTGGCTGATTGAGTCCCAAACTTTAAATTTGGACATTCCATTGAGGGACGTTGACAACCTAGTGCGTGTACGTTGTGCATTTACTTAAGCGTGCTTTAAAACATAGAATTAGGGATCCTGCCATACAGGGCCGACAACTTTGCAAAATTCGTTCACTCTGGAGAATATAGAGGCTACGCCCGAGGATTGCGTTTGGGGAAGAACTTACTTCAATAGAAATGGCAATCAAATTTTAGGTCCTGCAAAACTGTTCAGCTTCAGCAATTACAATGTCTTCTCTATGTCCTCGGGCCTTATCAAAAAATTTAAGCCCTTGATTTCAATAATAAGCATATTCTTATTTAAATGAAGCTAGTGCATTTTTCAAACGATTCGTACCAAACTATGAGTCGTAGACAGGCCTAAACAACATAATATTGGGGTCGCCATGTCTTAACGTCAATTGAAAAATTATTTTTAAACAAGACCTAACCCCTTTACCATAAAATGGTTAAATTGAAAAACTTCGCCATGTACTTATTAAAATATAAAACCTAATCAGTTTTATTTGTATTTTAATCCTTCCAACTACATCACGATGTAAAAAAGAAAATTAGAACTGTAGCCATGATTAATTAACATCATTATTTAAACTTAGAAAATTCATAAATTATTATTTAACGTCCTATGCTTTTGTTTTGATTGTTCTAATATTTCAGTCCATGTAATTTAATTCTAAACCGTCAAACTCATTTTTTAATGAGGTAACTATATACGATAACTTTTTAAAAGAAAACGAGCTTTAATTCTCCCGATAATCAAATTTATCTTTTTTCGCCAAAAAAAAAAATCAAGTCAAAGCAGCACATCAGTGTCAGACTTGTCAATGATTAGTGGTAATTTAGAGCTAATAATGACCAACCGGAACCTAAAAGATCATACGCAACCTGTGATTGACATATCGTGATCACTTAAGGCTGTTTTCATATAACCATCAAGCTTCTCTTTTTTTTCTCTCTTCACTCCGTCGCTTATTGAATGGAAGCGAATTCCAAAAGTATCGACGGAATGGAATCTCAAGAATTATCCAGGTATTAGTCATATAAATAGGTCATGGACCTTACCGCTAAACTTTTAACTTAAAAAATAACGCTGTACACAAATGAAATATTTAAGTGCAGTTTTAAAAATCGCCTTTTTCAGCGAAAGCAATCATTTTTTTTCTCCTATTCCTCGGCTTTTCCCTTCAACCCTTAACGCAACCTGATAAATTGAAACCATTAGATTTAATACGTAAACTTTTTCAATTCCAAGTAATTTACGAGTGATTTCTCAAAACTTTAATTTCGGCGCTAATTAAAGATTCTTCTCCTTTAAGTTTCCTTTTCACTCATCAACGGGAAAGAATATAGGCGGTATAAATAAAATTTTCATTTCGCGCGGGTTTTTGGCAAAACGTACGATGGGTTTTTTCGGTATTACGAGGCCCGACGTGATGAAAGCTAGGAGGGGGGAACCGGGAGGGAAGGAAGAAAGGAACGAAAGGGACGTCGCAAGCCTTCGCGACTAAAACTTTTCCTCTTTCCCTTAACTACATCATTCTTTATTGAATTTTCCGTATCCAGGTTCGATTTATAAAGTTTTCATGCTCTTTTCATAAAAAGTTTTTTTCCTCTACCCTTAAGGCGAATTCAAAGCTGACAAAAAACGTTTTCGTTGTTGTGATATATTTTTAATCAGAAGGATTTCTTGGAAGGCCTCAATTTGGAGGCTGAGATCAAAGTCGTTGGTGCGGGAGGGATTTTCGTGGCATTTTAATAAAGCTGGAAGGTTCGTTGAGCGGAAGGGTGATGATGTTACGGAGGTTTCAAGTGCGCCAATGATGCGGATTATCAGCAGGGTGTAGATGCAGTGAAGCAGCGGTGGGTAGGCTGAGCATGAAGAGTATTGCGGCAGCAGCGGCTGTGGGTGGTTATCATGGCGGCAGCGCCGGCTTAAGTTTTTAAAAAAATCGACAGCAGTGCTGATTGTAAAAAATCGGCCGAGGACTAGTGCTGGGATGCCGGATTGGAGGGTAATAGCTATCGGATCCACATCGCATTTTTGCAGTAATAGATCTTCAGGTCTTGTAAAGCTGATTTAAGTAAAACAAAAAATTCTGCTGCCGAGATTGTGCCAAAAAAACCCCAAAGCACCCTTAATGTCTAAGTTGCCACAAGAAACCTGCAAAAAATTATATTGAGCTTATACACGATTTAAAACTGAGCAACAACTCTTCACCACTGGAAAAACAAACCTAAGAAAAGACATTCGATATTCCCTTGAAATTCAATCTCGCTTTCTTCTTTCCGCGACGTTTCATCTTACTTTTAATTCAAAGGAAACCGTTTTTAAACGATTATGATAATGCGCTTTCAGTTGCACCGGCGGTCTTCAAGGTTTACATCTGGGTCAGCATCAACGGACCATGTTTAATTGTTATAACATAGATACATAGTGCCTTATCGTTTAAAATTTTCGAATACCTAATATAATGAATCTGGGTTTGTTGGCTGTGCTAACTGGCTTATAACGTAACGATAATGTAGCGTTTTAAATCTACAGTACCATATTATCATCATGGCCGGAGACTGTACAATTATCAACTCTAATAATTATTGTTTGTTTTTTTAACTGGATTTGGAAAAAAAATAAATTGACCAGTTTGTTAGTTGAATGGTGTATCATCATTTTTTATTTGTATATCCGATGCCTATTGGAAGTCAACCGTTTGAAAAAATAAAGATACGAGGTTTTAAAATATCTCACAGCGTGATTTATATGTCAACATAAGGACTAGGATGAGAAATGAGCCATCAGTGGAAATATTTCATGCACTTTTTTTTTTTTGCATTTTAAAATAATGTCTGCACGTCTTATATTTTAAAAGAGAACGTTTGACATCTAAATCAAAAACTATCAGACAGCTCCGCCTTTTTTTTCGGTGTAGAATTAAGACATTTACAACTCGAGGAGGCAGAGCTAACCATAAAATCAGCCTGGTTGACTCATCTGAGCCTAGTTCGAATCTTTAATGTTTCTTTGGGCGTTTAGATAGCACATGATTACCCGCGCGAGTCCGTTTTTAAGGCTCTAACAGGTTGAGCTTTTTGTCAGAAACCGATTTCACTGGGTGATCTCCGATCAATGAGGATTACGAGTGCAGCAAATTCGCGGCGGCTTCGGTGGGCAAGTCATGTGGCGCGGGGCATTGTCACAGTGACTTAATGCTGTGCGACCGATGAGGCGACCAAAGAAACAATGATTGGATTAGGTGAGGCTACACGCCTGGGGTAGGAGACTGGCAGAGGTTGGCCCACCATTGCGAGTATTGGAAAACGGCGGTAACTGCGGCAGTAGGACTTGAAGTTTTGTAGATCCAGCCACAAGAGTTCCTTTCCATCCCTCCTAGGAGGAGCCCTTATATACGATATTACTTGACATTACTTTCCAGCCCTTCTTGCAGCGGGTCAATTGTGGTCCCAACACCTTAAAAGGAGAATGCAGGAGAAGGAGAATTCAGGATGTTTTTGCCCCTGCACTTAATGTTTAAGGGGATGCCAGGGGGATTGATGAAAACTGTAGGCCCTCTTGAAGAGTCATCGAAAGGGATTTTAATTAGGTTGGTTGATTCCTGGGAAATGATTGCAAAATGTGAATATGGGATTTTAAAAAACATGGGAAAATATAGTGAAGAATGTAATACAATATATTAAAACATTTTTTTTTTTTTTAAACAGCCTAAACCGTTCCATTATTGGGCACAGGCCTTCCCCCGAGAAACTCGCACTACTTTAGTACTTGTTCAAGGAGAGGTTTAGCATTACAACGCCACGCTTGCCGAGCGGGTTGGCGAGGCCTGTCTTGTGAGGACAGGTACACTCATGCCGGAAAACCATTTTCCGAACAAGAGCGATTAAAACATATAGTGCTCTATATTGTCCAATATATTGAAAAGTTTGTTTTTTGAATTTTGAAGTTCAATTTCCCCATTTGCATTCATTGCCCCAGAATTAACCAAGCATGGTTAGATATAGATGACCCTTCATAGTGGTCAAAAGCTTGCATCAATATCAGCACCCACTAAAGTATTACATTGGGGGGGGGGGGCAGAAACTTCGGATCTAGGCATCATCCTTTGAAACAGTCCCTGGGTTAGGCCTAAAATAATTTTTACTCGAAACCCTACATTTAGAAAACAAAAATTCGAATGGGAGGCAGCGACCTTGTCCCAATGTCAATACCTTTCAGCTACACAAAAAAAAAACCAGACCATCTTTCAGTAAAAACCAATTTGATCTCTGAGGCTACTATTATTTTAGTATTGGAACGAGGTGCACTATGTCTCTCGGCTTTTTCAGAGGTATTATTTCCGTGTTTTCGACTTAATAACGCAGCCGAACTTCAAAATTAAAATCGACAAAAATCTTCAAAAAAAATTTTATTCCAACTCATCTCATTCTGATAATAACAGTCTCCTCTTTATAAAAAGAAAATAAAAGCTTTAAAAAAAAAATAGTCAATTACGCGTGCGCTGGAAAGTATATAAATGCATCACGTATACAATTTAATCAATTCATTCATCATTAAAAGATAATCTTTTTACGATTATTTAAAAGACCTGTCAATACCGTATTTACAGCCTATTATCCATAATTCACCGAACTACCAAACATGGTATGATAACATCTTTTTTTTTTTCTTGTACAAAGTGTGTGTGTGAGTATGTGGAGGATACGTGTACGAATCTAAGGCCGCGTTTTTATATGTTTAAAAAAAAACTAGAAAGCCACTTTAAGAGCCCGTTTAATGATTTTTATATTAAAAATTTATCAGAATTAAGTCGTAAATGGTGTTAAGTAGGTTCGGCGTATTAAGCGTGCCGCTGATATTTTTAAAACGCCCATCCTGTTTTTCTTTATTGTGTTTTTATTGTGTTGTTTTTTTTGCGTGGGAACAGAAGCGGTTAAGGAGCTAAAAGTTTTGGGAGGAAAGTGTTAGAGTTTGACCCATATTTTTAGGCCCCCGCTTTGGTAATTAAAGTTAAGGTGATTAGTTTTTTGTTGAGGCTGGCACCAAGAGAAGTTCTGAAAGGCTCCTACCGACTTACCATGGTGTTGCTGCCCCAGTCACGGATTTTTTTCATTTTTAGCCTATAGGTAGGTACTGACCAAAGACTAACTTTGGCCAATTATGAAGGTCCAATTATTATCGGTTTTTGAGAAAAATTGAAGTTTCGAAATTTTGGTTTTTATTTAATTTCTTAGGAACGGATCGTCCGATTTCAAAAAACTTTTTACGAGATGAAAGGTCTTTCCAAGGGCTATCTTTGGGTGCTATGTGAATTTTTTTTGTACAGGTCAAAGGTCACAAAATCAACTTTTTTATCAAAAAAAATTTTTTTAACAGCTTTATTGTCGCGGGACCCAAATCTCGCTATCATAGCTCGAAAGAGCGCTTCAAAATGGTCTAGAAGGGTATTTTTCCGGATTTTTTCTTGATGGCAAAACAGGCCAAAATAAGGGCGAAAATATATAAATTGATTTTTCAGGGTCTGAATGAGCCGGGATCAAAAAGTGAGTGCCATAGCCTTAAAGTACGCCTCAAAATGCCCTTAAACCATATTTTTCCCGTCTTTTTACCAATGGCCGAAATGGCCAAAAATAAGGTCAAAAACTAAAAATGGCTTTTTCGGGGTCTATAAGAGCCGGTATCCTAAAGGTGGTATCACACCGTTGAAATATGCCTCTAAGTGGTCTAAAATCGTATTTTTCCACATTTCGAATCAACAGCGAAAATGGCCAAAAATAAGGCCAAAACTTAAAAATGGCCTGTTCAGGGTCTAAATGAACTGGGATCAAAATTTCAGTATCATAGCCTTAAAGTACTCAAAAAAACGATCTAGAATCAATATTCTCCGCCTTTCACATCGATGGCAAAAAAAGCCCAAAATAAGGCCAAAACCTAAAAATCGATTATTCAGGGTTCAAGTAAAAAGTCGTGTTAGAGGGGTTTTCGGGGGCGTAGATTACGATTCTGATGTCAGAATTTGAAAATTCAATATGGCGGATCCAATATGGCGGACAAACACCTAATTTTTTGTCTTTTTTGATGCAGCCGACACGTCTTTTAAGGTTTTTTTAAGCTTCTTATTCATTTATTTAGCAGTACACTCTCAGTTACACTTTCACATCGATGGCGAAAAAGGCCCAAAATAAACTTTGTGTACGCGGTACCATAATTTTTTAGTCGTTCCTTAAATAAAATATTTTTATTAAAATTTTAATTATTACGCTTTATGCTTAGAAGCATTTTTTAGTAAGACCATTTTTTAAGGGTTCTAGTTCATTTGGAGTCTTGTTAAATAAATACGAAACACAATTTTTCATCCGGGCTAATTTACACCTTAAAAATCCCATTTTTAAGTTTTGGCCTAATTTTTGGCCATTTTCGCCATAGATCTAAAAGGCGGAGACTATCGATTCTAGATCGTTTTTTTTAGTACTTTAAGGCTACGATACCGAAATTTTGATCCCAGCTCATTTGGACCCTGAATAAGCCATTTTTAGGTTTTGGCCTTATTTTAGGCCTTTTTCGCCATCGATGTGAAAGTGTAACTGAGAGTGTACTGCTAAATAAATGAATAAGAAGCTTAAAAAAACCTTAAAAGACGTGTCGGCTGCATCAAAAAAGACAAAAAATTAGGTGTTTGTCCGCCATATTGGATCCGCCATATTGAATTTTCAAATTCTGACATCAGAATCGTAATCTACGCCCCCGAAAACCCCTCTAACACGACTTTTTACTTGAACCCTGAATAATCGATTTTTAGGTTTTGGCCTTATTTTGGGCTTTTTTTGCCATCGATGTGAAAGGCGGAGAATATTGATTCTAGATCGTTTTTTTGAGTACTTTAAGGCTATGATACTGAAATTTTGATCCCAGTTCATTTAGACCCTGAACAGGCCATTTTTAAGTTTTGGCCTTATTTTTGGCCATTTTCGCTGTTGATTCGAAATGTGGAAAAATACGATTTTAGACCACTTAGAGGCATATTTCAACGGTGTGATACCACCTTTAGGATACCGGCTCTTATAGACCCCGAAAAAGCCATTTTTAGTTTTTGACCTTATTTTTGGCCATTTCGGCCATTGGTAAAAAGACGGGAAAAATATGGTTTAAGGGCATTTTGAGGCGTACTTTAAGGCTATGGCACTCACTTTTTGATCCCGGCTCATTCAGACCCTGAAAAATCAATTTATATATTTTCGCCCTTATTTTGGCCTGTTTTGCCATCAAGAAAAAATCCGGAAAAATACCCTTCTAGACCATTTTGAAGCGCTCTTTCGAGCTATGATAGCGAGATTTGGGTCCCGCGACAATAAAGCTGTTAAAAAAATTTTTTTTGATAAAAAAGTTGATTTTGTGACCTTTGACCTGTACAAAAAAAATTCACATAGCACCCAAAGATAGCCCTTGGAAAGACCTTTCATCTCGTAAAAAGTTTTTTGAAATCGGACGATCCGTTCCTAAGAAATTAAATAAAAACCAAAATTTCGAAACTTCAATTTTTCTCAAAAACCGATAATAATTGGACCTTCATAATTGGCCAAAGTTAGTCTTTGGTCAGTACCTACCTATAGGCTAAAAATGAAAAAAATCCGTGACTGGGGCAGCAACACCATGGTAAGTCGGTAGGAGCCTTTTTTGGAGTAATTCCTGATTTCTCATAGGATGCATTTTAGTTCCAAAATTAAGTCCAGAAATCAGCCACCTGAAGTGCGGCAGCGGAACTTCAGTACCGGTTGTAGGCGAAGATCAGTAAGATCGGGACGGCTGCAATCTGGATATCTGGCGGCGGGATGGCAACCATCAGAACGGCGTCAGTACAGCAGTGCAGAAGGCAAGAGGGACACCACTGCACTATTTATTGTCCTTAGAACAATCATCATGACGAGGAAACAGGAGCTCGTCGGATCGATCGCCTAAGCTCGTGTGCGAGCAGGGCACCCAAAGAAGAAGAAGAAGTCCAGAAAGCAGGAGGCTGAGTCAAGGACTGACTGGCTCCTGTGCTGCGATGCGGAAGGTGTTGAAAAGCCACCGCATTAGGCTCCCTAGTATAGCCATCATGGCTGAGGGTTCGGTGTGGAAGACCCAAAACAATCGATTCGGCTAGAGTCTCTTGAACGGCACAATAAGCTTTCTAACCATGATGGTCGCCAACTGTAGGAAAAAGTGTTTTTCTTTCGCTCTTTGCGTCTGCTCGATGGTATTCAGCTTTACTTCCCTGCTTAAGACTTTTCATGTCTGGGCTCTTTACTTTTCAAACATCCTCTTACTCTTGGGCAGAAATTATAGGAACCGGAAGTCCTAACACCGCCTCTTCTAAAGTCTTCCAAGCCTCATGAGTTGAAAACAGTATTGGGATTATGGGAAATCTACACACTTCATTTTCTATTCGATTTTCTTTGGTTGTACTTTACAGTAGTGGCCTGACTGGAGGTCTACTGCCCTAAAACTTTCTTTTCAGATGCCTTTTTATTAAAAAGGCAACGGATAATGCTAATGGGTAAAAAAAGAACCAAGAACCTGTCATTTGACAGATAGCCAAATAAATGATATCAAAAAAACCTGCAGAAGTCCCGACTAAGAAAAAAAAAGAATGGGGGGTAAAAAATTGCAAGAGTTTCTTTTCTCTCCCGCCAAATCCGTCATATTAAAATTTGAAAAATGGTTGAATAAATAAAAAGCGTGATAAAAGTAAGCTCGCGCGTTTTCGAAAAATGTCGTCGGGAATCGTGAAAACTTTATAAATGACGTTGCGGGGTCTTATCATTTTTTTCAACGTGATAATCTCCCGTACAAAAAGAATCATTTGGAGCCTTAGCGAACACTGCAGAACAAGCGAGCAGAGAGAGAGAGAGAGAGAGAAAAAACCATTATATCGGCAACGCGACAAAAGAAAAAAAAACATTCATAAAACTACAGGACGTACATCATCAAGTTAAAAGTTAAAGGTACGCGCCGATTAAAAGCAAAAAAAAAAAGCTAATTACCTTATACGTAAGTGGAATAAATTTTTTTGAAGTTAAATTTACTCTTATTCTACTTTCCAACGTTATTAATGTCGTTAGCCAATGAAATCGAAACTGTTTTTTAATAAAAGGAATATTTTATTTTATATATTAAGCCCCGCTAATTTATTTTAAAAACATGAATCATTTAATGGCTATATCTCTGCGGGCGAAAAAGGAAATGGTGTACGGATTTGAAAGTTTTGTATTTAAAAAAACTTTCTTTAAGTTTTTTTTTATATCTTACTCCTAATAGCAGGGCCGCACGAGGAGTTGTTAGCGATGCAAGCAATGCGCCACAAAAATTAAAAAAAAAAAAAGTTAGTTAGCTGGAAATTTTTATCAGTCCTTGGTCAAGGCCGTGTTGGAAAGATTGGGCGAGGTTTTTTTTGAGCCAGCTGGCTTATTAGGATTGATTTATGTCTAGGATGAGTCCTTGAGGGTTCCTAGCTGGACCTGGCTCAAGCTGAAGTGGTTGCGAGGGGGAAACCAGTCCAGGACAAATCCATAGTGACGGTCCTGTCCAATAGAGACGCACTTAAAAACGGAAAAGAAAATTCTCGTAATAATTTAATAATTCATATTGAAAAATAAAGTGATTGATACGTCAAAGCTTTTTGGGGAATAATGTCGAAGCAGGGGAAGAGGAAAACGGAAGTGCTGTACGATAAATTTTAAAAGAACCTTATTTTCCTAAAAACCTTGCATCGGAAATCGAAGAAGCAAATTGTGAATAAATAAAGTAAAATTTATTTTATATAAAAAAAAAATAATAATAATTCAACTTCTGAGGAAATATACTGATGATATTATTATGGGAATAGAATGCCGTAGTAAGGATGAAGAGGATGATTTCCTGTGAGTATTTGTTTTCGTACACTTGTAAACAAATCATTAAGCGAAGTAGCATTGTCATAGGAAACTAGGACTCCCAATGTAGCTTGAATTTACCGTGACGAATAGGCATAACGACAGGCAGGAAAGGAAAATAATCGCATATTGCCTTAAGGGGTTTTATTTTATAGCGCATATGTACGGAATACGTCTAAAAAGTATTAACTTCCGGAATAAGATAAAAAAAATGATTTTAATGGTTGGCCTGTAGGTAGATGTTACTTTTGCAGAATTTTTTGAGAATGCGATCTTGTTTCAAGGAACTTGTCGACTTTGTAAAAATGATAACGAGATCCTTACGGTAATGTTTGCAAAATTAAGTGATTGAACTTTTTTTTCTTGACGTAATTACGCCTGAAGTTGACATACGGTAGCACCAGCACGAATCTTTGTAAAAAATTTCGCGTGTTAAATTTGTTAATTTTTTTTTTTAAACTTTTATTATTTATTATTATTCTTTATTACCGTTATACGTAAAACGACATCCTTTTTAAACGCGATTGCTCTCAGAATTTTTTTTGAGGGTTACCTGGATGGGAAATTTAAAATGCTTATTTCAGAAAAGGGTTAGTCAACGTTTGAACGCCATCTCTCGCTCAAACTTCATTATTACTTAACATGGGAAACTGTTTTGCTTTTATGAAGAGCGCATGAACGAAGGTGAAGTGATTTTTCCCTGACGGAAACTTTTATTAATTTAAAAAAAAGTTTCTGTGAAAGTTTTCGAGGTATGATGCAATGCATCGTTTTCTACGTCATCGAATTATTTATCAAAAATGTAACGCTTGGAATTTAAGAGATTAATTCGGGATCAGTAGTATTTTAATCCTCTTTCAATTTTCTGTTTTTCATATTTTTAGCGCGAGAGTAGAAGCATTAAAAGAGAATGAAGTTTCCAGCAGAGCATTTTTCGATCCCATAAATTTTTATTTTTGACATATGAAGTGATCAGTCATGGTCTATAAAAATTTGGTATGGTCTGCTGGTTGAAAAGACTGAGCGAGCTTATTGTACCTATCAGGAAAGTAATTTACAATTACTACTGGCTCGTCTCATCTTAGCTAATTTAGAATTAAAGTAAAGGGAGACGGAGTAAGTGCAATTTGGTTGAAAAAGATCTAATCGAAATGGGAAAAGTAGATGGCCAAAGTATTTTGGACAAATATATGGGGAGTATACTTTTATTTCTAAATGTCAAAGTGCAATTTAAGTTCTAGAGAACTTAAAATGTTGATCGACAAAGCTGGTCCAGCAATCGAAATGAATCATAATTCAGATGTTTGATAGTGCCATTTTTAACGCCTCCCCGAAAGTCTTTCAAGATGGCTGAACACAACCCCAGCACGGTCTTATAAACAGGTCCGGAATCTTGGCTTTTAAACATGTCCTCAACTGTGTCGCCGAAATTAATTTGTTTTTTTACCACCTCGTATCGCTAGTTGTCTTTCTCACAGCCAATAGAATTGCAGCATTTTTTTTCCTTTTAATTTCCTCGGGCCGGAAATGATCGGAGCATACCCGGCTACTTTTATAATTTAATAATTTTTTATTCAGGCCTGGCATTGCCTCGGCCCATCTTTTAACTAACCCCGGATTCCTAGGAATGCTAAAATAAGATTTACTGGAATTTTCCTTCCTCTGAATAACTTGATTTTCGCACCCCGGCACTATGCACTTCATTATTATTATTATGATTATTGCAGTTATAAATAAAAATAAATTGAAAAAATATTTCATTTTTCCATGTTTATAATGAAATTCAATCTTGTTCTTCATTTATTTAATTTTGGCAAGCATTACAAAGTATTTTTGCAGTTCGAACTTTTAAAAAATGTTCCCGCTTTTATGAAATCTTCTCATTGGTTGGAAGTTTGACAACCAGCGCCAAGATTTGGAACTAAAATCGGCGACTGAGTCCGGGACATGGTTACCATGGAAATCAACAAGAGATTCCGGACCTGTTTATAAGACCGTGAACCCCAGCGACCATCTTCTGAGCTTAGCGCCAAATTTCGGCCATTTTGAAGTAGCCGCTGGCGCTTCTCTACTACTGTTGATTATTTTTTTATAAAGTTCTGAGAGCTTACAAGATAAAGTGCTGCATGAACCGAATTTTACCCGAGTCTTCGTAGCTGGAATTTTTGAAAAGACTTACACAGAAACACAGAGAGAATTTCATGCCAGGTAGAAACCCATTGTGCCACTATTTTTTCGACAAAATTTGCTTACCGTAGACAGGAGGAAATAAGGATGCAGACTAGAGTCAATGATGTTGCGCAACGCCTTGCAAGAGCTAAGTGCCAATGAGCAAGGAGAATCCGGATAGGTGGATAACACGGATGGTAAGATGGAGACCTCGAGCGACGAAAAGAAGCGTTGGTAGGCCACAAAAGAGATGGTACGGCGACATTAAGAGGGTGGCGGGCAAGGAAGTGTGGCAAAGTTTGAAAGAGACCTTCTTTTAGGAGTGGACGGATATACTGTAGATTGAAAGAAGAAGAAAAAGACAGAGGGAACTTTACGCCACCGTTTTTTCTATGAATTTTGCATCATGATACTTAAAGCTCATTGATTTTCTTTGTCTGCAGTAGCTCGGCTTTAGTCGAAGTCCAAAATTCATGTGGAGGGCCGACTTGGGAGGGTCTGTTGGAAGATCTTTACCGGAAGAAATTCTTCCGCCTTATTGATCAAATTTTTCTCAAGCCCACGTAAAACCCCAAATTTTATTACATATAAAATCAATTTTTCTTAAAAGGCCGATTTAAGTGAAACCTATTCGTGCGCAAACCGATTAGATCAAATAGACCCTCGTTCTATTAAATATCAGTTTTCTAACTGAAAACAAGATTCGCGAGTGAAGCGGTTCCTCACTTCTTTTTTCCTTTCAGTCGATTTACATCAAATTACACGTTTTGCATCTAAATCAAACATTAAAATTATTGGGGGAAAAAAAAAAATAGTTTATAGAACGAAAAATGATGCGGTAGATTTGGAACCGGTCACGATCGAAAAACAATAGGAATAATCTTTAAAACCATCAGTGTCGGAGTGAAATCAATCTCGTATTAAATCACCGATTTAAATACAATTATTATACCCATGACTACTTTCATCGAAAACGAATCGAATTGGAACGACAATGATGAAAAAAAAAAAAAAGAAGATGAAATGGTCGGTTATTTCCCTTTCGGTCGAAGTACGAAAAATATCCGATAGGGAAAGCGATTCAATATTTTAATCTTCTCTTGTATATTTTTTTTTCTCACTCGGACACTCTGTACCTAACAAATTCACACTGTTAATAGAAGAAGCTGTTTCAACGACACGATTACATTTTTTTCCCGTAATTTCGGTTCACTTTCACGACATCCATCAAGGTCATAAGACGATGCACCAAATCTTTTTTTAATAGCTTCAGTTAATACCATGTATATTATGTACAATTGAAGATGATACGAAGGCTGATGGTGAAAAGAATAATGGAAAAAAAAAAATAAAAACAAATCAGACACAATGTTTTTCAATGATTCCGAGCGAATAAAAATTAATTAACAAAAAAATTGTTATGATGAACTCTGTTTTGAACTGTTAGAAACGTTACATTGCATTTTTCTTTTTTCAATTTTTTTTTTTAAACGTCAAAACCATTTGCATGATCTCGTTTTCAAACTAAATTTGCTTTATAAATGCTTGTAATGGTCATTTTTACCACGTTAAAAAAGCGTAATAATAATCATAGGTACATCTAATCCTGTTATTTAAAGCAACTGACTTAACAATTGTTCATCATTAGAATTTTTTTAGAGATGGCGCGAGTATTGATTTAATGTTAGCATTTTTTTTGTCCCGCAAGTTTTTTTTTTTTTCGTTTTTTAATTGAGCTTGATTTGGTAGATTACTACATTAAATCAAAACCAGATACGAATAGGCATGGTTAACAAGTTTTAATTGTGTGGCATACTGATATACATGTCAGAAATGACTTCACGCTGATATATTTTTTGTTTTTACGTTTTGCGTAAAGATAATGTCATTGCTATTTGGCAGGACCACTTTTTTTTTTCTTATGTAGCTACTACGTTGTGTATTATCTTTGTGTGTAATCAGAGATTGTTTAAAAGAATGAATGTTTTTTCTATTTTAAGGTTTTTTTTAATAGACCTAATTGTATGGTATTTAGTATCCAACTGCGGGGATTATTTATTGGGTTTTGTAAATGGCCACAAGTGTTTCGGACATGAGAGTGTTCTTTTATATTCGGAATATTTATTAGAAATGCGATTAAGAAAATTATAAAAATGAGAAGCTGATAGTTGGAAGAAGTTTTTAGGAAAAATTATTAGAATTTTAACTGTAAATATTTATTAGTCATTTTTAGCTCTAAGAGGTCCGAATTTGAAATGCAAAAGCCAAATAATTTGAAGGGGAAATAATTGGGCAAAATATGACTTATTTTGGAAAAAAAGTTTGCTTGAAAATTAGGCAGTAATGTTTTCGATAATCAGAGATTTTTGTCAATAACTTAGTTAATGATTTTTTTCTTGGTCTACCCTGTGGGCATGAACGAAGATCTTCGGCGGAGTGAATGAAGTGTTTGATGAAAGATTGTGCTCAAGATTTTCCGTTGTAAAAATATTTCAAAAAATTGAAAAGCTAATTTTTAGAAATTTTTACTCAAGTCACTGAAGTCGACCGATAAAAAGCTAAAAACGGTCAACACAGAGTAAGTTTCATAAAATTAGCGCCCTTATATTTTGGGACCCTCGACCAGCCGAGTGGCACCAGCTGCACCTAAACCACTCATACCTTACTTAGGCTGCATATTTTAGCATGTAGCCACCACAACTAGGAAAGTCACAGCTACCTAAATTTATGCCTCACCATCGGTGGCAAAACGTACAGTACAAAGAAAATTGCGAAAAAAGTACTCACGACTAAATTGTTACTCGAAAAAATTGCGAATTTACTAACACCGAAGTTTCAAGAGTCCTGAATTAGAGTCCTGCATCGGGTCGGGTTCGGGTCTGATTTTTAAATTGGTGTCGGGTTCGGGTCGGGTTCGGGCCTGAAATCCTAAAAGTTTCCCCTTTGAAGAGGGAGCTAACATAGAAATTTACATGGTGACATTAATTTTACTTTGCATTAAAAATTATTTCCCTTCTTTTACCTTTTAAATTTCTTGACCCGCACATTTCGGGTTTTTTGAATCGGGTTTGAACCCGAACTTTGACCCGATCCGTCGGGTTCGGGTCGGGTTCGGGCCTACAGGTTTCGGGTTCGGGTCGGGTTCGGGTCAGAAATCTGAAATCGGGTCGGGTTCGGGTTGTAATTTTCGGCCCGATGCAGGACTCTATCCTGAATATTATTTGTGGGCCAGAAAAGATTGTTTCATCCACCAAAGACTTGAGACAAATTTTAGACATCTTTCAAATGGTTTTCACCTTCTCAACCTTCTGGATTCTCTAATAATTTCCTTTCCTCTTTGACCTAAGTTAATTGAAAAAGTTGAATTAAATAAACAATTTATGGGAAATCCAAATAAAGGCCCTAAACTTCAATCCATACACTATAGAGGTTAAATACAATTTTTTGGTGCCAACACTAAATTATTAATATTTTTTTTGAAAAAATTAAAATTCAAAGCAAGCTTACTAAATTTTACACGTGTAATTTATCTATTTTCGCCCAAAACATACAATTTTTCTTACACCTCACACACGAGGAGAAAGTTCAGCATTCGACCGCCAATCTTAATACACTTTATTCCTAATGCTATATTTACATAAGAAGAAAACCCCTAAACTCCGCACATAATCACACATCTCAAACTCAATCTGCCTCAAACTTGCATATTTGAAATTCTGTTGTAGTTTTCTAATATTCAAAAGATTAATCGGGAGATATGAACGCGCTAAACAAGCACTAAACATTGTAATCATCATCAATCCGGTTAAGGTTAAGTATTCTTGAACCCGCGCGCAAAAATAATGTAATTACTTTTTCGTCTGGCGCGCAAACTGCAATATGTGTTGACTACAATTGTGCACATATGCTCCTTATCAACAAATTCATTTCGCATTCATAAATTCCGTTTAACGATTTTATTTCCAATCCGAAATCCTTTTACCTCAACCCCACTTGAAAAATAAGGATCGGAAAAAAAAATATAACGGTGAAATTGTAACGAAACGATGTTGAAACGTACTTGTTACTTAAAATAACAATTAAGAAGTGTAAGATGAAAGTCGTGTACTAATATTGCAATATTAGTAAAATTTGAAGCGTTTCTCGTGAATCATGTTCCTTTTGAATCGTAAAAATATCCATCGTTTTCAATTATTAAAATCCCCCCGTATGGTCGATATAGGTAAACAAAAACGGAAGCGGCCATTTCTTATTGTTTGCGCATGTGTCCGACTTTAAATGAAAAACCATTAAAAACAGGTGTGCACTGTTTGATGTCCTTCTAAAACAACACCTTAGCCTAAATCCCTTCCCTGACATACTAAATCCAGTTTTTATTGTCGGAAGTTAAAACCGGCAGCGCATCAAACATTAATAAATAAACAAGCAACAAACACGGCATTAGTCGCTGCTCCTTTTTTTTATTTTCTCTCTTTTCAAAAAAAAAAAGAAAAAATGTTTACATTATTTGTTCAGAAGCTACGTGGAAATGAAAGAGATAATTCACCGGTCACGCTTCCCTAAAGGTCAGAAGAGAGTGAAATTTTTTTTTTTAAAAAAAAATTCGAAGCTTGCAAATTGATTCAACGACTGGTTTGAATAAAAAATGCGCCAAGAAATTGTCGTTAACTGGAAAAATAAAAGTGTCATTCATGTTTTTTAAAGAATAAACGCCGGGAAAAAACAATAAAAACGTTATCAGAGGTCATATCAAATCGTATAGCAAACCGTATAACACGTAGAGTTGGACTTTTATCAAAAGTAATGTAATTTGTTTCATTGGGTTAATTATTTTCTTTGGAATTTAGAAAAAAATAAATGTTTAGGGTCAGCGTGAACCCGGTGACTTTCTCTAAAGGGGAAAACCTTAAAGCACCAAAAAAAAAACTAATTAAGATTGACGTACCTTTTTTGAAAATTAGGCTCTATGAATAATCATGATCGATGAGAGACAATAAGATAAATTTTTGTTATCCAAATTTGTCGCCTGCGATGTTAAAACTTTTTTTTAAAAAAAAATTTACGAAAAGAAAAAAAAACAAACACAAGAAGAAAAATAATCACTAACGCACTAATTCATGACTATTAATTTTTTTAATTCCAGAAAGAAAACGAAGAAAATTAAAAAACAAAACGACAAAAATACGACCGACAACGTGCGCGCGCGATGGAATCATTCGAATGAAAGGCGGCGAGTGATTGATATGATACGCACTGACTAAAGGTATGAGTGTTAATAGAAGCTGCAGTCAGCCAGCCACAGGCAGAAACGACCTACTGTTATCTCCACTATAAATGAATTTCAACATTTGCAGTAAGTTAAATATCATCACTCTTATAATAACATTTACTTAACCGTGATCAAGAATAAATCCACAGGTTTAGGTCGTCGGTACCGACGAGTACCGGTAATATTAACTGATAGTCGATGTGAAATGTGGGTCATACACTCTCTCCACTTCTTTGCCTCATAAATCGATGATGATTCGTTCGTGAAAATTGATCGTTGGGGAGAGGTGGACAACAGGAAAGGGTTGATAGGTTATCAATTTTTTTTTTAAAAAAAAAAGTGAAAGACCACGTGGAGAACCTAAAAAAAAATTTTTTTAGCAATCTTGAAGTATCTTGCGAAAAAAAAATGTTAGTGAATGATTTATGGGCGATGATTTAATGAGATAAAAAATAAATTATTCAAATTATATGGTATATCCTGCTTAATTGTTCTGCTGAAGAAGTTGTGAGTAGTGAACCGGTCTTTGGGTGTTTAGGTATTTTACGTGGTGGTTTTGACTCCTTAAGAACAATAAGTAGACTTTGAACTGTCGTTAATGTAGAACAAATAATAATACTGCTTTTTTTGTGAAGTATAATTTCCACTCGTGATCATTGCAGGAACTTAAAAAAAGCTTCGTCTATGGGAGAAGTTGTTGTACTTTGAAAATAGGGTCTTGCGTCAAATCCTTGGATTGAAAAGAGAAAATCCGAATAGGCAACTTTTGATCTTCATGGCCAACCATTGATGATTTTACTAGGAATATCAAAGAATGTGGTGATTTTCCATAATCTTCCACGTCGCAGTACGGGAGCCATACCATTGATCCAACTCTGCCTCCCGGTATCTCAGCCTAGGCCTTGCCGATTACTACCATCTTCAGCCCTAGGTCAGTATTAGCGAAGCTGCTGCCCTCCACTAACTCAAAACCCTGAGAAGGGAGCTCACCACAGGGCAAGGACGCCATTCCTTGAGCAAGACAAAACATTCCTCACCGGTTACCCTTGATCAAAACATCAAAGGTCGGATTGGTCCTCCGGGGTACTGGGCAAATCCCGGTGAGCATCTTCAAAGATATTAAAAAAACCTCGCATTCTAAGATGAAAACGAAGACTGTAAATAAAGCTCTGCACTGATTTTTCGGGTTTGTAATAGCCAGTTTGGGCTTGCGAGCCACTTGGCAGGTTAGAGTCACCTGGCATGAAATGCGTGTTGGGGCGATTGGACTTCTTGCTCTGCAAAGCCAAATTTGTAATGGACTTTGATTTTGTCTGCGGATCCAAACTACCGCTCACGAAATTGCAACTTTAAATAAATCCCAGATACCTTTATATCACTCACTGCAATCAAAATTCCGACGCCACACTGATTTAAACCCTCCTCTTATCGCTTCGATGCATTCATTTCTCCAATTTTTTAAATTGTGCCGATTCCGTAAATTAAGATTCTACAACTAAAAACTATTAACGATTTTTAATTTTTACGCCACTTAAACTCTAAATTAATGAAATTCACTACGAAAGGTCATGTAAGTACGATTCTAGTTTTCCTTTAATTAGATTTTTTTTCGGATTTCTTCTATGATTACGAGAAAAAAACCTGAACAGAAAATGTTACACAAAAACATCTTCCGATTTTTTTTTTTATAATCGGATTAATTTGAGATTTGTAACGCCCATTAATATGAATCGCATAGATTTCATCGGATAGTCGATTAAATTGCGTTCGGTTTTCATATATGTATGTGGATCTAGTTATAAATATGTGAAAAGTGAAAGGTATATACCGACCGACATCATATGTTAGGTTTTCATAGGATTTCTATATCGTCGCCATAGAAAAGTGGAAATAGTCAGTTCCGCTTTACACGCGGAAATCAATGAAATTTCCATCTCGATTAATTTCAATTTGGGGCTATTATTGATGTACTATCGTGGAGAATTAGCGATTACATATGTCGATTAGAGAGAATGATTTATTTAATTTTCTATAGAATTGTCGATTGGAGTCGTAATTGTTATGCAAGGGGTTGATAAAGACGCGGAGAAATTTCCGGAAAGAACTTATTCAATTGTTTTTGTATTTTGATGTAAATAATTCTTTTAGTGAATGGAATGTTTTGATCGGATTTTGTTTCCTAAAGTTTTGAATCGATGTTAAGAGCGAATTTGAATGTTTTGTTCAAGTGAATCGGGGAAATTTTAATTTACGAAAGCGAAATAGGAAGCTCTTTTCCGCGATTTCCAAGGTTTTAAAATTTTTATGCTTTAGGCAGTGATGCCTCGTACATTAAATGATCAGTCAAGTTCGTGTTCTCCTGTTCTGTTAGCGAAGAAAAAATTTTCTGGTGGATACTGGATTAATTACCACGCTTCCGTTTTTTGCCGTGAAATAATTGTTGTTTTTTTTTTGCAGGATATGTTTGAATCGACTGAGAGTAAAGCAGAAATTTTCGAAGAAAAATATTGGCTGTGAGGATCATGGTTGATAAAGGTCGTGGTCTAAGAGGATGTTCCAGTTTGCAGACTTCGAAGTAAGGGTGAGTGTATTTTCTTATTACAAAGTATTTTCAAAAACGGCTTCTGCTCGTTTTTATTTTTCTAAAATAATTTTAATTGTAAGATGAAAATCTTACTTGGACATCGTTGGCGCGAATGTGACTGAGTACTTATTGTTCTAGAAGGAATGTCAGAATGATGTTGGTAGCGATTATTATTGATATTATAGTGTAATGATGGGAAAATGGGAGCATATTAATTGCGCCAATAGTAGATTCAGTTTAAATTTTTACAAAGTTTTAATTTAACGACCAAAAGTAGAGATAAAAAACGGTATTGGCTCAATCGATTATTTTAAATATCTATTTTGTTTTGGCTCAATTGATAATTTATTTTTGGGAAGGATTGGCTCAATTGATGACTCCTTAATCCGAGGAAACAATAGGGATTGGCTCAATCGACTTGCGCCGGCGCCGACGATATTATTTTTAAGGGCGCATATCAATGCGCCAATAGTCGATTGAGCCAAAAAATAACTATCAATTGAGTCAATCATCGATCTGTATAGTTAATGTTGCTGGGGCTTTTCACAAATAATTTACAAGTCCGCGCCCTAACCTTCCGCTTATAGTGAAAATGTTGACTTACTAGAATGCAATAATAACTAGAAACATATGATGCTTTTAGCTTTAAGTATCGTTTGGCGGGTAGATAGAAAACTGTAAATTTTTTTGTGATAACACCATCTTACTAGATGTGAGATGAACACACTTGATTCGCTTTTTATGCAATGGTGAAATCCTCTCATGAAATTCAAATTACGAAGACGGCATAGCTCTAAGGGGAAAATGGTCAGAAAACATTTGAGTTAAAGGATGGAATTAGTCGATTATACTTCCGTTTGAAAGTCGGGTTTGCAGAGAACCATGCCGGCTCTCTCTGAGTTCCGCTGGTCCTAAAGTCGAAAAATGGATTATAAATTCTTACCAAAGTTTTCAATTTAAGTTAGACCCAAAAGTAAAGATAAAAAAAATATTGGCTCAATGGATAATTTATTTTTGGGTGGGATTGGCTCAATTGATGACTTTTTAATCCGAGGAAACAATAGGGATTGGCTCAATCGACTTGCGCCGATTTTTAAAAGCTAACAGACATAATGAAAAAATTGTCCTAAACTTTAGGTAGATATCAAATTCAAACAATTTTATTTTTTTTTCGTTCTTTTCCTTAAATTTTAATTAAATTCTTTGATTATCCACATCAAAATACGAGTGCACTCTGCATACAATCCGTCCAGACTGTTTCACCTGAAAACCTTTCAAATATACATTCCTTCGTTCGCCACGACTATTTCTCAAACGTCCATAAACCGTAAAACCACATCTTGTTGTCTTGTTCACATATCGAACATGGCACATGTTCAACCCCTGCAACTTTCCGTTTAGATTTCATTCTCACTTACGAGCATATCCCAACCGTCGCTTCCAGTTTCCAAGGCGAAATCCCTATAAAACATTACATTTTTTATCACCATTAAAAATTAATGTACGTTTTAGAAAATAAATCGTTATAAACGATCTCGCCCCTTACATGCCCATTTTAAAAGCTTTAAAACCGTTGTAAAATAGCGAGTCTCTTACACCGTATGTAAGTAAAGGATTAACATCTTAAATCTCATCCCCATTGTTACTTCACTAATTAAACCCATAGATCACCAACCTACACATTTTTTAATTCGTCTAACATTACTGGATACCGTTTTTACAGGCATTCAATGTTTCAATTGTTAGAAAAGATAACATCTCACGTATCATCTAAATAAACTAAGCTTATTACAACCAGACAGCCAGACATTTGTCTGATGTGAATTAATGATGATGGTTCTTTTTGAAGGAAAAAAAAAATGATATTAATAGAATCGATATTAAATTTATATAATATAAAAAATATTTAACATAACGTAGGATTCTTTTTATAAAAAATCGGCCTCGTTTTCGTCGTAGATTTCATATTCAGTTACAGGTTCGTAATTCCCTTTGGTTTTATGACTATTCCCATCCGGTTGAATGAAAGCCCCATCCCCAATCAGTTCAATACCAGATATTAAATGACTGATATCTAATAATTTATCAGCTTGCTCGCTATTAATATGTTTCAACCGGATCGTCCATTTGGAATAAGGACTTAAAGGCAAAGGGTTGGACCCTACAATCTCGTTAATTGAATTATCGAATTTCCCATCCGTGTATGAGCCTAATATTATTTTAATTGGTTCCGTTAATGTGCGATACATTTTGTTTCCGAAAATGGTGTACGCGTTCCCTTCGTGCGTCAATTCAGCCGTTGTCCCCGTTAATGCTTTCGAAATTTCATCCATGTCTTCTTTCCAGTATAAAGATTTCCGGTTTCCGTATGGGACGAGCCTAATGTTAAAATTCCTGCCTTTCAGAGCTTCGTAAGTTTTCTTTTTAATTAATATGTTCGCTTTTAAGGTTATGGATGATTTCCCTGCGAGGAATGATTTTTTTGTTGTTTCACATTCGAGGTGCTTATGGAAAGGCCAGAAAAAAAACGGAGGGCATCGACATTGATCAGGATCAAATTGTTGATTTTTGACTTTTTGGATAAACTCGAAATCCTCGCTCATTGTCGTGTTGGTGATCGTTTCTAAAACTTGAAGAATTTCTCGTGTCCAGTAATTTTTAACATTGTCAGGGAATGGGAATAAATATTGGCGTAATGCAATGCGAGCTTCTTCCCCTTTATTTTCTATTAATTCCTTCCTTAAAATTTTATCGAGTGTTTTAACCATTTTATTTGTATCCGGAGGTAGTGAAGATTCAAAAGGTTTATTAACATTTATGTTCTTTAGATATTGTTCATAAATCTCATTTCTAAGGGCGTCTCTGGCACTGATGAGCAATCTCGCGTACTTCGATAGAAATTCCTGCATATTTTTAGTAACGTTGTAATATTTAGCTCCATCTCCTTTGAACGTCGGTAGGAGAAGTAATCCTCGTCCGTAATCTCCAAGAGGAGAATGCACATACCTTTTAAAAGCGGTTAGTGTTCTAGACAAACCGACCAATCGAGAATTTTTGTGTAAATTTCTTACTTCTTTCTCGTATACCTCCAGGAACCTTCTCCAACTATACCAAGTTTCAACCACCCAATAGTTGACGGCTTCGTTCCTTTCTTTAAAACCTCTCGCTAACGGAATTAAATAGGAAACGGATTCTTCTTGCAGAAGGAAATAAACTTTTTCGAGCTGAGCTCGATATCGTATTAATGCTCCGAGATCCTTTTCATTTGGAAGAGTATCAATTTTTTGAGACTCCGATTCCATGTGCCTATAAGTTTCTAAGAATTTTAATTTGCAATCGAGGGTAATTTTGGGCTCTTCTTCATAAAATCTGGAGTCTGGTTGTTTTTCGTATGAATCCGTTTCCGGTCCCCAATCTTTTATTTGCGAACAAAATTGACCTAGTTCTTTCATTTTTTTGTTAACATCGGATAAGTGTCCACAGCCCACGGATGGCGTCGTAAATGGCGTTTCACATTTCAATCTATGAACGACTTGAAGATAATGAAACGTTGCGTTGAATTTAGTGTAGTATTTTTTAAGCAAACCCAATCGCAGAGCCATAGTTACTTTATTTATAAATTTCAAACGAGTATCATCGTCATCCGCGATTTCATATTTGAAAGGTGCTGCTAGTTTTTTAATACGATTAATAACAATTTGCATGGCAGCGTAAGCGGCCTTTGGGATTAACACCGCGATTTTTTCTTTTGGCCATTCCATCGCAGCTCCTAAATATTCATGTCTTTTCGGGACTTCAAAAATCATGTATTTGATCAATAAAGATGATATTTCGTTTATTACTGATTGATCGATACCATCATCCCCATTTCCGGGTATCTTGCGGATTATTTCCGCGATTGTTTTCGGTATAGTATCCAAAACATTTTGCACTTCTTGAGTTATTTTCTTGAATATCTGAATAACCTCCTTTAATTCACTCTCAACTTCTTCGTGCGTTTTCATCATCACGACGCCCGAGTACATTTCATCATTTTCCCGGAGATCGTCAACATAATCTCGTAATTTTTCCCCGAACGTTTGTAAATTTTTTATCGGTTTTGGTCGAAACTTGACAGGTTTTATATATCCGAAAAAGAAAGCGTGAATATAATTTAAAGGGATTGTCACGTCGTTCGTCAGAACTTTTGTGCCCCCTATTATATCCTCCACATTTTTTCGCCCATATTCCAAAATGGGGACTACTTCCCGTTTGTTTTTACTTTGGGCAGAGTAAATGATTATAGCTAAAGCGTTTGATAATGCTCGTTGAATTTTTACGTCTGCCCGTCCAAACGGTTCAGACTCAATATTTAGTTTTTCCCATCTAGGAAGACTTTCGTCCTGCAACAGGTTCACGCACGAAGTGAAATACCCCTCATCGCTCCAACAAACTCCTTCCGGATAATTTTTTAACAGCGAACACGGGCTTTTATTTTCGTGTCCATACGGATCCACCAACCAGGGATCGCATATTCCCTCGTAAAAACTCGACACGTTACCATCGACTATTTTTTTATTTATACTCCACCTCGGAGATAGAATTATTAATTTATTTTTAGCCCGCTCGAGAATTTCGCCATCAATATTTATTTCCTTAAAAGCGATAACTCTGACAACATTATAATTACATTTAGATGATTCTAATATCAAGCTGATTTTTTTAAACGAAATAATACTCGCAACAATCCACAAGCAATCAACTTCGCACTCGATTTTAATCTTGACGTTAGTTTTAATAGACTCCAAATCCGATTTCTCAAATTTGTACAATCTCGTCCCCCAACAAATTTTTAATGAGCAGCAAAGTTTCTCCCTTAAATCTTCTCCGTCTTTACTGCTCTCTACTAAATTTAAAACGTTAACGTTATCATGAGCAAGTGCTGCGAATATGCTGTTTCTAAAAGCATTCCATTGGATTATCCTTGATAAAAAATGATCGATTTCAGTAATTGCGGAATCCAATCTTATCCTGCTTAACTGAACGTGATTATTCTCCAAATTCATCCTTTTGATATATTTGAAAAATATTAATAATTTTCGTAGCATTATGAAATTATTGGATACCCCTAAAATTTTGTTTAATCTTTGATAATAATCCATAACGTTACCAATTGTAAAAGCTTTTAAAGCTGGGAAATAAACGCTGATGTCTCTGACGGAGTGCAATTTGTAAATACTGTAGGAAAATTTGCCGTAATTTGTCCGTAAATCCCCTTCGATATTTCTTTTTATTTCTTCTAAATTATTGATTAATTTCACTTCCGTAGCCCTCCGCCATAAATCGAGAGTTTCCGGGATTAAATTTTCCGTCGCGATCGGTAAAGTTTCTTTCTGAAGAACAGGAAAAAATTCCGAAATTTTTAAAGATTCTAAAATAGTTCCAGGCGTCGCTTTGGCTTCATAAATCGTAGTTTCATTATAACTGTTTAATTTTTTAACGAAATCGATAATTGCTTCGTTGCTTTTCCGGCCTAACGAAATCAAAGAAACCGAAGCTTTTTTGGCCTGATAAAAAATATTTTTGAGTAAATATCTGTAGCATTGAAGTTCTTCTGCTTCTGTGTAATCGTCGATGATTATATCGATTTTTAATTTTTTGGTGTAGCGGATTAGTTGATTTTCGAAGAAACTTTTTTTGGTTGCGATGACATCGTCTTCTCGGTCTTGACAGAATGGTATGAAGATGTTGTCGTGGTCGTCGTGGTAAAACGTGCCGAAAATATGGCCTCTTCCTTGATTAGTTTTGGTTACGAGACCGGCACGTGTTAAGTAAGCGCTTTTGTAGGAGGTGTGATTGCGGAAAATTTGAGCTTCGTCGACGCCGGCTGCGTTCAATAGAAAAACTAAATCTCCAGGTTTTACGAAGATGGCTTCTCCGATTTCGTAAAAGCGGAAATTGGCGTTTTCTAAAAGGAGATCTGGTTGTCCGTCTGGGTCGCCAGGCACATTAAACTTAAATTAAAATAAAAATAAATGATTAGTTGTGCTGAAAAAAAAGATTAATGTTGTATATATTTTTAATCTGCTAGTCGACAGACAGACACTCGGATCAACGGTTTGAGCTAAGCCTCTTTGGAGTTTGTTAGAGCGATTTGAGGTCTAAGAAATAAAGCTGCAGTCAGAAGCTAAAGCACGAGGTTGGAGCTTTTCGGGGTTTGACGGAAGTCAGATGAAAATGTTGAGTTAGCCAGAACATTATGCTTATTTAGTGGCCGGCCGATTCCAAATCTTAGCTTAGCCTGCTGGTCAATGTGTATTGGATTTATATTAAGGTCTAAGCTCTTCGAGTAAAAAAATTCGGTATTTGCTTTTTGTTCTACTTACATGTCCTACAGAAGTTCCAAGAACTGAAAATAGCCGGAACAATTTATTTATCAAACATTCAACGCTTGCCAAATATTAATGAAAGATATTTATTTACTCTTACCTGAAAGCAGAATTGCGGCCGCTAACAATTTCAGTGAGGCTTTATCCCTACTTGGTGTAAACAGCTTGAAAAAAAAATTACTGGTTAAAGATAGTACACGCCTTACATGCTTCTGTTTAGATTAAAATTGAACGTTTCATTACAACACGAATCTATACCTATTTTTTAAGGCGTATAATTTTCTGATTATTGAAGAGCTTGTAGGACTATCGCAGGGCATTAAAAAGTTTTATGTATGTATTTGTTCGGGCTATAGGCCAAGCCCAACAAGCCGAAAATAAAAATTTTCGTTTAGACCGAGCTATACGAGACTCAGGCCTAGGGCTGCGAGAAATTGGACATTACAGACCTGAATTTTTAGGACCTCCAAGTATCTCCATATTATTATTTTGCTTGGTTCTTATATTCTACAAAAACTCTTGCAAGTTTTGTTACGGTTACAAAACCTTGGATAGGCCCCCCCTCTAATATTTTCAACCAGAAGGGGTAACTTTAGGCCTAACCTAACCTCACATTCGTTTTTCATGTCCCTAAAACATTACCTGATTAAGGTTCTTCATTTCCCTTTTTTTAATTTATCCCATTTATTTTTCGTAAATTAAACTGTTCATCATTTTCTATTTGAAAAAACTTTTTGTCTGAAAAAATACAACAAATGCAAAACAACAGAAAAATTTGCATAACTCAAACGCGGGAAAAAAAGCTCTAATGAGTATAAAATTATTTCCTAATCTAATTAATGTCGCAGAACGTTAGACATTGAAAAAAATCCTGATAAACTGCCTCTGATAACTACAGGCACGGATTGGCCCACCGGACCAACAAAATCGCCTTTTTCCTTTTACAGTTTTTAAAATAAGACTGAAGTATTCGATTCACAAAACTTTTTTTTTGCAAAAAACTTTTGTGAATTATTTTTGATTAAAAAAATTTGAAAATCCAAGTTTTCCAAATTTCAGTTTTTACATAAAAAATTTTACCCAAGAAGACAAGATACTTATGGACTAGTCAATAGTTCACACCTTCTTCTTAGAAAGTGAGCTACATTTTTCTTAATAAATAAAGATAGCAGTACTGGAATTCTGCAGTCACCTACAGCGCCGCTTTTATTTTTACCCGCGCCAGTGGAAAATCCAGTCCGGGCCTGGATAACTAAAATCTAGGCTTTCGTATAAAAATCTGCCATTAAAAATCCTTTACGGAAACCCGAGTAGCTATTACCCGCATGATGCACCAAAAAATGACAAGCTAGCGTTACAAAAGGCGTTGGAATAACATGTCAAAACATTATTAGAAAATGAGATAAAATACATTACATAATATTATTTTTTTTTCTGTTATTTAAAGGGCGGTCACATTAAGAAAAAAACAAAATGTTGTTTAAATATTTGTAAGCCAGCGTAAACAGTAATCACTCTGTATAATGCATGTTTGGCTGGTAGCGTTAAACGCATTAATGGCTTCTGGTTATTAGGGAGAGTGCAGCGCGCGCGAATGGCAAAAGCTTTTTCCTCCATTGTTTTAATTCCTTTTTACCTAAAATAAAAAGGATAATAAAATTAACGTCGGTTCATATAAAATCATTAAACGCACCGGGTTGTATTTTAAATTAGGCTATAAGATTCTATTTTCGTATCCGAGTTTGAAATTTATACCTTTCGATTTGTTTCGGGAAAAAAAAAATCTCCAACGGTATTTATCGAGAGGATTTAATCTTCGATCCACGAAAAAAACAAAAGAGGGGGGAAAATTTCGATATTGTTTTTAAGAGATAAACATCAAGGGGTTGACATTGAATTAATGGCTGTGTTTTTTAGGGTGTTCGGATTTTTTTTAAAAAGTGTACTAATAAATTCGATTGGGTCGGAATAATTTTTAGTTTGACTGAAACAGAAATCTTTAATATAAAAGATTTAGTTTTTTTTGTTGTAGCGGAACTGCCTATTTGATTTAGGGTAAATGAATATAGTGGAAGTGCGAAGGCACGTGGTCCCAACGCGATAAAATATCGAGGAAAATGAATGAATGAAGGCGGGTTAACTTTTTGTTATTATCGCTAATGTACTAGTTATCTCGGATATGGAGTTTCCATTGATGTTAATATTATTCTCCTTAATATTCCTAAAATCTTCTTATTCTTACAATGCTATTCCGAAGAGGAGATCGGCGACCATCACGGCCAAAGAGCGTATGGCGTTGAGAAAAAATCCCATCCGAAACGATTATATTGGATTGTTGGCTCTCGTTCCCTTGATAATGATGATGGATTGGAGTCTTGGTTAATGGAAACGAAGATACATTAAATCAAAGAATTTTGGTTTAAGTCGACGTTTCGTGAACTATATTTGTCACTTCCTCAGGAGCAAACCTTTGCGCAGCAAACCTTTAGCCATGCCGGCTATACAAGGAAAAACTAATGCGGTAGTTTTCCAACACCTTCCGCAACGGCAGTACAGGAGCCATACCGTCGTTACAAGGGTCTGCCTTCTGCTATCTGGTCTTAGGCCTAACCGACAGTATTGTTTTCAGCCAAGAGCCACTGGACGGTGGGGTCACCACTTCCCTACGCCTCAAAATGAATTAGTCTATTTAATTCGGTTTGTGAATTTCCAAGATTGCAGGCCCGTAGCCAGCGGGGGGAAGGGGGGCATTTGCCACCCCTAGAAGGTCTGTTTGCCCCCCCTAGAGAGGTAGCTATTTGCCCCCCCCCCCCTGAGGGTAAAAGTTAGATATGTTGAAGAATTTTTGACTATCTAAACTCCTGGAAAGATCAAATTTTCAAAATTAAGACTTATGTTGCCCCCCCCCCTAGAATTTAAATTGCCCCCCCTACGAAAAATTTCTGGCTACAGGCCTGCAAGATTGGCATGGCAAAGATTCAGTTGCGAATCGCAGGAACGGCGCCAAAAAAAACCCTTAACGGAGCCAAGGGTGGGTCAGAGATTTTCATATGAAGCCAAAGTAAACTTACTTTTCCAATTATTTCTTTCTTGACGAGTAAAAAATTTTCAAAATTTTTTTGTGCCCAAACAGATGAAGCCAAATTTTTTTAGATTGGACCATAGCCCACTGATGACCTCAAATTTTCAATAGCGAAGAAAATCCGCATCCAAAAACTAAAAGAGTCGCATTCAATTTTTGGTGGATGGTTAAAAAAAACCAATTACGGCTCTTTAACTATTGCGTAACGTGAAAGGATCTAATCGAAACATCTTAATAATGAAACAACCGAATTTACATGAACGGAAACATTAAATTACAAAGCTACAAACGCGATTATTTTGGCATCAGAATGGCGAATTGCCAAAAGACAGTCTCATCAACATAATAAGAAGAAAATCGTGAACACTACGAAATTTGACTTAAATCGTCTATTAATTGAAAACGTTGCGGCGCCTTAAGACCAGTTAGGAAATATCACAGGATGAAGGAGATTTCCAGCCCCGGACTCAAGTATTTTGATCATGTAAATTTATTTTTAATAAGCTTTCAGTTTAAATATTATTAAAATGATATATGCTGACTCATATAGGAATTGCTTTAAAATAATGAGCGGATGAACTCTCGTTTAATTTTTACATTCAACCATTCAAGATCGAAATCTATATCATCACTTTTTAGAGCTAGTTAATAAGCAATTAAAATCATGCGTTCTTTTTCGAATGGCTGAAAAAAAAATTCGCAGAGAAATGATTGGAGCGTCCTGGACAAGTTATGAAGGGACATTCCGTGAACGATGATCACTAAAATCGGCCTTAGTTTATGTTTATTACATCCATTTCGTCCTTGACTGGGCAACAACCTTTGTCTGCAGAACTGTCTACTTCTCGAGTAATTTTTCATCGTCTTTACATGTCCGTCTATTTTTTTTTTAAACTGAAAGTCGATCGTTTTATTTCGTTTTTTACATTGTAGCTAAATCGACATTGTCTGGGTCGCTGAACGAGAATTATTCGGAAGATGAGAGTGTAAAATTTACAAGGACTAATCCAAAAGTATTTGATGAAGGTGTAGATATCGTTTAGATCGGATATTGAGATGATACATTTATGCAAATGAGGCAGATACAGTCACTGCCCATCTATACCTACTTTATATAAATTCTTTGGAGCTTTTGTGTTCTTATTTTTGAGCAACGGTAGGAATGAGGAAGTGTTCTAATGAGGTGATTATCCTAAGCCCTGAATTTGACTATTTGTCAACGTTTGGAGGCCAAAGAGGCATAAAAAATGGCTTTAGGCTGACTTAACGCCTGGTCGTATGTTTTTTGCCGAATTTTTTGCCATTCTACGAAGAGGGCTTTCTGAAAAAATTTTTATAAAAACCGATTGGATCATGTTTTCTTGGTTCTTTGAAGGATGGAAAAGACAAAGGGAAGAAGTACTTACTTATCTGGCGTTACAAGGCTTGAAGCCGTATTGCCGCATTACAGAGTTTCCGCCATCCAGACCTATCCTGAGCCGCCGCCCTCCAGTCTGGCGCCCCCCCCCCCCCCCCCCCACACAACCTGCATTCCGTGCGACTGTATCCTCCCACCTCAGCAGCGGTCTTCATCCTAATGGCCTAGGGCTCGTTGGACAATCATCCAGCACCTTCCTGATAGTCCTCGTCGGCGGCGCACGTGCTACATGTCCCACTCATCGTAGCCTTTGTGATTTTATTACGCTTGTAATGAAGGGCTGATAGGTGAGCCTCCGGATCTCCTCATTTGTCTTAACAAGCACGGTCCAGTAATAGGATCTACATTGGGTCCTAGAATCCTCTTCAGCATCTTGTTCTCGAATGACCGCAGCCGCTCCTGAGCTCGGACCGTTAAAGTCCAGGTCTCGATCAGTCAGGTGCACGATTGTCGGTTGTTGGTTGTTGGTTTTGCTCTGTGCTTTAGCCATTTGCCAGGCGTTCTTCTTCACCGCTGGAATGGAACTTGCTGATTTTAATAATTTCTGATGTATCAAAAAATTATTTTCCATTAAATTGAAAAAACTGAGAATTTCACTAATTTTTTTTTTTTTTTTTTTTTGAAACATTTGAGATTGATTGAATTTTTTTATCTTTAGTTTTTTTTGTCTTGCGTGTCCCTCCCTCTTGAAGCTTACTCACAGATTTATCGCCTTGATTTTACCTTTTTTAAATTAAAAAATTTAAGTCTTCAACAAACATTCTACAAGTATTCTGAGAAATAGTTTGCAAGAAAATAAAACAAGAGACTTGTGCCACGTTCTTGATCAAACCTTAAGTTTACCGAATTAAAATTTTCATGAACTCAAGATTTCAATACTATAACAGTCCAAATCCCATTTCGCAAACTTTTCGACAAAACCTAAATATAAAAAATTTTAAGGAATCCTCTATGAAACGAGTAGAGTATAATCATGCTGATAAATGGTTAAAGAATGAAGAAGAGACATGAGGTCTGTCGGTTCATTGAGTATACTCCTTCGTGTAGAGTCTCAGTAGTCAGTTGCCGTATTGCTCGCTTGAGGGTTGGACGGTGGATCCAGCCTCAACGTCTTGGTTACGAAGACCACATGGATTTGGACGTTCGTTTTTCGGGTTTCCAGTGAATTTTGTGTTACAATAGTGTGTGTTCCTAGTCAAGTGATTTTTTTTTTCTTTATTGAGGATTACCTTTCTTTTTTAACTTTTTAGGATTTAAATAAGCTACCGGGTACTTCACATTTTTTTTCAAAAGCGAATCTTTTTACAATTTATCTAAAGCAAACGTCACTTTGTGTGGTCTAAAAGGGAGCAAAAAAAAATTGTCCTAGTCACTGCGGTTATATCCTTGACGTTAGAATTTTCGTTTTTTTTTTGTCTTTCCACCGGTGACATGCTCTTGTTTTAGGTTTCAGGCGAGCATACTTGAGCGTACCTTAATTTCGATTTTTTTTCTGTTTGTGGTAGAATTCTGAAGACATGTGAAGTAAGGAAAGAATTTTTTTTTAATAAAATTCGGTGGGACAGTATTAAAGGACCGAAAGGCACATGATTTAATGGGGGATTCCGGACACTAGTCGTAACCAGAAACCACGGTAGCGGCTACGTGTTTTCGTTTTTTTTTTTTTTTTAAATTTATTACCTTTCCTGTAATATAAAAAAATAAACTACTTACGTTTTTAGAACGTGCAACGAAATCAAATATAAATATGGATCCTCATCTGCATTTTAGGTAAGTTACAAATATTTGTAAAATGAAACGAATATCACGGTTAATTTATCCGCATACTCGATTTGATCCATTATTATAGGTGTATTAATGTTCTAAGTGATATGAAACGTGAAGAAGTTATGATTACTAAAGAGCAGATCAAGGGCAGGTCAAAAAATTTCTTTTGTACGTTCTTTGTAAATTTTCAAGCCAAATCGGGCTAAGGCGAGGGTATAGCCCCTTGCAAATAAAACTCTGCCACTTTAAGTGATGTAATTATTCTTTTTTAAATGTTTTTGGGGTTTTAAAATTTTTTCTGGCTACGGAGCTGAGTCCCAGATTGAAATTTCTCAACGCGGGGTTCCAAGAAAGAAAAAGAGAAAAAAAATGTTGTTCTCAAATAAGTGCGAGATAAATCATTGATTGACTTTTGGGTGGTGTATTTCCGTCTGTCCTCTTTTGTTTTCGTCCTTTTGATGTAAAATATCTGTCAAGTACAATCCACCCCTTCTTTATCCATAAACTCTAAATCCTTTTATCTGTTCGAGGAGAAAAATAAGAAAGAAAATTTCTCGAGGGAAGTAACGGGGAAAAATAAACTTTGGTCGCTTCCTTATTTTGTGCTCATCATGCTCGAAAGAACCTTTTTTTTCTGAACAAATAAAATAGCAGGTGAATCGTTTGAGAACGTGCCTGGCCGCTTCCCAATAAAGCAGGTATTGTATCACCCTCGTATATAACAAAAGTGCCCTTGATTCAATGAAACACTCGTGCTCGAGTTTCTTTTCTTCTCCTTTTTTTTTTTTTTTTTTACTTTGGGTTTTTAGGGTAGGAATGCGATCATTCTTTTTTAGTGACATGAAACCGGAAATGGACTGATGACCGCTAGTTTGTCATTTTCGGGTGAGGGTGATCGATGATTTTTAGTTTGGAAGTTTGTTTTAAATGAAAGTTTTTAAAAGTTTTGAAAAGGTTTCGAATTTTTTCTTGTTAATTATTTTTTTTTTTTATGGTTATTAATTATGGGATGTTTAAAATTCTTTTAGCTTTAGACTCTTGTTAATGGTTAATTAGAATCTTATTGTTTTCTTGCGGTGTTTTTTTACTGTTGAAAATTTTTTTTCGCGGTATGACGACGAGTATACTTGAAAGGTTTTGTAAGCGAGATTAGCTACTCGGGAAATGGATATGTTTGAGTTGCGAAATGTGCGAAGGAGAGTCAAAAAGTATTCGTTTTGAACAGAGGTCTTCGTTGTGAATTTGTTTTAGGGCAATTTGTGGAGCAAATTCAGCTTGAAACTTGAAACTTTTTGATACTAAATTTAAAGGTTCTTTTATCACTAAAGGGAAATTAAAAAACCCGCTGCAAACATGAACGGGAAATTGCGTTTCCCGCACTGAGTGATGAAAAATATTTATCATGCTCCAGTCTGGCCCATGCAGATTGCAGACTTTACTGCCGACCCATAGCTTCTTAGTCCTGCTTTGCGGCCCAGCAACCAAGGCACCCAACTGACTGCGGCTTTCAAAATTCTTCTTTCACTCGTCTGCACCCCAACTGCGTTAATTGATCGATGTCATTCGGAAATTCGAGATTAACGACTTAACATCAACAAAGATGAGCACATGTTGGCCAGCTGATCTTTTTTGAATATGGTCAAATACAAGATCATATTTTAAATCTTCGGGTAGTAGTTTTAGTATATAAGGACCCTGTATGAGGACTTAATGAGGGAGAAGGGGAGTGCGTTGTCAAAACAAATCCTTCAACATCCCCCACTTTTTTCTATCGCGACGTTACTAATTACTGAAGACAATGAACTGTAGCTAAATCTTATTGCTGGGGTAGCAAGAGCCACTGATCAAAATTTGATCGATATAGTCCGTTTATAGGGCTGAACCATTAGGAACATCAATTAGAGACCCTAGAAAGCCGCAGAGAATCACAATTAAATTTTAGTACGGGTTATCTTCAAAATAATCTCTCTCCCTCGATAAGAACCCATATAACTTTCTATTGCCCCCGATTCGTATTACCCTTGTAAGAACATAAAAAACCAAATCGAAAAAAAAATTTATATCTGCCCAAATTAAAAATGTTCAATGGAAAGATAAGAAAAGGTATCATATCAACTTTATATCAAAACCACGTCCGCCACTGCTCTTATGGGAGGAGTAATAGACTACTCGTATACAATTAAACAGTTCTTTGTCTCTGTCTGTACCGGTAAATAGGAAAAAGAATAATTACACATTTTCATTACCTTGCCAGACTATAAGTGACTAAGAAGAATTTTTCATTCGCGCCGTTTCTACTCATATAGTAATCCCTCCAGGCTTCTTGTTCATTGAATCCCCGAAAGCTGTCTCATATCTAAAAAAAAAGATCTATGTACTTAATTTTTTCACTAATAGGTGTTACGACTTCCACTCAGGTGGTCAGTAGCTTTTATTACTTTTCCTTTATTGCCAATAAACCAATGAACTTATCAACCTGGATTTAATAATAATAAATAATAATAAAAAAAAGTGTCCGCACGTTTACAGGGCAAAAAATATTCGTTTGCGCGGTAAAACGTTTCATTTTCTATGGGCACCGGACCTTGACAAGAGTTAGTTGAGAGGAAAAAAGGAAGCGCACTACGATTTACTGTATCGTTGCCGTAAGGGATTACTAAACAACATACACACAAAAAAGAGAAAAAAAAGGAGAGAATAGAATAATAAGACCCTTTGAGATGACCTTGCTCGATCGGTGGTCCCTTTGTCTAAAAGAAAATTTAAAAATGCCGTAAAATGTATTTCGTAAAATTTTTTGAACGAAATTTTGCCTCAGTAAAAAATGGACTAAGGATTGAATGTGAAAATAAATAAACAAGGAAGAGAAATAGACTTGATTAGAACATAATACGAGGCAGGAGTTGTGGGCCTAGATTATTGTTCCTTGACAAATGACCAGTCTGATCAATTTTTAGCCACCCAGACGAGATGAAATATTATTTTGAATCAATAGGAGATGAATCAAAAAAAAAAAAGTTGAATGATCTTTTTTCTTTCTACTACAACCTGTTTCTCACATTGAAAGGAAATTGAAAACATGAGCGGGCTAATTGATTGAGCAATTATTTGTTCTTTTAAAAAAAATCCGGGGGAGAAAAGTTGGAGAAAACTATGGATGACATTACAAAAAAGATGCCGATACGGTAATCTCGTTTATCTCTGTGGCATTAATTAAAGTTGAAACTTGGTGCCATTACAATCAACGATTTAGATGTTAACAGTTGATAATTTGCCTCCTTTTTTATTCCTGACAAAAAATTATATGGATACTTTACCTGAGTCTTCTTCAGGTATTTCGGTATGCCCAGTGCCGTTGCCTGTTGGTTTTATTACCTTTTTTTTAAAAAAAAAATTTTTACGTAACATGCTACCGTAAAAGATAGAATTTCTTTTCATATTTTTTCTAAAGATAATTACTAAAAAATTTTAGTTAAACTCTGAAGGCCTTGGCTGACCCTGGCCATGCTGTAGGCTCTGAAGGCGATTGTATTTTCTCTCCAGAGTCCTTAATTGGATTCGATTCCAAAGGCAGAACCCAGCCCCGAACTACTACTATTTTTAGGCTCCCCAGTTGACCAGGGCTAAGTATTTGCTATGGCAGTCTCCTAACCCGCAAAATAATTATTGCTTGATAACTTTATTTCGTTGCTGAAGTTCATTCGCGACGAACTGTTAAACCTCCTGCTAAGGTGTGAATATTTTTAAATAAATGGGACACCATCTCAGCACGCTTACCTAAAAAAAAAGATTCGAAATCAAATATTTGAGTATAGACGTGATTGGGTTAATGACATGTTATTTCGTCGGCGATATATAAGACTCATTAAAATAAATGACAAGAGATGAGATGAAAAGGACGTTACGGGGATCTTTTTTTTCTTTTTCTTTGCGATGAAAAAAAAGATTTGATATTTGTGTTGTTTGGGTTCGCCATTATTTACGGATCCTTTTTCGATTTAATAATTTTTTTTTTTTAGAAAAAAGGTAAATAAAATATGTGAGGAGCGAAAGTCTGGGTTTGAAATATCGTATTTTGGTAGCCGATATCCAAACTTGAGGGCAGGTAGATGTTGGGAGGTTGATTCAAAATTCAAACCACGGATTATTTATTTTTTTCGCCGGAGTCCAGAGAGATCGTGTAATCTTTCAGCCTTATAAGTGGATTTGCATCCTCAATAAAAACTTCCTTTTATTGTCATGTAAGTCGAAAACAGGGAATGAATGAACGGTGTAAGAGTTGACGGGAGCCATTTAGCGATTGGCGGTTATTTAATTTAGAAGAAAAATAATCTTTGGCTAGACAAGTTAAATTTAAATTTTTTAGTTGAGGCCGGTTGAAAGTTCAGGCCTTCTAGATACTGAATCTGGCAACGCGTTTAAAATATCGTTTTTATCACATTTTAGTTCTTTCGCTCTAACTTTTGTCTTGTACCCACATGGCCATAAACCACCACTGCAAGCAATGAAGCTTTTCCCTTACAAGAGCTTAAAACTTAAATGAAACATTTGTTTATACCTCTTAAATTTTTATAGCCATAACTCTCACTAAAACGTCTGTAGGATTGCGTTGAGGAGGGCAATCCAGAAAGCTTCAACATATCTCCTTGAAACAACCACCATGACGAGAAACCATAATTCATCGTTACGACTCTTTTAAAAGATTGCCATTATTCAAACTGCAAAATTGCAGTGTATGCTAATTGCTGCGCGGGAGGTATAGTCAAACAATTTGTACGTACATCTCAAACTTATCTGCATTACTGTCCTCCCTCGCCCTTGAGTAGGTTACTAATTAAAATATTACAACCACGGATTTCCCTAAATAAGTAATTTTCCAAAGTCTTATTAAATGCAGGTTTCTTTTTTCATGCACGAGAAAGAAAAAAAATAGTTTAAAATACTGGTTTAATAGTTTTGCCTTAATTGCTCCTTTAATGAGAAAAGTAAATATTTTATTAATTTCTTAATTTTGAAATTGATCGATAGGCTCTTCATGATCCTATAATAATAGGCCCTATGATCTCATGCTTGGAAGAGTAAATAACGCGCGCTCGGTACTTTATTTTAAAAAAAACTCGTTTTTTCTTTATTCTTCATGATGGCTCAATTTTTTTTTATTTTTTAAAACTTTTTTTTTAACGGGAACCAAAGCACTTTACGTGTATTATAACTCATATTTACATCTTGTGTTAATAATACTTATTGTTGCTGCATCATTTCATATACATATATCCAATTCATTCAAAATTAAAAAAGTATTACATAATATTAATCGATCAAGATTTAAATGCATCGCTTCTCTACCCATATAATCTGACCAGTAGTAATGTAAGATTATGTTAATTTTCAGTTGCATTTATTATTTTCATTGCATCTGATGGTTTTTGATTCGATGATATATTTTTTTTCGATGCAACGCGTTATGAGGCCTGTAAAAATGTCATAGAGCACAACGGTTATGATTCTCCACGGGTTGGTAATGACTTTCTCGACAACCCTTTTGTTATATAAATTGTGTGAACCCCCAGGATCCCTTATTTATGTTTTTATATGCATGAAAATTGTGATGGGATTTGACGCATTGTTGCAATGAATGTTCCCTCGTATATCAAAGAATTGATGAGTACTGCTTCAGGTTTCCTCTTTCAACATTATCAAAACACTCAAATAGCTTGATGCTATTGGCGGAACCAGATAAAAATTATTGAAAAGAGGGGGGAGGCTACGACCCCCGAGAAATTTTCTGTCCAGGCTAATTAATCTTTGCGGAAAGAGAATGGTTTACATTCACTATCAAAATTCTCGAAAGACTAGCGCCCCCCCCCCCCCCCCTATTGTTTCGCCCATGTTTGCTTCTGGCTCTGACAGACTGTTAGCTCAGGGAGTTATGAAAAGGGCCGAAAACGAAAAGGACCGAAAACGAAAAGGGCCGAAAACGAAAAGGGCCGAAAACGAAAAGGGCCGAAAACGAAAAGGGCCGAAAACGAAAAGGGCCGAAAACGAAAAGGGCCGAAAACGAAAAGGGCCGAAAACGAAAAGGGCCGAAAATTTCGGCCCTTTTCGTATGACCCTTAGCTCAACCTTAAGCCGCTGTCTTGTTCAGACTGGGCCTAAAATGGCAGTCGCGAATTTCTTGCCAAAGTATTTTTATTAAAACTCTTGTTGGGTTCCAATGTCCTCGCTGATGCAGATATGGTCTGTCTTGCTGCATTTAACTGTCATGCTGTTGCAATATTTCCATCGTTTTTAGGGTTTAACTTCTTGTTAGGTTCAGATGTTCCCGTCATTTGTCTGACTAGGCTGGAAAATCTTCATGACTCCTCTTATCTGGCTCTAATATTTTCGTTGCTCTAAACTAACCAACTGGGTATTTCCCTGAGAGATCGAAAAAGGAATGAAACGATCCGAAGAACGACCAGAAGGGTTGTTGTGATTTATAGGACAGGTCGGCTTAAGTAAGACTACGCTGGACATCTTGCGAGGATAAAGGATGGGTAGGTGGAACAGAAGAATCCTACAGTGGAGGTCATGGACTGGACAACGAAGCAGGGGAAGACCGACAACTAGGTGATATGATGATATAAAGAAGACTGCGGGATTACATTGGGTGAGAGCTGCTCGGAAAACCGAGACGAATGGCATGAATCGAAGGAGGCCTATGTTCAGCAAAATGGCGAAAAAAAACTAACCAAAACAGTTCCTTCAAGATTTTTTTTATCAATGACTACGAAGCTATTTTGAAAAATTCATAACCTTTTTTTAGACCTACTTTAAACTCCGACATCTTCCTGCTTTTACGTAGGCAGTGCTCTAAAAAATGTCTCCGCATCATATCAATCCTAGGTCATCATCTTCAAAAACGACACCTGAATTATTTTTTGTCTGATTACCTCTTAAGTGTTAAACCGTAAATATCAATCATCGTAAACTTGTCTTCATTAAACGTTCAATAGATATTAAATGACTCCTTCTCGCCAGACAAATCGGCTCCTCGCCAACATGAATGAAATTAAACATTTATGAGAATCAGGTCGGTTGATTGTAGAAATTAGGAAATAATGTCCATGGTTAACTCATCTTATTACTTGATTAGCATTTGTCAGCGTCATTCTCCACTCTCCACAGTTTAACTTCATCTCTGACCCAGAAACTTCCCAAAAGCTTCAAACTACATAATCTTTTAAAAATAAATCGTTATATTTTTTTTTTTGGAATATTATATATGCAAATCAATAAAGCGTAGCTAAAAAGTGGATATCGTATGCGCTGATATCTAAAAAAGAAATCTTATTCCCTGATATGGCGTTAATAAGCACGATGAGACTACACAGGTGTTTTCATAGTCCTGAATTAAATTTTGTTAAAATGTGTTATGACCGGCCCACGTATCGGCTATTAATACCGTGATAAAACGGCGGCTTTAAAGATGTCCGTCACGTTTTAATAGTTTTTCATGTAGAATCGTGAGGTATTTTTGTTTCGTTTGATCCTTAAAATCCCAATTTTTTCAGGTTCATAGGGTCGTTTAATATTTGAGCTTTCTTCTTTTACCTATTTAAGTATTTATCTTTCATCGGATATTATAATTCGCGGGTTTTATGGATAGGTATTATGTAATGGAATGTTGTAATGGTTTCTCACTTTTCATTTAGGCTTATTATTGTTATTTATTTTAAAAGTAAAGATGAGCTTAGAACGTGTTGTTCGTTATTCTTTTTTTTAAAAATGAAGATTAATCGTAGTCATGTGGATCTTTTTTCTTTCTCCTTTCTGAGTCACAAGTTCTCACCTACTGAACTTCAAGCCAATGAGCTTTTTATAAGTATTATGGGCTGCTCAGCCCCAGGATCTTTAGTACAATTTGCGGACATTTAGCTAAAATACAATTAGCTAGCTGACGATCATCCATTTGCATTTTATCCAGTCGTTTTGTCTTTTTTATGGCAAAGGGCCGACCAGAAAAAGGATCGAAAAAAGATCGATCCATCCTCTCAGAGCCTTAATCCATTTTCTCACTCGAGTTATTGCTCAAACTTACCGAATTTAATTTTGAATTGACCAACAATCTTATTGTGAGAGACAGCCCAGTAAATCGGCCAGAAATATGGAAGCGCCTGAATCATGGATATGCAACTTGCCGTAAATGCGTGCATGTAAATTGCCGATTTCCATGTAAAATCGTTGTACTGGTTTTTAAATCACTTCAAGGGGTTTTCTGGGGCAGTTAATTCAAATCTAGGTATGGAATCCCGAAATTTTAAACGGAAAATTCAATATGGATACCTAGTTTTAAAATCGTTATGCAATGTGCAAACTTTTGCACTACGGGTAGCATAACTGCATTTTAGTGAGCCAATTTTTGAAAAAGCTCTTCAAAAGTAATGTATCTTTATGAATGTTTATAAATTAGAGATAAATGTTGTAGTGAAGAGGTGCAGAAAATAATTTGTAACCAAAAATTTAGGGCAAGTCAGAAAAATGGCCTTCCACCATCTTGAATTTAAATTTTTGGGGATTTTGACTCCATTTACGAAATCTACGCATAAAATTACCCCTGAAATTCAATTTTCATAAAGATCTAATGAAAAATACAAATAAAATGATGTCGGAAGGAAAGGATTTTTGGGAAAGAACGTTGTTTTTTGAAGGAGTCTTATACGACTCCTTGTAAGGGAAAGAGTTAAAGGAGAAGGGTCGAAGAAATGGATCCTTTTCAGGACTCCCACTTCTTCATCCTTTTTACAATTTTTTTTAATTGCACTTTTTGCGCCCGGGACCAACAAAATTTCAAGTCATCGACTTCTCCGAAAGAGAAAAAAATCTTAAGACTTTACCGTAAATAACAATAAAGAGAAAAAAAGAAAGAATGTAAATGTAATGGATAGCAACACGTGTTGCACGGTTAACATATGATGTATACACGTGCAGTGAAAATTAACAACTTGTTTCAGAGAATAATTCGTGATTTATGGTTTATTGTACGTCCAGCTCGCGGCGAATTAAAAAAAAAATAAAAATAATAAAATTAAAATTAAAATGAAGAAGAAAAAAAAGAAAAACTTAAGAATGAACCTCAGCGAACAAATCAAAACAAAGTATTTTCTTTCATCTTTCCGCGTGAAACGTTTGAAATACGCTGCATAACAAACCTTTTCTTGAGTTATGGACTTTTTCCATGTTTTGAATATTAGAATCCGATACAAATCGTAAATCAAAAATAAAAGCAATATCGTACGGAGCTTTTTCTCCGTATGCTGAATAAATTTTCAACTGCGCGCTTCCAAAGTCCTACCTTATCTCATTTGGAATTATTTTTTTTTAAAAAAAAAGCCTCCGGGGCTACACGCCTCTTAAATTTACAGTCGGGGGAAGCGAAAAGATTAAAGGGGATGGAACCGTAAAGACCACCCTGTTTCTTTTTTGGTAGTGATATCGAGGCGATTTGATTAATAACCATTAGTTGTATATAGAGATGAAGCAGCAGAAGAAGAAGAAGAAAAAAGTTAATTAGCGACCTACATGGGAAAAAAATCAAATGTCTTAATAATGACGTCACTGCCAATATAATTATGAATTATGGCAACGTTCAAGTATATAACCTTAAGGTATAATTAAATGGAAGAGACAATCGGAAATGCCGTGTGTATTAATTGGAAGATACTTTGTTTATCGTGCAAAGCTCTTCGTGTCTTCTTCGTCACCAAAAAAAAATAAACCTTGTTCTCGCTAAAAAGAATTGAGGTTGGGAATCACGTTGAATTAGAGGAATTCATTTTTTTATCTGACACAATTCACGACATAAAAATCTAATTTCCGTTTCGCCTCCACGTTTCCGCATCCGGGACCAGAAACGATAATGAAACCGAATTAGAATTATAAATTAAAAAAAGAAAATAAAAAGATAACGCGAATAAGATTATCCTACGAAATGGCCCAAATTAATTTTTATGAATTGTTCCTTACAAAAGAGTAAAAAAAATGAAGATTCACGATGAAAGAATTCAAGAATAATCGCCCAATAAATTTCAGGAATTTTTTTTTTATAAAAAAAAAAAAAGGTTCCAGACGTTCTATTAAAATAAAACCGGTCAGAAGGCGACAATTTCTTAGGGAGAAGAAACACACGATAAAAAATCGTTATAACCGTATTATCATTCATAAAAATGAGAAATCCTTAAGAATGAAATGGTCAGCGCAACATTAGAACGTTTGTATGACACGCAATAAGTCGTAACAGGAATCTTCGTGAGCATGCGGGTTAAAGGATGCAAGTATTAATTTAATTTTAAGGATGAGTGTGTTTCCCCGGGGAATATGAGAAAATGGGAATTGTGGTTTGTAATTTATTTTTCCTTGTGATGATGGAACCGCCGAAATCGGTGATAAATAAAAAATATTCGCATAAGGAAAAATATTTAAATATCATCTCAATGAACTGAATCTTATCTTCAAATGTTGGCGTAATAAACTGTGACCAATCGGATAGACTCATCCGTACGTTTTGAATATATTATTGCAACTTTGTATTACATGAGATTGGCGAGGAGATTAGTCTTTTTGGACGATCGATCGAGTGATAAGAAATTTATCGACTTATTTAGGAGTTATAGATTGAGCAAATTGTTTACTGCCGAAAGCTATTCTCAATTAAATTCAAGTTAAATTTTTTTTAAAGCCCTAAAAGGTTTTCTTCAGACGAGAGTAAAGTTAATTATGCTCATAATTCTTTTGCTTTTGGTGAATGAAGTTGGGGCAGTTTATGTTGGTCTTTTTATCACCGCATCAACACTATAAAACAATATTGATGGTCCTGAGCAGTTGAGTCATTGACCTTTGGAAACTTGGATTCCTTGCAAAAAAATTTAAAAGTCTTGAAAATGACAATTCTAAAATTCGGGTTATTCAGTTTTTATTCGAATGGAATGTTTTTTGTTTTCCGCTTAAATTGAGGCATTTCGTATATTGTGATGGGTTAAAGTGACAGGTGTACTGTAGCAAGGGCGATCTTGACCCAAAGCAGTGCAATTTTGTTGAGAGGAAAATAGCTTCATTGTCATCGAAAAGAGAAACATTTTGCGTGTGTAAGTCTTGTAAAAATATGTTTAATCTTGCAAATTGGGGCCGTAAATTCGAAGACCTTGATTCCGTCAACGCTCATCAATGCTTACAATCCTTGGCTGTCTTCATCAAACACCCACTCCTAAGGTTTTTAGGATTGTTGAGGTTGTCCGAAATAAATGTTCAATCCGAAATAGATTTCCCTTCTGGGCAAAGTTTTCGACGCGCCTTTTTTTATGCAGACACGTTACAGGTTATGTTTTCCGCAATTTTCGTCTGTCTGTTTTAAAGATCGTGTCTGCGTTTGGGGAGACATTCGTTACTATTAGATTTTTGCTTGCTTTTTTATTGATTTCAAGAGATTCATTTACCCTGTCTCCATACTCTATTTAAATAGCACCGAGGATTATTCGAATCGCTATTTAAATGACCGAACGGAAGTACTTGCTTCTAATTTCGTTCGAAAATTTTGAAAATATAGCTTTGTTTTGAAACAAAAAAAATGGCGAAGAAAATAAACATTTTAAAAAGTAATAAATCCGGATATTAATGAAGCCTTCAGCCTTCTGTAAGTCACGAATGTTTCTTTTATTCAATTTTATAGCTTTTTGATTCCATATTAGAACTCTAAAGCCGATTTATCTTTTTTAAAAACTGAACAGAACGGGATCATGGAGTCAAGTACTTCCGGCGAGTCGTTTAATCAAGAGTTCCGATTAATCCGCGGTGCTATTTAAATAGAGTATGGAGACAAGGTAATTCATGGCCAAATAAAACCATTATCGGCATACTTGCGCTGGTCAAAATATTACACCACTTTCTTCCATCTCTCAAACTGATTCTAAATTCAGATCCATCACCTTCTTCAAAATAACATCTTAACCTCAAAGCGTGACGCTTAAACGGATACAAGTCACAAACACTGAAACAATTGAGGTTCAGGATTGTTTTTATCAGGAGGGCGGTAAAAACAAAAGCTTAAAAAAAAAAACACATCTTGACACGTGTTTGTCAGATCTTTTAATATTTTCTTTTTTATTCCCAAGCCAAACCTCAAACCACAACATGATTTGTTCTATGCATCCATCAGTCTAACCCAAACATAAGCCTTATATTTTTTATTGGGGGAAAAAAATAATAATTTGCATAGGTTAAATAAAATGACGTTGGTCCCCGCGTCTACAATCTAAAATCTCCCTAGGCCCATTTCCTCCCGATTTCAATCTACGTTTTTGAAATTCCAATGACCGACGGGGATAAATTCCAGTCCCTTTCACACCTGCGTACTCGATTGACATTTATCATGATTGATAAATAGTGTTTAAATTTAAATGTACACCACTCCTATTCGTTGCCACCTTTCAATCACCCAAAACTTCACAGTTCGATTAATGAAGAAGAAAAAAAAAAATTGAAATAAACAAAGCGCCACTGCGGCAATACCCGTTTAAAACGTTATTTTGCGTATGATGATGATGTAATAAGATGGGCAGACTCCGATAATGAACCTGAACCCGTGAGAAATGGCTCGATTTAATGAAAAAGGCATGCACAGTAGTTGAAAGAAGGCGTGCACGTATGGCGTTTATTTCAATCACGCCGTGAAAGGCTCCATAAGCAATTTATGCCCTTTATGACTTATTTTTCGCGATGCGGGTATGTTCTTTCATCCGTAATAAATTCTTTGGATGAATAATTAGCGGAACGTGTGCACCGCATTGCAATGTTGCAATCCTTTCACAAAAATATAAATAAATTGAATAAACAGTGACAAATATTTTCGTCGAATGTAAATTGATTGAATGTATTTATTTTTTGCAGGTCGTTAGCAGTATTGATTTTCATATTATCATCATACCTGAGTATGAGTCTAGCCAAACAGGTACGTACACCGATTTTTTTATGGACTTTTTTTTTTAAAAGAACGTATGCAAAAGTGCATTATTTAAATAAACATTTAAGTTTCACGCTCGTAATTATGATGGTTCTGTGTATTGACGCGGGATTTGATGTTCTGATTGGTTTGTGCTTCATGAATGAAGATCTTACGCTTAATGTCTTTTATTATGTTGTTGTTTTTTTTCTTCATTCAGTACGGACATGTTGGAATTTCCAGACGTTACACTTGAGTCTCCAGATAATTTTTGTAAAGATTTCCATTTTATTTTTTCTTGGTTGAGTGATCGTTATGTAGTAGCCGGTTTGATAATTTTCTGACCAATCGTGAGGGTTTTGACAGTTGTGGGCTGATTGTCTGATTTTGACAGATATCTAATTGGCGATAGTTGACCGATTGTCTGATTGGCTGTGTCAATTGTCCGATTGATGGAGTTATGTGCAAAAAGGGCACTTACGCCATAAGCTAAACATTTAAAAAGTAAAAAATGGTTGTCTGGTTTAGAAGATTGTTCTTCGATCATCTGATTCGACAATTGTCTGATTTTGACCGATGCTCTTAAAATTTCTGATTCTGTTTGTTGACCGATTGGCTGCTTCTCACGATCGTTTTCTTTGTACAATTTTCCAATTCTTCTGTGATTTTAACGATTGACTGGCTACAGCCCTGCAGATTCTTAAGTCTAGTAGTCAACGTTTAAAAAATAAATAAATTATTCTAGCCATGTTATTTCATTGTGCTTTAAAAGTTACGGCCACACTTTGTAGTTCCCAGTCGGTTTACTACAAAGAAATCTTACAAATCATTTAATAAATCGATCGATTCCTCGTATCATTCATTCTAAAGTTGACCTTCCTTTTCACGGTTCTAATTCTTTTCTTTTTTTCTTATTCATATGAATCTTTTAAACTAATTAGACACACCCGATTTATTAGAACGATTACAACCTCGACATATTCATCTCCCATAAAAAATTTCCTCAAATTCAAATCAATGCAGTTTTTTCAAAATAATTTTCGACAACCTCTTAATTATCATCGAAGAATCGTGAGAATATTAAATTATAATTACAAACATATTTAAAACTTCATATTTTTCAATGAATAACGGTAAACGGTTAAAAATAATACCTATTTAAAAAAAATATGAATGGGTAAGACCACAAGGATGAACAACCAGATAAGCCCATTTATTCTCTGCTCGGTGTTCCCGTCTCGAACTAGTCTGCCAGATTTTTTTTCTTTCCTACTTAAATTAGTTTTTCATTTCTAATTGGTTTAGACTAGTTTTATAGCTCTTCGCTCGTAATAATCGAAATTAATATTCACATAGGCTCCCCCGCCTTCATAAAACTTCAACCTACATTTTATTCGAAAATTCGATTGAAAAAATTTTCCCGCCATTTCTAAAAACCACGAGGGACTCTTTTTTTTTTTTTTTTATTTATTCCTAGACTAATTGACAAAACATTAAGTTAACAGCATGTGAAGTTCACCGTTTATTGCCTTTCTCGCTCGACATGTGTTATGCATGTGTATGGTGAAAATAAAATTGTAACAAAAGATGTTGAGTGTTAAACTCGAGGGTATATTAAAAAAAAAGAAACACTGATAGCCCTTTTGGGTTGCTTTTTCCTGCCGACGGCGTGGGAAATACAACGCAAAAAAGCTGAGCCTTGTTTTGTTATTATCAATTCATGGTGAAAGAATTTTTGTTTTTTCAGAGTTGGGTTTTTCACCCCGAAGAAAATAAACTTGGTATTTTTGTAACAATCAGTTCCGATCTGAAAAACATGGAGGATATTAAACAAAACATTACAGCTATTAGTAAATGTCAAACATGTTGACATATACGATTTTATTTTTATTTTACACCCTTTCTCCAGTCAAATGTATGTCAATTATTTTCTTTGTTGCTTTTATTTTAAAACATGAATGATTATCAGTTCCATGAGCAGACAGATTTATTAAATATTGTATGAACGCCAAAATGTGTCGTTAAGAGCAAGAGTAGATATAGTCTAACATCGTTTTTCAATAGTTCCAAATTTAAACTAGAGGAATAGCAGTCCGGGGAGGACTACTCAGTTTCTCGCTCAGTCGGGGTATAGCTTCATTCGATTAAGGCATTATTGGGGACTTGGAAGGTCGGAAGTCGGCTTGAAATCCGAAAATGGACCGAAAATTTAAAATCCTTAACTATTCATTAGTCGAAATCGAATTTCATATCAGCGCTATCCGTAAACTTCCAAATTTTTGGTTTTTTTGGATTTTTCAGGGAAGGCGAATTTTAACGAAAAAGGGAAAAGTTGTTTCTTATAGGGTCAAGTATCTTCACACAAAAAATACGGAAAATCGTTAGAGCCGTTTTGGAGAAAATCTTTGAAAATTCATTGTTTGGCCTTTTTTGGCCCTGCCAAAGTTCTAAACTTGGCAGGGTTGTCTTCCAATCACAAAATGGGCGGAAAATTTGAAATCCCCGACCATTTTTCACCCGAAGTCGAGCCCCATGTCGGCGCTGTCGGTAAAACCCTAAAATTTTCGGGTTTTCCGGATTTTCCGGGAAAGACGATTTTTCAGAAAAAAATTTTAAAGGGAAAAGTTGTTCCTTATAAGGTCAGGTGTCTCTGTACAAAAAATTTTTATGAAAAAATTCTCGATATGTCTAAATTTGGCCTTATTTGGCCCTTAATTGCAGTAATGATTGCCCCTTATCAGTTGTTCACACCCGTTTGTGGTTTCTCCGTGAAAGCTTTTTTTTTTTCATTTTTAGCCGAAATGACAAGCAAGATCTAAGACTAAAACTTCAATTAGTTTGCTTTGAGGTGCATTCATCTATTGGATCTGCTACTATTTCCTAGATAGCAACTTGTGTTTGCAAGAAGGATCCTTAGTGAAAAGAAACCGTATGTTGATGTAGAGCATTTTTGGTGACTTGATCTTCTGCTAGCCTGTTTTCAAAGCTTAGCACGAAAGTACTTATTTTAGCCTAAGGCGATTTTCCTTACTGATTCTTCTGGATGGAACCCAAGAGAGTTCGAGTTATCTGCCGATCTCGACTGTCTATTTGAAGCATGATGTTATAATATCCTAGATGTGCATATTCGTCCTTGATTACTCATGTCACGATGATCATGTTAGTCGGATTCATTATTTTCGTTTGCTCATCCTTAAACCCACGACTTACACAGACTTTTTCGGGCTTTAGCTGCATCTATTCAAAGTCTTCTGCATTGACAGATTTGTATGCAGTGGTTTGAAATCCACAGATTTGGTCTTGAACACTTCCACCTCTGAGCTTCTGTATCTTCCCAACAAACGATTTTATGTTAAATTCTCATCTTTTTCTATTCTACTCCCTTTAAACATTTCTGATTTTATTTCGAGCTTTAAATATTAATTCTTCGGGGATGAAATCAAGAAGCTATTGAGAGTAATCCAGTCCAGACGATTTTCAACATCAATATTCATCACTCCGACGATGATCTAGCAATGCTTCCTCATTTTTTTTAAACTAAATTAAATCACGTGAATTATGAATGGATTTTTTTTATCTTTGTCACACGAGATTTGAACCTTTTTTATTTTAAATATTATTATGTAAATTTTGATCCTGGTTTGATAAAAAAGTAAATAAACAGACCCTCGTCTCCTGCGTGCATCTTCAACTGCAACCGGATGACTTTCGATAATCTATAATGGGAGTTCATTAAATATTTGTATTTTTGGATGCTCCTTTCTTGCTCCACTGTTTGTTAATGTCATTTTTTTATGATTTTTCTTCAAGCTCTTCCACATATATTTCTTAGCTAATCTTTCTTAAACGTTTTGCCCACGCATTTGATTCCAAAGTCACGAAATAAAATAAAAAAAACATTTTTTATGTTTTCGTGATATTTTGATTTTCTTTTATTTCCACGCGCCTTTTGACAGGGAAAAGAAAAAGATTGTTTTCTAATTGCTTTTGAATGAAACCGGGGAGGTCTTTATCGACCTTGACCGAATCATGAAATATATAGGTTGTCAAGTCTATGAATATTTTCTTTAATTATTCACTTGTTGAGGGGTCAGAGGATGTAAAGTTTATGAAAAATGCAATGAGGACCCGGGCGCAATGCACGGTAACAATTAAAAAAATTTTAATGATTGCTATAAGGTTCGTGCCTAAAATTTTAATTAAATTATTGTCTCCGCTAAGCATAAATTTTACGTCTTCTATAATTATTAAGCTGGGGAAATATTTTTTGGAGATGCTAAATGCTTTAGGCAGATTTAATCTGATTTTTTTTTTTTGCATTTCGGGTATTTATTATTTGAGAGCAAGAGGCGAGACGGAGCTTTACCGAAAATTGATTATAGGTCTTGAATTATGTAATAAGAAAAAAAAAATCAGGTGTGTCTGAATTAACGGTTTTATAATAGGAAGTTAGGCGTTGATAATACGCGTATTTCGTGGACGAGTCATTAAATTAACCTTCGCCATTGTTCCCACTCGTTACAAGTAAATATAAAAATTACAGTACTTCCTTAAGGGCGACCATTAACCACACTTGATTTTTTATTTCCGAATTTTGAGAATGAATGACCGTTTAATATTGTAACAATTTTTTTTTTTTTGTTTAATTTTTCAGCACCCAGTCAGACACGCACACAGTCGACATAAACGACAACACAATCATCAGAGAGGTTTTGTTCCTGGTAGTTTTGTAGTTGATGGTCCTGGAGGTCCGGAGTATGGCGATTGGGGGCCTTGGTCGGAGCCTTCTGAGTGCTCAAGAACCTGCGGTGGTGGAGTTGCTTTTCAAACTAGGGAATGTAGAGATGTAAGGTAAGGATTTAAAAACAGAAAAATAAAAATCCAATTTCAAGACTGTTTTTGGTGAATTAAAAATGTGATTATAAACAAAAATTTAACAGCTATTGTTTCGGAGCATGGACGTTGTATGAAAAACAATATTCCTTGGCAGTCCACGAAAATAAAACAAAAGTGCAGAGAATAAAAATTTTAGTAAAAAATGGACTGGTGCCTGATCAATTTTTAGCAAAATGATAGTGACTTTTTTTCCAATGTTGTTTTGAGTTTTTGCTTACCAGTTTGTTTTCATTTACGGCGGACATTTGTATAAAAGCTCGTCTTCTCCCCCCTTCCTCCCCTCCAAAGCTTTATTAAGGTTTCGTAAGGAGTTTTGAGGGGGCCGGATGATTAGGAATGATTTAGGTCTCAAAGGATTTCAAATATTTAATTGCAATGAAAGTGTGAAGTTTGATTTTGACGCCACACTCACACTCATGGCTGTAAAGGGTACAAAGCCCTGGTATCCCGACATTTGGTCATCACAAAATTGTCACTACGACATTTTGTCGCCTATTACAGTTTCGTCAACACGACATTTTGTCATAATTACTTTTTTGTCACTGCGACAACTTGTCACCGTCATAATGAGTCATTAAAACATTTTGCCATTATTAAAATATGTCATTGCACCTTTTGTCATCCATACACTGTGTCACTTACCCATCTCTATATTGTTTAATCGATCAGCTACAGAAAGAAGTAGAGGAAATTGACAAGGACATCGAAAAATTGCAAAATGGCCACTCACCCCCTTATAAAAAAATATAAGTTTCAAGAGAGAGAGTTTCAAGTTTCAAGAGAGAGGCATTTTTAAACGCTCCATCAACTTTTTGGTCCCAAAATTCTATGCAAAGCCTTATTTTTGTAGATTTTGGTGACATTTTTATGAGATAATGCTTGATGCCCTATTGAAGTGTGATGTGTTGCTCCATAAAGAATGAAATACCCACTGCATAAAATTTTCTCATGCAGGGCCGTGAAAACACGGTAAGCGTCGTAGGGGGCGCCAACAGCAAGTTGCTCTGCATAGCTACCTGAAGATCTTAGCTTAAGTCTAAAATTCTTTTAGAGGGGAAAGAGCGCACAATTGCTCCCTGTGGCGGGGGGCGCACCAAGGGCTGGCCCTGTTCTCATGTTTATCACCTTAAGTAACAATATGGTAATCGTTGATAGACCTCTCTCAGTAAACTTTTCTTTGGGTGGAATGACTTCCTTCCATTGAAGCGGTAGACCTACATGCTACATGTCTTGTGCTGTATTTAGAGCTTCATTTTCCACTGAGCTATCCCATCTTTGCATCTCTCAAAATTGCAACTATTAATCGTGAAATCAATGCTGGGGGCAATCATTCTCCCATGATTAATTTTCAAACCGTATTTTATTAGCAAGCGTAATTGCTATTAATTACTAAGCATCTTCCACAATAAAAATCTTATCATTTTTCCTTTAAACAAAATCGCTGATTTTATTCACACGGCCTTGTTTCGGATCTAAATGAACACAACAACACTTTTTTTAATTCTTTAATAGCCACTACAAACGTCCTTGTATTGTGAAAAGTGTTTGCTGTCGTAATGATTTCCTTTCCTTGATTGTCTCGCGTTATAGTTTATTTACAGACGCATGCTCGGGAAGGCATTCATACATCATCCGTATTACACAGCCTCCTTTCTTTAGTTTTATCTTGTGGATTCATTAATTAAAACGATGAGGCAGTTATCGTGGGGTAAAAAAAAAAATCAAACCTGCCCAGCCTTTGGCATTATCGGCTACCGTTACGACACATGACATATTAAGAAGGTTTCCTTTCTTTTAAGTAAAAATATTTAATTAAGCCGTATTCTAAACCGAACAAATGACGATAAATCAAAAAATAATTAGACCTCACTTGTTTTGTTGTGCCTTTCCTCTTGTAATGCTTAACCAAGTGAATAAGAATAGGATGGTTAAGTTAATTTATTCATTACCTTAGGTTCATGTTTGCGCCTACTTATATTACAGTTTGTAGATGATTATCCTACGATAACTCAATCAAGATGAGGTTGATTATTTCCCATTTAATGGGCAACAGCGGATCTTGAATCCCTTTAAAAGAAGATTAAGACAAAGTAGTAAAATGAAGATATATGTCTTTCATGATTACTTGTACATCGGTTGATTTAAAAAAAAAAAAAAAACACCTACGATTTTGAGAGTTGTCATCAAATTAGATGAAATAGATTTCAATTTTTTAATTCTAGTTTTAGATTTCTTGCACCATGTAGGTGTTCTCCTTGAGGAATCCCTTACGCTTGTCATTAAGTTCATATCGTGTGTTTTGAAGATACATATTTATATGTTTACCTAAGATTAGATTCCTTCTCTGCAATGGGAAAAATCCATTGAATGAATTTTGGGTAAAAAAAAAAAAGGAATAGGACCTTGATCTTTACTGACCTTATAATTGGGAAAGAAACCGAAAATGTCTGTGTCCCTAACCAGACGGGTGTACGTATATTATAACTGTGTAAATTGCAGAGCACCACGCGCTTCCAGCATCACGAATTCTAGTTTAGTAAATTATTGTTTTTCCTTTTCTTTCTTTTAATCTTTTTTATTATTTTTGTTCACAGGCCAGATGGTACTACATTGTGCAGGGGAGGATCTAAGAGATATTTCTCTTGCAATATTCAAGTAAGTAATTCAGAAAAAAAAAATGTTTTAGTGGAGTGGCTGTAGGAGGAAAGAAACAGTGTAATTGAATTTAATGTTGAATAAAAGTTTTATGAGTTTTTAATCGATGAAATCGGGCCTGCCTTGGGAAATAAATGGGAGTGGATTTGAAGATAGTAGTTACCTTTTTTAGGGACCGCCGTGAATGCTTCATAAATCAAAGCCGTTTAAATAAGCGGAATTAGCCAAAACGGAAAAAAATTTAAAAGGACAATCGGGATTATTCGTGGTGGGTCAGTGTACTTATGAAGAGTGTACTCCCTAATTTGAAGAAGCTTTAGGCAAGTTATTTGCAAGGTTATGGGTAAAGAGCAAGTCGAGTCACATCTGAGATAGAAGAGAAGTTATGTAGATGATTTGGGCGAATAGTTTTAGTGAATCTTTTTTTTTTTTGAACAGCACAGCCCAAACTCAGCATCAGGTCCAGATTAAGGTTTCACTTGGTTTTGGTATTCTAAGTCGTTGTAGGTGGACTTCCAAGTCAAAAACAGCGCAGAAACCACTCTTAGCAGTTGCTAGAAGAAGGAGGAGAAAGGGACCTGAGAAAATAATTTACAGATTTTGCTGAGGGAAGGTGTACAGCCTGAGACTTGTTGTCAATACCCCATTTAAAAATGCCATGTCTCCAGTTCCGTCATGTCTCCACTTTGAAATGATTGCCGCGAACAACTCCCAGTTTTGATTCATATGTTTGGGAGATTTCTTCTTCTTCTCCAGCCTTGTCGCATCCACTCCTGGCTATAGGCCTCTCCCAAATTTTTCCATGTCGTACGGTTCTCAGCTCTCTGGAACCAATTCCTTTCTTCAGTGTGGGACTGAAAGCCCAAGCCCCTACTCCCCTCGGGTACTAGTTGCGTTGTTATGTTCGACTTGTTTATATTTGGGAGGTGTTGGCGTTTAAGTGTCACACTTGCCGAGCGGGCTGGCATTCGGGTTGGTAGTCTACCTAAATAAGATCGTGCTTGCTGCCGTTAGCCCGTTACAATGAGCTCTTCCGCCAACAAACGTGAGACCTGCCCATACCACCTTTGGACAGTCTAACCCACTGAACCCTTCTGCAGCTTAAACGCTTTCTCTCGCCCTCCATGGGCAGGAACTCAATACTTGGTAGAGCTTCCATCCCCCACCAAGGAATGATTTTCGATCTTCAGGTCTAGATCCGTAGAGAACTGCTAGACCTAGCAGTGTATGGTTCCTCCATTTACTGCTGTCTTAACAAAAAAGGCTGAGGTTCCTTTTACGGAACTGTAATCACATCACCTTGTGAAGCAATGAGGACCAGTGTCTAGTCGACCCAGGACAAAGGTGCCCTACTTCTTTATTTCGGCTGTCTGCAATGAATTAACCACTGGGCGGTGGGGTCGCTAATTCCCTACGCCAAAATTGGAAAAGAAATTGGAAAACTTACCTTTGGTCAATATGTTTGGCTGATTTCCTAAACATTGAATGCTGATATAATCATCGCCCAAAGTTACATCAATTGTGCTGTTCGGATGTTTAACTTCGCCAGGAACACCATTTCTTTCACACCCCTCTAAACTTAAGTACACAAAATTTCGTCACCATTATTTCATGTCTACCTCTCTCCCTCTGAGTCATTATATTTCTCACTTTAGGCTGAATATCACCTGAACGAAACATTTCAGAAAGGTAATCTTAAATCATTATGATTGGCATTACTAACTGGATTTATTTTCAAAGCTTCTTTCGGACTTTGATAAATCTTTTTCATTCATTAACTTAAAAAAAATACATTTTTGATGGAATAAAAATAATGAGGATACTGATACCTCATACTTCAATTCAAAGTAAACAAAGCTTGCTACAAAAAAAAAAAAAAATCCCATTAAACGGAACTAATTCATTTTTCCTACCCACGACGCGAATCCCCCAAAACAAGCATTGATATTTATTTTAAAATATAGGTATAGGTCCGGTCAACCGGTCTGTGATCACGACTTTTTTCACGCTGGCCATTTCGTGGATTCAGGATTGATCCATTGGGATTCCCGAAAATAACTTATTTACATGATTGTTTAAACGCATAGGCCTAACACGATAGAGATAACTATACTTCATCAAATCAGCACCTTCGGATCTCATCGTTCTTATTTCAAATGAATTACCGCCAAGTTAAAAAAAAGCATCAAACTCACGACTTCATATCATCGAAAAGAGGAGATTTTTGTGGTAATTGGGAACCCTTAAAGATATTTGTTCTTGTTACCCTTGTTAATCAACATAAAATCGGTTGTTTCACAGACAGGTTATAATCATTTTCAGTATCTTGATGTTCCCGACAACATTCTTTTGGAATCTGTGAGAACCTACTGTAAAAATCTTTAATTATAAATTTTCCTGTCTTCTCCCCTTTTTTTTTACTCTCGTTTGGGGTTCAATCTATATCTCGAAGTGTGAACTGATTAATTATTCCTTGTAATTTGAAGCGTTTGATGTGTGTATGTGCTAACGAACGTGTTTATTAGGGCATTATTATTTTTTTTTTAGGTTGTATAATTTTATCGAGTTGTAATTTTGTGTTTTTATTTTTTAGGATTGCCCTGGAGATGGGGATTTCAGAGCGGAGCAGTGTGCCGAGTTTAATAGAGTTCCTTTTGAAGATAGATTTTATGAGTAAGTACAAAGAAGGGGAAAAATGTGCAACGAATGAAGTTAAGCTGGTGACCAGTTAGGGTTAGAAAGGATGCAGGGAGATCAGAGCGAATTTAGGGATCAGAAAATTGGAAAACCATTCTGCGACACTATTTTTAGCTTAAGACGCCAGCCTACATTAATTTCAACTCCAGCCTCCCTCTTTTTCCTGTATACAATTTGGCATTTCTATCATTCAGTAACACGTGACCTGCTGTTTAACAATGATATCATTTTATTCTTAGCATCTTTAACTCTCTCTTCTCACATGATAAACCCTCAAATCATATCAAATAACGAATTAGAAGGAATTCGAAGATCACCTAAGGGTGGAACCTTATTACTACCTAAACTTTCTTGATTCTTTTTTTTTTTTTATTCTACGTCCAAAATCACTTAATCCTTCAAGAACTCATCGTCGGATTACGAAAAAAAAGAAGAAAGAAAAATGTAAAATAGTAAACAGCTCATTAACTAATCCCCCTGAATTCGTGGCAGATGTGATGGGCTAAAAACTTCTGAAGAAGTTCTAATGCCGACATTCCTGGGGGGCGACTTTCAAGAAACATGTTAAAGAAGAATAAAAAATAAAACGTGTTATAAAAAAATCGAAATTATGAAAGACTAAACGAAGGGACGGTTATGTTACTACTCGAATGTCAATGGGTTCCCAACACTTAATTTTTTTTTTGATAAAAAAGTAAGCGTCATCCTCTTTGACTGACAAGATGAATTTAAATTTTCATCCACACCCTTTGGGGTAGTATTCATTTCTTTTGTTGAAATATTTTGATCAGTCTCACGAGGTTCACGAAAATGAATCAGCATGCCACCGAGTATATAAGTCATTTTATATACTTTTAAGAAAATATCCCGGGCTCCAGACGGTTTTTTTTTTCTCTCTCTCTCCTTTCTTTAACTGTTTCGCTCGTAAATTTCAATTAAATATCTCAAAGATTTTATTTGTTTTGTCAGCTGGATCCCATATACAAAAGCTCCCAACCGGTGCGAATTAAACTGCATGCCCAGAGGCGAAAGATTTTATTACCGTCACAAGCGGAAAGTTATAGATGGAACTCGTTGTGACGATGAAAAATTAGACGTCTGCGTCGATGGGCAATGTCTGGTAAGTTTTTAGAAATTCTCAGTTTCTCCACATAAGCGTAAAATTTTTAATTTCACGATTTGAAATTTTCAGCCAGTCGGTTGCGACATGATGCTGGGTTCAGAAGCTCGTGAGGATAATTGCAGGGAATGCGGAGGAGATGGAAGTAGCTGCAATACTGTTAAAGGACTTTTAGAAAACGATGATCTTCAAGTCGGTGAGTGAAAACAAAAAAAAAAAAAAGAATTCTCTCGGGAAAGAAATCTAATAAAAAAAACAGCACTTGCCCCAATAACGTATAATTCAAAAGTTTTTCAAAAGTATTAATAATAAAGTTTTTATTCAAATATTGAAAATTCTAAAACTTATGCTTCTCTTTCTTTTTTTACTTTTTTTTTTGCTTTTCGTTTATTAAAAACCATTACTGCGGTAATATTTCCCAAAGAAAACAAGGCAATTAGTTTTGAAAATTGACCGGTCTCGTCTTTGTTATCTCGAAAGACATAATTCACTGCAGCATAAATCAGTTAAAAAATAACGCCCTTAAACAGTTATTACTCCACCGGCTTTAAAATTAAAGCTCTAATCTTTCGCAGTAACATAAAATTATCTCATTGAGGGAACCCGATTACTGTCATTAATTTAGAATTATTAATATTTTCTTAATGAATTAAAAGAGTTCCGAAAACATTATTTTTGTTCTTTTAAGAGTCCTTAATTTGAATATTATGATTTTCTACACTTTTACTGACAATGATTTTTCTCTTCCAGGTTACAACGACATATTGCTGATCCCGGCAGGTGCCACGAACATACGAGTGAGAGAGACTCAACCATCAAACAACTACTTAGGTACTTAGGTTTGTGTTATATCAAGTTGTCATGTCCTTTAGAAAGAATATGTCACATTTATTTAAAAAAGATTTTACATACCTGTCCATCCGAAGTTTTATAATTCATTCTTGTCTCGGACGTTACGCGGGTAAATGGGTGTCCACTTATTACTATTTTTTTTTTAGAAATGTTTGTTATTTGAAGGAATTGTATGTTTACAAAGAAACCGATCTTATTAGTTTGTTTTAACTATATTTGGAAATCATCTTGGGGTGAGAGTTTAGTTAAACAGGTTTTTCTGCAAAAACGTTTCTTGTTAAAAAAGATTAGGTTAATTTTTCAAGGAACATGTTAGGAATTTAAAAATTAGCTCAAAAACATGGGTGCAATGAGGGCAAGGCAAGGAAGGAGGAGGTTCCAGTTTACGTTATCTACTAGCAAAAGGTGTCACCATCCTTATTGCCACTAGGCCACTGTGTTGTTAAAAATTTTAAGTCTAAACTAGAGAGCCTGTTTAAAAACTGGAAGCTGCCATGATCTCGAATTTGATGGCCGCCATTTTCGAATTGAAAAGCGAACATCACTATTGGCAAATTCGAGAATGATGGCCACCAAATTCGAGATTATGGGATCTTGGCAGCTTCCAGCTTTTAAAGTGGAGTACACGTATGTAGCAGACGATTCATCGAAGTGTCCACTTAGATGGGTCGTTTGCTACATACGACAGCGCCATTTGCGAATTGGAAGCTGCCATGTTCTCAAATCGAAGTCCGCCATGATGGTCAGGTCAATGGAAAATGATTGCTTCCGCTTTAATGAGTCGCCATGATGATTGTTTCATAAGTTTTCTATTGACCATCATGGTGACACCTCTCTCGAGATCATGGCGGACCCCAATTCGAGAACGTGGCAACTTCAAATTCGACATTGGGGCTTCCTTATGTAGGAGACAACCCATCGAAATGTCTACTGCCTATTATATTCCCTAGACTAATTAATAGACCTATTTTATCTACGGTTTCCAGCATTTCAAATATTACTTGCCATTTTTTACGGACAAACTGCTAAGCTCAAACATAACCTATTCATTAAGGCAAAAGTACACAGCACATTACATATAATTAAATTATCCACACTCTATTTACTAAAAAAAAGCAGACAAACGAAGGCCAAAAATCGGGGATTTCCTTTACGATCAAACGATTTCTCGATTTCTTACACGTTGTTAAATGTGTAACACATTATTCAATCAATTTAATCTTCCCATCGCCGAGACTAACACCATTAACTTGCCTTTAGGATTATTTTGGAATTCTTCCAGATCCATAATCTCTATTACATAATTCACTTTGTACGTGCTTTTCGGGATTACGACAAAAAGTATATTGTTTCTTTTCTGGTCCCGGAAACATTATCACAGTCAGACGACTGCAGGCCGAATTCTGAACAAAAAAAAAATTGATTACTTAAAATGAAGTGTTAAATTCCAATTCGCTGGTTTGATTGTCACCATGAATCAGCATTTATTGAGCGAAGACTAAAATTTAAATTGGATGTTCGCTTTTACCATTGATTCCGATCTTACACATTTATATATTGTTTTCGCTTTTATTAGTACGCAAGGGGGGGAGCCTATTTGTATTGTTGACTTAAAAGTTCCAGAGCAGTTGATTAAAAAAGAAAATTACTGGAAGATGACAATGAACCGGATCTTTATTTTCAAATAAGCGGAAAGTTCATTGTCCCCGGGGATTTTACAAAAAAAACAAAACAATTTTCAATTAATTTTCAGCTATTCGTAATACGTCTGGGCATTATTATTTAAACGGGAATTGGAGGATTGATTTTCCAAGAGATCTCAAATTTATCGGGACGATATTTCATTACGAGAGGAAACCTCATGGATTTTACGCTCCTGAATCAATCATTGCTTTAGGGCCAACTACCGAAGCTATTTATATTTCTGTAAGTGAAATCATTTCTCGGAAAACTTTTTTTTTTATTAAAGACGCGACGTTAATTGTATGTTATTTTAGTTGCTGTACCAAGAAGCCAATCCCGGAGTTGTTTACGAATATAGCATCCCGAAAGGAGTATCTCCACATTCGCAGACTGATAATTACTCATGGGTCCATGGGGAATTTAGTGAATGCAATGCTACTTGCGGCGGTGGTAAGCTGGTAAATTATAAAATTGATGTTTAGACTTGCAAGGTTAAAAGCTTCATTGGGATAATGAATTTCAGGGGTTCAGCATAGAAACGTCACTTGCATGAGAAGAAGGGATATGATGCAAGTGCCATCGCATTTATGTGATTCTGCGTTGTTGCCACCTTCGGAGCAAAGCTGCGCACCGGAGCCGTGTCCTCCTGCTTGGGCTACTGGCCCTTGGTCGGATTGTAGCGAGTCTTGCGAGAAGGGGTTTAGAGAGCGGCAGGTGTATTGCGGTCAAGTGGTAGCTAGTGGGCTTCCTTCCGTTGTCGATGAAAGTAAATGTGCGGAGCTTGGGGCGAAACCTCCTGCTAAGGAGGAATGTAATGAGGAGGTTATTTGCCCAACATGGCATATTGGTCCTTGGAAACCAGTGAGTAATTTATGGTATTTGAGTGTTTTTTTTAAATGAGTGAGTGCTAATGAGATTTTTTTAGTGTGATAAATTATGTGGGGATGGGAAGCAAAGAAGAGATGTTCGCTGTTATCGAAAAATCGACGGAAAGATAGAAGTTCTTGGAGATTCTGCTTGTTCGAAAAGTAAACCCGAGTCTGAGAAACCTTGTATGCTTAGGCCATGTGATGGGGTTGACTGGATTGCATCTGAGTGGTCTGGGGTAAGTATACCATTGAAAAAAAATTATTGCTCAGGATGTAAGTTATTTTATTTTTTTAGTGCGATGAAAAATGCGGCTTGACACAAGAAACTAGGTCCGTACAATGTGCCACGCAATCTGGAGTTGTGTTCCCTAATTCTTTCTGCCACGAATATCGTCTGCCTCAACTTGTGAGAGAATGCGAAACAGTGAAGAAATGTGAACATGAATGGTACGCAAGTCAATGGAGTCCATGTTCATCGAAATGCAATAACGGAACCCAAACAAGGAAAGTGTTTTGCGGGGAAGTGGGCGAAGAAGGAACGATTAAAAAAGTGGAAGATGATAAATGCGATGCTGCTTTGAAATACGAGTCGGAGAAGAATTGCACAGGTGAAGAAGAGTGCAAAGGTGACTGGTTTTCTGGCCCATGGAGTCCAGTAAGTAACTTTACCAAGAATATGCTAAGCTCAATGTAGAAGGAATCGTAGTAAAAGCGTGAATATTTTTTCAGTGCTCGAAACTTTGCGGAGGTGGTGAAAAAACTAGAAAAGTTCTTTGTTTACACGACAACGAAACCGTGCCAATTACCAACTGCGATGGAAATAGTGTACCATTCTCAAGTGACACTTGCAACAATGACCCTTGCGGAGAAGATGAAGTTTCCGTGGTGGATGCTAGCCATGACTTGCATGATGATGAGGAAGAGGACTGTGAAGAAGAAGAGGAGGAAGAGGAATCGGAGGATTCAACTACACCTTTGGACTTTTCTTCAGATGGATCGGTAAATATTTCGTTTAAAACTTTTCACGAATTCTCTTAAATCTGATAAAACCCCCATTTTTCGGATCTCTTCTCGAGAGTCTTTTCTAATAAAAACTCTTCCTATTATTTGTTTTCTCTTACTTTCATTGTATATTTTTTCAGACTACTGAAGGATCTGTAACGTCTGGCGCATCAGACTCCTCCTCCGAAGTATCCATCTTAGCATCAGATGGAAGCACAGAATCTTCACTCTCCGGTTCCCTAAGCAGCCTTGGTATAACTTTAATTTCTGAAAGTAGTGTTGAAAGTAGTAGTAGTGGTAGTGCAGAATCCGACTCCGCAACAGAGTCCTCTGACATTAGCGAAAGCACATCCGAGTCATCCGGTGAAAGTGTAGAAACATCAACTCAATCCGAAGCCACTACATCAGCAGAAGAACTTCCCCAAGGAGATGATCCTGGTGCAGAAGCACCTGAGTCTCTTTCCAGCTCAACTTCTGATCCTGACGAATCTAGTCCAGTAACATCCTCTACAGATAGTTCTGATAGCACCTCTGATAGTTCTACAAGTTCTGAAGTAGATAGCAGTGGTAGTAGTTCTGGCATGAGTAGTTTAGATGGGGCTACAACCCCAATCATTCGTAGCATAGGAGAAGTTGACATAGACGATATTGCCGAATCGAGTTCGTCTTCTGAAAGTGGAGTATCCGGTTCAACTGAAACATCAGTTACGGACGTTACAGATTTTAGCTCTGTTTTTACTTCCTCATCTGAATTTGCTTCAACGGAAGTAAGCGATGGTTCGACTAAATGGGGTACAACTGATAGTGAGTTTATTTGTAGATTTGGTTTAGAATTTTGAAAGCATGTAAATCTAAAAAAAATATTTCTAGGTTTTGAAGTTTTGGTTAATTGAATTTTTCTCATTTTTTAGTTAGCGAAATTTGGGGATCATCGGCAAGTTCGATACAGTTAGCCATAACCAAAGAGCAGAAACTGAAGAAATGCAAAGCGAAAAAGAGACCCGCTTGCAAAACGACAGACTTTGGTTGTTGTTCCGATGGAAAGACCGCAGCCAAAGGACCGTTTAATAAAGGTTGCCCTCAACCGACAACGTGTGAAGAGTCTAAATACGGTTGCTGCCCAGATGGGGTCTCCCCTGCTAAAGGTAAAAAGAAAAAGGGATGCCCACCTTCAAAATGTAAAGAATCTCTGTTCGGGTGTTGTCCTGATGGAGTCAACGCAGCTGAAGGAAATGATTATGAAGGATGCCCCGAAGATCTTATTGGAGTTGCTTGCGAGAAGACGCAGTAAGCGAAAATATTTAAAATAAGGAATGCTTTTGAACACATTTTGATGTCATGATGCGGATTTTTAGATTCGGATGTTGCCCTGATAAAATTACACCAGCTACTGGACCGAAAAATCAAGGCTGCTTTGTTTGTGAAGGGTCAGGAGAATGTGATTCTTGCCAGGATACGAAATATGGTTGTTGCCCGGATAATTTGCGAGCTGCTTCCGGACCGAACTTTAAAGGATGCGAAGAAGGTAAGAAAGTTTGATTATTTTTAAAAATTTTTGCATAGCAAATACGCTGAAAATTGTTTTTGATGGGAAGGTTCCGGTGATGGCATCATTGATGGTGAAGATTGCGCTAAGTCAACCTACGGCTGCTGCCCTGATGGAATTATATCCGCTGATGGTCCAAACTTCGAAAATTGCGGAGTTATCGATACCGAAAACTGCACTTTGTCCTATTTTGGATGTTGTCCAGATGGAACTACGGCAGGTTAGTCCAGTTAATCATTCGGACGGGCTAGTTAGCATACCAATCTTTCATCGGTTTAGTACGATATGGCTGATTTTCTGATGTTATTTTCCAGCCCTTGGAAGTAGCTACGAAGGCTGTAAAATGCCGTGCGAATCAGAACAATACGGCTGTTGCGACGACAACGTCACTCCAGCTCACGGTGCCAATAAAGAAGGATGTTGCCTCAATACGCTATACGGATGCTGTCCCGATAACATTCTCAGCGCCAGAGGACCTAATTTCGAAGGTTGTGGATGTCAGTATTCACCTTACGGTTGCTGCCCTGATAACTACACAGCAGCTAGAGGTCATAATAACGAAGGTTGTGGTTGTCAATACACCACACATGGATGTTGTCCTAACAAATACACACCAGCAGCTGGACCAGACTTTCAAGGTTGCCCGTGCTATACATTCCAATTTGGTTGTTGCCCTGATGGAATCACAACAGCGAAAGGACCTCAACATTTGGGTTGCGGATGTGAAAACACGGAATTCGGTTGTTGCTCGGATGGGAAGACCCCTGCTAATGGTACTAATCAAGCCGGATGCGGATGCGAAGCTTCGAGGTTTGGATGTTGTCCTGATGGGGTTAATGAAGCGCAAGGGGAGAAGTTTGAAGGTTGTCCGAATATTCCTATCAATCCTGGCGGTAAGTATTTAGAATTTATTTGAAAGTTGGGAATTTTGTGTGATTTATTTTGAATTTTTTGGTGCAGAGGCATGTAGGAGGGAGAAGAATAGAGGATCATGCCGAGATTTCACGGTTAAATGGTTTTATGATATGGAATATGGTGGATGTTCTCGATTTTGGTATGGCGGTTGCGATGGGAATGATAATCGGTTTAAGAGTCAAGATGAGTGCAAGAGGACTTGCGTTGCGCCAGAAGGAAAAGGTAATAAAAATAATGAAGAAGTAAATCATGTGTGATGCCGATAATTTTTTTGCTTTGTAGCCAGATGTACATTACCGAAAGTGGAAGGTCCATGCGAAGGGTATTATCCGAAATGGTATTACGACGCCGAACGAAGACAATGCGGACAGTTTATTTATGGAGGTTGTCTTGGAAATAACAACAATTTCGATACAAGGGAAGAATGTCAGCAGGTTTGCGCTGCTGATCAAATTGCAGGTAGATAGATTCAAAAATTGAATTGGGTGGATTTTGCTAAGGATCTTGGCTACTGATCAACTTGTTTTTTAGATGTCTGCGAGCAGAATGTTGATGAAGGACCCTGCGAGGGAAATTTTACACGTTGGTATTACGATAAAGAATCTAAAATATGTCAGGAATTCCGATATGGAGGCTGCAAGGCCAATGGAAATAACTTCCCAACTGAATCAGCTTGCGTCGAACAATGTCTACAACCTGGAAGAAGACGAGGTATTCAATTAAATTATATAGAAAGATGTTGCAAGTTTGCATAAAAGCATTTTAGAAGTAGTTATGGATTTTGGTTATCATATAGTCAATTATTTTTAAACAAATTAGAACTAATAACATAACAGAATGAAATTACAGTCATGGAACTATGTCGTCCGAAGAAAGACCCAGGGCCTTGCCGCGGATCAATTTTACGATGGTTTTATGATGATGAAGTAGATTCTTGCCGTCCGTTTTTGTATGGCGGTTGTCTAGGCAACAGCAACCGATTCAAAAATGAGGATGAGTGCAAGGAAAAATGTCGAGTTTTTGATAGTAGTCGAGCATTTAGTCGAGGTATCTTGTTAATTAGATTTAGAAAGGCTTTTTTTTCGGTGGTAGGGTTTGACGATAGCTTCAGGTGTTTTGGGTCTTGACTACGGTTGCCGACTTCAGGTATTGATTAATGCACCATTTTCTCCTTACTAACAAATTGCTTAATGCATGTTGCTAGATCACTGCAATCTGCCTCGTGATACTGGTAGTTGCGTTGAACGACTCCCTAGATGGTTCTTCGATTATGCGGAAAATCGTTGCATGCCGTTTTATTATACAGGATGTGAGGGTAATGGGAATAGGTTTGAAACTCTTGAAGCATGCGAAGCTGATTGCCCGCCTCGCATAGGTAGGTCTACTCGCTTGCTTTTGATCAATTAGTTTTAGAGGAATGAAGAAGACGAGTTTGATGTCGGATTTTCTTGCAGAGCAAGATCTGTGCGTGTTGCCAGCTGTGGTTGGAGAATGTTATAATTACACGGAACGATGGTATTACGATTCGCAAGCTTCTCGTTGCAAGCCGTTTTATTATGGAGGATGCGGAGGAAATAATAATAATTTCGAGTCGCAAGCCGCTTGCCAGAGGAGATGTGAATCATATAGGCCGCCTCCACAAATTGATAGGCCGGCACCGCCACCAGTGCAGCCTGAACAAGAACCATTCAGAATCGGTAATTGCAATTTTTAATTTTAAAATTATGCTTTGAGCCCGGAAATAATTCTTTTTTGAAAATTTTTAGAGTATTGCTTTTATGAAAGTGATCCTGGGCCGTGTAGACCAGCAGAATTCTTACCGAGATGGTTCTATGATCGAGCTGATGGAGTGTGCAAGCAATTTTTGTATGGAGGATGTGAGGGTAACCGCAATCGATTTTATTCCCGTACTGAATGCGAACAGCAGTGTAGTGACGCACAAGGCAAGCGAAATTTTTTAGTATTTTCTTTGGAACGAGGATGTTTGAAATTAAATGATAATAATATTTCAAATATGTTTTCAGATATTTGCACATTGCCTAAGACCGTTGGTCCTTGCAGCGGTAACTATCCTCAGTGGTATTATGATCAGCAAACAGATAACTGCTACGAATTTGATTATGGAGGATGTCAAGGAAACGGAAATCGATTTAATTCAAGGTAATCCATTTTAGTCAAATATAAAATACTCGACTTGTATTTTGGGCTCTTTATTTCGAAGCCAGAGTAGCTGAAAATATTTTATCAACATTGCCAACACTAAATTTTGACATTTCTCTTTTGTTTTCAGATACGAATGCGAATCGCGATGCAGAAAGGCTCCTGTTGCACCGCCAGCTGCTCCTGTCTCATTGACCACTGAGTATCCATACCCGAGACCATCTGACGAGACTGATATTTGTCTTATTGGTGTGGACCCAGGTCCATGCTTAGAGGAACGGCCATCATGGTACTACGACGCTCAAAGTAGGAGGTGCCAGGCATTTGTTTACGGTGGTTGCGGAGGAAATGCGAATCGATTCGACTCAGAAGAACAGTGCGAGAGGCAATGCGGTCGCTTTAGAGGACAAGGTAAGATTTAAAAATTCTTCGTGGCGAAACTATAAGAATGTTCCGAACATTGAGCTAACGTAAATTTTTTTCAGATGTTTGTAATCTTCCCCCTGAAACCGGACCATGCCGTGCAGAGTTCAGAAAATGGCATTACGATCCTCAAGTTCGAGCTTGCAGAGAATTTAGCTACGGCGGTTGCGAAGGGAACAGCAACCGATTCAGTTCTATCCAAGAATGTGAGACGTTATGCTTGCATCGCGAAGAAGCTATTCCTACTTACAACGAAACGTCTATATCTCATCAAGGTAATAATTATTTTCAAAATATAACAACTAACAGCACGTGCATGCCTTTTTTTAATCGATGGTAGTTATTGGTACTAACATTTTCTCTACTAACACAGCAATATGCCGCCTACCAGTGGAACCTGGGCCTTGTCAGGGTCAACAGTATAAGCGTTGGTATTATGATGAAACAAAACGAACTTGCATACCTTTTATATATAGTGGTTGTGCTGGGAATTTTAATAGATTTAAAAACTTCGATACTTGCGTCAAATTTTGCACTGTTCCTTTGAGGGATAAAGAACCTCCTCCATTGGTTGAGGAAAGACCGCCTGGTGATCGTAAGATTTTTTTTCTTAGCTTGCACTGTTTGCACGAATCGCTTGAAATCTTAATAGTGAATGAAGTTTTAATTTTTTGGTTCGTTTCCAGCTAATGAAATTGGAGGAACTGATTCTTGTGAAGAAGCGCGTCAAGAATGTAATACATTGCATTGCCCGTATGGAACTGAAAAATTCGTAGATCCCCAGGATTGTGAAAGATGTCGTTGTAACGATCCTTGCCGGGATCATTATTGCCCGGATGGAACTCGTTGCGCTGTTGATTTGTACAGAGATTACCCAGAGCAACCAGTGCAGTTCAAAGCCATTTGTAGAGAAGGTACGTTGTAAAAGTAAAAATGTGAATTTATGTAGAGGATAGAAATATAATTAAATTTCCGGTTTATAGTAAGCAAACCAGGAGAATGTCCAATACTTGCAAGTGGAAGTGGAACATGTACACATGAATGTCAGACAGATGCTGATTGTCATGGAGATGCTAAATGTTGCACGACCGGTTGCGGGACTTCATGCGTGCAGCCAGCAGCACCGACAGTTCTTCCTCCGACCCGAGCTCCTGAATTGCCGAGGCCGTATTATCCTGGAGGTAAGTTCCAGTTTCCAATCTCTAAGGCGTTCCTCAAAACATAGTCGTGCTTTTCTTGGTGACAACGAAATTTAATTAAAATGGAATGTGATTCGTTTAGCACAACCTCCAACTATCGTGGCTGATGAGCCTGACGTCACTGCTGAAGAGGGAAGTTACGCTACGTTCAGGTGCATCGTCAGAGGAAGTCCTAATCCTGTTGTAACATGGAGGAAAGGAGTTACCTTAGTAAGAATTATTATATAAACTACTCTTTTATCAATTTTATTGGGCCAAATCAAAAAATTAAAAAAAAAAATTTTAGATTGATGGATCCGGTGGAAGGCATAAATTCCTTGCAGACGGATCACTACAAATCATAGGTCTGTACCGTAGTGACGCTGGCGTTTACTACTGTTCAGCAGACAACGGTGTTGGTCACCCAGTTCAGAGAGAGTTTAGACTTGAAGTAACAGGTAAATTGAAAAAATCGCAAAAAACCGGTTTTTCTAAAATTAATTAATCAAAACGAATGAATTAATTGATTGATTAATAACATAAACAGACTAATACTAATAAACCAAAGTCTGTAATTTACGAATAATTAATAAAATATTGCACGTGCATGGGTGTGGCTCCTAATTAAAACTAACAAATTGTAGATCCCCAGCAAAGGCCAGCCGAAGTAATAGGCGAGGAGAGTACGTATGTGGTCGTAACATTAGGAGCGCCTGCGATACTTCAATGCTACGCGATAGGTTGGCCTCGCCCTGGCGTTACCTGGTGGCGCGGGGATCGTATGCTACCTTTCACATCTAACCAATACGAACAACGACGAGATTTCTCTTTGCTAATCCGAACAGTAACACTCAGAAATTTGGGGCCTTACGTCTGCCAAGCTTACAATGGTCTCGGGAAAGCTGCATCGGGAACGGTGACGGTACAGGCGATCGGTCCTGTTTATTCGAGTAACCCGGATGATGAGGTTTATTATCAATATTTGGTATCGGCACCGCAAAGGCCGTTAGAACCCGCTCGGCCTAGGTTGCCGTATCGTCCTCCTCCGCCACCTCCTACTCCTGCACCCACTCCTGTACAGCCTAGACCCGAACCGCCACAACAACCTCAACCTGAACCCCCTAGAATTTTGATTGGTAAGTATTTTAGGCAAATTGTAGGTTGAGGGTAGTTGCTAAAATTTTGGTTTTAATATAGTTCCAGTGCGTGCCAACATATCATTAGGACAGACGCAATACCCGGTGGGAAGTGACATTTCCGTGCCGTGCGATGTCGAAGGATATCCAATACCAAGAGTATCGTGGTACAAAGATAATAAATTATTGCAGTCGTCAGGAAAATATCAAATTACAGGTAAGTTTTACAAATCGGTAATTGAGAGTCTTCATATAAAGTGAAAAGGACGAATGAAAAGTAACAATTAGAGAGTCTTCTTATCCTCGGATCGGTCACAATCAGAGAGCTTGAAAGGAGAAAGTCGCCAACTCTGTATATCGAAATCCTGGCCTCCTTGGTTGTGACCAAACTCGTTTTCAACTGACTTACGTAGATTGGTAGTAACGTCAAATGTTTTCCGCTGCTTTCAGTCGTCAGCTCTTGAAATCCTGATTGGCTGTGACCAAATTTATTTCAATCAAATTGGTGATGACGTCAGACATCTTCTGCTGCTCCGTACTTAACTTACTTTTGGTCACAGCCAGTACGAAAGCTTTCTATTATTGACAGTTGATGCTTTTAAAAAATAATTTTTTTTTGACATTACAGACAGCAACCGGCTGCGAATTATTAGAGTAGATGGAGGCGATACCGGAACATATCGCTGCGAAGCAGAAAACCAATATGGCCAATCAAGCAGTTCCGTGTACCTTACCGTAGACGGTAAGTTTATTCTTTTCTTCAAAAAGTAACAATCAACAGAATCCTTACTTAACAATCTATTTTATTATTTTCAGGTGTTTACATTCATCCTAACTGTACTGACAACATTTTCTTCGCTAACTGCGATTTAATAGTCAGGGCGAAACATTGTCAGCATAAATATTATGCACGCTTCTGCTGTAGGTCATGTACATTAGCCGGTCAACTTCCATCATACGGGCCACATTTGGATTATTTAAAAGCGAGCGGCAGCAGTAATAAAAAATAAATAAAAAGAATTGCCATAGAAAGATTTAAGGCTGTTAATAATTAAGCGCTTTAAATTTTAATTCGGTTCATCGCCATGTTCTCTCTCCATTTTTGCAAGTACAAATAGGAAAAAAGGAAATGCTTTATCGAAAATAAATAAATGGTGCTGTTTTGCCTTATCTTCTGCGCTGTCTTATCTGAATACTGCCAAAATTAGGTAATAGATTATTTTTGTACAGAAAATTTAATAATGAAAATAGATTAGGTCAAAATGATTATTAAGTTGAGATATATTTCTAAATTCTAAGAATGTGTTGTTCGATAGATATTTAGTTTTTAGAATTTAGATATTAAAAAAAAAAATTCAGTCAGTCATATCGAACGAAAAATATTTAAGAAAAAGTAAAATTTTATTTTTAAAATATTACAGCAGGTTCAGGCATGGATTATAAAAACCATAACTATCGTTATTTATTTAATCCTTTTATAACAAGAAAGTCATGTTTAAAAGACTGATAGTACTAGATGCCTGGCTTGTTAGTATATTCTTGTAAGAATGTCTTGTTTTTAAAATTGTCAGTTGACTGACTGATAAGAATTTAAAAACATGATTTTGCTTCAATCGTGTAAAGATTAGTAAACCGCAATTAGTCGATAAAAACACTATGTTTATAATACTTAAAAATGAAAAAAAAAATGTTTTTAATTAAAAAATGAAAATTGTTATGAAGTATTTATTTATTTAGAGGCGATTTTTCATCGAGTCTTTTACGAAAGTTAAAGATTGAAAATGGCTACCCTAATAAGCTTATTATTTAAATCTTTCTTGGGGTAAAAGCTGGCGATGAAAATCGGTCTAAATCCGTGAGAAATTTAAGTTAGACGTATTTGTAACAATTTTTTTACAATCAAATCAGTTTTTAACAGATCGGTAAACCTGCATAAAATTTTTTAGTAATTGAACTTCTTTTTTCAGAATCATTGCCCAGTTGACGGTAAGAATTATCAACAGCTCCGTTTAAAGAAGAATTTAATTAATTACAGAGAAACACCGAGGAAACTAATAACAAGGTAAGAAAAATTTATTTTACATTTACATGCTCAGTACTTAGCAAAATCAAAAAGATGTTTTCTGAGGCAAGAAGTTTAAAAATTTTTAAGTTTGTCCAAAAGCTGGCTGCTAGGCAGTCTAAAGCCAATACAAGTTAAAACTAAGGCTAGAAAGGCCGTTAGCGACCCAAGCCAAACGTTGGAAGGCTCGAGTTAATTCCGTAAATCCTGTTAAAGGACATAGTAACAACTATAGTTGTAGACAGGGCGAGTAGAACCATTGAGCAGAGCCTTTCCTCTGTAAAGCCAATTTGAGAGTTAAAATTTAGAAAAATTATTGAAAAAATTTTCCCTCCATGATTTTGCTAATTTTTAGAAATTTCATTTGGCATTTCAAACACTGTAAAATCATTTTAGTTCTCAAAATTAAAAAAAAATTCTTTGAGCTCTTTAGGTACTATTTTATAGGGAGGCTTTGTTTTAGATGTCTCTCTCGAAAAAAGTTAAACTAGAATTAATTATTTAATACTAAAAAGTAAATTTTTAAAACTCTCTTGGCAGAACCAATCGTGAAAATTTTTGCATCAATTTTTCAAAAATCAAATTCTTACTTTTAGCAGATTTCATTTTACTAAAGGATTTTTATGAGACTTGAAAATCTTAACCTAATGATTAATTAAATTTACATTAATTCAATGCACTTTAAGTCCTCTGAAATGTTCTAATCCAATTCCAGTTATTATGCTTCTTCTGCTTGATCTAGGTGGTTGAACTTTTCCAGATGTGCTTCCTGGGAATTAATATTCTAAAATTTTTAAAAAAATGAAAACTTGAACATGATCATTAAGTAGTGTAAATTTTTCTCGACATTACCAACCGAATTTTTAAAATCTTCTACGTCTATAATTGGTGCTATCGAAGGTCGCCCATGAGCACATTGAAACGGAAAATCACACTCTGCCAAAGCATTCATCATTTTCTCCATTTCTTCCATAGTTAAGCTTTGGTTGAATTTTACAGCAGCTAAAAAATAGTAAAAAAAATAATTAATTAATATTACCTTGCCACAAACTCAAGTTAAATCAAACTTTATTTCAAAAAAAATGCCAGGTTAGTTAAAGATGAACGTAACGTGACAAACGTATTTCAGTCAAGTATTACTTTTATCTATTTACATGAAAAGCAAAAACTCATCCGAAATCTAGTTCATATCTAATTCTAAGCAACGAGTAACTGTTTAAAAAAATTTAAGCTTACATCGACAGGCCTGAGAACTGATCACATTTCTTACAACTTTCGGAACGGTTGAGATTATTCCTCTTGTTTGAGACAATTCTTCTCCCATCTCAATTAACAGGTTCTGAATCAAACAATCTAAAGATGTGCCATCTTTATTTTTCGCATTTCTTTCGTCCTTATCAAATAAACAAGTTGGAACTTCTAAAACTGATACGCTGTCCGGATTCACAACCGTAATTTTTATGCCGTACTCCTGGAGTTTCCCTTGAAAATGGGAAATAATTCGGACGGTCGATTCGTTTAAGCAGCAAAGGATAGGGGAGTCCAGCACAGTAGATTTGAATGTCCCTTCCTCTGTTCTGTAATCTAAACAAAAAAAATTTAGTTTGCGTTAATTGCGATTTTATAAAAATTTTTTGAGCCATATTAATTCATACAAAATTACCTTTCATGAGCTGCTCTAGCTGAATCCTTTCATCAACGGCATGTTGATCGAACAAAGTAAGGAGATGAAATTTCTTACTTTTAGTTACGCTCATTAACGCCACAATAAATTTTTTATCGAGCTGGCCAATCACCTGTAAACAAAAATAATTGAATCAAATGCCAAGATTTTACACAAGAAATCATTTTAAATTCTAGAATACCTTAATATTCAATAAATATTCTTTAGCAAACGAAAAAGAATTCAATAAATTATGAACTTTAATCGCAGATTTTGAAACAGCCGCAGATAAGACTTCATCCTCATAATAAATCATTTTTTCTTTCGCTTCCTGGCGCATATCATCCAACAACTGAATCGGAATTTGAGGTTTACCATTGACATCTAAAAACAAATTTGAAAAAATTAAAAATCTTAAATTCAAATTTTTAACAATTATTTTAAAAACCGTTACCAAGATCTTGATTTAGCCACTTGACATTATCCAGGAATTTATCATCAGTAGGAAGTGTGCTTCGGATACGGTTTTTCTCTTGAGAATTCAGGTTAGGAATATTAGTCGGATGAGATCCAAGAAAGTTAGGTGAAAAGCCCTTAGGCACGAAATCGTACCTTTCGGCTAAAAAAAATTCGGAATCGCAGGGTCGGTCTTCTTCTGGCAATCTTGAACTTACAATTTTTGGCTCCTCAATCCCCTCATTCGATAAATGATTTTCTAGAAAGTCCTCGTTGTTAAAAATCGATGATTTCTCCACAGCTAAATTAATTTCATCTCCTTCTGATTTTTTATTGAAATTTTCAGAGTAAAATCCTTCGTCTTCTGATTCTAAATTATTAAAATCCGTCTGGACCATTGCGTCTCGGTGGCGTATGGATACTTGAACTCCTTCCTCGGAGGTAAACTTCTCAGGATTAGTAAATGTAGTTTGAATTTGTTTGTTTTGAGATAGTTTTCCAGTCGGAGATGACAAAGTCGGCGAGATGTTGTTGAATTTTATAAAAGAATCGAAATAAGGAGAGTTGAAATTCAGTTCGGGGTTCCCTAAAAATGGCTCCTTGACAGGTTCCGAATTATCAGCACCCTTGGCTAAACTTTTCGATTTCATCCAGTTATTCCAATTAGAATCCGATAAGGACTCAGACATGAGACACGGTGATCTGTTGAAATTTTGTGGAAGTTTTAATTGTGGAGTTTTTAATTTAAAATCAAATCCCAAAACATTTTTCTGCGGTATATCCATCATCTGCTCATTTTTATCATTTAAAAAACTAATATTCTGATTAAAAGCAGGAAAATTATCTTTAAATGAAATTCGAAATGGCGAATTATTTTCATCAATCTCTTGCATTATTTTTGGCGCCTCCTCAACTTTCCTTAAAATTTTCTCTTGGCTAAATTTTTTCTTATCTAATTCCTTCAAAGACACTATTTTCTTAGTCCCTTCAAATGGTGATTCGACCGCTTCGCTAAGAGAGGAATCAGTAAAATCAGCGCCATACTCTCGTTTAAAATTTATGAATTGTTTATAAAAATTAAAAGCTTTCAAATCTTTCTCTGCTTTCAATTTCAACCAGCTTTGAAATTCCCGAAGTAAGCATTCTTCTGATTTCTCATTTTTCTTTACAGGAACTCTTGGTATTTTAAAAATATCAGTTTTCTTCAACAATTTTTTTTTCTCTAATATTTTTGGTTTTGGTTTCTCTAAAAATTTTTTCTGGCTAAAATTTGGGATGGGAGATTCCGGCTGCCCAATCGATTCTTCAGCGTTAATCATTTTCTTCGGTAAATCAATCCGCTTTTTCTTAGGTTCCGACACGTCTGGCAATGGAGTTGAACATTTGAATTGTAAACTATTCTTCCTTTTAGCTGGCACTCCCCGAACTCCAGTTTTTAGCTGACTAGTTCCGAATTCTGGGTTGACTTCTCCTTCCCGTTTTTTGAACAATTTAAGAGGATAAATTTTCCTGCTTTCTTTCTCTTTCATTTCAATTTTACTCTCGTCTTTTTCGTCAGGTTTTAAACCCTCTCTCACAGCAGCGTAAACGACTTTTAAGACATCTTTCCAATTTTTAAATTCGACGGTTGATTTCCTTAAATTCGGTATAAATTCGTAGAAAGTATACGGGCAATTAATTTTAATAACAAAAACGTGATGTTCTTTGTTTCCAGGTTGATCTGCTAATTTTATGCGACCATTTCCTTCCAGGTACTTGCTCATTAATTTATTGACTAATTTATGAATTTCGTTTTTATAAACCAAACGCTTATTAACAAAGAGTAGTTGAAGAGTGCTTTGGGTGTGATTTTCTCTACTGATGAAACCACTAATTTGAACGTTTCCACATTTTAATTTTAATGGTATAAGATTTGCAGGAGTCAATTTTCCATATAAATCAGCAAAGGAGAGTATTGAATCCGGCTTTTTGTGAGTCTGAAGTATGACAGTCCCTCTCTCTTCATCATAAATGCTGAAGCAAACCTAAAATGGAACGCAATCATTCAACAATCGAAAACTTCCAAATTTTTAGAAATAACTAAAGCTCAAATTCCTAACCTTAAAGTACAAAAACATTTTTTATAGCTAAAATCTATATTAATAGAACTTACGTCATGATGTACTATTGCTAAATGCTCCAGTTGAATTTTAATCCCTTGAATATCAAAAATTTCATCGATTCTGTTCCTCCGTACTGGCATTGTGTACATAAAATCTTCTACAGTTATAGTTGTTCCTGAGCTAGCTCTATTTTTATCACAAGTTGATACTGGTAAGGGACGGCTATTTACAAACACCTAAATTGATCCTCTAATTAATTGATTCGAAATCGTGATTTTTAAAAAAACAAGATTAATAATCTCACCTTGGTAAGAGTGTGTTTTTCCTTTTTACATCTTGCCTCAATTTTTAATTTACTGCTTACATCTATTAAACTTGCTAATGCTTGTCCTCTATAACCATAGGTCGGTATAACATTTTCAAGATCCTTGATGTCATGACATTTACTTGTCATATATCTGGAATTAGAGAGGTTGAGATGTGATTCAGCAAAGGTGAAAAAAATCATTGCTCTGTTTACCTTTGACCAACTGAATTTAAATCATGTTTTGTTATTCCATCACCATTATCAACAACTTGAATCAGGTATTTTTTCAAATTAATCCTCACTGCGATTTGAGTAGCCTTTGCATCTAAAGAATTATAAACCTGAAAAATGTGAAACGTTAAGGTATGTTTGTTAAAGATAAACGAGTCTACAACTTATCTCACCAGTTCAAGCACACACTGCACTGCATCTGTAATAGTGATCCCACTTTGAATGTAGGATCTGACATTCGGTGGTAATTTCTGAATTTTCATATTGAATATTATGTTTCATTGGTTGATTCTTCTTTCGCTCATAAATTAGACAAATTGCTTTTCTCGTACTAGTAGGAACCGAGTGAAATCGAATTACATTTCATTCATAAAAAAATTTTTAAAAAAAGGCAAAAAACGAATCGGTATCTAACCTAACCTTAAATAGTTGGATCATGAATAAACGTATTTCGCTTCATAGGAAAACTTAATGTGATTTCAGACACTACACTGATATCGTTGAATTATTTCTAAAATATTGATAAGCTATGCACTATAATAAAAACAAAATAAATCAATCTCCACTCAAGAAATGATTACTGTACATTCGTAGTTCTGTTTTGATGCTTTTGAATCACATGGCGGATGAGAGAATTTTTTTCCGTAAGGTTGGCATCAACATCGTGTGAACAAACAAGAATTCAAACAAGATTCAACTTGTTTTTCCGTGGCTTTTTCTTCTCAATAGGGCTTTTAATTTATCGGAAATAAATTACATCAACGTTTGTGTATCGTACAATGGCTTAGTATCGTCAATTAAATCCATTATTGTTTGTCAACGATCGTTTTCTTCCCGGCAAACATTTCGGAGGCTTTGGAAAGTCGGCATTCGGCATTTGGCATTGCCATCAAGAAGGCATCTCCTCTTTTATTTCGACCATGCCGAAGAGAAGATCGGAAATTTTTTGGGATCTTCAAAAATGCAGTAATCAGGTATTTTGAAATGTTTTTTAGTCATATAACAATGCTCGATATACTTCTCTAATTAGTCTAGAGTATTTATTTCGATCAGAAACATATAAATATGCGAGTGAATTAGGTATTCAGTAATTTATGAGATGCATTGTTCATTGATGGCCATTATACGTTTAGCTGATCTACAAGTTCAAAGTATCTGGTTCTGAGTACACTCAATTTAGGATTGCATCTTACACTAATCTCTTAGAAAAGCGTAGGTACTTGAGAATTAGTTAAAATTTGATAAAAATATACCTCTGGCTTTTGGTGATGTGCTTTTTTTTTTGATTAGCAGTCCAGTTAAACTGACAACTGGCAGGGGAAAGGCTAATAAGACATGGAAGGCGTCTAAAATTTACCCATAATGTGAGCATGTGCAAATGGATATTTTTTGCTCTGCATAACTAATGCATCTGAAAGCCGTTTTTAGATAACACAGTGTTTCTGAATAATTGACTATAAAACGTAAGAATGTCCTATTCCAAGTTCTTGCCATTCTAGTTTATAGCAATCTAGTACTATTAGCCATGATTTAAATTCTTCTGCAATCAAGACTGGAGAAAAAAATTGAGTTTATTCTATCTAAGAAAATTCTTGAATGCAATGTCCTGATTTAGACGTAAGCTTTTGGAAATCTTTTTTTTTTAAAGCTAAAGGCACATTTCAAAAAATTTTTGAAATCAAATCCATTATTCTCTTGAATGTATTTTTATTGAGAAAGTGTTTTTATTGATTATAGTTTTTTTGTAAAAATGTATGATTTTAATATGACAGATATTTTTGTATAGTTAAATAGCCTAGTGTTAAGCTTGTCTTGTAGAGGGAAAGCACATCATTACTAATCTCAAGGAAATAATTATTAATTTCACAATCAATGAAATGAATCTACATGAAACAGGATTTCTTTCATGTTTATATTATTAAATTAATTGTAACTTTTTGAATATTTAGGTATTCACTTCCTTCTTCGGCAGTATACAGTAGGCAAACCCTACAAAGAAGGATGTTTGATCAAAACAGTCGGTGCACTATTTCAACTTTGTATGGATCAAGGCCTGCCTGGGCAATTCAACGTATGAGCAAATGCTGCTATTTTTGTCATCTTAAAAAACTAGATTTAATTTTACATGAAAAACGAAGACTAAATGGGGTAAGTGTATTTTTTTTTTTTTAGTAACATCTAGAAAAGTGGTTTAAGCCTAAAATTGGATTTCTTTCATGTTTATATTATTAAATTAATTGTAACTTTTTGAATATTTAGGTATTCACTTCCTTCTTCGGCAGTATACAGTAGGCAAACCCTACAAAGAAGGATGTTTGATCAAAACAGTCAGTGCACTATTTCAACTTTGTATGGATCAAGGCCTGCCTGGGTAATTCAATGTATGGGCAAATGCTGCTATTTTTCTCGTCTTAAAAAACCAGATTTAATTTTACATGAAAAACGAAGACTAAATGAGGTAAGTGTATTTTTTTATTTTTAGTAACATCTAGAAAAGTGGGTTAAGCCTATTTTGCACCCTAATACAGCTGTAGGAAATAAGGTTTTTATCTCTTGTTGTTCGAAGGACGAGTAAGTAAATGAAGCAACTCAGCTCGATAAGCTTAAAATGTTTTATTAAAAATAGCACTGTACATAACTGAACTTGATACTAGAACTGAATAAGCTGGAAAACTAAACTCAACTGAAACTGAGACTACTTCAGCTATGAGCCTAAACTACTTCTGCTGGCAGCCTAAAAATGAAAAAAAGACTTAAGCAAATCAAAAAAATTACAGTACAACAAGACCCTCTCACCGAGACACTCAAATGACTATTCATCATCAAAAACAACCTTGGGACTGAAATCTTAAATCCACGTCAGTCAGTTTTTTGGCTTTTCTTCTGAATAAACAATTTTTCGAATAAAAAAAAATGTAAAATTTAAGTATGCTAATCAAATCCCATTAAACCTGTTAATTCTAACGAAAAAAAAAATTAAAATTTAAAATAATTTTATATGAATATAAATTTCAATCTGATCCTGATTATTAGAGTCATAATAATGTTCCTGGAATTACCTAAGCGAAATAAAATCACTTATGCACGGGACCAGTGTTTACTTTTATAACAGGAGAGAATTTGATCGACAACCGAATGATTGCACAAAAAAGAATTTCTTTAGAAAATAACTTCTTGTCAAGATGATGGGAACCGATTCACTGGTATTCATTTCTACTAAAATTTTTTTTTGTCGTTGAATTTATTCGTTTAGTCCTGGTTGTCAGATCAGAATTTCTCATTATGTATGTACCGATTGATACTCGGAAAAAGAGATTTCGCCTCAAGAATTTTTTCAAACCATGTTCATCGTTATCTATACCTCTTTATTTTAATCTTTGCTGAAAAATAATTTAATCTTTTACATTTTTTTTATTCGAAAAATTGTTTATTCAGAAGAAGCGTTTATTAGCGGACGAAAGACTTTACAATACTGATCTGAACTTTAAGGTCTACAAAGATTTATATACAGTATGTACACATTCGGGTACCTTTTAGAAGAGGAACTATCTGTTGTAAGGTTCGTCGTATTGTTATAGTTCGCACTTTTACGCTTGATTGATTGATTTATTGACTCGATATTAGCATTATCTCTTTTATTGACAGATACCTCTTTCTTACCATCTTACTTGCGACTCTTCTCATCGCAGCAAAATAATTTCATTTTGCAATCATTTTCAGTTTCCCAACTCATAAATTTTATCCACATAGCCAAGTTCAGAACTACCGCAGCGAAACCCTGAAAAATAATACCCTTTCTCCAAAAAACACTGCTAAATAACCAGCATTTAATCAATTCATTAAAAATTAGTTTTCGGTCTACTGGTTTATGTGTAACCAGCGACATTTATTTAAACAACATGAATCGTATCAGCATGACACTGGTTCCCCAGGAAGAAAAATTTCAGATTTAAAATTTATCCTCTTGTAGGGCCTCGCTGCAATAAAATCAATGAATTAGTAATTGCGAGAATCAGCTAGAAGCGAGAATTTCTAAATTTTCCTTTACAAAATTATCTTAAGCTTATGAACTTAACTGGAAAGATCCGACGCTTAGGTTCAAGACGGGGGGGGAAAAAAAATCCAATTTTTCATTTTAATCGATTTTCCCGGAATGAGAAGAAAACAAACTTTATTAATTTGGAATATCTGACACTTGAGAAAGTTTACCCTGAAAAGAGAAAGAGGAGAAAAAATTTAATTTTGCATTATTTTCAGTTAAAATGAGGTGAGAGCGAATATTCTCTCAAGAAGTAGTCATCCTCCTCCACCTTGTGACTCTACTTCGTTTTATTACATATATAAATTACAACTCGGGGTGCTAATTGTGCTATAAATCCACCTGGAACCCCTTCCTTCCGTTCCGTTCTGCTTTCTTTATTTCCTCATTTTGTTCATTGTCAAAATCCAAGGTGATGCCTTGTTTATTTTAACATAAATTCTTACGTACTTTTAATTATTTTAAGTGTTGCTCAATTTTAAGAAAGCTTAAGGTAATTTCGCTGAAGGAAAATTTAGCTAATCTGATGGGAAAATTTTATAACCATGCGAATTTTAAATAGAAGTATTTAATTTGGGGGGAAAAAAATGGAAGATCTAAGTGGCCAAATTTTTTTAAAATCAAAATTTTTGAAACAAGGATTTGGCTGCTATTCTTCACGCGGAAACTCGGTAAAATTACTCGGGTTGAGAGATTAAAAACCAGGAAAATTTCTAATAATTTATCAGGAAAAAAAATCCTTGAGGTTGGTCTAATGAAATTTTTTTTTTATATATAAAATAATGTTTAGGCGGGTTCATTTATTACCGTTGCACCTGTTCACGTCGGTTTGCTGACTTTCATGCAGGTTGTGCTACAATTTCATTGGTCATTGTTTTTGTCACCCTTTTATAATCAGTCATACCTACTGCGGTTTGTTCCCCTTTTTGTAGCTTCCTTCATAATATTTAGAGACAGTCGATTCACGTCAGTGGTCGCGTGCCGGTACCTTTTCAGTTTTTATTGCACTCATTCGGATATCCGGTTTATTTTTGTTGTTGTTGTTGTGAAATGTTTGTGGTCGAGTTTTTTTTTTGTTCTTGAGTGATAAAATTTTTTTTTAGGTGTTGAGGCCAAAAGTCAAAACCAATGCGTGATTAAATCAGGCCGGATTGCTGCAGGTATCCTTATATATTTTTTATGAACCGTTAAATTTAAAATAAAAGTTGGAATCTTCCATTTATAATTTTTCTACTTTGAAAATAATATTTTACATCCGAACCTGTATACATGGTTTTTTTTTTTTTCAATTCGACGCCGTTAAAACCGTAAACCCCGTTGAGTCCTAATTATTTTCGGTTTATTCGTTTTAAAGACTTAAGAGACTAATATCCTCCATAATTTATTTTGATTGCTCTTTTTTCTTATTTTTTTAAAAATCTGGGGAAATGTATTAAATTCCAATGGGTTTTAATGAGGAAATTTGAATGGTTTTTGGATGAGAAATTTAAGTCGAGTGGCGATTTTATTCGAAGTTCGGCGATGGGCCACCAGTGAGTGTTGATTCAATGTGATTAGCCAAAGAGAGGCAAGAAAAGCAGCTATTGGGTTTTAAGTCAAATACACTCTGGTTCTGAGCTGGGTGCTACCAGGCGCGTCCACAGGTTGCGGATAGTAAGGTGGCGATTAGATGTAATGGTTAGCTGCAAAATAAGCGGGAATAAGCAGTCGCGGGCAACACAGCGGCAACAGCTGGGGGCGAGGTGGCTTGCGACTGGGAACCGCGAGCTCTCGAAGTACTCCAAGCACCAATGAGGTCTCTTCCGCAGCAAGTCCCTATCCCGCCGATCCGAATTAATTATTTACAACTCCGTCCTGCTCCCCGCTGTTCTGTACGGTTGTGAGACCTAGGCTGTAACGGTCCGAGCCCAGGAGCGGCTGCGGTCCTTTGAGAATAAGGTGCTGAGGAGGATTCTAGGACCCAGTGTAGGCTACCGGTGGGGCGGCTGAGGTGGGAGGATACAGTCGCACGGGATGCAGGTCGTATGGGGGCTCCGGACTGGAGGGCAGTATGACCCAGGATAGGTCTGAATGGCGGTAACTCTATGCGGCAATCAGGCTTCAAGCCTTGTAACGCCGGATAAGTAAAGTTAGTAAGTATACTCTGGTTCTAACTGTTGTTGATTTACATTGAAAAGCTAATTAAGATTTTTAAGAATATAGCAACAGCACTAACTTGAGATTAGAAAGCAGAAAATGCATTTGGAGATGCTTGGTTTTTAACTATGACTAAAATGGATTACGAAGGTGAAGACTGCAGATAGATAGTTGGATTGAGATCTCAGTAGCAGCCTCCTTGATTGAGCAAAAAAAAAAAAATGCATGCTTGAGTAAGGCTAAATTTGGAAAAAAATATGCCCATCAAAATGCCCTGAACGTGCTTAGCCCAAAAAAAAACCAAAAGGGAATAAAAGAAAATTCGAATTTGTTTCCCGTTTGTATTTTAATTTTCCACCGTAAAAAAAAAAAAGAGAGAAAGATAAAAACATAAAATAATCCTTAAAATTTCTCATTTCCCTCTTTTCTGTACAGTTTGTCTTCAAAAATTCCAGTAAAATTCCTCTTGCAATTCCATTCCATTTCATCTGGGTCTCTTGTTAAAGTTTAGTAAAGAGGCACGTTTAAGAAGATCCGCAATACGAAAAACGGGGCGAGCCCTTGTTGTGTCCCATTCCGTGTCCCATTTATCTTCGTCGTTTATCTGAGTTGATTCCCTGAGAGCGCTCAGGTGCTGCCCGATAACATCGCGAGGATTGTTCCTCGCTCAAGATTTATCGCCGACAAGCTTTACTTTTACGTTAGTCTGCGTCTTTTCTCATCTGTGCCTTCACTTTTCCTATTTTCTTAGACATTTTAAAATCCTTATCCGGAGATACTTGATCCGCTCTTTAAAATATCGTGTACATGTGAAATTTCAACATCGCAGTTTTATTTAAAACCGAGTTTTTTTTTACGCGAAATATTGTAATTTTCTTCATTCAAATTAAAGATAACGATCGATTTATTAAGAAGAAAACAAAAGAGAAAATTATGAAGAAAAATTATAACAGGATTCACCTTCTGACTATACTCAAGAAGACATATCAGTCTCTTGATGTGAAAGCTTCGTGTTTTCTTTATATATATTTGTCTGACATATTTATTTCAAAGTTTTCAACATTTGTTACAAGATTTATTGACGAAATTTATCTTAAAATCAACTGACATAGATTGTTCACCCGCACAGATTGTATTTCGTGTGTCATGCAGGGTTTACTAAAATAGAAGATGGTTGTAGAGGAAATCCCCCTTCGAATGTTTTTCTTTTAAAAATCTGAATGATACTTCAGGTTCTCCAGTTTGATTCCTTTAAAAAAAAGGCCATCGAAATTTGTTATTTGAATATTTAGCTTAGGAGCCTATGCTTTTTTTATAAACTTGGGACATCCTGTAGATTCACACATCCGTTTTGCAAAATTTATACGCAACATCTAGTTTAAACTTTCAAACTTAAAAAAAGAGTAAAGAACTGTCATAAATCCCTTAGTTAGTGCCATCATGTCACCTTCCGTGGAGTAAAGGTTATCAGGTTCGACCTCATGTCTCTCATTTTTGAAATATAGTTTTAGGGTAAGAAAGCATCTCAATTACATAATAGACACACGTGGTTAACATTGTTCAAAATATCAGACGAACGAAACTATTTCGTTGTTTTTTGAAAAGCTTAAAATCGGTATGATAAAATTTCTTGAGTGTGGCACTTGGTTTAATGTTGGATGAAAATACGAAAAATAATTTTTTTAGTGCCAAATTAATTCCCCCCTTTTTCTTCTAAACCAATAATTCGTTTATTGTTTCAGTCTGACGTCATCCAGTCCTGCATTTGATTAAAAAATTCTTCTACGAATTTCAATTCCTAGCTGAGTGTTTTCTTTTTTCCTTCCTTAAGTCAGTATCGAGTTTTTTTGTTCAGTGTGTTTCCGTTTAGACACCCTGGAGTATTTTTGTTTGGAGTTGAAGGTACCAAACAAAAATAAGTGTCTTTCAAAACATTTACATCAGCAGGCATTCCTACATTTTGTTCGGAAACTCCAAACTTGACAATGAATAGAATGAAAAGAAAAAAAAAATACTTGTGTTTACCGCATTGGTTTCAACAAAAACGAATCTGCATAATATTACGTGGTTATTAATATTGAGATACCTAATAATGTAAAGTGGTCGGTTGTACCTCCCACAATATGTCACGCACCAACAAGCATCAGAGTGGCCGTGTTCGTTTTGTACGTTGCCGTGTTGCTGGGTATGGTTACATTTTTACGTTTCATCTTCCAATGACAAGTGTTATACACATTCCGGCATTTGATTTATCGGCAGATTTTTTTCAAGACTTTTTTTTGAGAAACAAAAAAAAAATTTCAATTTGTATACTTACTTGATCCTTGGGTCCGTCCATCAAAGTGTGCTCAGGCAATTCTAATATAAATATTGGTATTTTGAAGGGAAAGTTATCTCTGAGCTTTTTAGAAATTTGAATGAATTTTGTCAGGATTTTTTAACAAAAAAACGAGTGAGAAATGTTTATTATTGGGGAGGAAAACGTTTTAGAAGTTTGGATTTGTTTTAGCAAAAAAAGTGCTTATGTAAATGGCCTAAGGAAAATTTTGACGGAAATGTAGGATTTTTCACAAAAATTGTGCTACATTCAAACTTACTCTTTTCTTATCTTTTCTTGAAGTTGAGTTTAAAGACAAAGCTAAAAATTAAGGTAAATGTCTTGGCTTCTCAGGCGAAAATGTTTTGGTCATTGGTTAATGTATGAAAGCGCATCTTATTAAAACTTTCAGGAATTATTTTTCTTTGCAGTTACCTTTTGCCGCTAGATCTTATGAGAAAGTGCGGAGTCGATCACGCAAATTTCTCACAAAAACATACTGCAAACGTTCCTTGCAAAAGAATTTAAAAATCCTCGATGAAATCGAAGTTCTTGCATGAAAAATATGAAATTGAGACTCAAAACACATGGGCTAGATTCCTATCAAAGCTATTGTCCTATCCGAGTACGTCTATATAGCTGCGAATAAAGGTTCACATCTCAAAGTTTCGCCATCTTGCTTGCTGCACGACATCTATAAATAGGATGGCTTTTGGCTTAAGTAAATTCAAAAATAATGTTAGTTTTTTGTGGCATCCACAATATTAAGATCCGTCGGTAGATCCGTCGGTAGTTTTTCTACGAACCCAAGTTAAAAATCCTACTTCATGCCACTTCCATATAAATTTTCAAAATCTGCAAATTGGTGACCAAGATTCTGACACTGATTTTTTTTCCCTTCCAAGAGTTTGAATTTGATTTTTAATTTGCTTCTTAGATTTTACGGTTCTGATTACGGTCGTTCTCTACTATTCAAATTTGATTCCCAAATTTGAAAAAATTAATTGGTCTTTTGGACTCAAAAACTTCTCGCGTTGTCTTTTGGTCATTGACATCGTGCTCTCATTGCCGCTGCTTTTGGGCTCGCATTGTCTTTATTTTTAAGAATTCTTTGAGATGCTTATTATGATTTCATTGCTGAGCATTCTATGGCCCTATCATAATTTTTTAAAGAAATGAAGCTTTTGGTTCTTGCAAGCACGGATTGAGCTCTTCCAAAAACGGAAGATTTTCTGGAATACTTTTAGGCTTCCGAGAAAAATGAGCCAGGTAAAAGTATGTTGTGACTATGGCGGTGTGTTGGTGCCCCCAGAATAAATTTTTGGATTCGCCCTTGAACTTTTCTATTAATTTTATGCGGTATTTAAATATTTCCTTAATCGGAGAGCTTGGTAAATGAACATTAATAAGGGTTTAGTACTTTAAATTTAGGAATGTATAAGGCACTGGCTTCGCCTCATTTTCCAAATCTGGAAACTGCACGCTAAAATATTAGAGGTATTACTTTTGATAATCTCGGATTTTATTAAAAACGCAACATCCGTTTAATAATTTAAATTTTTTTTTCAATCTTACTATTTGAAATGCATTTTCCTTTTTATTAATTCAACGTATCTCCTCATATTTAGTTAAAAATACCAGTCTATTTACAACACATCCGAATATAAGTAGCTTATTAGTAAACAGCACGATAAAAGTTATAAAATTAAAACCCCAGCGGATAACTTTTAAAATATTCCCAGATTACTTTTTATTTAAAATGATTGTGGCGAGGGGAAAAAAAATCCGACGTTTCGTTACTAAAATTTATTCTATTTTAATATGCAAAGGAAAAATCATTTTAAAAAAAATTGCAGAAATGTTGCAATTCCTGACCACAGGCTTTTATGAATCCCATATTCAGATTTCTCTTTTATTGGATAACTTTTCGTGTAAATTAAAAATTACATGCCATTTCCATTTTTAAATAGATACGGGCGTTTTCCCATTTTATTTGGCTACAATGTTGCGAATAATGTTGCGCACGTTTAGCGGAAACGCCTTTTGGCGCCGCGTTTGAAATTGACAAGTTAAAATTCTTAAAGATAATAATTTTTTTTTTAATTCATGTATTTAATTATTCAAGTGAAAACGTCTGCGGGATGATGAACAGTAATATAGTTTACTGTAATCAGAGTAGGTAATTATGTTTTCATAATTGAACCCGTGACGTAAGGGTCACCAATTGAAAAATACCTTCAATAGCTTCCCGTCGCTTTTGATGATTACAGCATGAGGCACGACAGACTGATATAATCTCGACATGATATTAACTTCTGTCTAAGGGTTTTAACAATAATCTGTAACAAACAATCCCATTGTGCCGAATAATTTCTGATCTTTTTTTTTTTTTTTTAATATCTTCGTCGCATAATTATCGTTAATTAAATTTTTCCCGATTATAAAGACGAAAAGTTAATATATTCAGGTTACCTTGACGGTCGATCTTGGTTGTAAACTGTAATTATGATATATGTGGCACTGTTCATTACAGCTCCAGCACGAATGGCCATTACCACGGTTTAATTCTCTAATGCACCGTTTTAATCCATTAAAAAGAATTTTTCAGAAAGCAAAAATAAAGATTTTAATATGTGTTGAGGCCCAAGATAGACTCACGTTTTCCAGTAAGGAAGGTCTAGCGATAGGCCTAAACACGCTACGTGTACATTAATTATGAGCTGTCAAGCCCCCCGGGGAGCTGAGAGCTGTGGCGGGGGGGATCGAAGCCATGCTGGGCCCTTCCTCTGAGTGATCCGACCCGCTCAGCATGGCATATCAAGCGTGGAAATGCTTAAAAATGGGTGGCCTTATCCTTTCCCTAGGGGTCAAATCACCTGCGGGGTCGATTTTTCTTAAAAAGAATCCTTCACATGCGACTTTATTGCTCCGGCATTCGTTATCTTATGAATGAACCGACTTCATGCGGGTGTAATGAGGGTGTATAGGAAAAAATTATTTTAATATTCATGAAAATGTACAAAAACACAAGAGTATATATATTCTTATCGCTTAAGTTTCTTCCAATAGCGTACGTGGTACCGACAACCTTCACTCATCAAACCTCAACTTCTTATGGGAAACGCACACCTTTTTTAACATTTTGGATGACATTCTACAATTACTTTTTTTTTTTGTTTTCCATTCATTTAAAATTTAAAGCAGTGCGTTTTAAAGCCTAATAGGTTTGTTTTTAATCTGGGAAATTTGTATTCGAGGGGAGGAGTAGGGGAACAGGTGAAGTTTTTTTTTTTAAAAAAGGAAAAACGGTGTTTTGTTCTTTCTGATATGACGTTGTAAAATTTAGGGAAATAATTAGGATGAATTGAGTTGTTTAATTTTTGCTTTAATTTTTTTTTGTAGGTTGAAGAATCTTTTTGAGTTGATAATTGTTTACCTTGCGTTTGTTTTGATAAAAATAATTAAGTTTTCCTTGCTTTTTAAAGCAAGTTTTGTTTCTTAAGTGAACCTCAGCTTGCTGTTTTAAACATAACAGATGTCATATCTTTGTGGTCAAAAGTTGAAGAGTCATAAGTGGTTCTATCCATTCTATCGTGTAATTTTCATTTTTCTTAGTAATTTGAAGGAAAATTAAAATGTCTGCGGAGATTTGAGAAAATTCATTGAGAAATATTTAAAAGAGATTTAATTTTTTTTTTGGATGATCGACGGATCGACGGAGGCATTAAAACTTACAGCGCTTTTTTGTTGTGCGATGTGGTTGTTCAAGACCGTTAATTTAATCAGAAGGTGCTGGAATTAGATTCTTATTACAGACAAATTAGTGATGATAATAGAGAAGGAATATTTTATTATCAGAGAGGATGAAAGTAGATCCGTTGAAGCGGAAAATCAGGAACTCGAATTTTCCAACGGCAGTTGTTTATAATACTCCGACGGTATAGCGCAGTGAGCTTGACCGTATTGTCCTAAGTGCTAACAACCTGTAAAATTATATAAATTCTGGATACAAATTTTTTTAAAAAATATTTTAGAAAAGAAGTGTGTCAACTAATGTTTTAAAGGGGTTTTCTGTGTAAAATATGGTGGATGGATGATTAAATTTTTTTTCGAAATTAAACATAAAGAAGTCCGAAAACAAAGTCGTTTACTGTCCTTAGCCCGGCATTTTAAAAAACCGGGCTGGCCCGTTCGGCCCGGGTAAATTTTTCCGGTTCACTTAGCAGATTTTTTACTTTCGCAGCCAAAACAAAATTCGAAAAAAAAAACCAATCGACATTGAAAAAACGTTGTAAAATTCTTTTTGTATATATATTTGTGTAAGAAGGGCTCGGGCCAGCCCGCGGGCCAAACCGGGCGGGGCGGGCCGGGCCGGGCTGGCCTGGTTTTAATATCAACGGGCCGGGTCGACCAAAATTTCGGCCCGTGCAGGGCTGTAAAAGAAATTTCTTCTCATCGTCATTATCTTCCTTGAAAATTCTTCTTTTTTTCTTAGGCTCTCTATTGTTACTATTGTAACTTATCCCTCTGTTCCCATCAAGTTCTGGCCTTGTTAAAATAGATGGTCATTGTTGCAAACGCTATTTCTGAGCACTAAACTACTCTGGTCAGTATACGCTAATGCCCTTTCTCCACTTATAAGAATACGTCATCTGTTAAGCTCCATCCGGGTTTGTCCTCAAGCCCAAAATCCTTAAAATATTACTTTGTAAAATCATCTGAATTGATCATCTTAGCAGACAATAAGCTTAAATCATTCATTATTGCTATTTTCAACTTTTTGATCAAAACCCCGTCACATACACCAACGCTACAAGTATACATTCGAGCAAGAATCGGATAACAATCTAATGAATAAATCAACTTTTAAATATGTAATACTGAAAAAGGAAAAACGATGAGAAAATTTAGATAAAATGTGTCAATATTATTGTATACTTCATTGGAAGATATAACCAATATACTTCATTCATTACGTGGACGGGAAATATCTGATTGTCCAGGCGAACAAATAGCTTGTAGGTTCATTATAGAAAATCTTTTTTTGGGCAGTGTCGTAGGATCCTTTTTTTTTAATATACATTCGATGATGTGTTTTTACTGATAAGACTTTTAAAAATCTTTAGTTTTGCATTTTTTTATGAGTAAACCTCAATAAAGGTGCACGCGAGGATTTTCATGGTTCCTCGTAAAAAGGAAGTCGAGCTTGTAAATATGTTCAGTAGTATTTTTATTATGAAAGAGTCACCTTAAAACCTATGTTTACACATTTAATAAACTTTTTTTGTTAAAAGAAAAAAGTCTATCCAATTATTCCAATTTCGTTTTCGTTTTTTTTTTCTTTGATCCTGTTTTATGTTGTGAATTTAAAGTTTTATGTATTACGTATCCTATTACCATAACAGTCTGATGTTAATGACAAGGGATAAGATGGTTGGTTTTGATGCTCGGGACATTTTATTACCTCGTTGTAAAGCAAGTTTTGATATTACCTCTACACCTACTTTACTTAATATTTACAGTAATCAGGTGACCGAGCCGGCCGTAAATTACGTTAGACTAATTATAATTGTTGGTCACGGTGTTATCCGAAAAATCAGAGAAGGATGACCTTGGTTCGTCAATTTTTTCTGTTTTTTTTCCCCCTCTCCTCCCCGATAAAGATAGTTGAATGAGTATCATCAATCGGAGGAAAGTTAAAGCTTATACAAGTTGTGATTCATTTGTTGTTTGGTTCCTTTGATTAATGGCCCGTTTTACCACCTGTAGCAACTGTCTTCCAACACGATATCTATTCACTTGTTACCTCGGGACTGCTTCGGGTATTGAAAATTAATTGATAATCATGATCACAAATGTATTTCAAAATCCTAATATCTATATCCATCGATATTAATAAATCAAGCCACTTAGTAGATGACGGGTGCGTTTTTTTTTTTTTAAAGAGGATTCGCCAAAAGATGATTTTTCGGATGAAAGGATGCATTGGGATCCGGAGGCGGATGTTGTGTTCTTCGATGTAGGTGTTATCGTGTCTTGTTAGTTGGGGTTCCGATTAAAATAAAAAATGATTCGGTTATTTTTTTTGCCATGACATGTTCTTTATCAAATTCTTATATGTTATTTTCTTTTTGAAATCTTTTATTTTAATTAGATTATTCGATTCTTTAGTATTCGTTAATGATTAATATCGTGTTTAAGAATTTTATTTGAAGCCGAATGTATACATACTCGGCTTAGGTTTAATATGATGTGACTAATTAATTACGATTTGGTTATTATTTAATAATCTATCGGTTGGGTTGATTAATTGTTGTAATGCGTTTAAATTGTTATTTTTGGAATAGTGAAATAATTGATTTTTAAAAGTGGGATTAAGTGGATTTGTCCGATTGCGTTAGGTTGAAAAACTTTAGGAATAGATACATTTTTTATGAGTAATTTGGGAATTAAATATTAAATCTCGAACTCTTAAGCCCTATGACCTTGAATACGTTAATGAATTCTGTATTAGGAAAAGAAACATTCCATTCATATTAAGAACAAAATATTCTTTTTGGCCTATTTAATTTGGAAGAGGTGGACATTTTGGGAAGAGCTGAATTTCTTTGCTCTGAACTGAATGATAATAGAAAATTGAAAGAATGGGAGGATCACTGGTACCGGTACAGCTGGCAGTTCACTACTGCCCGTAAGGCAGCGGCGAAATCGGATGACCGTATAAAAGACAGAATGATTATTTTAATGTCTAAAAATATTAACTTTGAAGTTAAAATAGGTCAATATGAAGAAGAAGAAGGTTGGCAATTTTCGGTAACAGTGCGCTGGTTCAAAATAATTTTGTGCTATCTGCGGGTTTCAGGTTGACACTCGTTTTCCATAAGCTGAACATAGTGTATTAATGTCAACTTTCAGGTCAAAAGCAGGTTGACATTGGTTCTCTATTTGCCTGATGATTCGAGTTGCTATCTGGCTACTTTTGCTAGCTTCTGTTTTTAAGCAGGCCTGCTGTCGTTTTCGGCACTTAGACAGTTCCTCTAATCACATTTAAACTTGGAAGCATTAATCATAAAACTTAAAATCTTCTCCACATCCTCATCACAATAATCATCATCTGGTAATTGCATCAGTAAATCAGTCCGGGACTTTAGCACATCTTAGGTATCGTTTTCAGTACTGGTTGTTACCTCCTTTCTTCTCAGCTTTAATAACATCTTTCACAAACTTTTGCTCGTCATTGCGATTTAAGTTGATCTTTTTTTTTCATTTAAATTTTGATCCCAAATTAAGACTTGCAATGCCTGCGTCCATATTTGTTCTTTAATTCTATATTATGCTCCTTTTTCCTCCCATCTGCATTCACATGAAATAATATTTAAGAATTAGAAACGGAAAAATTTTCAGCCTTAACTTGATTTTCGAGATTTTGGCAGAGTGACAACAACAAAATTAACTGACTGACCATAGGTAGCTTATGATACCATTGCAGGTTTTTAGGTAGAACAACATAGCAACAGCATTAAAATAAGAAGTTTAGTTCTTACTTCTTATAATTTTTAATAATCGAAATTTACTGTCACATGGCATTTAATGAAATCACTCAACACAAATCTCCTTTAAATTTTAATCTATCCCAACCGTATTCGTCTGCTGGACCTCCATTAGTGTTTTCGCGGGCTTCCTATCTCAGTATCAAGATCGGTTACAAAATTTCTTTATACTGACGTGTTTGGCGTGAATTTTCGGCTTCTGCCTAATGGTTATTACTCCCCATCCTTTCATGATCCTGCATCATGGAAGAAAAAAAACTCCAATCGTGTTTTCCAAATATGAAAATAAATAAACTGTCTTTTCATATTATATGGCAATGTAAAAGTAACAAGATTCGCTGTTTAAAGATTTCTATTTAACATTTCAATATCTCACTTGTTACTTGTCCACTCCCTTCTGCTATAAACTCCGAAACACAATAATTTTATAGTGTACATTAAGAATTACAAGATACTTTGTTTAAATTATTATCGTACTTGTCAATACAACTCAATAATTAATTCCTTTTCGGACATGAGCTAAGTGCGAACTAACTGGTCAAAAGCGGTGACAACAAAACTTAATTATTCCTATTTCTAATTGTTTATTTCATATCCTGTACTAATTAAGATTGTAATTTTTCGACTTGTTCCACCTGTCCTTTGCTTTCTGTTTTTTCCTATCGCCGTTTAATAAAAAACAAAAGTAACTGCCAATATCTAGACATTTCAATTAGTTTTTAGGCAGCTGAGAAAATTTACGTTTTCTAAAATCGTCATCACTATTTCTTTTGATAAATGATTTTTTATAAGTGACGGATAAATAATATTAAGTCGTGTAAACGTTTGTAAAAAAGTTATTTTGACCTGTTTTTGTTAATGTTAATAGCCGTATAAAAACACAAGCAAACGTGCCAGATACAATCGAAAATGGCAAAAATTAAATTTATTTTTTAGTATCAGGGAAAAAAGAATTCAAAATGGGGGGGAGAAAAAGAAATTTAAAGGTTTTAATACACCTCGAACATGGCACCTATTAACCACATGTCAAATACCTCAAAATTATTATCAAAGCATTCGTGTACCTGAGCCGATTGTAGGATTCATGCTGTAGGAACAAGGTTACCTAACTTTGCACCTGCTGTATCACTCATTAACGTTTCCGTTTGTAGTTTTTTTTTATTTCCCTTTTTTTTTATTCGTCGGATTTTTCCCGAATTTCGGCCAATGCCGTTTTTCGATGTGTAATTTATTTGAGATTATTTAAATGAGCAGATGTTAATTCGCGCCATTTTATTACACCATAATTTTTGAATTTATTTTTTTTTATTGTAATATTGTTATTATGGAACTTTGCCACATTTTTACGATTGTAGAGAAGTAAATAAAATGTGGTAGTATAGGAAACGCATTATTTAGGCAGCTCAATTAACGTAATGCTTAAAACATTCAAGAGACTATAACTCTCTTGTCAAATCGATTAGAGGATGTGTATTTTTCGGGAGAAAAATGACTTGAGCTTGATTTTGTTTATTTGGTTGTCGTCATTATATTTTGTAGGTTTTCGATAATTTTTTTTTTTGGGTTTGGTTTTATCAGTTGGGAAAGTCTCGGGGAAGTATTCGTTGTTTAGTCGAGGAATCCTCTCGAATTTTTGAAGAAACCTTGTGGATTTCAGTTTATCCCAGAGAGACAGGTGGTCTGTATAACAAGCCTGGAAATCAACAAACAAAGCATTGAAAATGGTAAACAATTTATGTTTTTAATAATGAAAAGTGTGGTCCATGTAAATTCTGAAATTCCGTTAAGAGATTCATTCTGGCACATGCCCTTGTTTATTTTCTTAAATTCTCCCTTTCGAACATATTTCTCTCGTTAACATCATTTGTTTCTATTTGTTTATTAATTTTTTATCGTGATTTTTCTCCCGAAAAAAATCTTTTTTTCTCCCCATTTTTTTTTTATATATTAAACGATCGAAAATAAAAAGAAGAAGCAGGGAAAGTGATTAATGTTCAAAATGATTTTTACAGAGTTGAGTTTTGAGTTGCATCGTTTCCCGACGGAGAGAGAAGTAGATTTAAAGATGGCTAGGTTCGTTCGTCGCTTTTTCCATTTTGTTTTGACATGATCAGTTTGTTTTTAAATTGTTTTTATTGAAAATTTAGGTGGTTTTTACCCAAAAAAATATTTCTACAAAAAATTTCTTAAAAAAGTTTGAGAATTTTTTTTTCTTTAAATTTGTATTTAAAGTTTGATCTGAGGTATTCAGTTGGCGTTTTGGCTAAAAGAGGGAAATGCCTTTATGAGATTAGGCGAAGCTTTAATATTTCGGCCATGTGCTCTGCAATGAGAAATATTGCCTCTTGCATCTAATTATAAAAGAGGAGACTTAGGAATGGTAGAGGCTGGGCAAGGCAAACCTCTTGGCTTACGAATCTTTAGGCTTGGCTTAGATTCCACGTCTCACTTCTGGGCTGCTGCATTCAAGGTACTAATCGCTGGACCAGTTTCCGGCTCAGAAATGGCAAAATTAAGAAAAAAATTAAGTTGTCTCTTTATGAGTTTAGCTTTTGGCTTTAAATATTTTCCTTTTTAAAGCCGCGCTAACTGACTGCGTGATAGAAATCCACAACTTGAGCTAAAGACTACCTTCAACAAAATCCTTAAAACTAACGTTGAAAAAAATGTTCATTCATAATCATCTGCATGAAAAATTAACGAATTTAATCGCATTTTAATTGATGCCATAATTCTCGCACTCCTCCTCTTGAGATATAATTCAGCCGAGGCTAAAATTCTTACTATCGGTATAAAAGTCCTTTTTTAAAAAAAAAAAGTTGCTCATGTTATGGCCATCAAATATTTTAAATTCAGTTGGCCGGAGACGCTGTGTCTTGTTTGCCTCTCGTACGCATGAGTGGTTTACGATAATACTAAAATATTATGGGACAAATTAAAAATGCATTGGCTAAAGCTTTTCTTTGAAAAACAAGATTCCGCGTAATATGCAGTTTAAGAAAAAAAAAATTTATTTTTAAAGAAAAACTCTTAATGTTTTTTAATTAAGTTTGACGGTCGAATGATTTTGCCTTTACGCCAAACGGACCGTTGAAATTAAAAAAAAAGAACGAGGGTTTTTGAGAAAATTTGTGTGAATTTTTTTGAAATGGTAAATAGAACATTCAACAATGAACGGAAATTTAAAATAGCCCTAGAATGTTATATTCTAGGGAGGGACCCCTTCAACCATACCATTTTTGTGAGTCTTTTTGGATGCTATAGCATATCTCGAGTCTCCCAGTGGCGTTTGCTTAAGTGCTGTTGGCAAAAATATTGGCAACACAGGAATTTTTCCAAAATTTTTTTAAAGGTCACTGTCACTGTTAAAAAATGGGTAGGACTGAAATGGGCTTTGTACTCCCCCTTTCGTCCTCTAAGAGCACGTGAGAGCTTCTCTAAGTTCTGTCCAGCCACTTGATTTTACATTCATTTTCTTCATCAACTACATCTTTAAAAAAAAAAAGGTTCAAACATTTTTTTTTTGAAAGCCGAAATCCTGAAAATTATCAGTCCGCCCATTGGAAAATCTTCAGGATTAAATTGTCGCTTAAAATTAAGGATTAGTAATAAAAAAAAAATAATTTGAAAATATAAAACTTCTCTGCAATATTTGTTATCTGTCATCACCTAAAGTTATTTTTCTTATGATTATTATTGCTATTAATATTTTCTTATATTTCCGATGGTAAAATGCATATTATTCCAGGTTATCTCAGGTGTATATGCTTCATAATTTATGTTAGGGCGTGTTACTCTTCGCAACACGCTACTTTTACTTTCTGCTATTATGTTTTACTTTCGTAAACACTCCTGCCTGATGAATATTGTTTGTTAATTTTATACTTCATAACGCATATACTGTTTTCTTGCATGTTAAATTCTAACGGAAATTAAATCCGACTAATTGAAGATATTAATTTAATATACGACTCATGAAAATCATAAAATATTTCTACTTCCACGACGGGTGGTATGTCGCAACGGTCACCGATTTCAAATCAACCACGATGGCTCCCTTCCGTTTAAAGAATCCTTAATTTTCTGAGGTTCTTTCTTAGTTTGGCATCAATAACACAAAAAAGCCGCCGTTAGGAGATATAAATTATTTTTTATTTGTAATTTTTTAAAAATATGAAGTAGAAGGGATTGGAAAAATAGTTTTAGAAATAAGCGTGCCCGTGAAAATTCTGTCGTAGAGATTTTTTAGGGTTAGAAAGAGTTTCAGTTATTTTCCCATGGTTCAGGAGGCGAACCAAGCAGCCCAAGGTGGTTGATGAGGTGAGCTTTAAAATTTCCTGAAGAGGATTTGGCCAAGTTCAAATAATGAGTGGACAATGTTGACCTGAGTTTTAAAAAAAAATTGAATCAGGATTGAGGGAGGCTCAAAGTATATAGCCAAAGCTTGAAGTTAGAAAATTTAGCTGGCTGTTGCGGCGACCTAACTTGAGGAAGTAACCATAGGCAATTTTTTCCGAATTTTAAAATATTCCTTAAAATAAATTCTCCAGTCTTTATCAAGCTATTAAAATTTCATCTTCCCTATTCATTGCTCTGCCATTTTGTGCTTCTAAAATGATACCATCATCACACGCCTTCTTTGACCCCCTCCAAATTAGTTATTGTTTATGACCCAAGCACAAAATCAACATTACCATTTAATTCTAGCCACCGAAAGCCCAACCTATGCATGTAATCATTTTATTCCAATCACTTAGAAAATAAGGAGAGAGAAAAAAAAAAATTGGGCCCAGATGGTTTCGGATGTAACTTTAAATAATTAGTAGTTATATAGGCTTGTATCTCTGGTGCGATTAAAAAGAATACAGAACTCCATCGTTCATTACAAAAGCTGTTATTATTACATCAAGTTATAAAAATATTGGAAAAGACTACTGCTAACAATTATTTCTGATATGGATATTGCGTTTTCTAATAGCGGTTTTTACTTCTTCTCCTCCACCCTTTCGTTTTCAAAAAACCAACCAGATAATATTAACATCACATATAAATGACCGTCCAAGCATAAACGAAGCATTATCTAATGACCACGTTGATTTGATGGTAACATTAAATAGAAGTCGATATTGTTATGGATATTATTTTTTCCATAAAGAATCCTTAAAAAACGAACAGTATATAAAAATCCGGATTTACAGATGTTCATTTTCCAAGTAAATTGTCGTATTTTCCTGCGGCTACAAAATAATGATAGTAATTATGGTTTTCATCACTTTAAAAGATGACTTTGATCTTGACTTAAGACTGAGAAGACTAGTTATTTAATAATATCTCACGTGGAATCTCTTTGTTCCAGCTAATATTAGGTTTTGTGAATGTGGCCATCTTTGAACAGACCAATCGAAACCGACAATGATGAACGTTTGACATGTTCGACAGGACGATGAAAAAAATTTATACGTTTGTCAGATACGGTATCCTTAAGTTATCATTTTTGTACCGGTGACTGATATCTCAACATTTAATTGATTGCAATACCTGGTTTTATTTTTGGACGGATTTGCGGATTAGATTCTTTTTAGATGAATCATAAGAATTGATCAATGCGAGATCTAAGTCAGGTTTTTTCGGCGAGAGGTTAGGGCTAAAAGTTACTAAGGAGGAAACTGAGCTTTTGGTAGCGACAAGGCTCCTTAGGAAGTCGCAGAACTAAGATTTGGAAATGAGACTTAGTTTCGGTGTCTGGGTTCGACAATGATGTTGACTACAAAGTCGCATTGAGGAACCAAAGTGGCTTTGAACAGATCTAAGTGGGGAACTCGTACCACCATTTGCGAATTCGATAGTATGAAATCGGGAGGTTCACTGGCCAATTTTTGTATCATTGAGTAATCAAATCGTTGAAGCTCCGGATGCGGCTTATACGTCAGGCTCTAAATAGAAGACTTAAGACCTCTGACCAGGCCGAGGCTACAGTGGAAGATAACATCGAAGGATGCAAGTCAGCTTGACGTTCTTATCGGAGGGAGGCAAGCCAGAATAGGACTGCGAGGCGAACCATATGTGAGGAAGTAATGCCGCTTTCATGGAACAAGAATGCTCAGCAGAGCACTACTATTTTAACCTGAGAAAAAATTAGCGATTAGTGCCTGTAGTTCTAGTTCTGCCGACCGCTTTTCTGTGGATAAATATGAGTAATTCACTGTGGAGCAATACAATAAGCTGGAAGTTGCAAGGTCGTTCAGCAATATCTCAACCAAGAAAAAAAAGAGACATTAGAGTCACGACTTGTCCTTATAAAGTATGCTCTCAAACATTTTTTATTGTTTGCTTGTAGGCGTTTAACAACCATTCAAAAGGACGGATTTTCTGGGTTCCCGTTAAAATAATTGAATAATAACTAGTTGTAAGGGTTAATGGTAGGGTAGGAACATCAACCAATATGGTTGACTAACATACCACCATTTGTAAGTCCCTATCTTTCATAACTTAGATCTTTCTTATCGCTTCTGTTGTTTTTAAGCCATTATTCATTTTTGGAAACCCTCTTTTCGACGAAGTTCTCGAGACACTAACCGCTTTAGAAGATTTAGAACGTGTTAATCAAAAGAAATCACTTTCAACTTTTTTTCACACGACAAGCCGATTGATTTGCAAAATAAAAAATTCGAATAGTAATTTCCTTATTAATAAAATTCACGCTTCATTATTTAGATTGTCGCATTATCATGTTAGATCTTAATGTTCAAGACAACTTTCGCAATGCTAAAAATTTTTTTTAATGGAATTTTGTTATTTAAGATGAAGAGTGATGGGAAATATGGTTGCTGAAATATTTAGCAGAGGAATATATCTGAAAAAAAGTTTCAGTGGATATTGAGTGGGACTAAGAGCTTGACTCCACGGAGAGACAATGAAAAAATAGCCAGGCCCTTTGTGGTGATGTTTCCTTCTTTTTAGTTCTTTTTTCTAGCTTCTCCACTGTGCAGGTTGACCCCATCCAGCCATATGCTAAGCTTATGGTCTTGGTGTAAACCTGAGCAGTGGAGTTGGAACTCTCTAATATTGAGGTCACCAATTGCTCACTGATAAAATCTAAAACTGAAGTCATTGAAAGCTTGAATGAAATTGAGGTTGATTTGAATGAGATTCAGCCAATTCAAGTCCAGCTAAAATGATTTTAAGGGTGTTGGTTGACATTTTTTCAATCTCTTTTTGTCGTTGCTAGTGACTAAAGCTCCAATAACAGTTTTTACCTGGTTCTCAATTCTTTTCTTGCGAATGTTGTGGTCTGCCTTGATTCACATTATGGATTTTGTGTTATATTGTCACAAGTTTTTCTACTTTTGACCGGTGCTTGCTGAAATTTCCTTTGCTGTCTTCATTAGTTTCAATACTTTTCCCATCATATGTTCCACAAGTCTTCAGTTTGTTTGGTTTGATTAAAGTTTGAATCGAAGAAACCCCGTAAACGTTACTAATGCATCTTACTTTCACCGGATCCAATATACATGTCCAGCATCCTTTTAAATCAAAAGACATTTAGCTACAATATGCCAAAGTACAAATAATTTCTTCAATCCAATATAATAAACTGCAAAAGTGGGAAACCCGCCAAATCGCATTATTTCTATTCGATCGTGGTCTTGTTTAACAAGAGATCTGATATCGGAATTGATTACTTCGACATAAACGCATTAATTAAAAGAGATCTGAGAAACAAATGAGCAGAAGGAAAAAGGTATGTTGCAGACAGCCGACATTAGTGTAAACATTTTGGACCTCGTGGGGGTCATGATTTATTGACCAATAAAATTGTTTAATGTCAAATCAACCTGTGAGGTGTTTAGGGATGGGGGAAATCAGTAATGCCGAGTTTTTTTTTTATTTTTTCATTCTCTTATATTACCCACTACCTTTTTTGTTTATTGCACTTTCACGTACGCGAACAACAAAAAAAATATTATGCTTTTTTTAATAATACCGATTCTATCTCTTTCGTTTTATTAACGAGATATTTCTTGTGGATGTAAAGCATCTTTTCTCCCCTTTTCCTATCTTAAAAGATTTTTAAAGAGGCTGATCTAGTTCAGATTTACATGTTGCGAGGCAAGGATATTAAAGTCATAAATCGCGAGCCAGGTGTTAAGCACATTACACTTCCTGTTGCTTCCTAATACACTTCCTTTGATTTACCTTCTTCTCCTCGCAAATTATTATGGTTGTATCTTAAAATAATCAGCTTTTGATAAAGAATAAACCGGTAGTTTCGCTTCCTAGTCTAGAGTGTTTTGGGAAACGATTTCAACGGCGTAAAACATTAAAGCAATAGCTGTTTTCCAGTTGATAGCGCGCTTGATTTGTATTTTAATCATCCCCCCCCCCCCCCTTCTTGTAAATTATCCATTTAAGAAAAGCCTAGAAGACCTACAGAAAAACTTTTACTCATTAACATCAAAGCGGCACATTCCCTTAATCTAAAAGATCTCTTGTAGCTATCATAAAACTGGATTTATTTAGACTTTTAAAGCGTCGTTCGAAGATGCAGATTAAAATTAATTCGACGGACCTTTTTTTATTATTTCTTTTATATAAAACAAAAACTCAACCCGGGACTATATCCTCCTTGTTTAATTTATAGCCTGAATCTCGGACTAAGCTCACCGCATAAGCTGCGATCGTATGCAAAAGCTGAAAGGTCTAAAATTAGCCTCAAAGCCTTAGGCCGTTAAGTTTTATGATGAATTAATTATTACTGGCTAATTAATCTTTCGCCCTTTGTGTGATTTATAAGTTCTTCTCTGTTAGTTTATGTAATAGTTGTCGTTTTTTTTTTCCTTCAAAGTGTAACATTTTTTTAAATGACAGGAGGGAGGAAAAATAAAAATCGTCTTATAAATTGGAATAATAGCAATCGAATATGCAAACGATTCGTAATATAAATGAACTTGTTTTAATATTTTCGTTTTGACTTATCTGCGATTTTCATAAAATAAGCCATTCATTTTGAAGTAAAGTTTACGATTTTTGGTACATCCCTTTCTTAATTATGCTTTAATTTAGATACGCATTATCTTTTCTCGTTAAATTATATTAACTTCATTACAAGTATTTTAATTGATATTTCTAACTTATATATGCAGTAAGTTATAATATACCTTTCAGTAGTTTCATAAATAAAAAACCTCATTGGTTTTCTTTCCCGAGAAAAAAAAATTCTACCTATTTTATACATAATTATGTGGCTAAATTGGCGGAATGGAATCATGTATTTTTATGCTTTTTTAGTAAGTTTTTAAGTATTTATTTATAAAAAAAAAAAATTAACGACCCAAAATTTAATATTTTTTTATTAAATTATCAGCAAAAATAGATAAAACTCATTTAAAAATACATAATTCCATTCCGTCAATTTAGATACATAATTATGTATTTCCTTTTTTTCACGGGTTATTAATATCATCATGATTAATAATAAATAATTAATAATAGAATATTAAAATATTTTTTGTTTTTAAGTATGATTCAATTTAAATTTAAATTTAATTTTAAATGGGATTATTGCTGTTTAAAATTAGATCTTGCTTGGGAAAAAATTGGATTGATGTGAGAAATATTTTTCTTTTCGAAAGATTCTAAAAAAAAAAAAATTAAAACAATTAGTTTTATGTTTTTTGCCTGGGGAAAGAAAATATTAGGGCTGCAATGATTAATGTTTTAGATTTCGATTCCAATTGCGATTACATTTACTTGAAAAATTTTGAATTTAGTAAAAGAAACTTTTTTATGAAATGTTCTTATTTTTTTTGTAACTCTTTCAATTTTTTTTAGAATTTTTTCCAATATTATTCACTTTAAAATTTCTGGCATCAAACTGCATTCCAGTTTTTTCGTCCAGTAAGGCGGCATTTTACATTCATAAATCCTAAAATTAAAACAATTTGATACTCAATAGTAGATAATAGAAAAAAAGAAAGGAATCTCGAAATATTTGTGATTCTTTGTAACAGAAAGCATAAAATGATAAATATGACGATGAAATCGGAGAAATATTAATAGCATGACGGGTACGTTTTAGATCAGATGACAAATAAAATTTTTAAAATATCTTATACGATACACCCCCTTCTTGTGACTTTATACAAGACATTTTTCACATTACTCCGGTTCAAGGAATCTCGGATTGTCATCTAAATCTTATATGACCCATACCTACGTTCATTCACAGGCTAAAAAATGAAGATAAAAATCTTTTGTTAGTTCTATCCGGTTAGCGTATCTAATTGAATTTAGAAAGGAAAAATGTAAAAATTCATACGGTGATTAATTCAATCAGAAGCAGATCGGGTGGTCCCGGGGAATGAAAAAAAAAAAAAAAAAGCTTGAAAGAATGAGAAACCATTAATGTAATTGTTAGTTCTAGTTTGATAATTTCCATATTGCACGTTCTCCCGTTTGCATTATTTAAAAAAAGTTTGATTAATTCATATCAGAAATAGTTTGCTAATTTTCAAAACGTCAAAAAATTGAAAAAGGCGGAAAAAAATTTCATATAAAGTTTAATAATCAAAGTATAATTAATCCTGCGGTTTTTTTTTTTAGTAAATATAATTATATTATTTCAAAAGGCAATACGCAAAACGGTCAATAAATCTAACGCAAGGTGGAAATTAAATAAGTAGTTAATGATTAAAAACTGAATTATTATTCCATTAAAAAGTCATTATTATTGCGGAGCTTTGCTCGAATTGTGTTAATTGCCCGGACTATCTTATTTACCCGAGCTACCTAATTTGTCTCCCTCGATGCGACATTAAAATGAAGATGTAACTGACGTCATTATCACATACAAATGTCATGCCTTCCTATGTATTCATTTTTTTTTCACACATTAACACCTAAAATATTTTGAATAAGTAATTAAGGGTGATAAGTCAAATGAGCTTTCAGTACTTGTAATGACAATAGTAAGATTTATAATAGATTCGGTGCTAGTTGTAATGAAGTTTCAGGAAAACTTGGACATGCAGTCGATTTTTACTGCTTCCAGTAGTAACTGAATGCAAGAAATGATCTTCAGATTTATTTCTTTTCAAATGTCTAGTTTAGGATCAGGCCAAGAGATGGTGTTTGGTGTTTGAGATTTTTTGAAGTTATTTGATTCTCAAGGAAATTTGGAAAAATTATCTTGATAATCTCCCTTAAATTAATGTGAGAAACCAAAAGAGATTGGTTGTGATTATGGATTGGTCGAGAACGAGGAATTTCAAGAAGGTCCTTGAGATCTTGTATAGACAACCAAGCCAATGAAAGATTTACCTTTAGGGTTTGAGGTTCAACAGTTTAAGAGGCCCATTCTGTCTTTTAGGGGAAAAGTGAGTGGTTCCAGTAACAGCAGAAAGTTTGAAGAAAACATGTGAATGTGAAAGAAGAAAGAAGGTCCCGTGTAAGGTAATGTTCGATTTTGCCAATCAGTCAGTTTTCCTTTTTAGAAAAAATATTTCAAGAATTTTTCTTTGCCCAAATAAGTTTTTTCAAGTTCATTTTTCTTTAGAAATATTTTTTCTGTATTAAATCGGCTTTCAATCAAAACCTTACAATAAAGTCTGTAAAAATATATAGAATCCGTGGCGGTGACAGTGTACGTGAACATATTTGGTTTCCCCTTAAACCTTATACTCACAGCATCCATATCATAAATTCATGTCCTCGAGTATGAACCTCGATGACCACCAGCGCCGAGTGAGCTTCAATTTATTTCAAAACATAAATAACGTTTTTGTTTCTTTTAACTTTTTTTTTAACCCTTTCCAGTTTTTCAACCCGCTCACGTACACGATACTACTTCAATTGAAAAATGATCGACCTACGGATGATTTGTATCCGCTTGGATTCGAACCGCAACTTCAAATAATCTAAAAAAAATTCTTCTTTTTTTTTTTACGAATCTTCTAAAAATCCATCCCGCTTTTTTCAATGTTTCGATTGCTTCTTTCTGGAAAACCTTAGAAAGTCTTTTTAGAGATAAAGCTCATATATTTTAAACCTTCCCGAAATAAAAGGGTTGCAAGCCATTGTAATCTTTCCTATAATCATTATTATCAGATGTAATAACAAAAGTGAGCGAAAGGAAATACAAAATAACAAGAAAAAGGGGGAGAGAGAGTAAAAAATTTCGAAATAGTTTCATTATGAAATTTATTCTCCCTGAAAGGAAAAAGGAAAATAAGTGGAAAATTAATGAGATTTTTAAGCAAAGAACAAATGAATTATCCAGTTCTTCGAAAAAGCACGAGGAAAATTGAAGAGAATGGGAAATAATATGTGGTTCTTCGAAATCGTAAATTTTAACACAGCTGTGAGCTGTCTTGCCTTATTTTCTATTGTGTCTAATTTCCCAAGGCACATCTCACAGTTTTATTTCTGTTTCCCGTGTATAAAATGTCGCGCTTTAAAATGCTTTTTCATATTTGTAAAAGAGGGGGAAGGAAGATAATCTTGTGAGAGGCCGACATACAAGCATCATTATCGGCTGGAATTTCCTATCGAAAAAATTAAATTAGAGAACCGATTGATTGCACAAAAAAAAAATGATTAAATAAATATCCATGGGTAATAAATGAAATCTATTAAATATGGAAATGAGTGTGATATAAGAGAATGATAATGAGACGGAATATACTGTGAATAATTTGACTTAGTCTACAAATTAGGATTCGATAATCGTGATCTTTTCGGTTTTTTTTTCTTTTAAATTAATCAAGACCGGACTCGGATGAACTATTAATACCGATTAGGTTTTTTCTTCTTAATGAAGTCGAAAGAGTCTGTTTTAAAAAATCGCCCGAGTTATTTAGTAGTTGCTTTATATCGCCGCTTTATGTCGTAGGTCTTAAATTTTATAATCTAGCTACAACTATATGGGATCTTTTTAAATATAGTTGAGGAACATCGTGTTTTTTTTTCAACGTGGAGGTGTAACAACAGCATACGATAATCCAGAATATGCTTTTGTTTTGATCTGCCATTGAACCTTCCAAATTTTATGAATTCTTTGTGACAATTAACGGCAGAGCTTTGCTCCAACAGTGGAGTTGAAAGACAGTGCACTAGTACTAGCATATCAGTACTAGTAGACATTACACTTAGTAGACAGTAGTAGAATCGTTTTCAACGACTTCCGTTGATTGGTGGTGACGTCATACGTCTTCTGCTGCTCGGTTCTTAATTTACGTTTGGTCACAAGCAGTCAAAAAGCAGTTGACGTCTCTCTCCTTTCAGGCTCTCTAGTTCTCCCTCAATTCATCTAAGTCGCTCACCGCTTGCACCCCAACCCGAACACCAAAAGCTCAAAGGTAGGACGCACTGGAGAGTTCAAGGCACCTGAGAGTGAATTGCGTTTTCTTGAAAAAGATTTCTAGCTAATTTTCCTCTTTGCCGGTGCTGAAACCAACGGGTTTTACCAGATTTTTCCTGCTACCAATCACTACCTCATTCACATCTTGATTGACAGATCTAGCTACGGCTCGATTTAATATAACATCCTCAGCATAATTGCATAATAACGGTATTAAAGGCAAGAAATGCTTCTACACGGGAAATAATAATAGGATTGCCGGGGAAAGAAAAAACACCATTGGATTTTGAGATCCATCACTCACTTTGAAGAGTCCGACCCACTGAAACATGCAATTATACCGTACAACAATTATATGGGGGAAACAAATGCGTAACTCAAAACATTAGCAGATGCTGCAACTTTTTCGTTCCGAAATAACACTTCATTAAATGGAAGTCAATTCTTTTTAAATCGTGCCTGGGTCTAATCGTTTTTCTACAAAAATAATCGGGAATCGAAATCAAAAAAAAAATATAGATTTCACCGTTTCACGTTTAACTTGCGTTTTCATCTATTCTTTGACAGGGTGAATGAAACCTGACAGATTTAGTATCTCTATGTGATTTACTGGCTCTTCAAAGAACGTTCTAACTAATATATCATACTGGAGGCTTCAAAATTGTTATTTTGTTGCTTAAGGTATTTTAAATCTCATTTAAGACCAAGCTTTATATCTAACTCATAAATTATATTACTTTAGAGAAATATGTCATGTTTTCAAAATTATTAGGATACGGAAATTATTTTCTTTGATTGAATTTGCAACTATTCAGTCAAGGGAATTAGAGGATGGGATATGATGGGATGATATTTCTTTCCCTCCCCTTTGGTTACTTTTGTTGTTTTTATCCTCTTAGTTGAAACGACTTCATAAAGGAACTGACAATGATATCTAAATGGTAGGGGGAAGGTTGTCTGCGGGTTGTAATGTATTAGTCCTGTCGGGGAAGCGTTTTACACTTATTTGCCTCTTATTAATTCAACCGGAAATTGATTGTAATAACCGCGGGGGAAAAATTTTAGGATTGAGATTTTCATAGGCTTCATCCGAACAGCGGCTGCTGGTCAGAGGACAGTGGAGCCGCTTACGCAATGAGGAAATAAGGATGCGGACTAGGGTCGATGATGTGCCCAACGCCTTGCAACAGCTAAATGGCAATGGTCATATCGCCGAGGAGGATCTGGATAAATGAACGGCACGGATAATGAGATTGAGATCTCGAGCGTCGAAAAGTAGAGTCGGTAGAATACAAAAGACATTAAGAAGGTCGCGGACTTAAGTGGATGCAAAGAGCCTTAAACAAGGATGTGTGGCTACAGTTGAGAGGCCTTCGTACAGGAGTGGACGGATATATGTTAAAAGAAGAAGTTCAGAGACACCAACTTATAAACGGCAAGGAGCTTAGTACGCTAAAAATGGACATCCTAAGAAAATAATCAAGAAAACAATAATTGTTAATTAAGCCTGGCAGTTTTTTTTGGATTTTTATCCCTTCCGAAATTCTGTAAAACTTCAGGACCTTCAACAGCTTCGTATAATTGTTCATCCAGCTCGGAAACCCGTTTCGCTTTATCTTCAATAAAATCTCTTCCAAGGCCGCTGCCGGGTTTAGAATCGATTCGCTGAACGATCTCGGACATCTAACGCAAATTTCCCCGAATTAAAGGCGATGCGTCATGATTGATAAAGCTGATAACTTGGGTAAATTTTTAGACATCAGGAATTTTTCACATTGTCGAGTGGTATTATCGCACTTGATGCGAGCCAGTCTACAGCTTATGCGCATAATTCATCTAATGCACCACATCGATAGCTTCTAAGACTGGGCAACAAACCTACTTCACCCTTTTCGCAACTAAAAATCCCAACAACAATCTAACTGTTAAATTCAAAAGAAAATGACTAATCTCTCGAAACCCACAATTCTCTAAACTAAATAACTCATCACCATCCATTAAAAACCTATGCATATGAACTACAAAAGATTCTAACTTACTATCTAAGGAAACCTGATAACTATTGCTCACACCTCCCTTGGTGTGAGGACATGTACATGCCTTTTGGATCCCACTATGGTGGTTGTTATATTTAAACGTCTTAAATTAACATTTAAAAATCATTTCATTTTCTCTGAAGATGGTACATGAAACTAACACTTATAAATTAAAGATTAAAGAGTCAGATCCCCTCGGTGAGGCCAATTCAAGATCTAAACAACCGATTCGAAAAAAAAAGAACGGAAAAAAAGAACACTGATGCTCCAACCGAATAGATAAATCTTTAAACCTCAAAGTTTTCGATTCGATACTTCTTTTTTTCTTCTCTCCCCTTAGCTTTTTTTTTTTTTCATTTGTAAATCGGATTGATTAGGATTTATAATGTCGTAATTTTTACGGAGCTCAATATGACGCAAAGGAGAAAAAAAAATTGTAAACCTGAAGGACTACATCGGTGAAGCGTAGACCTACACGGACCAGTTGGACAATGACATTGATTATAATCACAATAAGAAACTTGAAAATGTTTTTTTAAAAAATGTATATGTTACTCACTAACCGCCTAGTTGGTACGGTACGTTTATTCCTGAAAATTGACGCAATCTTAGTTTAACTTTTACGTTAGCTAAGAAGTTACATTTATTCCGAGAAATGTCTTTTGTAATTTTTAGAATTTCATCTGTCAGAAAAAACCAAATTATTAGGAATAATTCTAGAATCAAATCGATTTCACATACGAGCTTGTAGATTTGACTTGTAACATATACATTTTAAAAAAAATTAAAATCTCGCATATACCTTTTTAAACCATGACCAATTCGGGTTCTGTTTTTCCCATCTTTTCGGTCACTAGGTTTAGTTTTTAATCAAGAGACAGGTAGCCAAGTTATCGCGCGCGAAAAATATCTTTCCCATTTTGATTTAAAATTTGATTGGTAAACCGAAACAAAAAAAATTATATATTTTTTTTTTCCATTAGCCGGATACTCAAAATAAACGAAAATTTTCAAATATTTTGTGACAAGGAATCCTAAATTAAACCATTTATTTGATTGACAATACTAATACCGTTTCCGAAATAAGAATGACAATTTGAAGTGAAGCGATACTTTGCTTTTCGTGATTGATATAAACGTTACAAGTTAAACACAAAATATTCCCGATATTCGGGACGTCATTCAAGACATTTACCGATCAAAATAAACTCTGGTTTATAAAGCGGTTTGATTCCAGGGCCGACAACTCAACTATTTCCGGATTATGATGCTTCTTTCCCAGAAGGGCTAGTACATTGTTATGCAGTAATTTCGAGTTTTAAAAAAAATTTAAAGTATTGCGTGCAGGAACCCCGCTGAGAAATAAAAAAAAAAGTAATCATCCATATCTGACTGCTTAAATATTGGCAAAGGGAAATTTTTAAAGAGAGAGAATTTATTATAGATAGGGAAAAAAGGAGGGCTTGGCAAAAATTTATTTTTCACGGAAGCTTTAAACCTACCGCCACTGATAGTTTTATATAGCATCAAAATAATTTTCTAATATACTTGAAACAATACATAATTGGTTGGTGTTCACGTGCACGTGTCGGTACCAAGTGACGTCACGTGATTAATGTCACGTCAAGCAGGATGGCGACTCCATTAGGACGCACTCAAACGCGATACAATTCACCCCTACTTAGAAAGGGATCCTATTTAACCCTTTTCCTTTAGTTATTAGATAGAGCTTTGCAATATTTAACATTAATATTTGAAATGGAGCTTGTTAACTACTTTAAAAAAATTAAAGGAAAAAAAAATGGAAGCTTTCTCCCACGGGGGAAATTTGAAGGAAAGGGTGGAGCGTTCATTACTTTAGTAATTTTGTAATGAAGCTTGAAAATAATCAATACAACATTTCTTTGAAGGAATGTTGGATTGATTCTTTTTTATGGAGGGGTGAACATTAAATAAGGCATTTTAGGAAAATTCGGCGGTGTTTGACGCTTTGTATTTCCTGCATCCCATATATTGATAGAATGAGAAAGACTGGTGCTAAATTTATTTAATTGACAAATTAGGCATAGACACCATTCATTTTTTCACTATTTTTGACGCGATTTTTTTCTAGTCTTCGTCCGACGATTCGGATAGGCTTAAGCCCAGTTCTCTTAAGAGTTTTCTTTTAACGGGTTGATGTTATTGATGTAACGAGAGTATTAGATACAGGGACGTCGGAGGTCGGGCCATGGAAAATTTCTTGGCTCAAACATTTAAGTTTGGTTTGGTTTGAGCTATACTACACTGAGAAAAAAGATATCTGAAATGTTTTTGCCATGAGGCAAATGTTCTTGTCATTCTCGTACTTGACGTCGGAGTCGTCGGCTGTATACTCGACATTGTTCGAAGTGAGGTTGGTGTCGTCGACAGTATACTCGACATTGTTTGAAGTGGTGAGGTTGGAGTCGTCAGCGGTATAATCGACGTCGGCCGATGGGACCTTGGAGTCGTCGGCTCGCAAGGCCTTAAAATAAATTTTAAATTTATTGTCTCATTCTTTCGCTTCTTCTGATAAGTTCCGTCATTTTTTGTTCTCGTCTCCGAATAATGTCTTTGTCAGTATACTCGACATTATTTGAAGTGGTGAGGTTGGAGTCGTCAGCGGTATAATCGACGTCGGCCCATGGGACCTTGAGATGGGACCTACTCAACGTCGTAAGGCCTTAAGCCTATCCGAATCGTTGGACGAAGGAGACTAGAAAAAAATCGCGTGACAAATTAGCTATTAATATTCTTCCTCAGCCTTGGCATTCACTGTATTAAATTCATCCATCTATGTACGTTCTTAGTGTCATCATGACATTGCTTCTGGAATATACTAAAAACTCTTATCTTAAAGTACAGTGAAACCTCCATAACAAATTTCAGAATCCCGGCAAAAAATTCGTTATATCGAGGTTTCACTGTACACTATTTCCTCATTGCTGCTCGCGTCCATCTTATCGGATATTTCCTGGAGACGTGGCCTGCTTATTGTCATAATGGGCTGTTCTGCAGTTTCGTCGACCTTTTGGTTCGCTCTCGGATCTCTATTTGTCTGTATGCCCTTTATTATCTATAATACATCTTCATTTCCACGACCAAATAGGGTTAAAGTTTTTCTTGTCACACTAAGTTGCAGCTTTTACTTTTAGCCTAATTTTTGTCCTCTTAAACAAAACTTTTATTTTAAAATCTAACCTTCAAGCTTTTCGTGTATTTGAAATACTTGTTATTTTTACATGTCCCATGGAAAACTTTTCCACTTTGAATATTGATCAAATCCTTCAAGTAGCCCCCCCTCTCCCCCGTAAACAAGAAAGAAAGCAAACATTATAAAAGTTAATAAAGAAAAGTTATACCTTACATTCTCTAATGCAAATATCTTAGCAAGTTTAACGATTGTTTGCATATTTTACGGCACAGGTCGGGAAATATTTGTTTGATTATGTCTAAATTCCCTTCGTCTTATTGCCCTTATAAATCCTATTTCATATTCGAACTTAATCAAATTGGAACTTGGCCAAGGTCCAGTTCACTCTTCGGTGCATCCGCTTGCGCACCGTACGTCAAAAGATTATTAAAAGCCCGGTATTAAGCCGGCGTTTTTCTCATATAAAAAGGCGCAACGAACATACCATTGTCATCATCATTACGTTGTAATGACAAAGAATCAAGATTACCGATAAAATATTAAAACTATCAAAGGATTTGAACTCGGAAGTTTTTTTATTAACTATGGTACGCATCTACGTACGCTTAGATGAAAATTCCTTCGCAGTGACGGTTAATAATATAAGTTAAATGCTTGGAGGTTTTCTTTGTGGCCGGGGTCAGTTTAATTAGATTGGTTTTCCCGTCTGACAAGCATAAGCTTTTTTTTAATATTATTTAATTCGAATTCATGTAAATGAAGTTGATTAACTTAAATTTAGAAGCAAGGAGTATGTCTACATGTCTCGGTGGTCGTTTAGGTTTAATTTTTTATATTTGTAAAGTGGCTTGAACGTTCCATCCTTTGAAATCGATACGCATGACAAGGAGAAATTATGGATCTTTGCAGTGCTTAAGAATGATACAAAATGGCTGGGAGTTTATTGTTGGAAAGTCCGCATTCCATCGGTAAAATAGGAATTTTTGGGACATTACCTCTTGTATCTAATGAGCGAGACAAAACGAACGATTAGAATCGTTGGTGGATTCCGCGCGGTTCAAAAAAGTCAAAACACAAAAAATTGAAAAATTACATGTTCTTGCGGTTGATGTAATTTTTTTAAGATTTCGTGCTCGTAATATCATTCCTCGGATGATATGTCATTCGGGTCAGTTGAGGTATTTATTCAGAGGAAAAAATAAATAGGTGACGTGTCCGATTTGTGTTTTGTTTTTGAGATAAGCAGGATAGCATCCTTTAAATGTTTCGGTTACCTTTTCTGTCATCATATCGTGGAAGTTGGAAGGACATGGTTAAGACTAAAGGGAACCGAAACGCAAGCGTTCAATTGCATTGATTTGATCGCCGAATCGATTGATTCGTATCTCGAAGCTGCCACCAGGAAGGTGAGCGACTGTGAACTTGAAGAATCCGGAAAATATCTGAAAGCTACAACCGATTCATATTAAGTTAAAGTGGCCTGGTCGATTTCTAAGCCTGATTTGTGGTTCAAAAAAGCTTTTTCCATCAACGTTCGTCGTATGTGTCTGCGTGGTAGCTTCCAGATATTCTCTTCGTCAACGCTCCCCTTGATTTTTAAATTGACTTTTTCAATTGCAACATTGTAATTAGCGGAAGAGTGGTAAGAGGAGGTGGCACCTTTGTTCCTGGTAGATCGGGCACGATTGGTTCTCATTTCTTCTCTTGGAAAGAGGCTGCAGTCTTACCAGTGCTGACTTTGGACTGAAGATCAGATATCAGGATGTGGAATAAAACAGCATGGTCGCTTTATTGCAATGCAGAAAGTTTCGGAAAGCCACTGCGTACATTTCTTGTAAGATCATCGTTTTGGGAAATTTATCAATGATGATTTTCCATCCCAGCATTGGCAAGGAAAGAAGAAACCTTCAGCGCCCCTTTTACCATTCAAACCCAGACTAATCTTATACAAAGTGCTGTTAATTTGGGAAAAAAATTATTTTCAAAAAAATCACTACGTAGTAAGTCATTTAAAAAATTTAATAAAAATTTTAATTGAATTTGAAAAGGTTATGACAGAGCCCAAAATATGTTTCCCCTTTCCGAAAAAAAAGTGACGGAATCAGTCGACACTAACATGTTCGTCTTTTGTCTTTGTCAAATTTCTTTCAAGTGGATTTCAATCTTTGTTGCCAGATGGCAGGAATGTATTTGTGTTGAATCTTGCTTGTCCTGTCAATCTGTCACGGGTTAATATAGTGTTGAAGGATGCCTCTCAAGAAGTCTAAATTCGCCGTTAATTTAAATGACTATTCTTTGCCTTCTTGCCGTTGTTTCTTTTTTTCTCAATTTTTTCTCCCTTGTTATGTCTCAAGATGTAACATTCACATCCCCGCCGCCGCTTTAGTTTTCGACTTCCAGGTGTCATGTGATGTCACCAGTACGTGAGAATTTAAGCCTCCTACCCTTTTTTTTCCCTCTTAATTTTCTTTTATGGGGGTGAAAATGAGATTATAAATCACCGCGGGGAAAAAAGTCGAAGCTTTCATCGAATGATAAAAATTTTTACGATCCGGTTACCATAAACATTACGTGAAGAAATAAGAAATGCATTGCTTGATTTTTATATTACGCTTTTAAATCCATTTAACCTGTGGTCTCGAATATATCAATCATTCTCCCTTCGGTTGTCTCAATGTAAATCTCAAGACAAAAACTTAGCGAGTTTTTAATACCCAGTCAGTGTTGAGACCGCATGCAGCTGACGTATAGTGTACTAAAACAAAATAACTAACATAATAAGGACGTGTTATCACAAGCTATAAATTTCTTTGACACTATACCTACACGGAATACTTGAAAAGAAAAAAAGGCCTTCGTAAAACTGTGTCAACAATTATACGCTGTTGTAATGATTCCTGTTGGAAGTATATTTGATTTGGTATTATTGAACTTAATTAAGTTTGCTTTGTTAATAAGGTTGAATAAGGCCTTTTAAACTATATGAGATCAGCCAGACTAAAAATTTTCCAGAGTTGGCCAAGAATCTTTCTTTTGCCTGAACGACTCCCGAACACCGAAAAAATTGAAATGTTCACAGTAGCTGACATTTGCGCTACCCTCAGAAAATAACTGACGAGTATTTAAACGATTTTCGAAAAAAAAATTAATAAAAAAGTCAAAATGCCCTAACAAGCAATAATGAATATTTTTTTCTTATCCTGAATAATAATGAAGCACCCAAGTTGCATTTATTATTCAAAAAATCTTTGATGAAACCGCAGATCCAGATTTCAATATCATTCTTCCATGTCGTTTAATTTTCTGTAATTCTAAATTCAAATCTAACTTCTTTAATCGTTTCGATTTAAAATTACAGAATAATTTTACATTTTAATTACACGTCTCGCTCCAGGGTCGACATTCCTAACCGAAGAATAAAAAAAAAAAACTTTTGAGTTTTTTTTTCTCTCTACATCCGATTATCTGGGTATTATATTTCAACTTCATCAACTTTTAAGCTTTAGTAGTAGTGATTGAATCATGTGTGTTCCGCGCTTTCTTATCTGAATGTACAACTTTTAAAAAAAAAGATGTCAAATGTAAATTGGGACTCATCGTAAATTCACATCCGTTTATGATGATAAATATTATCGTAGGAAAAAAATTGTTCAAATTGCATTCTTGAGGAGAGTGCATGGAAAATCTTTGGAAATAAGGAAAAGGTCAGCGCGGGCAAGTTTACGATCCTCGGTTCAAAGTTGAACATTCATTTCAAAACATATTCACTCCACAATAGTCACCTCTCGTATTTCACAGCATAATTCATTTTTATAACTTCAATTATGTTTCTTTTCCCCATTTCTTTGTCGTCTGCTCTAAAAGATTTTTTGTTTGAAGGACAAAATTAACAGCTGATTTGGTGTTGGAAAATAGTTGTTAGCCTCTTGCTTTAGGGCAGGACTTGCTGATTCAAAAATGGTTAGTGCTTTTGATCAATATGACAAAAAATATTAGACTGCTCGTTTGTAAAAAATAAAGTGACGTATGATAAAATTCCGTTTTTTGTGGAAATAAATGCATACACTGAGAAAAAAGATGTTTGAAATATTTTTGCCACAAGCCAAATTTTCTCGTTTTTTAAATTCAATTATATCGACTTATATACATTCATCAAAACCATACAATTTGCTCATTACTTGGTTTAAAATTGGCCTGCGCTACTTGCCCGGCCCACTGAAGTCAACGAGCCTTGATCACACTACTGATCAACGGGTGTCCTGTGAGCCTTCGGATCTTTTCATTCGAGCGCATCCTCAAAAACCCCGTGACACCCCCCCGTATTGGAAATCTGACTTACCGGAAGATAACCGCACTAAATATTAAAGATAAATTAAAAAACTTAAACAAAGATAAACAAACAAACAACTCGCCATTTTAAAGAAGAATTTGAATGCGCTACCAACTTAAGAACACCTCAAGAACGTTAAAGCCACGACATCGCCAAGTAAGAACGAAACAAATGAGTATCAAACAAAAGAAGACTTAAAGAAGAAGTAACAAGTAAACGTCTCTCACTGTAAAAAACAGATTTTGATCAAACCTGGCTTATTGGATAGTGCATCGAAAAACATTCGACACGTGTTTTTTTTTCAAGCGCGGTTACTCAATTTTAACCTTAAAACTACCACTTTAAATCGACAATTTCATATGGCAAAATTAAGCCAGGCGACTCTGCCCGTTTATTTCCACAGCAGAAACAGTTAAAAAGAGGTTTAGAAAACTGCTATTTGGTAAGAAAAGACGATTTTCAACTGTTTCTGCTGTGGATACCAGCGGGCAGAGTCGCCTGGCTTAATTTTGCCATATGAAATTGTCAATTTCAAGTGGTAGTTTTAAGGTTAAAATTGAGTAACCGCGCTTGAAAAAAAAACACGTGTCGAATGTTTTTCGATGCACTATTCAATAAGCCAGGTTTGATCAAAATCCGTTTTTTACAGTGAGAGATGTTAACTTGTAAGTGAACAAATGAAGTACGATGAAGACAATAGAAGAACAATGAAGACATACGCAGTCGGAAAAATGAAGTCCATCATCTCAGACCGAACCGGTCAATTTTCATCACACGCATGGAGGGATGGGATGCAACGGCTGGATATCCAACACAAGCTATGTTCAATAAGACATCCTCAAGGATACTCAAGGATACTTCTCGGAAATATCTTTCTATGGGGTCATAGAAAGATATTTCCGAGAAGTATCCATAATGTTGCGAATTTACTTAACCGATAAGGAGTCGGAATGGATTTCTACCCGCAATCGAAGATACCGAAGAACACCCTAACTTTGACCACCTCAAAAAGGTTTTTCGTATACAGTACTCGATAAGAAAAGCGTTTTTAGGGTGGTCAAAGTTAGGGCAGAGTGGTCAATGTTAAGGTGTTCTTCGGTAACATAAACTCGACAAAATCACACTCAACCGGATTCACGCCAAACGAACTGCATTTCGGAAAGACGAAACTTCCTTACCCGTTATCGTTAATCAAAGATCTCAATGCACCGCACGAACAAGAAAAAGATAAGAAAACAAAAGCGAAAGAGGAGATGGAAAAGAACGCTCGAACAAGACGCAAATATTTCCAAGCTCAACACAAATACCAGCAACCAACATATAATATTGGAGACTTGGTATTAGTAAAAGCCCCAAGAATCGACGATAGGGGACATAACACATGCGGCAAATTCGAACACTTATTTATTGGGCCCTACAGGATTGAAAAAAAGGTCGGAAAGTACACTTACGAAATGAGACCCTTACAGGCAAGGACCTGTCCAGCAACATCACGCTGACAGTTTCAAAAAATACTATATACAAGATGCCACAACCAAGGCTGACTCAATTTGAACGCCATATTGAGCAAGATGGCGAGCTACACAAGAAGTACGTGGCCTTCCGAATTCAGCAGAAAAAGGCACAGCTTTATCGTTTTACGAAGGCCTTGTTCTAAAATATCTTCTGCTTCTTCTGCTTCCACTTAGGAAATTTTAAAAGTTAAAAGAAGCAGAAGACATTTTAGAACAAAGCCTCCGCAAACAATGCAGCTGCGCCTTTTTCTGCTGAATTCGGAAGGCCACGTACTCCTTGTGTAGCTCGCCATCTTGCTTAATATGGCGTTCAAATTTTTTAATGGCTGACAGATTGACACTACGATTTACCTTGAAACACATCAGATCGGAAGGCTCTGTGATTATATATGCACTGTCCCCCGTATTTCTTACTAAAAAATAGTTAATGTCTTCCATTTTATGCAATAACGATGCTTTCAAGTACCGAGGACACCGATGAGCAAATCAAAAATGGCGAATGATCTGGAAACGGAAGAATACATTCCAGGCAAAACCACACGAGAATATCCATCATAAGCAAAACACCCATCGATAACGAATCATATTAACGATTATGATAAAATAACCAAATATGACAACCATTTCCTTCGCATTTACAAGCCATATAATCAACTTAAAATTCATTCAATAATGCTCAAATGGCCCTGAATTTATTTCGACATGAAGAGATATTTTAGATTTAAAAACTATAAATTAATCTGGGGAGAAAAAAAATTCTTTTCGGCTTTTTTCTTTTAAGCAACCGAGCCGAAAATTTTTTCAAACATCTTCGAATCACATACTCAAAAGCGATATTTGATTAATTGTCTTTTTTCCCTCTAGAGTGGGCCAGATCAAGTATAAGCGAATAATAATAGATGTCCTCATGTTTCCATGTTTGCACGAGTCGTGCGTGTCGGCTTTGAGTCTAATATATTTTTTCAAAAGAAAAAGAATTGGGATATGTGAATCCGGGTCAATAAACATTGTGGGAACCGATACTCAAAAGGCGTAAGCTAACGCTGATATACGCGTTATGTATTCGCCATGTGAAATCACACCTGTTATAATTTTACACTTTATTGCACTTCATAATTTTATATGATGTCGCCATCGATTTTTGTCATATTTTCTCCCTGCTTAGCCCCTTCGCTAAATGAAAAAGAGTTTTTTCTGAAAATCGTGATTTTATTGCCTCGGATAAAATCGCTTGCCAAAAAATGCCAGTTTTATCCTTTTAAATGCAATATGCCTTTAACAAATTCCACGCTGAGTTTAGATCGCAAATAAATTAAGCGAGGAAAAAAGGACATAAAAAGCGGTTTTAGATAACCGAGGGAAAAGTGGATATTTGTCATCAGGAAAAATGGCTTGGACCAACTGTTTTGAGGTTCCCTGTATGTTTTCCAACTTGGGATTTTAACAACGGACCGCTTTTAATGACCTTTCCCCCTTTCCTCCGATTGACCTCAGTCGATATCCGGTGAATTATAAATCAAAATAAGCTTTTAAAGAGTTGAAAGGTGGATCAGATAGCACCTGCTACTTTGTATTAAGCAACCGATTCCTACCCCGCCATGGTAACAAATGACCGATTTAAAATTTTTTATAAACAAAATCCCTGAATTTGCGGTTTCGTATTTAAAGTATTGATAAAAGCTTTAGATTTAACTCTCGGTTGGAAATTAACCGAAATAATGAAAAGAAAACAGTGGAGATTATGTTAACTAAAGGTTTGTAAACATGATATTTACGCAAGTCATTGATCCTATTAGGTATAGCCTAGTTTGTCTTTTGTTGGCAAAGTGATGACTTCATTATGAAGTACGCCCTCTCGGTTAGCTGTCTTTCTATTTATCATTTTCGTTGTCGAAACCATCATTCAGAATAACCGTATCTCTTTCCTCCTTTTTCTTTCACCACAACCTGACAAATTGTCAATCGGATTTCCACAAAATTTTAACATCATTCTTCATTAGCCTCGGGTTTTATCCTAAGCGACGTTTCCCTTTGTTTATATAAAATATCAGGGAGTTTTATTTAATCGATTTTTAATTGAATTATATGGCACGAGCTTTCCTAACGGCTCTTGGTAATTTTTTTACATTTATTTTGGGAAAGATGAGAGCGATGAGTGTCGTTGTATGAAATGAGATGATTTGATTATTCGACGACAGGGGAAAATTATACGGAATGAGGGCTCGCTTGAACCGAAAAAATACCATAAAATCATCTGACGGCCGTTTTGTTGACTGGCAATAGAAATTTTTGACGATTGTGACGCGAGATCACCCTTCGTGACACTACTGACGGTTAGGTTAGGTTAGGCTAGGACACTATTGACGTGGGCATTCCTTCTTTATTTCAAGTTCTTATTTCTTTTTTTTTTTTAAGGGCTCCTATTATTTGGATTTTTACTGGAGCTTCCAGAGCGAAGCCAGAGTCTCTTATTTCAGCGGTTTTTCACTTCTCTATTTTATAATTGCTGAATTCAGAAGCACAACGAATTCCAACTCCGGCCCTAGTCTGACGTCGCTCTGCATGCTTTCTGAATGCTAGTAAACATAAAACTCGAATGGCAAACCAGCAGGTGGTAACTTGCGTAGAACAGCTTCTCTACTTTTAGCCGTTCGGAACCGGTATTAAACTGTAGGTCCCACATAGCTATGTCAATTCGAAACACACAAACCAGCTATATGCAGAGAGGTCGCCTACGCTCGAAAACGAGTATGGCACCCAAAGAAGAAAAGACAGACGCAGCTTTTGTAAAGAATCTTGTACTTTTAGGGAGCTCATATAAAGTCGATTTTCCTTGTAACCGTTTGACAATATTTTCCTTAAAATCTTAAACAAAACAACCGACAACGTCTTGCACGAAACTAAATCCAAAACAAACTTTAAAAAAAATCTGAAGCCTGAGAATCAATGCCACATCAAAATCCATAAATCACCAAATCAATGGTAGATATTGATAGTTGTTCAATATTTAGCAACGCAACAGGGGTGTGGCACCCTGTGATCTTACTATTATCTACAACTTGGAGGGTTGATTTTTTTTTGTCACTTCCGAATGCCTCGATCACTTTACGTTGATGTGATTCGTTATGTGGGTTACGGTTAAACGTATATTAAAGGTTAAATTAACCGTCCGCAATCGATAAAATTTTTACTTTCCCGCTTTTGAAAACTTATTGAATCGGAAATAATTACCCTAGATCGAAAAATTATAAGTTGATTTTTATCACAATTGAAATCATCGTTTCGAAAAAATTAAATTTATATGCGTTTGTTGCGTCGCGCAAAGTTTGGCGAAGGATTACAAAAAAAGTCTTAAAATCTTTACCCTAGGGATTTGATATCTCGCCGGGAACTCAAAGCTGTGAAATCCAAAAATTCCATTGTATCTTTGATGTCTGGACAGAAGGAAAATGATTGATCGTTTTTCCATAGGACAAGTGACGACATTCATCAGCTGGTATCCAAATATTAAAAAAAATAATAATAAAAGAGGGTGGCAAATCTATTCAAACATTCACTTCCCTAAATTTGTTAAGAACTATTTTCATGTTAATTTGTTTCATAACATCTCGGAGTCGAATTCTTTCTCACATAACCTTTGAATTTTTAGTATTTACATGGTAGATGTCTGTTTGGCTGGTTATTTTTTTCCTTGCGATAGACCGTTTAAAGTGCTCTTGAGATTGTAAAAATCTTTTTAGGCCCGGGGAAAATCGGCTAGATTTTTTTGGAGGAATAAAATGACGCATAGAGACCGCGGTAAGAATCCATTCGAGCTCATTACACGAAAATAACCTTTACTTTCCTGTCGAGAAATAACTCACAAGTTCTACGCCTACTTTCGTCCACCTAAAAAACAGCTTCAAGCAAACTCTGACCTTTTGTATAACATTGTAAACTCAAGCATTAAACAAAAGCGGTAATACATTATTAATTTTATCAAAGAGGAATGCACATACGCCAGAAATTCATTTTAAATCAAAAAATAGTTTTTGGTGGTCAATTATAGTCATCATTAAAACGAATTAATTATTATCGTTTTTTAATATTTCATATGTTGTTTATAGAGGATTCATTAATTCATTTAATTGCTCCTGTATTTTTTAATTCCATTGCATTATAAGATTGTTATTATTCCTTTGGAAATTTACGAAAAAAGGGGACTTGACCCAAGGGGGTATTCCGTCATCGTAGGGTTCCGAATAATAAGAGGTCAGCAGAATTATTGGATTTAAACAGCGATTTTCGCCCCTACCGATTCTTCCTTTTGTTTTTTTTTTCTTGTTTAATGGTGAATGTTTTACAGTATTGATCTGGAATTGTGTAATAAAAACAGTATGTAAATGGGTATAAGCGAGTCGATCAAAAAATGATAATGGTATGACGAGGGTGTAAATTGTTTCGTCAGAGGGGGTTTTACTCCCTCGAGTCCTTCTTATAGGAGTTACTGGGTAGGGTTCACTGTCATGCGGATATGGGTCTCCCATTTGAATAATTGTCAATGATCTCTCTTTCAAAATAAAATAACGTTTGGATTTTTAAGGTGTGAAATGGAGGGTTTTAGATAAAAAAGTGTTTGAGGCATGTTGAGAAATGTAAAGCGATACGCCTCTCCAGGGTTTTGAATGATTAAAGATTCCGACCACGAAATTTTAAATAGGGTTAAAGATTCTAACTGTGCATGTGCGCATATCGTTTTGCTAGTTTCTAAAAATCAGCGGTGGAGTCAATTTTTGAATTTTGAACCCATCGGTTTAGAATGCCTCGATCTGTGACTTAAATTTGATCACCGAGATCGGAATTCAAGATTTTAGCCTGAACGACCAATTAAAGCTTGTTAGAATTAAGGATCCAAGAAGAAGTTATAGAAAGATTTGCCGTATTCAAATTTCACTATTCAGGACACAGTTAAGTTTAAACGTTTAAGAGTCTTCGCAAGGAAAGAATTGGAAAATTCACCCGCAGTCTGCTTGAAATGAATTAAAATCAAAATAAAGCTGACGAAATTCGAGCTTCGAAGAACTGCAGGGATTGAAGATATTCCACTTTTTGAGGTCGAGAAGAAAAGAATGGCAGTAATGGCACCAGCTCATGGCACATGATGGAAGCTAACAGATTAACAAAAAGCGCGCCAATGAAAGCCAGTAGAAAGACGATTTCTGAGCAGACCTCTTTAAGAGATAATGAAAAGAAATCTGGACATCCACGTTTGGGGAAGAAGGCGAATAGAAGAAAAAAGACATATACTCGTCGATTTCATAACATACGATGACGTCTTCCTGCTGCTAAGCGCCATTCTTCCCGGTTCAGACAGTCCTCTTTCCCCAAGTTGTAGGCCCTCATTTCCTCCACAACACTACCCCTCCGACCAACTCTTGGCCTACCCTGTCTTCTCCCCACAGGCTGTCATTTAAACACTTGCTTGGGGATTCTAAACTCTGCCATTCTTTGGACGTGTTCGAACCACACTAACTGCTTCGTTTTAATGTCCTCGGTAATTGGTTGCGAAGCCTCCATAATTTCTCTTATCCTGGCGTTTGGGATGCGTTTTACACGAGATTTCCTGGCTGTTCTCCAGTAGTCCATTTCAGTGGCTTTTGAGCATATTGAAACTAGCTTGACATTGAAAACATTTTAAAGAAAAAGGTCACCAAAGCTCAGCATCAACGCCACATCTAATCCCTTTTTTGCTTAGCGATTTAGCATCGACCTCTTCTTTCTGAGATCAATCCAAGTACATTACATTGCACCCGCTTCGCTTGTTATCAACCCAAAATGTGGCCATAAACAAAAAATGTTGATGCACAATTAAGATTAAAATTTTTCCTGCATACTTATACGTTAAAGAGTTCTAAGCGCGATTACTCTAAAAACCCTAAGCAATTCTATTCAAATTAAACACATTTAAAACCATTCCCACAACCTTGAAAAGACAAGCGAAATCAAAAATCTCATTTATTATCACCATCATCATCATTATCATCACACCATCGTATAAGTTTTATGGATTACTAGCCGTTAATACAAAGTAATTAAACTTAGGCATCGTGTTACATATCCCTCCTCCCTTCCCCCCAGTAAAACTAAAAAAAAATAATCAAACGTAAAGAAAGGGAAAAAAGTCATATTCTTCATTAATTCATGTTACTTGTAAATCGGATTCGTTACAAAGTTGATAAATTAAGATTTTAAATTAGAAATTAGCTTCGGCTTTCTGAAACGCATTCAACACTTGATTCCTTGATTTATGTTGCTCACTCTGATTAAAAAAGTAATTAGTATTGTTCGAGTTTTTTAGTCAAATTAGTGTTGTTTTCTCATCCGATGCTGAGCCATCCGGGACGTGGATATCGGCACTGGATGATGGAAACGGTATCTGCCCACGTTCGCGAACTGGGCGCCAGAACAACGGGGCGGAGGCCGGAGGTCAGTTTCGGAAATCGTATATTTGCGTTAAAGCTTCATTCAAGTTTCCAAAAAGATTTGAAAGAGAATTTTCCTAACGTCATTAATTATGGCAAATCCTAAATAGGATCGAGATCATATGAGCGGCCTCAAACAAATCGTGACGATTAAATTAAAGAGTCCACATATTATTTAATTCGTTAGCTGACATTGATCGGGCATCGTGAGGGCAAAGGAGAGCTCAATCTATCTCAATTCCGATCCCACTTCTGGTGTCAAAATAATGTCATAGACCGTCAGATAGATTATCTGACTGGCTGCTGTACGGCTTTTGAACTTCTTTTATAAATAATATGAAATGGGGCGATTGCTTAATTATTTTTTCGTGATGATTGAGATGTGGTTGAACGAAAATCAGTTTGTGATTTGAGCGAAGGGAGAATATTTTTTAAAGGTGACCCAAGTTTTTTTTTTTTTTTTAAATACACCCCTGATGGATGAGTTGTGCCATTTTTACACTTGAATAAGATCGGAATTCTGAGAACGGGAACAAAATGTTTTGTTTCTTTTACAAAATAAAAGTTACTCGAGTGAAAAGATCACAAAGTCGGAAGGTTATTTTTCGAAAAGGTTCTTTTACCTCAATGTATATTTTTATGTCACTGTTTTAATGAGAAACACACGATCTTCACCCTCTTTGGTTGTCCCGTTTTGTGTTTCCGATTTTTTAATTATGCGTCGTTTATTTTTTTAATCGGTTGGGAATGGAAGACAGGGTTAAGAAAAAAAGGATTCGTTGCCTGAAGAAGATGGGAAAAGTCAATCCAATAGGTTTTATCAAAATAACTGAAATCGTGAACGGTCCAATTAATTTTGGTTTCAGTTCGGCCACTATTCGGTTGTAGTCGCTCTATGCTTTCTCATAAACGCAAGTACTCTACGCTGAAACCTCAGCTTCTTGTCAGCTTGACTTAGGAGCCTAGTGCAACTGGTCCAGACCAGTGCATTGTCTCAAGCTATGGAATAGCCCACCAAATCCGATATTTCTAACTGATAAAAAAAAACCTTTACCAAACCCATAAAATACGACTACATTTGAATACACACTTCGCTTTTGATCTGTGACCCCCCCGAACCTTATTCCACTTGTTTCCCTCCAGGAGGAAAGACAGGTACGATTCATAAGTTTTTCATTATGACCAATGTCAGGCGAGTACAAGAAGTTAATACAGAAAGACTGTATCTTTGAAATTCAGTCAAGTTTAAAAGACTATTATTTAGGAATCGCAGCAGGACACGTTCAAAAGTAAATAATTAAAGAGGGCGTGGGCCTGGCAGTGTGCTTCTGTACTGTTGTTTTTTAATCCGTTTTCTTCAATGAGATGGAAATATTAACCGCGGGGAGGGACCATACTGTTTGATAGATGGTGAGTTGATTCACTTCTTGTGTTATGAGTGTTGCCGCACTTTTCTAAAACTTGTTTTCCATGTATAATTTTTTCCTTTTGGAGAATTTTCGGCTGGAAATGAATTGATCAAAAAAAAAAAAAAAAACGTGAACGCGTTTGCTTTTGAGATCGCTAACGATAAACAGGATTGAAAAAATTGAGCTAGTTTGACAAACTGAAGTCTGGAAATTATGATCTATGAGAGAAACGAATTGATTGATTGATAACGATTTAACGCTCGTTCAAGTTTTTTTTCTAAACTCGTTGACGTCTTATTTTTGTTATGATATTTGTAATATCGCATCTTAATCTAAATTCTGCCATGCATATACGAGAAGAAAAAAAAGTTTGAATTACTTCCCGTCAGCAGGAGTTAGATTGCCGACGTCTTAATCAAAACTCGAGCTACATGTTAACATTTACACTACTTGGATACCATAATTGATGACAGCGATAATATCAATACCACAATTTGTCTTCTTGGTAAACCTTTTTCGCTTTTCGAAAAAAAAGGGGGTTCGTTTTGACATTTCGCTCTCATTATACTTTTTCATGATGCTATTAATTTTTTATCTGCACTTAACTCGTTATTACGTAAAAGCATTATCGTTACTCTATGATTAAGTAAAGTGGAAACTTGACTGGTAACGATATGTTTCAATGTTTTTTCCGCTTGTTTTTACTTTTTAAAAAAAAATGCAGAGGGATTTATTAGGAGAAAATTTACGTGCACTTAAATCAATTTGAAGAAAAAAAGTAAATCGTGTGAGATTGCGCCATAGCTCGGAAAAGTTGTATAATGGTTATTAGAGTTACTCGCTAATGGTTTCAAATCATTAGCGAGGAAGAAGCATATTTATAAGCATCGATCCAAGCTGGTGTTTTATTTTTCAGAAACACTAATTGCGCCATGGTGCATAGCATACTCATTCGCCAAAGAAAAAACTTGGAAGCTGGTTTTTAAAGGTCCTCGACACATTGTCGGGTAAGAAAAGAATTTGGCTATGCCTGAGAATCTTTTTTTGGAAAGGCAGCTCAGCAGATTGAATCTACTTCAGAAATACTGAACAAATGCGACCTTTTTCTTCGGAGGGGTTGAATTGTTAATAAATTTTTACTGCCCTGCAACTAGCTATGATGATACATTTGCTTTATTTAAAATAGACAAAACCTGCTGAATTATTGGCATTTGCTCGTTAGAATCAATTATCAATTAAGCCAAATATTTTTTACTTTGGCAATTCATTTCCTCTCTTTAAAATACTTGATTTGATCCTTCTTATCCATATTTACATTTAACATATTCAATATCTATTTATTATTTATTACCCTTATTACCCTCATAACAAATTAAAATTCTTTTTCATTGCTACAAGCCTCCCTACTTCTCCATTTAAACATATTAAAATCGTTTTTTCGCTATACACCTTAATTCTTCATTCCCCGAAAATAGCGGCTCACGGATGAACAAACAAACATCGTAAGAAAGAAAAAAGAAGCTTATTTAATAGTAGCGGAGTCTCATGCATTAAGTAGCTAGGCACAGGCACAGGTACGTCTAGACGAACCACCCAGACTGAAATTATGACAGGTTTTGAAATATGGCAGAGATCTACTAGTAGTTCACAATGAAATAACAATTAACGTCATATATTCAAATGCAGGATCCAACATTATTTTATGATCTTTGATAATCTTTTCCAATTAAAAGTCCTTATAGTAACGAGATCGTGAGCAAATCGTACGATGCGTTTACAAAAATGGTCTTGCGTGACTTCTCCATATGGTTTCTATAATTTTTTTTTACCTTTAATTTCAAATGGTGGATTGAAAATAACCCGTTTTTAGTACCCACTGGTTTTAGATATCAGTCCTTTCGAGCACACAAACCGTTAAAAAATTGAAGCGATTTTTCTTTTCCCTCCGACGATTAATTTATTGCGGAGTCGTAGAGTGTAGGAGGATCGAGTTTTGCTTACCCCGATTTTTTTAGCAATAAAAAAACCGAAAAAAAAATCGGAGAATGCTAAATCCAGGTATTCGATATACGAGTTTAAGAGTTATACATGAAAATTTCATATTTAACCTTAAATTCCAAAGAAGCGAAAAAAACAGTAAATTTTCTTGAGATGACTTTTATGTTCATATTTAAGCGTTTTAATTTTTCATTCACTTCTACTCTTCATCTCGTATAGTCTATTTTATTGCCTTTGATCCATATTTTGATCAGTTTTCTATTTAATGGTGAAGCGTTTTTCTTCCTCCTTCCAGTTTTTCATAACCTAAAAGCAGGGCTCTTAAACCAGACGAACCCTTTCACGTAACCCATTCTTAGTTTATCTACAATTTTCGAACCAAGGAACCAATCACACTCAGCTTTGTTTTTAATAGCTATTAAAAGAAAACCATCCAATAATAAGATTTAACAAAAAACTTTAACGCCTAAAGGCAAAGCAACGAAAAGAAAACTGATGGCGCATAAATCATACGACACAAATCAGATTCGTTTCCCAAACGGTTTTTCATTGGTTCATTCGCCAATTGCATCCGACCACTTAGTTTTTTTTCTGCGCATTCGTGCATCGCATTTCATGCACCTTCGAATCCATGCTCTGGGGGCTATACGCAAAAACGGCTCGATCCAGTTGCGTTTTTTTCCCCCGAAACCTTTTTTTTTTTCTTCTTTTAAATTAAAACAAGCACAAATCTTGCCACTGACACGTTTCAAAGATATTATCAAAACAATTTTTTGATTTAGTTATTACTAAGTGGAATATAAAGCATTTTGTATAATTTATGCTAATTTAAGTTCATAAAATATAATTCAATGACAAACCATGATCCTATCATTGTTTTAATTCTTTGTACGTACAAGTTTATCGTCGTCTTTTATATTCAAAATCGTACCCCGGCTTCCTTAATGGACTTTTTGTTCCTTGGTGTGTTACTTATTATGCCTAAAGTCGAGTAACGTCAGAAATCGCGCTACTGCCACGCTTTGGTAATATGTTTAACCCTTGTAATAAATCATTCGGCGACTTTTCAAAGCTTAGAAAGTCATGAAATGCATAATTTGAAAGGTATGACAGGCGATTGCTACCGCATATACTTCTTTTATAACTTGCAGAAATGGCATAACATACCTTTTAATTATGACTCACAGGTTGATTAAGAGATGATATCGATAGCATGATGTTTCTAATAACGATCCAATCAATCATTTTTTTTGCGCAACGCCTTATTTTCTTTCCAACACCAACGAAATTTAAATCAGTCTTATAAACCCTCTAAAATCCTATATTTATATTTTTTTTTTTTTTTAAAATGGCGGATTTCGTGGCGGGGACAAGTTCGAGACTGGTGTTTTCTAAAAAAAAATCTGTTCGTATCGTCACAGAACATGCAGACTTGCTCTGCCCCAGATAAGTGAGAAACAAAATTAATGTGAATAAGGAAAAGTGAAGGTCCCAAAACAGAGCCTTGGGGAACCGAGCATGTAGGGGAAATTCGTTAAAAGTACAAAATATTGCTTTTGAGAACGTGTTTTTGTTGATAATCTCATAACATTAGCATTAACATTTTTGTATTTTCGATTTTGTTATTACGAATAAATTCGCTATAAAGAGGTTTTCCCTTTAACGAATCTCTCTATATAACGAATTTTTCCTCGGGATTCTCAACTTTTTTATATAGAAGTTTGACTGTATATATATTTTATATATAAATTCCAACCCAACATCGTTATCATACCTTAACCAGAATAGTTTTCTGGCGTCATCACTGCAACTACGGTCTTCAGTTTTAGCCATCTAATTCTGATATCCACTCAAAGAAAATTCTAACCCCTTTACACGGCCTTGCCATTGACTTTTTTTTTTTTTTAAATTTCCTCGTGTAAACTTTTAAAAAGTTTCTCTTATCCATATTTTATCACAATCTGTTTTTTAAGTTCCTTTTTTTCCTTGATATTAAAATAACAAGGGAGTTAACGGACATGATAGCTTTAATTCACGCTATATCATTGGACCAATCAGATTGCTTTCAATCTCGCCCCCTCGCTAAATTAAATGTAATAATAACACGAATCGGTTTTTAGGGTGCAAGGAATCAAATTAACTTTCTTTTTCGACGAAAGATGGAAGGCAGCTTTTTTTTTTTAAATGCAGTAATTAAACTTGAGAAGGGAGAAAAAAATAGACCTATACTCAATATATAACCTTTAGGAAACGCGTTGAAAAATCTTAAGTTGGAAATACTTATTTGAAACCCAAGCGTGATTGACTTGACCTCGTAATTAACTCCTATCGAATGAAACAATGAGAAGTATACGGCAATGTTTATCATGAATAATGAGTGCCTCCGTATAGAATACTTGCAGACCTCATTTCTTGAATCATCTCGATTCATCAATATTAAGCCTAAAATTTTTTAAAGCAGATTCAACGCTTTGAAGAATAAAATGCAATGATCGAAAAAAATAACTCCTATTGTCGATATCAAAAACCATTTAATCTCGATATCGTCATAGTTTAAGGGGCCGATCCCATCAACAAAGTTTAAAAAATAATCGAGTTTATTCCATTGCTTAAAAAAAGGTTAATCTCTTGCGATAGAATAAACTCGATTATCTTTTAAACGTTGTTGGTGGGATTGACCCTGAATTAATTTTTTTGATTATGTATAAATTTTTTTTTCCTATTTTCTGGGCGGAGCGTGACGTCTATCTGTGATGTGAAGGCGTCTTAAAGCACCAATACTAGATGTGGCCATGTTGGCAGGTGGGAGGTTCTAAACAACGTCATTCACCTGGCGGCTGATGATCATCATACCTGTTCAATACATAAGACTTTTCTTGTAATAGCATGCATCTCTCATCGTTGTGGCCTTGAAAGATATACGTCGCGTCCTAATAGAGATTTTTATTATGCTGAAGCATGCTATTGGGTTTAATCGTTGGTTTAGCTCTTTATAATTCCAAATAAGGGATTTTCGCTGACAAGTATTTGGTTAGAATCGACAGATGTGGCTAATTCGATCGTAATTTTATTTGACTTAACCTTACTTTCACATGCTTATACGTAGGCCTATGAAATTCGTTCCGGTGGAAAAAAAAGTCGCCGTACATACTTGAGATTTATAGCTTTAGAGAAAAAAAATAAAACTGATGGCCAAGCGGCCTGTCGTCCACGGTTATAATTTAGTTACTCTTGTGTCATACGTATGTGGCAATATTTTAGTTTCGAGTGGAGCATTTTAGAACTGAAACGAATCTGAATGTAATTGAGAATCCCAGCACGTTTTTTTTTTTTTTTTTTATATAAGGACATTATTCTGAAATTCATTATTTACGGAACGATTAAGTTACCTAATGGGTATGAGTCGCTTTTTCTAATACCGATGTGACAGAATTTTTTTTACTTTCCCAGTATTCCAGCGTTCGAATCTTTTTTTATTTATGAATTTTTTTTGTAGGAGCTTGGATGATATTGAAATTAGAGACAGGACGGTGAATAGGAAAATTGAAGAGTTTTAAATATTCATAGGGAGAAAAATTAAAAATAAATTAAAGTTTATTAGCAGTCGTAAGAATTTTTTGCGAGCCAGGAAAAGAGAGTTTATTAAGTAAAGCAGAATTTGTGAAGGGGAAAAAAAATAATAACTACTTCGATATCTTTAATTTGTGGTATAAAATTATACGGTTGCAAAAAGTGAGATTTTTTTTCTTTGTTGTTTAATTGATGCTGAAATTCTTTTGCATAATTTTTCGAAACTTAGCCACTAATATTTACGTCCATCCTAAGCAATTTTAATACCTCTATTTAAAATTTAAAATTACAATCAGAATATATTTTAAAAGATTTTGGATATGTGTTAATTTTATTTAAGGGAATAACTTAATAGGTTTAAAAAAATAGTTGCAACTAAAATTTAGGTAATTACTCAAATCTTAATGTTTCAAGAAAGCTTTTCGAGCTTTGCAGAAATATATCAGCTGATGAATTTAAGAAACTCCAGGCCTTCGAATCAGGGAAATTTTCTTTGAGTCACCAAGTGTTGTCTTTGGAATATCCATTTTCCCACTTGAGCTATTGCTCAAATATAGCGAATTTAATTTTGAATGACCAACAACTTTATAGGGAAGTAGTCGATTTATAAGGAAAGCCCAGTAAGTCGGTTAAAAATACAAAAACGCCTAAATCATGGCTATGCAACTTGCCGTAAATGCGTGGATATAAATTGCCAATTTCCATTTTAAAATTATCGGTTTTTAAAACGCTTTAAGGGGTGTTCAGGGCCTGTAAATTCAAATCTGAGGATATATATTAGGTGAATAAGGTCGGTATTAAGGTCGGTAGAATATTAGGTCGTGGATAAAAACCTTCAAGTTCTAGATTGCAGGCCTCAGCTCCAATACGAAGATAACGTGGTAAAGGGTTGACTTGGAGGTCCTGATTGGAGGAAAGCAAATCAGGAGCTAGAAATGTCACAATTCTGGAATATACTGACTTTTCCAAGGCTCTCTTTTATAAAGAAACCTTTTCGGTCGACCGTTTTCCAGGCCGGTTTTTCCTGCAGTTTTAGCTGCGGGCTTCGTTCTAGATAAGTCAAGGAGAAATGTCTGGGAACCGAAAAAATAGGACTACTATCACTCTAGGGGAAAAAACTTCTCGGATCAGTCTTTTAAATTCTTAAGTGTGGATTCCACAAAAAAGTGACGTCAACCAAGCAAACTGACTACATCCGGTTTTTCGTGCAAAAACTTACCTCATCGTTACGGTTTCGCCTTTCTGTTGCAGAGGAGGAAAACTATGTTACGATGGTAGGCAGGAAGGTCTAACGTAGGTTCTACTTTATATTCATCTGGTATATTTTCTTTAACGTTCATCACATTTAAATTATTTTTAAAATTTCTCCTTATGAAAAAAAAAGGGAAAAACAAACCATTCTAATTTTAAAAATGCTCATGGTGACCTTGAGACAAAATTACGAAAATAAAAATTATTTTTCAAATCACGAAAATCATTAGGATTTGTTGCTACATAACGATTGATATAACGAAAAAAATTCAAATTGAAAAAAAAAAAAAACAAGTATGGAACTTAACTCGATAAGCATCAGTTACTCTAAAAACTAGACCCAGTTGTTCATTTACTTTTTTAAAAGATAACATTTCTTTTTTTCTCTCTCTTTTCAATTAAAAAGATTTTATACGAAACTATCAACTAAAATGAAGTTTCAGTTAACGTCCAACAATAAGCTTTCGGTTGATTTTAATTTTAATCCCGGCTATAATCGGACTAAGCGCTTTGATCAGTGCAGAGGGACACGGTGTACAACCATATTAAACAAACTTAATTATGGGAAATGTTTCATCCTGCAATCGATTATAATTGCAACTCTGTATCTTTATACATCAACAATGCGTGACGGAATATAAAAGTAATTTTTTTTTTTCCATCATTCTATTTTTAATAAATGAATACCTGCTGCTGCTTTTTTAATTGCTTAATTCCAAAAGCGGTTAAGAAAGCGTGACGGAGGAAAAACCGAAGCTCGTTCAAAGATATAATTTCGAATATCATCAAACAAAGACTGTTACAAATAGCTGGTCGTAATTGCGGCAGTTGCCTATATGGCACTTCGAACGAGTCTTATCAAATTTTATGAGCCGTAACCGGAATGAATGCAAATGCTCTTTCGTTAAAAAATATTGTTATAATCGTTTCATAAACCATGGAGCAAAGGAAATGAATTATTGTTCAGTTTCGGTTTTTTTCCCCCCCGTCTTAAATCCGAAAGAAAAGACGAAGGAAAAAAAATCAAGGACTCAAAATCAGATTCGACTTCATTTTTTTTCAATGATTCTATTTCTTAATAAAATATGCGCTTATCAAAAAAATGACTCGCGATACCACCGATTCTAATCTGAGTTAATTAAAAATTAAATTTAATATGTCCGCTTAGCTTGTCTGCCTCGGCAGTATTATAGGCATCTTTTTTTACAATTTCTTCAAGATAACAATCGTGAAATAAATCCCATGGATGGTTTAGATATTCAAATGTTGCATCAATCTCGAAAAAAAAAGAACGAAGTTCCCGTTTACATAAGTTGAGAGGAAAAAGATAAATATCCGTTTAGCACTCTTAAATTCATTTTTATCTTTTGAGATGAACGTTATATCAGCTACCATAAAGGTTGATATGATAATACCGCGCTACTTATCTCTTGATTTTGAAGATTTACATTATGTGTCATAAAAACAGCCAGGCATGGAATTATTGCAGTTGTTATTGTTATTTATTTTGAGGTATTATGTAATTTAGAAGGTTACTTATGATTTTTGAGAAAGGTTTGTAAATGCGATTCGAGTTTGTACGTTGGGGGCAGAGCTGTGCATCTTTAAAATGTGGTCGCGATCAACTTATTAACATAGCTAGAAAAATGCCTGGATAGGAAGGAAAAGCCAATAGCTGAAACTGGACAAATTGCGCGGTAAATGATGCAGAAGAATAAAATACTTGCCTTACCATTGTCAGCAGCAATACAAATAAGAAGCATGCTTTTCAGAAAGTTAAACGTGAGTGTCTTAGTTTTGATAAGGTAAAAAATTCAGCTAGGGTTATCTGTTGAAAGTCTCACCTTTTGACTCTGGACATTTCTTGTAATTATTTCTTGTTGTTTGGTGCTAGCTCTAATAGGCTGAGAGAGAACTAAGGTAGCAAATGAACACAGTTCCACCGGCAATTAGGCAATAGTCCGTACTTGACTCAACTCTGACACTCCAAGGCGTTCATCTAAGGTTTGTCAGACCCTCCAACTATATACCAAACCATCAAACTTTAAGCGACACTCGCTTTGATTCTAATAATTCTCACCAATTTTTAAACCGCTCAAACCTACAAACTTCATTATTTTCTTTCTTTGCCTTTCTTAACACATCTATTTGAAAACGGCACCCAAAAAGATTGCTTTAATTTGATTTCATCTTAATCTACCAGCTTTGAGTAACCTAATTTCAAAATGTAACGAAAGCAACCAAAACGAATTTGATTAATGTACATAGAAGCTGTCACTGAGAAAGGAATGAACGTTTCTATTCAGGTAGTCTACCTTTTGCCTGTCTAGACTCAAAGAGCCCTGACCTACGTTAACAATATAGTGCATAAAGCAAAACTTGATTTTGATATAAAACCGTTCCAGTGGGCACTTCTCTTTTAGTAATTACAACACATTATCGTGGTGTACATTTTTATATACGTTACATCCGCTTTCCTTGAACATTTATTGCATTTTTTTCTGTATTATTGCATAACTTCACCACTTATATGTATACATGTGCCTATGAATTGAAAACAATTAACATTTATATATCAGTCAGACTGGGGCCTAGTTACTAAAATAACGATTTTTTGAGGTGTTGAGGAATAAGACGCAAGGTCAGGGTTAAAGACTGTAGTTTATTTCCTTTTAAGTTATTCTTAAAAGCTCGTTCTTTTTTTTTCCTGGCAGGGAATATTGAAGCGTGTTATTATAGTTCCTCATAATTGTTAATGTTCCGCAGGTTCATAAAGTTTAAATTGTCAAAATAAAACCATTGAAATGGGGTATAATTATCACGCATGGAAATTTTTGTTTTATATATGCGTATAGGCTTTTGTGCGATTATCACGTTGTAAATCATTTTTGTAGAAACGTCATTTTTGTATGTCTTGGGTCAGTAGCGATTGGAAGAGCTCACTGAATGACGAAAGCATTCTAATTTGAGGATTGTAGTAATTTTCCTAGATGGGAAATTGAACACACCTTGTTTGTAAAGGCTTGGCAAAGAGGTTGAGTGCTGCTTTTACAACTAAGCTCCACTCAATTTTTTTCTCGGTATTCTGTTTTTCCCTTTCCTGCTGTTATAATTATGCCACCGTTTTCCTTTCTCGCTTTTAGTTTCCTTAGTCGTCCGCAGCTGCTGGCCTTGCCACATTAAGTTAAAGCTCTGCAGCGCCTTACTGAGTTTATCACTACCGTCTGCCCGTGGACTTAAATACACCTGGAGTGTGAATCATGGAATATGAGGCTGATGGTCTCTGCCACTCATTCAGCAATTACAGGGTCTGAAGAAATGTCGTAGCATATGTGATTTGATATCCGGCTCGATTCTGAAGGTGGCAAAATTAATTTTTTTTAGTGTAGAAAGGTTTCTAATTACTTCTTCTTTAAATGCCTGCTCCTCGTCGGAGATTTATGATCATCATGGCGATCCTAAATTTAGAGGCTGCTGAACAAAAAAGAGATCTTGGCCGAACCAGTCTCATAGATTCTTGAGCTAGGATGTTTTATTTCAACTTGGTCTGCGCCAGCCCTCAATATTCCCCTCCATCACTAGCTGCAGGCATGGCCGTCTTCAAGTTCTTGAATGCCTGGTTCGAGGTTTGGAGGCCTCCAGAATAAAAATTAGACTTCTTCAGTCGCCTCTCCTATGGACATTGACGATCATCATAGCGATTTTCCACCATAATAATTTACAAAGAACAAATGCTGTGGCCTTTCACAGCGCAGCACTAGCTAGTTCCGATTGTTCCAATCCTGCCTGTATGTGTCATTGGTGAGTCCTTAAGGAGATCAATGCTCGATGAGCTCAACCAATTAATAGTGGCACTGCTGTGCAACCTCCCGGGTCAGAAGGAATCTGGAGCTCGTCAAGGGCAGGTGCGCTAAACCTGTTGTGGGACTGTCCTGGTTCGGAGTTCCCACCGACTACCCTATTTAGACGAGACTAAATTTAGACTAAACTTATTTTCAAAGCACTAAAAGCCCATTAAAGATGTCACATTTCCAATTTATTGTCCGATGTTTCCACAGTACAGGCTTGGAAAAAAATTGTAGTGAAATTTTAAAGTTTTTGGTACCCGGAGGCCTTTTGAAAAAGGAGACCTGCTTCCTGGGCTCCACTGGCAGCACCCTAAAAACAACCCTGGCTTCAGGAGGCGGTACTTTTCGTTACGAATAATATGGCCGAAATACTCAAACCTAAAAATGACTACCAGTTACTATAAGTCCCCAAAGCAGATTTTTTGAAGGTTCTTTTATTGTAACTTTTTTTACTTCTGGCTTCATACGCTTCACTGAAAATTCCCCTGAGTAATTACAACGCTTTTAGTTTTAATAAAACCAATTCAGAAAAGCCACTTTTACGAAGTTCATGGCAGGAAAGAGAAAAAAAAGAAACCGAATGATGTACGGGCATCTGAAATCCTCCTTTATTTACTGTAAACCATTTAAACCTTTTATCATAAGGTTAAGAACATAAAGAACGCCAAAGTAGGTCGTAAAAATTATAGCTTAGTTTCAGCATATTCATATTTCACTTTTCCAATTTAAGGCACTTCATACTAGATACAGGGAAACAAACTACGACGACGAAAGACCGGGGAGAAAGTGGTCTTTTTAAAAGAAAATTTTGAAAAAAAAGAAACTTATAAATGAATTTTCGTCTTATTTATTTTTTCTTTTTATGACGGGCTTAAGTAAAAAAAAAAGTCAATCTTACGACTGTCCAAATTTGTTACATCAGTTTTGTGTGTTGTTTACGGCGCATAGTGTCAAATGAATCGGTAAAAAAATAATCGTGGAGAAAAACGAGACGGGTTACTAATGAACCATAGCTAAACGTGTCAGGGGAGTAAAGCTTTGACGGATGACTTCGAACGCGTATATAGTAGGACCGGGGGGACGAAAATAACGTGCTCGTGACGAAACAGGAAAAAAAAGTTGTATAAAAATTGACAGACGGGGATCTCACATCGAAAATTTTCAGGACAGTCAAATTTTAAAAGATCTTTGTTAAGTTGCTCGAATAAAAAAAACGTAATCATATGTTAAGGTAATAAGGGTAGGAGGGTATTTATGAAAATTACGTGACCAATCCTCATGATGTTTTATATTCAACAACCACGTGAGATTTTTCTAATTTACAAATTTTTATCGTAAGAGGCGGGGCCTAGATTGTTTATTATTTATTTTAAATGTAACGAAATTGTGGAATAATATATGATTTTTTATTTATTTTTATTTTAGGTCGATGCAGGGGTTGAAATTTTCACGATGGAGTTTTCCTTAGCTTGTTTCCGCATTGAATTTCCCGTCGATGGTGGTTCTGCTGTCGCGTCACAGATGTCTCTAGGAGGAAGCTGTTTGAAGTTCTACAATGAAACCGAGAGAGGGTTTGTACAATATATCATATTAAAGCATTCCATAATGGGGTTATAACTCATTTTATAGTCAATAATAGGTGAACGTATATTTCATTCATGCGATCGCTGTAGTTTTTTTAAAAAATAAAAAAAACTGCGAAATATTTTCCAGTATTTAGCTTGACAGCTACGCCCATGTTGTATCGTTGAAAAGCGTAAGAATTTTATTCTTAGTTTTAAGCAGATATATTTTTATAAGGGAAAGAGATTATTGATATTTTGAACAATATGAGTTTAAAATTGAGTATTATAGTAACTATACAATTTGATTTTTTATCGATCAAGCTGTGATCTGAAAAAAAATCTTGGTGCATTTGCTAAAATGATAATAAGCTGTCGCAGTCACGATTCGAATAGTTTGTATTCAAAATCGGATGCTGAATATAAGAAAAAAATGTTTGTAACAATGTATTGGCCATGGATTTATTTTTATGGAAACTATTTTGCCAGTCATAATGATTTAGTTGGTTGATCGCTGGCCAATTTCTTTCTTTTTGAGAAGAGCTTTTCGAATTTTGGCAATATCATTGAGTTAATATTTTGACATTTTTCTGTCTTTCACAAAATGCTGAAGTAAAGCCTTCTCGAAAGATTTATCATGAGCCGAAATTAATTTGTCCAGTTTGGGAATATCTTCCAGCTTTTTTCTTTCATACAGGCTTGCAGGAAACCGGAAGCATAATTTCTAGGATCTCTAAGCCGACCGAAAGTTAAGGTTTTTAAATCTGTCAAATATATTTTGAATACAGTTTTGGTAATTAAGACTACCCTCTGTGCTTAACCGATAGTATAACTTAATATCCTTGGGCGGTAATTCGTTTTTTCTTAGCATGTTCGGGCCAAACATATTAAAAATGGCTTTCTCTTACTTGGCCTACGTCGTACCTACGCCTCGATACTACTCTAATGATCCCGATCAATGATCACAGGTTTTCAGTCTTTTTGAGTAATGTCCGGTACCCGGTCATACAGTGAACATAAAATGTCCATTTGTTTTTTAAGGATTAATTAAATATGCAGTATTAATTATTAGTTTTGCTTTGCCAAAATTTTCCAGTTTTAGTGAATGATTTTAAAGCCGTGTTTTTCCACTTTTAGAGCCTTCAGGCTTTCGGGAATGAGCCCGGGCTTTGTCGGTCAAACGTTTTGTATTGTAAATGATTTTTTGAGAGCCCGTCGCCGTTTCAATGTTCTTTTTTTCTGTTTGATAATCTTTATTGCTAATCTCCTCTGTTCTAGAGATCCTAACAGAGATTAGCCATGAGCTGTATCTGGGTTGTCAATTTTAACTTCCTCTTCAGCTTATTCTCGTAAACATTAGCAGAAAACCGGAAACAGGCAAAACAAGGAACCACTATGGCCAATCTCTGTTAAAATTTTTATTCTGTTAAAAATCTTCGAGGCTCCATTTCTAAATTCTCCAGTTTTTGTCCAAACGTTTGAGTTTATCCCGGGGAAATCCGAAAACAATGTTTAAAACATTTTTCTTGCTTCTAGAGGTGAAGTCTTTGCCGGGCGATGTTATTCCTACTTTCAGAAAAATTTTACAAAAACTATGATTTTTATATTTTCTAGTTTTATTCAACCTTTTTGGCCCTAGCTAGTACCCGGTTCCCCCCCACTCGTTTAACGAACCACGAACCTCTAGAACGAAATGAAATTTTCATTAATAAGTACTCTTTGGCTACTTGTAATTAAAAAAAGTTAAAGATTAATTAGTATTAATTAAATTAATAGGAGTGAATAATAACAGTAATAAGATTAACAAAATAACATTTAGACCTTTAACCACTTTTGTTCCATAGAGATCTCTTGTCTTTGAAAAGTTAATGTGTTGAATGCGATAAAGACTTAATATCATTCCAGACCTTTATAGAGGTTTATGCAAATTTTTTGTGATGATTTTTATGGTGTTTAATCCGGTAAAGGGGTTCGTTTTAAAATAGGGGAAATTTAACATAGCTTTAAATTTCATACTAGAAAAATAATATCGTTGTCTGATCTTGAAATAATCATCTCGGGAATTTTTTTTTAAATTTTAACAGATTTGAAGGAGGGAACTTACACGGTTTTCCCGTTTTCCGGGCGCTAAACATTCTTTATCCGTCTTTCGCTATACCGAGAAATTTTTCAATACAAGAGACCGCATAGAAATTTTAACTATGTGAATGTTGTCCTCAGGAAAAAGTGGCTAATGAAATCGATTTTGAAAAAGGGAAGAAATGCCATTCAGTGATTGGAGACGATCTCTATTTTTAAAAAAAAAAATTAAAAACAAACGTTTAAAAAACATTGGATTTGATGTTAAATTTAAATTCCAAGCAAAAGATAAAAATCAATTTTTTTTATTCGTCTCGTTCCTTTTTTTCATTATTAAAATAATCTGGTAGCACCTCACGTATATAGCAATGTCTTGAATTTTTGAACTTGTAATACTTGATTATGTTGCAAACTTGTTTTCGTGGGTGCTGTAAGTGAAACTTGTTTTTTTTTTTTGTTGAAATCAAAATCATTATGCACGGGGTGTATAATATATTCGTATTTTTTTCTTTAGGTTCTTAAAGAAACTTCGTTTTGCTGAAAACCAGGCGGAAGGAACGATTCATCATCTCGGATAACAACCGAGCTGACAGTGCGAACGTGGAATATCGTGAACTTGACCATGGAAGAGAGAAACTTGAACAAAGCATCGTGCAATAAATAACGAGCTTTAGTAAAGGGACATCAATCAATAAATGGGAACTAAACGGCTACGTGCATATACGAAATTTTTAAGGCGTTCTCCAGGTACGGTGATTTTTATTTTTTTCTCTCCCAAAACCCTTTTTCCCCTTTAAATTAATATTTTACGTGAGCTGAATTTCTTTACCGGCGTCGGGCTTACGACAGCAATCATTCGGGAAAAAATTTAAAACGAAAAAAAACGATGCGAGGAAATGATTATTTTTGCTGATTTTTAAAATTCACGTTACACACCACAATATTAATTAGAATTTTAGAAAAAAAATTAATAAAAACTAAATGATTGTTGTCTAAAAGCAGTGAGTATTCGTTACTGTAATAAGAGACAAAAGCAAAGCGAGATTCATGATGGTGGCAAGTGGAATGCGGTCGGACAAGTGGTTGTTGGCAACGACCGCCAGGAGCGCTTTACTCCGTCCCGCCCATCGTCATCGTCGCTACGAATCCTCCAGTTATTTTACGCGCCAAATGCTAGATGGGTTGGGTTAATGTTGCGCAGACGTTAATCAAAGAGATTACCTCGCGCAGCCCCCTTCAGTATGTCATAACATAGATCGGTCCCACTCCCCTCTCGCTGTGATTGACAGTTGGCAGACGACTGCTGAACGCGCAGGGTCTGTGCGAATGGTTGCTGCCTTGTCTATCTTGTATTCATTTTTTTTTGTAACAAAAAATTGATAACGCGCAGTAGCAAGAGTGTTATTTAGAAAATAAAGCAAGTTGTACGTTTTCTGTGTTGTGAAGGTCTTTCTTCGAAATAAGACACGGTGACATATTTTGTATATTCCACGGACCCTGATTTTTCGTACGGATTTCGCGATTAGCAGCCTTTTCGCGCGGGTCGGTTCCGGCTGCCAGTGAAATGTGCTTGTTGTGTTTAGTGAATACAAGGTGACATCGTCACCTTTTATATTTAAAAAAAAAAAAAAAAATATTGAGAAAAAAATCATATTGGAAGTAATACAGTGAAAACACCAATTTTTGGATATATAAACCGATACGATGTCTTCAACGTCGAATACTCGTCTCAGATGAACGGTTGTAAAAGTGTAGTGAATAAATTCGGAAACAACCCCCTTACTCTTGACAGTTTTTTGTTGTCCGTGATTATTTAAAATTGTTAAAGTGGCTCAAACTGCGGAGCTAACCGCGGTTGCCAGGGCGTTCATGGCTCAACCCAGGGTGAGTGTCCCCTATTTTGGAGCCTTTACCACCCTGAATAACCGCCCGAAGGACTCATAACTTTGTGTCTTTGCCGTTTGTGCCGAGTTGGTCCCAGTTCTCCGGTTAATTTTCTTCTCATCCCTTACTTGACCCCTTCCGGGGGGTTGTCGGATTTATTTTTTTTTTTTAAAAATCCGCCGGTGTTGGAGCGGATCGACTCCTGAAAATAAAAACCCGACTGCGACGATAAGATCGCGAGGATCCCATGTGCTCCGATGTGTTTTCCTAGTGTCACCATCAATCACTCTTGTAATGAATGCCGGCGGCCATGTTGGTTTCAAGCAGCGGAAACGAACGGGGCCTCGATTTATCATCCTTACATTAGTTTTGCCTTGCTCCATTGAAATAATTTCTTTGAATTTATCAAAACATTCTCTTTATTTTAGTTACGTTTCACTCAACCTCTTTGTGCCATGCACCATCATCTTAAGCTCTCGCCAATTGGTCTTCATGTCTTCACCGGTGGATGATAACGATAAATTGGGAGATTAAAATTTTTTATCCATAATATAACAACTTGCAATTAATAAGCAAAAGTGTTGAGAAACCTTTTGCAATGACATATGGTGTTCGTGCTTTCTTCTTCGTGATGATACCTGTAAAGGTAGAAACTAGATATTTTGCATCTGCTTCTTTCTCCTTTGCCCCTTTTTTATGAATATTCCGAACGATCCCAGGTTGCTGGCCTTCGTTTTCTTTCAAAATATCTTCCTTGAAAAATTTTTTTAAAATAAAATTCCGTTGATGGTTATGTGGATATTCGACCTATATATTCGTGCGCCCTTTCAAGTACCCGTAATAAATTTTTATCAGAGAACCTAAACGGGTCCTTATATCGGGCCGAAAATTTAGTAAGGAAGTGAAACATAAAAATTTATTAATAAACGTGTGCGTTTGCTTAAATGCCGTCGGCAAGTTGTGCAGGTGTTGTGAATCCGACGGGGGGAATTTTCTTATGTGTTTGTGTGTGAATCGTCTTTTGTTACCGTAGGATATCATTCTCTTTTCTTAGAACAACTTCGGAGGATGTATAAAACCCCTGGCAACCCCATTTTACTGCTTATTTTCTTGATTTCTCAGCAATTGTTTATTTATCCTTTACTTAATGTTCTTCACCCCAATTTTCACGGTCGGGGAACGTTTGAACTTTATTCCGACGGAATGTCTTTATAATTCTTTTTATATGAATCGGGTCCTGTTCTCATCTAACCCGATATTATAAATTTATATAAATTTCCTGCTATCAATCCTAGTATTTACTCAACTCCATATTTACAGTAAAAAAAAAAAAACGTGATATGCCATCTAACCTGCGGCTTATTAGAAAATATATAGGGCCTGATTTCAATTTCTCCTCTTCATTTTCCTTCGACATGACTTTACGTTGGCGGAATTGTTAATAACGTCTTAGGATTTCCCTGCACGAGCTCGTTATTTTGACGGATTTGACTCCATTGCTTCCCCTTAAATAATAATTTTACATGCGGAAGGTTTTTTTTTTTTTTTTAAATAAAAAACAAAAAGTTTTCTTAAGAAAATCATAACCCCGTTGTATTTTTCTTTCCCGCTTCAAAGTAAATATTATTCATAGCTAAGTGTAAATTTTTAAAAAAAAATCGTTTATTTTTGGATAGTCATTTGACATTTTAAAGTAAACGATCACCTTTTCTCATTCATATTTTCGTTTGAAAATATTTAAGGAAATATAGTTTCGAGAAATGTGATGCGCGGTTTGGAAATAAAAATTTTTTTAACTGCAGCACCAATCCTGAAAAATGCCGATTTTGTGTAAGAAAAATTCAGTTGCTTGAAATAAATGTTCTTCGGTAAATAGGTCTTGCTCTGGAACGAACTTGAAATCTCATTGAATTAAGTGAAAATGTGTGCATGGTGAAACGTGATAGTTTGAAAACTTCAAAGAGGATTATTGGAAGATTTTTCTGGTTCAGTTAATGTGCAAATGAAATTTTAGCCTTGTTGTTTGAGAGTAGTTTTGCGTTTTGGGGAGGAAAAAAATTATTTTTAAATCTTGAGCATGGTATTTTAGGAAAAAGAAAAAATCGATAAAGAAATATTACAAGAGTTAATTGGCATGATCACACAATTTTTTTTTACTACAGCGCCAAGTCATAAAAATTAGATCTGAATTTAATTTTTTAAAAAATGATCTGTTTGAAGTTTAGTAAAGTGCTTAAAATGCAGTTCGTGTTGCATAAATTTTATTTTTTAATGATAAAAATTTCAAAATTGAGGAAATTGAAAATTTTATAAAAGTTTGAAAGATTTCAAAGTTTCATTGTTGCTTTGAAAATAATCAAGTTTCTGAAACTTTTTTTCATGTAAAAGTTTTAATTTCGAGTGTCCGATAAGAACTCTCCATTAAGTTTGTGGTTGAGTCAAGTTCAATTTTTTAAATGCCCATTCAAAGTGAATACAAGTTTCAGTTCAACGCTGTCAGAATTTTTTTTCTTTCAATAAAATTTTACTGCAGCGTAAATCGTCAAAGTTCAAATCTGCCGCAAATTTTATTAAACGACATCCTTCACATTCCCCCAAAATTTTATTTTTCATGCAAATTATCTGTCCCCTTCATCGAGGAAACCACCTTAAAAAAATTCTAAAACGCAACTGAAAATTCCCCCTTGTCGATTCTTTTAACGCCAACTCTCGGGAAAATATTTTTCTTTTAAATCCCAACTAAAATATTACTCCCCAAACGGAAAACCCAGACGATCCTCGAAAATTTCCCTTCCGCCTATTTTCAATTGAGCCAAACTTTAACCGTCGGCTAAAGTCAAAAACCCCGGTCGCTTCCATTTAGCTTCATGAGTCTCTTCGGTGCTATTTACCTTTTCCCCTTTATCCTTCCTGTTTTTTCGACATATCCAAATTTTGAAATTTTCTCTTTTAGTATGACGACGGAATCCATCCATACATGGACGCTGCTAGCGGGGGAGGCATGTACGACCCCCATGTCGGCCACAGGCCGTTACAAATGGCTCATCATTCACCTCACATGAATCATGCAGCAGCAATGCATGGATATCATACGAATCACGTCAGTTCGGCTGTTACGAACCACGTGATGACTTCTGGAGTTCCTGACGTTCATAAAAGGGATAAGGATGCAATATATGGGTAAGATACATAATAAAACAATTTTTTAATTATTAACGAACATTTGGTCTACGGGGAGAGAGTAAAAAAAAAAAGGGTTAGTCAGAAAATTGATATTAATTGATTTAAGGAGAGGCCAGTTGTTTCGCAAAATCAATGGTTCATCCCATATTATTTTAATTTAATCTTGTAGGCACTTATTAATACATTAAATTGAGAATTTGATATTTTTTAAGGCGAACTGATAAGATCAAGGAGAATAAATTCGCTTTGGTAGGCTGGGAATCAACATTTTTCTTTTTTTACTTCTTCATTTGTAAAAAAAAAAAAATAGTGACTTAATTCATTAAAGTCACTCATTTGTATTCATTCATTAACTTCAAATACAAATTTATTTAAATTTTAATAAAACTCCATTGTTTTCAATTCAACGTTACAAATAGTCTTAAGATACCATTTTTCCCGGGGTTATCTATGGATGAGAGGGACACATCCCATGTTTTTAATTTAAAATAAATTTAATTCATAAATGAATTATTTAGCACCGCGAAAAAAAAAATTCCTAGTTAACAAGAGAAAAAAAATAGGAAAGCCGGTGGCTCGAGTAACAGTAAGAAAATATTGTTACTTCGCCGGGCGAATGACAGGATATTTGTTCACTTCTTTTATGTATGTGAATAATTAAATTTCTTTGCAAGTGACATCTTGTATGAAACATTGATGGATATTTTACCTTTTATCTAAGGTGTGAATTTATTTCTTTAGATATCAGGTTTATGCTTGATTGAGAAAAGTTTTTATGCGCTCGGTTTTTAATGCCCGGCGACGACGACGATGATGAATTTATTAGTGAGGAGAAGGACCGGTCGACGGGAGCTTCGTTCTACCGCATGCATTGCCTCTGCTCCCGTCGGTCGTTTAATTACCAACGCGGACTATTTCTCACCTGTTTTTTTTAATCTTTTTTATGGATTTTTTAAGGTTGTGTACCTTTAAAAAAAATTATAGCCAGGTTAAATTTAATAAATTGAATAGGATATCTGGTGTTAAGTTTTTGGCTTTTGAGGTTTTAAGGTGATTGCTTATCATTTTTTTTGCGAAATTAAAATTCAAAAGATAATCATATACTAATTTTCTTTTAAAAAGTGTTTAGGATTGTGAAAGCATTTACATGTTATATCCATATCGGCTTTTCTGAATTTTTTTTGAACGTGCATCTTTTACATGACGTTTACAAGTAGAAGTACTTGTTAGTTATTTATTTGAAGATGGTTTGGATTTTTTTTTTTTTTTCACTATTTTTAAAATATTTAGAAGTTTTTTTACATTGCTTAACTGAGTCTGAGCATTTAATCTTATGAGATTGCCAAAGAAATTTTCTGAGGGATTTACTGTTTGGTTCAAAACTGAATTTCGTGTAAAGTTTTCACCCTAGTTTTCAAGTTTTAAGTACCGAATTTTTCTTTAGTGAAGATATGTAATTTTTTAGGTCAAAAAGTTTCACGCTGATATTTTCTGTAAATATAAGAGAGAGAACATCGTAAGTTCTGCTAGAGCTTTAGAGCCACGCTTAGTTGATCACAAATTCCCCCAGCTTCAAAAAGCCAGAATTAAATAAAGAAATTCACCCCATCTTTAGACGAATGGTGTTGGGAAATTTTTGTTTCCTTTACCGCTAAATATTTTCTAAACGGTTTGCTTTAGTTTTTGATTTTAAGAATGAAGAGTGAGGAATAAATAGAAGAAGGGTTTGTTTGTGCCCAGATTCTTTGATTAGCAAAATCTAAAAATTCAAGATAGCTTAGACTTGCCATCTAGATTTCTCAAGGGTTGAAAAGTGTAGCTGTGTTACCTCAGACCAGATTCAAGTAGCACTTGCAGCTCAAAATACCCTTAGCCAGGTCTTAGCCTCTGACAACTTTTTTCGATTTTCTTGCTTCTCTGATTTTTGCTGGAATGATTTTTGTCTTATAGAAAATTAATTTTTAGCTTTAAAGTCTAAACTTTTACCTTGAAAATAAAAGTTTTTGTCTTGTCCTCTCCTAAATTCTGGGAGAAATCCTCTAAAAAAATTAACTGGCTAAAAATGAACCGATTTTTTTTAATGTACGGCCAAAAATCACTAAAGCTTAAGCCAAATGATATAAATTTTTTTCTGCCCAATTATCAGTTTAATAGAGCGAAAGAAAAATTTTGATTAATATCTGATTGCAAAAAATTATTTCTGGGTTGCAATTTTTTCTCATAAATGCACAGACGGAATGACCTTGATTTGGTATCCGTTCACTTGCAACCAATTTTTCAACAAAATTTTTCTTCCAATTTTGTCTTAAAATTTAAAATACAGAAATTTTTACAACATTTTTTCCCCTTTAAAATCTAAATGATTCTGTTACCAACTGTAAAAGCTTTTTTGCTCAATCTTCGACTTAAAACAATTAAAATCCTTGGATCATATCAGTAACTCATGCTTTTCCTGAATATCATCCTTCCACAACTATGCATCAATTTATACAAATATCTTGGCACTTAAAAAATCTCATTCAAATTCTGACCTATATTAATCAAGATCAGTCAGCCATGTTGCTGAGTAATAGGTTAAGGACACATCCAACGAGAAGACGAAAAAAAAAAAAAAATTAACTAAATAAACGGGCCTGGATACGTGGTCCGGTCACGCTTTGAAAATTAATTATCACTTTAGACTTTTTTTTTTCTCCCGAACATGTCAAACATACCGTTCCGCCTTAAAATTTTTGCAACCCTCTTCTGTAAATATAAAGATGTATATCATTCAATAAATTTAGCAATAATGAAAAAGTTGACGCCGAAACATTTTGACATAAAAACAGTAATCGTAATAATTGTTTTTGGACGTTCGAATGATTGATGATTTTTCTTTTTTTTTTCCCCCGTACGTATTCGTCAACATCGGGTCCGATTAATCCCATTCGAAATTAACGTCGAAGAAGGGAATAACTTGTGGTTCGAGATTTGTTGTCCAAAATATTAACTAAATCATGGTAATCAAAGATGGTTGCTGTTCCGAGGCCAGGTGTCAGAAAACTTTTTTTTTGTTGGTATTTCGTTATAAGGGTAGTTTTAACTATTTCGTAGTTGGAATAGAGGATTTTATTACAGTGTAATTTTAGTGTGAACGAGGAACGAGGGGTCGCTTAACCAACACTTCTATTTTTTTTATTACTCAAACGACAATAAATTGGATAGTTTTCAATTCCAATCATGCCTTTTAAAAATTAAGGAATGATGTTGTTTAATTCTTCAGCCAAATAGGCCGTAAGGTTATTTTCTCAAAAGAACATACCTTTCATTGGTAGAAGCGAATCGTAAATCATTTTATGGTTTTTTTTTAAATGAGCAATTTAAGTTTATAATATCTACAATGTTGTACTTTTTGAATAATAAGTTTCCAATACTCTCCAGGCATGGTTGAGGTTTTGCTTTTTTATTTAAAAAGTGGTCGGGCTCGTAAAATAAAATTTTTTTTAAGGGGTGCGAGCTACTTCAAAAGCGATAATAAAATATTTTATGCAGGAAAAATGTGCAATACCGAAGTTGCCATTGGTCGCCACTGACGCATTATGAGTACTTCTCATGGAGTTAACTGTGCGTGAACTAATAACGAACCTAACACTTGATGTGTCGTGGTTCTTCACAAGCTACTTAATAAATGATTTTTATTATGAAAGATTCCCCCTGCGTTTTTTTTTAAAAATAATAATAATAAAAATATAAGGATTATAATCACTCTGTTACCCCCTAATCACTCAGGCGCATTCCATACCGGATGTTGAAAATGACCATTTTCATTATGCTTTAAATCATAAAAAAAAACGTTTGATACCTACCTTAAAAAGAGAAGTAATTAGTAACCTGCTTGTTAACAAAAAGGGACACACCCCCTCAACTACTTGAGCCCAAAAAAGGATATCATTTGCTAGATAAACTAGAAACGGTCATGCATCGTGTCACGATTCAACAGATATTGTGGGATTACGTATCATATTCGTGAAAAGACTGACCACATAATGTAAACCTTGCGGCTGTTATTGATACCTCCTGAAAAATATTTTGCTCTTAATTTTTGATGGGGTCGCCCTTTTATTTATTTTACAACAGGAAGAGAACGTGTCGCTAATCAAAGATAGCAGACTTAAAGCCATTCGTTTATTTTTTTATTTAAAAGCGGGAGTCTTCTTCTTTTAATAGACGCTTAGATTCTAATATTACCATATTAAAAGCACATAAAAGAAGTTACATGGGTTTAGACAAGGATGGCCCGTTGCTTAAAACAATGCTGTAATCGATCCCTTATGTTTTTTATTATCCACGACCCTATCGGGTTTTCTTTTTTAGCTTTTTTTTTTTTTATTTGCCAGCATTTTTCTATTTACGTACCGGCATAATAAAAAATAAAAGCCCTAGTCTTAATGTTTATTTAAAAGATTAACCGGGCGTGTAACCGAACTAAAATCCTCATCCTGTGTGATTTGTATCGTATCAAACTGAATAATCTTTACACGATTAATTTTTCTTTTTTTTTGCGAAAGGTGGAAATTAAATTAATTTTTTTGTGTTTTTCAGGCACCCCCTATTCCCATTGCTAGCGTTAATTTTTGAAAAATGCGAGCTGGCGACATGCACACCTCGTGATCCAGGTGTAGCAGGGGGAGATGTTTGTTCTTCCGAGTCTTTCAATGAAGATATTGCCGTCTTCTCAAAACAAGTAAGTTAGTTTTTCATTATTATTTTTTTAAAAAATAAAATCGACCCTTGACTGAGTTCCTAGGCTCTGGGTAAAAATCATTTTCGCAAATAGTAATTTAGTAATTTTTTTTGCATATTAAAATATTTAATAGCCTGTCATTTAGGCCACGCTTATTTAATTTTACACTCCGAGATTCTTTATTAACTTATTAGTCGGCATTAATTATATCTAGGCAAATAGATTTTTTTCTCTGAAGTAATTGAGAAGAGTACATGTTTCGATGTTGAAAAAAGTGTGGAAAGATCATTTGATATGTGTGGTTAAGGGGTATAGCGAAGGCTTAAATTAAAGTCTCACGAAAAATTTAGCTAAGGTCTGTAATTAAAAAATGAGCGAGAATTCATGTATATTTTCTAAGAAGAAACTTGATAATCTTATTGGATTTAGTTTTTTGAAAATGGGCAGAACCATGTCTTGTGCAAATACAAATGTAATCTTGGGTTTTTGATCCATGTCATCATTTACAAGTATTCGGCATAAATGATGGTTCAAAGGTGACCATATGCATTGCTTTGTGCAGGACGGTCCTGCTTTTTGGGGTTTTGTCCTGCGTCCTGCTCTTGACACCTAATGCCCTGCTTTTTTAAAAATTGCCTTTTTTCAAATTTTTAAGAAAAACAAAACAAACCCAAAAGGTTATTTGTTTTTTTCCTCCCTAAGAAGTATTTTGTATATTGACTCTGTGTAATGCTAACTAAAAACAAAGTTTGATATGGAGGCTGATAAGTTCTAAGGTATTTTAAGAAAGTGCAAATCTCTTGAAATATTCTTGTACGAGAATTCTCGTTTTGAGTTAAGAACCCTAAATTCAAAATTTCAGACAATTCTGTGACTAGAGTTTTACAAGATCTTGTTACCGAGTACCAGTACAATAGACCGATTTTTATCAGCTTTAAAAACTTGAATGGTGCGCTTTCAGTCGACCATGCTCGAAAACCCCTGAAATGAGAAAATGCTAATTATTTTTTATGGGAACGAAGCATTAATAGAAAAAATCTGCACTCGGATTTATTTTACACTCTTCAAGCATTTCAAATTTTCAATCTCGCGTATCCTAATTCAAACGTAAGATCAAATCGAATTAAAAATAAGATTCATGCCAGTTCTAATGAATATTTACACCCCGAAAAATTCGAAACCAATCGACATGGTTGGAATCCATAGATAAACATTCTTCTTAATATCCTTCTAGCTGACTTTGGCAATCGGAAAAACATTCATGTGAATTAATTTTAAAGGATATTAACAGTGACATGTCCATGATATAGTCTTGCTTCGTGTCAAATGCAAACAAATGCGGTTCCTAAATATTTATCGTTTTAAGATTTCAGGAGAAAAATATTTCGTGTTAGTTGCTGAGAGATTTTTTTTTTTTTTACAAATCGTATTAATTCTGTCAAAAACAATGGAGTGATTTTCGGAACTAGATCAGTTTTGTGAACAATCCGTTATTAAAATTTGATTGAAATGAGCCATTTTGTCTGATTCGTGATAGAATTTGTCGGTTCAGTAACTTGGAAGGAAGTCGATAATTTGTGTTCATTCCAGATGAGCTTTTATTTAATTTGTTCCGTTGTTCTCTTTATATTAATATTCAAATAGGCCATTTAAAGCGTAGTCATTATTTTAATTTGGTACGAAAGGAAAAAATAAAAAAAATGGCGGAAATCTTTAAGTAAGGGTTATTGCTTCGTGCGTTGCTCCAAAAAAAGATTTCATTGTGTGTTTAAAAAAAAAAATGGTTAAATTTGCAAATTCCGTTGTTCACTTTGCCATTTTTAGGTACGGGTACAAAAACCTTTGCTATTGTCTAGGATCAGAGATAACCTCAGTGGCATTCACCCCTTCTTATTATGCTTTTGTATGAATATAACCGAAAGGTTTCTTTTCAAAAAGTACATTTGTTTAGTACCGTTACTCGGTATCGTTTCTTCGTTGTTTTCTCATTCACCTTGGGCTAGGGTGAAAAAATTGCAAAGGCCATATGATCAACATGAATGTTTAGGGTCTTACTTTCTTTTTATATATATATATTTTTTTTTTTTTGAAAGTATTGAGAATTTCTTTTAGTCGCCAACGGTCAAAAATTTTAATCTCCAAGAGAGTCGTCCTTAACATGAATTTTATTTTAATTGAACAGTTTTTATGAAAAGAAGGGAAGAAAAAAAGGTCGTTGCCCATTAGAGAATTGTTCACAGTTAGAAATATATTTTTGTTATTTTTGCAAGAAATATTTTGGGTAGAATATCATTTTCATGTTTGGAGTTTTTATTTTTTTCTGAGAATTTTTAAAGAGGTCAGTAATATGGGAAGGTTCAATGTTTCGAGAGGTTTTGAGGGAGATTGGGGTATCTTGATGGTTATTAAAGGCCAATCCCACCAACAAAGTTTAAAAAATAATCGAGTTATTTCATTTTTCAAGAAAGGTTAATCTGTCTTACAATTAATTGTATTCGATTATCTTTTTAATTTTGCTGGTGGTATTGGCCCTAAGTCGAATTAGTAAAAATTCTTTATGGTCTTTATAAGTTAGTAGCTGGATAATATTTCATTTCTTTAAAAGATCTGTCTTCATTTTGAAAAAACCCTGAGAGATTTTGTGCAGTCTGCTTTTGATAAGTCCGTCCGAAGGAAATAGCCCTGTAAGTTTTTCCCTCCCACACGATTGTAGCTGTGTCTGCCCATGCATACATGTTAGTTCTTGAGCTTTGATATTTTGCAGTCGCAGAAATTCGGCCCCGAGTTTTCACGCACATGCAAAAATTTTTAGCCGAGGAAACCTTATCTTGCTAATCTTCTAGCACACGCCTGCGAACCGGACATCAAGAATCTAAAGAATATTATGCGGTAGATTTATCAGACGGCGGAATCACACTGCTTAGGGGAATATTTCATTGCAGTTGCTGCAATCTTGCCAGGTCAGGTTTTCTGATATCATCCGAAATAAATTCACAGGATAAAATTACCATAGCGCCATGTTGTTTTCTTTTTTAATTTTTTCCCCGCGACTTGTTCGTAATTGAATTGTATAGGAATAACTTCTTGTAATTATTATATTGACGTAATCCAGAGACGATGAAGGAGAAAAAAACCGAGAAGCACGAATCATTTCGAGCACACAGTCTTTTTTTTTTCAAGTGTATCCCTTCTGAAAAGGTTTTGCCTCGATTATAATATAATGAGGAGATGCTGAGGAATGTTGTCATTGAAAAAAGTTGAGATAATCAACGTGCATAAAAACTTCCATCAGTCTTGAAACTTGATGCTTCTAAACAGTGTCTATTGATATCCTTATTTTTTACTCCGCCGAAAAACTTTTTTTTTTTTATATATAAATTTGTATCTTGAATTCCGAACTCTCTTTGAAGGACACTCAATCTAACTTGTAGTACAGACATCTTTTTAAGTATGTATTCGTTTCGGTTATTTCATTTCAAAATGTATATATCGTTTTCCTGATTTTTGACCCTTTGATAATTTATTTACCGGTGGGAAAAGTTGAACGGAACATGTTGCAATATCGAAGACGAATCTTCTTTTCTCATTCTTCTGGTACCCGTAAAAAAGCCACACACTGGTTATACATTTTTTTCTTTTTGTTTTCTTTTGTTTACACGAAGATCATTTAAACCTGACACGTCTGCTTGGAATATGACATGACTAATTTGAAAATGATTAATTCGGAACCATTCTTCCAAGGGAGAAATAAGCTTGAGACGGTTGCGGGGACACGGGGGGATTCGGATCTAATTTATTTGTGTGTAATGTAAACCTTTTTTTTAAAGAAAAATCATTAAACAATGGTATAAATGCCCTTGAAAAGTTTTTAAACTTGATATTGAACATATTTTTGTACTTGGTGCATAAATAATAGCAGTAGATTCTGGTTCAGCCCATGTATCATTTATGACATATACAACAATAACGCCCATGCCAAATTCATCGTCGATTTTTTTTTTTTTTTATTTCTTCTTCTACTTCTACTTATTCTTCCTCTTTTCTTTTCTCTTGTTCTTTCTGTAAGAATTTTTGTTTAGGATCTCCAGATAATTTTTAAATGTAGGTGGCTACGGTTTCGTTGTAACTGATACATCGTAGGCCGCGGAAATGTTTTTGTTTCGCGTTCCTACATTTTATATTATTCCATAATAAATGCAAATTGAAGAAGGAACATAAAGTACAGTAATGTTAAATTTTTATGGCTTGGGACAGTTTTAAAGTTCAGATCGCTGCGTGGTAGCTGGTAATGTTATAATGAACTTTTTAGGCGATCAGAGGAATAGGAATATGGTTTGTAGGTTTTTTTGTTCGATGGGAAGTAGTTTACTTTCAGTAGGAATGAGTGAAAATTTTTAAATGTGTAATTTTTTAATTTGGATTGTTATTGGGAAAATTGGAAACAAAAAAATTTGTAATTTGATATTTTAAAGAGAAGTCGATTTTGAAATCTACGACCTCAAAAACATAAAACTGGAGACTTTCAGATGTGTAATAAGAAAGGTTAGAATTTTTTACTTTGCAAATTTGTAATGTATTGCCGATTGCCTAACCTTGTTACTGGAAGGAATCCTACGGACCCTGACGACATAGTGGCAGTTTACCTCTGAAGTACCAATTTTGAAATCGGGTCGAGTTCGGGCCTAAATTTTCAACCCTATGCAGGACTCTAACTACAAGCCATGCGCCATTAGTGTATCAGCCCAGAATCCTGCACTCAAATTAATTTCAGCTTCTTCTTCCTCAAAATTAAAAGATCATCCTTTTCTTTTACTTTAATAATATGTATCAAAACACAAAGATGTAAATATAGACGTATTTAAATAAAGAATAAAAAAATGAATGGGGAGATTAAAAGGCGACTATCGCAATTGAGAGTGTATAAAAATCGAAAATTTCAATGGAATCTAAGAAATAAGTTTAATTGATAGGCGTACCTGTAGACCGCGGTGGTAATCAAACCTCCAGCCGCGATTCTTTTATCCGACCCAGTATGGGATAGTACCATCTATTCCATCGATGCGGGGACTTAGCGTTTTTGTTTCAATTTGGAGGGATTACAAAATATTTAAAACACACACTCCCCTAAAATTCGGCTTTGCTTTTGTATTCCAATTTACTCCACATGGGGTTCAAACAACATTCACTCAAATCTCCTCGTCCTATAGACGCAGATGTAGGTTGAATGTTTCCTATATTCCGATCCAATGCCTTTTTTTCCCTCCTCTTATTTTTTTCGAAGGGATGAGCTGTACGGATAAGTGTTTGGTGGATATATGGATAAAAGTGCGCGCGCACATACAGCGTTCCTTTTTTTTTTTCTTGTTTGGTTGTGCGTGTGAATTAAGGTTTTACAAGTATGAGGGTTGATCAAATAGTATTATCGAAATGCTAATTCTCATCTTATTGATATGTATCCCTTCGTTTATTTTTTTTTTCTCTCTCACTCTTCTCTTGTGTGATTTGATTTTTTTTTCTCCCTCAGCAAGTGAGATTTTCGCTTTGCCCACTGAAATATTTGTATGTCTGGTTAGATCATTAAATGACTAGCATTAAGAATACAAAAAAAAAAGGTAAATTACATTTAGTCGAAAACATTGCTTGAAAAAGTCAAAAACAAGGACATTTAATTATAGTGACAATGCATTTTTCTTTTTTTGCATCATTTGAAATGCAATACGTGTAAAATGTGAATCACTGCTTTGACAAATGTAACAACTTTTTTTTTTTAGATGTTCGTATGATAACTTACACGGTTGATAAAATTTTTAAAGTCTGTAAGCGCCATTTTCCTTTTCGTTTCCCTTGAAGAACCGATTATTATTTTAGTTTATTCGGCGATAGGCATCTCTCATACTCATAGTTGACTGCGCACTAATTAGATCTGTGCGCGTTTTAATTCTTTTTACATCTCACGCTTTTTTAAAAAAAGAAATGTAAATGGAAACGATTTTTGCGAGAAAAAAATACGTTCTCGAAAACCCCAAGTGGGATCTCATAATAAAATTGATGTTTTTTTGAAGGAGATGACAAGACTAATCTCTCATCTGGACAGGTTCGATCCTTTATTTCCAAGAATTTTTTATGACGAAACCGAATATATTCATATCTTTACTCCACGATCAATTTGAAGAAAATGTTTACTTAAAATAAAAATAAAAAGTTCGTTTTAATAAAAAAGACAAGTTTCTCTGCTTTGGGTAAAACCTGAAATGAGACTTTTTTTGTTGGAAAAAACAACTCGAGTTACAGAAAAAAAAAATTTATAATACAAAAAGATATATAGAGAAAAAAAAAAAAGAAATCATGAGAAGTTAGTTTAGTGTCTAGAAGACTCCCTGGGGAGAGCGCAGTTGTCGTAAATAACCTTACAAAATCAAGGTATTCTTGGAGTGAACATAGACAATTTCAAAGGTACAATTCAGGTATCTTGCAGAGATGTTTCTATGAACACTTGTAAAAGAAAAAAGTAAATCTTTTAATGAGGCAAACGAGGATCTTTGGAATTATTTATTTTTTTTTAAAATGTCGTGTGCACCAGGCCTAATTTTTATTTATTCGAAATCAATTTTAAATTTTTTGTTTCAAGCGACCATTTTCAAAAATATCCCCTTTTTAAAAGGTCAAAATCCAGTAGCAGGAGTCTGGAGTAACGCTTCAAGGAACACACGTTTTGGGATTGGTTTTCATTCCATATTTCGAACATCCCTTTTACATCCCTTTTTTGTTCCTTTGCTGTCGAACCGGTCTTCTTTTTTACCTTATAAACTCTCAGCTTCCATTGATTTCGAAAAAGGAATATACCATTTTAGGGAAAAAAAAAAAAGGTTGGAGTTCCATAATTTGACGAGGGATTGACGTTTTTCGTGCTTTTTTTAGTTTTGTGTTTTATGCTGTCATGCGTTGCTGGAATTTAAAACATTTCCGTATGCTCCCCCGAAAAAAAATTTTTTCTCTTCTCGAAAACGAGACCCGATTTTTTTTTCCCTGAAAATTCCAGGCGCCATGTTGAATAACATATAAACTACGAAAAAAAAAAGAACTCGAGACGGAAAAATACCACGATAGAATTCACTGTTGTTCTTTTAGTCAATAATGAAATTTGACATCTAACCGTTTATAACCTTGGGTACCGTGATTAATGATTTGCGGTCTTAGAGCTAAGAAAAAAAAAACTGACTGCAAGTTTCGTTTTATGTCCGGCTGGTTTTGGTATGGAATGAAAGAAAATTACCAAGTATCCCATGACACAAATTTATTTCTAGGAATTTTAAGCTTTGTTTTAGTTTCAGCAGGAAGAACCGTAAAAGAAACTGTTTATTTAATTAAAGTAAATAATTAATTAAAGTGATTTAATTAAAAAGAGGATTCGGTAGGATAGTGATTATTGGTTGCTCTTGGTTTTAAATGTGATTGATTTGAGAAAAGTTTAACCCTTTGCAAGCGGTGGCATTAGATTTTATGCCAAGCGTTCAAAGGCTTCTGAGAATTGTTTTGGACTTTTTTCCAATAAAATTCTCGATTTGGCTTTTCTGGGGAATTCCAGTAAGCAAGCTACTATTGCTATGTAGCCAGAACTAGGAAAACCAAAGGTTAACAGCTTTTTACAAAATGCTTAAACTCTGAAATTAAGTTCCAATGTCGCTAATGGGAAAAAATTCCGAGCTAAAAAGTGGAATCCAGAGCTAAATTCCAGGGTTTGAACCTGGCACGCTATCCGCAGAACCATGAGACTAAAATCTATTGCTCGATTGCAGTCCTTTCACACTCTGCAGCAAGCTCCAAAAGCCAATAGCTTTCTTCCGAAATTTTAAAATTTCAAGCTAAAAAATAATTTCAACCATCCATGTTACGATTAAGTTGCATCCCGTTACCCTAACACGATTCAGGAAACAAAATGGCTGTCCATGAATAATAATACAAAGGTACCCTATGCAATTACGAAGGGAAAAAGACCCACCGTGTTAAATGCAAATATTAAATATAAAAAAAAAAATTATCTGTTTACGGCATATGCAGTGTGGAGTTAAGGGTTGTACTTACTAATTCATATAACATACCGAAAATATTTTGTGTATGAGTTTCACAGATGTCACTTTCTTATTTCATTCAACGAGGGTGTTTAAATTCTGAAAATTCCATCACTTCTAATAATTAAGGGGGTATAAATATATATATTTCATGACGAATGTTAATCCATAGTTTTACTTGTCATCGACTTTGTCGCTAATCCTCGAATAACGGTGGTGATAGCCCTTTCGTGTTATTCGTGTGTAGGGGTTTTGCCGAAAAACATATGTATAACGGAAACAATTTCGGTACGGGTTGAGTCATTTCCATCGAAATTGCCTTGCGGTCAAGACATTTTTTAAAACAGACCGATAAACAAAGTTCTTATTTTGTTTTTTTTATATCTAATATTAATAAATCATGGTGCATCGCGAATTTCGTGCCAAATGTCGACACTCTAAAAAAAAAAAAAACTTTCGATAACATTTGCCATATGGTCAATCGACAATGAATGGGTTATATACTCATCAGCAATCCGGTTACCGCGTTCAAAGTCTAGTCGAATCTCTGGCCTAATTATATCCAATCATGTTATATTACTGTACATTACACATGGTATGTAACAATAAATTATTACAACTGATAATATTCCCATGTTTGACTTGGTAACCTCTCCGGCATTGTGCTTAGCTTACGGGCCGATGACCCGAGCGTTTCTAGGAAAAAATCCACAAAAATGACCACAGGGATTTGGTTATTGTTCTTAAATTTAATCTTCATTTGCTCTATTTTTGTATTTTTTTTTCCTTTATTAAAAAAAGGTTGTTGCCCTTGCGCATTTTTATGAAAAAAAGAAATACCTTAAAGCTCAAGGTTATCAATCCGGCCACCCTTGTATTACGCGAGGGAGAAGTATTGTTGCTACGGTGACTATTGTTTGACTTAAAACTGTTGTTGTTCACCCCTGCTGGTTTACTTATTCAAATTTAAAATGATTTTTACCTGTTTTTCTATTCAAAGTATCACAATTTTTTTTTTTTGGTTCCATCGGTGCAAATGTAATATGCGACCATTGTATCAGGCCATCGGGTAATTGCTCTTGCTCGAATTAACATAACAGTCTTAAAAATCGATTTTTGTAACGATTTTATAATTGTTGGGTTATGATGGCCCCTTTTTATAAAAAGAATCCTAATTAGAGAAAATACCTAATAAATGGTTATATTTTTAGGTATAATCCTCGTTAGAGGTCTTTGGCGTATCGGGGCGAATCACCTTTACAAAAAAAAAAAAAATCTGAAGCTGATGCTTGATTAAATGAATATACTTGACTCGAGTGAAAAATATCAAATGGTTAATTAGGCTTACACGTAATTAAATTAATTCAACTGCGAAATGGATATAAAACTTAACATAAAAGCGCTGTTATTTTATTTCCTACACCAAGGATAACTCTTTGTTATTCTTCTTTTATGACCACCATACTAACTCTTCATCTGTCATTTGTCAGTGTTTTATGGTAATTTAGGTTCATCATCGCTCGACATCATCCCCCTTTTCTATTATAACAATCATTTTTACATCAATTAAAAGCTCTTTTTGCGTTCTTTTAGACCAATTTTCCAGGCTAGGGTTCCTGTAGGATTAGGATTTTATTGGTAGATCTTTTGAGTAATTTCTGATGGTGCAGCCAAAGACTAAATCGATCCAGAGGTATTCATCTACCCGGTTTGATTTGTTGCAAATCTTGCGGCGGTTTTCAATTTCTAGCTCAATGTGGATACCTTGGATGATACTAATTCTTTTGATCGATTAATGGACCAGAGGGCCGTGATTTATTTTTTTAAAGTCTCCTTTTTACTTATGCTCGTTCTTTGGGACTAACTTGTAATTTTTGCTCATCTAAGGTGTCTGTCTTGCTACTGTTGCTCGCCCAAACTATCCGCATTGCTACTGGGTCTCTTCTTAAATTCCTAAATTACTGCAGTCCTTCTTCCTGACCTTTTGAATTGTTACTCTGACTCTTCATGAATTCTTAAATTGCTACAATGGCTTTACTTGAATTTTTTGAGTCGCTACAATGCTCTTCCCGAATTAGTTCGAATGGCTCTTCCTGAATTCCTGAATCGATTTAGTGGCATTTCCTGAATTCCTGAATCACTTCGACGGCTCATCCTGAATTCCTAAATCACTTCGACGACTCTTCCTGAATTCCTGAATCGCTATTATGATTCTTCCTGAATTCCTGAATTGCTACAATCGCTCTTCCTGAATTGCTACGATCGCTCTTCCTGAATTCCTGAATTGCTACAATCGCTCTTCCTGAATTCCTGAATTGCTACAATCGCTCTTCCTGAATTCCTGAATTGCTACAATGGGTCTCTCTGAGTTTCTGAATTAGTATGACCCGCCTTGATTGTTTACCTTGTTACTGAAGCTGGTTGTGATTTCCTAAATTGCAGTTGTTGCTGTTCCTGAATGTGACTATTGACTGTTCCTTCTGTGGCTTCTTCTGACAGTCTAGATTACCACTGTGACTCCCCCTGAATTCCTAAATTAAGCTAAACTTGGCTTTTTCTTAATTGTCATTGTTACTCATCTTAACTTCCTTAATTACTACTTTATCTCCTCCTAGTTATTTTCATAACTTTAACCTTAAATACAGCCAGTCCGTCACTGATCTAAATCGTGTTCCTTCGCAATATCAAGTTTAAATTTAAGTAGCAAAAGATATAAAATTGAGAAGAATATATTGCAGTTGAGGGATGACAAAGGTAACTGTGAAATAAGGGTGGAGCAATTATTGTCGTTTAAATTTCCGGAGGGTTTCTGATAAATACGGGGCAAATATTGATTGTCAAAGCAAATCCACGTATTCTTTTTTATTATTCCTCTGCTCTTTTTTTCCCCCGTCGTTGCCAACACACCGGCGAAATTTAACCATTACTATATACAACAACCGGTCCGTTATGATCGTTCTTCTGACTCCGGCACACCCACTCGTGTCAATTGCTTTTCTCGGAAACATAATAATAAAAAAGAATCTAGCGAAAATCGATGCGTCCCTGAAACAGGGATTTTTCGATTAAGCGTGATGACGGTACGTCTTGTTTTATGAAAATATAACAACTGACACTTGAAGTGTTGCAAGTTAGGTCCTCCAGACGGATTATTGTTAGCTTGCCCGGATCCCATTGTCACATGCTTTATAGAAAATCGTGTTAAATTGAAAAATAATGCAAAATGTCTTTTGTGTTGTTATTGCACTATAAATCACGCTTTTACGAGTGTAATCATAGTTGAAGACTCGACTTCTGTGATTGTGTTCCCCGTTGCTGGATCCCTTCAAAAAAAATAAAGAAAAAAAGCTTCTTTTAACAAATGAATGGCTAATGGCGCCAGGAAGAAGAAAAAAAATCGTACAACGATTATAAAATTCCTTTGCGATAAAAGCTAAGTTTAAATATTGATGAGAAGAGCAATTTGGCAGCTTTTAACATTCCTTGTTGATTTTATTTGATCCACTTTGGTTGAACGGTCCAAGCCGAAAATAGGTGTTCGTTCCAGGCAAAGAATTCGAATGATCCTCGCAATGACCGAAACCAATTAAATGGACCAATTTGAAGTAGAAGAAGAAGAAAAAAAAATAAACCTTGCCGGTGAATTTTCGACCCACGTTGTTTTTTTTCCCGTTCTTGTTGTCTCAGTCTCTCTCCTCGTCGAAGGAAAAGAATTTTCGCTGAATAATTTTCACGATATCGCCTCCGTAACCGGATGATAATGAACGTTTTACTTATTGAAGATGAGTAATCTTTGCTTTCCAGTTTGTTAAACATTCTGAAAATGTCAACTCCCATGTTTGTTTTTCTAAACTAATCAATTATCATTTTTTCCATTAAGTAGAAATTTCCATTTTCTAAAAACGCTTCGAACCTGACAATCATTAATAATGAAGAAAAATTAAAATTTTGTTAACGAAGCTTAAAAAATTTTAGCAACTTAAATGTGTCTCGGGGTTTTTATTGATCGATCAATTTTTTTTGATTGAGTTGGAATTTAAAAAGAGGAACGGCCGAATTCATTTTATTTAATATTTCGGGGATCTTTGCGAAATTGAGAAATTTAATTTTAGTCTGGATTTTTAATCAGCCTCCTGATGTCCTTGTTAGCTGGCTAAAAAAATTTAGTGGGCTTAAATCAATCCTGAAAAATATTGCGTTTTACCTGGCCAGAGAAAACTTATCGCTTACTTCCAAGATTTTTTTTTTAAAGTCTGACGTAATTTAGTGTGAGCTCATGCTTCAATCGAAGACTTATCCTCGCTTACCTTGAGCCCTAAAAGGCCTAAGGCCTTGTCGGAGCTTAGTCTTACAGTAGCTAAGGCCTGTGATTGTTCAAATGTGGTAGAGGAGTCTTAGCCCTTGATTTTTCTTACCCTGGCGAAAAAGGAAATACTAATACAAATTCCTAAAAACCCCTAACTTCGCCCCTGGAAGGGATCAATTGTAAATATAAAAAGTTGTCTATAGCGATTACGTTTAATTCTTTCCGAGGCAAAATTGAAAAACTTGATATTGTATTTTTAATAATAAGAGCACCTTCCTATTCATAAACGTCGCCATTTTTGATTTCTTTGTCCTTACCTACCCCAGGTATTGTGGGGGATCTCTCATTGTGTCATGTAGTTTGTAATGTGCACTCATGCGTTTGCTTTTGTACACTCGAATTGTTATAAAAATTGTTGATACACCCGAAGACACTAAATAATTGGATTTCATGTATTAATCATGAAAAAAATTACTCCATTTACTCCTTACCTCCCCACCCCCCTCTTTTTTTTCCCCTTTATCCCCGGGAACTTTCCAATAATCATAAAATGTTCCAATAATTTTTTAATGTAGCTAAAAACTGGTTATGGTGGAACGTTGAACTTTGTTTTATTTATATTGTGTAAAATATGAAAATTCCCCAACATCCCATTCTGACAATTTTGAAATCGCAATTCATCCTTTTAATCCGTTCTGCTTTTATTTGATCCATGTACCATTATTAGTAATATCATTTTATTTAGCTCTGGATTTTAGGTCGTTTTATTTTAAAATTCAAATCGTATTGAAAAAGCAAAAATGATCCGTGAAATTCGTCCCGCGTTATATTCTCAAACGCATGCATTCCCCAATTATTTCGCCTGCGAATAGCAAGCGATTTACATGATGATCTTAATATATCTTAAACGATGGTATCCTGCGACTTTATCCTCCTTATAATTCGCCAAGTCTCTCTCTCTTGAATGGAATTTATTAAACCCGTTTTTCTTTTTTTTTTCTTTTTTATTCTTTCAGATCCGCCAGGAAAAGCCCTACTACATCGCTGATCCTGAGGTCGACTCACTTGTAAGTATTTTCAATAAATAATAAGAGATTTTAATAAATTATCGCGGGTAATCTTATCGTAGATAAGCTATCATGAATAAAAAAAAAAAAAAAGGTAATATGATTTCGTCACGGAGCTATCGAGTGCTTAATCTTACACGAAATAATTAGTTAATGGCATTTTATTGGAAACGTTGCTAATGGCAGATTGATTGATAGGTTTTTACATATTTCAAAAGACGCGGACCTTTCGCGGGGTTTTTTTTTCCCCCCGCGTAATCGAGACGGATGACCCTGACCCTAAATATAATAAGGAAGAGAATCGGGGGCTACATGGATATGGTGTGCACAAGTTAGCATTAAGCAAAGAGCTTGCCTCTGATTCGTAACGTTAATTTATTAGCGCTTCCCTATCACAAAATTGCAGCCGGTTGCGCCGCGACGATAACAAAAAAACCGTCAGCGTTTATTAAACGGGTGGTGGATCGGCGAATAAGGACGATTAAAGACAACGAAACGAAACAAAAGTCGAAAGAAAAAAAAATTACTAAAAGGAATGACGTGACGCGAAACCATAACTAACCTCTGCTGGCGCAATGGGACGTCATTATCCGATTGGGACACATCACATTACACATTGCTCTTGACTTTTGTCAGCTGTGTCTAAGTATCCTGACCTAAAGACATTCCTTTTGATAGATTTATAGCTCGATGCTGTCGAGGCGTGGATTTCAGTTCGATTTTTTTTATATTAAAAGGAAAAAAAAACGCCTAATTGATTTCGGTAGATGGAAGTAATTCAATTAAGATGTTATGGGCAAGTGGGTAGTGAGATAAAAATGAAATCCTGATATAATTTTAAAAATGGTCTTAAGAAAAAAAAAAGAAACGCGTATCTTAATGTAATCTAATCTTATAAACGAAAGTTGATGATGATTAGTTTGTTAATAATTTTTTTTTTTCACCCAAAAAAATTTGGAACGATCCACCTACCCGTTTGAGCGGAAGTTCTACTGAAAAAATACATAAGAATGTGGAAGTTTATTTTTACGTCATCGATGAGATTGGCTCTTACATGTAAACGTGGAGGAGTTATTATTTTGAAAAATACACAAGATACACATGTAAGTCAATATTGGTACAAACACAGTTGAACTTATCTCCGTTTTTTTAAAAAATAAATAAACACGGGCCCGAAATCTAACACCTTTTCTTATCGTTTTGATTTGTAAAATACAAAATATATAAAATGGTTGAGTTAGTTATATTTTTAGTAAATCTTGAGATAAACATTCGATATTCATGATTTTTCGCGTCAAGATCAAGCACTCTCAAAAATTTAAATAACAAACTGATGATCAAAAAAAAATTAATTTAACATAAAAATTTTGAATTATCATATTTTTTAGTTATATAAAATGATACAAATGCTTTATCGAAATAATTGTAATCGCACCGAGAGTGCGCGTTGCAAGGGGGAATTTTTATTTATTCATTTTTTTTGTTTGTTTGTTTTCCAGATGGTGCAAGCAATTCAGGTACTTCGGTTTCACCTTTTAGAGTTGGAAAAGGTAAGAACATTTTTATATATTTTTGTGCGGAAAGGAAAAAATTTCGGGAGGGAAAAATGCAATAAAAAAATATTATTTGTATCTTAGCCTGAATGAAATCAATTAGATGAGATGGATATAAATGGATCTTTGTGAATAAGCACTTAGAAAGCTTTCAGTTCCCTTGCATTTTCCCCGAGTCCTCTGCAATATCTTACAAACCTTTTTGGCTCTTCTTCTTCTTCCTTCACTTACTTCTTCTTCTTTTTTTTTTTTCGTCTTCTCGGCGCAGGATTTATGATAGATCACCGTGGAAAATTATTATGTTTGTCTCTAACTCCGGAAACTCAAGTAGTTACATAGTTTTTTTTTTGTCGGAGAGTTTCCAGAGACATCATTTCAGAAAAAGTTAATATTTCTTAAGTTGATTTTTGAAGGAGGGATTTATTATGAAGGGATGGATGTCATGTACATAAAGATACGAAAGTTTATTGTGTGTTTTTGATGCGAGATTTATCTTTAGTATTTTTTTTTTTTTTGAGGTGGGCGAAATTATATTAAAGTGACATGATAAAGAAATCATGTAAATAGAATTAGACTATGTAATGAAATCGATACGTTAATGACATAATAGAGCTTAGGTTTGTTGGGAATGATTTTTTAATAGATGCAGGCATTAAAAAAAGGTTTCAAGAGTTTAATGAAAATGGCCACAATTTGATTACTGCGGTTAGAATTTTGTTAGTAATGGTAAAAATTTTGGAAATTCGGCTTATTTATTATTTTTTGGATTTTAAAGAAGCTGGAAAGAAAATTTTTGAAAGGTTGAAAGAATTTAAATTTTAAGATATGCCCATGAAGATGTAGAATTAAAATTAGCCTTTTCAAGTTAAATGAATTTATCCAGTACATCTCAGAAAGAAAAAAATATTGAACTTTTTCTTTAATATTTCTTTAACTTAACTTCTTTTTAAAAGAAATCCAACATATTTTAAAAGGAAATTTTACTTTTTAGATTTTAAAATGGCGTTCGAATCAATCTCTAAAATTACAATCACTTTAAATTCTCAAAATTATTGAAACGATTTGTTAAAAGAAAATTGTACTTTACATAATTCATACTTTGGAAAAAATTTTTGAGACGCTTTTTCTAAAAATTGTACTGAAATTTCCTCAAAATTTTACTCTCTAAAAATTTTCTTTTTAAATTTTTTTTAAAATGAGAAAAACGTATTAAAGATCCTTGAAATTTCTTTGATTTCTTGTTGCAAAAAGCAAAAAACTTGATAAAAAAAATGAAATTTCTTGTGAAAGAATTTTTTAACTAAATTTTTCTAAACATGCGAATTATTCTCTTAAAATTTTTTCTTTACAAAACAAACAAACCCAGATTTAATAATCGAAAATACTTGACATAATCTTTCAGATCACTTTACTTTGTCGTGAGATATGTTCTTTACTTTTAAGGAAAAAAACCCGAATAACATTAAAACAGTTTATACATGAATAAGTAATTAAACCCTTAGAGTGATGATAAAATACTAGCATGAAAGAAGGAGTTAGGAACACGAAATTGTTCCACCCAGGAGTAAATCCGTCCGCCTATAGATTACATTTCAATATTTCAAATATAAACAATGGAAGCTTAATCGTATAAATTACACCGTATTTCCCGTGTCACTGCCATGTTCTTTAAATTCCCAACAACTTGTACTTGTTTTAACACGAGTTCCTAAAAGAAAAAAAAATTAAAAGAGAAAAAAAAATACACAAAGGCATACAAAAATAAAGCAAAATTTTTATAAATTTGACTACCGTAACAAGTCTAAACTGCTTATTAAATACATCATAATGGCCCCGTTTTTTTTTTTTTTTACCAAATCTCCCTTGTTTATAATTTATTTTATGTTACAAGAAATCGAAGGAATGTTTCAGGCATTTACATAATGATCTTTCCTATATAGCTTCCAGAAAATCCGTTGGGGAACAAGAACGTCTATACTTATCAACGTTATAACTAAAATCGTTGAAGCGAGGTATTAGTGTAAATCTTTCATAAATATAATTAAACTCTTGGAAAAAAAAAATTTTTTTTCGTTGTTAGGCGTCATACGGGATGCTAATAAGTGCATTGAACGGTTATGTCGTCAATAAGCACGTGTTAAGATTTGTTTTCACTTTAAAATAAAAAGTCAGGGACCTTCATGAAGGAAAAAAAAATGAAAAATGATCCTTCAAATGGACCAGTAACGAGTAAAAGAAAAAAATCTGGCATGGATTCAGAGTATAATTTGATATTAAGTAAAAAAAATAAAAAAAAATTTTTTTATTAAGGTAAATTTATCGACGCAAATCGTACTTTTGGTGCGGTCAAAATGATTTATTAGCTGAGTAAAATAGGGTCAAGTTTAAATGGTGTGAATTATTGTTTCATATTATCCCTACTTCCTAGATGCGCGAAGTTATTTTCACAACGGTTGGCATTTATTCATTTTAATTGCATCGAATAAAAAATGTTTACATTGTAAAAAAAAAGAAAATGAGCGAGGAAAGTGTAATCTCGTTAATAACGAATTATTATTTACGACTTTTATATGGTATCGGTTATGTCAATGGGAAAAATAGTTAACTGCCCAAGAGTTTTTATATGGATGTAAGTCTCTCTATGCATACGGTTAATCCTTCGCCTATAACACGTTTGACGAATGTATTATATTGTTTTGACAACTGTAACGTTTGTAAAGTTATTGTATGTAATAAGATTACAAAACTCGTGCGCAAATCATGTAACCTCAACATGTATTTTCTTTACGCCAAATTAACGCATTATGCTAATCGAAAAATATTCACGTATGCGACGGAACTAATCGGTAAAAATAATCGGCTTCTTGAAAAAAAAAAAGAGAATTACCTGATCACGCTTGCAATTATACGGAAGCGCTATTTTTTTATTGCCGTAATGAAAGATCGAAACTTTCATATTTAATTTATTTTAATCCAAACATCACTATTCCCCCCATTTTTTTTATTTTTGGAAAATTGTGCCAACCATTATTCACAAGTAGGTGTAATATAAGTTTTCGTGTGGGCCGATTTTTTTTTTTTACATTTGCCATTACAACTTCGAAATTGGCTATTTACGAATCTCTTGCCAAAGTAAGGCCAACCAAAATTGTTGATAATGATACGAGAGAGCGAAAGAAATATTAGTTTAAAAAATATTGGCCTATTTTTTTGAGCTCCTCCCAAAAAAACCCTTAACACTTTTAAAACTCTTTGTTTTTTTTTTTTTAAATTCCATAAGGCTGTTACCATCATTATTTTTAATTAATCGATTAATCAATGATTAATACCTTTTAATTAATTACAACAGCACGTCGTTTGTATAATAAATCGACTTTTCGGAGAGAGTCAGCGAAAATAAACAAAACCATTTTATCGATATAGAAGTTAATATTAAATTTTTTTTTGAAAGAAAAAAATTTTTTTTAAAAAATAAAAATCTTTAATATTTATGAAAAATATGAATAAATTTGCCAAGAGACGGTGTATCTTGCCAACTTTTCTTTACATGCAGTCCGGTCTCCTCGACATTTCTTTTTAACGAGTTGGCGTCCAAACCAATCAGATTTTTCTTCCTTACTTTCTTTCTCTCTCTCTATTTTCTTTTTTACTTTTTTTTTTATTTTTTTAGAGGAATAATACGGATAAAATTATTCAGCTGTAATGTTTTTTAAGTTCGTTCATTCATTCTTTTCAATTTTATATAAGAAAAAAATTACGGATTTAATGTATTTGAATTTGGCATTGCGCTTGGTGGATTTTAAAAAAAAGTCGATGTAAAATTGTTATTGCTGACGTTCATAAATATTTGGGGGATATTTTTCTTTTATTTTTAAGTAAACTTTCATTCATTAAAATATAATAGATGGAAAATTTTTCGAAAGTTTGTATTTGGGGCTTTTGAGATTGCAGAAAAGAATCACAAATATTCAGAATTAGGTTTTAATTAAATGTCATTCGTACTAGACAAAGAATTCGAATGTTAGGAATGTATAAAGGAAAAAATACTTCTAAAAATTGTATTTCAAATAGCAATTTAGCCAACAGGTCATTTATTCAACTGCCATTCTTTTCCTGTCAGTTTACCAATTAGCAATTTGTCCTCAATGCTTTTGCATAATAGCAACCTGCTTACCTATTTTTTATTTTCATGGCAGATTGTTCAAGATCATGTATTCTTTTGCCACGAAGTATTGTTTTTTAAAATGATAATTAGCTTTCTTAGTACTTATATTTTATTTTTCCGATTGATGGCATTATATTGCAACCGAAAGTAATTAAATTGCATCTCTGAAAATTCCCGCTATGCAAACAGTCAGTTTTTGCTTTTTAATTTAGGGTAGAGTAAGGGGTAGTATTTCCAAAAACGTCCACGAGACAACGCTACTTTTATTGTGGTTCCTAAAAGCTGCCACCAGGCAGGGACAAATATCCATGGCAACGGTTGTTAGGTAGCTCTAGTATCATAACGTTGCTAAGTAGCTCCAATATCATAGCAACGGTTGCTAGGCAGATCGAATATCATAGCAACGGTTGCTAGGCAGCTCCAATATCATAGCAACGGTTGCTAGGTAGCTCCAATATCATAGCAACGGTTGCTAGGCAGCTCCAATATCATAGCAACGATTGCTAGGTAGCTCCAATATCACAGCAACCGTTGCTAGGTAGCTCTAATATCATAGGAAGGACTTCAAACAAACTTTGGGCACTTGGTTAGTATTGATTGAAAGATATCAAGGTTCCTCGAGCATTTCGGACCCACACAATTTCCCCAGCTCTCTCTACGGCCCTGTAATTGTGTTCAAATTCTTTCTTTTATTCTCGCCGAATAAATTACTACAACTACATACCCATTTTGATATCTCAAAAGATATCCCTCTACCTCTTATCCTCCACAACATTTAAAAAAATTTTTTTATATCCGCTTCTATTGTTATAGCGTCAATTTTAACAAAAAAAAAAGACTTGAAACAGTAAAATGGTTATTTTAAAATGTATTAATAAAATTAAAAAAGCATTCTATTTAAAAATTAACAGCCTCCTTGCACCCGACGACGACTTCCGGTTTGAGTATTTTAGCGCTCATTACCTCGTTTAATTATCCGCAAAAAAAGTGAACTAGTTTCGCGCCTTTTAGGGGGTTATTTTTGTTAATTTAATAACAATCATTTTATATGCATTGCCAGGGATAGGAAAAAAATTTTTTTTAATGACGTCATTTTCATTCAAGTCCGAATGGCGCCCGGTGTCATTTACCGAATTAAACGTGTGAATTACGTCGGTTTTTTTATGAAGCCTTCGACCCAAACGTTAGGAAAAGATAATTGTTATTTTTGAATTATTGTGTGATCTTGTTGAGGAACTGTCATTACGTCAATCAATCTTTTTTTTTTACGTTTTTCTTTGTGCACGTGCTCTTTCCTAATTCAATGTCAAGTTGAACTGGAGTAGGTCAGTGTTGACTTTTTGGTTATAAATCACTCTATCGGCTTTTTCCATATGCGGCAAACTCATATTCATAATCTTATTGTGGGCTAAGCCAAAATCCAAAAAAATTAATTTAATTAAAATTCGATAGCTATCTTATATTTGCTCCTGGGTTTTTCGTTCACGATTTTTTTAATTGGTTTATTTATTCTTTTTTTTTTAACCCTTAATCGTAATTGGTTTGATTGAATGATTATGGTCGAGGTTAATGGTTAAATTTTTTAGATGGTTTTTAAATTAAATGGGGGGTCGGAAATATTCGAGCTGAATTTTTTTTTTTTCGGACAGCCATTTTTCTTTCGGGAAAAAAAAGAAAAGAATTTAAAGAGATAAACTGAATATAAGTGGACGGTTTTTGGTTATACTCCCATACATTCCATCTCAGGGCTAGAAATAAAATGTGGAATCAAGGATTGGATGCGACTGAGACTTTATCTCAAGATCTCTTGCATACATTAACAACAATAATTGGACGTGTCCTTTCGAAAGCTAAACAGGGGTACGTCATTTCAATGAGGTACTTGTTTGTATCATGTCTCAATAATTTTGAATAAAAAAAAAACTCAAAGGAATTTATAATATGTTAAACAGACCCACAAAAAAAAATCAAAATGGTGATCCCGAGTGTGGTAACGAGGCTTAGAGAGGTCACTTTGTTATCATTATTTAATTTTTTTTATAAACGGATTTTTTTTAAAAATTTTTAAATATTTATGATTTAAATATAATTCGCCTTCGGTTTTTTAAGCTTATAATATGATCAACGTTTTTGATTAAAAGTAAGATTCAAGGTTGCTATGCACTTATATGCATGTCAAAAAGTTTCGTGCTTTATTTATTTTATTTTTTTTTTACCCGACGACATTATGCGAGATTTACTTTTTAAAGTTGCGGCACAACATTTATAATATCATTAATTCATTAAGTCGTGTATCTGTTTGGCAAAAGAAATTGAAGGTCTTTTATCATTTTCTCTTAAAGTAAAATGAAATGTTCTGAGATTCGAATAAGAGATATAAACGAAGTAGTAAAAAGGATCTTTTATTTTTATCGTTGTATGTAAATTCGTCAGAAAATGTTAGATTGTAGACCCTATCGCATTTTAATGTAAAAAAAAAAAGAAGAAGAAAAAGAGAAACAAGTCTCAAAACCAAATTTGGTTTGTATCTTTTTTATTTTTTTATATACGAATCCTAAATTTTAATTTGATTCACGATAAAGCGGCGGATTTTATTTTGATCCTAAAAGATACATAAGCTACACCTATATCAAGACGCACTCTGAATTTCTGAATCAATCATTTGAATAAAATATAAATTAATTAAAATTAAAAGTGTTGGGGAAAAAAGTTCTGAATAAAATCGTAACGAGTTCCGACAACGGGTTAAAGATGTTAATTTTTTTTTTTTTTTTTGAAACGGATATTTGTCGCGAACGAAAAGTGAACCGTAACTAATATTGCGCAAAATGAATGACAAGGACCCCTAAGCTCATAAATTGCCAACGAATATAACAATAAGTTGTAATTTTCGAACTCCATCACGTTCAGCCTTCATTTAGCATGCCAACTAATTTTAATAAAAATAATTATTACTTTCATATCCATTTCACCTTGGATCGGTATGGGTTGTTTTTATTTTTTCTCTCGGCTGGGATATTTCCGGCTGAAAATATTTAAAAGAAGAGAGAAAAGAGAAAGAGGTTCTATATTACTTAAGGTCAGGTATCAGGGACATGTAAATATATAAAAAAAAAAAAACGTGTTCTTTGTAATCAAGTCGAATGAAAAATCATAGAGGCATTTAATTTGTGATTGATATTTGTGAGATTTGGACCACACATCATCAGCATCCCCATAGGCCGCTGGTAAAAGTCTTTTACATATGAGTCGAGGCTTGATCCGATTTTTTTTTTACCGGTATTATTATTTTTTTTTATGATTTTTGTTTGCGTGGTATTTATTAACAAGATGTACAGTTTTATTGGGCTATCAATAAATTTATCTGTGTTGAATGATGTTAAGTGTTACCTCAATTAACGAGTCGCTAGATCGTATATTTTGAGTTGTTAACCTAGGTTAGTTTTATGGTTAGTGTGTATACTATAGCGGTGAACTGTTAGATTTTTCGCCTTTTGTAGAGTTTATTTTTTTCTCGTTATGAAGAGCCTTTTGAGGTAAATTTTGCTAATTAAAAAGGTTTAGATAGGGAATAATATGGCACGTTTATAGCTCGAATAGGAAATCAATCTTTTGAAAGAATTAAATTGTTAGCTGCAGTTATTTTTAATGCGAAAAAAAATATTGAAAAGAAATTAAAAATTCTAAAGTGATGAATAAATAATTAGTTTTGCTGTTATTACAAGATGTACTCGTTAGTGTTAATATTTGTTCAAAACGTGCTAGATTTTTTCTGTTGTGAAGCTGATCTTGCCCGTAATTCACTGCGAAAACAGGGTGCTAAAATTTAAGGAGATTTTTTTGGCTATTTTGTGTAAAGAAAAGCAGCCATACGAAATTTTAATGAATCAGGCTGAATTTTATTAAATTTTTACTTTTTTGTGCCCGAGAAAAATCATTCAAGACCTTATTTTCTTGTGTCCAGATAATTTTTTTGAATTTCAAGAAAGTTTCTTAAAATTTTTTATCGTGTTCAAGAATTTTTCTGGAATCTTTTTTGTGCTCAGGAACTATTTTTTAATTTTTCTATCTTTTCTTCACTTCATGCTTTAGAACTATTAGGACCTATAATTTCTCTAAATCTGTCACAGGCCAGACTTGCCCTGCCCTGCCTTAAAGCTTTCATATAACAGCCTGTTATATTTCCTCCAGTCCATTAAAGGCCTGTCCTGTCTTGTTTTGGGCTCCATAAAGCAATTATAGTCTACTCGCTGAAAGCACTGCAGAAATTCTGCCCCTAAAAAAAAATTCCAATTAGCCGGCGTCGTTTTTAAAAAGGCAAAGTGGCAAACTTAACGTCCGAACGCACATATACAAATGATTTAGTGCCAAAGAATTCATCCTGTATAAAATGCATGATGGATATTTTTAGTATTTCGAGATGATTATCATAATTAGATGCTATACTTAATTAAATAGTCTAGTTTCGAGTTCCTTGTGTTGTTTTAATGGACCGTTTCGAGATTTCAAACCAAACTTTTTAAGATTACGTAATTATTTTTCTGAGTGTTAAACCGTTTTCAAGAGTAATGTCACGTCCCGAAATGATTCTAAATGCCCCGAACATGATTAAAATTTATATAAAGCAACAGGGTTTAGCTTATATCAAAAAAACGGGTTTCGCTTTCCTAAGTTTCCGAACCAACCCTACGGGACTAATCATTTACCGCATAGTGGCTTTAAATTTCATTGTCGTTTTTTCCCTCCCCTCGTCATTTTTTTTCCTTTCCTTTCTTTTCTCTTTTTTTTTTTAAATTTTTAATCCTCAGTCAAAACAGATTGAATGATCTCGAGGCGTCGAGGTTGGTAAATACCCATCAAAACAGTGTGGAAGGAAAGAATAGAATCGAGATTGAAATTCTAAACATGGCCGCACGAGCACGCAGTTGTGCTCGGACCCCCGCGGCACCCAGCCCCACTCTCGTGATTAATAGTTTTAATCAAGCCATGCTGGATTTCAAATTGATCCAACCCTTTCCTAAAGTCACTTCTTCCTTGCATATCTATTTTAAAAAAAATACCTTTTTTATTCGGTCTTTTTTTTTTGTTGTGAGTTTTTGTTCGGGATATTTCCAGATTTCAAATGTTCTGTTTCTTAATGAACTCATCTGCGAAAGACTCTCACAGCGGACAACCACTGCGGGGGGTTCCTTCCTTGTATAAACATCATTACCTTGCATTACTATTATTATATTCTGTTTTTAAAAGGAGGAAAAAATGAGAAGAGCTTTCGGAATTGCACGAACTGAGCGAATGAAGCGGGTTGACATTATTCGCTTTGTTGGAATGCGAAGTATTCACAATGTTTTCTCAAAATTAAAATAGAGGGGGTAGAACCCAGGCAGACACATTTGCCTTTCCGAGTGATGGGGAAGAGGGAATCCCCTTTTACCCAAGTTATTGCCTCTCGTTTAACAGTTACATTACAATAGAAATAAAAAAAAAAGTTTAATTAATTTAAGGTCGTGAATGATGGCGTGCTTTGAAATGTGCTTGTATCTTTTTCCTTCTTCCGGTGAGCGTCGAAGCAAAAAAAAAATTTATTTTGGTAGGAAATTCTTTTCTTTAGATAAAATTGATTATAGAAAAAAAAAACTCGACCGCCCGATTTGGTCATAATTCATTGTGAGAGATTTCCAATTAAAAAGCTTGAAAAATTTTTTTTTTATCTTGTTTGGTTTGAGTGGGAGAGGGGGGGGGGGATGCCTTATATTTAGAAAAAAATGCCAACATATAAAGAAGCGTAAGAAAAAAAAGGTAAGAAAGAATGCAAGAACAGAAGACCAAAGCTGTAAATGTCAGGTGGCCTTTGTTCTCCTGCCAGAAAGTTAACGGGTTATCATCTAATCTGCGGGAGGCACGCTCGTCATTCTACAACTGTAAAACTAATGATTGCCATTATCTGCTTGTCAAAATTTTGTCATTTTAAAATAATCCCTTTAAATACAATTATCATTCTATTGAATTATTTTGTATGAGAATGAATTATATTTTTTTAAAGTTTAATATAATTTTTTGGGGGGTATTAGGCCTGAGAATAAGATTTTGAAAAAAGAAAAGACTGAAATATTGGACGAATTAGAATTTGTTTTGTGGTCACTCTCCCAAGTTAACAGTGATATTTTCCGCCAAAAGCTCAGTCGAAGTCTGCGCTCTTACATGTTAAAAACGAGGCCCATGTAACCGCCAGAGGTTTGAGCCAAAACTATAAGAGCTTTTACTTAAGTCGACGACCATGTATTGGCTTTTTAAGAAGCAGCTGTGTATATCTAATGTAAATGTTTTTTCTTGATTTGAATATTTGTTTATTTCTATGGTGATGTCCATAGTGGAGGGAGGGGGGCATCAATAGATAAACGATTAACTGTGATAATTGAAAGCTGCAACAAAATACCAAAATTCACGCTTTCTTCTCATTTTATTTCATTTTTTTAAGTGAACCTTCTACATTAAACCGAATGTTATTATTTTTTTTAATTTCGATATACTGTTCATTTTGATAACACTCCAAATTGAATGGTGACACTTTACGATACTCTTCCACTTCGCTTTTTTTTCGAAAAAATATAAAATCCATTATTTTTATAGAACGAACTGGAAAGCTATAACAAATTGATAATAATGGCCAGGGATAAAGCCAAGAGAAACTATAATGGGGATAAAAAAGTTGACTTGATGGGTATGGCCCAATTTTATAAATTTTTATCTTTTTTTCCTTTCTATTATATAACCTGTAAAAATTTTCACCCCCCGAATTCTTTCACAAGGTTACATTTCATAACAATAAGTTTTTAGGTATATGGATATTTATTTTATAAAAAAAAGATGCATCTATTGGATTGAATGACGAGTCATGGTAAATAATGACGCTTCGGAATTTCGGTTTGTTGAAATCGACGTACAAGAGATTGGTTGAACAGATAACTAGATCCCATTATTAGGAAAGTTGTGTGTCCGTGGTGGTGCAAGGGGGAATGAAATCCAAAGTAATATCTGTCAGTTACAGAGAGATGTATGTACTATAACCCTGCTTCGCTGCTTTCCTTGGTTCCCATTGTCATATTCCTCGTTTTTCGAGACTATACTGAAATGTTTGCGGATTCTTTCTCTCCCGGTTTTTTTTTCCTTTCTATAAAGACATTTCTTTTCTTCTGTTTTGACGTAAAAAATGAAATATTTTATACTTTTGCTTTTTTTTCCTCCTCAGAAAATGGGAAGAATGCTCAATAAACGAAATTCTTTTTTCTCTTTTTTAGGTTCACGAACTCTGTGATAACTTCTGCCATAGATATATAAGTTGTCTAAAAGGCAAAATGCCTATAGACCTTGTGATCGACGAGCGGGATCCTACCGCAAAACCTCTGGAATTGGGAGGATCAACAAATGGCAATGAAGGGACGCGTAGCAATGCAGACTCAACGTCACATACGGACGGTGCTAGTACCCCCGATGTGGTAAGTAATATAGTTTTCTTTTCTAGAAAATATTTGAAGAAGTTAAGGATTTAAGCCACAGTATGCGACACCCAGTAGCCAGCCTCGTGGTGCAGTGGATAACGCACCCGACTCTAGGGGTCGGATCCAGCTTTCGGTCCGGATTTTTTCCGACTGAAATTCATCTCTGACTGTCAATATCTGGTCATGTGAACATAATTCGAGGAGGTAGAACGACTCGTGCTCTGTCGTTTAGACTTTGTCCCCCTTGCATGGTTATGACGAGCCAACAAGTGGTAACATGTCTAGTACAGCCTCTCTAATTTGCCGTTCGGATTCAGCATTATAATAGTAGGTTCCGCGTATTTGTACTTTTCATTACCGCATTACACAGATACTAGCAGAGAGGTCGCCGATACTCAGTCATGACTTGGGCTTCGGCTCGGGCATCAAACTCGGTCTCGACGGGCAATTTTGTCGTTTCCATTCCTAGATATGTAATATACTATTAACCGTTTCCATGAACCGAGAATTCACCGTCCAGATTTGAGCTTCCCCATTCTCGTGTCGCAAGGAAAAATAGAAGAGGAACGAAATTCGAGGCGATTTAAAACATCATAGCTGAAGAACTTAAGATCTTGGTACAATGCGAATGCCGCTGAATGGTTTCGGGCCAACAAATTATGGTAACCAAAATGATTGCCAACTTTTGGTAACAGACGAAGAAGAAGAAAATATGCTAATTTCCCCGTTTTTTTCTTCGATTACATAGCGATTTACCACGGAGTCGGAAATTCGATTACCAAATGACATCAAGTTAACTCCGGGATTCGATACCGCCTTCTTTATTCTTTTTTCCTCCCCAAAAGATGTGTTTTACGAAAAATAAAAATTCGAAAGGTTTTGTTCGAATCGCTTGAAATATGAAACAATATCTTATTTTCTTTTGTGGGGGGGATGATAAATTTTTAGGCAGCAAGCGTTCCGGCTCGTTAAAATCAGGAGTTACGCATTGAATTCGATGTTGAAAACGGCAACCTTTTTTTGCTGAAACATCCCAAAAATAAACAAAAGCATTGGGAGGTTTTAAAAAACTCGGATGAAATTCAAATGAGAATCGGATATGTCCATGTTCTATAGTAAAATTATAAATCAGGAGCTTTCTGAATATCATTTCGAGTTTAGTTTTGTTTCTCCGATTGTTCGCCCCTCCTTTTTCTTGTACTTTACCCGTTTCATTTATTTCTCTATTTTTGTGCTCCTTTTATTTTGCAAGGATTCCCTCTTTAAAAAAAAAAAAAAAAAAAAAAATCCCTCTTGTAGAGGAATAAAAAATTTGAATTTTAAAAATGGTGCGTTTAGCCTGCGGTTCAGGAAATCGTACAACGAACAAGTTGCACCTCCATATTGACCATTACCATTCGATATACTCATTGTTTCAGGGCTCTTAAACTCCGCCTTGTTCACTCAATTACCGTATGCTTGCATTGCATTATTAATTATTTTAGCTTTTTTTTTATTTGTTAATTGCGTCGGTGTTCCTTTTGGTTTTTTTGAGGTAGGATTGATGGATGCGTTTGAGGATAAATCGATTTTAAGAAAATGAGTTGTGTACGGGTCGATAGCTTTGAGGGAGGAAAAGTAATGAGCAAGAGATTTTTTTACGGCAAAACTTGCCATGTGCAAGAAAATAAAAGTCAGCTTCGCTACATTTTGCTGCTTGAGAAGCCTCATCTTGTGCCTGCATCGGCGTAGCTGTAGCTCTCCTGGCAGTAGATACCTAAAATTTCAGCAACTTCTCTTGACCGCTTGGTTTCCCTCCTTATAAAGTTTTCGAAACCATCAGTACTGCAAAAAGACAGACAGAAGCTCCACTGGCACATCAGCTATACAACATTGTCTTTGTCATTAAGCTACGCCTATGACTATTCCACAACTTGTCTCCTGGCATTTTTAAGAGACACTATCACATTTTCAACTCGTTATATTAAAACCAACTAATCCTTAACTTTATTTTGCGATATCCTGGCAGGTGTGCTGTTGATTCTTTTTATTCCTTACTATTTTATTTTATAAACAAAACAGAAGAAACATAGCTTTGATTGATCCCTATCAGTTGTTCCACGTTAGTGCCAATCCTTCTTTTTTTTTTTTTTTTTTTAATTTTTTAAATCACCAAGTACAAAGGCGTTTGATTTTAATAATCGACGTCCCAGAACGGCGAACAACATCCCCGAATATTAATATTCATATTTTTAATGACCTTTCGCGTTTAGGAAGCAATGGTCCATGATAAGGGCCATAGATATTTTTGTGTGTGTTCCTAGTCGCTATCATTTTTCATGCGTCATTATTTTCTCCCAAAAAAAAATAAAACCTTTTTTAATTAACACTTGATTTTTGCCAAACGGTTTTAAATCGTGCACGTGAACTGTAAATAAAAAAACTTAAAAAGAATTTTAACCGAACTACTTTTTTTTTCTCTCTCTCTCTCTCTCTCTATTTGGGTGTGCTGGTAATAATAGTAGTTTACTTAACGAGCTAAATGAAATGCGGCGTCGCCATCATTAATACCATAATCGTATACCCAATGCCATAATAATGACAACCGATCATTTTCTCTCAGGTGTTCTCCGGCAATTTGGCAGAACATTGACATTTATATGCACGCTTCTTCAGATAAATTACCCGCCATATAATTAAAACCTGTTGGAATGAACTCGAGGTTGTCATCAAGTGATGACATTATCCAAAGGGTTTTTTCTAAGGGAAATCGACACGTAATGAATTAAATTTTTGATTTTCGGGGGACCGACCCTGCGTGTTCCTCTCATAAAAATAATCTAATAAAATAAGCGATTCGTCTGAAAAGAAACGAAAATGAAAATAGAACTAATATTATGAGCCAAAAGAAACATATGCAAAGAATAAAAAAGACGAATACAAAAAAAAAAAAAATATACCCATTGAGAAATTAGTTAATATTTTGTTATTAGTCATTCCATTAGTTAGAGAGGATGTAGTGGAATATTGCATTGTTATTTTATTTTTTAATAAGGCGCTCCTAATAAGGGACGAAAAAATTTTTTAAATATTAAAGCGTGCTTGTAAACCAAAAAAAAAAAAAAAAAAACGAAATCAGTTCAACAACCTGACGAGCATATGGAAACGAATATACACGCAATATGAAATAAAAAGCAAATAGAGAAAAAAAAAGTCGAGTAACTATGATGAATAAAGACATAATTCAAAGTAAACGACAAGAGGACGACAGTTTGAAAAATATTAAGTCATTAAACATCTACGCGTTTTTAAAGAGCTTCAAATTAATAATCTCTACCCCAAAAACTGTGCAACGTATAATCAAACAAAAAAAAAAAAAAAATAATACCACGTGTTTGTCGCACGCCCGAATATCAAACGGTATTGAAAAAACATACTTTTATAAAGCAAAAGAGTGTAGAAATGAGCATAGTTCGTAATAACTATTATTATCTAACAGTCGAAGGAAAGAAAAATATCATTATGGAAGCGAAATTGAAATAAAAAAGTGCCATGCAATACAAGAGAAACGGCTCGACGATTATACCGCCATGGTACACTCGCAAAGTTTATATTATAATAACCGGCCCGCGGCGAGACCGATCCGTTGTCATTGCTTTTCAGATTTATGTCCGTCTGTTGTCTATGCTCTGTCTTTCTCTCTCTCTCTCTCCTCATTGATTACTGTGTGTCTTCCCATTCAGAAAATAAAACAACGCACGAAGCCCGCGCGGTTTTTTTTTCTTTTTTACACGACAGCAAAATATGATTCGATTATTTGCACATATTTTTTTGCCATCCACCATTAGTCAAAGGAATTCATATTAGAATGTCAAAGCCGTGTTGCCCACAAACATGTCAAAAAATTTTGAAAGCTCTATAATTTTCTGTCACCTTGGTTTATAACAAATCTAACGGTGTCACAGCATATGGTTTGTATCTTTCACAAATAAAAATTATATGCCTAGAATGCGACCGGAGAGGAACGAAGGAAAAATAGGGAGGGAAGGGACGGGTTAGAGCGGTGACAAAATTAGGCGTTGGACACGAGCCAGCCCCGAGAGCACGAAGTATTATTATTCCGTGAGTTTTCTACAAGATGGATGCGAAACACTAAAAACCTTTCCCATCTTCTTACCATCAAATTTATAAATCATTTCTTTTTTTTAAAATAGAAAAATCTTTTGATTAGAAATACGCACATAAAAACAAATACGCAAACGGGATAAGGACTAAAAAAAAAAACCCCCGAAAACCCTTTTCTTCAAAACACAAAATCCCTTCAAAGCATAAAAGGCTAAATCACCCGCATTTAGGTTGAACAAAAACTCCTACACAACAGACCGGAAACAGTTTACAGCAGAAACGACTTTGTCAACCCTTCCGTTATGCATTTGTTTGATTTGCCTCTTTTCCTTTCATTACACAATAATACCATTCAAAGAATTGTTCTAAAAACTTCATCTGAGGCATTCAGAAAACCCTTTTCCGTATATACATAACCTAAAATGTTTACGATATCTTCCGCAGGACATCCCCGAAGCGAAAATCTGCGGTTATTCGGATTTAAAACGTTTCCTTAACGGTTTTGTGAACCGTTAAACTCCAATTAAAAGCAAAGCGATTATTTTTACGTTTAATTCCTTGATTACTTATCATCATTGAGGTTGCTGTATCTCATTACATATGAAATCGTGATGCGTCATGGGTATCCAAGGTAAATCCGACGCGATGACTATGGATTATTGTGGAAGTATCGAAATGTCTTGATGTTTATATTTTTGAGGAATAAGAAGAGGATAGGGAGAGTAGTTTGGTCGGTCTTTGAGGTGTTCTTCGTGAGTTGGAGACCATGTTAACGTGTCAGTATGTTCTGGTAGGAAACTGGACTTTCTAGTGAAGAGCTGAAAAGGAGACTTGTAGTGTTCTGGATAACATGACTTAGCTTATGGGAAGACCGCGCTCGAGTCAGAAAGAGAACATCTTTATAGATGCAGGTCGTGCGGGAGTGTCAGATTTGAGGGTGGTGGATTCCGCTGGCGCGTTTTTGATGCAGTGATAGAATTAAACGTTATAATGCCGGATAAGTAGTTGTGCATCAGCTGGACCAACTGCAACACAAATGCTGAGTTCTCCAATTTCTCCACTACACATTAACCGAAAAGCTTATCTTCTTCTTACAGTGCCTTCCCGCGACGGGAATTGGCGACCATCATGGTTAGGGAGCTTATTGCGGCGTGCAAGAGACCCTAGCTAAATCAACTGTCTTGGGTCCTGCACAGCAAACTCTCGGCCATGATGGCTATACTAGGGAGCTTAATGCGGTGGCTTCCCAACACCTTCCGCATCGCAGCACAGGAGCCATACCGTCAATTTCCGACTCAGCCTCCTGCTTTCTGGACTCAGGCCTAGCCAACTTTTACCGTCTTTAGCCTTAAGCCAGTACTGATAGGACTGCTGCCCCTACCAGATTTCTACCTCCCGGGTCAGTAGGAATCTGGAGCTCGTCATGGGCAGGTGCGCCAAACCTGATGCAGGACTGTTAATGTTCCCACCGACTACCCCTCGAAAAGCTTTTGGCACTTGTCAAAAGCCAAAACGTGAGACACAAATTCCAAATGCCAGCTGCTTCATACCATCCTGCAGCGGACAGTCGAGGGAACGTTCCAGATTACAGAGCTAGAAGCCGTATTGCCGCAGCGCAGATACCTTTCCAGATGGCTCTATGCAGTTGGCCCGCCAGTCGGGACTTTGAACCGACTCACATCTTTACAAGTGTTGTCCTTCCAACGCCGTCTCAGTCTACCCTGAGGCCTTGGGCTTGTAATGCGTCCATCGAGGACTTGCCTTATCGCCCGCAATGGGGGTGCACGCACGCGCTACGCCCATTTAAAGCCGACGTACCTTGTTTGCATTACCTTGTACGTACCTTGATCAGCAGCCGGCCGGCTAGTGTCGAGAACACAAGAAGAAACATCAGTAAAATTAAATCGCTTCTCTCATCCTCTCGCAAATAGCATTTAAATATCTTAGAATCGTGCGCTGAACCTTAAAACATATCATCTTCTTTGCTCCCATATAAACCAATCGGAGGTATTCCCCAAAGAGCTTTTTAATCTTTGAAAATGTCGCAAATATATGCACCTTCCCGTAAATTAATCTTCACCCCAGCCCTCATTTCAGTATAAGTTATTAAATCATTCCCTGACAAACGTTTCAATTTCCTCTGCTGAATCGCATCCCATAATCCAGTCATGAATTAAAATGGATCTTGAAAAAAAAAAAAATACATATAAAACGTATTTTTAATCCCTCATTAAAGTTGAAAACATAGTGCAATACCTGACAAATGACATTATTTAATGATCTTTCGCGGTTAGACATTCTTGAAAGCTCGTATTAGTTCGTTCGCTTTGGATTGGCCCATTTCAAAGGCAATAGTGATAAATCTGTCAACTCGTCCCTATCCTAGACTCCGTAGTAACATGTTAAGTCTTTTACTAATTTTCTTCGCGGTTTTTTTTTTCCTTCTCGAAATTATTTTTTTTTATGAATGCTTTCGTTAATTAATTATTGTAATCGAGCCCGGTTCCTGATTAGTCTGGCTAATTAGGGATCGGTATTTAAAAAATGTCCCTCATTGACCAAGTCCGTTTAATTTACAGCTGCTTTTGAGTATTAATCATTAGATGAGATTCGGATTAAATCGGGGTCTTGAAATTGCAACATTTTTCATTATTTATTTATCTTCTGGTTAAGTCTTCATAAATGTCAAGAAAACTTAATTTTCGCGAAATAAGAAAAATGATGAAATATGCTTTTTGAGGGTTCGTAATTTTTGCGACAAGAGGCACTTAATGATAATTGGGAATACGGTTTTTCCTGTCTACGCGTCAGTGTCACCGAGTTCGTGTTGACGCTTTCTGTTATCTTTGGCAATAAATAGTCAAATAATTTTGTCAGCAAGGATGAGAGGAGGCAAAAGGGGAGAGATGGGCGCGCGGAAGGCGGAAAAACGAAATGGTTCGCAAAATTCTTTACAAAATACTCGGGACAGTTTTAATGAATTAATAAAAATTAAACGAATCTCCCCGGGAGAATAAATAATGATAAAAATCATGTTATTTAGAAAGACAAATGTTTTTTCAAAGTTGAATTTTATTTAATTTTATCGTGTGACTAGTTTATCCCGTGCCAAAACGACGCTCCGTAGAGGCGACGCTAGAAAAGAAACGTCGAATTCTATGAGTGGGACGTAAAATGGGCTTCTTTACTAATAAATTAGCTTTAGTACTTTGTGTTTACGCTATAAATAAATCGCACTATTGTCAGTCATATACGATCAAACGACATTCTTGACTTTTGAGTTTCCAAGAATTTCGACCTGTCAGTTCGAATTTTTCGAAGCGATCTTTTTTTTCTTTTTTTTTAAAAAAGAAAAAAAAAGGGAACCTTGGACAAACACTCTAAAGATACATAGTCGTACATCTGTCTTAATATATATTTCCTTAATGAAACTAACGCCAAAGATAACATTTTAATCACTATTTTTCAAATCAATTGAACGAAACCGATTTAGATATTTTATTTTGGAAGCAGGCTTGAAGAGAAAATCATGAATTGCCGGTAATAAATTTCTAAATCAACACGGTTGCTCCCGAGGAGAAGGAGGAGGAGGAGAAGAAAAAAGTGATACTAAATCTTGTCAAGTTTTGTCAGTGCGTGTTTTATCAATGACCACTTTGATACAGATGATTTCACGTGTTCAATTTCCGTCGACATTTTAATTTAATTTAAACTTAACTAAGCAGTATATGGAGTATTCATCATGTTTCATTATAATGGAAAATAAAAAAAAAATAAACACAGGGGCCATTATGTGTTTTTGGCTCCTTAACTACTTTTTTTTTTCGCGAATCGGTTTAATCCATTGTCTACTTCTGTCATTCATATAAATTTCTTTGTCGTTTGTAGAGTAGTTATCTTGAGTTTTGGTCCTTGGTGAGTTTGAGGAATTTTTACTCGTTGTTTTTTTTAATTTGATGGGTTTGAAAGTAGGAGAAAAGTTATTGAGATTAGTAAATTTGTGGAAATTGAAAGCGATTGTCAATATTCGATTAAAAGAAAAGCCAAGGAATTTCTTTCATGCTTCGTCCAGGCGCCACAGCAATTACGGATTTGGCTTTTGAGATATTAGCTTTGGTGTTCTGCGATTTTCTCGCTAGCCGTTTGTTGAATTTTAATCGAGTCAGGAACAGTGATCGTCAAATTGTCTTTTTTATTTGAAGAAAAAAGGACATTTTCGCTCAATATTTTAGAGTGATGCCAGTGTCAACTTTTGCAACTGTTCTTTTCTGCAGAAGAACTCTTCGGCGCTCGAGCAAACTGTCCCATCCAGTGGGACCTTCGTGATTTAGTCACACTCGTGATAAGAAGCTGTTTACATGCTTGTCTTTGTGTTTCCTTTTTTGTTTTGTCCTGTGCATTGTTGGGCTGCAGTATTTTCAGCACCTTACATCGCTCTTGGTTTGAACTTTTAGGGTCCACACCTTAACAGCTTCTTCCTGTGACATTCTATAAATCTGGTTTGGCAGAGGATATTTATAAAAAATGGCTCGATAGACTATCTCACTAAAAGCATGCTCCCCAAGCTTCCCGATTCCCTTCAGAAAAAAAACCTCGGGCATATTTCATTTTTAAAAACTCAAATGAAAGGGTGTGAGAACTAATGCGCTTTAACCCCAAGCTCGCCTTTCCCCTTATGTTTAGTTTAGGAAACCGACTTACAAACAAATCGTGTCTTCTTACAAAAAAAAAAGCCCAGGTTTTAGTATTTTCGTCTCGTTATCCCCTTCGCATTTGATCCGAATGACGGCAAATCCATCACGGTGCATAATCCGTTCTAATTTTATAAAAAGAAGTCACTCGGTTCATGTGAACGGAAGTTCCTATCAATTTCATAAAGAGAAAAAAAAAATTTTTACAAGTTAAATAATCGCAATTCTCACAATATGAATTTTTTCCCTCGAAGCTTTCTCAGGTGGGTTCATCACGAGATTTATCCTTCGCATATTAAAAATATAAGCAAATGATCCGTTATCATAACCCCGAACAAGCGTTTCGAACGTGGCATCCGTTCCCTGCCGATCTCCCGTCGCGAATCTAATGAAATAAAAAGCATAACGGAGATATTATTTTAAAGTTTTTTTTTTAAAAAAAAAGTCATGCTTTTAATTCATTTAGAAAAATGTTGGAACGAGGAAAGGAGATTCCATTTGGAAACAGATGGAAGCGCTCAGCAAGATTAGGCCGAGAACGTTAAACGAAATAAATATTTCATTAGGTAATCTATGTAGATGATGGCTTGCATAGATCAATTAGGTGCATCGCGCGTCCCGAGTAATTAAAATGATTCCTTTTTAGCTATTTTCACATTCTCGCTTTTAATGTTGTTCAAAGGGATTATTACGTTGTTTAATGTTCCACATCACGGATTTAGGTTTGAAACGTTGATTCAATAACAATCGGTTAATAAATTTTAAAAACGCTGATCGTTCATACTTGACTAAAAATAACTCCTCTGGCAAACGATGATTTTAAAGATTTCGAAAATAACATGGATCATACGAGTTAACCATTTCGACGATTCGACTAATTTAAAGTTAAGTTTTAAATGAAATGAAATGAATCGAAAACATCAAGAACCAACATTTAAAATATCCGTAAACATTTTCGGGGCTTCGCATAAATGGAATGTTTCGGATTTGAAGGAAAAATAAAAAGTATGCACCGCCGCATTTTTTTCTTTTATCAGAACATTTTAAATCGTTAAATGTAATTAGTAAGTGAAGGAGAAAATGAGTATATGATAGGTAACGAACTAAACACGAAGTAAAAGCTTTTATTCATACGATGACGGTTGTAGTTTTTTTTTTTTTTGAAATGATCTCGATACCTCTTCAGTCATCAATTACTCATAGCGTAGCACACGAATGCAAATCACGCTATCAGCTATTACCTTTCATATGTCAAGTAATATGTTATTTAACTTTCGTCATAGCTGATCATATGATATTTTGCAATGAAGGACAGTTGTGGGAAAAAAGTAAGATGGATGAAATTAATTTGGGGGAAATTGAAAGAAATGCGGAGTTTGGGTTAGTTACGGAGTTTAACAGGAAGTGGACGGACACGTTAATGAGACGTCTGCTACATAGGGGTAACTGGAAGCTGCCATGATTTCAAATTTGATGGCCGCCATCCTCGAACTGAAAAGCAAACATTGCGTTTGGAAGTCGAAAATGTTAGCAACACTGTACTGTGGCCGTTCGAGGGCGGGAGAATGAGAAGGAGTGATTGTTGTTGTTTTGTTTGTTTTGTGATTGTATGGATAGAGAAAGAGATAAGAATATAAAAAAGATATTTATCGAGTTCGTTGTTGAGTTGTTGAGATAATAGAAAATGGCTGCAGCCAAATTCAAGATCGTGGCAGCTTCCAATTTCAACCCCTAATTAGCCCACGATTCATCGAAGTGCCACAGCCTATTAGGCTCCGTAGGTGTTACCAAAGAAGTTATTGGTTAGCTGTAAAATATGTTGGTAATGTTGCTAGAAGAAATTAATGGATGGTAGGGTAAAAGGTAATTGTTTTAGATATCGCTTGCTTGCGGGCAATTCGAGTAACGAGCACACTGTCTGTGGACAAGTTATCTCTGGCCAAATCGTGAGCGTTTCCGACAAATTTTTGGCAGCTTTGTTACGAGAATGGCATCCAAGAAGTGAAGTCTTGAAGGTGACATGAAAGAAGTTGCTAAAAAGAAAAAAAAAAGCCAAGCCCAAAAGAACTGTCGGTGAAAAGCTGAATCGATGGAAGGATGACCAGTGCTTAGATATTAGGATTGCACCAAAAAATAAAACAACTGCCACTTCGCCTTTTCATGTGTCTTATTTTCTCATAAAAACTTTAAAACGTTTAATCCTCTTAATTAAATCCTAAAATATTTAAAATTTGACCTTATTTACCCCTGCGACTCAAAATTTTAAGGTTCTCTTAAATATTTTTAGGAGTCGACGATTTGTAAACGGATATACACAAAAAGGGGTTCGCGTCTCTGATTTTTGTGCGCACATGTGACAAGGGAATTTATTTTTAAGTTTTAAATGGTTTTCTTCTTCTTCTTCTGCTGCTGTGTTTTTTCTTATATAAATCATTCGAAAAGGAGATTTTAGTTATATCGTGACTACTACCCCAATGGCAAGACTTCGTTTGTTTATTTTTAACTTTTTGATGGTGTCAAATGATTCTTTCCATTAAGTGTCAAAACGTTCTTCCAAAACGAATAAGACGTAAGGCTTATTTTTTACTCCTCCATTTTGATTTTTTTTTTTTTTTGTTCTTTAATGGCAATAACTCAACGTTTCATCTGGATATTTCTCACAAATTTAATTTCCCCCTACTGCATTCAAGGGTTAACACAGACAAAAAAGAAACGAAATTTTCGGCGTTTGATGATAAATAAAGTTTCCACCTGCATTAACCATCATTAAAAATTATGACATCATCAATGAAATTATTCACGGTTGTCAGTGTTTTTGTCGAAAAAAAAAAACGAAAGCGTTACGATTTGAGGTTTTTTTGCTGCGCTGGTTTCCTTGGGCTCGTAAACGGGGAGAAAAAGCACTTAAACCGCAAAAGTTTTCCGTTGGAAAAACATCCCGAAGGATTTTCCTATTTCTTTGCTGGCTGGGAAGTGATTCTTAAGTGCATGCAAATTACTTTAAGGAAGGAAATAGAAAAGAAAACGAGGGGTCTGCGGAGGTAAAATGATACAGATTTAGGAAATAGAATTGTGATGTCTGGGGCTTTATTGAGACGTTTTCGCATACGAAAGGAAAAGATTCAACAGTTGGCTGTTGGAAAAAAATAAAAAGATTTCTCGACAAAAAAATTTTTTAATCAAACATTTGTTTCCTCTTCATTAATGATGTCGTGTGTGCAGTTTACAAAGTGTCTCTTGTATGTATTTTTTTTTTTCACAATGCTTACTTTCATTAGGCCTCGTTCACACGGATCCATATCTAATAAATCATACGCATAAAGAATTTTGTTGGTCGGTAACTGATAGCGTCTTCCTGCATTTTTTTTATGTATCGGATCGGATTGAGATTTGATGCCGAGGGTTGCGATCGTAAGTTAAACGTATGAATTTACGATTTTGTTAAAATTTACGTGCTTTGTTAAAACGCAAAGCTTTTACTTTTATTGGGACATTATCATTTTATTGACTAGAAATGGTTTGTAAACCCTTAAAAAACATTTTCCTTTTTTCTCTTGAGACGAAAAAAAAAAAAGAAAAAGCACGCGATATATTCATTCCATTCCTTTTTCTTGGATTATATGCATATTCAGTCGTTTGATTGGGTTTTTATTTTTATTTCCCTTTCGGCATAAATATAAGAGGTCTCACCCCGATAAAATAAAAACTGTTCAAAATAGTATTAAGGCTATTAACAAATAATGAAAGTCAGTTTATTCCAAACGGGTGAAAAATACGATGAAAGATGCCCCACTGGCTACCCTGGATAGAGGTTGTAATAGGATTTAGTATATAAAAGTCGGGGTTGCTCAATTACTCCCCGAATGCCCCTTTGAACGCATTACTTTTGCTTTAGTTAGGATTTATTTGCATAATATGAAAATTATGCGGGAATCGAGGCATGTAGGTGTTTTATATCTTTACCTAATTGGTTTATTTAAGGGTCGGTTTAATTACGAGTTTTGAAGTGTTCTTGTCTGCTGCGTTAGTAGGTCCTTTTTTTTCCCCACCCCGTTTCATCCCCGCAATTTTTTTTTTTTGGTTCTTGTGACGATATAAATTAAAAAAAGTGGTTTTGGCATTCTCGTCTTTTTCCGCACTGCCGGAAACGCACTGCGGTGCAATCTTCCTAATTCGCGGGGAATTTTATTTTTTTTTTATTTTCGTTGCATAAAATCTGCGGTGAGAACGGAAAACAAAAAAAAAAAAGAAAAATGTAAACAACCCATTTACAAGTGGTTAAAACGAATAAATAAAATAATAGACGAGATGTGATGGTAATTTATGGATAAAGCTTCGGATACGTGAAAGGGGTCTAATGTTTGTTTATTTGATCATTACTGTGTGCTGATGCATCGGGGCTAACTCGTCAGGCTACCCCCTCTCTCCCATCTTTCTCATCTTCAGCATATGTTTATCCCATCTAGCCTAGGCTTTGCACTGTTTTGTTTACTTTTGCTCATAATGCAAACATGGCTGCAGTGGAATCGAATTTTGTTCTTACGGGGGGGAATGAAAAATTTCATTTTCCTGATGAATTCGGAAGAAATTCAAAACAAAATGGCGCCGCGTAAAAAAAGCCAGGGAAAGAAAATTATCCGCATTATGCATAAACGGGGAGTTTTAAAAAAAAAAAATAAAATTATAATAGGGAGGGATAAGTGTAAGAAGAAGTTTATCATTGCATGAATTTCGATGATTTGGTAGTAGGTTGTATTGATTTTAATATTCGAAACTTGCTTGGTGTAGCCAGTCACGGATCAGGGGTTAAATCAGGGAGGGTTTTCAAGTGCAAAGTGGGGGAAGGGGGGACCATTGTGGCTACAGGAAATTGTTCTCGTACTTTTCTATAAAACTTTCTTTGTATTGTTTGAGGGTAATAAATCTGGGATTTTTTTTTTTTTTAAAGAAACTTGATTCAGGATCATGCACGAGCTTAAACCGAAAAAGAGGGAAAGGCATGAAACAATAACTAATTATTTCGGTTGTTAAGAAGCCTTTCCGGAATGATTTTCGCCCTTTTTTCCTCCTGTCTCGAAAAGATAAAATTGGAATTTTAAAAGTAAGAAGCTTTATTAGTCGAGGGTGTGAAGATGGGGTAACTTTGAGCTTACCTGTGACGCGCCAACTGGGACCCATTCATCACGGCCAAGTCTCTTTCCTTTTCTCCCTCCTTCCTTTTTCTTTTCACCCTTAAGTTTTGGTGTGAGATATGGTGAAATAGAATACCGCTTGTTAAAGTGTTAGGGGTACATATAATGTCATATATTACTCTTGTCATGTTCATCCCGTCTACTTTTTTATTTTAAGAAATTTTTTTATACTTCTATTCGCATTACTGTAAAAAAAAAAATACGCATTTGATTAATAATTTGTTTTTTTTTGTTTTCAGGTAAGTGTTCCTGTTCATATCTTCTAGCCGGAAATGATGCAAGCTTTTCCGGAATGAAACAATCAACATTTTACCGAACCCCCCCTCTTTGCCCCAGGGCTAAAGCCTTCCAAGAAATGCATTTATGGAAATAAAGGGTGAGATTTTAAATAAAAGGCATTGTGGAACGTTACACGACTATCAAGTCTCAAGATTTCAATCCCCTCGTTTTCTGTCGCGCGATAAATCACTGCGACAAATTTAATTATCCTGCTATCTGAGATAAGACAGTGCAGTATAGTGTAAAGAGGAAAAGAGATATTTAATTCAGTCGCCATCTTTTTAAAACTCCTGCTACCGTTTTCCCAGAGACTTGGTAGGTGTTATTATTTTCACCGGTGGGGGTATGTTTTTACATTTCACGGTTGCGGGTTAAATTCTAGTAAGTCGGGAAGTGTAATTTTGCTCGGTTTTGAAGAAAAAAAACAAGGGACTTGTTCGACTTTGTGCCACACTGTGAAAAGTATCGATTGTGATTGAATAAAATTGCCTGTGAATTAATTTGAATTTCGAACCAGCTGGGGCGGAACAGATATTTACATTAGGAGAATGAGCAGTTTTTTTTTTTTGAGGGATTTGATGTGAGGGTAATCAATGAATGGTTGTCGACTGAATTTCTTTTTCTGGTATTAAAATTTACGCAGGATTCAACGATGTTCAGTATATAGCTGTGAACTTAAATTTTCAGTCTGGGCGAGTTGTGATTCAGCCCGTGAAGTAAAGATTCGTTTAAACCAAAAACTCAAGGCAAACTGAATTTAGTCATGCGCTAAAAATGATTCGATGTTCATTGCAGACAACCTCTCTTAAGCCAATACCCTTAAAACTAACCAACAATACGCATAATTACGGAGGACAGTGTGCACACACATGCCATCCACAATAGGAAAAAAAAAGAATCATAACAATCAATAACATCTGGTTCAGTTAAACTTCACTAACAATTCCAGGGGTTAGATGACCATATGCAGAGTTAATTTTCAAAACACCAACCATTTCCGATCCCACGCTGAAAATTCGAAAACAAAACCGAACTTGAAATTCTTAAGACGAAACTCTCTGGGTTTAATGGTTCAATCCTGGCTTTTTGAAATGCGGACATAACACAAGCATGAATTTCTAAATTTCAAAGTCATGACAAAGGGGATTCCGAGCTCGAATGAGATTGTCCGGTTATATCAAAGGAACTCTGCATATGACAGTTTCACGTATTCTCTTGAGCCCCATAATTAAATCATATTTCAGAGGGTAGGAAAAAAATAAAGGACACGTGTTATTCTTGCGTAATTTAAAAAAAAAAATAAAATTCACCTCCTCGTAAAAAAAATTAAAGCTCTTCAAATGGTGAACGAGCTAAGTTGCAAGGTAGCAATGTAAACAATAATACAAACAGAAACCGAGATTGAATAACGCGATTTCATTGTGAAGAATCTCCCCATCCGCCTCAGGACATGGTGTCCTCCTATTATCCCGCAAAATATTTGCTTTTGTAACAGCGCGCACCAGAGAGTAATTTTCTTTGTTTATTCTTTCATTAATTATGGCTCTGTATTAACCGTAAACCGCTTAAGGCATTCTTTGCATTTTGTTTTATTAGATCAATGAAAATAACATTTTCACGAATTAACTATTTACAATTCAATTCAAAAAAAAAAATCCTTTCGGGAAGAGTTTAACAAACACATCGATCTCATCAAGTATCATGGGAACCGTTTTGAATCGAAAGCCGCGCGGCGATGACTTCGCATTCGGTGCATGAAATGTCGCCCAATCCGAAAAATATAAAGGATCACAAATAGAATTAATTTATGAGTTTTTACATTCCAATTTGAAAGACATAAAAGCTTCTGAAAAAAAAAAAAAAAAAAAAAAAATGATATGAAACACTCAACAAGATGAAAATTAAATGGAAACAAGTAACGTTATTTTATTTTCTTGTGCCAAAAACTTATTTCCAGAGACTGACAGCTCGAAAAATTCGGGCATGGTGGTCTGTGTGTGCAGACAGGCTTATATCTCATCTAATGGCGTCTCGAGTGTTTCTTCCCTGTTTAAAATTAATTGTACATTTCATTAACACGTTACTGGCACTAGTTCCCTTTCCTTTTTACTGCATGATCGATAAATCCAGCTGCTAAGTTATTCTCAAGGCGGAATTTCCCATGCGACTACGTTAAAGATCCCTTGAAATCCTTGTGCTCCTTCAGACAACATCAAACTTGTATCAGTTACAGAGTTCAAAGCCTAGAGAGAAAAAAAAACGAAAAGAGGGGGGGAAATAGAAGAGAAGCCGTGAATAACTGGAAAACTGCTCCGATACCCTATACGTCTGCATTTGACAGCTCAACTCGTATAAAAATACGGGGCACGAATGAACAACAGAGATAGCAGGGACTTTAGCTTACTTGTATTTACACATGAGATGCTGTTGTGTGTACTTAAACGAAGTTTTTACGTTAGATAGCCCTTACGCTTTCTTATATTTTTTTTTTCTTCTTCATAAATTACCCCATTGCTGTATTCAGTTGAATAAGAATAAAATGAAACATAAATCTTTAGGAATTGTACAATTGAGCTCATAAATGGCGTCCGAATGTCTGATCTACATCCTTTCAGGTCATTGCACAAAATGTAACATCCATTAGTTCGGAATCCAGCTTATAGAAATATGGAATATTCGTTTCCCCCCCTCCCCCCGAAAAAAAAAATATTCATCATACAAAATAAAACGGCGGAAAACAAGCTCGGAAATGAAACAAAGAGATGCGGGGGGGAAAAAAACCTCTCGGTTTATCTCAATTTACAACGATTACACAAAAGTTTTTCGAGAGGGTGGACGATCAAGTACGTTTCAAACCAAACAAACCCCATCAGCGGAGTTGCAAAGTGAATTGCGCAGCACTCCACTGCCGCAATTTATTTTTCCTTTACACCCGGGGAAAAACAAAAGAACCGGTTTCCCGGTTGGAAGTCTCTGGAAATCATCCTGAGAAAATAAGATCTCGCAGCAGCTTCGTAATTATCCGATCAATGAACGCAAGCTAAACCGAACGTGCGGATCAATAATTGGTAATACTGTCCATGACGTTTCACTCAACAAACAAATAAGCAACCGTTTGGGGTAAGGCGGGGGGATCCCGGGGGGGTTGGTTCTTTTCTGTTTATTTCTATTCTTCTTTGGTCGTGTGCCAAAAATTACAAGAGATTTACAAATGTAACTGTCAGTAAGGGAAAAACTTAATAATGAAAAGGGGGTTAAAAACTCCTCCAGTTTAATCTGGGATGAAGTTTTTAATGTGGTTACTGACCAAAGGCGAAGATGGAAACGCAATCCGAGAATAGCGCATAAGCGATCAAAAGGAAAAGGGATAGGAAATAGGATGTACCCGAAAGCGTGCATAAACAGCATTGAAAAAGGGTGGCGAATAGGAAGGAACGATGACAATAAAACAATATCACGTGACTGTTGGATTCTAATCATGATTATTGTCAAAAATTGTCGTGCGGTCACATCGGAGCATTTGGGGTCGTGTTACTCATTGTCCCAGAGTGCTATTGTCGTCCGGGAGTAGATCCATCTCAAAAAGATTAAACTTGACGTTCTGTCTCACTCTCCTCGGCTAGCTCAAATCTCTTTCTCTCTCTAAATAGAAAAGGTTTTTAATTCAAGGTCGGGAATCAATGAATAGTTAATTAATAGTTATTCAGAACAGTTGATAGTCTGAAAAATGCATTGACCGTGATGTTGGAACAACACTTTCGGGTCGGCTCCAATTCATTAGGTAACATGGAATGGTTGATGGTTTTGAAGAACATTGGATCAATTCCAATTCCATTGTATGTTTTTAATATTCTACAGCGAATTTTTTTTTTTTTCAGAGGGTCGTTCCGCATCTTTTACCTGGTGAAAAGTTTGTAGGGATAAATTTTGTGTCACAGTTGAGATCGTGTTATGACTTTTGTAAGATTTGAAATCAGTCAAAAGTCGAATGTTTAGTTTATTTGTTGTTTCGTTTGTGCGTCATAGGCTCAGCAGTTACTTTTGGCTTTGGAATTGAGAAATCGGTTTTTGAAGATCTAGTTTGGTAAAATTCTGGGATAGAAAAGAAACTTAGGCTCCAATGAGGAAATTCGAAGGCTCAGTTAAGAGGTCATGCTCGCACCCTGTTGTGTAATGGACTCATACGAATTTATAATCTCTGGGTATATGAAGCTTTCATGGGAAAAGAATATAACTAGGGATGGGATCAGTTGGGAGATCCTGACTAGCCGGTGTTGAGCTATTGGGATAAGATGGGTTGGGTTTCTGTGATGTGGCTCGGAAGCTACAGAAGTTGGAGGCTCTGACGTTGACATTAAGAATGGCGACTGACGTTGAGCCGAGTCTCTAGGAAAGGAAAACTAGAATCGACTACTAGTTCGGTGCAATGAGAGATTTCCTAGGCCAGTGTAGAGTGATGAAGTGGTAAAGTTTCCTGGTCCATTTTTGGTGTTACACGTCTCCTCAAATTAAACGTGAATCCGGCTCCTTCCGGTAGGGCACCTGATGCACTTGGGTATTCTTGCTAGACCTAAACGAAGTACGTTTTTGGGGGAACTACCTTGGTTCAGACAAGTCAATCATTGCTTTCTATTTTGGAGCTAGTTCTCTCATTTTGCTTCTGCACTGCAAAAAGTATTCTTAGTGACTTGCCAAAAGTCAAATAAGTATGATTCTGCCACCCGGATGTAATTTAATCTTCCACCAATGAAGAGTATCGGCATTAGCAAGTGATTATTTCAATTTCGCTCCTTGAATCCACTGACGCACTACTTTTTCCCAAATCCCACTTTTTTATTACTTTTCACAGTTTCACCTTTATAACTAGATAAGCGTTCCCACTTCAACTTTTTATTGTTTTTCTCATCCGTATAAAACTTCAAAGGCGAATATAAAGGGAAACACGAGTTTGGTTTTACTCAAATATTTATGATTTTTAAGTAGCTGATAGTGATAAGCTAGTTAATCCTAGTTGTGATAAGAGACGCCATTTATGATATTTTACCTTGTAAAACAACCTCGTTAACTTAAATACTGTTATAAACAATACAAACCGTGTGACCCATGATCATTTTTTTCCTTCATCTTCTCAGCTTCCTTCGGATCTTATTATTTTTTTTTTCCCTTCGCTGGAATGGCCCATTAGAAATTCAAGTTGGAGAGAAACTACGGGGTAAACACGATATTGTCGAGAATCATAAATGTGTCGCATAATGAAAAGAACAACGTATAAAGGAAATAGCTTCGTGGGTAGTTTAGTATCCTATCGAGACTAGAATAATCGCCCCGATATACATTAGACCGGGCGAGACTGTTCCAAATTACTTTTTCCCTAATTTTTTTTTCTGTATTTCAAATGGTCACTCCGTTTCTCTTTTTCGTTTGTTCCCACACCTTTTTTGTAGATGATGTTTTTGAAATGTATACGATATCGTGGTCGGGAGTCTGTTGAAAAGTTCAGACTTTACGAAATTATTAAAAAAAAAAAAAAAAATGTGCAGTGCTTTATACATCTATAGCTTTCTTGAAAATGTTTGATCGATGACGTGTGTCCCACAGGCCTAAAATCATATTATCAATAGAAACGACGGCCTTAGTTGTCAAATAATGATGGATCGCTTTACGATACCTTGGGACCGTCTGTACTCACTTTTCAAAATATTGTATCAAATTTTAAATAAATCACCGGTATCATTCCCCTTTCGAGTCAAATTAACGCCTTCTTATGTTTCCGTATTGATTTCATTCGACAATATAACAAGTCGGGTCACGGATCGGATTGATCGGGCACGTAACGAATCATTTTAAAATTTTCATACCATTGCTGTATACGGATGGTATGTGTCCACTCTTCTCTATCGAACCTTAGAATGAATTTATGTTTTGAATTAACACGCTCTTCTTTTTTTTTTTTTTACGTTCGTGTCTTATGAATATTTATAAGGAGCCATCCCGGATTTAGGAAAGGAAAAAAAGAAACGGAAAAATAAGAGCGTTCGGCGAAAAATCCTCCATGCACGTTAACGCGGGGAGAAATAAATGCGCACCCGGGTGCAGTACATGCATCTTAAACACAATATATGCAGCCTAGCAGCGGTTTGCTCACGTCGTAAATCATTTGTAACACTAAATGGCTTCCCTGCCCTTTTTAAAAACTTTAACTTCTTCCGTTTATGATGTCTCTTTACATTCCTTCTTGTTTTTATTTTACTTTTTTTTTTCTAATTGAAAACATCCTATTTTACATAATTAAAATCTTTTCCGTTGTACGGATTGTCATTTTCTGTCCCACATGTATTTTTTTTTATGGGTTTTAGATAATGTGGTTTTCTTCGTTAATTCGAGATTAGTATGCAAAGGCAAGGAATATGTCGTTTACGTGGATTCAGGGTGGTTAATTTGAGACACTTGTGTACGAAATAAAAATCGGGAGGAGGGAATCGTGCTTGTGATGATTTTAAGGGCTTTAGTTGGAAATTTTCTACAGGGAAAAATTGTGTATGATAGATTTGTTGACTGCAATAATAAATGGAGGAGATTTTTTAGGTGTCGTCGGAGTATTCGCAACCAATTCGAACTTTCGAGTTGAAATTTCAGTAGTCAGGTTGGTTTTGGTGGGACCGAGGTGCAATGCAGGTTTATTCCTATGCAGAGAAGACTTGGAAGAAAATACAAGGCCGTCTTCAGGGTGCGAATGGTGCCTAGGAACCAGGCCTCCACTTTCGAAAGACCTCCACCTCCACGTACCAAAAACTTTAAATTTCACTGCAATTTGTTTTCTGACGTGAACTGTGTGAATCTTGAACAATAAAGTAAAATTCTCATTCTAGTGCTTTTGAAAAATAATTTTAATTTAAATTTCGTCCTTGAGGCCTCTAAACCTCGAAAGCTACCAAAAACCTAAGAGCCCAGGATCAATCTTGATCGTCAGTTTTGTCAAATTAGTTGATATCGTTTTCCCTGTTGCCACTAATCCTGCATTAGATCTCGAAATCTCTCAAAATTCTTTTCATGATCATGAACTTTGTTTTACGAACGTTCATTCGGAGACCATGGGAGTGTTGCATGTTTCAACAATTCTTGCAGATCGCAAACACCTTTTTTTTTAAAAATTCGTCTATTTTCAAAATAAAAGACAATATATTGATCATGTTGGGCGGGCTGTGTTTTAAAAAATTCAGAAAAAAATAAAAATTATTAATCTCGTCTTGCAATTCCCATCAGATCGATAGAAAAACAAAATCTTGCTTCAGTCCCATTTTTGATAAACTGGCTAACTCGTTGTTTATTCTTGAAGCATCCTCAAAAGAGCAATTCCCAGCAATTCTTCTTAGTACAAACTTGAAAAAATTCCTTCCTATTAATTGCCCCCTCTTGCACGATTCTTACATCCCTATAAAATTGTTTACGTATATGACGTAATAGTCTTACGTGAAAATAGGAAAAAAAGAAAAGAAGGAAAATGAAAAACATTTCTTGTGGTAATTCAACGGAAGTAATCGCGATTACTCTCTACGAAATTGTCCATTTACAGAATAGTTGTTCAAATTCCCTTTTTCTTTCCCCCTTCATACTTTGATCATTTCCAACCATTTGGCTAAAAATCAATTGTTGTAATTAGATTGACGCCACACCATCAACTAATCTGTAAAACGTCTTAGGAACGGGAGGAAGAAGTAGAAAAAAAAAGGGAACCCAGTTTTATAAATTGATTACTTTGAGTGTTTAGGGGGTGGTGCAGAAATCGATACTTTCTTTTCATACCACGATGATCCCCGTTCTTGTGACTAATTTCATTTTCGACGAAAAGGTTCATTAACCAAACTCGTTTTTTTTCTTTCCCACTCTCTTCCCTAATGGACGCAGCCCGTTTTTTTTATTTTTATTCCTCCTCTCTCTCCGTATAAAAAAGATTTTTTAAGGTTGCTAAGGAGAGAGGAAAAAAAAATATTCGTTTCAAATGTCACTCATATTGAAATCCTCAAATGAGGCACAATTTTGTGCTTTGTTTTTTCCGTTTCGGGGGAGGAAAAAAAAAGAAGAATATGTAAATAAATGGGAGACCAGAGTTTCTGTTATTTTCCAGGAAAGCGGTGTCGGTAAGAAGCGGAATTCAGAGTGACGAGATTAACTGTGACACACTAATGCATATAATCGTGTTATCGAGACGCACATCGGGTGTTTTAAGGGTGGCTCCCTCAGACCCCCGGGAGTTTACGGGGTGTCGGAACGTTTTAACTTAATTATTGATGTTCAGCGACGTGCTTGTATCATTTTTTTTTCCTTTGGAGATTCTTTTTTTTTTTCCAGAAAATTACTTTTCCCCTTATTCAATTGCTTTTTTTTTTCTTTCCTTTTTGCGAAATCCCAGAACAGTCCCGGGGAAGATTTTTCCTTTTCTTTTTTTAATTGAAGAAATTTGAATATTGTCATTAGTATTATTCGCACTTGGAGGAGGGTTGGGAAAAAAATAATTTTAAAAAATTCCGAAGGATTTTATGGATTCACCCCATGTATATCCTGTTTTACATCTAACAGATTAATCAAATTTTTAAACGTCTCAGCTGATAAAACCGTAGTAATCTGATATTTCTTCAAAAAAGAAACGTCTTTATTTTATTTATCTTCGCTGCACATGTTTGAAAAAAAAAAAAAGAAAGTTGTGAAAAAAATGTATATAGTGTGTGGTTAACGAACGCAGCAGACAGTACTTTTTATTCCCTAGTTACCAACCCTCGAAAATTAAAGATTATTTTATGTATTTATATTATTTTTAAACTATTTTCTGAGAAGAGCAATTAAAACGCATTAAAATTTTTATTGTGTGGTCTTACATTTGCGGTTCCTTTAACAACTTTGGGATGTGGATGTGTGTATGTGTGTGTGTGGATTTTGGTGCAGCAATGCACCCAAAATCTTCCTCCTTTTGTTTATTACCTTATCGTTTTTTAAACGGTTTTTTTTTTTCCATTGATGCTGTTTACTCAGCTTCCGAAAAAAAAAAAAAACGGTGCGGCTTTCTCTTTGCTAGGCCAAACCTTCTCAATCATAGCTTGATTTATTAAAGTTTAACTTTTTCTTGCCAGTTTGGATATTCGAGATGAAAATTTCTGTTGATTCAAAATAAATAAAAGTCGGATAATTCGATCTATCCGGCACCTGTTCGTATTTTTATTTTGTTTTGCTTCAGAAAAAATGGGAAAATTTCGAAACGTGAGAAATTGTTGCCTGTCTCGTTAACACATTCGAAATAATTTATTTAATTGAGCGTTTGGATTCATCTCTCGATCACGATCTATAGGTTTAATCCTGTGCATAAGAGTTGTTTGTTGTAATATGCATTTTGTTTCATTGCCATTTTTTTTTTTGTTCGAGCTTCCTCATACGGTTATTGTATAAAATTATTTTTTGAATTGATTCGTAGGGACTTTAAAAAAAAGCTACTATCGTTTTTGAACAGAGCGTATCAGTTTCTTTATGTATCTGGGAGGGTACAATCGTGATGAGATTGGAGAGGATACAAAGAAATGCGTTTTATTTTCGTAAATATCAGTCAACCGTGTCAGCCAGATGTCATTGCCAGTGCAGCTTGTTCAGATTTCCACAACTTGATTTCCATTTGTCATTCAGTAATGTATCTCTATACACTAATTTTTTTTCTCAATTTTTTAAGTCCTGAAAAGTCCTAAAATCTTCCCGCATTTTGAAAGTGAAAATCCTGACAGTAATTAATAGTTTTGTTGTCAGTATGCGGGCCGCTTTGATCCATAAAGATTATGATTAGCATGTTTGGGAAATTGCAAAAGTATAAAGGGTTCAATAGTGATTGGGATGTGGTAGAATTTTTTTAGAACGTAAGTGCAAGGAAAAAACAATTTTCAGGTTTGGTGTCGGAAATAAGGGCGTTAGATGGATCGTTGTGTGATGATAGGTTTCGGCCAGCACTAAATGATTTCTTGATTACAACAATCACGAATGCCATAATTTTGTCGACATATAAGACTTGGTTTGAGGTCTTTGAAGATGAAGATTTCATTTATTTAAAAGTCTTGCAGATTCAAAGCTGATGAGTTTTGAAATTAAAGAAATATTTTGGTCTTTTCAACTTCTTAAGAAATGGAATCCTATTTCTCAAAATTTAAAGAAGCATCAACTTAACTAAAATTTATTGCTGGCCTATGAAAATTACCAACCTAGAACTACCACAGTAGCTTTATTTTTAAGGGCGAATATTTTAACCGCCATTACTATAATAGGCTTTAATTATAATAATCGGATGCATAATGTCTTTATTTCTCTTCTTAATTTTTCTCTATGTGGATAGAACTCTTTTTTTTTTTTTTTTAAAAAACTTCTCTCATTTTCTTTTTTTCTCTTTTGGAATAGTGTCCATCAGGATTAATCATCAAGGTAGGAATCGCATTTCTTTCTCTTATTTTCTTATTTTCTTTTATTACGTCACAAGGCATGCTAACGTAGGCTTTTTATTTTTTTTTATGTTTGCATGAGCCTAGCTCTTTTAATTGGCATACCCCATTTTTTCCCCTTAAAAATTTCAAAAATTTAAAGTGAGTCATCTTTTTTCCACGAGAATAAAAAAATTAATATTCTTTCTAAAAGAATTTTTGCACCTAAAAAAAAAATCGTTTATAATTATATACTTGTGAAAAGAATTATATTGTTGAAAAAACACTAAAAATTCTCAGATTTCAAAACTCAAAAATAATCGTTAAAATGGACGATGTGCTACAGGCATTTTATGTGGAAGGTTATGGGTTTCCAACGTTGCCTGATTTTGAGTTAGATGCCCTGACGTCTTGATACAAAATAACAAGATACCAAGATAGCGAAAAATGTTCGTTTTTTTTTTTTTTTTGACTGGAACCTTTCATCAAAAGATAATGTTGCACTTTTTTAAAGACCTGCTATTAGAAGGTGGGACCTTGCTGTAAATCATTCCTCAAATAAAATGTCAGTCATTTTTAGGTTTTTGTATTTTTTTTTTGTGCACATTTCTCTCGAAGAATTCCTATTCTTTTGGTATTTTATTGCTTTTCCCCTTCGATACGACCCATTCCCACTGTTTTTAGAAATGATACATTGGAACAGGTGACTTTGGTAAAACAGAACGCCAACACGGAAAATCCAAGAATCCGAGATAATCAATCGACCTTTTTTTTCCCTTCATCTCTCTCCTTCCAACTAGATTTTAATTTATGGCTTGTCACAATACTTTCTATTGACAATCATCCCCCAAATTTAAGTGCCATAAACCTTTTTTTTTCCATACCTTTTCTTTAACAATGTAAGAAAGGTTCATAAATTATTTATTCAACGAACCTTTTTTGTGTAATTTTTTATGATATCGACTTAGCGTCCTTGGAATTCTAGTACGCATTGTGTTTGTAGTCTAACGCTCACTTCAATATTTCCAGCACCATAATAAGATATGCTATTCTAGTAGTATAATTTAGTTATTTATATAAAAAAAAAAGGTACGAGAACTTAATGATCCTCTCAAGTATCAAGCAGCGAATATCAATTAAAGAGCTTGAGTGAGAAGTAAACATCGGTTCCTAACACCAAAAATGGCTTATTCGGTTTTCAAAAACGCCCACGCTTTTGTTATGGTTCATAATCCTGATCATTTCTCCTAAAACAAATAATGAAATAAAAATGTAAATTATAAACGATGATGATGACGACAATCATTTCTTTTTTTTTACGAATTAGGCGAGTGTGTAATTTAACTAGGTGTGCAGATGGCGTTATGGATGTAATGACTGGACGAAAAGAAGAAACACCCTTAATTTGGTTTATTGTCGATTTTTTTTATTATCCACAACGCCCGTCTCAAACACGGCGGAAATGTATCAGCGAAAAAGATGTCGGATTTGAATTAATACGACTGACACATCGGTCACTTCCAATTTTATTTTGGATGAATGACATTGCAAGAGGTTTTTTTTTTTTTTTACTTCTTCTTTCCTATGTCAAAAGTTTGTTTTATATCGGAGGTTGACAGGTCGAATCTTGCCAAAATATCGAAACCGTTTTAAAAACAAATTTATATCACTATTATTATAATATGACGTAAAAAGTGAACGGTGCAAATTGTTTTTCTTTTTTTAAGTGCCAGATTTAAAAAAACAGAAAATGCCAAGAGATTTTTTTTCTGTTTCAAGGAAGAAGGGACTGCCCCCAGGATTATGTAAACAAGTTTCTTTTTTTTTTTCGTTTTCTCACTCTTCTTCCGTTTCCGGTTGCAGTTATTCATTTTGTCGAAAAAAAAGAGAGAAATACACCCTCGAGTCAGTAGTCGCTATATGAGTCACAGGGGGAACCATTATCTTGTAGACTTGAAGTCTCTCTCTTTCTCTGTCACTCATGTTGACTTTAAACCAGTGTAATGTGATATCCAAATAGAATATTAATGTAAACGATTTTGTGTTTTGAAATGAATCTTTGTCTTAAAACCATAAGAAGGGGGAGAGGAAAGGAGGAAGGGGATCGTGCGCATTCATACATGCATTTGAAAGTTGGAAACTAATACTGGAAAATGTTAATATGTTTGTGTGGAAGCTCTGGCAGTCGGAGATCTAGGGGTTGGTAAATGTTACTATTAATTTCGGTGAGTGCTACCATTCAACCAAAATTTATTCCGAAAATATTTTTATTCGGGCTAAAGGAACTAATTGGCGTAAAATTTTTTATTCAGAGTCATCGCTTTTTTTTCTCTGGTGCTGCATTGCTAAAATTTGCTGAAATTTGCTTTTCTATTTTTTTTAACCTTTAGAAATCGGAAAAATTTCATCAAAAATTTTCCCACCGGACGGAATTTGTTTTTGCCTTTTTTGCAATGCATTGGACCTGTAGAATAGCCTAAAGTAGTTCTGAACATCAGCCGAGAACTTTGGCTGCACTCTTCATTTGGGCAATACGTTTTGCCCTCCGTCCCAGAAAGATTAAGGTGTGGACTCGAATTATTTTTTGTGTGCACAATGTTTGCCAACCACGTCCACGACGCTTGGTACATCATCTTGCCAGTTTGATCTTGTGACAAATAACTGCTGTCGCCATTCGCCAGCAGAGAGACGCACGCATGAAGTGATCGAATACTTAGCAGTCGGCTTTAGAGCAAATCTCAAACGGGATTAGGCCATAAATACGCCAGAATCTTGGGAAAGGGAACTTGGGAATCAGAAACTTGGGAAAGGGGCTGGAGCTAGTGCTAGTGCACAAAATTTTTCCACTTTTGAAAGGAGAGCCTCCTCATTCTGAAAACGGCCACGTTTTCCCAAAATTCGTGACTTTTCATTCAATCTCTTCCAGTAATCCCTTATCCAGCTACTTTTCCCTAAAATTTTTCGAAATAAATTGGAATATGATACATAACCGCAAAATTGTAAGAACGAATGAGTAAAAATTCCCAACGGTTTTTGGATAGGATGTTGCTCGTTCGTGACTCACAGATAATTTGGTTTAAAAATAAACAACCCGACTTCTCCTTAAATGCATTTTAGGGATATAATCCAGGGCTTGGCTTAAAAATTTCTGTAATATGAGAAGTACAAGGGTTCTTTTCTAAGCTTCTCTCTTCACATTTCGATTTCTGAATTTTTTTCTCCCTTCTATCCTATAACGAAATAGTTCAAGGTACAAAAACCTAACCGTATGTCACGTTTTTTTCACGGTTTAAATATCTGCGTGAGCTTTTTCCATCCCTTTTTCATTCGAAAATTGGCGTAATTCAACCCCACATTTGAACTTTGTGGTCTGATTCTCTATAAATAGATACACATGGAGTCAAACAACATTTATTGTATAAAAGCAGTTCGTGTGCACGAAAACCAATGAACTTCAGTTTATAAGGGATAATTGTTTGAAAGCGGAAGTTGTAAGGTCATTCTTTAATTCTAAAGACACGGAGGAATTATTCAATATGAGATATTTCCGTTTTTAGCGTTCTCCTGCGCAAACACCTGGTGTTTTTTTTTTTTCGGGCAACGGGGATCCCGAAATTTCGAGTGAAATTCGAAAAAGAAAATTAAATGTCAATCCTTTTGCGTTTTTAACCCTCCCAGTCATCGAATTAATAAAATGAGCACAATAAAAGAATCATTAGACGATTGTAGTTGAATTGATTGACCGCAAGGGTGATCGCACGCGATCGGTCTAATTTAACAATTTTCCCAAATCATCTGTTAGGTGGAAAATTAGAGGATGCGAAGTAGGAACCACGCGGTCCGGGTTTTTAAACTCGCAATTTTTTATTTTTGTTATTGAATTATGATTTTGATGTCTAAATAATAATCGAAGGGAAAATCCATATCATTTTTCCCGTTATTTGTACTGATGGTCTTCATTGTTAGTGTGATTTCCTTTCGGGTTGCTATAGTAACTCGAAACACCTACGTTACCCCAACGGTAATTCATTTCCGTATGATTGGTGCTGGGAAGAATTTGTAAAAAATATTAGTCGATAGAATAATTAGAGGGTAACACCCTCTCGTTTTTTTTTTTTTTAAAGCCTGGTTTATATTAAAAGGAATGACATGGCCAGCTGACAGGTTATTACGTCATGCGCCGTAGGATTTTCGCGAAGAACAAAAAGTGATTTCGTTTACTTTTTTTTTTTTCGAGCCGCACGCGGGGGGACAAGAAAAGAGAAAAACCTAAGTAGAGCCGTCAGGTATTATGAGTTTCGGTTCCAGGTGAAGTGCCTAGTGCGTGACTAAACAGCTGATTAGTGGCCCTCTTCGCTTCTTTCAAACCGTTGCGACTCGAGTGACTGTCATGTTTGGTACGGAATTTAAGTCAGTGTGACGGCTTCGACTTTTGCCAATAAAAACCCCAGGTGGGAATGCAGACGGGACATGACCGTGTCCTACCTGATGGCCGTGTTTATTCGATGGCTTTATCATGTTCTCTCGAGCTTGAGATTTTTTTTTTTATTAAAATGTGTGAAAATGTCCCAATAAGTGAACATGCTTTTAAAGGCGATGTCCCGGTACTAAATTAATGATTAATTGCATGGGTATAAATCATGGAGATTATGGGCGGAAAGGTCGTTCCTACATAACTGGAGCAAAACGTCAACTGTAATCAATTAAATATATGTTCCCTTGCGCTCCCTTTGCTGTGTGCGTATAGCCTCATGCTATGCAGCCAGCTGATGGGAAATTTGACTCTTATCGAAACAGGTGAGGCTTGTTTTGTTTTTTTTAAAAAGATATTTATTTAATTTTTATTATATAACGGTTTCTTAAAGATTTCGACATGGATTATTTTATAGACTGATCGGATGTTAAGGATATCGAATTGGAAATGTTTATTTGTTGAGTGGATTTGGCAAAGTGAAGTTTTTTACAAAAGGCTGCGGTGGGACAGGGGATTAGTTTGAATGAGAAGTTGATTAAAATTTTGGATTGTTAATGTTGATTTGTAAACAGTAATGAAATCTCAAAGGTTTGAAAGAATTTTGGAATGTAGTGGAAGTTATATCATATTTCCTGAATAAAGCTTGAGATGTTATGAGTGATTTACAATAAACGTAAAAGCAGGACGAGAAATGAGATCTGTGTTGTGGGGATTTTTGGGATTTCCCTTCAAAGCTTTTTCATTTTGTTCCTTCGATTTTTGAAGCTTTTTCCAGCCAATCAAGAAGAAGCCTAATTTCTGCTTCATGAGTTTTTTTTTTTTTTTGAGGGTTGGGGATCTGGTGATCCGCCTAGGCACTGCGGCCAACCTGTGACCTATTGTACCGTTCCCTTGCTTTAGGTGGGCTGCTTGAGTCTGAGTCCTCTGAAGAACTCCAGGACTTTAGCAGGGGCCAGGGCCCTGATTACCATTGGTGTGGGAAAGGCTTCCCCAAATATTCTCAGCCGGCGTATGGATGCAGCTTCGCAGAGACAGAGTATGTGTTCCGCCGTCTCCCTAGCTCGTTTACACAGCCGGCAAATTTCCGTTTCGGCCTTTTTCATCCTGAAGAGATGAGCCCGAAGATCGCAGTGACCCGTGAGCAGGCCGGTGAGTTTTTTGAGTTCCGCTCTGGAAAATGACAGGAGCAGTTTGCTTTTGGTTCTTGAGTACCCGCCTATGAACATTTTTGAATGTCTTAGTCCCGGTGCACAGTCCCATTCAGTAGCTTTTTGCCGGTCCTCCCATTCTCTTAACGCCATCTTGAGATGGCTTTCGGGGAGGCTGCAAAAGGGTTCCGGACCTATAAGGGACTTCTTCACACCTTTCCTTGCGAGTTCGTCCGCTTTCTCATTGCCCGGTATCCCGCAGTGACCCGGCACCCAGACAATGGTTTTCATGATATTTGGTGAAACGTGTGAATTTTATGATCTCCCACCGGCGATTTCCTACTGTCGCCTTGTTGCACTCCATTAATTTTTATTTGCACGCATATGGTCAATTTTCCTGCCTGAGATCATCTTTATGGAGACAGGCAACATATTGAAGAAGGTTACAGTTGTAGATAGAAAAGCGCTGATCACATAGATTGTTCGAATGAAGGGCAGACCATACTAATTGTAGAAGTTCTTCATTTAGAGGTTTAAAAATTACTGATCGTCTCGCATAACTTCAAGCAAAGCAACCCTAACCCCTACAAATTCTGTCTGAAGTAATCCTTCTCAAGATTTTCTTCAGTTTGGACATTGACTCCCGAAGTTTCCTGTACCGTTCTTGGTAAGGACAATGCCGTCCCTTTTCGTCCGTCTTCATATAATTTTTAACATTTGTTCATGAGCCGTTAGGAGAACCTTGAATTCATTCGTACCATTTCTGTAGATAAGAACCACTAATGATCCACTTTTTTTCCATTATGAAAGGCAGACTGTCGAGTTTATAGATCCACCTTATTAAAAAGTATCAATGCAAGTTTGTTTGTTTCAAGTCTTGCTCATATCTAGAATTATTCCATGTTCTTTCGTGTCTCTATCCGACATTCTAGCTTTCTTGGCATTAACAACTTGGTTAATTATTCCATTTGCTACTTTGTAATTGTTTGCCTCAACTGCTGCTATCCTTGTTCCAGAAGTCTCCTTCCCATGCCATACATCTTCACCTGGCAACCGACCATTGATTAAACTCACTGGAATCCTCATGACTAACATTAATCAGATATTCAAGAGACTTTGATGATTTATTGCTGATTTTTTCTGTTTTTCGCATCCACTTCTCCTGATAGCAAGGTTCATCTCTTTTCACGCATTCTTGAATATCAAAAGGAAATTCCGATGCAACTCAACCGTCTCTAGGTCCCAGACGAAAGTCATCATATTATTCCAATAGGAAAACCGCGGGTTAAACGTTCAATATGTCATCGCTGATGTCAATATGTCGAAAGATAGATGACGATTTCCTTGATTTATCTTCTCATTGATTTGCTTTCATTAATAAACAAATCTGTCAACTGAAACCATAAGTTTCGAGTCTCAAATTGAATTACACAGCTTATTAATTGATTATAACACCAGATGCGATTTATTGGTTTAATTAAAAAACTTGCGGTCAGTTTATGATTTATAATCTCGCTGTGAGAAAATTCATCTCGTCTTTTTTTTAAAATATACGTTTCCTTCATTGTTGGTAGCATATCAAAGGTTGTATTAAGAAGCAACAAGTTCATGGTTCAGGATTACCTACTGCTTGTTATTTTAGGAGTGGCAAGTTTTTTTTTTTTTCCAGTGATTTATATTTAATTTCTAAAATGGCTACAATGGAGTAAATCCGTTGTATTTATTTTTTTATTTGCATCTTCATCGTGGGAGGTTGCAATGTTTTAAAGTTTTACTACTTATTACCATTGTAAATTTGAACGGTTGAGATTTTAAACTTTTCACGATTGCGCGAAAACTGGGAAATTCACAAAAGGGAACCATTTTGTCAGCTACTCCTGGAGAAAAGAGAATTGGAAGCACTTTATGCACATGAAATATTAATATCGCATACTGGCATATGTCACTAGAATGAAAATGAGATCATGTATCGGGAAAAGTTTGTTTTCGCCTTAGTATTTTGACTGGGATCGTGCTAAATATATAACGGTTCCCTGGGGGACCTGCCTCGAAAGTGAGATGTCATGTTCATTTCTTCCCTTTGGATTCCTTTGGGAATATTTAAAAGTATATAAATATGTAGTCGGTTTGTGTTCCTTTTCCTTTTGAGTACTTTAGATTGTCGTTTACTTTTTTTTCTTTAGCGGTGAAAGCTTTACTCCTTTTTTCTCTCTCTCTCTCTCCTCTCGTAGCTTTAAATCAAGTGCTTTTTCTTTGTTTTTGATGCGTGAATGATGAAAATTAATTTAACGTGGGACTCGATTGAATTATGCACGGATTAATACGCCAAAGCTTGTTTTAACAATTGCCTAGATGTCTCGTTAAATTATGACGCGTAGAATTTCTATATGTTAATAAATGATGAAATCCCCATTTTGAATTAGATGAAAAGACACTTGAGTAATTGATAGTCGCAATATCGTTTATTTGTGAAAGGTATCGTAGGTTAATTGCGTTATTAATTAAAACTATTATTTATTATCGGGATTGGGGAGTTTTATGGAACGATTTTCATTTAATTACATTGTAAAAACTTTTAATGCCTTGTATTACATATTTGTAAATTTTTATTGGTTCGGAGGAAAAAAAACTGATGAATTCTTTTTTTTTTTGTATCATTGCAGAGGCCACCATCGTCGTCGTTGTCATACGGTCCTGGCAACGATGATGTCAGGTCGCCGGGTTCAGGTGGCACACCAGGACCTCTATCTCAACCTCCAGGCTCACAGCAGAGCGTCGACACAAGTGATCCAGGTAAAAAAAATTTTTTTATTTCTTTTTTTTTTTCCTCTTGTGTGATACGCCACTGATTTTTCCATCCGTGAAAAAAAAAAGTTCCCTGGAAAATGTCGTAATTGAAACTTATGAATGATTGATTTTAATTTGTTGAAATATTCCGACAATGTTGATTGGTTTTTCGTTCCCGTTGCATCGCACGGAAATTCTTTATTTCCGTTCCTTTTTTTCCCTCTCCGGGTTTTTTTTTTCAAATTTTCTTTTTTGGGCCGAAAAAATGTTCGATCAGCGCGCATGATCGCGATCGATTTATCATTTTTTTTATTCGTCCCACGGCGACTTTTAAGGTGACATTTTATAGTCCGACCGGTTTGGTCAAGTTTTTCGAAGAAGAAAAAAAAACATGTTTATTCAATTGTGCGAAAAATATTTTCGTTTATTCTCATTACGGCTGGAAATTTTTTTTTTTTATTCAAACGGTAGCAGTCCGATACCGCAAAAAGCAATCATTTTCCCAGCGACTCATTAGTGCGTTGATAAGTTTAGTTAGTTAGGATTGTGAAGTATCATGGGAAATGATTTTTATCATTTTTATCTTTTCTTCATTATTTTCATTACACGGTTTGTAATTTTTATGCCAGATAAATTAAGTTTTGCTCGAGATTCGAATTTTTTTTTTTTGGACAAAGACGGAAGTTTTGATGATTTTTTTTTTTTTTGCTTGAACGAGTGCCAATTGTTGGATTTTCTGGGGAAATTTCTTTTTTCTTATAGGCACATGATCTGACGTAAGGCCGAAAAAATAGAAAAAGATGACATTTTGACCCCACAAAGTCTATTTCGCGATAACAATGATTTCGTCACTTCTTTTCTTGTCATGCACGTGGTTCGATGGGTTTCTCCCAGAATTTTTTCCCCTTTTTCATCGAAATTTACTCTGAGAAATCTTTCTAGTTTTTAAAAATGGCGACCAATGGCTACTAATCCCATTTTGAACCTGAAAAGTTCTTCCCATTACTGTCTCTTGTATTTCGAAGAGTTAAAAAAAGCGCGTGGCGGTTTACATTTGATCGCTTATTATCATTAATAATTATAAAACAACATCATTAAAAATATCAAATAATGATGATATTTTTCGCTACGGGTCAAGAACATGCTTCATGACCCTAACACTCGGTGCGAGACCGTCTAACCATGATATAATTTTTTTAAATGCGATTCCTTTGTGTAATAATTAATCAAAGATCATTGCGCATTCCCCGATTTTTTCTTTTTTACAAAATGGATGATGCTTGCTAATTAAAAGTCACGTCGAATCGTGAATATAACGAATTAATCCTCTTGGACAAAACAAACCCCTGCAAAAAAAAGCAAATTCGTCTCTTTTTTTTTATTTAATTTCTTTTTCGAAATGGAAAAAAAATCATTAATAACTTTGATCTTAAAATTAAAAAAATGGATAGTTTGAGTCCACAATTCCACCAGCTGACATTTTCTCTGAAACCGTGTAGAGATTAGTAAAAAGTTCTTAATTAAAAAAAAAGTTTATTTAACTAATTTACGACTGTGTACGAGGGATTTTCTGATTCCATTTTTTTTCCTGGCTTAATTTTCTTTTTAGAAAAAAAAATAATAATTTTTTTCATTTGTATAATTCAAACCAATTATATTAGAAAACAAAGGGGGATACATGAGTTTTCCCTCAACGATAACATGATATATATTGCAGAAAAGAAAACCTGTCAGTTTTAAGCACACATTCTGCCACTTCGAACGAGTTAACAAGTGTTATTACACAAACCGTGAAATATTCTAATTAGCTTTATTTCAGTAATTACATCTGTAATGTATTCGTATACGGGGTAGTGCTCTTTCTTGTATTTTTTTTAAATGCGATAAATATTTGATTTTATGCGAATTCTTGTTGTTTTGGAAGCGGGAATGAAAATAACCGTCGAGGTTGAGTTGAAATTTAAAGAAAAGAAAAATTAGGTTTGCTAAAATATTCATGTAGTTGTCGAAATATTAGGGATATCTTTGAGGCGTAAATGAAACGGTGGGCTATCAAAAACTGCCGACGTGCAGGTTTTCCCAAGGAAATTGGCTTAGTTTTAATTTCAAGGGCGTGTGCGCACATTTGGAATTTATTGGCTTTTAGCTTAGAAAGCTGAAGTCGCAAAAAAATTTTAATTTTGGCTAGTGCTTCCACTATCTCTAAAAAAGGCTGCTGCTTCTACAAAGTATTGTTTGCTTAAAATTTCCATTTTGAAAAGCTTTCCAAACCTAAAAACTTGCTAAAGATTCCCTGCAGCACGAGAAAAATAAATTAATTTTCAATAAAATCACTTTTCCGTTTTTCCCTCTTGTTAGGGAAAAGTCATGTTAGATTCCGTTAAGAAAGTCACTTCCTCAACAACATTGAACGCCTGTAGTCTTTTCATCCATAAAGAAAGTTCTCAAAACTCCATGAAACCAACACATCCTTTTACAAGTTATAAAGTAGGCTTTTCCATTGTTTCCTTGAATTTTGATTTCCCTTAATATTTTCTCTCTCTTCTCTCTGTCTGGCGTCTTAAGGAACATCACGTTTATGTAAGAGCCGAGGAGGAATCCAACCGGAAAAGCTATAAAGACATAATAATTTAGATAGTTGTTTTTCTTTAAATCATTTTCTCCGCGTATAACATTTTCCTGTTCCTTTAACATATCTTTAGTAAAAATCCCTTCTTTTTTTTTTTAAACGATGGGGATGGAATAGGATGATTTTCCGTTTCATTCCACCGTGTGATTTTTCATTCTTTTTTTTAAAAACAGGATTTAACTTCCTTACAAACATGAGCACTGACCTCGGTCGTTGTAAATTCAAAGACCAAATGTTTGGGAAAAAAGAGACGAAAGAAAAAATCCATTAATGTTGTTAAAAAAAAAAAATCTGATACTGATAAATCAAGCCATGTTAAATAGATTTAATGGCTGCGACCGAGGGAAGATTTCATCAGTTTTAAGGCTTAATATTCATTATAACAGGCGGCAAAGCCGACACTGACATCGGAAACATTGACTGGAAATTCAATTTAAACCACATGTGTCATATAATGGCTAAACAAATCGGAAATATATCCCTGTCATCCTCGTTGACTTCCATCCGAATAAATGGGATTCGAATGGGATTTCGAGAAATGTTTCTTGTGGTTATTTTTACTAGGACCCAGTTCACGTGGGGAACGGCCACATGGTTCGGTTTGCGTTTGTGGCGGAGAATTTGACTTTCAAGTTTTTTAGATCTTCTTGGAAAAACGATACGGAAGCTCAAATAAACAGATAATAGTGATACAGTTGCAGTTTGGATTTTTGTTTGCTGTTTTAACGCGAAATTGAGGATAATGTACTTTTTTTTTATATTGACTGCTGTGGTTTTTTTTTGCTTTTCGGAGAGATCTTGAAGATTATTTTGAATAGGAATGTTTTTGAGGTGAGGGATTTAGATGTTTGATGTTGTGTTTGCGTATGTTGAATTTTTGTGCAGGATAGTATAGAAGCCCTGAAAGGTCACACAGTTTGACGGTTGTTTACTGCTAGTCGTACAACTGACACTGCGAGTTCATCAACTGACACTGCTAGTTGATTAACAAGCAGTGTCAGTTGATCAACTGACAGTCACTTACTGCCAGTTCATCAACTGACAGTCACTTACTGCCAGTTGATGAACTGACACTGCTAGTTGATGAACTGACACTGCTGGTAGAACAACAGGCAACTTGAAAGTATGTTATTGTCAGTAGATGAACTGAAACTGCTAGTTCATCAACCGACACTTGGTGGTTGCTAGTTGATCAACTGACACTGCTTGTTAATCAACTAGCAGTGTCAGTTGATGAACTGGCAGTGTCAGTTGTACGACTAGCAGTAAACAACCGGCAAACTGTGTGACCCTTCAGGTCTTCCGTAGGATAGGAACGTTTTTTGTGATGTTTTTGGAAAAAATGTAAATGAAGGGGTGGTCAGGGCTACAGGGAGCAAATGTGCTCCCTTTTCCCTCTAAAAAAATTTTAGACATCAAGCAAAAATAAAGTCTTCAGGTAGCTGTGCAGCGCCACCTGCGAAGCTTACCTTGTTGCCCCGGCTCTATGGCAAACTGCCCCAATTTTTGGTGTTCGATCCTGGTGGCTCAAATTTCTTAACTGTTTTTCTTTGTATGATGACCTGGAGCTGCAGAAGGATTTAGACCAAACCTAAAACTAATGTCTGTGTTGGCACTCGAATTACTGTGTTCCAAATGGATGTGATGATAAATGTTGGTAGCTTGAGGATTTTTATTGCTGTTGTTGGCGCGAATGTGACTGAGTACTTGTTGTTCTGGAATGAATGTGAGAATGAATGTTGGTAATTATTGGGATTGTAAACCCCAAATGTAAATAATGTAAATGACTAAATAGAAAACCTAACAGCCATCATGGAATGTCGGATGATGTTTGAAAATATAGAGATGTTTTAAAAGGTCTCCACAATGTCTGCCGTTGATTGCACTTATATAATTAAACGAAGGAAGAATCGGACGCAATTTTTTTTTCTGCTCAAAAGCTTATTTGGGTTGTACTCCTTATAAATTTGCCCTCCAAGTTCATACTATCAGACTTTGAATGTTGACGCTGTGTTGCCTGAAATTATTTTCATCGCTCATCCTCCTTTTCAAAAATTTTGAATTGAAATATACTTCCAACAAACGATTAATAATTATTAATATAATAATCTCGAGTAGTTGTGTAATTGTCATTAGATGTTGACCCCTTTATCAGTAAGGATACCCGCATACTTGACAATAATTACAGTTTATTAAAAACACTTATCAAGAAAAAAAGCAGTAATAAATTTAGGATAAAAAGAAAAGTGGTACAGCAAAAGCAAAGGGGAGGAGGACTTATTTGTTTACTTTTCCAAGCAACAGGCAAAAGATTCGGTGTAAAATAACAAGAGTAACAATGCGCGGTCGTTCGTCACCCCTGAGAATGTAAGAGCACTCGATGACCTCGAGAGCACTTCATTCGACACCGTCTCGGGTGCTTTTCGAGAGTGTTCCCGTATGCCTAGGGCTTCAATAAACTTAGCGGGAGACCCCACATGGACCCCTTCCTTTGCCTTTTTTTTTTATTATTAATTCAACTTTGAAGTCCCGTGGGGCCTGACCCGGTCTTTTCTCCTCTCTTTTTTCCCTCTACCCTCTTATTTATTATTATTTTGCACCATTCGTGTAATTACTAGATAATTTTCGCCGAAGGTTTTTATTATTTCGGGTTGGGGGAAAGAAAAGGAGGGACCCGAAGAATGGTCAACACTGGAGGATTTTTACGGTGTAATTATGCCTTTGGTATAATTGCCAAGCATTAACAGGTGCTTAAGATTTTTTTTTTTTTTTATTAAACTCTTGTAGTAAAGTAGTAAAAATTTATTTTCGAGAGTTTCGGATTGGTCCTGATTTTTTTTTTTTTTCCCATCTGAAGCTTCCCCTGTCTTGTATTTTAAGTCACATTACATTGCAGATGGTTTTTTCTTTTTTGTATGTTAAAATATCAAAAAAAATTTAGCGTTTTATATATTCATATGTAACAAAAGAGATTGAAGAATGCGGGGTTAAAAAAATCTACCCTGAGCAAGCGAACCCCTCCCTTTCGCGGTTGTTATTGAGAATGCATGAAGAGATTTTGGGTATCATAGCTGTTGAGTTGAAAATGACAAAACGCGCCCTCGCGGGCCATTGTCGGCTCTTGTCATGGAAATGTCCCTACACACTGACGTGGATGGATCGAGGGAGCCTTTCTGGGGTAAGCCTTCGCTTATTTTTTTTCCCCACCCGAATATATATTCATATTTTTTCGCGCACTCCTTATACTTCGAAAAAAATTTTGATGACTCACATGTCGTATGAAAACAATTGTTTGACTGATGGTAAATCATTTTTCAAATAGTTTGAACTTGAGTGATCACCTTAACCCGTTGGGTACATCGAGTGAATAATTGTGCGTGCATTTTTTTCCATCTTTTTCAATAGGCCTTAATTTTATGTAACATTTCCAGTTGAATTTGATTCGGTAGATGGACCCCGGTAGTTTTGTAATACAATAAAAATTAAATAAATTATTTAGATACAAAATATTACAAAAAGATGATTGGCTAACACAATCATATGGGATATAAAAGTTGATTAATTCCTCGGGTTAATAAGTGAAAAGATGTAGAAGAAGAAAAAGCAGACGATGATGATGATGATTCCAGCGTTTTCGTTTTTATAATTACTCTATTCAGAAATCCATTTAGGATCATTAGTCCCACATCAAGAATTATACAGATATGGGTCACAGCTCGGTTAGGTTGGTTTTTTTAATGCACCCAGGTATAAAAAAGGTGAGCCGAAATCCTTAGCCATTGTACTTTCCAACATGTTTGTTGATTTTCTTAGAAGACTGAATAGAATTTATTCAATAGATTTCTTATGCTAAATGTACTGAACTTAGTTTACAATGAAATGCATCAAAAGATTTTTTTTTCATGTATTTTTTTCTTTCCATTGGGGTTGTTTTGTATCGGATGGAGAATTTTTCTTGCTGCGTTCTAAACACTTTGGGTGGTTTTGGGAAAAAAGGGATATTGTCTTGGTTTTGCTTCGCAGAATGTGTTTTCAAAATCCAGTGATCCGTTGACAAGGTTAATTTCTGCGTAGATATTAGTTTTGTATCAATTTGGGATGTTTACTCTTGTTGGGTCTGCTGGGCCTGGAGCCCTCCCACGGCCTCTACTAGCGCGATTCTAGCTCTTAAGGACTTGACTCTTTACTACTTTGCCCACTTCTTCTTCTTTAAATGCCCGCTCCTCGTCGGAGATTGGCGATCATCATGGCCAACCATTGATGATTTTATTAGGAATATCAAATAATGTGGTGACTTTCCATAATCTTCCACATCGCAGTACGGGAGCCATACCATTGATCCAACTCTGCCTCCCGGTATCTCAGCCTAGGCCTTGCCGATTACTACTATCTTCAGCCCTAGGTCAGTATTAGCGAAGCTGCTGCCCTCCACTGACTCATAACCCTGAGAAGGGAGCTCACCACAGGGCAAGGACGCCATTCCTTGAGCAAGACAAAACATGCCTCACCGGTTACCCTACTTTGCCCACTTCTTCTCTTCTTTAAATGCCCGCTCCTCGTCGGAGATTGGCGATCATCATGGCGATCCTAACTTTGGAGGCTGCCGAACGAGAAAGGGATACCGAATTTGGGCCGTACCAGTCTCTTAGATTCTTGAGCCAGGATGTTTTCCTCCGACCCGGTCTACGCTTACCCTCAATCTTCCCCTCCATCACCAGCTGCAGAAGGCGATACTTTCCGTTACGAATAATATGGCCGAAATATTCAAGCCTTCGCCGCTTGATCTCGAAGAGCACCTTCATCTCCTTTGCCCACTGAGTGCCTCTAATATGACTGTAAGGGGCTTCGTATTCTTTCATATGCATAGTTATAAATTTTCCATCAAGCCCTCTGAGCTTTTTGAATAATCGCCTGAGGCAATTCGCGTAATCTTGATCCTCATCTTTCAATTCAAGAAAGGAAGTCCCTGATTTAAACTCTTGTAAACAAAAGGACAAGAAATCGACTCGTGGGGAAGGGAGAGAAATCTTCAGGATCCATATTTTGATTTCCATTCGAACGCCTTTCAGCTTCTTAGCAAATAAATCTTGGTATCGTAATCTACCCTCTTATCTTGTTCTTTGAACAATACCTCAAGATTCCCGAGGTGTCCTTCAAAGCGCCATTTCTTAATTAATCTTCTTGGGTTTCTCCCAATGTAATGCTATGTTTATCTCCCCCGCATTCTCTCGGTTTCCCACGTCAATTTTCCAAGGACTTTCGGGTAATTCAACCCCCACGGTCAAATCGGCTTTTCGGGTCTTGGAAGAAACTCGTAAGAGAGAAAGAAAGAAAAAAAAAGAAAAGTGTCATTGTTTTCCCTCAATTCTCATTTATGTTCATTAAAAGTTGTCTAATTTAGAAAAGCAAAAGGGAGACGGAATTTCCTCCTTCCTCATTCAGATTAGACTTCATTTAGTTTTCTTTTTTTTTACTTTCGTTTTTCTGTTTCCTGTGTTTTTTCTCTCTTTTCGACGTGCTTTTTCTCCCGGACTCTTATCGCATTTTTAAGCTTTCTCCCTTTTGTTTTTTTTCCTTATTTTAAGTTTCTTGATGAAAATAAATGAACATGATTTACATTTTAACACAAAATATTATTGCCGCACTCCTCCCCGGTGTAATGCGACACCCGGAAAAATAACGAATCCTGTTTGTGAAGAAGGAAAAAAAATCATTTCTTTTTTTTTTCTTAAATACGAAAAAATAAAGGAGAGGAGAAAGGAAAAAAAATACGGTAATCGATGTTTCGAGATAAAACGCAGGAAAGAGGAAATATTTCCCTTTTAAAATTTTCTTGCGAATTCTTCAAAGTTTGTAGGCCGAAAATTGTCTAAGAATTTAATTTCAATTTGCCGGCATCAACGTTAATGAAAATGGAAGGTGAAGGGGTTAATACTTAGCCTTAGTTTTAAATTAAAATTTCAAAGTTATACTCGTAGGGTAAATATGAATTTTTACTTCAGTAATTACTTTCTTTTAGAGTATAGCTTTTAAGATCTTTTATTCCCCATCAACGTGTTATGGTGGAATGGAAAGTTTATAAATTCTCTTCTTCTTTCCAGGCCCCATCACAAGTTTGCTCATCCCACCTTTTTCAGTTACCCAAGTTTTATAACCCACAAAGTGTTTGTAATTTCTTGGGCAGGGATTTCAAAGGTTTTCTCCCCGGTTTTTTCGCTTTCTTTTTTTTTTTTAACTTGTGAGGAGTGTTTTCTCTTTATTGTTATAAAAATAGAAGTGTGAAAAAAATTCTGAAGTTCGTTGAATTCAGAGATTGGAATTTGGCGGGTTTTTTTTTATTGAAATATTTCTCGCTCGGGCAGAATTCAAATTGGCCATTTGTCAACAATAGATTGAATTCCGTTAAAGTAACTAATAAGCGAGAAGATAATGTTGCAAGAAAGCAGAAAGATGTTTCGAGATTGTCATCAGTAACAGTCACAAAGATAGTTTTTTGGCCGGGGTTTGCGCCTACTGTGATTTGATGGTTAGATTTAAAGTAGAAGTAAAATTTAAAGTTAATGTCTCCTAAGAAAATCAAAAAATCAGTCATTTTAGATGTAGACAATTTTCCCACAATTTTTTTTAGCTTTTCTAATTTTTCCACATTTAAAAATATTTTTTGTTGGATTTTACATTCATTGCTGTGTTTTAAATTGTCAATCCAGCCTCTCTAACTCTTAACTTTTCATTTCCCTCCCCTTTTTTTTCGAGAGAGAGAGAGAGAAAAAGTCATTGTACACGTTTCCATTCTTTTTTCTACTTTTTTTCCTCTCCTTTTCTTAATTTAAAGAAAGCGATTACCCTCGACGTTATAAAGGAAGAAACAAGAAGAAAAGATAAACGAAGAAAATGAATTTAGATAAAAGCTTTATGCATGGTAAAAAGGGTGAAAATAAATGTGGAACTCTAGTCATAATAATTAGATAACAGAATGTAGGGCCCATCAGCTGATAACAACTAGTGGAAAAGAAAAGGGTTCCTCTTGCTTGACATTCATTTAAGATCCTTTTTATTTGTTCTTAATTTTTTATCGCTCCTTCTTTCCAATGATTTATAATTATTTTTATCGGTATTCGTGTAGGAAAAACAAAAGGATGCTAATCACTTTCTTTTTTTAAAATATTTTTTCCCTTAAAGGAAAAAGCTCCAAGGGGCACAGAAGAAAAGAAGAAATGGTTGTTATTTAATCTTGCGGATTTGTCTAAGTACTCATTTAGAATCACTTACGGTGCTATAAGGCGACAAAGACTTTCCGATGGCTTCCTTTTACTCTCGTGGGTGCACGTTTTACTGTGTAATTTGATTGCTTACCGCTTTACTTCTTTTCCTTCAAGAATCCATTGGGATAATGTCGTAAAATACGACCGGGATTTTCTTTTGATAGATTTTTCCTCCCCGGGTTTTTTTTTCCTCCTGCGGATCTTAGTGATAAAGTTGATGATTCTTCTTTCTGCCTTCTTCTTTGGGAAAATAACCACTTTTTATTTTATTTTATCGCTTCTTCTATTCGACTTACCCTTCACGGGAGTTATTGCCGATTTAACGAGAATTAGTTTGGCTGTTTTTTTTTTCCTTTCCTTCAAATTATGTCATAGTTTTTGCTGGATCGCTACCGCTTAAATTAATCGGCGTTGGTTTTATATTCAACCATAAATTTAATGGAGTCGAAAAAAAATGTTTAAATGTTTTTATGGTCAATCATTGGTTCGATTTTATATGGAGTGTCGTGCATTTTATTGCGTGTCGTTTGAGAGTTTTTTTTTGAAAGTCTTTGTGTATTCGTGTAAAATAAAAAAAAAGTCCCGAAACGATAATTATTTACGAGCAAAAGATCAGCAATGAGGGGTGTCATAGATTTTTGCATAAATAGAAAGAGGAAAAAAGAAATCGTTTTAACACTTAACTTAAATCTGTTTGAGTGATTCAATTTCTAAGTAATGAAATAAAGTCATTTTCGCCGCCTCTTTTCGATTCTTACTTTGCCAGGGAATCAAATTAAACCAATGCATGTTTCCTGTTTCCATGGGTCCCTCTCGGGCATAACGAAATCAAATCTCATTCGAGACAGACAGTCTCCCCAGTCCCTGCTACCCCATTACAACGGTATTACTAAACCCCGGCATTCATCGCATTGAATTCCAATGGGGTGGAAAATTTGATTCGAGATACACCGCAATACTTTGAGTTTTCCACCCGTTCTTTTCGAACCCTCCACGCTCTTTCTCTCGCTCTTCCTCCCTGTACCCTGGTGACTCGACTCACTAAAATTTACATAATCAAAGTTCGATCAGGCTAAACGAATCTCTAAATATTCAGCTATCTCTTCCTCGCTCTTCATTCTCCCTCCTTTTTTTTTTTTTATTTCTATTTTGACGAAACGTCATTCATTTCATTTGCAACTTGTTACGTTCATTTAAAGGATGCGACTAATTTCTACTCGACAAAACTTCTTTGCATACGTATGGATTTAAAGTGCTCTTGTAACATCTAAATGGGGTGAATCATGTAACAATGCGATTTATAGTGGCGAATGAATGAATCAAAAGTTGAGAATGTTGCAACTGGGTTAAGTTCTCTGCTTAAAATTTTGGGATTTAAGAAGTGCGGAAAAAATTCGAGGAAACCTTTTGAAGATTCAGAAGTGTGTCTTAATTTTTCAGTAGATAATCATTAATCTGAAACGCCCCTGCCAGAAATTTTGCGAACTAGAAACTTGAGCTTTTGGGAAAGAACTGTCTAAAAGCGATCTAGGAGAAGGGAGGGAGGGAAAAATTCAAAGCAGGTGGAGGATGGGTAAAAGCTAGTCCTCATGGCTTAAGAATCTGCGAAGCAGGCAACTTCTCTATTTCGTTCAGCAGCCTCTAAGTTGCATCTTCAAAAAGCATCTTCCATCTCCGGTGGAGGGCTGCTGCCTCCAAGCATAGATGCTAAGAGAGCACAAGGCTCGACAACTTCTGCCTCAGTGAATCAGCATCTGACGTCTCCAAATCAAGGATCTTTATGGGCGTGATTTCCATGCTGAACATTGGAACAGACAGCAGCTTGGATCAAAATATCACCTCTTCTTTGTCTGATGGGCTGCCTGTGTGATTCACTAGACGATTCCATTCTCTTGAATTCTGGATCCACCCTTGCTCACTAAAAAAATCTTCCCATAACATCACTCGCATATTTTCACAAAAAAAAAAATCTTGAACCGGAACTTCTAAACATTTTAATTTTTTCAATCATTAAAAAATGAATACGTGCTATCGAACCAAATACGAATATTTTAATCTGAACCGCTATTATAAATCTTAATTCAAGTAATGAACCTGAATGACTGGTTTGGGATCCAAATTTTATTTGTTTAAATAATTAATATGAATGATTCATTTGAATAATTAAATTAGTGAAGGAATTTCAATTAAACCGATGGCTCTTCAAATAACTAACGACATCAGTTTCTTATACTTCCCATAAAATATCTCCCGGAAAAAAAAATCAAATCAATTTTTAACAAAATCTAATTTACACCTTAATTTTTTTCCCATAAGAAAATAAATCCTTGCGAACGACGTTATTTAAACAAGAGTATTTTCCCTATCACTTTTGGGATGCAATTCATTAGAAGGGTTTATGGCATATGTTTACACACGGATAGTAATTCTACACAACCGCTACCGTTGCCTAACATTCTATAAAGTCTTCAGCATTGTAACGAGATATGCCGAAGCAAAACAAACCACAGTGGCGCCGTATAAAATTACCGAATCACCGTAAAAACAACACTTTTTTTTTAATATCACAAGCAGGGGAATAAAATGATGATTCACTGTACGCGGGGCAAACTAATAACCTAAAAAAACTGCTGATGTGATTATTATTAAAAAAAAAGATGTTGATATCCCGATAGTTGGATACGGTGAGGGAGAAAAATCAGCAGTTCCTTGTTAAAATCGGTCAGGCATAAGACTTGAAAAACGAGTCTGGATTATTCAGATATGAATGACTGATATAACCTGAGGAAATTTTTTTTTTTTGGCTTTGTTTGCATAACTTGTTGATAGAATGTAAACAATGCACCTGAATTTACAGGTGACAGATTAGTCTTCTCCCCTTATATGACGGGAAAAAAATTTCATTCTAAAAACTGAGATTTCTTTCCTCTTCCTTATTTTTTTTTTCACCGCCATAACCATTTTCACCCCTGTTATTATTATTTGTAGTACGGAAAATGCGAGAAGATGCGATCCCCTTCATGAATATAAACAAGATGAAGTAAGTCACCTCTCCCATCGATAACAGCAGCAGCAACAGCACTCTTTAACTCGATTAAAACATCATTAACACAATATGACGACATCCTCCCTTCTCATCATCCCAAAGGAAAACGAAATCTAGAGAAAAAAAAGAAAGAGAGAAAGAAGCTTTTCCTGGAATCTTGTCTTCTTTCCGTTTATGTACGAGAGGAAAAGTCTTAGGGAGAAAAAAGGAGAAGGAAAAAAAAATCCGTAAAAAAGTGCGATTACATAAATCTCGATGAAAATGAAATAAGAAGAAGAGCTTTCAGCCGGTTCGTAAAAAGGAGTTTAAATGTAATGGAAAGCCGACTTATCCAGGAGAAAGGAAGCCAGTACTTATCTAGTCGATGCATGTTTGCGTTCATAGTAATATCACGCTTCCATGAACATGTTCACAATTATTTAAATTGTGCGTTTCTCAGCACGAAATTGAAAACCCAACCAAGAATAACTTCTGAGACACCTATTACGAATATTAATAAGACATCGCAATCAGAAACTTTCGATTATTTTAAAATATGCGAAGGATCCGAAGCCGAAAAACGATGTAAATAAAAGCATCTCGTGCCGGAGAGCACTTTATCACCAGGAATATTGACACCTCTCATCCATCCTCTGGATCGAGATATAACAATACGAGGTGTGCCGATCCGCCCTTGTTTTATCCCAGGGTCATCCCCTGTCTTATTACAGCTAAACATGTGAACAGAGTCTAATTTCATTTTCAACTTACTTCTTCACACCTTTTGCCGCTTAGGCCTTTTTATGCAGCTTAATGGAAAGTAGACATGAAATGAATTATCCCACCCTGTTGATTTTTCTGGAACGAGAGCATTGATTACGATTGCTGCGTGAATGTGAGGTCGATTTTGTGAGAGAAGTTAGCGTAAATATCGCTTTCGTCAAGTATTTTTTTTTCGTATAATGGTGACGTGGTGGGGTTGTGGAGTAGGCGTGGGAGGATAATTATAACGAGGCGATGTAGTCTAAGAATTAGAGAAATAGGAGCTGGAGTTTTCACTAAGCATCGTGTATTTGAGTTGAGGTGATAGTTAAGGGGGTCTTTGATGCCCAACGATTAGAGTTTGGTAACGGGTGCTCGCCTCTAAGAACCTTGAATATTGGCCGAATAATGTTCGAGACTACGACCTTGGCTACGGTTGAGATCTCACCCTCAGCCCCTTGGATCCGAATTGTTACCTGGACCTGGACCCATAACCTGTTGTTTTTTAAAATATTCAAATCTTTTATTTTCTCGTTAGCTGTTCAAGTCAAACTTTCGCATGATTCTTTTCGAAAGCAATGACATCATATTAGTTAACTAGTAAGTAGCTCAGCAATTTTATTTGTAAAAATCCAAGGCAGATAAATACCAAGAAGGGCTGCTGGTTTTTAAACAAAGAATTGCCTGAGTTGGAGTCAGAAAGACTGTCGCCTTCCTCCATACACCTAATGCAACACCTTTGCCGTCTATACATCATCTACTCCCTGCAGAAAAACATAACCAATATCGACCATAAAATCATCACCCGTTTTAGTCTTCTTGTTCTATCATTAAAAAGTAAATACGCTACATAGTTTTTAAAATAACAAAACCTGATCAGACGTTGATACAAACAACATGAGTGATCGCAGCCAATAAAAAAAAACTGCAAGAATTATGAAATACTTCCTGGTGATACCGTACCGAGGGGCTACTTTGTGTGATTTTTCAAGATTTTCCAATAATACTCTTTAAATTCGCTAGCGGAAAAAAATCGGCTTGAACCAAATTGAAGGACTATCCTTTTGCTTTCATTTAATCACCGTTTGCATCACTAAAATATTTTCTGATCACGTGTAATAAATTAAATTTGAGGACATAACACAGGCTTGGGAATGGGGCTACTTTGTGGGGTTTTTATATCAAAAAATCTTTTTAAATAGAAAAAAACCTCTCGATTTGCAAGTTTCAATTTGTGAAGGATACTAAACTAAAACTTTTTCTTATATAAAAATATTCCCATTGCCCCCGCAGCTCTAGGAACATTTAATTTTTCATCAAGGTATTTTGCTCACAATATACGCAAGTTGCCGACATTTAACAAGATGGCGTCTGTTTACATTGAATCGCCTATAACAAAGTAGCCCCGTCGATCGCAATTTTTTTTTTTCGTTTTTATTTTTTTAACACTTATGAGTGACGGAGATTAAAAAAATTGGATAAATCATTACCCAAGGATAATAGCAACGTGTTTATTCAGATTTTAGTTCGATTCAGGTTGTATCATGTAGTGTAATACACCTTAGCATTTCGGGAGCGCAAATTTTTTTCCCCCTACGCAGATCTTTATTAATTAATATCTTTTTTACGAATCATTTTTAACTTATCATATTACGTGTAATTATTCTTAAATACATCGTGAATAAGGGCGAATAAATATTTTTATGTATTTCGCAACGGAAATCACGATTTTTACGTTTTATTGAAACCCACAAAGTAGCCCCATGCCACACAAAGTAGCCCCTCGGTACGGTACCTGTCTCGTATTTAAACAAAAAAAAAAAAAACTTGCATTCGTCGTGGCACCAAAGATGTAACGATAATTCTCTAACTTGTAACTTTTATCGTCGTCTCTCCTTGTTACCTCCTTATCTTATTAGACTGCCAATCCATAATTAGGTTTTATTTTTCATTCCTAAACATTCCTTCTGTTTAATTAAATATAAATTGCGTAATAAGTAGACTGGGCCTAAAAAACTCCGGAAAAAAAAATATCATTTTTTTTGTGTGTTCCTTCACCACCTTCGTATATTTAAGAAACTCAGACGATTCAAATGGCATCCTGCTGAATATAAAAATAAAACAAATGATCATATATCATGTCGTAATTGTTAATATTATAAATCAGCACCTGTCCCATTAAACCGTTATTTAAAACGAGAATTCTTAAAAACTATTTTTTTTAAATCCTTTTTATTTTAAATATTATTTCCTTTCGGTTAATACAATTACGAAGGATTTAAGTTTAATTATGCTTCTTCCATTAAAAAGGAAATGATAGATAAAAATATAAAAAAGTGCATTGTGTTCGGGTCACAAGTCAACAAAGAGGTCCTGTATCCACCCATTAGTCCATTTTGAATAATTTAAATGGTAATGGCTGCATAAAACCAAGCGCGTGCATTTTATATTATCTGGTAACTTCGCGCCATTTTGAATTTAAATGACATTTTCTTATTCCCAAAAAAAAAAAAAGAATTTCGTAGCGACTTTCTTCTGTCGGTCCGAAAAGAAAGAAAAACCCGGCTCGGTTGATTAAATAAACGACGACTCCCTACTTCCAGTTCAAAAAATCCATTCAAACCTATTAAAATGAATAAATTAATGAAGCATACATAATTTCAATGGAAACGAGAAAGGAAAAACATGTAGGGGTGAAGATTCATACGAAAGGAAAATAAACAAATCACACGAGATCAAAATAGAGAAAAACCGAAAAGCCAAATGCTTTATCCGAGAAAGAGGCTTGGAAAAAAAAATAGGAGAAAAGAAGCAAAGCAATCTCACTAACAATCTGAATCGGGCAACTAAGCGGCTTATCTCTACTCAGTCATCAGGGGGTAAAATCATCCCATCCTTCTATAAAACCACCCTCAAGTCAAGACAGCCGCTACCAACACCCTGTATGTTGACGACAGGGACTCTAATCCCGAGTTAATAACAAAGAAAACTTATAAAACCTAAATGGGGAGTGTGGAATGTTTATATAGGAAAATGACCTTTAACATTGTGCGGAAAAGTTAAAACAGTAACTTAACGAACACCCGTTGGAAAGATGTTGCCCGAAATGTCAGCTCTATCTCCAGTTTCCATGTTCAACTTTGATAATTGCATGTTTGGCGAGCATTAAATCGACGAATTAGGTCTCATTTTTCAGTTAATTTTCATGATCAAATATGGAGACCGATTTTTCTTTTTTGGTTGGGAGGGGCGATAGGGGGAGAGTTCAAAAATATAATTATCGAATGTATGAAGGTTTAAGTGTGTAAAATGGCAAGCTTCATCGCAGTGTTTTTTTTTTTTTTTTTAATTTTAATGAACGTTATTAATTTGATCGTTTATATTTAACAGAACTAGTTTGTATGAGTAAAAAAAGAGTCTCGACGACTTGCAGGCAAAAGCCTTTCTGGGGAATTAACTGTTATTTTCTAGGACATTAACTAGGAATCCTTTCTACGGGCGATATTTATATACAAAAATGTAATAAAAAGTGACATATCGATCGTTCGATTTATTAACGTGTTATTTTGACTTAGGGGGATTCCATGCGCATGCATAGGTAATACGAATAATGATTGGTAAATGATATTCAGTTTCAGGTTAGGGATTCGGGGACGTAGCAACAGTGTCTTATTGCCTCAAGTTTTAATCAAAGTCGATCAGATATTAAAAATTTAAAACGATTAAAAAATTGAAAATCTAATCTATAAATATTAAAATATTGGCAGGGTTTTGTCTTCTATTCGGCCATCTCTGGCGAGAGGGAAGTTTGTCTGGGTTGTCTGGTTTGGGTTGTAGGTCAATCTGATTTTGATCAGGGAATCTTTACTGAGCCTAGATCAAGTGCTGATTTTCTTTATTAGAGTGTAGATCTTGTGTCCCGACTGTGGTCATGAAATTATGAATAAAAAGAACTCCTTTTGTTTTCATGAACATGAAAACCGATTGTAGACTTGGTGCAGTGGTAATCTTGTCAACCAAATCTGTTTTTTTTCCAGTGCTCTAAAACTTTGTCGGATTAGGCTAACTATTGTTTATGTTTACCAATTTTTATGTCTTTCGAAAATTTGTTTCTACCTGAGGTTACCCGAACCGAAAGGTCTCCCTCCATTTTTGTTTTTGTTCAGCAGGTCTGTATTTTTAGGATGAGGTCAGTTTCGTTCCAGCGGTCGTGTAGGATTGTTGCTTTTCTTTTCATAGTGAATTTTTTTGGTGATGTAAGCTGTGAAGTTTTTAGAAACAATTCATACGTGGTGTGTGGACCATAAAGAGTAAGTTGAGTAAGTAGTATATTTTCCATTAGCTTGGGCATATCAGAAGTGAGTGAGGAGGAACAGAAGGGCCGCAATGGACTTCTTGCTTCTGCAGATATGGTCGTGCCGCACTGTTGGTTGGTACTTATCTTTGATGTTGTAAGATCCTTAGGCCCGAAATTCGCAAGGGGTTCTTAGTTTGCGTGGCTGTGTAATATCAGTGGCAAAATCTTTTTGATCTTGATTTCAATCTCACATACCTGACACTCATAAATCTGATCCACGAGGTCTCATTTAGCCCAAAATTTCTTGCATAACAACACTATGGTCCGTCCAAAACCTAAAGCAACCTGGAATTAAAAGGGAATAAGTGGAAAACTGCTTCCCATTTTTTTCCTGCACCAGTTGAGAGATCGGGAAAAATTGAGCAAATACATTTTAACATGCCCTGTGACCATAAATTTTTTCGAAATTTTGGGGAAACGCTAACAACGATTCGGAAGGATAGCTATGAGACAAAACGAACTATCTCGAGATTGCTTTAGGTTTTGGACGGACCATAACGTTGCACTATCCCATTCCTTTTATCACCTCTGATCCTAAACGGTCATCCACTTTACATGAAAACGAGTTACATACCCCTTTTAAATGACAACTAACGAAGAACATAAAACATTTAGCGGCTTAACCAGGCAATGAATATGAAAGTTAAAATCCCTTTTATTACTCCTACGCATACTTTACTAAGGGGTGTCCATTGGAATAATATTATCCGACATTATACACGTCTCCCCAGACAAAAGACAAAAAAGAAAAACAAATTTTTGAAACAAAAGCGTTTTTTTTTTACGACGAACGACGAATCAAGCAATTTGAAAACAACAACCATGATAATAACACAATCATCATCGTCATTAAGAAATAAAGGAAGAATTTCTGCATTCGATCGTGAAACAACCAAAAGATAATTGCTTTCGAAGCACACGACATGTAAACATAACCGCATCGAAATAAAAATTAAACAACAATAGGATTAAAAAAAAAAAAAAAGTCTGGAATAACGAACTCATTTATGAAGGCAATGAGAGAAACAAAACAAAAAAATATTTCTTGTATCGGGAAGGAGGAGAGCGAGAGAGACTCGTGTTCGGAAGATCTCAACAACGTTCAAGATCAACACATACAAAAGAATAGTCTTGATTTAGCCATTCATATCCCATCAAGGAAACCATAAACAAAAATTGAATATAAAAATAACAATTTAGCTATCTTAATTTGGTATAGCACTTCCACGAAAAGAAAAAAGATCACGGAGTAAATATTATTTGAAATATCGGAATCGATTTTAATTCGTTATGACGCCATTGCTTTTTAATCCTCTTGCTATGTGACCCAAGGCCGGCAAAAAAAACTAATCACATTTTTTTTCTTTAAATATATATATAATGCGATTCATTTAAATAAATATCTTGAATAATCATCATAATAAAAATTTTCTTTTTAACATAATTACGATTCCTGTTCATTAAAAGGGAAAAAACCTATCGATTGACTTTAAATTCAATACCGGTAACATTAATTTCAATCGATAACCATAAAGTTATATCGAAAACGACTAGTTTTATGTATTTAAAAAAAATTGAATACATCTTCACATTTAAATATATTAGTTTTTTTTTTCTCTCTTTCCAATTAACGGGGTCTCTTAATGAAATGCAGGATTGACCGATGTCATTTGATAGGCCCATCAGGATGAAACTTACAACCTCCTCTCAAGGTCTCCTTTATTTTTAATGATATTCGATTTATTTTTTTAAACGAATATATATAAAAAAAGATTTGCCCCCAGACGACGTTTGTGTGTCTCCCGTTTGTGAAAAAGAATGTTCATGGTAATAAAAGTAGCGCCAAGTGACAAAATCTTTTCCGCCGCGCTAGTTCATTAAAAACCGGAATTGATTGCTAAGTAAACTTTAAAAATATTTTTATGGGCTCCGATGTAGTTCTTTTGAAAAACAACTTAATTATAACGCCTGCGTTTTTTTTTTTCACCGGGTAAAAATAAAAAGGCACCGTGATGATGATAATAATAATAATAATTTAATGACAAATTTCTCCCGCCTCGGATATAATGCGAATAAATCAAATTTGTATTGCGAGAGGCCAGAGCAAATTGGCAGAAACAATAAAAGTAATTACTATTACATAAAAATTGACCTTATGAGATTCGATCGCAATAATAAAATTAATTTAAAAAATTTCTTAATGCCGAAATGCATTATTAGACAATTTGAAATATCGTCAACGTATGGGTTAATGCAATTAAGTTTTTTTTTTAATTTAACGCCTGGGATTATGTACTAGGGCGGTTGAAGTTTTTTAAAGGTGAAGCCTAAAGGGTTAAGTTCCATTAGGTTTTGCCTGATGGAATGTAAATTTGAAGTAGTTCAAAGGAATTATGCTTAGATATTCTTAAACTAATCGTAATAAATTGGTGGGGCCGATTTTTCTGGTCCTGGCAAATTTCAGCTAAGTCCAAAGTTGGTTCGTGGTGCTTGATGTTACCATCTCACTGCAATCCCCCCCTGACTAGAATACTTCACCTCTGCAAATTCTATAACAGCTCCATACATTCTTATTCTTTAGTGGGCTCTAAGGGCTCCTGAGTATTTGTAGCTACAGCAGTCTCTTGAATGGCGACCACCTGAAGTGCTCTATACTCGCAACGTTAAGTTAGGATGCTCAATGTGCAATATTGTGCAGCCTGTAAAATTTACAAAATTCAATAAAAAGCAGCCAAGACAAAGCATCTTTTCTTTTTCTGACAGCATCCTGGGGCCGGTGCAACTAAATGAAGCTGAAGATCACTTAACTGAAGTCTGACAATTTTTTAGTATTCTTCAAACAAAAAGCTCTCAATTAATAATACTATTAAAACTTTGGTATCTCCTCATCAAAGGAATAAAAGAAATTAACTAATAATATATCAAAAGAGATTGAACTGATGCCAATATCAGTTCCAGTTCAAGTATGCAAGTGTGTACGACACCTTGTATCATCAACATTAATTACTTCTTTTGGTGATAAACGCAATCGCCCCTTAAACCGATCAAACAAGCCAATTTCAACTCGGTTTTTCTTCGAAAGAGTAGACATCCAGGTTTTGGAAGTAAATGGAAGACCCAAGACTGTATTAATTAAAAAGTCTCTGATGCGTGAACCTGATTTGGTGTGGTTCGTTATTTCGGATACGGTTGAACTGTTGCTCCAGCGGCTATTATGATGCACAACTTGGCTCCGTACACTTCGAACCACATGATTACTTTTTTTTTTTTTTACTTTAATCAGTAAATGCAAATCATCCTGTTTCTAACCGCTAACTTTTTTTTTGTCGTCTCCTCTTCTGGGGTTTTGATTTTTTCCGGTTTTCATAAGATGAATTAATTAGCTGGAAAGAAAAAAAAATGTACTCGTGGGTGAAAGGAATAAATAGGAGGTATCTACATTCCCGCCTCCTTTCCACACAACAGGTCCACCACGCGGAGCGATGACACCTGAAAGTGAAACACATTCGTTTTTCAAATGTAAAAAACTCATTTGAAATAAATTACAATTAACTCGAGGCGATCATTCTTTATCTTTTTTTTTCGGTTTTAGTCTGAGGCTAATGGTCATCAGACACCAGAACCTGTAAGATATTTTGCTACTTCGTAGGTTTTGGTAGGATAGGTTATTCGGCTTGATTTTGGTAATTGCTTTGGCAATTTTGGCATGTTCTTCATAAATATGTCAGTGTGCATTCGGTGTCAAATTTATTCCATCGACCGAACTTTTTCAGGCCAGATACAGTCATGTATATCATAAAAAGTTGTACTCTACCGGGGGAAGGCTCTAGGGATCCAGATATTTGCCTGTAAAGGTTGAAAATTCTAGCTATGAAGACCAGACCCAAGAACCAAACTAAATAAAGCCAAAAGTTTTGTATTGACACTTTATTTCGAATTAGTCCAACATCGATCTTAAAAGATGTACCCTTCCAGCAAAACTAAAGCGGAATTTCAGACAAGAGGCTGCTGGGGGTCAAGATATATGTTAATTAATATGGAAAATATAAGTCATGCCTAAAATTTCTGATAATGGGTAAACATTTTGATGATTGCGTTTTGCCATTGTCGCCAATGTTCAGATTGTTGAAAAAATTTCTGTGTTTTAGTTCCTTCTACTGGTAACATTATGGTCCTGCATACCTTTCCGGTCTTTCTACTTCCTTCGACTTAGAACTAATGACACACAGATATCTTCATCCACCTGTCCAAAGCCCTTGAGCCATTCATTGTCTACTGCTTGATCTCCTAATAGACTTTTCTGTCGCTGAAGATTGTTCCGATGAGATACTTCAATAGCACTCAGATCAAATCGCGATTAAGCTTTCCAGCTTGCTGAAACAGTCATATACCTAAATAAATACCGGGTAAGACGTTGGCTGCAGGTCGTTTATAACAGGACGTACCACTTAAAAATGATCATCCTACTCGTGGAGGGTGCCGTGTGTGACATAGTTAGCCGTCGTTCGCTCTTCGTAAACATGTCATTAATTTTGAATTAAATCGTCACAATTACATGAATTAATTAATACCTTGATACTGAAGACATTTATTATCTTGTCATTATAAAGTCATGACTATTTTAATTGAAAATTTCGGTAACGCTTTGAAATATAGAGGGTATAAGTCACGAAGAGGTTAAAAAATCGTTTTGTTTTTTTTTTTACCAATAATTTCTGCTAAAAAATCGGAAGGAAAAAAAAGGTCGGGACATCTGCCCCTCCTCCCGATAAATGAATCACGTTCGCCCAGGTGATGAAATTAATCGATACCTTAAGAGATAATGATCTAATTTTGCTTTACGACACTTGAGCCTTATAATTTAAAAATTTAGGATTTTTACCAAAATATCAATAAAGTATCGGGTCACGTGCCGGTTTGGGAAATGATGAACCCTTTTTCTCTCCATCGGTTTCGGTAGCATCCCGCCCTGCATTAAATAAAATGAAAGAGAACCCAGGACCCAATTACAAGGTTCGGAGTCTATCATCCTCGGCACGGTAGACTCTCATCATCACGGGGCCCGATCGTGTAGCACTAATGAGTGTGCTTCGAAGTCAGAACCCGCTAAATTTTAATGTTAATGTTTTAATACGAAATCGCTATTCCGTATAATTTTATATATAAATCGGTTTACGGTTTTTTTTTTGAAATCAGTGGCGTATCTTTTGCCAAATTTGTAATTTTCATTTTAATCAATTTACTAACTGTAAATTTTTTTTTCTATTTTCAGATGCAATGGGTAAGTGGAAAGCTTTCAATACGAGTACTTCAAAAAAATTTCCGTATATGACCTGGCATTAAACCAGTTCAGGTTTTTTTTAATTCGGTTTTATATAAAGTTCATACCTAATTAGGTCTCCACCTTCATCTCAATGTAATTCGAGAAGTATTGAGTATCGACGTACGATCGTTTCGTAACTCACTGACTCGCCCATTGATTTCGCCTCAAGGCGACTCGCGAACGGTATGAGAGAGAGAGATAGAGGAAAAAAAAAGAATTGTATTTATGATAGGTGTAGCCCGTACCTGGCATATGGCAGGTCCTCAAATGTCAAAGTAAAAACCATTGTACAAAAAAAAAATAACTTGTTAAAAGATCGGGGGGATAGGAAAAGCCCTAAGAAAAGCGATTTAGATCACGTAATCTATTTGTTGAGCGACCGCAAAGAAAATTGGATCTAGTGTAATTCTGCTGAGAGAAAGAGATAATGTGATCGGATTATATATTAGAATGAAAGAGATAGAAAGCAACGTGTCATGACTTTTAATGCAGGACGAGGAAAGCTTTCTGATGATCTCCGGGTTCTGCATTGTGAAGTCTAAAGGAAAAAAAAATTTTTTTTTTAAAAAGAAAAACGTTTTTGGGGACACGTTTGCTTTATCTAATCCCGGAATTTCATAACCGGTTGCGGTGGGAAGGATTTTTTTCTTCTGTATTTTGAATTCTCCCAGCTGGGGTGGATGGGTGATGGGTTTTTTTTAAACAATGAGTTTTCTTTTTTAAGAGAGAATATTTCAGGATTTTTAGGTGGGAAATATTTGGGCATGAGATATTGTTATGATGATGTAAATTGTTGGTGACGTTCGGCCATGGTAGTAGGCCAAGAAAGCTTCAGAAAAAGTGAGAATGACCATTGTCGGATTTGGTAGATCTAGTGTAGATTTTAAGGAACTGTAGAAACAGCAGAAATGTGATCAATAATGAGGCCAATGAGAAAGACTTTGATGGTGACGTGGCACCAAAAAATTCTCTAGCACCTGACATTTCCCCTTTTACACTATTGCTGCTTCCATTTGCAAAGGCAATATTTTCAAATTGGGTCCCTGAACATATCAATTTCTTTAAAAAATCGACTCCTTCATTCACCCCTAATTCCACCACACGACCAAAGAAAAGCTTCCTGAGGAAGAACGGAAGTAGACAAGTCGGAAATCAAAAGCTTTGTAAATTATTGTATTTTAGTCTGTAATCAGTGTCATATGTAATGGAATATGAATATAAAACCTGTCAAAACATTAGTTTGACCAATGACCATTAAGCACATTGAGATTTATTGCTCTCGAAGCCAACGTCATTTTTTACAGGGTAGGATAGTATAATGCCGTACGTTTAAATTAATATTAACCTCTTAATTATTTAACACTTGGTTTTTTTTTCTTTGTTGCTTTTATTTATTATTTAACGACTTGAAGGTATCGTTTTACAGGTATTATTTTTTTTTTAGGCACGCTTCACGATATCTAGTCCCCTATTTTTATTTCCGAAGGTCCTTTTGTCCGTGTTTCGGATTTAATTACCCCGATTAAATTCGATTTATTGCTAAAACAAAATGTGGTAAAGCCCGTAAATAAATATATATTTTCTCTGTAATTTAATTTGATGACTAAAAGAGTCTACAAATCATACTCAATATGTCAGCTGTCATCTTTCAATTACAAGGCTGTGCCCAGTCTGCTTAGTCTCTTATCAAAACGTCTTTTCTGCAAGCGAGTCTATTGCTCGTTTTTTTTAAATACCTCCCGGCTTTAGTTACCGTAGATTACTTTGTTGCTCCTACGTGGGACCGGTTTTTAAGTTCCACGATTCAAAAGCATGAATAAATAGAGGAAAGGAGAGGATGAAAAAGATAGATGAGCCCTTCACTGAAAGTGCTGATAAGAGAAATCATGCCTTTGCATGTGATGACACTAAACAAAAGGAATGGGGAACCATAAATCCTCTGATCGAGCGATCTTTAGTTTACCCGAAATAACATTCATTAACGGCTTCCGTAAGGGATAAATTTAAAAAGACAAAATCAGCAATAAGCTAAATATACCCTTTTTAAATTTCACCTTTTTGTTAAGAGTTAATGCGTTTACGATGGATCATTCCAGAAATTTCTTCCTCTTCTTCTTCTTTTTTTTTTATTACCATTATCAGTTGGCACTTCTTGCAGAAAAAAAAATCCAATTTCGAGATTCCGATGTAAAGAAATATTTTTTTTTACATCTTTTTGATAAAAAGATATAAATTTCTTGAAGGAAAAAAAAAACTGAAAATGTTTCTGCACTACCGCAGAACGTGGTCAAGAATATCAATTCCACCTTAACACTGTTATTCCATAAACATAACTCAGGAAGCTTGAAGCGGGTTGCCTTTTGGGCATGAAACGTGCTTCGGAAAATCGCATGTAAGCAAGTCGGAAGCATCCACCACCGGCACCTGTCGGCCTCATGAGGGTGCTAAATTGACCATCGGCCGAGGGAACCCCACTCGATCGCTGATCTAATATTTATGGACTTGGTATCGATGTAACTTTGCCTTGTCAGTCATAAAGGGACTCTAGAGATTTCCCTCTCCTCAGCGGAAGGGATTTTAAAATAGTTTTATTTCTGGGTTTTTTCAATTCTAGACCAATTCCTCGGAGAGTTTATCTTTTTTTCCGGTTTACAAGGTGTTTTATCTATAATTTATAGACGTAGATAAGGTTGCATTTTATTTTTAGTGAGAGTTTTTAGGATATTGTCTTGACTTTTTTTTTTTACAAGGATCGATGCTGCGGAAACGTGAAACGCATTCGTTGAACGGTTATTATCTTAACCCAATTTAATAAGAGAGAGAAATGGCGAAGAAATGGGAGGGAAAAGACAAAAAGCCCGGGTTCCGCTATATACGAATTAAATTGATTTCTTAACCACAAAAAAGGCCCAACGAAATGAACGATGAAATTTTATTGCCTCGTTTACATGTTAATTATAAGACGGTTCTTAAGATGAGAATCATTTACGGGGAAACCCTTATAAGTGCTTTGGTCTTTTTTAATTATGATTATACTTGAAATTTGCATTTTACAATGACTTAAGCCTAATAATGCATTTTTAATAATACCTTAAAATAGTCGTTATGGATAATAACCCAATAGTGAGATGGCAAATTGATATTTTTTTTTTCTTTTTAAAATACTTGTCTTTGGGATAATCAGAAATAATCATCATAAACGATTAGGAATCATGTCATAATCGACGAAAGGGAAGATTAGTAACAAAACACCCGTGTGGAAGCCTTGTATTTAAAGCATCAGTTTAAGAGAACAAATGTAAAGGTAAAAACTTGGGCCCTGCCCTTTACACCTTTTAACACACACGCGTAAAGCTCATTAGCCGAAAGAATCATTTGAATAACATCGTTTACGTCAGGAGCGTAGGAATTGTTTTTTTTTTTTTTTCGAAAGGAGTAAAAAAAATGGCAAAACTCGTCAATTTTGCGATCTTGTTAGTTGTTTATAGCAAATAATGTAAGTGTCGGGTCGTTTGCACTTATTAGCGTTTTAAGTAACCATTAATTTTAATTAATTAATCGGAAACATGAACGATTTAATTTATGAGGCTTTTTTTTGTGTGTGTGTTTTCTCATTTGTTACTTAATAGGTGAAGAGAATGCATTTGAAAAAAAAAATAAAAAGTATCTTTTGTAAGCGATTTGTCTCTCTCGATGATGGCTGCTGACCGTTGAGTTTCATGATGGGTAATGGACTTTTCGTCACTCCCACTAATAGCGATAGCTGATGATTGAGCTGTCAGTTTTCTTCTTTTTTTTTTTTTTGTTACCGGGGTTTCGAAATCGCGCGGGATTTTTTTTTTTTTTGAGTAAAGGATGCCGGTTGGATGCGTGTCTTAAAAAGAATGTTAGCTAGTACGTAATTAAAATGATAAGTAAATGAATTCGAAAATAGGTAAATGAATGGATAATGTGTTTGAGTGGGACGGGATAAAAATGACTACTCACGGTGACGAGACTGAAATTGGGTGACTGCTGTGTTTCTTCAAAAGTAAATGAGATGGGTTTGCGTTTTTTTTTTTTCACTTCGTGTATGAAATTGATTTTTTAAGGTTTTCGAAGTTTTTTTTTACTAGGGTCCAGTTTACATCATTCATGAAAATGAAAATGTTAATGAATTGGAAGCGGTTGGGGTTAGGCATTCATTTGTAATGATGCCTTGTTTTCAAAAAAGATGGGAGACTGTAGATTTCATACTTTGGATAAGGTTAGAGTCGCTAAGTTATTTTGGCTTGATCCTGGCGCTCCAAAAATTTGGTGCATGGGAGGGATTCGGAGGGAAATATTGTGGGAAATGTTATGCTGACGGGCTGTCTTCATATCACATCGTATATTCCAGAAAAATGTCCGCATCTTTGGAACCAGAAACATGTATCTAAACGTTCCAGGAACGTATAATGCGCTTAAGGTATTGCAGCATTCCCTAAAAACGATTGATGTGGATCGCCGCTCAGTCTCACTCTGTTGAGTAATATTGGCGGGGCGTTCGAACTGTTCGAACAGTGACAATAGCTATGTAACATTTAAAGTTGCTGTGTAGATCTAGATAAATAACAAACCATTGTTGCTGTCTATTTACTTTGTCAGGTTATGGACCCAGTATGCAGACTCCCTCCTTTGCAAAATTCTGGCAAGCTGGCAAGTTCTAACTCGCTTAGTAGCATTTCCATATTATTTACAGTTGAGCTAACTTGTGAACTTACAAACCAGCCATTTGCAGAAAAATCGCATATATTCGAATTCGAGTGTGCCACTTGGTAACGATCCTTATTGTACCAGAATTCTTTTTTTAGTTCAAGGCACGGTCCCTTTCCGATTAAGATGCTCAAGCCAAAAACCATTACAAAATTGCTTCATAAACCTCTTCTAATCTCTGAAAACAAAATTTAAAAGAACTTAGTATCTACTTGAGAATAATTCGCATGTAATTCACAATCTGAACTATCCATTAAGCACATGCAGATCCAACCCATTATAAAACAATTTTACGAAGGAAAAAAAAACTCATTCATCTTGTAATTTTCTTCGAGTTTAAAATCAAAAGCAGACGAAATAGTAAAACGATCATAAATCGAATAGCAATTCATTGCAGAAGGACATATCATGTGTGGTCCATTTAAAAACATTTAAAAAAGTTTTGATTTCGTCCCATTTCAGATTTCAAAGCTATTAATATATTGTTTTATATAAATATTTAACATTAATCGTATTATCTTGATGGAAAAGCTTGACTTTTTACATCGGGACAGATTCATGTGTAATTAGAACATGAAAGAATACAACATTGATAATGGCGTTAGTATGATGAATGAACGCGGGTGGCCAATCTCCTACTTTTTAATTTCCCATTTCATTTCGATCTGTATAATTAACAGAGAGATGAATTCGGTATCTAATGGTAATTAGGTTCATCATCATGCTTCAAATCCTTAATCATTTCTCCGTATGATCTCTTTTTAATGGTTGGATTGTTTATTTTTTCCATTGTCGACATATTACTTGGACATCCATTTATTGCGTGTTCATTATCGCTAGATCGAATCACGGTAGTTTTTAGATTTTGATTCTGTTGACAGTGTTTGAATAATTACATCCGAGATTTTTATTTTTTTTTTTTTTTTGGATAAAAATTTTTTTTTTTTAAATATCGGGCGTATAAAAAGCGACATATAAAGTGTCGGAACTGTTGAACTTGATTATTAATGTTCCCTTATAAGTTTTTCCACGCACAATGTTTGTAATTAGCCGAAGAAATTTATGTGAGAGGATTTTTATTAATTTTAATGATGATTTTATGATTAATTTTTGTCTAAAATCATTTTTAAACCGACTGATCATGTATACACAAATTTTCATCAGGTATGATAGCTCACGCACGGGAGGAAGTTCCCTCCTTCGAACAAGTTACTCTATATTAACTTTCATTTTTAGTTTTAATTTAAAATTAATTTGAAGTTTTATTGCATGCATAACTTTGATCATTAATTTTTTTTTTTCGGAAGTGATAACTAAAATCTGGGAGTTAGCTTTAAAAGGACGAACACAGAGAGAGAGAGAGAGAGAATAAAAAAAAACAAATACTTATTTTGAAATAAAGATGACGTTTTTAAAAAAAATGATCGCCCATAGAATGGAACAATTTTAACATAAATTTCCCATTAAATTGGATATTTCATATCCAATAAATGTTGTATTTTATAGAGTTTTTGTCACACCTGAACTGTATACATTTTATAAAATAACCGCATTCCCCTGTTGAAAAGATTCCGATTAAACGAACTTCTTATTTAAAAAATTCGTTTGCATAATATCGACATTACTTTATCGCTATGTGGTCTTGAAGAATCGACATTGGGTTCTATCTATGAATATGAAACGTGTGACAAAACCTGAAACCTGGAACCTGTCTTGAACCTCAACGCATGCAGGTTGACCATTGACCGCTATAACTTGTTCCCTGTTTCTTTATATATCTCTCCAAAGTATTTTTTTTTCTTTCTTTCTTTTCATCGTCATCATTATTATTAATATTATTTTTTTCTCTTGAGTGTTTTTTAGCAACAGAAAAAAAAATCATTTTTAATGTTTAATATTATGTAATATTTTCTACTTTTTTAAGGTTCATAGAATATGTATGATCGATTGATTATTATTCATAGTTGTCGCGCTGTAATCACCCAATGAAAAATTCTAAATTTAGGAGATTGATTGCTTATCGTTATTGTTAATTATATATGGGAAGGTCTTACTGCTCATATTTTTGATTTAATTCAGGATATCGTGTTGAATTGTAATCCCCGACATGTACATCCATGTTGATTATCAAAGTTATTGGCGTGTTTAAGGGATTGATTCGAGCGGTTCAGGGGCTTCTGGTAGGGATTTATGTTAAGCGCTATTGTAGGGAAATGTCGTAGGAACCTCTACAAGCTAACGTCATTGCGAATCATGATCCCCTTTGATCATTGTCTAAAGCTACACCTGAAGGAATTGTCCCGACAAATCTTAAGTGTATGAGACCTATTAAATAAGAAGTGTTATTGTAAACCGTTATTAAGTGTCATACTTTATTATTAAATGTTGACACTTCTTAGCTAGTCTTGTACTGGCTAATTAGTATGATAGCTTTAGTTAAAAAAATAGCTCTGTCCAGTTGTCCCGTCTGAAAATATTTTGATATATTAAATAATTTCTCTTTCTTTCTTTCTCAGCCGTACTCCGTTCACTGCTGAATGTAAGTCTCCTCTCTACTTTCGAATATGCTTATTCAGAATCAATTTTTCTCGGCAGCTGCTGCTACGTCCGTGGAGGTCCCTTTGACTTGGTTATAAGATACACGGATTCACCTTGATGAACTAGATGCTCAAAATCGAGTTAGATCCACACTTTAATTTCTCAACCAGTGGTGTTATTTGGGGAAAGCAAGGGGAGACCATTACCCCCCTTAAGGATTTTTCTTTTATAAGCTAAGCATTGTGCGATGCTTTTGCCCCCGCTAGGATTTCGGCGCCACTGTTCTCAACATGTGGGATTTTTTAGAGTGATCTTTTTCCAGAGCCAGACAAGGCAAAGCCTAGGGCCGCAGTCTTTCAAAGGGCTCTTGGCTTTCAACTGGCTCTTGTTTATGGGTCCCACTTGGCTAAAACTGGCGCTGAGTTCGAAATTTTAGGGAGCTCGAGGAAATTTTTATAAATAACCAAAACTGTTGTTCAGTTCATAAACAAAAATCATTGGTCTCAGGAGAGGTGGATTACCTAATAAGAGCACTAGGTCCGGGCCTTGTTAGAAGAATACTCTGTACTCGATGGTCATTTAGGCTTGCGTATTGTACTTAAATTTTTTCATATGGCGCCAGGTAATGGGGGCAAAATAGTACCCCAGAATATTGTTTTATTTTTTTATAACAATTTGTTTTTGACTTTTGTTTATTATAATCCTGACATTCAAACCATTCGAACGAACAACATTAGGTTATTTCTTTTATATTTTATTTTATTTAAGCCCGACTCTGGTTCAGTGGAGCCTAGGGGCGCATTTTGGTTTAATCCACCTATGCGTGTCTCAAGGGAAGCGGATGGCCATTTTTTTAAGGGCCGTTTGCTTCCCTCGCACAAAACCAATGTCAACATTCTCTTTTCCATACAATGCTGTTGGGAATCCATTAAATCCTTAATAAAAACAAAATTGGGCTATGGCTCTAATGAACCCGTCCGTTAAATTTAACAAACAAAACTACCCTCATACGAATTCATCTTCTTTCCTTCACTAAAAAGACGTAATTATATCAGTTACAATCATTCAACTTCTCACCCCCAAAACAAAACAGAGTCAAACCCCTTTCCCTTAGAACAATAATAATTCCTTGTCTATGGACCAACTGGAAATGAGTAATCCCGACTTGGAACAATTACTCTCTCTAAACTAAAGTTAATATACTCATTAAAACTCCGTTTTGGTATCCGAATTAATTTCCTTAGGGCTTTCGTTTTCCCGTTCGAGGGCAGAGCTCCGGACCCACGGGACCTCAGTTAACAACCTTATTGCATGACTTAGGGGCCACTCTCTTTGGGGTCATTCCGACAACACATGATTTTTCCTGTCATCAAACTTTCGAAGACGCTAGTCGTCGTCGTCTTGAAATAAAGCCCGCGTTATTTTTAAATAGGGAGAAGAAAAATACCCCAGAAGTTTCCGATACGGTACGTCTAGCGTATCATTCGCTTCTTACAAAAAAAGCAATTAATCAAATAAGACGAAATAAATAAAGCTCTTTTACACCGGGGAAAAAATAGTTTTTAGTGTAAACTTTCTGAGAAATATATCGTTTCGAATTAATCGTCGATTAATCGTCTTCTCTTTTATCGACTTTTTTTTTTTTTAATTTTATAAAGTTTATCGTTCGGACGAGATAGTTAGGGCTAAGTTAAACAATGCAAGAGGATTGAATTTTAAAAAAAATATTTCTGTTGTATAAGGTCATATTTGGCGCAAGTCTGGTCGAGCAACTTTCTTTAAAATACCTGTATTTTTCTTTTTAAAAGATTATTTCATTTTTAAATAGGTTTAAATGTGTGTCTCATTCGACTTGACGTGACGAGTTGGGGTCATAAAATCGTTTATTAGGCAGATACGAGTTCTTTAAACGTATCTAGTAGTATGAAGATGTTAGGCGATTGAGGAAGTTTGGCGTTTGGTAATAAAAAAATAATAACACTTCTAAAATTTCACTGTCTAGAGAATTTTCGTGTGATAGTAAAATCGCCGAAATTTTCGCGCTAGTAATTTCTTGTTAGGATTCATGATCCTGAGTTTAGACCTGATTTGAAGTTATGCCAAGTTGATTAATTAATTTATATCCGAAGACGAGATGCCCAAACTCACATTACACACGCGCGCGCTCGCTTCTTCTTTATTCTTACATTTTTACCCGACAAAAAAAAGCATATTAAAAAAATTCCTTACTCGATTATTTTTATTTGAATATTAAAACTCATTAAGAATTCTTGACCTAGAGTTGTTTTCTATTTTGCATATTATAATTAATATAGAAGTAAATTTTATTTAAAGTGCTACCGGATAGGCTCACGAATTCATTAAGTAATAGAAGAAAATTGAATAAAACAATTTTTTTTATATAAAAAATTTACTCTCTTTGGAATTCGTCGAGCATTTTTCGATCGTGATTAAATCTTTATAATCGAATTCTTCTTACGTCAAATCGATTAATTTGGTAGCGTAGGGGGATCTGGGTTAATTTCGAACTCGGGCTACCTTATTTTGCTCATGCATATCAAATTCAAAAAAGCTTTTTTCCAGGAAAGGCAAAATTTTTGTGAAAAAGGAAAAATATGATCAACTTTGCTAACTTGCTTCCAAAATACTTTTAAAGTAACTTGCAAAGACCGATTACAAATGCAAGACTACTGCAAATTTATGACCTAAAGAGGAGGACGTTGTCTATTTTCTTTATTCCTAGAGAGGAAAATTCCTTTTGCCTCCCCTGATGCCCGGCTAGCTACGGACCTGTTTTATTTAGTACGCACCCCATTTTCCTTATTATTTTTTTGCTGGATAAAACAGTCAAAAATGGCTCTAACGTGCGCGCCACTCGAATGAATAATAAATTAAAGTAATGATGTTAACGTTGGGCCAAGCTGATGAATGCTCTTCCTAATACTTTTCAAACCTGTAATCAGACATTCCAGAAGCTCTATTTTAATTAAAATTTAGAGAATAATTTGATCCACCTCCGATATTTCAATAATGTTTATTTTTCTTCGCCTTGCTACCCGAGATATCTTAAATTAAAAAATAGCGGTTTTTTCCAGGGCATCGCTTTTTTTCTTAATAGAATCTTTTTTTTTTCTTTTTTTTCGTGCTAAATACGAGGAAGTAAATCGCGATAACCGATTATTCCGATAATAGAAAAAAAATTCTTTTTTGAATTATGGTTGTAGAGATCTCCGTGACTGATGATAGGAAGGTGTGCGCAGTCGCGGACTTGAGTAATTAGCTCAGTCATCACGTAGAATATTTGATACTCGACCGATGTACGAGGGTGGTAACACGCATCCGCTTACCATTATAATTATTTCAATTGTGATTTATGGTTATTTAGATTCTACGTTTACTTTACGATTATCGTTTATGTCTTCGATTTTGGCCATTTGTCATTTTTTTTATCTGTTTAATAAAAAAAAAAAATCTTATTAAAAAATAATCCACGCGCGATTTCATTTACCGTGACATAAATCAAGCTATTTGAATAGGTTCTGGCGCTAATTGGGCAGCCATTAAAATATGGGAAGATATAATTAATTGTCTCGAGTGTTATTCTTCTTTAACGCCGAGGGAAAAAAAAAATCGATGTTTTAATTTTAAGAAGGAAGAAGTGAAATAATTGGAATAATAAAGCTTTCTGACGACTGCGAGGAATCCTTTGAAATTGGAAAGTTTATAAGGGAGGAGCGTCTAAATATATTTTTCCACTCAATCGCTCGCTAAACGGCAGAAAATCAAATGAGAAGTCTTTGAGTTTGAAATCTCTCCCCGGAGTTACTTCCGTAAGTTAAATAATAGTTTGAATCATCTATTTCCCTGTTATGTATTATTAATTGCCCAGGTGACGAGGCTCCTTGTTTTAAATAATGGAAGATTTCTCCGTGGAAATTTTCCGATAGAAATGGAGAAGTTCCTTCAGAAGGAAAATCAATCCCGTGAGTATTTGCAGCTCCCTTTCTCCGTCCCCCCTGTTTCGTGTGGCCGTGAAATTTGAATCCGAGTTCGAGAGCGGCTGCTGCGGTTTTAAGAGTATAACGTGCTGAGGAGGATACTGAGGCCCAATATAAAATTGGCTAAATGAAAGTGTTTTAAAAGTTTTAAAGTTAAAGGCAGAGAAAATTACAAATAGAGCAGAAAAAGTTGTTTCTATTGCATTCGACGAAATGTCCCTTCAAGAGACCTGTTCTTACAATTCCTCACCTGAAAAAGCTTTTGTATGAAGACAAATGAGGAGACTCGAATGCTCACCAATTAGCCTCTCATCATGAGTGTGATGGATGCTGCAAGTGCGGTGCTGCCGCGAACTATTGGAAGGTATCTGGATAATCGTCCAAGAATGGATGAATGGAGGATGTCCAATAGTGCCGCACTGGTGTGACTGCTGCTCAGAATAAATCCGCCTCTGTGATGCAGTAATAGAGCAAGAACATTCGCAGAACCCACACAAGGCAGATGAGAGATCTTCCTTTTTTTCGGCTTTTTCAAGGAAGAAAAGAAATCACAACTAAATAAAATTAAATAAACGTAAAAGGAAAAAAAAGGAGGAAAGGTGGGGGATTTATAGTGAGGTAAGATCCTCACCCTCTAAGAACAACAATTCACCATTATTGATGCGTTTGATTGAAAGCACCATGGTAGGGTGCTGAGAAAGGGTGGTTACTAATAGTCACAGGTGCTTTCTTTGTTACGATAATGCTTTTCCGCCATTTACTTGGCCCTATAAACATTTACTTATTTTCCTATTACTTTTGTATTTCATGTTTTTTTTCTAAAAGAAACTTTTTCTCCGCCTTTTTTTTTTGCTTCTTATCATTGGGAAAGATTTTTTTTTCTTCTTTTCCGAAATTAAAGGGAGGGTTGGAAATTTTCTTAGCTATCGAACTTGAAAAGTTTTCTGTTTTTATTATACAAATGACAAAATTTTCAAAGTTTTGCTGCGGATCAAATGACGTACATTGAACGAGGGCGGATACATATTAACTTAATACTCGACGTAAATGAAGGAGCAGGTGCGATTCGGAGTTTTTAATCCACTGGGGAATAATTAATTCATTAAAGAAGGCCTACAGCTACACAGCCAGTAGTTCCATCATTTTTAATACCTTTTTTTTTTTTTTGTAAAGTCTGTTTTTTTTTCTCGGATTTTTTTCCGAATGAAAACCAATAACATAATTTGTTATTTCATACTGTTTTTACGCTTCCCACGAATATTTTCAATATTTAAAAAAAAAATCCGACATTCGGTTAAATACTCATACAAGAGGAATTTCTGTTTTCTTTTGAAAGAAGAAAGAGGTAGCGCTTGCCCAGCGCCCAGTGGGACGGAAAATCAATAGCTTGATGACGTCATTGTGGAAAAGCTATGGGCGGGTCGTTTCCGTTAGTAAGGGGGTAACGTCACCTAGTTCATTGAAATCTTCACATCCACTGATATCGTGAATAAATAATGCTTTTTCGTATAATATCACTTTTCCTCTGATTTTCACTCCCAGAAAAAAAAAAAAAAAGATGCCGAAGGTAAGAATTTATGACGGCCGATTAGGTTTTTGTGTACAAGTCGAAACCGATTGTTATTTATGTACAAGTGTAGGGCGGTCGGCTGTGTTTCTTCTGTTGTCTTAAAAACAATAAATTGATTTATCCTGTTCTGTTTTCTTTTTCGTCTTGTAAATTCCACCCTCCGATTTCTTAACGATCACCCTTTTCTTCATGATCATGTAGCGTATCCAGTATGAAAAGCAGTTTTTGGGGTCAATATAAAAAAAAAAATCTCCCAAACAAAACAATATAGAAACGATTTCCGGAAATGACTTGCTAAACGCGATGTGAACACAATTTTCACTCCTGCCGGCAGCCATTATTTTTATTACAATGAACCGCTCTGTGCCCTCTCCTCTACCTCTTCTCTACTTTTATCCTTCTCCTCTTCGTCTGCCGCCGCCGCCGCTGCCACCTCCTCCCACGCAAATTGCCTTCATTCCCCGGCATTTCATTCTAGTTCCACTTCCACGCATCATGGATGCTAGCGTCAAATTATTAACTATTATTTTAAAATTCTAAGTAGTGGTTATCATGCGGAACTTTATGCGAACTCAATGACTTTTTTTTTCGGATTAAATGTTAAGTTTTGAGATTGGTTCGCTTCCGGTCGAATTTCATTTTTAATTAATTGGGAGGAAAAGGGCATTGAGTGGTAGGCTTGCTTGAAATTAGTTGCAGGCTTGTCCTTGGGTTTTATTAGTTTTTTCTTGGGTTGCAAATGCGATAAAGTCGGAGTGCTTTGATCGAGGCAAGCTGAGTTATTGGAAGATGAAAAATTTGCTGCTAAGTTGGTCAATCTACTCTTCTACAAATCAATAAAAGTGAATGTAGCACTCAGCCAGTGAGCATGCATGTATTTGCCAAGGCAAATTGACGCTGAAGCAAATTCGAAATTGAAATCGAAAGCACGGAAGTAGACGATAATGCAAAGTGGAAAGTTGGCGCTTCAGAAGGTTTTAAAATGGACGCTCAAGCTAATTTGAAGATGAACGCTAAAGCTAATTCGAGATGGACGCTCAAGCAAATCTAAAAATGGACGCTAAAGCTAATTGGTAAATTGAAGCTCAATGAAACTGGAAAATTGACGCTCAAGCAAATCGGGAAATGGACCTTTAAGCAAACTGGAAAATGGATACTCAAGCAAATTAGAAAATGAACGCTCAGGCAAATTTGAAAATGGACGCTCAACCATATTGAAAAGTGGACGCTAAAGCATATTGAAAAGTGGACGCTCAAGCACATTGAAAAGTGGACGCTCAAGCATATTGAAAAGTGGACGCTCAAGCACATTGAAAAGTGGACGCTCAAGCAAGTTTGAGAATGGACGCTCAAGCAAATTTGAAAATTGACACTCTAAGCAATTTAAAATTTGACCTAACCAAATCCTTCTCTACTTTTCTTTGCGCCGTAAAATTTCAAAATTGTGCTTCATTTCCGCATTTATTGTATCAGCCCGTTCCATTTTCTTAAACCGAAAAAGATTTCATAATGTAAGTTATAAACAATTATAAGATAACTTTTATGGCTGTCAAACAGTGTTTAATATAACAACAAGTAAATTTCATGAGAATTTTGTTAGTGGACCTTGACGAAGTTAAACTATGAAATCGGCTTCGGTTGTCAATCGTCATCCTATCATCATCACTAAAAATAATAATAGTGCTATATCTTACCCAATAATGTATCATAGAAAAAAAAAATAAGGAGAAAAAAACTTTCATTCTTCGCCGGGGCTTTTATTATATGGTCAATATCTAAATCGTTCATCATTTTTCATCTCATCATTAAGCTTGTTCCATTCAAGTTGGGGAAGGGAAAAAATATTTTGATTCGTCCCGCGACACCCATTAAAAACTTTTTATCTAAAAAGTGATATATGTTCGATGAAGAACGACCGAACCGAACCGCCATTTTCTTAATATAGGCTTGGAATCGATTGACAGTGGAACAATGGGATTTTAATTAATTAGCAGACTGCTAATTGGCTGATTAAAAAATTATATTTCCCTGATAAAGTTTTCTAGTTCGAAGTGTGTACATTATAGTTTCGACGTCTTTTCCCTGAGTTTGGAGGTCACCCTATATGTCGAAAAATATGGAGATAAGGGAATTATCACTTAAGCCGGAACAGGTTTTTTTTTCGTTTTATCGGAATTAATTCGGGAGCGGTAACTTTTTTTTTCGGAGATAACTTATTACCGGTTTTAATCCGGGAAATGGTTTTAAATAAATTGCACTGGCCGCAGAGGTTATAGGTGATGACTTTGTGGAATGTAACACAAGCGGGTTATGATATAATAAAAAGCGATCCGGGTAGTGTGGATCAATTATTTTTCTTTTAGAGTTGAGCGCTATCTTTTGTTAATGTCGAAAACTAATAACACGTTATTGTTTATAATTAAGGTACCTTTTCATTTTTTTTGTGGCGGCACGCGAAAAATCAGGATCTTACTAACCGATTCGGAAATAATAAAAAAAAAGTTTTATATTTTCGTAAGAAAATTTATGACGATGGAGATAGGAAACTCCTGTGTTGACGGTTGGTTGTTATTTATGACGTTAAAGCCGAAGGATCGTTTTTTGGGTGACTTTTTTTTTTAAAAACCGAAAGCGATTCTTTTCCAACGCCCCTCGTCATTACATGATATCATTATTGAAATAATTCGATAGAAAATGACTTGCTTTTTTTTTCATTTCTCAGTTGAAAAAAAAAAGGTGATTATCAGAGGCATTATCAGGGGCCCTCGCTTCAATCAAACATTTACTGAATCTATTAAATTCGTTCTTGTGTCGAAGCGTTAAGGGGTTAAAATCAATATACCATTTTTTATAATTATCCCTTAAGGGGAATATTTCTTGAAGAAAATTTTAATTGCTGATTTGAAATTAAAAGGATTCGAACGATGAATTTGTATGATATATTATTAAAATTGAAAGGGATAAAAATGATAAACCCGAACGCCATTTTGTTTCAAAATTCGACTTTGCTCCATGTGCCTTATCCGCTGATTCTCCGTAATTTTTACGACCGTGTTTACAATAAAGCACTCATAAGAAGATCGTCGAATTAAGCGGTTAACCAAGCGGAAAAGCATTCTTTTACGAGGATCCTTTTCCCCCGCTCGATTAAAAACGGGGAATATTTTTTCGAAAAAAGAAAAAAAAATCTCGTCATCTTTATTGCATCTTGGGAAGTCTGATCATAATTTTCAAAAGAATAAGAAGAAAGTAAAAAAAAAAAAAAAAAAACAAACAGAAGAAAAAGAAAAAAGAACCCTTAAGTTGGCCAATCCAGTAAGCTATTAACTAGATTGCATCCAAGATGGCGAGACCCATCGTCTCAGAGTCAAAATCGAGTTTGAGCTTTTTGGCGCCGGGGGCATAGGGAAAACGCGCGCGGGAAGCACATGCGCTTCGGATCCCGAGACGCGGGAGCTTCCAATTTGAGATGAGATCTGGACCAGTGATCCCTCGTCTTTCTTTGATTGACAGCTCGACAGGACAACCCTTTATTTAATCTTTTTTTGTCAAGAAAGTTGGAATTTCTCCCTTTCTTTTTTTTTATTTGCTAATTTTGCTTTCGTTTTAAAAAAAAGAAATGGCGATTTAAAAAAGAAGAATGCTTCGCCGTACAAAACATATTTATGCAGCTTGCAGTAGATTGAAAAAAAAATCTGAAAAATCCGAATTTTTTTTTTATTATCCCGGAGGTTTGATCGGGTAAATTATTCAGAAGGCATTAATTATATATCGGTTTTTATTTTTTAATCTTACGCCATTTGCATTTCGTATCGATTTGACATAAAACCTGAGTTTCATTTACATATAATTATTAGAGAATGGAGGACATTTTATTTTCATTGGTGTCCAAGAATGTCTTTTAAAAAAAAAAAAAATTTAATTTGGAAAAAATGTTGGAAGTCTGGGATGGGTAAATACATGTGGAAGAACAGGATAATTTGTCATTGTTGACGTATGAAGTCCCGATTGTATCGATTCATTAAGAAAATATTTTTTAGCATGTGCACTTGTCGTCCTTGATTGAAAGAAAATAGCGAAGGAGGATTCCTGTTTGCGCTTTCAGTTTATAAATGAAAATGTTGGATGATTGTTTTCAAGGAAGATTTATTGAAAAATGAATTACTGAACACAACATTAAGTGAGGCCATCAATAATTTGTCAAAATTCGTTTTGGACAAGTTTTCGTTCCCTTAAAGCTTTGTATGGGCTTATAAATTGTGCAACCGAGGTAGCTTTTCCAGTTTTTCCAAAATAATCTAAAAAGCTCATTTTTAAAAAAATATCCCGATTCATGGCATTTTACAGTTGCTAAAGCTCTGTAGCTTTGCAAACAATTTTATTTGATATTCAGTCCTTCCGAGAAATTAGAAGTATTTTGCCATAAAAGCAAAAAACTCTCCGCACTTAGATATTTTTCTTTAACCTCTTTTTCTTTTTAAAAATGGACGTCTATTCTATACGTTGAATAAAAAATCAATGCTCTATAAGTAAAGTTGACAACCATTTGAAATATGTTGTTTAAGTATCCATTAAAAATGCATGAGCTTGCGGGTGGTAGATAAAAGACTAAAAAATAAAGAAAGACCGCGTGCTTTTTACTCAATCCTGTTTTTCACATATTTTTTTCGCAAACACTTGAAAAATTTTTCGCTTTTCCGTTATTCCCCGCTCTTTTCCATCCCACCCAACGCCAATATACAAATTGATATAAAAGTAAGTCGGAGTAAAAGGGAAGGCTATAAGGAAGGCATTATATGGCATTACCGTTGAATTGACAATTTGACATGTGAACATGCGATGCGGTCGCATGGTCATGTATTTCTAGCCATCCTAATGCCTCATTAATTGAACACACATAACCGCATAGTTTTCCTCGTGCTAAAATTTCATACCTCCTCATCCTTTTTAAATCGAGATTTAATTAATTGCGGCTTTTGCCAATTTTCTATTTCGGAAAAAAAAAAATCGAATCAAATTTATTTTTTATAGTTTTTTTTTTCAAGTAGATAACGGATTTAATAACGTTTTAAACGCGAACATTTAATGTTAAGGATTGCTTAAATGAGACTGCAGGGAATCACTTAACGATAAAAAATAATATATTTGTTAATATGTTTTTTATTGAGGTCGTAAAACGATTGACATAGCCATCAACCAGTTCAATTTTAATTCGGCCTTGATATCCCAGCTGTGTCCAATTCATTGTTGTCCATTTGGTCAGTGATCAGTTTTGGCCATCGTCATTATCCCAACACATTTTTCTTTTGTTTTCCTTTAGGCCTATAAATAAATTTTATGGTTCCTCATTCTTTTTTTTTTTTTTTTACAAAAGACGGAATAGAAAATAAACAACACGATCGGTAAAACTTAACGCGTAAGTTGACATAACACGAGTTTAATGATGCATATAAGTGACATGAAAGAATAAATGTTTAGTTTCGACATTAAACGCCAGGCGGCAGCATGCTTCGAGTTCGTGTGTGTGTGTAAAGTGTATATGTGCGACGATCGGTTGAAATTCGAAACGAAGGTACATATAATTAAGTTGTTAATTACTAGGATTCGTGACTAGACTCGGCCCTTTTCAAACTAAAGAAAAATGGCTGAACGATTTAATATGTTTTAACCGATTTCAATGATGGTTTATTAGTTTTTTTTTTCACTGTAAAGGGTGAAGAATAATAATAATGATGATGACGGCCGAGGCAGGATAGAACGTAGAAGGAAGAACAGCAGGATGACAGGAATGACTTATAGGGCCTGAGTTGGTACTCCAAGAGTCGTTTACCCATGAATTATTGGGCCAAGTTGAGCAGCACGCGAACTGTGTCATCCCGCGGCCCACCCGGGTTAAATATAGTCGATACTGACCTACGACACACATTAATATTATCCTGTACTTTGCTTTTTGATTCTTCTTTTCGCTCTTCTTTGTTCCTTTTATGTATTTTGTTTTGCAAATGGAAGTTTCAGTATGCGCGTTGTTATGTACGCGGTCAAGTTTTGTTTAACAGTAGTTTTTTTTTGATAAAAATGTGATTGGAAAGTGGGATTCATTAGGAGTCAAAGGGCAAAATAACGAATGTGAACACAAAGAAAGATTTCTTTGTCCAGGCCGTTGTAAAAAAAATAAGCAGTATTTTCTCTTTGTCGTCGCTTTTAATTATTGGAGAACAACAAAAGCTTCATTTTTTTTTCTTCAGAAAGGAGTATTTTTTATTAATTTTTTTTCTGTTTGATTTAGCGCCAGTGCGAATCACGTTGGCGCTAAGGCGATCCTTTTACGTGAACTGAACCTTAACTCTTTGTGAGATTTTATGTAGTTTGACAGATTTTTTTTCTAAAAGATGGACAAAACAAAGGAAAAATCAAAGTGAGTCGAATATGACATTAAAGGCATCTTTTTGTTTTTTAATTTTTCGGATTAATGCATTAACTGTCAGTAGTAACGCAAAGTTGTATTTAAACTTTTTTTGTCCTCCATTAAACGACGTCAAATGTTATTTTTTTGTGGTTAATTCGATGAAGAAATGAGCTTTTTAAAAGTAATAAAAATTTTATGGGTCCTGGAATTTTGTGTCTTGTTCTTTGGAATTTTGTTTTTGTCTTTAGCGGCACTGAAGCAAAAAAAGCAAGTTTTGATATTAATATTAGCCATCAGATTCATCTGCAGCAGCAACCTTAGCCCTTTTGAACCAAATGATAAAGAAGTGAAAGGTTGTGCCGAAAATTATCAAAACATGACTATTCTTGGGAAAGATATAGTAAAAACTTTACTTTAATCGCTTTTCTTGTCGAAAGGGAGGAAATGAATTTTTTTCCACCCTAAGCTGGATAGTCCCAAATATTTTTTCTGCCACAGCTGCACACTGTTGCCATCTTGAAACTTATAAAAACCACAATCAAAAAACAAGTAGCCGTGTCCTAAAATTTAAAATGGATTTTTTGACCGATGACTCTACTCAGGTTTAGCCAAATATTTAAAATTAATGAAATCGACCCAGTCCATGTTTTACGAGATTATTATATTAGTTGTTACAATCAATGTAGGCTACATTTATGGAAAGATACGAAGAATCTCACATTACGAGCTTTAATCTTCCATTTACCTTTAAATTAAATGTTTGCATAAAAACTTAAAAACTTGTTCTCGCGTATTTCTTTCTCGCTTCGGATTCGATTCGATTGAAGACTTAGTACTATCGAATATTTTCGATCAAAACCGAGGGAAATAATAATTTCTGATTACACACCATTTTAGAAAAAAAAAATATCCTCACATTTTTTCTATAATAAAGAATTAAATATCACGATAGAGAAAAACGCTATATCCTGACTCACTTCGGACAGGTTTTTTTTTTTTTTTTTTAAATAATACAAAGCTTCGATTGGTTATTGCTTCGTTACCAGAACTTGTTTTTACTGAAGCTAAAAAAAAAAAAAAACGAACGAAAACGAGTACATAAGCACGGCTAAGAAGAAAAAAAACTGTTTAGGCGAGATATAAAAGTTAAATGAAACATAATTGTACTCAATGAAAATAAAATACTTAAACCTATAATCAGACATAAATGCACTTGAAAGGTATAATCTCTTTAACAGTTTGAGCACTTTCGCTTTACCACGATTGATATATTTCAAATATGAAGATGAAACGAGGACATTAAGAAATTTATGGTGCTCTAACCCCACGGTACCGCTTTTAAAATTTAGAAGGAAAAAAATGATGAACTGTGGGAAAAACTGAAAAATGTTGATAAATGTGTTTCTTTTTCTATTTTTTAAAACGATTTGCTCTTTTTTTTTTTCATCGTTTCGTTTTCCCAAATGTTTCGCACTATTATTATGGGCCTTCTGAACTGACCCTTTGGGTGATTTCGTTGTGGTTGTTATTACGGCAACTCACGTGAAGTCCGATTCTATTTTTTTTTTTTAGATGAATTCATTTTAATTTTTTTCTGCAGGTAAATGGTGTCCGCGAAGAGACTGGTCTTCTCCGTCAGACGCGCGAGCGGCAGCTAATGACGCTGCGCGAAGAGGCGTCTTATATTCCTCCGTCTTCTTAGGTAGCCCCGGTAAGTCTCATTCCTAATATTTTTTTTGTCCTTGTACGAGAGGGAAAGAGACGGACAGTTATTCCTTTCTTCATCTTTTGATTTTTTGTTCGGTGAAATTTAACGAACGCGTCGTGGCCCTTGGGATCAGTCACGTGACCCCTCTCTCTGATTGGGTCATCCATCACGTCACGCCCCCGCACGCTCGGTAATTGGTTCCCATGACGCACTTAGTCTTATTGTTATCTGAGGATGTATCCTTGCTCCTGTCGCCTAATTGATACCTTAACTCACCGAACGCTACTCTTGAATATAGGGAAGGATTTCTCGGTCGGGAAAAAAATTTTTTATTCGTTCCAAAATTTAATATTTCGGTTATTGATTCCAACTAAAGGGGATGAAAGTTGGCAGTGATAGTGGGGGGAAGGGCCACAGTTGTTGCTTTTCGCTGCCGCATACTTCATCTTAACAATTCGGGACGGGTTCAGGGTTAACATTTGTAAGATTTGATATCATATCTGATTTTAAAGCGCATGATCCCGTCCACTAGGTTACCTTGGTTACGGGAGGAGAGCTTTCGTTTCCTTGACAACGAAATATCGAAGTCCAGATGCATTGGAGAATAATCTCCAGACCGGGGCTTTCTCCTTGTTCTCGGAGTCTGCTTTTTGTCCTTTTTTTTCCTTTTTTTTTATTTTTGCCTCTATCCTTTTTCATTCCTCGCATTACGGCGAAGCGGTCGTTGAATAATCCCGAAAGCTCAGGCATAAAAAAAACACCTGAAATCGAATGCTGAGGAGCCGGGAATATTGAAATTCAAAGAATTCCCTCTAGTTTATTGTTATTCTTGCTACAAAGATTCCCTTTTTTTTCTCCCCCTCTCCCTTCCCTTTGGAATCCAGGATGGAGAAAAATAAATTAAACCAAAAGAGATTGAAAAACGGGATAGCTGAGAAAAAATTAGTATTTTTCTAGTAAAAGGAATTCATTGGAAAAAAAAAAGGAAAAAAAAGAGTAATTTTGCGGTTGAGAAAATCGTTATTTGTTTCATTTTGAATAACATTTTTTTTTGTATGTGGAGGAAAAAAAAATAATAACGACAAAAACGAGTTTTTTTCCCTCCCTCCGCTTTTTCTCCAAAAGCCACTTTCATTTCTGGAAAAGTTATTACGGTTCCCCTGTTATCAATGTTTGATTTAAAGCAATGAATTTCACTTTTTTTTTAAACGTAATAATCGGCCCGTTATAGATTGAAGTATAATCCTGAGTTTTTAGGGGTAATATTTTATATAGAGAATTTTATTTTTCGGAAGAAAAAGGAAACATGGGTTAACCCGGAAAGAGAATAGGATCCCGCGAAGAAGATACAAGAAGAGGGAGACGGAAGAACGGTGCTTCATTTTCCGAGCCGTCAAGTGCAGACGAAAGGGAGGATTCACCCCTTAGGTGGCTGCTTTTCCGTCCCTCACTCGTAGATTTTAATTAACCGTTTCTAAATCCGTATGCACTGTTCTGCTACGACATTACTTTTTATTTTCTTATAACAATAAGGAAGTTTGAGCGGTTGTGCTAATTTTCGAAATAGAGGATTTGAAGGAAGTAGAAGAATGGATGTAGTTTTAGGATGTCTGGGAGTTAATTGTGTGGGAGCATAATGTTTAATTTTAAATTGTTATGCGGATAGGGAAAATTTCTTAACAAGGAAAACGTTTGGAGTTTTTGAGTGTCGTAGCATTGCCGTTGAATATTTCGGTTGAAATGTGATATTGGAAATTTAGTTTTTGGTGCTTTTGCGAAATTTATTTGGCAATTAAGAAATAGTAAGTCATGGAAAAGAATCCTTATAGGAATTTTTCCATGGAGGAAAATCAAACGATTGTCACTAGAATTTTCAATATCAAATCGGTTCAGAATAAAATTCATTGGCCTTTCCCATTTCTTTGAATAAAATGCTTATATTTTTCTTTGAAAATCGTTAATCCTTCACACACATTGGTCACGATGTTTGACAAAGAAGAAGAGACTTTGTTGCCCTTAATAAATTTGTCGGCAGCCTATTTGATGATTTTCATTAAACTATGTGATGAAAATCGTAAATATTTTCGCCAACTCAAAATGGTTGGCGCTTAAGAACAATCAGTGAAAATTTATTACAACAATACAAGCTTCGACTATTGTTAGCTTTAATTAACATATTGCGATTGCGCCAACACGAAAATCTTGAAACCAAAGACGATTATGTCATACGAATAAATACAAATTATCCGACAATCACATGCGCCAGCCTAATTAAAATATTACACTATGTGTTGGCGCTAAAAACAATTACGCCCAATTTTTCATAATTCCTAAAAAAAATACATTAGAACGAGAAAAAAAAACTTAGAAGAGAGTTCATTAAAACCCACGCACATTGCCATTTTATCCCAAAATAAAACAAAGTATTTAAAAACTAGCTGTTGTTCATTAATTAAAAAAATCTCGATATAAAAAATTTTCAAAACTCAATTAGCCATCCACATTCTCCCACCGTCATGTAAGCAAATTCAAGGTATATTAATCAATGTAATACAAACTTAACGTCTGCACTTTACAGACCCTCCATATTCCATTTGGAACTTATCCATAGTGTTGTTCTAAGCCCACTCGGGCAATATAAGATTTGTCATTCTCAACAAACGTACTGACGACAAATTGTTTTCTGGAAATAGATCCCTGTTAAAAGAACTTTAAAAAAAAAAAAGAAACGAGCAAACAATATTTATCTCGTTAATTAAAAGTGCGATCTAAAAAAGTAAACCTAATGAACAAAAGCTGGTAACTACAATAGTACTATCTCAGCATTGCCACTAACTTCATTATCCTTTATAATTAAACAATATCTCTTTTGTATATCATAAATTCTGCCTTGTTTCTAATTAACACCACCACGTCTGATTTTATTTCATCGATAACGGTTAAACTTTTCCTTAACGAACCTTAAAGTGTTTTACAAGTAAACCTTTCCCCCCAGTTTCCTACCCCTTAACACAGGGCGTAACCGTGAAACCTGCGAGACACTAACCACTATAATTTAATAAAAGAGACGTAGGCTAATAAAATCATTTTTTTTTCTCGTCAGCCATGTTGAATTAAACCATAGATGGAACAAGAGGGAGTGGACACTTGTAATTTAACCGCCATTTTTCGCCTTCGTGTTCAAATCACGACTTTTTCGTTTTTTTCGGGTTTTTTTTAAATATTATAATCTAATCGAATCATGCACCTACTACTATCTTCGGGGTGTCTCTTTTTAAAAAAAAAAAAATACGTTCCTTTTATTATTAAAATCTACGATCATAGTGAAATGATCTTTTAAGATAAGATGAATACTTGCAACGAATCCAGAATTTGAAAAATTTCAAAAATCTACTTCCCCGTTCAAAAGGTAATAATTTATGCCTGCAATTAACGACCGAACAATTTATTGCACGTACATCGCGTGCGATGGGTCGTTTGTTGATGTAACCGTTCCGAGATTTAGTAAACATTTTTTTTTTTTTTTTCGGGAAAAAGCGATGGGTTCGATTATCAATCACATTGGGTTATAAAAATATTTCGTGCTTGTGTCCGTGAAATTTATGAGGATTTCCGACAATTGCTGATTATAATAATACAATCCTCAAAACTCCGCACGTTATAAATTTACATTGCGATATGTGTTTGTAGCACATTCAGTCCATCGACTTGCAAGAGGATCCGAATTTATTTTTTGAAAATAATCATTGGGCCCCTGCCAAATGCGAGTGATTTCGAATTCAATGTTTTATCAAGTTTTAGAGATTTTTTTTCATCTCGTCTCTCTTTTTTTTTTTTTTTAAACTCGCTTGTTTATATTTCTCAATGCATTTCCCTCGTACTGTACCACACCTGCTCCATCCATCTTAGTTTCAATTTCAACATTTTTTTTTTCTCCTTGCTTTCCTTCTTCCTCCCCAGCTTCACGCCGTGATATCAATTAATTTCTTTGTCTCTTTGAGGTTAACAAGATCCGTTCAAAATGAGTTGGATTCAGCAGCGTTTCCTTCGGAAATCACGGAGACGGACATTTTCTCCGCTTCGATACGTTCGGCTAGCGAAGGGTGCGCCATGTACTATTGCTCATTGACTCTATCAAATTATTTCGAAATTTTTTTTTTCTTCTTCGTGAGACTATGTAAGCTTTTGTGTGCTTTTTAGAGCATTACGTATGACAAGCATGACAAGATGGCAATGCATTGCATGTGTGGATGACTTGGTTTAATAAATAGCGATTTTGAAAGATTTACTTGCGGGATTGTTGGTCGAGTCTTTTAACCAGATTCACATATAGCACATATATTATTATTTCAAAATTTTTTTTAATCGGCTTCACTGAGTTTCTGTCATGAGTTTTCGAATGAAATGTCATCCTTCGCCTACTTTTTCTTGGTCGGTCACACTTTCCGGACTAAGTATGCAAAAATATTCACGTCTGCATAACTGTTTAGATGAGAACGATTCTACCAAGAAGTCAGCTTGAAGTTTTCTTTTCAGCTGCTGTTGTTTCTAATTTAAGTTTTTTGTAGTAAAGACGATTGCGTCATCAGCGAAACTGTTAAGCCTGAAAAAACTACTGCAAAGGGCAGATGCTGCACTTTTCTTCTGTAGTATCAACGGAAAAATTTCTTTGTTGGTGTGTGTTTTGGTATTTCAAAAAACTGACGCACGGACAGACGGAAGTCTTGAGCTTTCCAAGGCCTTAAAGCCTTGCCTTACATTTTTTCATATCAGCTTTATTTATTGATATTTCAAAGTTGTAAAAAAGCAAACTTATTTTAAAGATTATCAAAATACTTTTTGTGATACATTTCTTTAAGCAATGACACTAAAATCGGAGTCGTTCCTTCACCTCTTCTAACTTTTCCAATAAACTTCATCACTTCCTCCTCCAAATTCAATGGTTCCTTATGGATGTTCAACATAACAGGTAAGAAAAAAGCTGCAATTACGAAGCCATAAGCAGCGCGATCCGAAAAATCTTTCTTAAAGTCTTTCTTGAAGTGTATTCCTTAAATTTTCGCAAGACAAGACCGCCTTGCCCTGAGGTCCATCACTAGACTCAACACAATACACGTTAAAAAATCATTTGATCCCATAGCAATCAAATGCTGAAGCATGTTAGCGAATGATTTAACCGAATGAAATTTTTAAAAAAAAACGTATTCGCCCTTTTAGAATTTTTTTGAAAAGTATAAAACTTGTTTACTTCCACTTAATTGTTGTACGTTAAAAATTTAACTCATCGTCACCCATTATCTCGCTGGCTTTTACTTTTTCATAGATTACATCTTGACTCCAATTTTTTTTTCCTCTTTTGCATTTCCCCCAGATTGATTTTATACTTTCATTATATTTTTTAATGCCACCAATTATGGAAATTTGCCTTAAACATTTATTACATAATTTTGTATTAAAAAACCATTACGTGCTCATGATGATGCTCGTCAATAATCATTCAGTTTCCTGACTGTGCACCTTTAACATGTTTTTTTTTCCTAAAAAAATCTTTTTTCCTTTTGATGGATTGTCGCTTGCGGTATAAATATATAATTCATAAATTTTTCGATTTTTCCTGTCATGCAAATTTCTGATTTCCAAAGTTATACCAGAAAGCCTGCCCATTGATTTAAAAAAAAAAAATTAAAAAAAGAAAAAACTTGCCATCGTCCATTTTTCTTTTAAAAAACATGCATCTGCCTTGCTAATAGTTGTCGTTTAGTATCACCCTAATCTACAAAATGAAAATTAGGTATACAGTCCTCCTAATTTAAAATATAACTCCCGGCATAGATCCTAGAATGCACATTAACTATAATCTCATCCTTCTAATCGACATTGCCTTGTTGAATTATGTCCCGTTCTTTTGACACAATCCTCCGGTAGCTCTTCCCCGCCATATTGGGAAAAAAAAAAAATTTATAAAAAGAATCCATTCGACCTTCTTTCAATTATCGATTTGAGTTATCATTTCGCCCGGGAGCGGAAATCTCGTTAAATTAAAAAAAAGAAAAAGGAAAAAATATTATTAATTGACGGGCGAAATGATAATATTAAAAGATAAATACTTGTTTATTTATTTATAAATTTTTTTTAATTGCGAAGGTATAAAAACATTAGAAAGAATTTAACACATGGAGAAACGTGACGCCACCATCTTGATTTGTTCTTTTTCCAATTAGAAATGTGCTTATGTTAGCAAGATGGCTTTTATTTTGATCACTTAATTTCGTGATAGCGTTTTTGTTATACTGAAATTTGTTTTTAATGAAGTTTAACTCGATGTCATTAAGTGGAGGGAGGGGGGAGTGAAAAAAAATTCGTTAGGAAAAATAACATCATATTTTGATATAACCTAAGGTGATTGTCACCTTGGGAATTTTCGTAGGGGCACCGTCCTATTGAAAAAAAAAAAATATTATCGGAATATTGTATTGTCATTTTTACGTGTCTGATGATTTTTTGATTGTTAATCGATGATAATCTAATTCGTTTATAATTATTTGTTTATGTAATGTAAATATCATTTAATTATAACGTTTCCGGAGATTTTTTTTTTCCTATGAATGGTTGAGTGAGACTTAAACCACGCGTGTTGGAATTTTATTATCTCGTGGAAAAGTCAGGTTCACATATCTAAGCCCTCGTTTTTTTTGGAGTTAAAAAATTCGATACAAATCTCATTTGACGTGATTAAGTCATTACGACGATGCTTTTGATTCATTATTAAGTGCAATTAAATGGCCGTGTAACATCAGACGGAGTATAATATCTCTAATGTTATGTGGTAGGTTGTACAATATTCAAGTTCCTATTCTTACGCCATCCATTTATACCAACAGGTCATGAATGGCACTTAGTGGGTTCAATTGAACAAAGGGATCCGCCGGAGTTTTTTTTTTATATTCCTTATTATTATATTTAAAAAATTTTAAAACGCACTCGAGTTTTTTTTAAAAAAAAAAAAATTCGTCAAAGGTATTTACGCCGGATTAAGAAACCGCTGGTTACTCTCAACACCGACGTGGTGACGAACGTTATGTCGTTTTTTTCAAGACTAGACGATTAATAACCTGCGTTGAAAAAAAGGCAAAAGGGTAACAAACTAACGAAGGCCTAACGATATTATGTTAATGTTTGATGGAAGTGTACGAGAGAAGTGACACGAGAGGTATGAAGATGTAATCGTATACCTACAAGGACACCAACCGCGCAAGCTCAGCAAGAGGTGAAATCCAGTCACGGACTAAGATAAATTGTTTCATGGGCTTAGGTTTTGTGTACGCATAAAGTTAGGTAGATGCGAAGGGGGGAAGGAAAAGGAAAAAAAAAACTACACCGAAGGAATTATACGGTTTAAGGTATTTTTATGTAGACGATGTAATAAAAACCAGAGTATGGTTGTCAGAATGTCGAATTTCGTGACTAAGCAAATACGTATTGAGCTAGTTAGACTATGATCAAGGGAATTTTTTAATAAAAATTAAGGCGTTTTTTTTTCAATCGGGAGCCATTTTGAAGTTGACAAAGTCATATATGGTTTAAGTTTTTTTTAAAGAGATAATAAGATAGAAAGCAGCAACCATACCGAATCCTTTTTAGAAGCGTGTGCTGCAAAAATATTTTAAAAAAAAATTGTATCTTCGCCTTAAGGTAAACATCGAAAGGAAGGGAAATAAATTTTTAAATTTGTTGATATTTACCCGATGGCATTTTTTGAATACCTCATCTCCATTATGCCAGGCCATTATGAAAATTGCTTTAAATAAAAATTTGAATGGAACCGTATAGAACTTTGAAAAAAGAAATGAGTTAGTTGATTAGGATTTTTTTTTTTTTTGCTGCCCTCCCTTCGTTTTGTGATAGAGAGAATTTTTTGAATTCTTACTAAGGTCATTGGAGCAATTCTTTTTCATTCGCGTCAAATCACGATATTTGGATTGGTTACTTAACTATTTATCATCAGGATGACACTAAAAAAAAAAATCGTAATTTAATTTCTTTTAACTAAAAACAAAAAGTCGTGATTGAAATCGTGTACTCGATTTGTCAAGTGTGAAAATTCAATTTTTAAAAGCAGGCACGATCGCTCGGGCATCGGTTTTTTTTATTTTTATCTTTTTGTAAGTAGGAAAGACATTTTAACTGAAAGTGCTATCTTGTGTTTTATTATTGCGAGACATTGTTGGCTGACCTTTGACTTAAAATTTATTTTTATAGAAAAGAGACAAGCTGATGCCCTGTGGTAGACGCTACGTCTAAAGTTTTTTTTTATTTTAAATATTTTAAAGCATTTCCTTAAGGTGTTTTAATCCCGATGCGTGCGCTTACCCAAAGAACAAGATGTTTAAACACGAATAAACCGCCTTAAGGAAATCGACCGAAAAATTTTAAACGATTTTTTGGGGTTTGGAAAAAAAAAATTTTATGAAGTTTCCTAGAGGCTCTCTGACAAAAGTTTTGTTGTTGTTATGCTTGAGCGCCAAGAAAATTTCAACTTGGCGCTAAAGCCAACGTTCGTAATTATGATTTCGCAGCTACGGTTCGTAAATCGTCGAATTTTCTTATTATAAAATAATAAATGCCTACAATATGTACTTGTTAAATTTATTTTCGCGCTCACATTGAATAAATCGCGTATGTAGATGATAATATCTCATTGTTCTTTTTTGATGGCTTTATTTCGGTCTTGATGACGATTGCAGATTCCTAGGAATAAACAAGCACGCACGCTTTCGGGTTTTTTTCCCTTCGTATATTTTAATATGTAAAATAAAAAAATAAAGGAGAAAAAAGTTGGGGCATTATTTTGAAGCCATTCCATGAAAATTTATAGCGAGTGTTATTGCGCCTTTCACGTTACACAAAGACCACCCAGCCTTACATTGTGCTTTACACCCAACGGCTTCGATGCATGAATACCACAATCATGATGAGTCTATCATAGACCTGATTCCTTTCATAAAATATTATCATTCATTTCGTACGATTTTTTTTTTAAAAATATTTTTTATCCACTCTTTCATGTTCATCCTGCAGAATAATTATACTTTTATTCCGCGGGTGTGATGTCATCCCAATTTTTTTTTGTTGTGTGCAAGTTCCACGCGGTGAGCGCGTTCTTTTATAAAAGTAATTTGAAAACTGCCTTGTTTATTGCGAGAAACGTTCTACCCTAATAACATGGCGGAGAGTGCCCTTACTCATCTTTAAGTGTGTACTTTAATAAATAAAACGGAGTCTCATGATGAAAGTCTTTTTTTTTTACAGTATAATGTCACTCATATCAGTCAAAAGTGAATGCAAAATGCTTTGTCACTGTAAAACATTCTCTTGTTTTGAGTCGTGATCCCGTTTTGCTTATATTTTTTTCCCCTGACTTTTCAAGGAGTTAATCGGATTTCCGGTAATTTCAAACCAGAAAACCCTACCAGAATCTTGTCTCTCATTCACCCTCTCTATGTGTATAGAAAACAATGCCTTGCATATTTCTGCATTATATAAATATTATTATACAAAAGCGAGATGAACCCTTGTCCAGTCCATTTTCGGAACAGACTAACCCTCATCATAGTCCGACAGAGCCAAGTTCCACTCCAGTTGTTCTTTTTTAATATCTAAGTCCACTTAAATAAATACTCGTTCATGAAGAAATAATTTTATCTTATGAATGATTTCCGCATCCATAGTTTTATTTTGTTGAAAATTATAACGTATTAAATCCTTTGATATATTTATATTTTTTTTATCGCGGTTACTTTTTGTTTTTTTAAAATAATTTGAAGGATTTAGTCAAATTTTTTCATTGTTATGATGTTTTATGTTTACGCTTATTCGTTTCTTACATTGCTAGCTAAGAGCGGCCCACCACTCGTTCGTAAAAATGTAAAATGCAAAATAATGTAAAATGTGGCTTCGGCTCAAACCAAATTGATTTGATGACTTCAGCACGATTGAATTTGCTTAGTGTCCATTCAATTGACTTGAGCTTCTGTCCAATTGACTTGAGAGTCCACTTAGCATTTATAAATTTTTCCTGTCATAATTAAGCACCTTTTCTAAATTTACATCAAAGTGAAACAGTTTGCTCATTAAATCTAATCTACGCTGTTCCTTTTTTTTTTTTTTAATAAAATGTGCATCATTCGTCAAAACATAGTTTAATTCAAAGACTCCCCCTCTGGTTTATTAACTGCAAAAAAGAAACCTATGACCTTATGACAAATTTACGTCACTCTTTCAAGCTTCCATAACTCATTACCTTTTTTTCTTCTTCCTGTGACTTTTATTTCGACTCGACAATCTTTTTTTTTTTTTCTATACAATCCATAACCTTACAAACTAAACACAAGTTAAGACTATACACAAAACGTTTAAATAAAGAATGATTTACATTTGGCCACATAGTTAATGTTCATGAATGCAACATTATAAAAAACGTAAACATCGTGTATTTGCATAAATTCAGCCAATAAAATTAACGATTTAACTACGATAAAGTCTCAAGGAATGGTTATATGCAGTTTCAGCTTTGAAGTTGTTAATAAAAAAAAACGGTGCAGTGACCAGACTATAAATTTAGCAAAGCAAAAAAAAAAAAAAATATTCACAAGAAATCGGTTTTCGCGCCATGTTACCAAGTCTTAACTGCATCATTTTTTTTAAAACAAAAAAAATCTCGAATCATAAATATGTTAATCCGCCTAATCAGTTTTTTTTTCCTTCAGCATGCGGTACTTGAAAATAAACCAAAGATGATCCCTAAGGGGATATTTTAAGAGAAAAGGAGCGAAACGAATATGCGGTTTTAATTAAGCTTTCGTACACGGCTTTATCAGTAGGGGTTTTGCCAGTTTTAAGATTATCCTTAGATCCAGCGCAAAAAAGTTAACATTTAAATCATTACATTCCATAACTGTCATTATAATCCCAATTTAAAAAATACCCCGGAGAAGACAGGTTTCTTTTAAGACAAAAAAATGCAGAAGGGAATACAATATGTATAAGGTATACTAGTTTTTTTTTTGCATATAACGTGAGCTCGACAACTTCGTGTAACGTTGGATACATCTTTTGAAAATGGGGGAAAAGATTTTAAGATAAAACGTACTGGCCCATTGTAATTTAAATGTGATTAAATGATATTATAAACATGTTTCTCAAAGATTATGAAAACTGATAATAAGTTAAACCAATGAAAGAGCCCAGCCATCAATCAAAGGTGTGGTCAATCATTGGCTTTCTGCCTTGCGACACACTTAACTGACCCCTTGGGGAATCAATTTTCAAAATCCTGGACGAATGACGCCCACCAATTTACTGACTCTTGTCAGTTTTTTTAGTGTAAGCTAGAGTATAAAAAAAATTACCCAAGGTAATAATAGCGCTTTTTTTAATATTTTGGGTCGTTCCCGATAAAAATCAGTTTTTGATGATAATCTTCGAAAATGGAAAGCCATTATTAAAATGTTTTCCAGTAGTTCCATATTTTTTTTTATTTGAAATTTATCAGTGCCAATTGCAGTAAGCTTTTTGCTGAAAGTTTCATACTATGACTTTGCCTGCCTTTTGCCTCCAACCAGCAAAACGTGTGTGTGGCTATTTACTGTAATAAATTTAGTGTTTGGAAATCCTGCTAAACATTCTGATCTAGATCTATCTTGTGGCAGAAGCCAAAGCAGAGGGGGAATCAAAAAACGACAATTTATTTTTTTGAATAACAAGACTACCTGAAGCAGAGTCTTGTTGTGCATCCAAAATCAACTTTTGCGGCCAATTTTTTTCTTCTTTTTTCCTTTGCACGATGCTCTGAAGCAGCCGTGTTACGACCCACTCATCACGTGTTCAGATTACTCCCCATCTTTTGACGTTTGACAAATGCGAAAAATCGAATAGAATTACCATTCGTGATGTGTTCGGTTCATCTGATGTTTATAGCATCATGTCTTAAAAAGACATTGCATTTCAAAGGCGTCTCGTTCACATTTCGCAGCCGAAGAAAAAAACAAAGAAAAACACTCTCTGGTTGGCACTAGAGGATGAATCTCTACAGCTTCTGCTTTTCAAAAGAGAAAGCTAGGAGCAGCCAAATCGAAAAATAACTCCAATCAAATCCTGACTATTTTACTAATTTAATATTGCAAATATCCAAATTTTCCTTATTTCCGAAAAAATTCCCCCTAAATCTTTTTTTTTTTACTGAAACGCATCCAACCCTGAATAATGATGAGACACGAGATGGATGAAACATGAATGACGAACTAGCACCGCTTGATAGAATAGCAATATATCGTTTTACCCTGAAACCAGAGTTCCTTTTGAAAAATTACAGGTAATTGTACAGAATTTTATAAACATGAATTTTTGATATGATTACAATAATGACTACGATTTACATGATTTTACAAGGATACTTCTTTCCCTTCAAGGTCAATCGATTCTCATCGTTAAATCATCGATTTTTTTATACCTTTCCATCTTTTAATATTTATTATTCTTTGCATAACTACAATTATTTTCCAATTTTTTTTTTCCATCGTACCCTTTAAACCCGAAAAAGATCAACGACCTGAAATATGTATTTCTCAACGGCCAAAAAAGGAATTTTATAAATAGGCCGGATCTACTTTTTATAGATAATTACGTTATTAATTATTTTATCGTAAATTAAAAATTTAATAATTACAACTTCTGCAAATCGTCAGCGCTAACGGGTATATTAATTTTTTTTAATTGATAATATTATGAATCGATCATAATTAAGTCGTTGAGTATTAATTTGTTGCAATTAAAATTCATCGGATATTATATCTATGAAGAGATTCGCCCTTTTTTCCGGCTAATTACCCAATTCAAAGCCCTTGACCTTAGAAAAAGTTAAGTCCCCAATTTAAAAAGTGTTGGGGGTTTTTTAAATGAAAGAAGGGCTGCCGTCTTGTCAACTGTCAGCTGAAGCAAGCCACCACTGTAATTGCTTATGATGCCATTGTAATTCGGCAAGCGACCCACATCCGGCTTACAAAATCAATCCTTGCACTTAACATCATAAACGTAGCGGTGATGATTTCCATGTTTGACTTATGTCTGATGACCTTTTCCTGTTTTAACGAATTTCGATAAAAGTCATTTAAAAACACGCGACCTCGTGATTCCCCGATTGAGGAGTGGGAGAGGAAAAGAGGAGGGCCACCTGGAAAATGGAAGTGTTATCGGTTTTTTCGTTTTTTCCCCTTTTTTTAATGTATTGTTAAATGAAAGGGTTAAAGGACAATTGTGACATTCGATTTTGTGATCAGTAAATCGTTTTGAATATTGAAATTTTGGGTATTTATATTTGGACTTAGAGCGAATTCAAAATTTGAAAAAATGTTATCAGCTTTTTCTGACTCTATGCTTGTAGCACTTTGCTGACATTTGTAGAACAAAATGTGCTTGTGCCAGCTAGAAGAACTTGAATTTTGTATTTGCGTTCGGCAAAGGAAAATTGGAGTTCCTTGGGTTTTGATTGTGCTTCCACATGACAAGGAAAGAATTCATCTTCCAGGAGTCACCCATGAATATTTTCTGCTGCAGCGGTCACATTGTTGCCATCCAATGAAATTAAAAGTAAGCTAAGCTTTTATTGGAAAATAAGAATGTAATTTGATTTTTGGTGAGTTTTTGAAACTAGCCCTATTTGAAACTAGCTCTCAAATTTTGTGTTTGCATAAATGCATTTTTAATAATCCCTCCAATAGTAATTTAGATTTTTTGGGCTGTCGCACCTTATACAAAAAAAATTTGAAACCCAAAACTTTTTTCTTCTGTCTGGTACCTTCTACAACTTCCGAGATCCTAAACCCCGCAAAAATGTAAGTAAGAAGTTCTAAGTGGTCATCTATAATGAAACTCTAAAACAATACCAAACATCCGCGATGAGGAAAGCTATTTTCAACCGGCTCTTCAAACCCTGCAAACTTCTTTGATCTTTGACACCTAAAAAACCGTAACTTACAACCTCTTCATAGTAAAACTCATCTCCCAGCTTTGTTTAAATACCAAAACAAAAAAACTAAAGATTCCAAAGTAGACGTTACATTGCTCGTCCTTTTATTCACCTTGAATAATACCGATATGTCTGATTCTTGCTCCTTGCATTTCATGTAGAGAGTATAATTAGATATCAGGTACTACACGCCAGGGACTTGATCTCAGTAAGCTGATTGGTTCTTGACTGGTTTTGAGATAGTCGGCAGATAAAGTGCTTGCCTGCATACCTCAGGCTCAAGGTATATCAAGATGGAAGACTCTGACCCCTCCAGGCTGTTCCATTTTATAAAATCATGTTCCTTTTTTTTTTTTAACTTTATTGTTATCGTCATTATCTGAGCTTCATTTCAAATTATAAATTTTTGCTGCTGCGACAGCGATTACTCCAATTATAAATCACCCCGGGAGGAGGAAAAAAATTATTATACGTTTATTTCTCTGCACCTAATTGCCACTACAATTTCTTTATTACGCTATTAAACTTTGGATGACGATTTCTTTTATTTAAAAAAAAAAAGAGAGTATACCTTCTGTTAAATAGGGAACATTATAATACCAGACTTTTCGGTTCCAAAAACGAACCACTTATGAAATGCTTTTAATCTTGAGTCGATAAGAAGAAGTAACTACTTAAACAAAACGTCTACGTGAATGAAACCAGATGACATGACTATCTACAATCTTTTCAACCCTCGAATGGACTTTTCAGCTCGTTTCATTTAACTTCATATAATTTATTGATTTCGAAATGGAACCTTTAGCGGATGGGAGAGAGAGAGAGAGGAATCAAGACGAGAATATCCTTTTATCCGGCATCGCATGTATATTTACTTTGGTGGTCACTTCCGTCGTTCGCCCCCTAATGATTTACATACTATGTGGTCAGCCTCTTAAATTACGGTACGACGTTCCTAAAACAAAAAAAAAGCCGCTATAATTTTCCTTCTAAAGTACAATTAAACGCCCCCTTTTTTTCCCGAAAAAAAAAGGAGTTAAAAAAATTATTGTTTGTGCGTAAGGATAATTGCGAAAACCCGGGGGAGCTGTTTAGGCACGTCTTCGTGACTACATGTTTTTAAATCGTTCGACCCGTTCGATGTTAATAATTTTGCTGTTGAGAAACGCCGCCGTCATCGTTAAAAAAAAAAAAAAAGCAAAAGGAAAAAAAAATTCCTGATAAGGCCGTGCCGTGAAACCTCGCGGTTATCAGTCGATAAATTATGCTGGGAAAAGTTAAAATAAAAAATAATGCGTGTTTGTCGTGTATTTTTTAAATATCGGGTGCAATTTTAAAATTACAAAAACAGACCAAAGCGTTTCCTTTTTTCGAACTTTCTTTTGATAAAAAAAAAGAAAAAAGGGAAAACCGGTTATCCAATTAAAAAATTACGAGGACGCAATCGCATTTTTGATAATGTTCGAAATTTGTGAACCCCCATTTTGTAAGGTTAACGTGAGCGAGTGGGTGGGTAGTGCAGGCATGACGAGCGGGTTCAGGTTCATAATGACAGGTTACGTCATTCATCGGACTCAACTATTGGTTCCAGCTATTATTCCCATTAAAATTAAAAACCTGATTCTGAATAGGTGAAACTGGCTTTGTACCATATCGGTATTGTTCCCATAGAATATCATCAGTCTAAAGAAAAGAGCATTACTTTGTTATTTTCCATCATTTTTTTTTTTAGGTACTACATTTGCTTCTGACAATCTCGCGATCTAAGATGGAGAAAGGGGAGGGAGGGATTGATATCCGAACGGAATAAAAAATAAAATATATAAAATCGTTTAAGGAGTTGTAAGTGGATGGAAAAAAAAATTTTTTTAACTTCTATAATCCTCTAGTCGATATAATGATGATGATGACTAATCATATTTAAGAAAAGTCTTTACATTATGAAGATGTAATTCTTTTAAACGACGGTTCTCCGAGTGAAAACAATTGCATTTAAACCGACAGCATAAGTAGTTTCCATCAAAATTTTATACAAATATACCAGATCTTAAAATATGACTTATTGTATTTGTTGTAATGTATAGGCTTCTCTCATCAAAAATACAAATAGCGGTTTACTATTCAGGATTTGAGTGAACTGCAATCGGGTGTTTTGATTAGTGAAATATTACATTTAAGAGATCGTTTGTAGGGTTCAAAGTGCCCGAGGCAATTGTTCAGAATTTATACGCGATGCATTGACCGATGCTATATGAAGTCGGATTTTTCAAGCCGTCAGTATTGGAGTTAAATGATTTTTTGTAAGGTAAAAATTTTAGGGCGCTTCAAGTCATCGTTTTGTCAGAATAGCAGGATTATATGTCCAGCAACTTTGGGAGGAATTAGGAAGGCGAATGAACTCGATATTACACTGAGTCGTTATCGGAAACTCAAACCACTCAGTTTTGGTAACAAAAGAAATTTCAATTTGCTCTTGACCCAAAACCTGGGCATTTTCGTTGCAGTTTTGACGGAAAAACGAAATGCTGCGAGTTAAAGTTGGCTTCAGCTTCATCGTCTCGAACATCTATAAAAGTGGCTGTCATGAATATTACAAATCTTAATCTTATCAACGCTCTTGCCGGTTTTCAAAGATGGCTCCCTTTGTCTTTTCGATACATCCTCAACAAACTGTACATCCATTTCATGAGAGAAATTCTTCTACATCATTCATTTGGTTCCCCGCAAAACGAAATCACCATGGACTAATTAATTCGTTTCTTAATTTAAAAATTCTAATATCAAATTTTGCATAACAAAGCAATATCCAGTCACTCGTTGAGGCCAAACCCATTAATTTCACAAATCTTATTAGCAAATCCAATGATAAAAGTTGCGGTTTTTAGAACAAGGTACATTCATAAATACACCCTGAAGAGTAACTGCAAATCACCAGCAGCTGGTATTGATTTAACACTTGATGCTGCGGGTGCCTAATGACCAATCTTAAACAGTAAAAAGGGGGGAAGGTCAAATGAGTCATATGCAAACATCGCATTTGGAAAAGTTTAAAAAGGGATTGGTTTTCCCTTAGTAAAATCCGATTACATTTTCTGTTTTTTTTTTTTTTTTTTTTGTTAAATAAACGAAGCTGTTGTCTATTAGTATCGAATTTCATTAGTACGATTTTCCCTGACCTATTTCTCTCTCTTTTTTTCCCTCGGCCCCCCCCCCCCCTTTTCTCTCTTGTGTATCTCCTGCTACTCTAGCTTCTTTAAACTTCTTTTTCTTCATTTTCTCTCTTTTTCGATGTCTGATAGGAAGCCATAGAAACGTTAGATTAATTCTTTTTCATTTCTCTTCTGTCAGGTGATGCGAGTAATGCGTCTATTGGGAGCGGCGAAGGGACGGGGGAAGATGATGACGACACAAATGGAAAGAAAAACCAGAAAAAACGGGGGATTTTCCCTAAAGTAGCTACCAATATCCTCAGGGCGTGGCTTTTCCAACACCTAACGGTAAGTAATTTTTTTTTTGTGTTTCGATCCGTGTTTTTAATTAATTAATCCGTTGACATAATTTTGTGGCATTTAAAAAAAAAAATGAAAGATCGATTTTTTTGTGAAAAGAAAGAAATTTTTTTTCTCGGAATCATTCGCACATTTGTTTATGTGTCGATTTGGATCTGCCACAAAAGAAAGTGAGTTTACTTTTCTGTCGGTAAACTTTTAATTATTTATTGATCCTCTTTTAGAAATATATATACAAGTGAATGTATTTTAAGTACAGACTAACAATAATAATTCCCACAACAATAATTACAAAGCTCTAATTCCTGCTCTATGAATGCTATTAGCTTCATAATTCCTCGAGTCTGTAAACTTTAATGTGAATAGCAAAGCTATCTTTCAAATGACTTAATGTTCTGTACACGACCTTTCATTGCTGCATCGTTTCCTCGCCGTTTTCTTCCAACGGGGGAGGGAAAAAAAATGGGCGAGAGATTCCTTTGTTTAATTTTTTTTGTAAATTTTGAGGACAACCTCAACGTAAATAATCTTTTGCATAATTTTTCACGGCCTTGAAATTTCGTGCGCACTTTGACCTTGAGCCCGGCACATACACATGCAGTTATCGCATAAGATTTAATTATGAATTGTCTCGTACTCTCCTTGTTTATGAATTAGACTCGTTGTTAACCCGCAAAAATAAATCCGGAGTCTTGAGATATTTCATGAGACGTTGAGTTATGAGGATTAAGTTTAAAGTGTTTATTGAATTCGGTGACGAAACGTCGCGTATTTTCATCTGTATTTTGAACCGGGAGTGAAGTCATCCCTTCATCCCAAGGGAGGATATTATACATCGTTTCTCTGTTGACCCTTCCACCCCATTTCCTTCCCTGACTAACGAAACAGAACGCGCGACTTGTGAGCGATGACTTTTTACATTAGATCGGTCTTGGTAGCTTCATTTACGTACCAGTTTAATTGCTTTCCGCGAATTGGATTTCCAGATAGCCCTTTTTTTCTATCTCCCTTTCCCGATTTCGAAATATCCCCGGGCTTTTTTTTTTATCTTTTTCGGTGTTTCCTTTTAAAAGTCCCGAACTTTCTAAGGAGTCAACTCCCAAAGGACTGTTTCACAAAGCGTGGACAAATGCGACCGCAAGGATTGCTTCAGCTAAAATTGCTTCCCGAGTTTCCCGGACCATCCGTTAATTCTCTGTGACAAGTAAATAACATAGGATCTGTATGGAGTTTCTACGTTTGTTTTCTGTGGAATTTCCTCGGGGACCTTCCGGGCTCTCAGGATGTAACTTCCATTCTCCCTCATCCTCTTTTTTTTCCCCCCCTCTCGAACGTTCTTCGATTTTTGCTTTCGCTCCTCTTTTTTTTTTTCGGGGAAATTATGAAAATATACTCGTAAGCTCTCCGAAGTCGTTCTTCACTTTTATTATACAATAGGAAAACGGCCAAGGGGAGAATGTCCAGTTTCCCGACCTTTTCCTTGATCCCACCAGCTTACATGACGAATCATTAACCTCTGTCTCGTAATCCTCGTCCATCCTCTTCGGGGGCAGCTTAACTGCTGTTGCATCGTTTTCCAAATCGTCTCATTTTATAATTTAAATGTAAATTTGAACCTTTATTTTATTTTTTTTTTTCATCCTCGAAATTTTAAGCGTGGGAGGTTTAAAATTGTCGTCGATTTGGATTGAGTTCAATGATTTCTCGATCGAAAGGCTTTTCAATTTAAAATAAATATGAGAGTATGCCACGGTAAATATAAAATAAATCCTTCGCCGCATATAAACAGCTCATATGTTTAAATGCTAATAGAAAACTAGTTACGAGGATTATGAGACGTAGGAGACATTATTCCAGTTCCTTGTCTTGGGTACACATCTTACGTCTATGGCGATTACGCTTCAAAGATTGTGGTTTTCGTGACATTTACGATGGTTATAATCCGGTAAAGTGCGCCGCCTTATCAAGATGATTCTAAATGTTCCTATTAATGTTTTATTTTTCTCTTTTAATTTTATCACACAGTATTAAGCCGAATCTTTACATAAGATCTTAGTTCCCTTTTTTTTTCGTAGTTCGGATTAAGGGTAGAAAGGAAAGATTTTTGGAGTCATTGTTTTTCTTCTCTACTTTCATTTTTTCCACCGTTGAAGTCATGTAATTAAGCATAAGTTTGTTAGGGGAAGAAAAAAAAATGAGAAAAGGTCTGGAAGGTAGAGAAATGAGTATTGAAGAAGCCCAGCAGCAGAACACTGGTGCTTGCAATTTCATTAGGGCTTAGCACGTCACATAAATCTTGCAGAGGAACCTGGGTTGGGTTAATGGTGAAATAAGTCTTTTTATTGTCCTCTCTTTCGATTGTTTACTTTCTTTTTTTTTTTGTACTTTTATTCTCTAAATCTCTCATTGATAATAGCTTTCCCCCCTTGATTTTGTTGTATAGTACCGACCTAATTGGAATTCAGATAAGGCTTTTTAAGACCCGCATCGATCGATTTTTTTTTTTAAAAACTAAAGTTTTTTTGGCAGCGTATGACATTTGCCTCGTCTAATTTAATAAATGAGCATTTTTCTGATGGAGTCTTCCTTGACGTTTGGAAATTTGCCCAAAATCATCCCGTACGGTTTTTTTTTTCTCCCGTAAGGATTGAATCGGACCGTGGTATAATTACAGCGAAGAAATTTCTATGGAGGAAAAGGAAAAAGTAATAATACGAACCGAAGAGGGAAAAAAAAAAGGTGAAAGACATTGTCAAATCCCATCAACGAAAAACATATAACCTTTGATCCATCGGATTTTTTGATACCTCCTGATATTTCCGGTAAAGCGTTCCTTCTAGGAAAAGTTGATCTCAACCGCAAGCTTCCATTTCCCGTCGAGGTTTCGAAATCCTTATATATGACTCTATTTCCGGGACAGTTATCCTGCTTCATCCAGAGGCCTTAACATGTGTCCGCTCTCTCTTTCCTTCTCTCCGGGTCTTTTTATCCCCCCTTTTCCCCGTTTTTAGCCTTCTTTCCCCTTTTTTTCTACCTTCCATTTTTTCGATGAAATGGCCTGTCCTTTTTTACTCGAGGGACTATCCTTCCCCCTGTTTATCCCACATGCAGCTATAAACTGCAATATACTATTTCCGGCGACATAATTTCCTACATTTCTCGATATTTTTTTTTCTTATATTTTTTCCCGGATAGGTTTTGTAAGTTAAAAGACTTGCAGATAGTACATTTTAGAAAGCCCGCATCTTGTCCCCTATTTTTAAAACGCTGATAATTGTAGTTAATGGCTGATTTCATGTCCTGCTATTTTCGGTGCTCAATTTTATGGGTTCTTCGAAATGTTTAGAGGCCAGGTCAGTTCATGAAAGCTTCTGGTCGATTTCAGTTTCTTTTTTTTCCATTGTCTGCAAGGCTAAGACGAACCGAAAACTTAGCGAGATTTTCTGGCATTGCGCTTGGCAAATTTTTCTTGGGGGTTGTAACAACATAATGTCCTTCCACTTTTTACATGTTTGGCCTATTATACTTCTAGATAACTTTATGTACTATTGCAATTTCAGTATAACTCAGCTCTTAAGGGATGCTCAACCGTAATCTGATATTCTTTCCCATACGCTTTGTTCATTTAAAAATTCAAAAATCTCGAATTTTTTTCCCTGTAAAATAATACGCTTTATTGCATTGAGAACTATGCTTTTCCTATTTTAATATTCATATAAAACAAATCCATTAAAAATCCTATTTTCATAAACTTGGAAGATGAATACATATTTTATATGAAAATTCAAATAAGAAGAGGATTATTATGATGCTTTCCTTAAAAAAAAAAAAAAAACGAAATACTGTTACCCCAAGCTCCAACTTATCCCCGACTTAATATATGCGTACGTAAATATTTCATAAAACGAATGCAATACTTTTCTCTTGACGTCAGTAAATAAATTTATATTAATTAGTCCCAATCGCTGAAAATAGCTTAACGTTAAAAAATTTCGCGTTGTCTCATTGAAATTTTTTTGCTTAAAAAAAAAAAAAAAACCTTTTGCCCCATCCTTTGTTTCTGAAATTAAATCCAAAGAATCTTTTAATTAATCTTTTAATTTATCTTTAGTAATAAAATTTTTTCAAAAAAAAAAAAAAATCCAACTTTGAAAGAAATTTTTCTCTCTTTTTTTGATATTTTCGACTTTAGCCAAATCCTTCGCTTTTCTTTCTTTTTCCCCCTTTTTATTCTTTTTCTCAGATCGCATCACGTTAAAAGTTCTAAAACATTTCAATTCAGTACGAAAAGCAAAGTTTCAACTTGAACTAGTTATTCGAGATTTTTTCTCTCTTCTTCTTCTCTTGAAGAAAAGGAGAAAAGTTGGCTCGTATCATTAATCTCAAGCCCCAAACAGAACAGCTGATGGAAAATGGAGCCATAAATAACAATCTTGCACCCCCCGAAATCCCCCCCCTCCTGCCTTTCCTGCCCGTACGTTCTCTCTCTCTTCCTTCAGCCCTCGCTTTCTCCTATAGCTTGGGAATAGTCCCACTTTTCACCCATAAAAAATATAAAACATGAAGCAGAATGATGAGTGCATTCTGAGCCCTTGCTACATATTTCATAAGGATCGTTGCTTAGTTTCGAATGACTGATCGCGATATTCTATCGAGATGATACTAAATTTCATATTTACAAGGGGATCAATTCGTGACGTTCTTTTTTTTCTTTTCTTCCTCTTCTTTCGAAGGACAAATTGGCGGCTGCCGTAAAATTGAATGTAAAGGGGTACTGAAATTATTATTATTATTATTCTTTTCCTTTAAATCCGCTCCCCCCTTCTAGAGAACAAATTTAAAATGACGAATAGGAAGTGTGAAGCAGTATTGATTCAGAGAACATGATTAGTCAGTCAGTCAGTTAATTTATAAATATCTTCCAAGTTTTGATCCACGTTTCCTTCGACTGCAATTAACATTCCATCCCTGCATTCCGATCCTTCTTCTTCATCATCATCTTCTTCGGCTTCTCTCCATATTGTTCTAGAGTAAAAAAAAAAAGATACGAGAAAGGAAAAAAAAAACGGTCGACTGCGTGGTCGAAACTCCCTCGGGGCCATTATTTTTTTATTTGTATAAATATTCATTTGGAGAATCACCTTTAAGGCAGTTAACCTTTTCAGTAATTTTCAAAAGCAGGAAATGAACCTTCTCGCATTTCTCGGTCGAACGACCCTTAAATATTTTAATTTGGATGTTTTTTTTTTCGCATTTTTTGATTTCACACGAAATTTCCTCCCCGTCCTTAGGTGGAATCCCTTTAATTAATTCAGGTGTTAGACTTGAGGGAAACACGCGTTGTTAAAAACATTTTTTCAGAACGGTTTATGGTCCTAGGGGGTTCGTACCGAAAATTATGGCCAAAACACGGAAACTGCGTGAAATATTTCTTCTTTTTAACCCACCCGTACTTTAAAATATTCTAAGCCAGATTACCACCCGCGGAGTATATACAAAGAATTAATTTGTTGATTAAAAATCAGTCGAAGGAAGGTGTACATTAGAGACTGCAGAGAAATGGCGGAGGTGGTAGATGTCGACACAACGTGGTCGTGTGCACGGCTGTGATAAGCACGGCACTCAGTCAGCAACGACGTTATCTCCCTCTCGCCTGCCCCCTTTCTCCCTCCCCCGTCGTCCCTCCCTTTCTTTCCTATACCCCTAGCACCACCGGCACCGGCGTCGCCCCCAGCTCCCCACTTTCTCTCTCTTTCTCATTTCTCTCTCCTTCTCTTTCAACCTTAACTTACTATCAGTCCGTTTCTTGGTGACATATTTTTTAAATAAAGAATCGCAGGTTTATCTTGTTTCCCATCTATTACGTTCCGTGTAGCCTCCCATCATGGGAGGTGAATCGATGAATGAGGCTATCATAATATAATTTTTTTCTTTTTTTTTTTAAAAAAAAATTAAATTTTTTTAAACTTGTTCATTACTTGAAAAAAAAAAAAAAGGCGATCCAACCGAACATTAAACAATACCATATGATTACAGGTTTAAAGCGTTCCTAGGTTTAACGCTCATAGGCGGATGTTAGAGCGCGGAATTAATATTTACCTTACGCGGTCGAGTAGTTTTTAAGGTATGATAGGTATTGAAGCCAGTTAAGAAGATTGACTGATGTACATACTATATGTGAAATTGATGTAGTTTTTTAATGGGTTCAAAATGTTGGTATTGGCTAGGAGGAGAAGAAGTTTAGTGGCGTTTAACCCATGCAAGCTTACGATATTTACACCAATCATAGTTCTTGTTTTAATATCACGTGATACAGTCGATTACATGCTCGCCTTAAGTTTTTTTTATCCCGTTTTTCCACGCATTATAACGTATAGGTAGTTTTCGATAATCGTGTTTAATTTTTAGAGGAATATATGAGAGGAAATTAATTGGGGAATTAGGTGGGCTGGGAAAAAATCGGGCAGTAGTAATTTAAATAGGAAAAAATTCATTTTCCATAGAGAAGCTCAAGATGGAAAATTTATTGATATTGAAAATTTGTAAGGGCGGATAGCATTGGCTTACCCCTTTTCCACCCGACCACAGGAAGTGTACATGTTGTAATTAACTGATTTTTGGATCCGTTAGGATTTGATGGTAGTTAGTAATGTTAAGGTAGTCGGTAAGAATATTGACAATCCTGCTTCAGCTTTGGCGTACCTGCCCTTGACGAGCTGCAGATTCCTTCTGACGTGTTGGGAAGCCACCGCATTAAACTGCTTCGTATAGCCATGATGGCCGAGGGTTTGCTGTGCAAGACCCAAGACCGTCGATTCGGCTAGGGTCTCTTGCACGCCGCAATAAGCTCTACAACCTAGATGGTCGATAATTTCCGTCGCGGGAAGGCACTATAAGAAGATAAAGTTATGTTAAATGCTGCAATGCTTAAATATCTAGTCAAATCAAGGACCAAGGATTACTAAAAATTAAAAGGAAAGAGACTAGCCAGAACATCTGGTGCTGCCAATACCTTCCTTGCGGAGTATTGCGAAAATATCTTAATTGTTTTATGGCCTTCTTTGTCACCAGCTTCATGAGAAAGACGGATAAATTAGTCTACGTATCTTTAATAACGTAAAAAACCTAATGAATCAGATGTGCAGTTCGATACGAGCTCTTTTATTTTTTTTTACTAAACATCCATCGCGAGTCAAAAGAAGTAAAACCGCGAAAAGATATACATGATCGTCTGAGGGGGGATTTTTAATACACAGCTACCAGTCTTAAGCGACGATGTCAAACTGTCGCACGCCTGTAAATAACTTGGGTGTTGATTGAACGATACTGAAGACAGCAGCCAAGAAATCAAAGCTCGAATAGAGCAAGCTAGAAGTCACCAATGGCCAAGACCTTGGTTGTGCCGCATAAGGCCAGAAGCGGTAAGCGATGACATTAACACAATGAAAGCCATGACTAACGGAGGAAGACTTGAAAAATGGTGGCTTGATGGCATAATTTAAGCAGCAGAACAAAGCAAGTTCCGAAAAGCAGACGATCGAACGGCCTGAAAGAGGTTGGGAGTGGCTTACGTTCAATTAGGATGAAAATAAAAACGTGTTGTCCGAAAACCAGAGAATAGACCGTAGCTTAGTTTTTGTTTTGCTGTTACAAAGTGTTTGATGTGTAAATAAGGAGATTCCATAAAATAAAATTTTTATTTTTAACAAATGGCATCCCTTGTAGGGAACGAACCCACATATTTTTACAAATCGCTTTTACCATGTAAGGAGTAAGAAAAATCCCAACCTCACTATTTTTTACACATTCCCAGTCTTCCAAAAAACAAACCCAAAATACTGCTAATGATCTTTCTTGAACTTTTTTAGCAAACCGACCTTTAAATCTTCCATAAAAGTTTATCCAAGTTCAAAAAATAAACGAAAAAAATTATGACTGTTTTGAAGATACAACTCACTGATTTACTATTAGAATCCAGTAGTATTTTTTTTTCGTAAACAAGCTTTCACATTTTTTCGTCTAAAAAAACAAAAAAAAAATAAGATATAATATCGAATAAAAGAAATTCATTGATAACATATTCTGTTAGTGTCACCAACTGTCACGGAACGGTCATGGAAAAACATTTCGCTGCTTAAACTTAACTGTCACTTCGATGTGCGGTGGAGCGAACAGTGACAGTTCCCTTGGGGCGGGGAAGAAAACGTTAGCTAAAAACTAAAAGTGTATCAAGAGAAGTGACCGTTTTATCAACTTGAATCTCAAGAAGAATAAGGAAAGAAAAAAAAGAGAAGAAAAAAGAGAAGTTGGGAGGAAAAGTTTGACCGTTAAAAACAAAGGAAACAGATTTACATCGTAATTTTCGCATCGAGGTTTTTCTTTCACTTTTTTTTAAAGAAATGTTTTTAGAGTAAACAAAGCGTCGGTTTCGAAGACAGCGGAATTATAATCTAAGTAAAGTTTCGGAGGAACGATTGCGCTTAGTTGAAATTCAAAACTTTTGAAATATGACACTTATTGATGGTTGAATTCGAATATAATTCAACTGGTGTCTCAACGGACCATTGAAAAAGGAAATAACATCGGAGAAACTCACTCCCCGTATTCCCAATTTACATCAGAAACTTTATTTCGGTGGTGGAAGAAAAAAATTGGGATCGAATTAGATTTCTTTTCTGGGGTTAACTTTGTTTATTTCGAGGATTACGTGGACGCGTCCTCGTGAAAGACATAGAAAGGTTTTTGTTTTCTCTCGAAGGGAGCAAACGTAAGGGCGGGGATGATAACCATCCAGTAAAAAAGATTATAGAAAAACATAAAAGTTACGAGCAATAAAATATCTCACTTCGAAAATTTGCATGAAGTTAAAGGTTTTAAAAAATCAATCTCGTTGTATAGACACTCAAAAGTTTCCCATGAGAGATATCGGAAGCTATCAGATTCCACACGGGCCATATAAGATTCATGCCCATTTTGAATATAACGGAAAATGTAAAAAGAAATTTTCCGCAGATAGGTTTGATGGCTCAATATAAACATAAAGGTTTGCGGTTTGAAATTGCTTTTTTCCTTTCTTTCGGGGTTGAGTAAAAAAGGGGAAAAAATTCTTTTATTCTTTGACGCAAAAATTTTTTTTCTCCTTTCGTATTTTTTTCTCTCACCCCCGTAAAAAAAAAAAAATCAGAACTGTCGCCCCGGATATCGTTTTTTCTCAGAAATTTCCGTAACAAGTTATCACAGGACGCGAAGACTGACAGAATATTTCAAAAATCGAAAAACTGCAATGCGATACGAATTCTTTTCCCCCAAATATATAAAAATAAGTACCATTCAAAAAAAAAAAAAGCTCCACGTTTTATTTTCTTCGAAATCGTGTATCGAAATACCAGCTTGCTTAACGTTGTGTATATATACGAGAAATACTCCGGAAGTACCGGAAAGCAAAGAAAAGTCGTCTGACATGACATGCAGATCAAAAAAAAAAGAGCTTCTAAATCCGAATTCCAGAAAACAGTTCTATACTTTACATTTCCGTTTTTTTTCCTCTCGCCAGGAGCGGATCCGGGATATTTGAAATAATAAATAAAATCGAAACGAAAAAACAAAAACCCGAGAATGATTCCGTTAAATGCTAAAGCGTAATCTTTATATTTATGAGTCGTTCCTGACAGGTATATAATTTGGATGAAATAATGATTCGTAGCCAGCAAATTGTTTGATTACCCTCATCTCGTCAAAAACAAACAATCAAACAACCATCATTAATATTCATCATTTCCCACGGTTTATCAAATACCAACACTTGGAGAAGAAAACGAAAAAAAAAAAAAAAATTACTTGCAATTACCCCGCGCAAAAAAAAACATTCACAAATCATATTATAATTCCTTTGATCGAGATTTCATTTTTTTTCTTTTCATTTTTAATTTTGGCCCACTAAAGAATCATTAAAAAGGAAATGCATGTTCCGCGAGTCATTCGAGATAACCAGCCGAGCTAATTTTATGAAAAATGAATAAATATTCGTGTAATATTTTAATTGTTTGAATTGAAAAGTATTAAATTGCAACCTAGTCGCCCTGGGGGGCACAAACTCATGTGATGATTTTCATGTTTCATGTGATGATTTTCACGTTTAAAGGCGCCAAGCTATTTCCCCAAAGTTTATGGTAGGAGCCATTGACTAAAGATCTGAGTCTCTCTCAAAATCTAAAAAGCATTGTAGCTTTGAAAATGAAGAAAATTTTAGTAGCATCCTTGTTGTTTTCTTTTCAAGCAAGGGAAATCTTCTCGCAAAAATGCGTTGCTTAATACATGGCAATCCGCATTTATTTCATTTTTTTCCTTTGGTTTTTGTTCGTGACCCTTTTTCCCTGCATCCACCCGTATGGTATGCTGGAATTTCTCCAAATTGGATGCAAAGTCTGCCACCATGTTTGTTACATGTCCAAGAGGAATTCCCTTGGAATTTTCATTAGTTGTGAATATCGACATTACTGGTCAGCAAAAATAATGTGAAACCCTTGTTTTTCATTTTCAACATGATGTTGTTTGGTCGTGTTTTTAATGTTTTAAAAAAAAAATCGCATGAATTAATAAAACCGCTTTAAAAACTCAGGAAATGGAATGATTTCAGGAGAGGGAACCCTGGTCTGTTTTTAAATATTTTTTCCCTTCGTAGTAAAAAATTTTTGCTTTAGGAGAAAAAAAAACAAATCGGAATGGAATATAATTTTTTTAATGGATCAAAGATGAGCAAACAGTTTCGAAATGAATTATTCCTTGGACTAGAACAAACATGAATATTCAAAAGAATACAATGGAGGGCGGACCATTGACGTAATGTAATAAAATAGGGTGTCTCGTGATAATGATAGGGCTGAATTTTCCCGCTCCTGTCACTTTCAGATTGTCACGTGGCTCACGATTTGACATTGTATTTCCTATTTATTTTTGACGAAAGGACCACGCCCGCACAGGAAAAAAAAAGGAATTTTTTTTCTAGCCTTAAGAGAAGCTAGATTTATTTAATTATTTCATTCGACTGCTTCCGTTTCATATTGTAGCCAGACGAAAATTACTCTTAAGGTCAGTCGTTTGATGCTGTTAGCAAACCATGTACACGATTCCTGATGAATAAAAAAATTTTATACATATATATAGCTTTACATGTTTGAAAATAATAATGAGCCGTGAAATTAGCAATGTCAGTAATTTTCACACGTCAATCATTCGGATGAAGGGGTTTAAAGCCACTCCCATACGCGTGATCCTTTGCAAGGAGGCTATTTAGCTCCGGAGGGAGTCAGCATTACCGTTGCCATCTTATAGCACGTCCCTGATTTATTTTTTACTAATGATTTTTTTCTCTCTGTTTTTGCAGCATCCGTACCCTTCGGAAGACCAGAAGAAACAACTCGCACAAGATACGGGCCTAACAATACTACAAGTCAACAACTGGTAAGTTTTGCTAAATTTTTAAGGGTTCTTTACCCCTTTACCTAAAATACTCTTGATAATTGTAATTATTCTTCTCCCATTATTTGTGTGTTTTTTTTTTTATTTTATTTTTTTACTTCTTCCCAGTGGCAGAAGCTTGATTTATACGCCATAAATCTTGGAGCAATTACTGTACCCTTGCCGCAGATGGTCGTATATTAACTACCAAGCTTTGCAAAGAAATAATTTACTCTGAAGCATCTGTGAAGTAATTTTCACCCCCTGCAACCCTCGCTCATTTTCTAATTTCCTACCTTCATAAATTTCTAAAGCTTCTACATGTGTTTTATGTTGTGCCGGGCGCGCGCGGGCCTCCGTGAAATAATTCAAAAAATTAAAGGGATTAATCACTCTCGAGGTTTTTTTTTTCGGTGTAATTGTTTTGATTATTGAATTTAGAAAATTCTTTTTGTAAATATTTGGAAAAGGTTTCTTTTATCAGGATTGGTCAGGTTTTCTTTAAAAGACTTGGAGAAAGAGATTTATTTTTATTGGGTTAGAGGTAGTTGGGCATTTTTTGGCTAGATAATCCCTCTGTCTCTTTTTTGTCCTTCTATCCTTGATCATCATTGTCCATGCTCTTAGTTTTCCTATCCCAGCCTGCCAAAAGATCAAGCTTTTTACGAAATTTGGCCTCGTTCCTGCAAATCTATTTCTCAAAGGTTTTACAATTGTTTAACTAAGATTTTTTCATAACCAAAGTTGCTTGAGTTTGCTCTTTTTTAAATATCGTTTTAAATTGTGCTTGTGGCTCTGGTTGAAGCGAACAAGAATTATCTTTACATCGAATCGGATGCCAGGAATTAATTCCTGGCGGCGCTACTGTGCCCTCCATATAAGTTTCTTAAAATTTATGGGTCAATAGGGCCCACTCTTGAAAATTTTTACCTTTTAAGAAAGCATTTCCTTGTAGGCCATTAAACCACTTTGAAAAAACGAGAGGAAAAAAAAATGATGCGAGCCTTAATCCGCAAAGTGATCACGAAAATCCAGGCGAAAGTCATTTAAAATGAAATCAATAACACTTACCGGAATGAAGAAGATGAGGAAAAAAAGCGAAACCCTAGAAAAGGAAAAAGATCAAACAAGAAAAAGAAGGATGGGTGTGGTTTCTTGCTAGTCAGCATTTTCGGTGTCCCATGCGGCACACAAGAAATGCACTATACAAAAATCAAGTACCCGGAACGTCATCCGGGAAAGTTACGGACAAGTGAATGGCGACAGAAAATCTTGTTCCACTCCTTCAAGTTAGATATCAAACCATTTCCGTCGATCGGGAGAAAATTACGACTTCTAAGAACGTCAAAGTAATTACTTTTCTTCACAAACTTTCAATTCTCAGGAAGCTCGAGTTGAAATTCCGGGAAGTTGAAATATCTCAAGTTTTCGAACTTTTACTTGACAGTTATAAGGCATATCAAGATCAGTTTCTTATTAAAGCGATTCAAGACCGTAAAGCATTACAAATTTACCTTCGCGTAAGGATGACTTTGAATTAATCACGAAATACCAACTAAGCCAGACGATGGGGGGATGGAATGAGGTTCAAAACATTCCTTTTCCGTTTTCCGCTTTCAATTCCCTCAGCGTTATACACTTTTTACCGTTGAGGGAATTCGGTTACTGTATGAGAACAAGACTATTACATTATACAAGAGAAATTTTAAAAATTTCAACTACGAGAAGCCGGGAAAACGAGGGAAAATGCAAACTCCGTTAAGGATCATAGCTTAAGTATTTAAATAGTTGGAAAATAAACCCGTGAGGAGTAAGCGTCTGGCTTCTCACACAGCATCCATTAATAATAAGCTATGCGCCGTCGCACGCTTAGCTCATTATCAATTAGCGTTTAAAAAGGGGGGAAAGGAAAAAAAAGGAAAGCTTTTCATTCAGGAATTTTCGAAATAAAAAGTGAAAAATTATGTGGTAAAAGGATAAATGCGAAGGTAATAAAAGAAGATGACCCATATGATTAGCCATAAACTGAAGCGAGCTAAGTTAACATGGCATCAGTAAAAATACAAGCTTTTATTATCACTCGAAAATTAAATTTTAAAACACCGGGAACACAAAACCGCCGTTATGGAGGCAATAATAATTTTCTCTTTCAAACCATTTCATCTCCTTATAAATGAGCCTTTCCTTCAGTTTTTTTCCCTCTTCTCCCCTCCCGAATCATTTTCAGGAACGAGGGAAAAACTACCCATAAAAAAAGCAAAGTATGTCATCCAAGGCCGTTCAATTCAACTAACATGAGCCCATCTCGGTTCCCATTTTACACACTCGAATGGCGTCGTTTGACTTTTAAGATCACAACCATTTTTTTTTCCTCTCCTCTTGAAAAGGTGGCATCTTTTTTCTTCTTCTTGTTCGGCTTATTGTTTCATTGAGTTTAATCCTTGTTCGCCTTGAAAGATTACATATACCGGTATCTTCAAGTGTAAACTAAAGAACGATCCCATATCATTATAATAATTGAATAATTAGAAAAGTTCTTAGCATGTCAGACGATAACCGACTTGGATAAACAATAACATTTACAGAGGTTTTAATATCGTGGTTTTTTTGTGTTCAATTCCAATAAACAAGTTTTTGTCAAAATGAGGAATTATTATCTCAGATGAATTTAAAGCTCTACGATGATTTGCAGAAGTAATTGCCATTATGGTTTGCTGTTGAGACTGTTTCTAGGTCGCAGAGTGAGGCAATCAGTTGATGGGCCTAGAGGGCTTGAAGCCTAATCGCGAGAATATACATTCCCTTCAGACGTCTGTACGTGAGATGGGGACCCAAGTGCGATTTTCACCAAAAACACATTGGCTTCCCAACAAACAAACCTACTATCTTCCTTAAGGTCTCGAATTCGTGGTGCGTCCATTCAGAACTTGCCTTATCATTCGCTAGGGAGAGCTAGGATGGCCCAAGTTTTACAGCCTTTGATTGGATGAAGCTCTGTGCGAGTTTCTGTTGGAATCTGTAGATCGAGTTAAAACGGCTTAAACAAAATCAATTTGAAATTATGAAATGTGACTTGCGAGTGTTTGAATAATTTCAAATTTACATGCTCTAACAAACTTCTCATCTGTGACACAAATAAATTCTTAAATTTTTCGCAATTTAGCGAAATCTCCCTTTTGCCCACTTTCATTTTTTTTTTAAACTTAATAATCACGTTTCGTTTCCCTTATTTAAAAATCAGACCCCGCGACCTCCCCCATTCCCTTAACACATAAGCATGGCAGCCATGCAGAGTCACCTGATTGGTCGAAATCGGGGGAAAAAATTACACAGCACGAACATGTCGATAAATTAACATTAACAATTCCAAGCTTTCCGCAATCTGACACGCTCTATAGAAAGCTTTGAAGCTCTTTCCATAATTAAATAATTATTCTTAGATGGTTTTGCGGTATCACTTTCCAATCGTTCCCTTCCCTTGTTAGCTTAAGTCAAATCGGATTAATAACCCATCAAAGTATTAGGAAGCCGATTTAACGGAGAAAAACTTTCTTTTTTTTTTCCTTTTTGATCTTTCCAAATTATTGATGAAGTAATTTAGCCGATGTTTTTGAATTGATCATTGATAGCTAAATGGGTGTAAACAAGGTGGCGTCTTTATGACCTGAATTGTTCAAAACGACATATTGCATTCCCCCACCTTATTTCCCTCCCGATAACAACTTTTACGTTATTCTCCTCGGAAAGGAAAAAAATATTCAGTTTTATATACTTTTTTTTAAAATATTTTTTTTCTCGGGCTAAGATTTTTACGCGACATCTCCATTTTTTAATTTTCTGGGTTTTCATTTCTAGGCGGCCCGGAATTCTTTTATGAAACTAGCCTGAGTATTTTTACTTTGTTCGTCAATTGCCTATCGCATGAAAAAAATAAAAAGAAAAAAGTGTAGTCTAAAAATTTTCCTGGAAAGGAAAAATAATAAAAGAGGAGTTAACCCATTTTAACTTTAAAAGAATATTTTAACGTTCCCTTCTACTTTTTATTAAAACTTGATCAATTTTCTCAGAACATTTCTTTTTCCTCCTATCTCAATGTGAAAATAACTTCTCTCCTCTTTCCATTTTCAAGTTTTTTTCTAGTGTCACAAGTTTGTGTCATCATCATTTTTCATCGCCTCCCTGTTTTCATCTCATTGTCTCCTGGAAAAAGAACTCCGGTCGGAATTGGGTTTTAGTTTCAGTTTCTCTCTGCTCCAGTCGAATTTTTTCCCCTTCCCATTTCTCTTTTTTTTTCTCTGTACCGGGAATAATGTGACCGAAGTAAGCGAAAACGTCGATTCAGCAGCGGTCGAAAATCCAGGGAAAATCCGGTTCGTTTATATTTTTTTTTTAGTTATCCCACCCGCGGTGGCTCAAAAAAATCTTTTTTTTTTTATATTTTCGGCAAAAAAAATCTTCATGATCCTCTATCCTCTCTTTTCTGCCTATCCCCTTGTTTCGGACTCCAGACATTTTAAAATGGTTCAATATGAATAAAACGGGGTTATCTTCCGCTTACATTAACTGGGAAATTTATTGCTTCGCGATAGTTCCCAACCGTCGAGAATAATCATCGCGACGATCGTTTTTATTGTTTAGAGTGGGCGGTTATTTGCAAAATTGCTCAGCGGTTAAACAATAAATTATGATCACGTGGACCAGTTTTTAAAGACGAGCGTTATTGGCATCAAGTTTTGTGCGTATTCAAAATGGTTTCGGATCCGGTTTTTTCCCCGCTTTTGAGAAAATAACTTTTAGTTTCAAGGAATTTTATAATATCTAAATTAGGATTTCTCATGCCGAAAGTTGTTATTTTTGATATATGGAAATCTAACATCGGGGTTTGAGAAGATTTCTATTCTTCTCGTGATTACCCTTTTTTTGAGTTATTAAGGCTCATTATGTCGGTAAATACCAAAAGTTCAAAGAACTGTTTTGTTAGTGGCAGTCTAGATTGTGGACGGCAATAAGGAAAAATGTGGGATCAAAATGTTGCGCGTTCATGGAATTGAGGTAAAGTGTTATAAAGTACCCAGGAGTAGTGTTTGTAGGACTTTTACCAAATTCCTTGATGCCGCCATTTTAGTTCTTAAGCAGACGACACTCCCATGTATTGTCGTAGTCATCGTAGGACGACCTAGAGGTCTTGACTATCCAGAACCTGCTTTATTATTTACGGCGGGACGCATGCGCTACTTATTCCACCCACTAAAACATATTCTAAGCTACAGGCGAAGTTTATAGTCGCTCTTCCCCAAAAATCCCGAACTTGAAGCCAAACAAAGTCGACCCCGAAAAAAACACTCTCCCAAAGAAAATTGTTTCGCCCGCAGACAAAATCAAGTTTCCACAAAGATGTTGCGGCAAAAATGTTCCAACTCAACATTTTAGCATCGTCAGCTTTAGCCCTTTTCATTTTGGTGCTTTATACTTTTTTGAATCCAACAATCCTCTTGAAAGTAAAAAAGAAGAATAAAAAAAGAAAAGCGAAAGAATGCACTTTTCATTAAGTAGCAATGGGTGACGATGTCTGGGTTGAAGTTGTTTTCCCATCTTCGTTTAGTGCCGGAACTGGAATGGCACTCTACGGGGCAATATCAAACCACCTAATAGCTCACCAAATAGCCTTTGAAACACCTTTTTAATGAACTATTGTATCAGGAAATGAAAAAAGGGGAAAAAAGCTTTTACTTAAATGTTTTTATGAAACGTTCAGCTTCTTTCTCCATTTTTTTTTTTTCAAAAACGAGAACGTGATTTTTCTTTTGCACGGGATAATCGACATAGATTTTTTCGCTTTTACATATTTTTCTCTTTTCGAATCGTTTACATCGTTCCTTTTCCTAATTATCATAAACCCTTTGTAAACTTTTCAGGAACTCGGCTGAACTTTTTTAAAAAACAACAGCAATACTTAATTTAAAAAAAAATATATTGTCGAAGTAATTTTGAGTTGACGACACGAAGGCTTAAGAAACTATTTTAACAGACTAAGGGTCGGGGAGAGAGAGACCGGGAATGTCTAGATGTTCCGTCATCGCCTAAATGTTGTCTCTGAGTAAAAACACAGATTTCACATATTGCTTTTCATGCTGGGGGTCCTGACAGCGTCTGATCCTTTTGACATATACGGCTATTGACTTTTTATTTAATTCTTTTTATTTTTTCACTCAACCGGTAACCCGCTGTTGCTCTTCCATCTGTTAAAACCGGCAGCCTTTACTTTTTTTTTTTCATATATTTTTTCTTGAAAACGAGAGATTTATTCATGTATGGTGGAAAACGTTTTTCGCAACTGGGGAAAATTTCCCTTTTCCACCGCCCCATTTCTACCTCTCTCTCTCGCTCTCTACATTCACGATGTCTAATTTGCCGTGATGCTTCGCTTCTTTGAACTGTAAGATATTATCTTCCTTGAAAAGAGACCTTACCCGAGTTCGAAATCGCACTGACATTCCTTCCTTCGCTATTATAGAGTCGAGTCGTAAATCAGTCGGATCCCTTAGAAAGGAAGCTCGTATATACGTTTTCGAGAAACGAGGCTGATATGCGGGGAAGCGATTATGGCTGTTTTATTAATTTCACGGGAAAAGATATTTTGTATAATTGAAGATTAAAATTTCATAACCGTCCGAAGAGGAGGAGGGGTCGGTAAGCTCGAGTCAGTTCGAAAGCTCTGACTAACTTCTGGCCTTAGTTAAGAAGTTTTCAATTCTATTATGACAGTTAGTAATTAATCTCATTACGAGTATTGCACACCATTTGCAAGTTAAATTATGCCGAAGACATGGCAGGCGTTTCTGCTTGAAATAGAAGGGAGGATGAGTTCATCCGAGATATGATACCAAAAAACGACTTCGGAAAAACTCGATAAAGGAAATTTCCCTCCTAAATCTTTTTTGCATGATTTTTCCAAATAAATAAATAAATAAAAATGTTTTGTTTTTATTCCACGACTGTCTAGGAAAGAGGGAAAGTTAAAAAAAAAGTCTAATTCTCTAGAGAGCTGCAATGTGGTAGCAGTGGGAAAAAAACGAGGGAAAAAAATAGGAGACAAGTTAAGGAGAGAAAAAAAATGAGCAAAAAGAAGCGCTGGGAAAGAAAAGCAGGTCAGATCACACGGCATGGTAATCGGAAATTTTTTTTTTCTTCTTCTTACTTGCATTTCCGATGATTTCCTCAGAGACTCGCGGATGAAAATTGTTGCCCTGTGTCTGTTCCCCATCAACTTCAACAAGTTTTCATTTTTACTATGCGCTTCAGTTTTTACCGAAGCGATTTTTTTAAAGTCGATATTGAAGCGATATTTCTTGCCTCATTAGATCTGCATATGGGAATGAAAAAATGCTTTCGATGCGGTATGTTCTTTTCGGTAATTAATCCGGAAAAATTGCAGACGCGGGGGAGAAAATAGCTTTTTTTGAAATTGAAAAAAAAGGGGGATTTTCTTCTAAAGTAAACCGATGCGGAGGAAAAGTCTGCAGACTTTGTACTTTAGAAGACTCAATTATGTTCAATAAAATATGACTGGAATATCGGAAAATTGTATATGGGCTTTTCAGGGTTAAAAGTATTTTTATTGAAGCTGTTTTTATACCTTTAGTTTTATTTTTCAAATAAGATTTATTACATCATTCGCTTAGATTATTTTTCCTTTAGTTTTTCTGTGTTTTTTTTTTGAGGATTTGGGGGAGGAAATTTCTAATAAACGAAAGAGATTTTGGTCTGCTTCGAGTTTTTTATTTTTGAGTCCCCTAAAGTCAAAAAGTATTGCAATGAAAAAATCAAAATTTGGTCCAACGTTGTTTTCTCATAAAAAGAAAACATCGAAAAAACGCGGTTGTTGCTAACGATTTTCTGTCTCTACATTGGTCGGATTCGCAGCTTTGTCAGGCCATTCAAAGTCAGAAATATACTTTTTTACATTTTTCAGAAAAAATCCGGGAAACGACTTGTATTGAAATAATTTTGGTATTATTCATGTTTCGACTTGCTGAAAAATATCTCGAACTGGAATTAAAAAATCTTAATCTTACGAACCATTTATTCTCCCTGGGCGAACTCTGCAGAAAGTTAAAAGAAGACATTAAAAACATCTATTAAAAATTTTGCAGAAAACCCAGTCTTAAATAATTTGCACTCTTTTACGTTTTCCTAACTTGCAACGTTAAAAACTTTTTTTTTTGTTCTTTAAAAAAAGTGTAATTTTAATTATAAGAGGAAATGTTTTCCGTGGGATGGATATATCCTCTATTTTCTCGGGGATTCCCGTTGGGATCGTAGTGTTTGCTCTGCCGCGACGTGAGATGAGATGTGTGGCCCCCTGGGAACCGGAAAATGTAACCACGGTTTTCATATAAATGTTATTTTCTAGGAAGTGACAGCGTGCCTTTTTGTTTTATTAATAGCACCTTCTCGAATATTTGATTTTCGATTTTCTCATATAGCGATTCTTCTTTTCTCTTCCCCTTCCATTTTCTTTAGTGCGAATCGATTTCTGTGAAATATTCGTTTCAAGTTTTGGCGGGAATTTCCATAAACGGAAATTGGATGAAAGCCCGATTTAACCTAATTCAAATTCTTTTATTTTCGTTTTCGAGAGAGAAAAGAAAAAGAGGGAAAAGGTTATGTGTAAGGAAAAAGTATTTATATTTTCTCGGTGCAATACATGTTAAGGAAGAAGTTTACGCGCTCGGGAAAGGGATGGTCATAAATAATCCGGGAAAGGGAGGCGGGATGAAACTGTTTTTTTTTTTTTTGAATGAAACCCTGTTTTTTTGAGAATTGAAGGTAAAATAAACCCATGTTATTTTTTTTAGAAATCTTACAAACTAGAGTTGGATTATTATATTTCATAATGTTAAAATATTTGAAATGTGAAATTGCATTATGCTGTTGGTTGTTTTTACCCTTTTTAATGAGGCTGATAAAACGAGGGAGGGGGAGGAAGGGGGGGTTGCAAAAAAAACACTGTAATACATTATTTTGCATTTGCCGAACGAAAGCCGAGTCATGTATTACAAATGACAAAAATAGAAAGCTTTAAAAAAAGAGACCGAATGACACGCATGTTGACAATCGACGAAAAATTTTAAATTGTGTGAACATTCCCATTGTCATGCAACGGAGGAAGATATCATTCTCCTGATTGAAAATGGTAATTGACTTATAATAATATCTTTTAGTTGTTTATATTATGGGCGGTTCGGGAGTGCCTCTCGAGATGTAACTTTATTCATTGCACTTTTGTGCGCTTTACTCTTCAGGGTACACCATGTGCGTTTTCAAGTCAAAACAATTATGATCCCTTCTTTATACTTGAATACATATGTTCATGTTCATGTTCATTATTTACATCGGTTGAATGTTATTCATCACTTTTGTTTAGCTGTTTTTTTTTTCAGTCGGGGGAGAGCTTTTGCTATTATTCGTATTAGGAAGTCGATTTTAATCCTTGAGGAATCCTTCGGGAACTAACTCGGGATTTGAATAATGACGAATTTTTATTTCGGGCACCTGGGCTTTTTCGTGGAGAGAGAGGTTAACAAGATGCAAAACGAAAAACGGGTTTTAACAATGAAAATTGAAACGGTTGAATAGCAACAAAATTAAACTTTCTCCCTTTTGCCAACGCGTTTGTTATTTAAAAAGCCGGCACAAAACACCTTTCTGTAATGCAGCTTAAATCACTAGATTTATCTTTTAAAACACCATTTCGATCCTTACTTATTTAATTTCCATATGAATACAAGACTTTTCCATGTTGGTCTTATCTGCTCTGGCGTATCGCAGGTGTCAAACTAAAGACCGACCTTGGTAAAGACTTAAAAGGAGTTTTTTTAAATCATTCTCTTTTTTTTCCCCTTTGAGATTAAATCTCATTTTCTATTTTTTTTTTCTTCACTTCGATCGAAACAATTTAAAAGTTTTTTGTCATTTAATCGGAATGGCTTTTGACTTTTTTAATTTAATCTTGGTAATTTTTTCCTTTTTTAAATAGCGACGTTCGTGAGTTGAAAAGTTTGGCCAAAGATGTTAGATCAAGTAATGTTTAAATTTTAATAGTGAAAATTCTGAGGAGGCTTGTTAGAGCTTCGAGCTTTTAGACCAAAAATGATCTTTGGCAAAGTTAAAGTTTTTTGAATGGAAAATTTGAAAATTTCGATCTAAAGCTTAATATTTGAGAAAAAAAACTTCATTCTTCGAACTGAGTTTCGTCCGTGCAGACCTCTAACAATATTTTGCTGATAGTCATATTAGAAATAATTTTTTATGTTCCCACCTGACTTATAGATTTTCAAGTCGCTTCTGCCAGACGTCAAGAAATCAAGCTATTAAAATAATCAAATCCCTCGTTTTTTTTCTTCCTAAAACGACTCCTACAACATTATAAAAAGTAAAAGAACCTAATCAATGTAAAAAATCTGAAAATTTTAAATCAAATTTTTTTTTTCGAGAAATGTCCGACAAAAGAAATCATTGATGGTTAAAAAGGAAAAAAAAACTTATGGTTTGAATATGAATATATCAGCTTGAACAGGTTTCCTTTTCCCTTTATATTCCGTGACCCTCTTCAAAAAAAATTATGCACTTGACATTTGAAACCTGGTACACCTGTACCTTTTGATAATATAAAATTTCTTGAGAAAACTTTTTTTTTTACCCCCTATAATGGGAATTAATAAATCAGTAATCTATATGAGGATTCCGATTCGGTTCGCTTTTATATATCTCCACATCCCAAATATCCCGTGCACGATTTAATTAAAAGAAAGATCGTTTACCGCGGTTACGAAATTGATATTTCATAAAAGGCAAATTTATACGACTGTATAATGTTTCATCTAATTTATGTCAACCCTTGGGTTTGAAATTGGCGATATTTAAATTATGTAAACTCAATAACAGTTGATAATGGCGATCAACAAGAGTGCGCCACGGGATACGTTTCCCTCTATGGAAATATCGTTTCAAATCGACATTAGACAAGTCAACGTTTACAATATTGCAGTATCAAGTATATTCATCGCCGTTTGTCAGCGTTATTTATTGACCTAATGGAAAAAGCTCTTCGTTGTGCATTGTCTTTTTCTTTCGGGATACGGAAGGAAACTTCCCCTCCCCCAGTTTCCCGTTTTAAGTTTTTCATTCCCGTTCCTCTCGTAGGTGAACACGAACGTATCAAGTTGTATACAAGTACGGATGAACAATAGGTTTAAGTAACGAATCTCGCTGAGATATTAATTTGGACGTAGATTCGTTTGTGACGATATTATCCCGAGGTACAAATTCAAATTGACGTAACTAGTATCCATGACGACACATTGTGACAATGCAAACAGCAGCGAAAAAGAGCCTAATTACATTTGCGGTGATGGGAGTGTTTGAAAGGAAACCGGGGATCCATTGTCCTCAGAAGTGAGAGAGAGAGAAAATTTCTCTATCGGGGAAAAGGGGGAACGCGATTCAGGTGATCTAACGAAGTATCTTTACCATATTTATTTTTGCGCCCCCTCCCCCTCTTCGTCTTTACTTTTTTCGGTGATAAATTGACATGGAGATAAGATTCGTGATTAATGGTCCCCCCAACCTTTTTTGTAAATATAAAGATTTTAACTTAATCGTTTAAACCTGATTGCATTTAACTGATAGAAAGCCTGAGGCGATTTCGCTACCAAAACATTGCGTGGAGCTTGTAATTTTTTAATTGCAACTTGATATATCGCATTGTTTCAGGACATGTTTGTAAATGTAATCTTCCAGTTGAAGGTTTTTGGCATAGCAGGTTGGGGAAGTTGGAAATTAACTATAGTGATTACATGGAATTGTCATGTAAATAGAGTAAATAAGGGGTTTCGGTATGCAGTCGGGTTCAGGCACCTGACTATTGCCAAATCATTATTTAAAAAAATATTGTGCCACACAGTTAAAAATAATATTCTCATTTGAGAAAAAAAAGTTTCAGCCTAAAAGTTTCAAAGTCAAAAAAGTTTCAAAATTGAAACTTCAACTTGAAACTTTTTGTGTAAATAGTTTCAGGAAAGTATCATTTGAAACCGAAAAGGTTTCATTCCCCAGTGAAACCTAAAAGTTTCAAATTTTCTCGAGTATTTTGAACTGTGCAGATTTATTGCTAGTCGACATTTTTGACGATTTTGTTATTATCATTCTATTAAGCCCGGTGCCAGAATTGGTTCGAAAATTCAAGTTATTTAGATCTGTTGGCAATTTCTAGAATTTGCTAGAACAAAATCAACTTGCAGTCCATTTTTCTTAAAGTGAACATGACTTTGAAAATTGGGACACGGATTCAGATTTCTAAACTCGACACAAAAAGATTCTTTAGCGCCAAACTTCAATGACAGCGTTATAATTATCATTTTAGCGCCAACTATGAATAGTCATAGCATGAACATGAAATATTTGTTACGAACATCATTCCGTCTTTATTCCTTTGTCAAATCCGCATTCAAGGCCGCAGTATCAATTTCCTTGTTCTTTTATGTATCTTCTATCACTTTTATATTCTCAAAACCACCCAAGACACATAAACATCAAAATGCCTCGAGTAAAATCTTCCCCTCCCTGTTACATGCAAAATTCAATAGCTAATTGTAAAAGTCTTCGTGCTTACTTTTGAAAACTCCGGCGTTTGTTGACATGCTGAATTACAAATCAGAATTTGCATGATGCGATTTGAATATGAATGAGTGTGAATAGGAATGGAAGAAAACGAACGAATGAAACTTGGCAGAGGAAAGTTAGAAACAGTTAAAATCACATTATACCCCCCCGAAAACCCCTCCCCTCTCCATCACAGCCACCTACACCATCCCCCCCCATTTCAAAATCCTCTAACCCTGTTAGTCGAAATGTCAGAGATTTACAAATGGACGACTTTAAAATGAATGGAATAACATTAAATTGTGATCTGCATTATGAGCAACACTTTTCAGGGTTGACCAAATATCCCACGGAAAAAAAAAGGAAAAAAAAGATTAAAACCGATTTATTGTTAGTAGATCCTTTCATTTTTTTTAGGTGTATAAAAATCTTGATACAAGAAAAAAAAATTTTAAAAGTCGCCTCGTTAGATTCTTGTCGCTTTGAATTTAGTGGCTTAGTAACGCGCTATCATTAACCATCTCATTTTTTTTTTTTGGGCGAGTGACTCACACAAAGGAATCTCCTACATTCCAGAAAATGTTTCAGGGCGCGAAGCAAATGAACTTATGCACGATAAATTGAAGCTTTTAATAGGATAAATACTAGCCGTGATTATAGAAAAACAATTGTTTATTGTACCCGTAAGATTCGTGATTCTACTCTTTTTTTTTTATACGCAGGAATTTTTTAGTACCCTTTGACATGATAGTTAAGGTATTAACGTAGACGCTGTTTATCAATTGTTAGTTTGCCAATAGGTGACTTGCACTATTTTAACGTCTTCTTCTAAGTAAATTTTCACAGTAATCGCTCCTACTCATCTTTCTTTATTAATTTTTTTTTTGTTATACCCGATTTTTCAATCATCTCTTCGATCTCGTTACTGGCACATCAATGTTTTTTTTATTATTCCGGTAAGGTCGTTGCCGCTAGCTCCACATTATCCCGAAAGGTAGATTAAATTGTAGGTGAAAAGGAAAAAAAAAGAATTGTCTTTACTTAAAGAGGATGTTTGAAGGCGTAAAATGAGGAAGGGCCATCGACTCGAAATGAATTTCAACGACTCGACTCAAGGACTGTGATTGAATTCGCCCACTTCATGTTTAGTTTGATTAGGATAAAGGCAATTTAGAAACCGTGTCAAGTCGCGAAGGATTTTTTTTTTCCTATTTCAAAATCTTAAATCCCCGCGTAAGATCCGAAGCAATGGGTTAGGTTAAGATGGATTTTTAAAAAAAAATAGCACACCCTGTAAAATAAAAGCTTATTAGAAGTAAGCGAAGTAATTTGATTCTTTTTTTTTTCCTTTTTAATTCTCTCTCTCTTACTCGTTTCTCTCCCATCCCTCCAGTAAGCAAAAGATATAAATTCTAAAAACGGTGAAATTGCGGACCGAAACCCTGAATTTTTTATTAAATCGGAGAAAGGCGTTGTTTATACATAACGCTTCGCTCCGTGGAAACGGAAACGGAAACGTTCCCGAAATATTTGCAACGCTAAAGATTTTCTCCTTTTTTTTTTGCTTCTTCCTCTTCTTATTTTTGTTTGTATGTGTACGCTCTATCTGACCTATCACGAGATTTCAAAAAATGCGAGTTCCGCCATATTGGATTGTGTTGCCGGTAGAATTTTTGAATGATGTAAGGATTACAATAACTTAGCAGACATCTATTCGTTATTTAGGGCTGTTTTCCCCAAATCTTGGCTTTTCGGCCAGGTTTGTTTTTCGGTATTTGCGATTCGCCACGATAGATAGATAACAGAGAAACAGGCATTTAATTGCGGAAACTTTGACAATCCCAGAGTATTTACTTCTAATTTTAAAAAGCGTGCTAAATCAAATGGGCCGCATCATTTTTTTAATAGTGCGTGGACGTCATGTCTGATCTTTTCACATGATACCCATTAAACCAACAAAAAAAATACGTTACTATTCTCGCTTTACCTCTTTCGATATCCGCCATATTGTATTCCATTTGTCCTTGACCTTTCCAAATAACCTTTCTATTCTTTAATATAGCGTTCTTGAGATTCTCTCATCTCAGGTTCAGAATTCAGGCTAAAGCCGACAAAAAAGATACAAATTATGATGGGTCACGGTGACTGGCGATTTGATTCGATCATATCTTGGTTTCTATGTTTCACTTATGAACGAGCTTCATATAGGTATTGTTCTACAATAACAACAACAAAACAACAACAACGAATGTGTATGTGCCATTCGTTATTATTTATTATTATAATTCCTTTTTACATAAAACTCTTTGGGTGCTTCCTTAACGAAGGTGGAAGCTTATTTAACGCGAAGAGAAATGATCCTTCGACAATACTAACTAGGAACCGGTTCCATGTCCCTCATTAAAAACACACGGATCCATGTCCTCGAGTTTTCCAAATTATTTTTTATTTGTTTTGTATCCTTTATAAAAGAAACGTTCCGCTAATGATTTTTTTTTCCTTTTGTTTCAGGTAAGTCGAGGCGATATCAATAAAATATAAAACATTCGAAGAAGTCACGTATGTATAGGTGGCGTTTACATTAGGTAATTGACGGAGTTTAAAAGTAACAATTCATCTAGAAACATGTCACTCAAAAAAAAGATATAAGAAGAAAAAAAAAAGAAAAAACGGCGAATTGGACAACCGGAAACTTGAATTCTTACATGAGTTAACATAATAGCAAACATTAGGCTTTCCATGAATTGAACCGGAAACACCACAACAATGTAATTGTAGCGTAACAATGGAAAAGCAGCAACTGGATTCATCAGCCGTGAAATATGCTCGCGCTTCCGACTATCCCTTCTCTCTTCGTCTTTTCTTCAACTTTTCCTTTTTGGTTTTATGCGATCCCTTTTATTTTATGGGCTTTTAAAAAAAAAAGAGATGGAGCTTTTAGCTTTTGTTAAAAAAAGAAACATTAAAAGATGACATCGGTTAAAGTTGAAAAAATGAAGGCAATGCTCTTGCGAGTTTTTGGCTGGGGAATTAAATTTTGGGTCATGTGTGTATTTTTGAGTTAAGCTTCTTAAGACCGCGATGAAGGTTCTGTATCGCGTCCAATTTATTACGATTCGTTAATGCTGGGAGCCGGAATTCAAATTTTCTGACTTGATCCAGGAATTTGTATCGGAATTTGGGGTATCGAAGCACTTGGCACGCCCTTATAAATTCGATCATGAACCCCAACTCAACTCCTTAATTTTCCCATATCAAAGCACCGTTCAAAAACACGCAGTAAAAATCTAAAATAAACAAACAAAAAGAAAAGGGTTGGAAAATTGGTTTGGTTTCGTACTCCCTTCATAGATGGCGGATGTTACCCTTAGGGTGGTGATTAGCCACGTCCAGCGGTTATACTGTTCCACTAATGCGATTGTCCTGTCCTCTCGTCTTTTCGTATTTCTCCCGATGGAATTTTTTGATACAATTACAGCAGCATCTCGTATTTCACGTTTTCTAGATTCTCCCCCTCCCCCATCTTTTTCTTCTTCGCGTAAATCTTTCGCAATATTTTTTTACTAGAAAAATCCATAAGCGATTTCCCGTTCAAAGGTATTTTCCGAAGAGGGGTTGATTACTAAGCGTTAATCTAGAAAAGGGTAAGAGCTAATTTCGCGTGTTGTGCTTCGAAACATGTATGCTCATTTGATCATTAGTTTGGATTATTTGTGCTTGCTAAGCCTTTTCCTATTTCCTCTCTCTTCACCCGCGGCTCCCTTCCTTATTTTTCCTCTCTCTTCCAACATACATCCTTTCCCTCAAAAATAAAAACTTTCTCACTCCTCTTATCACCCTCTTACAACAACATAATGGAAAAATCGGATAAAGTTTCTGTTGTCGAAAAAAGGGTTGCTGAGGAATGACATAATATTGATGTCGTTTAAATGGAAGAGAATTAATTTATATTTTGAAAACTTATTCCTGTCATCCTCATCTGGATCATTTTTTTTTTATCCAGTGATAACCTTTGTTTTTACGTGGATAAGAGCTCGTATTTTTTCCTTTTCTAACAAAAAAAAAAAAACCAATTTCGTTCCTTTCGTTGTCTTCCCGATAGTTCTTTATTATTCTTTTCACGTTTCTATTTACCCGTAGTTTTCCAGGCGAAACATTTCTTTAATTTAAATGCTTTTAGATTTCACCTTTTGAAAGGAGTGTTTGTTCCGTCGTCTGGAACATCCCGAAAACCAAACATTCGACCTTACATAAGAAATAAGTTTCTCTTCTGATGTGAACAGTTGTGACGGTGAGGGGAATGAATGAATGATTAATGAAATTAGTTGGAATAACGCTTGCCTAATGGTTTAAACTAGTTTCAAAGGCTTTTCCCACTCGAGGAGGGCTGCAAAATTTAAACCGTAGAAAGCTTTCTCCGATTACGAAAAGAATAACAACGAAAACAACAACGAGATTTATCATCGGAAAAATAAATTGACCGACATGGAATATTCGATCAAAAAAAAAAAAAAAAAATGTTTCCTCCTTTCTTCCTTTGTACGATTCTTAGCTCTCTAGACGAGTTCGTGATAAAGAGCCTTGTGACAAGCATAGAAACTGCTTTCAAGTAGCAATAACGGGGAAAATTTCCCGTTTTCCTCCACCGACCCCGATGATTTTGGGAAATACTTGTTAGCTCCCAACGACCGTTATGATAGGGATATTAGCGATCGTTTCTATTCGAGATCCACAGGTCAACTCATTTCATAGGATTTAGGAAATCTCATGTGAAAACTAATTTCTCCCAGTTATTTTGTGTCAAAGTTTTTTTTTCCCTTTTTAACTTCTTTTATGTTTCTCTTGAGAAATTCAATCTCTACTATTTCTATCGTGTTCGTTCGATCTTGGGCTTTAGTTTGAAAGATGATGAGGAATGGCATGCGGGAGTTTGAAGAATGTGCAGGACGATGGGGTCTGTTGTTAATGAAATTGTCGGCGCTGCGGCAAATAACTTCCTGTGCTAAGACATAAGAATGCGATTGAACTACATGTTTGGCCAGACGTGCACAACGAAGTCGGATAAATGGTCAGCAACCGACGAGCCTGGCAGAGCGGAGCTAGACATTCGGAATAAACTTCAGCACCAAAAATTCAACGTGCCAATTCAAAACAACACAGCTCAATGATAAAATATTAAGAAGTTTAATGGATGAAAACACTCGGAGCAATTAATTTTAAACTTTTATGAAGAAACGGTGATAGAGTTCGGAGGAAGCGATTAGAGTGAAATGAGAATATTATCTGGTTCTACCCCTTTCAATGAAACCCCACAAGAGGGATTTGGGGGCTCCACCTTACCACAGGGTCCCTTCTCTACAGTTGTACTTGTAACAAATGATTCCCACCGTATCTCGGGGTCTTGACTCGGGAAAATGATTTTATTTTAATGGGCGAACGTTAGAATTAGTCTATTCAACTTTTAACTGTCCGTCCGTATACCTTTCTAATTGCATTATGACGTCATAAAAACCTTTTTCGAAAAGGGGATGTTTTCATTTCCCCCTTTTAAGTGTTTTTATCTCTCCAATCGACTCCCTGTGCAAACTCATCTTGATTTGATTGAATGACTTCTGCAAACTGCGAGAAGACTGTTTTTACACTAACGGGAAACGCATCTCTCGAGACCTAATTTGTTGAACGGGAAGCTGAACTTTTCCCAGAGTTTATTAGAATCGGGGAGCGGGATGGTGAAAGCCAGCGATGTACAATTTCTTTTTTTTTTTTTAACAAATGATGGAAGAATCATCCTGTGAAAAAAGAGCAAAAATATTTCCCGGGGATATCGAAAAATATAATAATTTATGACAGAAAAACGAAATGTAATTTCCTGTCAGTACCAGAACTAAATTAACGGGAGGGGGAAAAAAAAGAATATTTATCCAATCTTTAAGCTAGAATAATAATAATCATAAAAATGAATTAAGGAAGGCAAAAGTGGCTAAAGTACATTCGAAATAATAAGGAAAACTTAAAATCCAATCTCTTTTTTTTCTTCTTCATCAGAAAATCGAGGGGAGATATGGCGAAAAACAACTCAGAAGGAAAAAAGCAATTACACAAAATGAAAAAAGAATTCCAAAACTGGTGAGGTAATTTCTGTAAAGTTTGTCATTTCATTCTATGATTTACTAATCTCCTTTTTTCAGACTTTTTTTTTTCAAATTTAATCCGGGTGAAATCAACTGAATATTTCGATTAATTTCTCCTTTTTTTTTCCTCTCTCCATTAAAAAAAAAAAAGATTTTTAAACTTCCCGTATTCTTTGCAATCCGCCAAAATTAAATAATCATCGTACAAACGGAACGTCCCTCTCAAAAAAAATTAACATTTCAAACGTTTGATGTTGTCAGGAAAAAAAATATAAGAGTGGTAGAAAGACAAAGAGCCTTTCAGACAGGACCTGACAACAGCTTTTTGAACACCGAGAAATATTGAGCTGAAACCAACTCAGATCAAGCGAATCAAAATAAACGATATAAATTTAAAATGGTGAAAAGCTAAAAATATCGTTAGCACGTTTTCTTAGGATAAGAACCGAGGAAGGGCTGGGATACAGCAAGCATGGAAATGTTGGTCGAATATATCATCCGGCTTGACAGTGCAATTCTCTTATCTCGCGCGGCCGAACAGGGGCTCTGGGCGAGTAAGGGAAATGCAAGGACAGAGAAAATTCCAACCAAGAGAGAGAGAAAGAGACGGGGAAATGTGCTGCTAGACTGGAAAATTATTAACAAAAACGTGTTACTTTTCTTTTTTTTAAGCTCGGGGATTTTTTTTTTAGAAAAAAAAAGTTTTTTTTAATTTCTTAATTTTTACGGGGAGGAATTTTTTCGGTGTTTATTCTTTGTTATAGAAAAGTCGCATTTTAACTCAATGTTTTATTACACAATAAACAATTTGATACTAATTTAAATGCAACTCTCGAAGCTGAAATCGTGGATGTGAACATGGTATTAAAAAAAAATGTTTAAAATTGATGTAAATGACATGGGTAGAACAAGACTTTATGCTATGGGAAGTTGTTCTACTGCCTACTATCGAGATTTTTGGGTAATGATTCCTTTCGTATTGTAAAGAAAAATGTACATTTCAAATTTAAATAGGATTCTTCCGGAAATGCTGTCAGGGTTTCGTAGTGGTTTTCGGGTTATAACAATAATTGATTAAAATTGTTTTTTCCGTGAGAATTTTTGAATATTTTTTTTTGTGTTGGCTGCACCTTTTTAAGTAGCTCGAATTGTTTCTATAACTTTTTCTTGTTTCGGTTTTTTTAAGTGTAAGGTCGGTTGTTCGGTTGCTTTGATTTTTATGGGGTGATCATTACTCAATGTCAGAGTCAGTAAACCAGGTTGATGCAACTGCAGCAACATCGGGGACTGAAAAATCGGAAGGACTGCTTTTCGGATAAATGAAGAAAATCGAAGGCTCACTGGATTATCTTTGTATTTTGTGAGAGGAGTTCTAAGAGCTTTAAAATTTCTAGCAAGCGCTGCTTCCTTCGAAACACGATGTTGCTAGAGATGCAAGTTCGGGCTGTCTGGCTCGAAAAATTATTCTGGCATTCGATAATCGACAAATTCGAGATTACGTTTAAACGGGAAATTACTTTGAAAAAATCCATTCTTTGTCACTCCCATATTGAATTTATAGACAACATCTCCTCTTTCCCCCCCACTGCACCTTTCCTGCCTCCACTTAACTGCTATTTTTTCCCTCCTCCCCCTTCTATATTTTCAAAAAGTATAAAAAACGCACTGACACTTCGGAAAAAGCTTATTATGTCATAAATCGGTGGAATGAAAGTTTTTCGGAGTAAGTGATAGAGTAATGGTCTGCATCTGGCGCCGTTCTCTATGATTCCTTGGTATTGGTTCGACTCCATCGTGTCTGAAGCTAGAAAATTAGGTGACTGGTAAATTCAACCGGATTACCCGTATTTATCTTACGCGTGGACGAGTCATTATCCGACTTAGCAGACCTTTTTTTTCTCGAATGAAAACGTTTTGGAAGGGGTTCCAAGTCACAGGTCAGCCTCATATAGTTATCGACAATCGGGGAACTACAGCGCGGGGCGAATGGTAACAGCTTGTATATATTACTTGAAAACTAGAGGGCAAGGATGTAATTTAATCGTTTATTTCAATGTCAAAATTAAGATTTCCTTTATGGAAGGAACTTGGGAAGGGGTCACCGTCGTAGATATTAATACTCTACTTGTTGCAGATGCGTTAAGTGCTATGACAGTTAACCGATCCGATTCGGTGTTAAATGTCAGATGCACCATTTTCAACCCCGCAGTAAAAAAAAAAAAAAAGCTAATGATTTTCCCGTCGAAAAGAAAATGAATTTTTTGTTATAATCACTGACATGAGGCGTTATTAAAAACGGGAAAAAAACAGTAGTAATCGTGCAGTATCGAAAATAGCGCGCGCGGTTGCAATTAAATACGGTAAAAGTTTCTCATTTCATTTTCTAATTTTCCGCCTGGAATTCGAATTCCTCGGTTTGCAATTCAAAAACTCTGAAAAGTAATTTCGTTTGGAAAGTAATATCTCTTGAATCCCTTATTCCCTCTACCCCTTTGGCTCATTCTAATCGCTGGAGCAGATCGAAAACCGAGTGAGTCTGGGGCGCCGTCACTCAGCCGTGACTGGCATGTCACGTGATTAATGTGCTTGCCAACAAATTGCCTAGAAAAACTTGGTCCCTATGTGAATCTCTAATCCCCAGCCCTTTTCTCCTTTCTCTTTGAATCAGCTGATAGTTTTTATTGTGGAATAGCACGGTGCGTACGTGCGCCTCTTATGACGGCCCTACTTTCGAAAGATGGGAAGATCATTAGTCAAATTTTTTCTTTGACAGCGTCTAATTGAATATTAATTGCTTTAATATGCTTTTCAAATTGGAATTTTTTCGGTGTGTTGCTTTTTCTTTGGGATACGGATTTTGCAAATATCATGATGAGTCTTGGCGAAAGTTGCACGAGGTTGGTAGCTCGAGCTTTTTTTTTCGACGGGGCCTGCTGCTGTAGATATTGTATGTAGTTGTTCCGGAAAGCGGAATAGAAGTGGAAAAATGACCGTCTTTTGTCGAGTCACAGTGTTGATGTTGGAAGAAAAATGGTGTCTTTACAATATTTACTAAACATACAATATACTTAAATTATATATACAACAATGGTCCTTCGAGCCGGATAATTAAATGGATAGGTGAAATCTGAAGTCATTTGAGAATAAGATGCCAGAGAAGGATACAGGAGTCAATTTAGATTTTGTTGAAAAGATCGGAAGGCTCATTGCAAAAGTCATCGCAAAAGTTATCAAGTGGCGACTACAGAGGGTAAATCATTCTGCAACCGCTGACGCGGACTATTAGGAGAGTTCTGGATAATTTCTTAAGAAGCCCTAGACTCTTAGCAAGCCTCAGTTGAAATGGGAAGACAATGTCGCGGTGAATGCAGATTTAGTTGGAATGCCCGGTTGGAAGGCAGCGGCCCAGAATAAATTTGACTGACCACTTACGGTAATCGTTGGGTAAATCGTTGTTGCGGTCTGGATCGGTGTGTCTGTGATGCAGCAATATAGCTTATAGCCCCTCAAACCCAAAATTACGGTATCGGGATGGGACGTCAGATTTGAAATTTGTCTGTAAGACAACAATTTCCACAAAATTCCATCTTCTTAAAGGCGGATTGATTTAACTATCTAACTACTCCCACTCTCTGTCGATCTTCTTGCTACTTTCAAAAATGCCACTCTTCCCATTTCCTAATTTTTCATCTACGATTATTCCAGTCTTATCTGTGAAAATGTCCTCTGAAGACAATCTCACAAGGAACAAATACTTAAGCAATATCTTTTGATACTTACCTTCACTACGAATCTACCCATCTTTGTTTCAAACACATATCCTTTGAAACTGAAAGCCTTTTAAAGCGGAATTAAGTTACCAAAGTTGATCATTTCATTGAACAAACTCGAATTCTATTCAATTCACGGTATTGATCTCCCTCAGATTCAATAACATTGTATCAAATAAAATGTTCATTCATTAAATTGGAATATCGCTATTCGTGCCTCTCTCCCAAGTAATGGCTTCTCGTTGACGTCTATCGTTAGATGAATTTGAATATTTCTTTTTATATTTAATTTGAAGGCGCGTGCACGGGTTTTACTGTAATCACCAACAATGACTCAACATCAATTCAAAAGAAGGATAAAAAAAAAATCATGAATTCTTCTACACAACTTGAAATTAAATAATTTGCACCGTTGATAGTTTTAGTTACGGGTTATAAGTTTTTTTTTTTTTTTGCAAAATAACTTTTGACATTTATTATGTTTTTTTTTTGGGCCACACGCTGTAAAGCCATTTAAAAAAAAGAATTGGATTGCTAACTCTGCTCTTATTTCCCTTAGCACCCCCTTTTTCTGTAAGGCAGTTCCAGATCCAAAAAGCTTTAGATAAAATCTCTTTCGGGGAGAAATTAGAACAGTGTTCATTCACCTCATGCATCTTAGGGTGATCGCGGATCAAATTCATCATTGAGGGTGAGATGTCCCTTGCTGTATTTTGACTAACTGTTATAGGGGTGGGGGAAAAACAAGTATTGATTTTGCAATTAATGCAAAGTGTGATAATGCTTACCAAAAGAGAAGGGAATGTTTTAAGAATATTACAATCTTGTAATTGATACATTTATCATTTCGCCAATGTTTCTTCTTTTTTTTTTTTTAAATAAAAAAAACAAACAAACGGTACGTTTGACATTTCGATGTCAAATATAAATTGGGTTCCACGCATTTTGTAACGCTTTTGAACGTTATAATCATTTCCTGCTATTTCGGATGGGAGGAAGACGATGACGATAATCATAACGAGCCAACGGGTTTTGGGCTAGGCACATTGAAAATGTATGAATTTTCTCCCGTAATCTGCCCTGCTGTAGGTGACTAATTGAGTAACATTTCGTCCGATTAAGACTTGGGTGCAAGAGAACAAAGCAAATCGTAAATGGGAATGATTACGGTTTTGAATGATGCGTCCCCTGTCAGTTGTTGACGTCTTGCTTCCATGACATGTTATTAAGCCTTACTTTTAGGCGACCTATACGGTTGTCTTTCGGCCCCATTGACACGGAACGCTTGCATTATTGCAAAATTTCTTAAACAGGGATTGACTAATGCACGTCATAAACGCAACATGGATCAAATCATTTTACGGTGTAAAGCGCGAAAATGATTGCGTGTGCATTTATGATTCATACAGAGATTCAAACCCTCGTCTGACGCGTCACTAGGAATAATATTCTCCATGTCAACTTGATGTTCCATTAACTTGAAAATTTCATATCTCTTTCGTTGATTTCGTCTTAAAAAATTACAGGGAGGCACGGAAAGTTTTGAGGAAAAATTTATATTTCGTTGTGGTGGAGGAAAAGTTTATGTGTTTGCTAAGATTGAATAATTGACAGCGATTGTAAACGCTACCTATTACATGAAAATTTTTAGAAGTAAGACACTTTATAAATGTTTGTAGCAATATTTTATGATAGATTTCGTAAATTATTCTTAAGTGTAATGGTGAAACTATGATAATTTTTTCAGTTTTGTTTTAAGTACCGTACAGTGATATTCACAGAAAATGTTGATAGGTCTGTCAGTTCGTTTAATCGGTTTAATATCTTGAAAGTTTTGGCTGGCAGAGACGTCTTGTAAGGAAATTAAATTATTGTCAAGAGTTTTCTGTGAATATCACATGTATTAATTTGTTGTAGCCATAATAATTTTTAAGCTAAGAAGTTTTTGGGATTCATGGTTGTAGAGATTCTGAAGAAATTCAGGAGCAATGCCAAGTTTTGAAATTCACAGTTCAAAATAATATTCTCATTTGAGAAAAAAAAAAGAGTTTCAGCCTAAAAGTTTCAATTTGAAGTCAAAAAACTTTCAAAATTGAAAATTTTTGACTTCAAATTGAAACTTTTTGTGTAAATAGTTTCAGGAAAGTATCATTTGAAACTCGTTTGCATTCAATTTGAAACCGAAAAGGTTTCATCCCCCAGTGAAACCTAAAAGTTTCAAATTTTCTCAAATATTTTGAACTGTGAATTGGAGATTGTTTGATGTAAGTGCAACAAATCCCTATAAAGCGCAATTTATCTTCGAACTTAAAAAGAAAAGTTGGCGAGATTTGTTGCGTTTATGTTTATGTATTGGCAAAAGAAGGAAAATCAGTATTTTCAATTCAGTGAACTTTGAAAAAGACTTTTTCAGCATCTCTACGTCGAATCATATTGTAAAATTGAACTGGATAGATTAACTCTAAAATGATGGCGGAATCTTTGCTGAGATTGCTCAAAAGTCTTTCCCAAAAAAATCATTCATTTTTGATATTGTTCGGATTGTGCACAAAAATATCGACTACACAATAAAAAAATTTGCTAAAAATTACAATTCAAGTAAACATTTTGTGTGTGAACGACTTCCGAAACATAAAAATTTGTTCAAAAACCAAGTAATATTTCCTGGTAAAGATTCCGTATTCATTTTAAATAACTTTACAAAGAACAAACTCACGGCTGATAAGTTGCTCGCCAAGAAAATGAAAAATCATTCCTAAAACAATTCTAAAACCAGCGATAACTAATCAGCGACATCTCTTTATACCAGAACGAATCAAGCTGTAACATGTGAATTTCTCCTTGTACAACTATTTACTTTCAATACGATTTTGCTTTGTCATTCCGCCACCCTAATCCACACCGAAAATATGATTACAAGCGGATGATCTTATTCTTCAACAATCGATCGTAAAATGACTCTTAATTATATTCTCCAAAAATTTATTTGACTCGGAATAATTGTTCAAATTGTTAAATCATGCACCTTTTAAAAGAACATGCCAGACGTTAAGGCTTTGCAACACATAGCTAATTGCTATAAAGCAATACACTGGACCTTATCAAAAAAAAAGTCTCAACGTAAAAGGCATCATTGTTCTTATCTTTAATAGAAACAATGAATATGTGAACTTAAGGTTACGAATCGAATTAGTTTTTTTTGCTTTAGGTATGTCGAAACACCAAAAGGTCACTAATGGCGTTTGATTTTTAGGTACATATGGCTTAAAGGGATCTCGGATCCATTTCTATTAATGGAATTTTCCTGTTAGCAGATATCGTACATCTTGGAAATCGGTGATGCTGGCATGGAGGTGTTGGTGTTGGTGATGGTGATGGGATATAACTTCCTCTTCAGGTGTTGCAGTTGTTTATATATTTGTATTTTTAGGTTCATCAATGCGAGGCGGAGGATCGTTCAACCTTTAATCGACCAGTCAAACCGAGCAGGTGCGAGTGGTAAGTTAGTTGTAGTAGATTTTTCTGGGTCCTAATCCCTCTTTTCTCTTCTTTCTTTTCTCTTGGAAAGGTTCATCAATGCGCGGCGCAGGATCGTGCAGCCTATGATTGACCAGTCTAACCGAGCGGGTAAGTTCGCTCTGAGAACTTTTTTAAAAATTTTTAATTTTTTCCGTTTCGAATTTTTGAAAATCGGATTGATTTTTTTGAAAAAAAGGAAGATGAAAAAAATTCGAAATAGTTATAGTCAGGTTTTTTTTTGTCGAAGGAAAAAAACTCTTTTGTAATTTCATCTTAAATAAAAGATGTTCTCAAAGGTCAAGTACGCAGTGTAATCCATGCATGACAGTGAATACAGTTAAAGGATATATCTATGTCTCATTATAATACCGCATGAGTAGGCTGTTTTTCCGGGTTTGGTGGTTGGGCTATTAGATCTTAGTTATTAAGTACGGGTAGGTATTAGAATTAAAATCAAATGTGGGTCCCGAAATCAGTTTTTCCCCCTTTCTCGCGAGGAAATCCCAAATGATTTCTTACAGCGCCCTTAAAAACACACAAAAAAAACACCTTTACATCTTGCAATATCAACTGAATACAAGTAGTCAAATGGGAGCCATAAGAAAATAGCGGAGAGAGTTAAATAAAACGAAATAAAAGACCATCCCAGAAAAACGCCATTCGAAAACACTAACCTTATGTTAAAATAGCCCTCGTAATTTGTATATTGCCCTCTTTGGTGTCGTTTGTAAATCTTGAGAGCCGATTTTGAGAATTGTTTGAGATTCTTTCCCGGCGCCTTTTTTTTTTTTTCGTATTGCACGGGGAAACATTTTCATATCAGTCAAACATTTTTTGACTTTTTAAAAAGTTTATTTTCTTCCGTGTTGTTTTCCTGGGTTATTTTATAATTCATTGCATAGATTGCGGTTTTTAAGATGCGACCGCATCGTCTGCTTTTAACCTTAGATAAATTGCTTCGGGTATAAATTTATGGCAATTAACCCGATAGTGTGACATTCGTTTGTTGGGTTTCGTGAAAGGGCGTAATATTTGCGGGTTTGGGTTTTTTTTTTAGGTAAGGATGATTTTGCAGAATGAAGTGAAATCTAGTGAGGTTGGGGTAATTTCCAAGTGCTAATTTCATGGGTTTTTATTTTAATTGTTAAGTTTTTTCTTGCCCCAGATTATGGATCAAGAGTGTGAGTGGCACTAGCTCTTTAGGAAAGGGCGAAGAATGATCCTTAAGTATGTTACGCCCCAGATTTAGACGCTGTAGATCAGGGTCTTGAAGGATTATTTTAAAGCCTGTACTTTAAAACCTTTATTTGGGCAATTGTTCAAGATTTCGTCACCAAACTCAGGTAAATTAGTAAAATCAGAAAACTTTTCGGCATTTTTCCAAGTTTCGGTGGCGTCTGATTTTTTTCCCCCCTACGTAATAGACTGTGTGACAAAACGCATGCATCTCCCTCTTTTGCAATTAATTAGAACCGATCCCCAATTTAATCTTACATTAAAAGAACCACTCGAATTTAAGATCTGCCGCAAAGCAAACAAACACTCCAACTAACAAAAAATCTACAATCAGAAAATCTCCAACCCTATTGCCACAAACTCATTCAATTTTTTTTAAACGACGACACATCGGGAAATTAGATGTTCCATCACTCGACAAAAACCCTTACTCTTATAAAATTAAAAAAAAATGTTTCACATAGAAGAAAAAAAAGGCAAAAGCTGACCTTGAAAGTAGTAAAAAAAAAAAAGTGAAAGAAAAAATTCTAACGACACAATATTATCGATCCGGATTTTTCTTTCTTCCCGGCTTTTCCCTTCCAAGGTAGCTGTCAGGCCAAGAGTGCTCGCAGTCGACCGGTGATAGATCACTTCTCTCAGGTCAATGACTTCCGCTATTTTTCTTCTTTGATTCCACTGGGGAAAAAATGTTTTTACCGACGCTTTTTGAAATCCTGATTCTGCTTTCCCATTGATTTCAAGGTAAAATATTCAGATGGAAGAGGAGAATAAAAAAAAAGAGAGTTTTTCTCGTTTTTTTAGAAAAAGAAAGAAAAAATTCGGCGGGTTTAAATTCGAAAGGCTTGAAGCTCCTCCTTTCTGTTATTTACCTCTTGATACAACAAATACATCCTTAATGTCATCTCACCCGACAATTGTTTATTTATTTATCTAAAGTACATTAACCGGCACGATTTCGGGTTTGAAAGAAAACAAATAGAAATATTTTCGATAAATTACTAGCTGTTAACATCCAGGATATGAATTACGGAAGAAAATAAGGAAGAAAGAAAGGAAAGAAAAGTTTCCCATCGAGGATGATTCTATTGAAACCCTAAGATGAAATCACATAATGTAAACGATAAATCAAACCCTAACCATTGTCCTTTGGAAGTGGCCGATCACATTCACTGCACTATCACAAATCAATAGAGCCCCTCAGACTCTTTTGCTGGTGCTTGCAACCTTTTTTCGCTTTACTCTCGACTCATAAATTTCTTTTAACAGCCTACCCTGCTTTTTCACGTCCAATCTGGAAGAACAGTCGGGATAATCGCGGGCGATATAAAGTTATAATCATTGCCCGGTTTTTTCGGATCGATCTTTCGCACATTGTCAACGCCCGTACCTTTTGATTTTCTTTCTCTCTCTAGTAAAAGTAATATTTACGATGGGAAGTAACAAAAAAAAAAAAAGGGAGAAAAAGTTTTTCGGGAAAATATCTGTTAGTTAAAGAAGTCATTTCGAAACTGCCCATTCTGTTATAAAAACAACTTCCCTTCAATATTTCAAGAAACCGTGACTAACGATCCAAACTGCCGATTGCGTTCCTGATCGACCGGAAATATCTTTTCCTACCTAAGACTCTGTATTAAACCGTAATGTGTTTTCCGACTGAGCGAAAAAAAAAAAATTTTTTTTCGAGATAAATAAAATGAAGGAGAAACGTCTTGATAATTCTTATCCGCGGAACGCCCCACACCTTAAATATATTTTATTTAAATTGAATTATCAACTAAATTACATGTTTGAATTTTTTTCCCCGATTTCATATTAACAAGTTTTTTCAATAAAAAAATAAATTTTAATCTTATCTATGTAGTACTAAACAAAAGGCCAAATTTGAATGTTTTTAAACTCTTAAAAAAAATTAAGTGCCGTTAATTTATTAATTTATTTATATGCTTCGCTATATTAGTTTCTTAATGCGAAACATTAAGATTATAAATTTAAAATTTGGCCGTTGAACCTCGGCACAGGTTAGCGAGTTTTGATTTTTAATTTTTTGGAGATGTTTAGCTTGTGGGCTGGGCGCGGAATCAAAAAAATTTTACATTAAAATTAGGACTTGTGCGAATATTAAGATATAGTCTGTCGAGGGAATATGTAACCAGTCGGGAGCCTGCGAGGTGGTTTTAAATAATTTTGCATATCCAAGGGCAAATAATTCGCATGTTTTCTCTTGAGGAAATTAATTTGTAGAAAGAATCACGTTACAAAAAAGAGAAGTGGCACCCCAGACTTGAAGCTTGGCAAAGTTGAAAATTTACTGAGGAAGATTCACGGTAGACCTTGAAGAAAATAACCAGTATGGAAAAAACATTGCGCTAAACAGCAGAAAATTCATATGCAATGATGCCCCGTTAGCCTTCTGCCCTGAGAGAACTGCAGCCGGTTTAGAAAAAAATGCCTTATGCTAGTCTGAATCTAGAAATGAGGAAAAGGAGAAATTTTCCTCATGCCTTTGCTGCTCTATACTGCCTCTGAAACCCCAGGAAGCTTGCTCCGGTAAATTCGCTTCTCCTCAAGTGCATTTCTATGAAAAAATGCCACGGTGCGATTCAACAAATCATCACAGCAATGTGGAATTTGGACGCTGTAGTTCTTTCTGCCCAGTCAACCCCCTTAAGCCCTTAGAACAGAGCTTGAAGAACAGAAATAATGACTAACTAGCTAAAATTCCACACTCTCTCCGCTTCTCCCAACTAAAATTTTATATCTCTCCTACAACAAAATGAAATTCTTTCGTTTGGCTAATCCGAAAAAGCTTACAAATCTCCAGATATTTTTACCTACCGCATAACTGGGGGGGGGGGGGGGGGGGGGAGAAAGTGAAGAAAAAATATTTCTAAAATCATCATTCTCTTGCATCTTTGTCGGTTTCTAATATATATATTTGGTGTTCCCAAGGGAGCTCGAAAATGTATTGAAGACAGCTGTCAAACTTCTTAATGTTCCCCGATTGGCTCTCACTTCTCATCATTCCACTTTTTTGTCTCCCATAAAGCTCAATTTTCTACAAACCCGAACAGATTCCCCAATCTTCAATCTCTTAATCCGAAATACGACTAGAGAAGAAAAAAACAAACCGCCTTGTGTCGCTCTCATGTTTAAAACATTCCTACAAACTTTTTCCCCTTTTCTGCTGCTCGTGCGGATACCAACTCAAACCTTTCAATTCATCAAATAGATCCACTACAAAACGTCCAAACCCATCAGGAAGTCTATAAAATAAAAGCCGAAGGAATAAAAGAAATCGGATTTCTCGGTTCGCTTTCTCAGCAACCAGCTTAATTCTTTTTTTTTTTTTTGAATTTTGATAGAGAAAAAGGAAAAAATTGATGTCCTAGCTGCAGAAAACAGAAAATTCCCCTCTCCTCCATCAATCACACACGTCAATTTGTAGCGGCGCAGCGTGGGGCTCCTGCATTGCTTTTCCCGTATATATGGAACTCCCGATTGAAATCGTAACGACGTATTGAATTTCATGAGGACAAATAAAAATCATTCTTACCCTCTGCCATATCCTTTTTCGCATAAAAATAATTTTCATCGGGAAAATTTAAAAAAAAAACACGATTCTCATTCGACACCCAAAAATCATTGATAAAAATTTAATTGTGATTTGATTAATTCCTCCCGGGCGGTGACACGGTGTAAATAGAATCCCCATTGAATAAAAAAAAATATTGATCGTAGAATCGATGATAGAACACTTTACAAGGTGATAAAGTTGTGAACAAGCTGTAAATAATCCATTTAGAAGTTCCAGTCCAGTCTCTTTATTGAACCGAATAGAATCACAATAAAAATCAACTTAATTCAGTTTGATCATCAGTCAATTAGGGAGCATAAAAAACAAGTAAAACATTTTTATTAAGGCCATGAAATCGCCCGGTGTAAGAGGGTGTATCGATTATTTTAGTTTCCTCCGCAAGTTTATATTTTAATTCTTTAGTAATCCGTTTTTGCCCCGGCACGGCCCTTTAAATGCGTTTTAGCTCGGGTGAAGAAAGTAGGGTATTGAATTATTGATGATGACAAGTAAGTTGATTTCAAACAAGCAATACGGCACTGCCTAAATAGTGTCACTTGCCGATGATACAAGAATACAACACGGATTTCCACTTAACAGCCACAAAAGACACACACCATTCGATCGCTTTCCATTATCAACTCTCTTTACATATTCATATTTTCGTAATTAATAATTCATTCGACTTATCGTAATACTGATTTAGCCGGTGGAATATATTTACTTCGGGACCTACATGAATTTGAGAAATTATCTTTTTCTTGACTAATCACTTCTCAGGATATTTTATATGTATTTTTAGAAGATTGATGGTAAAAATTGTTTTTAGCAATAAGTTGTGACTTAATTGTTTAAGTAGGAGTATCCAACCAAAGATATATTTGAAAAATGTTCATGCGAGAATAAGTGAAAAGGAAGATGCTAAATTCTACCACTAGAGTCTCCGCAATCGGATGATGGTCTGGTCACATTGTTGATTTTCAGTCGTTGACCAACATCAACGTGGAGATATTGGTGGTTGAGTGTTGCATCTGTTCAGCAAAGCGATCAACACTTGTTCAGAAATCTAAACAATATGCTCATGTTTCTGAAATAGTGTGTGCTGAACATATTGTTGCTGACATTGAACATACTGTCTGCTGAGAAATCTGAACATGCTGTACAGATTTCTGAACAAGTGTTTACGGTCGACTTGAGAATAAGCGATTTCAGTTCGTGAAACACGCAGCAGACGATTTTTCAAAATGTTCATTCTGTATTAGGCTTCCTAAGTTGGATATTTCTACTGAACAATTTCGATATTGGAAAGTGTAGAAGATGACAAGTATCTTATTTTCGGAAGCTGACAATCAACAATACAGTATGCCTGAAAGGGGAGAATCGCCATTTAAATTACGGCTTTTTGATTGGCTGTGACCAAGCGTAAGTTAAATACGAAGAAGATGTCTGACGTCATCACCAATTTGATTGAAACGAATTTGGTCGCAGCCAGTCAGAAGCCTGGATTTCAATATACAAAGTTAGCGACTCTCTCCTTTCAGGCTCTTCAGGATGACAAATTCATCCACAAGAGTCGTTAGTGATTTTCTTCTGCTGTAGCAGGTCACATTGCTATGTACAGATTACAGCTACTTTCAACTGAAGAAGAATATATTCACTAACAACTTTTGGCGGATTAGTTCTCGGTTGTCTTCCGCATTACCGTTACGTTTTCAAACATTTTTTTTAATGTGCTTCCAAACTTGGAACATCATCTACACTTTCCATTCCCCAATCTGCTGAACACAATCACATCAACCATATTTAGTGTTTTAAGTGACATACTACCCCCGCATTGACCATCGTTGTCTGACGGGGGTAGAACAGGGATGTGACCCCGGTAACCTTTAGTTTTCTCACCTCATGCAGGTCCGAGCGGAGCCTACAGTCCGGACGGGTCAATGGGTTACATGATGGACGGTCAAGCACAAATGATGCATCGGCCGCCGGGCGACCCAGGATTTCACAACGAATATCATTACCCACCGCAATATTACGGTCACCATCTGTAGTGCTAGTCAACGGAGCTTAAGGTGAGTGTAATTTATTTTTATTTTTTTCCTCTCGTTCGTCTTTAAGGAAAATATAAAATGGGAAAGGGCGATTAATTGCGGATTTTTGTTGTTGTTAGGAGAGGGGGGGAATGTGATTTATAGAATCATTTCCGTTATGCTTTTTCAGGCAGCTATAGTTTTGTTCCGTACATTGGTTTAGGTTTGGAATTGACCTTCTTGGGTCTTTTCCAGATTTTAATGTTTTTATGATATGAATTGGTTCAAGGGCTAGTTATTGTTTTGGTAAAAATAGAAAGCTTTTCAGTATTTAAAGTTCGATAGTTAAAGATAATCTTTTTCGGAAATCTATTTTATGAGACAGCTAGAGCAATATGGGACCAATTCGAAAACTTAAGTTAGTGCTTTAGAAAAATTTTCGAAAGGGGGGAGGCTTAGCAAGCAGAGAAAGAATTTTTAGCTTTGATTGTTGACCTAGAAATTACAAGGAGATGAAGAGTGTCGCATGGCGGCCATTACGCCTCGTCTTAAATTTAAGGCTTAGGATCTAAAAGACCCTAAATTAAAAGAAACTGGCAAACTGTTAGCCATGGCGACTTCCATAAAAAGAAAATTCGGCAGCCGTGGTGGTGAACTTGCCCATCAGGATTCATTAAAATGGGGACTTTACAGCATTAACGGAGGCTTTGTTGAAGTAGCAGGAAACGAAATTCATGCACCGCTTTCTATTGAATTAAATTCTTGGACAAAGCCTCCGTGATCGCTGTGGAAATCCTTAGTTTCATGAATCCGGATGGGCAAGTTTACCATCATGGCTGCCGAATATTCTTCTCATGGAAGTCGCCATGCGGCACTTAAATATGGCGTTGAATTTTTATAATGGCTGATAGTTTGCCAGTCTCTTTTAATTTAGGGCCTCTACCAGGATCTAAGCAAATCAAGTAAAATAACCTCTCATTTTCATTTATTTTTTATAAAGCTCTTTTTATCTAAAAAAAAAAATCAACAAAGAGCTAAATTTATGCTCTTGCTTTTTTCTCATTGAAATTACCAAATTTTAAAATTGCATGAGTTTTCATATAATTTACATGATATACAACGTTTTTACAATATATCCGATACGCGTTGGTTATACGGCGTGGTTTAAATCTGGTGGGGGTGATATGCAAATTACATTGAAATTTAATAGCTTTGCTATTTTTACATTTTGGAAAAGTTGAAAATGTGTTTTTGCCCTTTTCCCCACCTCCCGTGTCATTTAAATTTTTAAAACAACTTCAATTTAATAATTCAAAAAAAAATAAAACGAATTTACTTGTTATATCAACATTTCATTTTTTTTTCTCGTTTCAGAAGGACTGAACAGTTGCTGTAGGAAGCATAAGTGATGATGCCATTTAAATTCTGTGATGGCTGAAATTCCTTTTATTCTTTTAATGCCAAAACGAATGGGAAAATAATACAAAAAACGATCTCCGAGAGCTTTGCTGCTTTGGCGTGGCTAAAGATGAAGGAATGGGAAACGTTACGGAAAGGGGAATACGGATGGTTGGACTTTACGTATACGAGAGAATACAGATCTCAAGTCCGCAACATTTAATTGTTGCAGGTGTAAAAATATGTAAAAAGATAATTTTTGAAAATATGTTACCTTTGTCGAATCGTCGACATCCTCGAAGTCGCCCTCAATTTTTTCTAAATTCACGAGCGATATTATAGCAATTAAAAAACAAAAGTATAAAAAATTTACAAAAAAATAAAAAATAAATTTAAAAAAAATAAATGACGAAAAAATATAGAGCGAACTTCCATTTTATAAATGTGATGTTTTGTACAAAAATTGAAATAAACATTTTAAAAAAATGTAGATGGAATTACCGGAGAAAAAAAAAGTATAAACAATTAGCAATTTTGTACAGTTATGTAAAAAAGTAACAAAAAAAAAATCCGTACATATGGAAAAAAATTTTAAACGTGATTCGTGTGGTTTCTATCAATTGTTATTATTTAATTATTGTGTGGTGAATGTGTAGGGCGAGGACCCCGGTGCGTGTCCTCCCTTGTTGTTTCAATTTCGACCAAACATCCAATAGATAAAATAAAATAAAAATAAAAATTTAAAAAATGGAACGATGTAGGGAAAAAAGGTTTAATAATGTGCATGTTAAAATAAATAATAAAAATAATTAATTTCGATCCCCGGGAAAAAAAAATGGCTTACTTCGAGTCATTTTTTACGAGAAAAAGGAAGGATTACGGTTTGCGGAAGATTTTTCAAGGAAATGAGGAAATCGACGTTTGAATTTTCCAGGTATGTTAATAATTAGTAGAAAATTTTTTCATGTGAAATAAATTGGCTGCCAGTGGTATAGGGCTGTGAAAAAATAGTGAAACCAATGACCAGTGAGTAATTGTTTTTGCCAAAGATATTTTAATGTCAGCAGACTTGAAAAAGGAAGGGTTGATATTTCCTAATCTCAGTCAAATCGATCGATTTTAGCCACTCAGCCAAAAGCTAAATTCATGGGGATGAGAATTTAATTTGGCAGTATTTTAGGAAAAATCTCATGTCAAAAACTCGTTTTCCAAAAGAATTTTTTTTAAGAAATATTTGCCAGATGGCAGTAGCTGTAGTTCAGTAAGTGGTGCTATAGATAGCGCTAGTTTCGAAGTATTATGGCCAGATGGAGAGGAAAATGAAACAGAAACGCCATTTTGGAAGAGTCTCTTTTTTTTAAAAATAATAATGCTGTGTGATGACGTCATTGTGTAGTTCTCAACATCGTCTGCTTTTATTTTTTTTATGTTTTGTCTGCAAGCAAAACAATTTCATTCGGTTGAAGACCGGGAACAAGATGGACGCGATATGGCGATTTCAATTTCATTTTCTTTTTTATCAATTATACCTGGATGATTTCAATATATTTTTTGGTCATGAGACTTTAGAAAACTTATCAGCCACTAAAAAGCTAAATCGCCATATTGAGGAAAAAAGCATATAAGTGGGAGAAGAGTGGCCTAGTGCTTAGAATGTTAGACTCATACACCGTAGGTCCGGGGGAGCACCATCTACCAGCCATTTAGTGAACTAAAACTACTGCCATCTTGCGGAAATTTTTCTAAACTAATTTAAAACCAACTTATAGTATCGGATTCACTTTGAAAATTTTTTCATCCGAAAGACAAGGAATCTTTCTCGGATAACAAAGAGCTCGGGGCTGCAAATATTATTGAACAACAATCATCAATTGCAAATTTTTTAATAATATTATTTATCAAAACAGCTGACTAGGCATTTTAAAGACTGAATTATTTGCCATAATTATACCGTTAATTGACGAGATTGATGGATTTATTGACTGTCTATACGGTTTTTTTATATCTCAATTACGAACTGCCCATTTTTACCATTCAGCAGCTATTTATTACAATCATTTTTTTTTGTACATTGCCTTATTAACCATTTTCCTTTATATGCAAATCATTATTTACGTAATGGAAAAAATTTTCTTATGTAGTATTTATTAATGCAGTGATTTAATCATTCCAACGGCAGCTTTTAAAAAATGGGTAGGATCTTAAATTTGGCACTGCTGCTTTATTCCATTATATTAATTTATCGGATAACGTTTTTTTTTCTTTTTGAAAAAAAAAACGATTCCTCTTGGGTTTTTTATTTTTATAATTGCTGAGGGAAAGGTTAAAAAGGCAAGTGTCAATCAATAAATTTCTCATGACTCATTTCTGTACAATAGCCGTATATTTTTTTTATAATAATGGGTATGCTTGATCGATCAAAAGAAAAAAGTACCTGGAAAAATCAAAAGGATCGTTAGTTCGCATTTTAAAGCTTCAACAAAAAAATTTTTATATGTTTATTACTTTTCTTTTTTGCTCAATAGAAATAAATGTGGGAAGAAAAAATATTTTTTAAGGTTGTGCCGTATTTTTTAGAATTTCATAGTAAGTCTTCGATACGTAATCCTTCTCGATTCGAATTTTCAAAAATGATTCAAATTTTTCACTTGAAATAATTTTTCTTTATTTTAAAAAAAAATTTTCATGTGATCCATACAATTGTTTTTCTTTTTATTTTATTTTATAAAAATGATAATTTTTTTTTTCATTTAATTATCAGATGTTTTTAATTTAAGAAAATTTTGTTGAGGCGCTATTCGTTTTTCGGAATAGTATAAAAAAATAAAACTAAAAAAAATCGCAGTAAAAAAATTGTACAGATATTTTATAGAAATTGTTCGCTTAGATTTTTTTGACAGGATGACTGATAAAATAGGAACTTAAAAAAAAAAAAAAAAAAGAACCTTCGGCAATCGACTGATAAACAGATGCTCAGGTTTTGTAGAGTTTTTTTCTTTGAAAAAGAAACATGGCGGTTTTATTTCCAAAAAAAATTTAAAAATAAATTCTGGGCACTGACAGGAAAAAGAAAATTTTTGAAAATGCGAATCGTTTTTTAACAATTTTTTATTTAAACTTTTTTCCCTAAATTATTTTATTTTTTTCATAAAAAACGCTTCATTGTACGAATATACGTAAATAAGCAAAACAATTTCCGAAAAGGCCCAGTAATGTTAAATAATAAAAAAATTAGTCTCAGGATGTATTTAACATATATTTAAAAACAAATATCAGTTTATAATGACGATTGATGCCTCCATGTTTTCTTTTCGAACAAAAATACAAAAAATTTGAACGAGTCTGATCGGTGCTAAAAGATTATATTCAACACACATTACGATGGGATTATTATTATTAATTTTTTAATCAGTAGAGGAAATTTGTTAATGATTAATAATAAAAAAGCGGCACGTATTTTTTTATAGACTTCAAACTACCTCTACAATATGCAAGGTTAATATTATCCGATTGACGGGTATTGATATTCATGGAAAAAAGTATATATTTGCATTATCCCAGTTTACTCTAAAAGCCCTATTTATATAAACAGGTTGTGATAAAACTCATTAATATAATAATTATAACATCGCACGCCATAAAGCCGATTTTTATTTATTTTTCTTCTTATAAAGTACCTGATTTAATTGTACTTTTTTTTGATATTACATTTTAGAATATTATAATATAATTAATAAATAAAAGAAAAAACATTGGTATATATTTTAATGTTATATTCCAAGACGATTTTTTTTTTTTTAAATGTTTGTTAGTATAGAAGGTTTATTATTATGATGGGTATTCTGTCGAATGTGTGTTGAATCTTTTTTACCGAATCTCTTTATTTTCAACATCATCTGAATCAAATGATAATTGTATACATTTTTAGTTTAAAAGAAATATTTCTTCTGTATTTAATTCATTGTCTTATTTTCTTTTTGTTAAGATTTCATTTATGTATTTGTTAAAGGCCAGTTTAGGGATAACTATTAGTTTTACTAATTATTTAATATTTAAAAATGTCAGCTAAAAGTTATCCTCATTAATTAAATTACTAATTGGCTTTAGGTGTTTTTAAATTCTAGTACTCAATATTTTAATTTTTACAAAATTTTTTAATTTTCTGATCATATCAGTAGCGATCTGGAATTTGGAAACACTTAATAAATTGAATCTTTTAAACCGAATCGAGACTCCGAGAAAATGTTACCTCAGAAAACAGAATAAATAAATACTTGCCTTATCCCATGTATACGGTACAATTAAGTATAATATTGTATTTAAAAAATATTTTTAAAGAAATGTATTCAACATTTTTTCTCATATTTTGTTTTTAAGAGGAAAACATTTTCTAGATGTAATAAGAAAATATTTCAGAATCAAACTCGAAAGAAAGAAGTATTCTCATAAAAAAAAAATTGTATACTGTAACATAATATTACTTTATATTTTTTTCTTTCGAGATTTTATTTATTTGATTCGATATGCATAAAAATCTTCATATGTAAGAAAATTAAGTTCTACCTCTGGAAAATCTGTTCATTACAAAAAAAATGATTGTCGTTGGCGTCACAAGTCATCTGTAAACTCTTCAACTTGAGCATTAAATGCTACATTTTTGTGTATTTCGGTGTTTTTGTTTATTTTCTTCATTTAAATACCTTTCATCAAACTTTTATCCTTTTTTAAAAAGATACAACCATCGCATTCTGCATGGAGGAATAAATACTTCAGCCTGGTAAGATTGGGAGGATCTGAAAATGATGTTATTAAAAGTGATAACTGTGTTTGAAATTTTAAATTATGTAACGAATCTCATTTTTTTCATGGATGCTCGTGGCATTTAAGAAGTTCGCTGACGTATTTAAATCAGAAAAGCATAAAATTATTCATACAGATTCATATGATTTCAATAAATAGCAACCTCAGAATATAAAAAGGGAGGAAAATATGATCTAACTTTATAATAAAGGGGACGAGACCGTGCATTTTTTTATATATTTTTCTCCATCATATAAATCCTACTCTCCGATTTTTATTCCCGAATTTAAGGCACAAAGGACACATGAGAAGCTTTGAATAAAGTATGGTAAAATACACATACGCTTGTTCTATCTTTTCCGAAAAGTTAAGAGCAATCATCGTTGGAGTTCATTTGGAATTCACGACGTTCATTCTTCATCCTGCCTTCGCCGAAATGCAATTTCGTAAGTTTTATAACCTATGTTTTCCCACCGCTATATTTACAATAACGCTCTTTGCGCTATCTATCAACAGCAACTGACAGTTCCATTTTTAGAAAAGATCATTTGCATGGCTGCACTGCACCTTGGGGTCTCCGCTTCGTTTCCTTCGGATTTCTCAAAATAACGATTTCGTTTATTTTTTCCCCTTTAACATAAAAAAAAGAAAAATATTTTTTAAGTTGTTTTTACGTCATCTCGAAAGATTTAACAATCAATATTTACTAAATCTTAAGATATTTTAAAGAACAACACAGGAAATAAAAGTGCCAAATGTTAAGTGACAATGATAATGATCGTAACAAGCAATAATTAATCAAACAAGTTTTTTTTAAAAAAATGTCATTTGAAATGCTACATTTATAGGGGAAATAAAGACGTTATTTTTATTACGATTTTTTGCCAAGATTGAAAATGATTTATATGCTGCCTTGCCAGGCGCTATCGAGGACATATTGTTTTATTTATCAATTCTATTTTCTCTTAACGTGGAAGAAATTATGGCTGACATGAGTTAAAAAGAATGTATGGATTATTTGTTATAATTGATTTCAATTGTTATGCTCAAAAAAATTTTATTGCACTTACAACCCCTGGAAATGTGCCGTATACAGTATTTTTAAATTTTTATACGTATATGTATACTGTAAACTCATACCCTTAGACGACTTGGTGTTATAGGATCAACTTTTCCACGATCCACGATCAAAAATCAAAAATTTTACGACCCAAAATCCAGGACCTATTAAATACGTGATATATTTTACGATCCAAAGTCATTTTTGAAGCTCCGTAGAATCTAAAGTCGATGGTAAAATTTTCTTAATGATGATTTTTTTAGTGATGCAGTCAGATTCCCGAAATTCCCACGCTAACTGCCTAAAAAAACCAAGTTTTAAAAACCGAGCACGATTTGCTCGTGAATGCTACGAAATTTTTTCTAAAATTACGAGCAAACCTTGCCATGTTTTTAAAACCGATTTTTTTACTCGTTTCCCAAAGGATTTTCCAGACTTTTCCGACTGACACCTTTAGTACTTGACGCCCTCTATCCAGTGATGCAGTCAGATTCCCGAATTTCCCACGGGAACTTTCCCGTGAACTTTCCCGTGAGTAGTTCCCGTGGGAATTTCGGGAATCTGACTGCATCACTGGATAGAGGGCGTCAAGTACTATCGGTGTCAGTCGGAAAAGTCTGGAAAATCCTTTGGGAAACGAGTAAAAAAATCGGTTTTAAAAACATGGCAAGGTTTGCTCGTAATTTTAGAAAAAATTTCGTAGCATTCACGAGCAAATCGTGCTCGGTTTTTAAAACTTGGTTTTTTTAGGCCGTTAACGTGGGAATTTCGGGAATCTGACTGCATCACTAAGAAAATCACCATTTAGAAAATTTTACCATCGACTTTAGATCCTACAAAGCTTCGAAAATGACTTTGAATCGTAAAATATATCTCGTATTTAATAGATCCTGGATTTTGGGTTATAAAATATTTGATTTTTGATCGTGGATCGTAGAAAAGTTGGTACTGTCTCACCAAGCCGACGTTCCTCATTTTGTCTTCTTAATAATTTTCAAACATTTCACTTTCTCAGGGAGCAAAAAAATTTTCTTTGCGTTGATCTTCCTTATTATTATGCTTACGGGAATACTTACCTATCATCAAGCAATCTGGACAGGTGAGAATTTCCTGGACAGCTGTGGCGAGACTCCCGGAAAATGAAAACAAGGAAGCATTGAAATTGCATAGCCACAAAACTGAAGAGGATCGAATAAAATTCAGATTTAAGGAATTTTAGGGGATTTGAGGAAATTCTTAAATAAATATAGACATTTTTATTATAATTTTAACACAATATTAAAATATATTTGTTTTAAAATACAATTTTTATTTTTTCACTTTTTTGTGCATCCTTGAATTTTAAAAGCTGCTGATATCAATTCCTTAGCTTTAGTGGCGACTAGCTTTATATAGATGGCGATAGCTCGTATGGTGTAGCTGGAACCTCGATTCCCGGAAAAGAAAATGTAAAAATTAAGGACCAGTTGCAAAGTTCCTAATCCCAACACCCGTACCGGAGATCTATAGGAGGTGGCGTGGCAACCACCCCGCAACCCTCGCAGTCGCAGGAAGGCCCCGGGGTCAAAGGGACAACTGACACTGTCTGTTGCACTACTAACAGTATTACAACTGCTTAATGCTAGTTGTCCAACTGACATTTGTCAACAGTGCAACTAACAAATAAAGGAAAAACGACTTGGCAACATCTGTTGCGTACGTCTGGAAGCCCTGAAGGGTCACAATTTTTTTAAATTGGTTATTGTCAGTTGTGTAACTGACACTGCCAGTTGCGCTACTGACACTGTCTGTTGCACTACTGACAGTATTGGCACTGCTTAATGCTAGTTGTCCAACTGACATTTGTCAACAATGCAACTAACAAATAACAAATAAAGGAAAAACGACTTGACAACATCTGTCGCGCAATTGTTAACGTGGAAATAGACACGGTTTTCGGTGATTTTCAACAGTTTATACGGAAGCCCTGAAAGGTCACCCAGTTTGCCGGTTGTTTACTGCTAGTCGTACAACTGACACTGCCAGTTCATCAACTGGCAGTAAGTGACTGTCAGTTGATCAACTAGCAGTGTTAGACAGTCACTTACTGCCAGTTGATCAACTAACACTGCTAGTTGATGAACTGACACTGCTAGTTGATGAACTGACACTAGCAGTGTCAGTTGATGAACTGACAGTCACTTACTGCCAGTTGATGAACTGACACTGCTAGTTGATCAACTAGCAGTGTTAGACAGTCACTTACTGCCAGTTGATCAACTGACACTGCTAGTTGATCAACTGACACTGCCAGTTGATCAACTAACACTGCCAGTTGATCAACTAACACTGCCAGTTGATGAACTAACACTGCCAGTTGATGAACTAACACTGCCAGTTGATTAACTAGTTGATTAACTAGCAGTGTCAGTTGATCAACTGGCACTGTCAGTTGTACGACTAGCACTGTCAGTTGTACGACTAGCAGTAAACAACCGGCAAACTGGGTGACCCTTCAGGGCTTCCGTAAGTTTAAACGTTTCCAGCATTAATTGAGAAAAACTTAATTTGAAATTATCTCAATGCAAATAAACCTCCATTTGAAATTCTCTATTCTCTCCACAAAAACCTTTAATGCTTCAAAGTTTTTCTAACCAAAAATAAAAGATAATTTCAGCAACGTTAAGTAAGCATTAGATTCAAGGGAAGAACTCATTGAGCTGGAAAAAATGTGACATCATGCGTCTCCTGGGACTCATCAGAAGGTGCTCAATGTCCATAATGTCCCTTCTAATGGCTATATGCACTATTTCCCTCATGTTTACTTCCTTCCAAGGAATATCCTCGTAGTAAACTCATATAAGAGTTTCGATTATGATCTTTTTTTCTTGCCCTTGAAAAATATTTTAAAAAATTCGATTTTCTTTTTCTTTGCTTCAGCGGGTAAATGTTTCACTTTCGTGGAACGAAATATCATAGCGTGCTACGTGTCAGATATGCAAAAAAAAAAAAAAATGAAAATAAAAATACCTCGCTTTTCACTTCATACAATTTTCAAAACTCAACTATAAATATTCAATGGTTCGGCTTCGAAAAGCTTTCAGAGCTTTTTACATATTTTGTATACTTTCTAAAGGTGTTTTTTTTGTCTTTTTTCCGAGGGAAACTGTGAATTTTAGATTAGGTCAAATGGAAGTCAGCATGATTCTGGTTGTTTAAATTAACTTAAAAAATTTATAAATCCCTGAATTATGCCGACAATTTTTTAACGTGGTCGATTTAAAATGCCGACAGGAGGAAAGAAAATGATAATAAATAGGTAAATTTTTTTTTATAGACGGTATCATCACTTTTTACTATGCCATTGAGTAAAGGCTTGTCCTTGATGCGTTTTTTAAGAAATTAGTATGCCATCATCACGTTTCATGCATTTGCAATCATTGAATTGCACGTGCTCTGTGTCATTATTAATCTCCTTAACGATATTCTTCCACGTTTGTATACTCTGATTGTAAACGACATACCATCACATCAGTTTCAATATTTTAAGTTATGAAAAACTTGTTTGTATCGTATTTTTTTAACGTAAATATATCATGTACATATAAAAGTATATATGTTGTGTACCAAGCTCCGATTCTGTACAGTCTGCGAACTGAACAGCAATTTTTGTACCAAGCCCGGTCCGTACAACTACCTTTGTACTAAGTTCAAAAAAACTGAACTTTGAACCGAATAATTTTGTACAAAACACCTTTTCTCTATTGATCCTTTTGTCGACCCCATTTGTCGACCCTTTTTTGCATATGCTTTTTTCGACCCTTTTTTGCCTATCCTTTTTTCGACCCTTTTTTGCCTATCCTTTTTTCGACCCTTTTTTCCCTATGCTTTTTTCGACCCTTTTTTGCCTATGCTTTTTTCGACCCTCATTTGTCGACCTTTTTTGTCGATCCTTTTTGTCGACATTTCATCTAATTTTATTTTCTTTTGATCTTATCAGTTTTTCACGCTGGATTTCACATTTTTCGTAGAATGCGAGCGCCATTTTTCATAGGACCCGATCAAAGCGTAAAATTTGTTAATTTTTTGAATAAAAAACCAAATCTCCTTACGGCTTTTTTCACTATTGCCATCAAAGCTAATAATTCCCCATAAGAAAACTCAAATTCTAATGTCATTCAGAAAACCTGTGAATATTTCTATCTCCCGCTAATGTAACTTCTTTTTCACCCGCACCAAAACGTTTAGCCCAACCTTAAAATCCCCCAACAACCCAAAAACTCGCCCCCTGCTCAAAACGAAATAAAAAACGAATTTACGATATAGATAATTACCGCCAACGAATGCCCATTTTAGGTTAAAAATCTCAGAGGTTAAAGTTCAAGATAAACAACATCGTGGAATGATGGGATCGTGATGGACAAAGCTGGCGCTAATTATTTCTGGAACAGCCAATATTTTCAAAACCCTTCTTTTTTTCCTCTCTCTCTCTCTTTCTTAACCAATCAACATTTACAAAGTAAAAATCTCAGACACGGTATCCCCAGTACGTAATCAAAACAACTTCTGATATTTCGATTGGGCGCCTACAACCAGTTATTAAAAAAATATAAAAAAAAACATTCATAATTGAATCGAGAATCGAATCCCAACATTTAATTTGTGGAAATCCATTTTAATTAAAATTATGTTTATTCCTTTTTTGTAAAAAAAAAAAATTTTTTCCAAAATAACCACTGATTGGGTAAATGCTCCACGGTTTCAGATCTTAAATTCACATCCTTAGGAGATTGCTAATTATCATCTATAATTGGCAATTTCCTTTTCGTAATTGCCGGAGCGTTACAACTTATAATGATTGCCTTGCACAAATTAATGAAACACCCCGCTAAAAGATTTTTTTCCCTATCGGATTCTAGAAGGAAAAAAAAAATCAAAAGGCGATTATTTATCGAGCATCAAACCTAATTAATATTTTGGTGTTAGTTTCGAATACACGTGAATGCTTTTAAATATTGTATAGAGATTATTATAATGAATTTGTAACACGTTATTTTCAATAAGTAATTAATAAAATGTAAACAAGTGTGATGAATATTAAAATAAAATAAATGGAGGATATTTACAACCGAAAGGAAAATTTTTTTATTTTAGGCTTATGAGATTTTTTTTTCATTCGGTTACAAGGATGGTGACTTTTAATGTTTATTCACACGACGTGCCATGCCTGAATACAAAACTAATAATTAGTCTAGTGTTTAAGGTGCATGCAAGGTATAAGCGATGAGATGCCGCATTAATAATCGCTGTAAGGGGGGATTATAAAGTAAAATAAAAAAAAATTGAAGTCACGGCTGTTGTTGATGAGGAATATTTCGGTTTGAGTAGATCGGGTTTTATTGGAATTTTTTAGACTCGGTTTAGGTCGATGCACCAGGTTTTCTATCTTGACAAAAACACTTCTGGTCTATACAATGCAGGATTCCAAAATTTCATTCTTTAAAATTGAACCAAGCACTTCGAAATCGAGTCTGGAGGTTGAATAAAACTATCTAGCCATAAAGAAGGCAAGAGAGCCAGTGACAAGGAATTGTTTCTTCGGACCCTGTATCCATAGGTTGCAGGTTGAAGTCCTGTCAGGCATGGATTGGCCCACCTGGCTACCAAAAAAAAAAAAAAATCCCGGGCACCTTTTGGATAAAAGCGCTCTGTTGCTCTTGCAGTTTTCGAAAAAAAAAGGTATTTAGAGGAAAGCACGAGCAAGAAAAGGAAGGCAGTCTCGTATCACGAGTTTGTCGAAGAAACACATAAGTTCGGTACGGGTTAAAGTCATATTTTACATTGCGGCCCACCCGCAGGCTAGGAAAACGCAATATTTTGGGACAACCAATTTTTTTCTGAAAAGCCCTTTATGTAAGTAACCCATAGTACCGATTTTCCAAGTCACTACATTCCAAAACTATGATTTTTTCAATTTGGCCAAATTTAAAAAAAAAATTTTTTTCTTTCCAGAAAAAATTTAACCACTCCAGTTTTGAGTGGTACTTTTAGAGGGTCCCTAGAGGTGTTTTGAGGAATTTTTTCAGACATATCAAAAAATACGTATTGAGAGAAAAAACAAAATTTAATTTGTGGCCAAATCGAAATTTTGCGGCAAAATTGTTATGGCCAAATGAGGTTTTCTGGTCGAAAGCCTGTCTAAATACAAACAAAACAAGACCTCGTACGCATCTCTATCTCAACCCGCTACTTCAGAATAAATTATTTAAAAAAACCATTTTTCGAAAACTCAAAAAACTAATTTAGGCCATAACTCCCGTAAGAAATTTTTTTGGGGCCTAATATTGGGCATGGGTGTTTGTCCCTTTGAGGTGTTCCCATAAAAAAATTTTGAACAAAATTCTCCACCTGAAGGTCAAATCCTGGCCCACTTGGTATGGAACGACCCTAAAGCTTACGTATAAACCAAAACCAAACTTTCATTTTACTGTCGAAAAATCGCGAACCGGAAAATCAATCCAAAAATAAAACAACGAAGAGACACTGCCTAAACTTAACAAAGCCTATTAATAATCTTTCCCGCTCGCCATGAGAAGCAAAAGAGAGAAAGAGAGGAAAAAAATGACATAACTCCGGTAGTATTCCAAGTTAATTTGGTAAAATGAGGGCACGTGATTCAATTTGAATGACTGTTAAATAGAAGAATGAATGATTATCCATGCTACTCAGTTGATATGAGTTAAACATCATTTTCAATATATTGGAATTGAAGAATCATTCACAGAGGCGTGCTTATTTTACTATAAAAACCTAAACCATAATTTTTTTATTAAAATAAAAAAATGTTGTATAACGTCCATTTTGCTTATAAGCATGAATCATGTTTTATTATTTTAATTAAAAAACAATACGCTGTTTTAATAATAATGATAAAAAGAAATGAAGCCTAGGGGAAGTATGAACAAAAAAAAAAACGAGGATTAATTTCAACGTTAAAGATTTGTCAGTTTTTGATCTAATGATGATCGTTTACGGCGAAAGAAATTAGTCGATTTGCATTTAATGATCAAAGTCAACAAGACGCCACTGTTCTTACTGTAATTTTCTTGGAAATTCAAGTCGAAAAATTTTAATGGAATCATCGTAATGGTAATCGTGCATCTATGAAATTAGTTTTGCGTGCTACGTTCAAAAAAAGTCATTCAACATTTCATTATTAACGTACAACAATTCATAAAAAAAAAAAGAATATATATATGTAATGACGAACCAATCACGGATGAGAGAAAGCCATTATAGTCAGGATGAACACCCAACGACCAGGTCCTCGACAAAAACAAGTAATCGTCTCCTCACAACCACCATTATACTAATTATCTTTTTTGATTAGTTTTTAGGGTTTACAACAGTCCCACAAAAACGAAATTCGTCTATTTAAAACAATAAAAATTTGATTTATTTCATTAAAAAAAAATTTATGCACACGTGTCAATAATAACGTATCTAATGATTTTATTGACCTGTCAACTCGAACGCCACGGTCAAATCATAATCCTAAAAAAAGACTATGATCATTTTTCTTGTTACTTAAAAGGAAAAATAATTTCGCGAGATGGTGAATGCATGAATGAAGAAGTGAATTTTAATATTCGAGCCGAAAGAGACAACAGAGGCACTATATGGTGCATAATTTGAACCGGCGGCCACCTGCCTCTCATGTTGATACATTGTTCTTAGATGATAACATGGGAGTCCCTAGATTCCCATTGAGTCTTGTCAACCGACGCCCACCGTCACCAAATTAATTTATTAACTGCAACAAGTTTACCCTTGTTATTGAAATGGCAAAATATATTATTTATATGCTTTCATTCAAAAAGATTACACTCGTCTGAGCATAAATCATTTTTGTTGTTTTAAGATGTGAATAAACTATAAGGTGGATTGTTTTGATGCACGCCGTCACCGTGTAGGCTATTAATATGGGTGCTTAACAGGTGTAATGTTTCTTATTATGTCAATTTATTGTGTAGGAGTTATGTGAGGGGATTGTAAAAGCAGTAATTATCGCTGGCGGGCCCAGGATTTTTTTTTTTGAACTGAGGGAGGGGACAGGGGATGGGAAGTTATCAAGTTTTCGAAACCAATTTTGATACTGAAAAGTAAAGGATAAAGGATATCTTCCTTAGGAAGATCGCTGTCATCCATCTTAAAGGATATCTTCCTAAGAAACTCAACGTCATCGCAATGGCCATTGCCCACGCTAGGATCCGATCAAACTTTCAAAACATCACAAGTTTCTTCGTAAAAGAAACATAAAAAAATGACACAAAATGACTTCTTTGTTTACTTCTGGGCATCGCTGCATCAATAACAAAGCATCTCCAATTCCAAAACCTCCTCTGAAACCAAACTGAGTGTCAGACCAAAATTTTTCGCACTTCAAAAAAATCTTTCCATATAAACAATCTTTAGAAAGAGCTTATGAAGGAAATTGAACGATATTCTTCGCACCGTTTACCATCCATGTTCCGGGAGAGGAACGAAAGTTGACTTGAGTCAATCGTCCAGCAACATTCCGATCCAATAGATGTTATTGGAGAGGGGTATTAGAGCATCTAGGGACCTAGAAAAGCAGAGGATCCTCTTCCTCTAAAGTCTTCTGTACTTTGGCATTAACCTTGTCGGGTACCACCGTTTTCTCAGACTTCGCTTTCAAAATAATAATCATCAGCACCTCCGCCTTCAGAATATCAAAGATTCAGATTTGATTTTCATTTGATTTGATAGCTGTTTCGACCGCCTACGATTTTCCCTTGCCCTCTTCCCCCACCAGGGGAAGGTCTTTGCAGTCTATCAAGGTCTTTGCAGAATATTCTTACTGGTTACCGCATTTCAAGTCCCGTGACCTTCGGCCCGATGCCCTCAAAGGGCATTCACGTACCATTCACACAACCTGAGCTTGTCCGGAATCGTGGTGACTAACCCCAACAACAACCGTCACAATCGCGACGTATATTATACGTAGAAATTAAAATTTTTTTATACCAAAGCTTAATTTTATACCAGATCTTAATTTCTACGTATAACATACGTATATTATAGGTCGCGATTATGCCGATTGTTGTTGGGGAAGTTGTTACCGCCGTTCACCATTACTCCTTCTTTCTTCGGCTGCGCCCTTATCAGTTCTTTTAACGTCTTTTAATAAAACATTAGACATCTATGACCTGTTACTGTCCCTACTAACGATCATAACTTTCAAGAGACGCTACAGAGACCTATCTGATCGGTGAGTTCTTGGTTCATGGAAACACTTAGGTTTTAGTCGACGTTTCGTGTCTTCTTGTATTTTGACAAAATCAAAAATTCCATCATTTCTTACAACTTAAAAATTTCAAAATAATTTTTCCGAAGTTCCCGCTATCAATTACAATAGAATAACTTAAGATCTGGCTTATGAAACCGCTTCCACGGACAAGGCTCGTTAACTTTCATACAAAAATCCAACCCCTTCAAAGACTTATTTTTCAAACGCGAATCGGATTTGAATTCCAATCACTTTAAAATCTTTTTTAAAAAAAATCTCCCCAACTTTTTTTTTCCTTTCCACCCTTAGAAATGAATGAAAACTTTTCCTAGATGTAATAGAATAATTCAAACTTCGAAATTCCAACAAACTTACATTACCACGACAAACTTTGAAAAATGTGAGCCCGATAGAGTTTTTATTTTTTTTCCCTTCCATGCTCTCTTCCCCCTTGCTAATAGAATTTCATCGCTGATTTTGAGGTTAAACGAATGGTGTTTTCGCGTCGTACGTAAAACTTTCGAAAAAAAGGATGATGATCCTGACAAAATCCTGCCGTAATAAACAACGATACTGAGATATTGTTTAGCAAAGAACAAGACAAAAAGAACAATATGACGAATCATCTCTAATATTTTTTCCTTTCGCATAGAGTGCACTATTTTTCAAAATAATATTTAATATGTGGGGGCCCCGTGAATGAGGGAAAATGTATATTAGATCCATAAATAAAGAGTAAGAAGTAATATTAACCTTTATTTTTGAAGAAATGAAATTCCTAATCCAGACTACCTGTCAAGAATAGCAGCTACAACAGAGAAAATAACACGCCGGCTTTTGCTTCTTCTCCAAAAAGCAGATCGTGCAATTTTGAAATTTTACCCCACATCATCCATTTTCCTTTTCCTTCGTTTTAAAGCCGGTTAACTCTCGGTAAAGAATACATAAGCTAATCCCTATTCCACAACGCGCGGTTTGGAGCAAATGCATGTAAATGAATAATCAGGCGTTGTGAAAGATTTAAAGAAAAAAAAGCTCATCCAATAAAATAAAAACCTCCCAGCCGCTATTTCGCAAAAAGAGAGGGAGAAAAAAAAAGGAAAATTCTGGAAAAAGCAGTTTGTTACGAACTGGATGTTTTGTTGCGGGGAGTGAAGGGATTTCTTCTCCGTGGGACTTTGCCTGCGTCCAAATCATCTTAATTTAATTACGTTACCTTTACAGACTCCCAAGTTTTCCCCCCGGACTTGATTCAACTTGTACAAAACCTTCTTCGATATTAAAACTTTTCTTCCCATCATATCGCAGGAGAGAAGACGTTTCGAAATCATTAACGTCGGATACACAACTTGCTTTTGTTAGTATTCTGTCATTTATTTTTCGAAAAGAAATAAATTTGTTTTGAAGTAAAGGCTCATGCAGAAAATTGTACCTGATCTTGTATAACGCCTCCGCGGCTAAATGCATTAACGTTTTTTTCTTCTCCTCATTCAAATAAAAATGTGAATCAACTTAAATCTGGTTCACCTTATGACGTCATTTACTTTAGTCATGCCGATGCGATATTGTTTTCAACTCATGATCAAGCCCCTCCCGACCCCTGCCGCATGGACCCCGGGGGTTCTACATAATCCGGAATCATTTCTGAATATTTAAATAGATACGTGATTAGAGACAATGGTCCAAGTTTTACATTTAATATTCCATGTGGCCCCGTGCCTAATTTCTAAACAGACCTCAGGATAAAAGTATTTCGATAGGAAAAAAAGAAATTCAAAAAAAGTTATAAGTAACAAATGTAAAAGTCGATGTGAAAGACCTTTTCATGCCTTTGCCACGAAAAGAACTACTGGGCCCATAACCTATTACCGAAAATTTCGGTAAACGTGTTCCTAATCAGTACAAACCTCAAAACTTCTCGTCTCTAGCAGCTTTTCAATCAGCCCCTTTAACATTTTTGGAAAACTAACTTGAAGATCACTCTATAATAAAACTCGACAGGAAAACATATGGCATTACTCTTCTACTTCAACTAACCTAACCTGAAAACATAGATCCATTTAAAAAAAACAGATTTGAGGCAGTGTAACTCAGACTTAATTGGGATCACGCAGGACACCTTGCAAGGTTAACGGATGGCAGGTAGAATGGGAGAATCTTGATCTTGGGCAGCCCCTGGGGAAGCCCCTTAACTCGATGGTGATGATATCAAGAAAACTCAAAGGTTCGACTGGGTGAGAACTGCGGAGAACTAAGACAGTTGGCATGAATTGAAGGAGGCTTAGGTTCAGCAATGGGCGTAAAGAATCTGATAAAAACTCCAGACCTATCCCGAGATCTCTCAACAAATTAAAGCATCAGATATGAGAATTGACTAAAAAACTTGATTCAAGACTTTGAACTTAGTAGAAACAATCAAGTCATTGCCAGAACAAATTCAAAATGTTTTAACCCCCCCTCCCCGGTAACATTTTAAGGACTTACCAGTTTTCGACTAACGAATTTAAAATCATGGTCGTAAAGGTCGCGAAACTCGGATCCAGGAGGGAAACGCGGTGTTGAAGTCAAAAAAATAGTTCACCGATTTTACCGCTACGAGCGTGAGTGAATAAAGGGCTGATGGCGATTAATAAGAACTTTCAACGCTTCTCTTTTGTTGAAATTCAAATTTTCGAACACATCTAATTGGTCGCCCTTTATTCTGTCACGCCCCAAGCGGGAGAAGTCTAACTAAATTTCTGGCTTCAATAAGAGATGGCCATTTTCTAGTAAAATCAACCCGAGTTTCCCGACCTTGTTTAAAATCAAACTTTAAACAAAAACATAAATAAACAGCGCCATTTTGTGAAGAAGAATTTGAATACGCTACCAACCAAAGAACAATTCAAGGATATTAATACCACGACATCGAACAAAGAGCAAAGCAGATCGGCAATGAGAACAAAGGAAGGACAAAGCTAACAACTGTGGTCCGCAAAAGAAGACCGAACTAATGCCTATAAAATAAGAAGCTCAACACCGAAGATAACTCAGTCAAACAGCGAAGAAGAAAAAATAAAGCCCTTATAATTGTGAGCATTGAAGAAAATATAGAAAATAATTATTAATCAAAAGTTTAGTCTCTTTACACCCGCCGTCCCCGTCCCCACAAATCTTTATCTAGTTGCTAACTCTCCTTCCTAAATTCAAAAATTACACTAACCTCGCTCTCACTGAATTTTCAAAACAAACGTTAAAGCCCATGAAGTCTCTGGGTGGCAACGAAGAAAGAAAAATAATAACGAAGTAGGAGACTAGACATTAACTGGATACAGCATTGTGATTCTTTCCGGTCGGGATGTAACTTACGGCTTTCCGTTCCCCCGTGTCCATAACTTGTGATGAAGACGAGAATGTCTTTTCTCTTTTCCTTTTCCAAACCGCCATCTTTCATTCGATTTTCTCTTTCCTCTGACAACCAATATTATCCACTATATTTCCAACTCCAAAAAAAAAAAAATCAAGCGAATTAAACTTTATCAGCTTCTTTTCAAAAATAAAATCAATTTAAAAAATCAAACTTTCTCAGAAAAAAGGGGTATAAAGTTAAAAAAGTCTTTCAATGTGATTTGACCCACGTCGAACCCGGAGCCATAAAAGACGGAAGATAATGTTTACGCTAATGCAAAGATGTTAGTTCTTCATCTTCACAAATCATTTCCTTTTATTTCTGCTGCTTCGTAATGGCCATAAAAGATCCCCTAAAATAAGATGAACTTGACCGGAAAAGGAAGGAGGAATGGGAAGACCGTGTAACTCTAAAAGAGAAAGAGAGAGAGAGAAGGGGGGTCCCGATTGCAGGACACAATTTCCGTTCAATCTGAAGGATTGAACGGATTAAATTTCAACGGTCATAATTTCAACCATTCTTATCGTATTCGGGAAACTCTCTCGGACTTTTTTTTTCTCCTCTCCTTCCCTGAGATGCCCCATAATAGCCGATTTACCCGGAGAATATTTTTAAAGAAGGGTTAGGGACGATAAGAGAAAATGGCGTTTCGGAATTATCATTATACATTTTCATTAGGTTTATGAACATGACTAAGGTCAGGTAAAAATTTTTATATAAGACAATAAAAAAAAGTCATAAGTCAGCGAGTACGTCTTTTCATATATGCGACAACATAAAATAGACTCAAAGCATGAACTGGGAAAGGTTATCGTTTATTGAACGACTTCAACCTGTCAATAAATCAGTCACGAGATTTTCTTAGATTAGCCTTGGACTTACAGGATCGTAACTAGCTCAAAAAATAAAAATAGAAGCTTTTGATTGGGAAGAAATTGAAGACATATAATGCAGGTTCTCTACCGGGATTAAACCAAGTGAGGTTAGCTTTCGGGCATAAGAAAGGATAATGTTCTCAATACAGGTCTGCGTGTCTCACGATGGACTTGAATGCAGTAGATCGAAAGTATTAAATTTTAAAGTATAGAAGCCGATTTGAATTACTGTTAATGTTGCTTTTGATATATCATGATTTTTGTAATTATAAAATAAAATCACGAATTGAAGATTACTCAAGTTATATGGATAAAGTTAAAATATTGCTCTGGATATTAGAAATTTGAATGAAGGTTTTTGCATTCATCAAAAAATTTAAGTGTTTTTTTTCGCACTGGGAACATATAACATTTAATCGAGATTGTAAAGTAATTTGTAATGAATAAACTTAACAAACCTGATTTTAACATTAAAGATGTATTAGCTAAAGAGGTTTGATATGAACTTAATCTTACTAGAATTAGCTTAAGTAGGAAATGGGGATTTACGAATTAGTTAAAGAATTTGGCCGACAAAGAAAAGACTCGATTAGTAAGATCAAAATTGTAAGCATATTGCGATTCAATGCAAAAATTGGCGACAAAATTGTTACAGGCCTGAGTCATTGGAAAGTACTAAAAATGTTTGGCCAGTTGCCACTGATAATAAGGGACTCTAATCAACAGCAGAAGAAAGGATCCATATCCATCATGTTTGGTTTTTAATCACAAACGGAATAAAAAACATCAACCAACATTATTGCAATGTAAACATTTTATAAATTGAACAATATTTTTTCAAGTTTTCAAAAATTTTGTTGGCCTTAAACCCTCTTATGTATAAAATATCCTCTACAATTATCTATCGGTAAAAATCCTAAAACACATTCCTCAAGAAAAATTAAAAGCTGTGAATTGAACACTTACACCAAACCAATGAATTTTCGAACATTTTCGAACACAGTAACGAAACGAAATTTCGCTAACTTGGAATCGACCTCCTGAAAGTACTACAAGCAGGGCTGCGAATCCGATTCCGATTCCCCTGGTTCCGATACTTTTTCAATGCTTGATGCTGATTCCGAATCCGATTCCGATTGCAAAGGAAAGTCCATGCATAAGTTAAACATAGGCGCAACCATAAATGCGATTCCGATTCCACTGATTCCTGTGTTTTTAAATAGCTTGACGCCGATTTCGATTCTGATTCCAATTATAATTTAATCAGATTCGCAGCCCTGACTACAAGACTGAATATTAGCTGGATGCCTTTAAAGTTTCTTAGGTAATTAGCCAAACTGCGGAATTGAAATAACAAAATTCACAATCTGTACTGAAAATATCAGCTTTAAATTAAGCGAAAGCTACATTTCAAACAGCTGAGCACAGTAAAAATGATGAAACTCATCTCCTGCTAGGAACCACCATACAGTTCCGAAAAAGCTGTCCGTACATAATGCAATCATGAATTTCTGTTACAGCCATCTTGAATTTAAATTTTGAAACCATTCAATTCTACTGAAAGTCATTCGTGAATGATTCTTTTAATACAAACACAATTTAGTCGTTGCAATATAAGCCATGTTGAAATCAAGCCGACAACCGTGAAAACTCTAAAAATTTAACATTCATTGCGAATGCCACTAAAACGCGCGAAAACGACAGGAAGATGACGTAAGCTTTATATAGTTTTATTTGAAAGAAAAAATAATAAATAATGATTGATACCCTTCATACTACTATACAACTTTAGTATTTTCAACATATAACATTCAGATCCGCAACGGATTTCGATATCGCGCTGCCATCTAACGGTTTCCACATGAACTAACATCTAACTTCTAACGCTGCAGAATTTCTTTGTAAAGAATTTATCCAAACATTACTTTTTCGATTTAATTCGATTAATTTTAATTTTTTGGAGCCTTTGGTTCTGCTGAAGGGCATTTTATCCATTTTCTTTCTTCTCTGCACTTTTTGAAGACGGCTTATGTCGATAGTTTTCTCTCATTATGTATTTTTTCCGCAAATCTATCCGCAGGGAGAAAACAATCAGCGAAATCTTGAATCGTTTTTCAAGAAACGGAGATTCGCAAAAAAAAAACGACCGACTCAAACATTTTAAAAACTTGCGACCAAAAGTATTTCAAAAAAATAACTCATCCCCAACTTTTTGCGTTCTCTGAAGACTTCCAAAAAAATTTTCTACAGAGTTCCTAATTACTTTAATGTAACAAGCAAAAGAATTCAGTGTCATTTTTGCTTAAAAAATCATATAACAAAGAAAAACTCGAGCCATAATTTTTTCTTAACTTTCTCATTTCCAACTTAATGACCATATCCGAAGATAAATTAAAACATAAAATCGGTAACTGGGTTTATATGCCTTCAGGAGTTGATAATAATTTTCCAGTCTCCGTTTCTACAGTTGGCATTGTTCTCACTCTTTCTAATTACCTGGTTATAATAACTCTCGTGTTCCTCAAAATTCGTGACTCAAAATCAAATTAACTCGGTCATGAAATCCAAAGTTAGACTGAAATAATAACTTTAATTTTACCCAACTGATTCTATTATTTTCTCGAATGGGAGATGGAAAAGCGATGGGAAAATATTCCCCGTTATTGAATTTAGTTCAGAGAAGTGAGAAACTCGAAATACAACTAAAAATAATGCAAATACCATTCCTAAACGTTTTATCTAATATTTTTGGAAAAGGGAAAGGCGAAATAACAGCTTTGTATAAGATAATTTAATCAGAATTTTCCAATTTTACGATATTCAAACGAAAATTTCATATCATCCTATTTTCCAGGGTTGGGCAAAATGCATATACATTGTAAAAGGGAACTATGTGTGATTTTATTTTCGCGTTATTCAAACTGCCAATTTGTTTAAAACTCCTGTCGGTTTAACTTTCAGTAAATATGATTTTCTGAAAATCACCCAAAATCCTAAAGAAAACCCTAATTGAAACTATACGGGGCAATTAAGTATGAAACTGTATACCGCAGATTGTGAATAGTGGGCCCTCTGATTAAAAAGCTTTCATGGAAGTAGTGTTCAGCGGCAACAGCGAAGGTAATAGCGTTAAGTTAAGCCGCCAATGAAAACTTATGACAACCATGTTTGTAAAATTTTTAAGTTGGCCTCTTCTTCTTTGGGTGCCCTGCTCGCACACGAGCTCAGGCGATCGATCCGACGAACTCCTTAAATCTTCCACGATCGGCGACCTAAGGGCTGCGAATCTGATTCCGATTCCGATCCCACTGATTCCGATGGATCGATCTTCGATCTTTTTATATATTCTTATACAATTTGAATATGAAAAATAGATATAAATTTTCGACTATCTTTTTTTCATATGAATATGAACTTATTTCATGCGACACGAAATGATATAAATATTAAAATCATCATTAAATAATAATTGATATGTAATGAAATGATGATTTTAGGATGATTTCAATATTCATATCAATTCGTTTTCGTAGGAAAAAAGGATAGTTGAAAATTTATATCCTTTTTTTCATATTCAAATTGTATAAAATTCAAAAAGAGATAGAAAAATTTGGCAGAGGGCTGCTACTCTTCCTGCATTTTTCCTCAGAGAAAATGCAAACATCATTTAGGAGAAATATCATACACCAGCGAGATTCAAGTTTCTTCCAAAAAACGCAAAAGAGACGTTTCAGAGTCAGCCGAAGACATCTCCAAAAAACGCGGACGACCTTTGAAAGAAATTCAGCTGACCGAAGATGTCACAGAAAGAAATGAGCCTCGGTAAGTCTTAGAGACACCTGAAGTTATTCCTAAAAAACGTGGACGGCCCTCCAAAAAATCGGGTCCAGATAAAGCTCCTTCGAAAAAAAGATTTGCCGGAAAGAAGATTAAATAAATTTTTACGGAATTGACTGTAAAATTACTAACATTTACAGTAAAATAGTTCATTTTTATAAAGTTTTTTTTATTAAAAAAACTTTATAAAAATGACTTATCAACTTCTAAAGCTATAGCTTTAGAAGTTGATAAGTCTAGGTTTGCTAGGGCGACCACGAGGATCATTCAATAAAACTATTGGAACCTAAGATTCTTGCTTTAGCACCAGCCGTTCTTAGTTTCTGAAAAACCTTGAGAAATAACCTTCTAGCGGACAGGCAGACGTCTTAAGAACTCGATTAGAGCTTGTAAGCTTTAAAAACAGAAAAACAAAAAAGTTAAATTTTCGCATGTTTCGATGCATTAATTAACTTCCCTGCATAGGACTGCGCTAAAGCGAAAGCGTAGAATAAATAAATGCTTGAACCTAATGTTTAGCTCGTTCCATTATACATAGATTCAAAAAATAAAATATAAAATATTTTTAATGCAAAAATTTTAACAAGTCAAAGCTAATGAAGTCATCTTGGAGGTAAATATTATAAAGAAAATGACTTTAAACGAAGCTCAATTACTCTAGTTCATAAAGAGTTTCAGTTTGATTCTTTCAGAACGGCATCACCTAAACCAAAAAAAATTACCTCTTCCTTCGAACCAGAACCAATCGCACCGATAACCCCCTCGACTCAGTATAAATTCCCATTTCCAGCTATTATAAACATTGTCATAAATCGGAAAATTTATGCGTTAATTATTATCAAAAGATGGACCTTTTCGAAACTCATAAGAAAAGGATTTAATCAATGTAAATCAAGGAAAAGGAAAAAAAAATGAACAAAATAGTATAACCATACGACAAGTTTTAAAATTACTCACTCACAGTTGGTATCCCTATTAAAGAACAAAAAATAATGTCTGATACCTCATCTACACATCCTCAAAAGCAGTTCTATTATTCAGTAAGGTTATTATCATTCTTTTCGGCATAAAAATCAAATTCTCTTCATAACAAACGTTCAGCGATGCGGTTTCAATTCTTTAAAAAAGAAAAAAACAACTTCCATTCTACCTCTTAAATCATCATAATCGCGCCAAAAAAAATCATCTCGTTAGCATAATCACCGACGCCGTCGGCTCCAAATTATAATTGGTCGAAAAAAAAAACTACACAAGGACCTATATCGCTTTTATATAAAAAAGATATATCAATCGCCATATTTATTTCATAATCGAAGTTTTTTTTTTTTAAATCCCCCATAAAATTAGAAAAAATTTTTCTTTCATAAATGAGCGTCTAACTTAAGTAGAAAAAAAAAGAACGATGAGGATGATAATGATGATAATAATAATAAAAAGGAGATTAACATACAGAGCAGGACTTGGTATAGCTAAAGGCTACATAATTTGAATGACGTGACTGATAAGGTATATATGCCGGCTCGGCGTCCATTCGTGGCCGGGCAATTTTCTTTCGACCCGCCCAAACCACTGGCCAATCCGAACTTTATAATTAACTTCCAGAAAATTACTTTCGTTGAAGGAGTCCAACACAATTGAGATGGCGGCTTCAATCAAGATTTTAAGATATTTTAAATGGACTTTCTGACCTTTGTATTGATTTCTCGACTGGTTTTTTAAGATTAAATATTTTTCTAATTTTAACGCGGGAATTTTTTTTCTGTTACAAACTAACCTTTCGGGGGAAGTTTTCTTTTCATTTTTCTCTTGAAATTGCAATTCGAATTTTTGATTTCTGACATCTGTTCTTTGGGTTGTACAAAAAAAAAAAAAAATAATAATTTCCTTTTGGTCGATACCTCACTATTATAAAAAAAAGCAAAAGCGATTCGGTGAGAATTAAAAATGATCGATCATTAAAATTTTTCAGCTGCGAGTTTTTTTTCTTAAAATTTGAGTTAATTGTATATAGCCCCTTCATAATTACTCCTTTGGTATCACTTCAAGGCATTGTGGAGGACTGTGCATGCATCGTGTCATTCTCCCGGGCTAAATAAAAAAAACACGGATTTAATGATTAGACGGTTTTGAAAAATTTATTTATGGGCTGGTTTCCGAAAAAAAAGAAAACGAGATTTTTAAATGTGAATTAAAAATAATTTTTTTTTTAAATGTTTAAATGAAAAGTATTGAAGCCACAAAGTTCTAAAACAAGCCTAATTATTATTTAAATTGCCAGCTAATTGCTCGACTATTTCCTAAAATGAATGGAATCGCTTTAGGCATCCCGGGGATAATTATAACATTGGGCAAGATGAAATAATTAAAAGAAAAACCGATCGCATTTTTTATTTTTTTAATTCTTTTTTAATCGTTGTGGATGTTCAACCCACATCTCAAAAAATTGTTGGATCCTTCAATTTTTTAAAAATGTCCGGTAGGTAGGTAAATCTTCACTGCATTATAGTCGCAGTAAATGATTCTTAAAATTTTATAGACCGTTAATATTTTTCTGATTAATTTTGAATTACTTAAGCATACAAATGCTTTTCGGCTGGAAAAGTCTGGGGCCAATAAAAGACACTCGTGGAATATTTTTTAGATCTTTCCAACAAAACCTGCAAATAGCTATCAGGTATTGATGATTCAAACAATAATTCACCCTGAATGTTTTCTATAAGAAATTATAGTTCACTTCAATTACTAAATTGACAAATGTTTAGATCTGTTGACTCTATTGCAGTCTCTATGGGAATGCTCGATAACTTACGGGATTTTCTGCTAGGAAGCTTAGTGACACATGGCACTAGTGTCGCTTTGAAAAATTAATTTAAGTACTCGCTGTTAGATGTCGCTAGTGTTTTGACTAAATAATGAAAGGTTATGGTCACTTTGAGACTTCACCTAACTTAACCTTATGTTTATCCTTTTCTTTGAACTCTTTTTGTTTTAAAAAAAATTGTCAACATAATTATAACGGAAGGATTAGAGCTTGCGAATTGTTTTAATATATAAACTGGCCGTTCCGAGAAGATTAGTAAATCTACATAATTGGGGGACTAGCTATTAAAAATTTCTGTTTCCTTAAGTGCGTGTTACGGTACAAAAAAACGATGGGGGTTTCCTGTTTTCCTAATTTTTCCCCATTTCCCTTGAGAGCTATAAGATAAATGATTGCAGCTGCCAAAGTTGAAGAGTGCAATACTGCAATTTTAAATCGAACTGGCGGATCGTCAATCAAGAACAAGTCGCCTTACGAGTTATGGTTTAGCCAAGATATGAAAATGCTGAATCATTCAGAGGTATTTGCCACAGAATGTTAATACCATCTACCAAACCTGTTTAGAACAAAATTTGACCCGAAAGTAATTCCTGGGCATGGGAAAAAAAATCAAATGATATAATTTTTTACAAAAAATTTTTAGGTTGAAATTTATCTAGATTTTCCAGCAGTTCTAAAAACTTTGCATTAACAAGAATATAACCCCAAAAATACTCTTTCACCGAAAATAATAAATTATGTACACGCCAAGCTGTGATTGTTGATGGCTGTTTACGAGGTAGATGTAAAGTCAGAACACATTACCGAAAACGTTGCAAAAAGACGATTTCCGAAAATTTCCCATCTGCAAAGATTCCGGTATCTCAAAAAATTGTCTCTTTGAAATGTTTTCGGTATCGAATTATGACGCTGAAATAGAAAGCACTCCAGGTGACAGAGAAGGACCGATTCAAAACTTCAGATTCAAAAAACAAAAAACGATTCAAAAAACGATTTTAAAATATTAGGTGAATATGAAATGTTATTATGAAAATTCAAAATTGAAAATGGACTTTTGTAATGAAATCCCTTTAGAGCTAAACTTAAACTATTCAAAAAAAATGACGCAGCTTTTATACGATGGTTGAAGTATTCGAAAAAATTCTACCTTTTTCTATGGATTTGAGGGATTTTGTTCAGACTTTTTTTTTAGAAGAAAATTAAGGTGAAGCTATGGAAGTAGGAAATAAATAAGCGGCATCAAAAGAAAGTTTTTAAGAGACCTGCGAAATTAAATCTATGAAAGAAAAGTTACATCCATTCTTACAAGATGAAAATTTTCTAAAATCAAGAATAAAATTTCAACCAAAAAAAAAAAAAAAAACCCACTACAATAAAGGCAAGAAAAGCAAAATTTGGGAATAGTTTCAATTTACTTGGTTCAAGCACCTCAATTCTGACCTCAACCTTCAAAGAAAATTTTCAAAAAAGAACACCATCTTACAGTCAGTCAAATTAAGTTTAAGGTAAGTTTTTAACTTTATTTTTCTTATTAGTGGAGATCCAAAAAAAAAATTTTCTGCAATTCGATCCCTGTATCCAAATACACAGAATTTACTTCATACTCCCTATAATATTATTTTCAAAAAATATAGAGACTTAGAATTTTCAGGTCATATTTAAAGTAATTCATATAAAAATTGATCTTGAATTAATTCTGAGATCCTAAGATCAATTTGGAAATCTAATCCCGCTAAATTTAAACATAAGTTCAAGATTGCGATTTCCTCTCAAAATTATAGACACCTTACCGCACAATTCGAGCTCTTTTAACACTCCTAACTTCACCTATCTCACGTCCATCCCTCAAGCTTTTAGAAAAAGAATGAGAAGTACCTAAGATCAGATAATGCGAAGTACTCACTTAACCCTGCCACTTTCCGCTTGTTAACCCAACAATTTTTCTAAAACTCTTCACAACTTGCAAATTTAAAAAAAAATACTTAATGGGTTTACTATAAAAGAATGACCAGGCTAATATTTACTTCATAGATTATTTAGATATCGATGAGCTAACCTCACAATAATAAAATACAAATCCTACCTGACTAACATGTCAGATAATTCTTTTTGCCACTCCGCCTTCACATTATTTTTAAGAATGAGAGCAACACCAGGAGATCAATCCATACTAGAAAAGAGTAATTGAATTGGTTTAATACGTTTTCATGGTTGGTAATTGAGATGTTGGTATTTAACTAGAAAGGATGACAGGCATTATTTCGGTAAATAGATATTTTTAAAAAAAAAATCAAATCAATTCGCTGCGGACGTGATAAGTCGATACAAGACTCCGTTTATCATATCTACCGTTTAACCGCTTTTAATCTATCTCATTAATCAAAATTTCAAAGCGAAAAAATTTGCATCGGGTAAAAATCAAATGAAATAAAACGAAAACCTGACTGGAAAATGAAATAAAAAAGGGCAGCATCCACCGCCATTTTGTTTCATTAAATCATTAAGTCGAGATAGAGAAAATTTTAATAAGGGAGTTGCAACGAAACAGAAGGAACAGATTATCTCGAGATATAATGAAACGTTTTGAAACATCACTACCGGTAAATTGGAGCAAAAGTTGTTGTAACCGGTGTAATAATAGTCATTTTGTTGTATTCCATGGACACGATAATTGCCTAAATAAAGGGGTAAATAAATGATGGGTGTGTTTTATAAATGGAACGAGTAATTTTGTCTAATTCATGTTATAGAGGCTTCCAATGTTCATTGGATGCTTTAGGCCATACCACGAATGCGACGACATTGGACCTTTTCTGTTAGCATACGTAATCGCTTGACATCCTGAATATGCAATAAGGAGCGATCTCGGTTGATTAACCAACATGGTTAAAGGGCTGTAAATAAAATTTCGAAAAGTCCCGCCCTCGACCGTGCTTGGATAATAAACTCAATGCAAATTAAGTTAATTATCAACACGCATTAACATTTTTTTTTACTTTACTTGAGGGGGAGGTATCGAGTCGTAACGTCAGGGTTGAGGGGGTTATTTCAAATTAGGATTTTTTTAATTACTTGTTTTCGTTTCAAGAGAAAATAAAATATTGAGAGTTGTAGGGCGTGCAATCTTAAGATTTGGAATTTCATTATGAAAGCTCTAATGGATGTTAATTGGCATGACTTTGAAAAGGAAATTTTGAAAATGTATAAATTCATTTTGATGCAAAACGATTCCTTAGAGCTAAACTAACGAAAGAAGTCACGTGCCAGTTACTTAAGGGAAAACAAAATAAAGCAACCATTTTGGAATTTCAAATTTGTTCTGAGCCAAAAATCTTTGTGAATCTACAGAAGATTTTCGGTACTTGCGTCCTACCAGTTTTCTCCCAAGGCCTAGAAACGATGACTTTAACAATCAAGAGCACCAACCAGCACCGCGTAGCAGAGCCGGCTTTAGACGTATGCGGCCCCTAAGCAAGAGCCCACTTGAGGCCCCTTTCCGCGACCAAGTCAAACACTATCATGCCTTTATTTTCCTGTTTCCTGTTTTCTCGGATATCTTTCTCATAAAAATTTAAAAGAAACTCTTTGAAATGAACGCGTTCTTCGTCTTCGGCCCCAGGTAGTTGCCTAGTCTGTAGTTTGGTAACAGCCGCGTAGCGTAGCGTGCAATGAAGAGATTTATTCTGGGAACAAGCCTTCGAGATCGGATCAGAAATGAAGCGATGGATTTAGTAAGGCGAGCTGCAGAACTGAAGAGGAAATAAGTAGTCCTTGTGGCCAACCAGAATAGGTGGGCGGTGGCACTAACTCAATGGAGGCTCCCACTAATTGCGAGAAGCAGTAGAAAACCTAAAAAAAAAACGGTAGCTCAACGATATAAACAACAGATTTAATATTAAGCTAGATTTAGGGAATGCAATTTTTTAAATTCCATAAGTGGTCATGTAAACCTTACATAGTTTTTTCGCTCCCGTGTAAAATTTGTTTTTTACTTTAAGCTCCCTTTTCCTATAGAAGATCACAATTCGGTTTTGCCTACGAAACTATTAATTACCACTCTGTTGAATGAGTTTTCAGAAAATTATCCTAAATTTTCAAGTTTTAGGCTTTTGCCCACTGTCCCCCGAAATTATTTTCTGGATCTGATTCGCCATTGCTTTAAGGCTGGCGCATGAATTGCAGTGATACCTTTCATCGACCTTTTAAAATATTTTACATTCTTTCGCACCGCCCTAGAGACATTTTAGTGAGAAGCGTACGAGAAAACGTCTTTGTGGATGGCAAAGCGGCTTTGCTGCAATTTACAGAGACGTTCCATTTAATTTTATGACGTTTTCTATTTTTTTGCCTGGACAAATTCGCGTCCCCGGTACAATATGGCTTCAGCTGGAAGAACTAAAAAAGCGAAATTGCAACTTAATTACCGTGCAGTCATATAAAATCTAAAACACTAACCATATTCTTTTGAGTTTCGATCTTAAAATCTTCAAACTATCTCCCAAAATCCGCTTACTCAAATAATCTTTATTTTTAAAAAAAAACGCTTAAGCAAACGTAGCCACAATTATTTTCTTTTAAAAAAACAAAAATTAATTTCAAGATATCGACATTTGATTTCAAATCGCCTGCAAACACATTTTAAAAAAATCCTAGATAGAAAAAGGAAGGAGATGAAATTGAAGACCGATACCTCATTGGAGTCTGTTAACTTAGAGATTGAGGAGCAATTAATAAAGTTTATCCTTTGGCTAAAAAATTAATGTCGGCATGATCACACCCATTTTTGCCTTGTTCAGAACCGTAGCTAATTCACCATTGATTAAAATGATTAATACCTTACACGACTATCGATCAATACAAAATCAAGCGACTTTTTCGGGATTAATATTGCAATACTAATCGGCCGATTAGAGTATTGTACTGTCGTCGAACATTATGTAAAAAATCGATTGTTAAAAAATATAAAGGTTAGACTTATTATGTCACTGATTTTTCTGAGCATTTTTATGTTCCCCATAATTAATCGATCCTGTCAAATGGCTCTACCATACCCGGATGAAATCTTTTTAAGAATTAAAACAGTTAGGCATGTTTGGTATAAGCGGGATCCTTCGACTTATCCATCATGATTCTTTCCTTCAGGTTCTTCTTTTTTTCTTTTTTTTAAAAGAGTACATTAGAAGAATCATTTTCGAAAGCATTTGAATTTATAATTGCTTACTTCGGCTCGGTTTTACTCTGTTATTAATTCATGTTAAATAGTGGTTCATAATTATTTTTCTTCGATGCCATAAATCCTTTGTTTAGCTTCTGGCTTAATAATAGTATTTGAATGGATACGTCGATGGATTGATGAAAAGACATTTCGCGAATATTTTGAAAATACATAAAATTTTGAGTGTCAGTCAGAGAGTTTTCTGGGATTAAAATGTCGTATGATTGTACCAGACCTGAACTATTTTTTTTTTTTCATCATTTAGAAAAAATTACCCAAAAGTCTAAATGTTCATTGCATATCATCGGACAATTACTGAGTTAAATCGACTACGTTTGAATGGCGCAAAATAACGTGGAAACATTGGAAAATTTCGCAAATGAGAATTGTACGATAAATTAGCCTACTTCACTTTTTTTACGACATGAGAGCAATAGGTTCTATAAATTGTTTTTAATAGGTTTTATGCTAAAGGTTAACTTTGATGCAAGAAATTTAAATCTGGGCACCCAGGCAAACACGACTTCTCAAGAATTATAGTCGATTAAGCCAAATATGTAATCAGACAACTAAAAATCAAATTCTCTTATTTAAAAAGTTAGGATGTTTCCCCAATTTTTTGAAGAGAACTGATCTGATTTTACTAAAAAGAATCAAAGCTTTGGCTTCAAACCTCAAAAAAATCTTCAAAATTCAAAATTAAATTCTATCTGAACTTTGCCAAAATCTTGAAATGGAAGACCCTTAAGACTCAAGCAAAGAAGCACATTTACGAAAACAAAGAAAAAAAATGAATTGAAAAACTGCCTAAGCACTTCACACATCTACAGGTTTTCCTGCTTTCTTGCTAAAAACAACAAATTAACATGCTACCTATCTCTCTATTCTGAGCACTGGCTTGGTTTGCTTTTATCCCAAGCAAACCAAGAAGTCATAAATAATCTCTTAGGGAATCAAATCAAATCCAGCCAAAATCTCCATCAAATCAAAAATCTCACTCCTGTTAATCCACAAAAGTTCTCAGACCTTAATCTCTTATCTTTATGACTGATGGTTATTTCCACTGCACTATTCAAATCTTAAAGCTGTACTAGTAACAATCATGAGTTCTGAAAATTTTTTACATTTCCTAAAACGAAGTTACAAACCAAAAAAAACAACAGATCAAATTACCTGCGATTTAATTATATACTAATTGATACTAACCTTAAATGAATCACGAACATTTTGGTTGTTCCTCTTTGAAATCAGCTACGTCTGCAAGCCTGTCTCCATCTAAGACATTCTTCAAATGGTACCACTTTTCATATTGTATACAATTCACCTACATTAAATCCTAAAATATGAAATGAATAATAAAATACCAGTGCATGGCGATTCACAAACTGAACAAGTTAAAGACTAAATTACCAAAACAAAATTCGCTGATTACATGGAATCCAACTCCTTTTTCACGTATTTATTTGTATAAAATACCGAACAGATCCTTCCTATCCTATGCAAATTGTTGATGCATGTGTTCGGCACAGGCAATTTTTTTTCGTGAAAAACTGGATTGATGCATGACTTAATAAGTCTTCTTTTCAATACGCTTTTTCATAACTTTTTCAGTTACTTTTAAAAATAGCCTTTTAAGACCTTCGAATCTTTTTTCGTACAAAAAATAGACACTGAAATGTATTTGAAACCGTTGTAAAAAAGAAAGCAATGAAAGCATGCTCCATAGCTCTTCGCTCGTTTGTTTCTTTAGATTGCACATGCGCAGTGAGGAACTCGAAGATCGATATCTCGAATGTAAATTTCAATTCTCCCGCCAATTCTTTGCCTTGATTTGAATCTTGTCAAGTTTTTAAAACTATTATTTCTCGTAAATGTCAGAGAAAAGCGGTTGAATTCTTAAACGATTTAAGCACTTTTCGTTTTCTTCGACATAATGCTGAATTTCAATTCGATTTTTTAAAATGTTTTTATGTTCGTCAACATAGAAACTTTAAATAAGTCAAACTGCCGATGTACTATTAAAGGTTTTTAATTTAAAAAAAAAAAATGCTTAATCGGTTTAAAAATAACCGCCGGAAACCACTTGGTAAGCCAGAAAATTTTGGAAAGGTAAAAAAATAAAAAGTAACAAGAAGTTCGTGAAAAATTGATTTATTGGAATTTCAGATTTTCAAAAATCATTTTTTTGAAGCCGCACCCGGATCCTAGATTTGGGATGCGAATGTCTAGCAGCACAGCAAAATACTTTAGAGAGTGCAGCTTGGAACTGAAATTAACTAATAGCTGGAGTCTTTTTCCAAAGATTGAAGATAACTTCTTCTACCTTTATGAAATTTGGAGCTAGCCTTCTTTCCTACATTGCAAATGATTTCAGAATAGGAATTCTGTTGCTTTACCAACATTAGTCTTGTTTTGGAAAAGGGCAGGCCCTAAAACAAAATTGTAAAAATTTTTTTTGGGAAAAAACCCACCTCATTCCCTCCTCTTTTCAACCAATTAATTTTTACAATAATGTTTGAAAGGCTAAGTAATAATGGGTTTAAACTTAAGTAATTTGATTGTATGCCACTTTGGGCCTAACGATTGTTAAAAAAATAAAATTAACGTAGTATCTTAAAACTTTTACTTACTTATAAAGGATTCATTTTACCTTTCCTGGGAGTCAAGAGGTTGATTGATCCTATTTTCCTTAAGAATATTTGGAAATTTAAGCTTAAAAATATGGGACTAACGAAAAATAAATTCAAATAGGATCAAAAGGAGCTTTTGCTCTGAAATTTTTAAAAAATGGCTAAAAACGTTTTCTTTGAAAAGCGAAAAAAGCTGATGCACAATATTGTATTATTTTTTTTTGTTGATGACCCACCTCGTCCCACCTCTCTTCAACTAAAAAAATTAATACAATAATATGTTTGCTTTTTACTATTAGCAATTATCTTATGATCGAAAATAACTAATAGTTTGTGGGCTTCAAATTAAATTAGCTTACGGGGATTTAAGATAACAGACTTTTCTTAGCGCAAAAAAAAGGGAAATACTAAGATAAGAATACTTCTAAGGATTATTTGTCAACATTATGTTTCTCTTAAGTATATTCGTATTATCTCTTAAAAATGCTATTTTTTATTGCAATTTTTATCGTTAATTAATTAATGCGGGAAACCTTTTGGAAACCTTACAATTTGAAAAGATGCAATGAGGGAATACCTTAGACCTTACATTGAAGAACCATTTTAAATATGAAACCTTGGGGGAAAAATTATAGTCTTGGGACTTAGATTGATACAATTTTAAATTCGTTGACTTTCAGTACTTAAATGTAGTTTAATTTGCCTGTACGTAAAATTGAAGGGGAACCGTTTTGATACCAATTTTTTTGACCTCTTATAAACCTTACACGAAGACCTTACATTTAGCTTAAAACTCATTTTTTTGTAAGAATTTTAGGTTTTGCAAATTTTATCTATTACTATTTCTACCGATATTCAAAACGCTATTTTTAGTTTTAGACAATTATTGTAATTTTGAGATGCAGTATATAACCTTAACGCTTTTCAACTTTAAAAATCTGGAATTTTGAGGGAGGTTTTATTACCTTACTCATACTTAAATAGTATATTTACCGATTGAAGTAAAGTCTTCATGTGCCTCTTAAAACTAAACAATTAAAATTTAATATTTCCCTTATTATTTATATTTGTCTGCTTATAATCACCTTATTATTAATATTCGGTTACTTTACAACTCAACATTTTTTTGTCTTTCTTACTTGTTCTATTTTCTTGTCATTCTGAACTCTTTACTTTTTCATAATACCTATTTAACCATAATTTAAAACTCTAGCTATTCTAGCTTTTACACCATTTTATTACCAATTTTTTAAACTTTTGATCGCCTAATTTAACCAATATACCACTTTGCTATCAACATTTTATTTATAAGAGGGCATCCGATTACTTTTAGCTATAAGCGAATGGCAATTCTTAAGGAACTTGACTTTTTATATCATCATGATCGATTGTAAGATGGAGATTTTAGGAGGAAAAATTCAAGATCGACTGAGGGAAAAAAATAACTTAATGACTAAATAGCCAAGACACGTCTATGAAGATGGAGATAAAAGGGTTTAAAAATTAAACCTAAATACATATGAATTTGCTTATTTTTCTCAAAAATCTCTTTAACCCGGTAACAATGTTGATCTTTGAACCTTTAAGAATATCGTTCAATTTTAACACCAAAATTTAATATTTCTTAATTTTTTTAAAACGGTTTTATAGAGAGCAACCTTTTGTAGAATGGAAACTACCACATCGATAAATTTTCTTTCTTGGGAAGTTGAGAAACAACTGATTTCAAGCATTAAATTACGATGCAAATGGGAGAATTAAATTTTAAACTTTTTGAAAGGGTTTTAAATAAACAGATGAATTATCGGAGGCTGAAAAAGACCTAAATTTTTTCTGCGTTAACGCAAAAAAGAAAAATCCCGGATCTTTCGGAGATATCGGGGAAAAAAGTAATGTTTTTCACAAGTTATTCTTAATCGTAAACAAGAAGTTTCTTTCATCCTCATCCATATTTTTAAATTTTACACTAGAATTTTTATTTACAAATACGCGAAAAAGTTGAATTTGGAATGGGGTTGTTTCTAATATATTCTAACGGGGTTGGAGTATTAAAATTCCGGTATTTCCCGAATGCAATTACCTTTTGGAGAAATTTGAAACTACACTTGATCTACTACAAAAATATTCTTAGGAAGCTAAAATGCCTTTTGCCTATTTTACTTTACAAATTATTTGTAATCTTTTTAACTTTTTCTCTCTGCTCAAATTTTTCTCATGTCTCATTTTAAATTTTTTTTATACTGGTACCTTTTTAAACTCTTTACTAAGACTACCTTTAAACCGCATAATTACTTTTCTTTATTACCGATTTTTCTACTCTCATTACAGATGAACCTTTCACTTAATATTAGTACCAGTTACCATTTTAACCTTTCTGATTTCTTATTGCCAAAAATTTGTGACCTTTACAACTTTACTTCCGATTACCTTCTTATTTGTTCTTTTATCTCATTATCAATTACCCTACCAATTTTATAACTTCGTTTCAGAGTTTTTCCCAGTTATTTACCTTTGTTTTACCTCAGTACCGATACCCTCAGTACCGATACCTTATTCAACCTTACTATCACTTCATCGCCAATTATACTTTAATAAAACGTTGTTTTTTATACTTTCACATTGTTTTTTTACCATTTTCTTGATGAGTTAACGTCGATGACAATAAAACTACTGAAAGCTAATCCTAAAACCATTACATTTGCAATTTCGAAGCTCTTAAATGGGCTAATCTATAGAGATTATAATTTTTCACAACGAAAGAAGACCTTTAAAAAATATTTTTCATAAGAAAGTCAACAGGACTGGATGTGAAAAGAAAGTGATCGCTATGGAGAGCCATCGACGAAGGCAAAATACAACACAGCACAGGACTGGACACCTTGAAAAGGGTAAAAACCTTGGAAAAGGATGGATTGGAAAAAGTATTCAAATTGTGAAGAGTTGCCCGGGAAATTATAGGTGTTTAGGGAGACTTGTCAGATGCACACAAATAAGGCAAACTGGAGGGAGAGACTTTGGTTTACGCAAAAGACTTGAACCTGTTTACCTTTCGAAATTTTTTTTACCGATTACCTTTTTTTAACTCTTTTCCAACTTTATTACCGATTACCTTTTTTAAACTTTTTTCCAACTTCATCGCCGATTACCTTTTTTAACTCTTAAAACTTTATTACCGATTACCTTTTTTAACTCTTACAACTTCATTACCGATTACCTTTTTTCAACTCTTTTACAACTTTATTACCGATTACCTTTTTTCAACTCTTTTACAACTTTATTACCGATTACCTTTTTTCAACTCTTTTACAACTTTACCTTTACCGATTACCTTTTTAAACTTTTAAATACCTCGTTACCGATTACCTTTTTAAACTTTTAAATACCTCGTTACCGATTACCTTTTTAAACTTTTAAATACCTAGTTACCGATTACCTTTTTAAACTTTTAAATACCTCGTTACCGATTACCTTTTTAAACTTTTCAATACCTCGTTACCGATTACCTTTTTAAACTTTTAAATACCTCGTTACCGATTACCTTTTTTAACTTTTAAATACCTCGTTACCGATTACCTTTTTAAACTTTTAAATACCTAGTTGCCGATTACCTTTTTAAACTTTTAAATACCTCGTTACCGATTACCTTTTTAAACTTTTAAATACCTCGTTACCGATTACCTTTTTAAACTTTTAAATATCTCATTACCGATTACCTCTTATCTTTAAAACTCCTTATTACCTCATTACCGGTTAAATAAATGTTTAAACTTTTTTTACCTCGTTACGAAGAACCTTTTAACCTTGTAAGTTTGTACAACCTATTACTTTCCTAAACTTTTAATTACCCCATTCCCCATAACATTTTTATAGCTTTCGTTACTGATTACCTCTTTTTAAAATTTTTTAAACTTCATCTTCAATAATCTCCCACACCTTTCTATTACCATATTACCGATTATCTTTTTCAACTTTTCTTTACTTTATTACCAACTACCTTCTTGTTGTTTCTAGAACTTCATGGCTAATAACCTTTTAACCTTTCCACTATACCTTATTACCGATTGCCTTCTGAATATTTTTATAACTTCGTCTGATCCATGTTTTTAAATAAAATTCTCATTACGTTCTTACCGATTACTTTTACGATATTTCATATTTATTACCGATTACCTTTACCAATTACCTTCAAAACATTTTTAATACTTTAATATTGATTACCTATTTTAAAATTTTTTTACCTTCACCGATTACCTTCTCAGCCTGTCTAATACCTTACGCATTACCTTTCGAATATCTCATTTGGCCTTTTTTTATTATCTTATTGCCGCTGACATGAAACATTTTACTACCTCATTACCGATTGTCTTTTTTACTTTTCATTTAACTCATTACCGATTACCGGTACCTTCTAAATGTTTTTATAGCTTCGTTACCGATTTACCTTACCAAATTATCTTCTTTACTTCGTATTCAATTAATTACCGATTACATTCTAAATATTTTTACAACTTCGTTACCAATCACCTAATTACCAGTTACCGATTACCTTTTTAAAATTCATTACCAACGACATGGAAAATTTTACTACCTCATTTTTAATTATATCTTTTACTCTTTATTTATCCCAGTACCATTTACCTTACCTTTACCTTCTTCTATCTTTTATTACCTCATTACCAAAATATCTTCACCAAATCTTTATAAACTATAACCTTTTTGAAAATTTTTAAAACATGATTATCGATTACTTTTATAAATCTTCTCCTATAGTTTAATACTAATTACTTTTTAAATGATTTTATGATTTCATTACCATTAATATTATACTTTTTCAAATTTTTTGTTACATCATTTGAAGAACCCTTCTAACCTTACTACTCCTGCCTTAAATCTGCCGATTATCTAATTTATTTTATTTTCGAGTATATAATCCTTATTATTCATTTCAAATACACTATCTCAGTACTTTCACAGCAGCAATACCGATCACCTTTTTAACAATTTTATTGTCTTATTTTCTTGAAATGTACTTGGAAAAAGTTATAACTAATTAAACCACCAATAAATCTTGTCTTCCGATCTTGTAAATTTCTCTAGGCAATTTTAAAAACGAATCCACGTTAATTGAAATTTCAAGTATGACTCTATTACTCTTACTGTTAAAACCTCTTCGAATGCTTAACCGTATTTCATTTTGCCTACAACTTAAGTTGAAGGGGCTAAAAATAATTCTTTATTCTCAAAAAAAAAGTAACAGGGAAGGGCAATGAATAATTACTTAACTACCAGAATGAATTTAAAGAAGTCCGAGATAAATTAGGAGACAAATTAAATTTTTACTGTTTTTGTCTAACAATAGCATAAATTAGTCGTATCTTTTCCCTATAGTTTTAAAAAATAAAAAAAAAATTCTATTTACTTAGCCTATTCGGAACTGTGCTTCTAAGATACTTTTAGATTACCTCATGAACGATTTTTGTTCGTAACTCTAATTACTAAGATATGCTGGTTAATTTTTTATGCAAGTTTTACCACTAATTTTCTTTTCGCCACATCTTTTTTTAACTTTAAAGTTATACCACCTAGTTAAATTACCTATTACTATTTAACTTCTTATCTTATTACTCTTTGTGACATTTCAATATTTCTGTTATGATTCGGTTACCGACTCAACGTTTTATTAACCACTATTATCGCGTTTTCGTCTATAAAAAATTATTTTTCACAACCTTTTAAAAAACCGTGGATCTAAACTTTTTACATATTTTATACACATTGGTTATTTCTTAAACCTTTTTGCTTAGTCGAAACCATAATACTAAAAAAAATTAACCTTAAGGTACAATAAATCTAGTACTTTGTAACATTTATTTTCAGTACTGAAAAAAATTGGTCAAACACCTGAGTAGGGACTTTCATTTATCAGGGTAGTTTTTTTTTAATTATTTAAGAAATAAAATGAAAACCATTTTTAGTTTTATGTATGGCCTCCTCATCACCCCTTATAGCCATACCTTTCCACCCATGCTAAATGCTAAATTTGGACATTAAATCGAAATGGAAAATAAAAAAATAATGATAAACGAAAAATAAGGGAAAAAAATTAATAAAAATCTAAATTTAAAAAAGTTAAGGAATTTAAAAGCTTTACGGCTACCTTCTATTTATATTTACTTTATTAATTTTTATTGTTTTGATATTACCTTTACCAATACTTCATACTTCATGTTTTTACCTATTACTTAATAATGAGAGGTGGGTTTTTATTTTACTTAAAATTTAATTTTTGGGTAGCATTTAAAAATTACCTATACCGTTTGGGTTGGATTTTAAATTTTCGACGCTTATTCTTTACCTCTATTAAGATGGAGGGAAATCTTGTTTCACATTTCTTAAAAATTAAGTAAAAATTTTAGATTTAATTGAGTCATTAAAAAAACCTTTGAATATCATACCTATTTCATTTATGTCGAATTTTTTGGCTTATTAATTACAATTTCCTTCTATTAGAATTTAATTATCATTATTGGAAGTTTTTTTTTCAATCTAATAATTTAAGATTCCTATTAATATTACTTTTTATTTGTATTATAATTGGGATCTCCTCGGATTGATCAGATACTTTTTAGACTTTTTATAATTCAATGATTTATTAATTTGTTTAAATTTACTTAATTATTTTTAAGCGCTAAGAAAAGTTTTGGTCTTACTAATTTGAGATTTGGGAATGGGTGGGCTAGTTAATGTAACATTTATATTTTAAATTTTATTATTTAATTTTAAAGGAGCTCTTCATAAAATCTGGATATCTAGTTTCACTAAATTAAGGCTCTTGGGATAAAATTTTAATCCATTAATATGATGGTCATGGTGGAATTAAACATAAAATTGAAATTAAAACTAAAATTAAAATTGGACAAATATTTAATCGACGAGGAAATAATTAATCCAAGACTTTTTTGAAGAATAAAATTTCTAATCGATGATAAAATTAATGGGACAATCACTAAATCGAGGAGGTAATTTACGTTTGCTTTCGCAGATTTGTTTATTTTTGGTGGATGAAATTAAAATCGGACAAATACTAAGTCGAGGAGGAGAAAAGCAATCCATGTTTTTTTCGAAGAATAATAATTTTGTTTCAATCGATGACAAAATAAAAATAAAAAATTTGGACAATCACTTCATTGAGGAGGAAACAAGTTATTTAGGGGATTACATAGGTGGGGCTAAAATAAAATAAAAATAAAATGAAATTAGACAAATACTAAATCGAGGAGGGAGTTTTTTTTCGGTCGTTGAGTATGAAATTGGACGGTTACCAAATCGTTGAGGAGGCAAATTATTTTGGTTTTATTGATGATTTTTTTTCAGCTTATAATTTTTTTTTAATACCGTAAACACGGGGGGTAAATGGGACAAAGCTATTTCGAGCTAAAAATTAAAATCCAGTTTCCGGTAGGCTACCACATTTGAAGTGCTGGATCCAATTTAGGAATAAAAAGCTTATCACCGGCAAGAATTGTTGTCAACATATGATGGGGATAATAAAGAAAAAATAATTGAACGGGCACTAACCTTAGTAAGTTGAAGATATTCGATCTCGTTGGAAGGTTTTGGCCCAAAGCTACCAGTTTCCTTCGGGTGATAACGACGATAAATATTCAAAACGAAGAATGGTCAAAGTGAACGATTTCCTTTTCTTCACCTCTCCAAAAACTTAACGCGATTTCCGTTTACTAGATTCGTCGGCATCATCCTTAATTTCAAAATTTTGTCGAAGTAGGCATTCAATCGAGTTCATTTTCGAAAGTTTACAAAAAAAATTTAAATTTAAAAATTCAACGTCGTATTTTTTAGAGTTTCAGAATATGCATCTAAAGTGCCGTTTCAAAATATAAAAATTGTCTTTGAAAATCGAAGAAACTCAGTCGAAAGAAACATGTTTTGTTCTAAATATTTTTTGCTTTTAAAATCAAAGATTTGCGTAGATATGAAAACTGCAGAACATACGTTGATTCTAAAGGAAGAGCTGATAAAAGCTTTACTAAACGATGGCTCAATGTTAATTTTTTTCAGTAAAGCATTTAAACAACTAAATTGGATTAGATCGGAGGCCTTTTTTTTAGTAATAAGTAGTCGTCATTAAAAAAATCAATGAACAATTTATTGATAAAAAACAAAGTTTTTTGCCAATATCCAAGGGTCTTGAACGTTGGCATATTCAACCGAAGTCGAAATCCATCACCCAAGTCCCATGAAGAAATTCCTGTCCCTACATGTCCCTAGCCGACCTGAGCGCCGCTGAAGACGCCAACCCTACGCCATGATCCCCTCGAAGCGACCTAGACTAGAAGCAACCCCTGAAGCACCGCAATGGATGAGAAGACCCGAAGACCCGATGAACCTCCGCAAGGACCCTTCCTCCCCCTCGCCACGAAGCCCTCCGATGATCCTCCCGCGAAGTAGCCACAACCGAAGACCGGAACCCGCCGTTGATCCATCGCCGTCCTCTTCTCCGTCGCCCTGTAGATGATCCTCTCGCTGCCTGAAGTCCTCTTCTGCGATGAACCCCGATGAACCGCCGCTCACTTCTTCGAAGATCCCCGATGATCCCGCCGATCCGATGTCCTCTTCTACGAAGATCCCTGAAGATCCGCCGAAGTCCTCTTCTGCGAAGATCCCCGATGTCCTCTTCTACGAAGATCTTGAAGTTCCAGAAGACCCCGCCGAAGTCCTCTTCTGCGAAGATCCTGAAGTTCCCGATGATGTCTTTGAAGTCCTCTTCTCCGAAGATCCCGATGTCCAGACCCGAAGTTCTCTTCTGCGATGATCCTGAAGTCCCGTAGTTTCCTCAATTCTCAAATTCTTCAATTTATTTGCTCTCTACTGACAGTCCTTTCCTCATGACACTATTATCTGGGAACCCCTCGAATGCTTTCACATCCTCAACCGATCAATCACCACATAACCTTTTCTTCAGCTATGGAATACGTTTTCCTTTCACGCTTGTATGGGATAACTCTTTCATGGAATGATTCGCGATGATCCAGATAAAGTCCTTTTTTAACTAGTGGCACGATTTTTGATTTTCACGGAATGGCGTTAACTATAATCAAGTCCTTAGATATGGTATTAAAGTCCGTTTAGGAAATTTTTGACGATAGGATTTAAATGTTGAGGAATTTTCTTGGTTTAAGATTTAAGATTTAACTTTTAAGGATAACTCGAAGACAGGAGTACATCCATGATAGGTTGAAGGTATTCTTTGCTTCTTCCAGATTCGTTCCCATATCATTAATTCGTTTGAATGACATCCATACTCCATGATACAACTGAACGAAGTGGATGAAGTGTGGTTACTGGTGAGATATTGGTGTTAAGTATCGCGTAGGCCGGACGAATTGGATTATTCTTCCCCCTTTTCAGATGGTGGATCTCTTGGAACCGCGAGTGGAACGTATACCCGAAGAACAGTCTGGTCTGCTACTTGGGCCCAAGGGATTGAACGAATTTCTGCGACGCGACGCAGTGAGTCAGGACGACGCAGTTCGGATACCGTGTCTTCCGACTAATTGGGAATTGTAATCTGTCGGCTTGGAACTGGCAATCGAACGTCTTGTGATGTGGCATGGCATTGAAAGAAAAGTCGGGACTGTCGACTTGGGAATGCGAGACCTGCGTGTACTTTTCCTAAAAATTCTAAAAAAAAAAAAAAAAAGAAAAAGATCCGCGGCGTCCCGCCGGTGTAAACTGGATCATAGATATTGGATAACAGTCCTTTATTTGTCCCTCTCGTGATAACTAGCACAGGCTAACACTGCTCTCGTGGTCGCGATGAAATATATTGGAGAAAACCTGCTTACTCTGAAAGTAGGAAACTCGCAACAAAATCGCCTACATCCATCAGGATGTAGGACACCAAGACACAAAATGGAATACCTGGATTACTCACGGGATCAATCCCGAGTTGACGATTAATACCTATTTAAGACCTATGGAGTAGCCAGAACTGAATGGCATGCGGAGACCTCTGCATTTTGGGAATTGCTCGTTCTTGCAGAAATGCTACCTTTTTGTATTTGTACTATGTAAATAAAAAATGTAGACATTAAGCCCCCCCAATCCCCAATATGTTGAACTAAATGAATTCTACCATACCGCAATCTACCATTACCGTTGCGGTTTCCTTTTAAAACTCATCTGAACTGGAACTGGACCTATTTCGATCTGTTCCTTGGTAGGCTAGATCCGTCGGTGCTATTACTACGACGATAAAAGAAATATCGCATTATACAACCCCCCCAAAAACCCCAAATCGTAATAAAGTACAATTTGTACTGTTACCGTGTTCAACCTTCAACTGGAACAATTCGGAGATGGCTCACTCTGCCAATATATCGTCGTTTCGAACTGGAAACTAGGACGATAAACAGAAAAGTCGAATTATCTTATCCCCCCGTTGTCCCCAAAATATAATATTTGGTTACCGTTTGTTTATAGCCCTGTAAATGTACACCTGGACTGGAACATAAAATCCTAGACGCATAACGGGACCTGGAAAGCTACGATGATAAAAAGACAAAGGCATTATCATACCCCCCCGACCCCCTAAATAAAAAAAAACTAGAGAAAACAATTGGTGCTTACGGAACCTTCACACGCTGGACAAACTTGAAGCTGAAGATAATAGCAACACACTAGGAACCTCTTAAGCCGTGCAGGTTTGGTGGCAAATAATCTATAACGATTTGACAACTGTTATGTTACCCCTCCCAGCCCCAAAAATGTCATTCATTCTTAATATAATACACTTAAATTATTTCTTACGAACGTGCATACTCAAAATTATTAAATAAAAACATAAATAAAAATTGTTACCAGTGCCTTTTAGTTACTCATTCACACCTTTGAAGCCGGCTCCAACACTACGTTAAATAGACATTAATAATAAGATCAGCAATGCTGTGGATCTCTTCCATTAGGGCAGGCAGGTACTATTAAGATGGTCACGAACACCGTAGATTTACAGCATGAACTAGAAAAATTTTTTAAAGAAGAAAAAAAAAGTCCCACCCCTTTCCCGTATCTCCAGATACATACACTAATATTTAAATTGTAATTTACACGTATAAAGCTTAATAATAATAATGCTCATTTAAAAATAATAATTAAAAAAACGTTAACACTCTAAGTACTTTGAAAATTATTTTTTAAGGTTCCGCTATACAATTTTTAAATATCTTCATCTTTTCTTGTTTTCGTATTGCGGAGTCTTTTTTTCATCGCATGCAATAGAAATTTCATTGAAAGCATTAAAGTTGTGCATGGTACTCTTCAGATAAAAAAAACTCTTTCCACCATTACATAAAAATCCATTAAGCAATGCCGGCTTTAGTACAGATCTAAGTGATTTAAATTTGACTTTTTAAACACATGAGGATTTTTTAAATTTTACCTACAAAGCAAAAGGGGCAATAATTAAAAGAAAAATTTTACATTTATGTTATGTTTCCTTCATGCAACAATTTTTTAAAATTCATCGTTGGTTTTTTTAATAAACAGCCATTTCTCATAAATTTCTATATATACCATACCTCGAAAAGATGCTCGGAAAATTGTATATACGCACACAAAATCATTCGCAAAAGCCCAAAAACATATCAATCAAAGCCTGTGTACTTCCCAGATAAGTGAATATTTTCAGCTCGGATTAAATCATTTTAAGCTACAGCTAAAGTGTTTTTCTCGTTGTATACATGAAATAAAAATAAAACAAATTTTCCTACCCTACTTGGAACTTTCTTTCCAAAAATTCATAAACCATCAACCATAAAAATTTAAAAAATTTATACTCATCTTTTCAGCTGATTCGTTCTCATTAATTTAAACTTACTTAATATCAAGGCACTTAGGTGTTTTTAAAAATTAAAATAATCTGAAAAAAATTATTTAAAAAAAACCAGAAAGAAAAAAGAAAAACCATACCAAATCGCTGAATTACTTCTGAAGTTTTAAATATTCCCCATTAAATACCTTTGATCATGTTTTAAATTCTTTTGAATATCTCCTTGCTCATTTAGACTAATAAAAATAATAAAATTTTGTATACCCTGCGATGTGCTCCGCTCTGGTTATCTTCCTAGCCTAACATATGGGAGAAAAAAAAATCTAATGCAGCAGTTATGTGGCTACTCACTGAACGTTACTTTTCTCGATTACTGTAAATTATAAACATTAAGGTGGTATGACGATGAGGTAAAGATGATAAGTCGACATTGAAGAAATAAATGGTGATGATTTTGAAGAGATATAGGTGATAAGTCGATTGCCTTTGTGTTAATTCCTCTAATAAGTGGTCAATCCGTGAACAATAAAAACGTGTCGTCTCTTTAAAATGCAATTAAAACCCATACAGGAGTGCTGTGAGTTGGGGGCCCTTTAACTTCTCTCATCATGTCACTGAATACTGAGATTTATACATAAATTCGTCCGGTCCTTGTCGGTTTCTCACGTGAAAGACATCTGTGCAAATTTTAAATTTTTTTCAAGATTTATTCACACCAAAAATTATTTGTTAATAAAATGATATTATTAAATATTTAATTAGTTACCGATATCCCGAGTCGCGTTTCGCCAATGTCGGAAGCCCATTCGTTAACCCAACAATGAACAACCAAAAAATATATATGTGCATAACAAAAATTTAACGATAAATATTTGATACGGTAGTTAATAGGACAAGGCGGATACAAAGCGAGTGCTGTGAATGCCTGCTGATAGAATTTTTACTGGTCGTCATTTCAACAAAAAAGCCTCTGCATCTTAGTACATTTAACCTTCGCTGCCCAAAACAAACTAAAAAGAAAGACAAAAAAAAAATGGTCCAAGCAAAATCGTTACGCTAGAAATGAAGGGGAAACAGAAACAAAAGCGTCTACTGAAAGTATATACATTAAACTCAAGCTCATGACCAAAATTTTTTAAACTATGAATTTTTTAAACATCAATTGTAAAAATTATACTTTCAAAGAACCTGTAATGAGTCACGGGTAAAATTAATTAAAAATTAAAAAAAAAAAAAAACTTACTGGATGTCTTAGACGGTATCTGTAATGACAATAACCTTGAAAATCTTCAATTTTGTTCACACGTGCTGTCATAGTTTTATCTGTAAATGTACCTATTATTTTTTCCTATTTGTCGCCATTTTAAATATAAACCCATCTGTAATGGTAGTTATTAATTTTTTTACGTAGAATGAAAACCTAACTGCTCTAAACTGCAATTATTGTCCGTAGTTTCTCATATTTCATCCTGAAATGATTTTTTATAAATAGCTTCTTGCCTTTCTTCGGCATTAATCAATAATACCCCCTTTTTAAGTTTCTGTAATGACTTAGCATTATTTTAACGTTTCATTTTTCTTAAATCTTCAACCCTGAAATGATATTCATGAAAATAGTTGCCAGCTTTTGTCGACCTGAAATGAATTCAATTGCCAAAAATTTTTCTTTTCATAAATTTCTCAATTTTTTTTAAAGTTTTCTTGACTTCACTTTAGCACGTGTTTTCACTCAACCTTGATTTCACAAAATAATGCTTAAAAACTTCTTTTTCGTAACTGAACTTGAAATCTTATGGAACTTAACTTTTACAAAACTAGGTTTTTCAATTTAACTAATTACTTCCACCTCACATGAAACTGTCACAACCAAAATGAATATTTTAGAAATCTTAAAAACTGTCTTGTCTTAAAATTGAAAAGTTTAAAGATAAAACAGATAATAAAAAACATGAGAACTTAAGTCCCCCACAAGTTTAAAAAAATCTCAAAATATTAAAATATCAAAAGATTTAAAAAAAAATTAAAGTTTAAGAATAAAAAAATTTACAAGAATTTAAATTTTTCAAAAAATGAGGATTTAAAAAAAAATTAAATTATAACTGGAACTTGGTTCTTCGTCAAATTAAAAGACTGATGGAAAATTGCAGATATTGATACTGGTTTGTTGTATTTTGCTGGATTATTTAAATTATTTATCTCAAGCTTATTTTTCATCTGTAATTATAAAATAAAACCTCCTACGCTTGGGGCTTCACCTGAAAAATAAATTTACCAATGCAAAGACGTTTTATATAAAACATTGACTCCTGAAAAGATCATTAGCATTTTTCATATAATCACCTCCATTTAAAAAAATTGTAGCTGTATACTCAAGGGAAGATCAAGCAATATTTGTCTCCTAGATATGCAAATTTCAATCCTTAATTCATGGGTTAACATCTAAGAATTCAAATGCTGTGCCATGCTAGGCTGGATTTTTAATGTCTCACTCTCCTAAGAGGGGTTTAAGCGTCTACCATGTCTTTGAAATAATTTAGTGGCTGAAGCAGGCTGGATGCATGATTTATATATTGGAGACTTGAAGTCGTGTGTATTTTTAATTTTTAATACTGATGAATTGTTGGGTGCTTTTAGTGATCAGATACCGTAACACATTGCAAACTAATTAAAACTTTTTAACTTTTAAAGCCATTCCTTAATAGTTTTAAAAATTTCCCGCTAAAACAAAGAAAACATACTAAATTGGTTTATGAACATACAACCACAGAGAATTATTTACTATTATACAGGGGTGGGCTAACACATTTCTCAATTTAGAGAGACTTTACGTTGTTAGTGATGACTAATACCGTTCTTTCAACGCTGATTTGGTTTGATTTGAAAAGTTAAAGCATAAATGCAACATTTAGGGCACATTATACCGCTATTGCTTTAAGGATGTTTCAATTATCAGGAATAAATATTTCCTTTTGATCGATAAAACAATAGTAACCATTAATTATAAGAATCTAAGGCAAAATGCTATTGAAGGAACATTTTTTAACACAACATACTCATAAAAGCTATTCATCAGTTCGTAACTTGGTACAGGGCCATCAATGAACACTTAGAATATCAATTTAAACACTTTCAAACGATTTCTACTTCTTGATTATAACACTACGGCTTAAATGCCATGCAAAGAAATATACCAGCAATAATAATTGCATTTGATCACCTTTTTTATGAAGGACCGTGTTTAAGATTATTAATTTCCATATCATCACATTTACAGTATTTTCAAAATAACATCTTTTTTTCTTGATTCAGCTTGATCACTAAATCATACTTGAAGCACCAGTTAACTCCCTTAGCATGTTTAATGATATTCTGATTCGATTTTCTCGAAGTAATTTAATTTTGAAAATACCCAGCTATTATTGCTTTCAACTTGTTAATAATGTTAATGAATAATCTTCTCAAACTCTATTTTTCAGAATTTCAAATCTGAGCAAATTCAATAATTATTGCATATTACCTTTTCAGAGCATTGAATTTTGAGAATAATCAAACCAAGAAAATTAAAAAAAAAATAATAACATAAATAAGAAATTTACTTGATTTATGTTCAATAATTAACGTTAAATGTTCTCCATTTACCAAATGAATATTAATTTAACGATATCATTAATCATAAACCTTGCCTTCATAGTATATCGTTCAAGTAAAACACTAATAAAGCATTTGTGCATTATTGCATTTTGGATATTTCGAAAGCAAAAAAAAAATCCTAAGCCTATTCAAACCTTATTAATAGATGTGCTTGCAAGTTTTGCAAAATGCCCAAAAAAAAAAAAAAAAAAGATAACTGAGGACAATACACATTAAAGCTGTTAAAACTCTCTGGGGGAAAAAAAAATCAAATATAAAAAAAGTACGTACCTATTAGTAAAACCTTGATTGATTTATACTAATTTCCCTAATTGAATTTTAATTTTCCAAATTTCATTAATGTTATCCATGTTCAAATTCAAACAAAAAAGCAATCTCATCGTGCCATTATGTAACAAGCAACCTCAATCAATTTCAATTCTCATCATCTGACCCTTTTAGTACTCAAGACCTTATCCATTGTCCAAAATCTCAGTATTGGGAAGCCAGATGTGGTTGTATAATTTGTTGTGTAGCAACTGCGAAAAAAGAAATTTACAAATTAATATACAAAACGCGATACGCCTTGACACAAAAGTAATGCCAGGGCCACGTATTAGCTGTTAACTTTCAAGATGTAAAGCATGAATGCGCATGTCGTTCCAGAAAAATCTACGATCAATATAGGGTGTTGGCTCGAGATTTATTCCGACAGCATCCGCATCCATGAAAAAATTTAATATTTTGCGTAATTTGACGAAATATGTTAGTCAAGGGTATTGTTAAGGTCACTTAAGTGAATTTAAAGAAAAAAAAACGCATCACGTACGTTTTATGAATCATATTTGAGGTTACACAATAATCAGAAAATTTTCATTTTACCAGGAATTAATTTTCTGACTCATAAAAATTTAAGTAAATGACAGGAAACAGAAATCTTTGCAAAAGTAGGACATTAAATCAATATGGCGGCCCAAGAAAACAGGGCGTGGGTAAAGTTAAAGACCTTGATCACTTTTTTCCCAAATTTGTAAAATAAAAATCGGTAACGACATGCCTATTAAACAATTTCTCAAAACGAAAATGTTACTCGATATGCTCAATTTTTTTTAAATGCATTGCATAAATCCTTCAAATTGATGACGCAGTTACAGAATGTTCGCCATGTTGCACAATCAAAGATTTTTAAATGATTTTTTTCCACCCCGATCAAAGCATAAATGAAATAAAATTAAGCGCAACGCTTACCTGCATTAAAATCGACACACAGTTGCCCTTCAATGCCATCATTTTCACCCAAATAAAACTTCCTCAAAAAAATCAACAAAATAATCTTAACACAGTTTAACTTTCACTACAACAGTACAACCACATCTAACGACCAACATGGCGTCGCTTATGTATTTATAACAAAAGTAGTTCCCGAAAATGTATTCATGCGCGTCACCGTTAACTAGTTCCTTATGATTCACTTTTTTACATTTCATTTAAGCATTTTTAATAAATAATTCACATTTTATTATGAGGATTAAATCATGTAATAATAAAAGATACTGTTATATGCTCTTTTTTTGCTGGAATTCGATGAGAAACGGTCGAATTTACACGAAAAAAATTCCTCCGCGGAACGTTCTAGACCAATCTCGAACCCATGACGTAGTTGTTACGCTGCGTCACAGGCCACAAAAAAAAACTGAGAAAAGGGAATGAATAAGGTGATTCGTAAACATCTGCACAATGCAATAAAATGCAATTTGCAAAATTAAATTGGCATTTACGAAACCTTGAAGAATGGAATTCCTCCTGAAAAAATTTGAAATTAAAAGAACTTGATTTTTTATAGCCTCATGAATTTTAGGAAAATTATTTGATCGATTAATTAGGCCGATTTCACTTTAGGCATAGTTTTTATTTGTTGGATAAAACATTGTTTATCACGAATTACTCATAAAAGTTTTCTTAAGCACTCTCATCTTTGCCCTGACCTCATGATAACATTTATTTTGGCTCTTAATTTAATTTTAAGCCTACACTATTGTTTTCAAAACTAATAAAACCTAATAAAGCTCTACAAGCATAAGTCCTTGTTGCAAAATTCTTATTGCAGTCATAGGCGTATGAAATAGAAATGATTAGGAGAAAAAACCAAAGATTTATTATTCTGTCGAAGCAAGAAAGATTTCAAGAAATTTCTCAGTTAAAGAAATGATTGGCATGAATTTTCTGATCAGTGTTACAGTTTTTGATTTCTAATGAAACGAAATTTCGACGCAATTGAATTACTTCTTAGGCTTAAGAAGATATTAAAATGGCAGACAATTTTGGTGATAAAAAATAAAAACACTTAAAACGTTTTCCTAACGTTTCAGTCCTACATTCCGAATCCGAATTTTCTTGGCATTCACCCATAATCCACATTTTAAATTCTTTTTTTTCCCTTAGAAATTCCTACGTGAACTCCCAAATGCATTTCAAGTCCGGCCTAATTCATACTTCGTAAACATATTTCGCAACAAGTATGCAATATTAATCAGTTATTATCGCTATAGGAAATTTTCGCTCATGTGAGTGAAGGTCGACTGACATAGGCAACAACCGTGGCATTGATATCAGGCAGTAAACATTTGTCTTCTCGTCAAATCTTCTTCATAAAACGTACGGGTGAAAAATCTCATCCTCACGAAAACCTTGTATAAAATACGACCGTCATTTCAGGTAAAAAAAAAACCTTTTTCACAAGAACGTTCAATGTGGCCTTTCCCATGCTCAAGTTTATAAATAGAACCCCAATTTATTTAGTTCTTTGAACCCTGGTTTATTTTTTTCCTCTAGTTGTTTTTCAAGTTTATTGTCTTCTTTTATTTCAACCACCAACCCTCATTTTTTCCCCTTTTGTCCTTGAAATAGTTTGTAAAGGTATTTAAAAAAATATTGGATTCCAAGAAAAAAATACAATAAAGAATTATCAGGAAGAACGAGTTACGACTGATATTCAGAGGGGAATTCTCCCAAGTGGAAAAAAATGAAAGGTGTTTCCGTAATAGGCCTGTGTTCTGTCGTAATGTCGATATTTAAAATGAGAGAATAAAAAATGTTTTCTTTAAAATATTCATTTTTGTAAAAATAGCTTTATGATGATTCAGAATGGAAATTTTCATTTCGCTGTCTATTTGAGATTCCACTGTTTATTGGATCGATAAACTGTTTTTCTTTTCTCACTTTCCTCTTTAAAATATATTTACTGTTTATAAAGTTGGGATCTTAGCCAGGCGTTTGAAAGTAATTTGGAGTCTGTTCTGTGATTTCTTATATAAATCTTTTGATGTCAGCTTGCCTTCGATCTTTCGAATCTTTAATAGGTCATTTAAATCAAGTTTAAATCGCTATTTTGAGGACAGATAAAAATAAGAAGAAATTATTTAAACTAAGATTGACACTTCAAACACTCGGAGACATTAGCAAGACATTAGCTTTTTTTTTAAAAAAAAAAAAAAAGGAAATCTAAATTCGGTTTTTTTAGCCCGTAAAAATTGAAACTAATCGAGTAGATGATACAAGAATGCCTAATCAATGTTGTGAAGGCGCACGACTTAAAAAATTACATGTATTTTTTAATAAAAAAGTTTTGCAGGATCTATTTTGTCAAGAACAGGTTTTTGCAGAATTATTATGGCCGAAAACTCTTGCCATTACTATTTTCTAGTCGGAAGAAACTTATTAACCTTTTGGGATCGGCACTACCCCGGACGGAAAGCAATTTCCCGACGGCCGGTCATGAAAATCGAATGAAAAAGCCTTATAATATTACAAAAAAATTGGGGAGCCCTATTACTGGCTCCCAGCAGCTCCCCACCTAAAAAATAATGTTAAATTTGAAATCTACGACCTCGAAAACATAAAGTTAACCTATTTGCAAAGTTTTTATTAGGGGAATAAAGAAGCTAGACTTTTTTTTATGTGGTAAGGGTTCATATGTACTACAAGTTGCCGAACTCGATTTTGGAAGGAGTTTTATGTTGGGGTTGTTTTGTTTTGACCTTGAATATAAGTTCAAGCAATTAGAGCTCAAAGGGAATATTTTTTCTCATTTCAGAAATATACTGGTGTAGCTTTTGTTTAAAGATGGCTTTCCCATAAGCTAATAATAGGAAAATAATTTTCCAAATTAATTCGCCTTAGTCTATTTTTATTTGCGACTATGTCTAGCAGTCGATCATAGGTATTCTCCTAACTTACGGCTTCAATAAAAAATTAAATTACATATATGCAGAGACATTGGTATTATATATAATACCGCCGACTGGAATGGGTTAAGAACTTTTCCAAACTCTCCCAAGAGCACAGCAAAAGCTTCAAATCTCTTTCTTCTATATTTTTTGTAATCCTCAAAACTTAGATATTTAAAATTTAAAGCCTAAAACCTAAAAGAATTCCCCGAGCATTGATACTAAAATCAATCAAATTAAATCTATTTTAAATCAATAAGTTGATAATACTTTTTGGATTATTGTACCTTCTTCTACTCCTCTTCCTCTTCTTCCTCTTCCTCTTCCTCATCTTCATCATCTCGATTTTCCTCATCACCTTCTTCCTCTTCTTCAGTTTTCGGATTATGAGCCGCTTTCCACTCTTCTTCGTCTTCAACCGTAGGATCTTGCATTTCCATAATCTCAGGGCCAAGAGGGTACTCTTCTTGAATTTCACCCATTGGCGTTGGGGTGTGATTAAAAGTGCTAAATTTGTGCCCGAATCCGACGTAAATATTCTCAAATTTCCTTAAAAAAAAAAAAAAATCAACGATTAAACAGGAGCTTGTACTGATACTTAAAATAAAAAAACGTACTTATCGACAGCAAATGCATATGCTCCAGGCCATAAGTTTGAACGAACCACTGCAACGGCAAATTCAGGTAGTAGAAAGGAAGATAATCGAACACTCCAAGGCGGTGTCGAATCTATAGCCGCATCTTCCGAAAGTGGAGTGAGTAATTCCGGACCGACTTCTTTTTCCTCGGCTTCTTCTTCATCTGCAGGCTCTTCATCTTCATCGCCCTAAAAAATTACTCTTATTAATCTTGCAAAAGGGTTGACATTTATGGGTCTAGCAATTTCCGGTCAACGTTCGAATCTTTTAGTCAATTTTTTACAAGGTTCAATTTTTTTTACATTTAGGATCAAAATTATTGAAAGAGAATAGTACCTCGTCTCCTTTGGTTGCAGGGTCCCACCATGTCGTCCTTCCCTGCTTTAAAATATATTGAGTATGATGCACCCAAAATGACATGCTGGCATCAATTAAATCTCTAACAGATACGGGTTCGAAATCAGGATTTTCTACATAGTTTTTTCCTCCTGAAATACATTTTTAAAATTAAATGATTGAAATCTGATAATATTAAAATAATTTAGAATTTTTATTAATAACCTTCTTCGTCATCTTCTTCCTCATTAAAAGTATAAAATCCTAAGGGAGATATTTGAGTCCCTGCTGATATTCTTGCTATTTGAGCACGCAAGTAATTTTTTTCTGTTCCAGGGAATTCCGGAAATGTATGAATCTTCAATTTAAATAAAATGATTATTAAAAAATTTTATTTAAAATTTTAAGTATTCATTTCAGAAATCGTAGCAGAAAAATTCTTCAAAGGAAAAATTTCAAATCAGAAATTTTTTAATTAGAGAGGAAATCTACAAAAATTTTAAAACACGGAAAGCCAGAAACCTGGAGTTTACATTCTTCAGATTTGAATTTGACAAGGGGAACTAAACTTTTCTAGTAAATTAAAGAAGCATTGGGAGACAAGTCTCTAGGCACATCGTGCTTTTTAAAGTCATAATCCAAAAGGAATAGCAAAGTTTGGGGTAAATTATCGATTTAATATTTAAATGCTTCCCAAAATCCCTTGTTATCCCTTTTTTAAATATTTTATCACTTTTTAAAAAAAGTCTACCTCCGAGTCTAAATCTCCAGTAAAAAATCGTTTAATCTTTCTCGCTACTACTATTTGCTGCGGTGTTACATCAGGAAGCGCAATCCAATCATCGGCAGGTGAAGTACATACAAAGTAAGTCTGAAAAATATTTATCAAAGAGTAATGAGTTGCATCAATCATGTAAGTTATGTCAATTTGAATCATGATAATTAGAAACCTTTTTATTAGCACCAACGCCGGATGGTTCACGAGGGCACTCTGAATGTTGTTTCTTCGCTTTAACTACAGGTGTGGGAAGGGGAGGTACTGGCGGCCAATGCGAAGGAGCACTGCCTATTTCACTTTCTACAACTTGCTCTTGCGAGCTTTTTGTTGGTTCCACCTCCTTTTGCTTTGACTCATCTAATTCATCATCTTTAGAACTCTCCTCTTCTTTTTGAAGTTTTTCATTTTTAATTCTTTCCTCTTCTTCTTCTGCTTCCTGGAACACAATATATTTTTATTAAAAACTAATAAAAAAAATTTACAGGGAGGATTTTTTTTAAAAATTACATACTGCATTCCGTCTAGCAAGTTCATCCTCACTCACTTCAGTTTCGGCAATATAATAATTTTTATGTAAACCAATGATTTTTCCCCAAAATCTATCATTGCAATAAACAAGGGAAAAAAAAAACATTTAAAACTTAGGAAAATTAACTACAATTAAGTTATGTTTTTATTTACCTATATTTTTCAATAGGCTGGCTATTAACTAATCTTTTAATATGCAGTGCCATGTGAAACATTTCATCCTTGGGTAATCCAACGCCAGCTTGTTCAAAGAAAAATAACATTTCCATTAAATCTGGTACACTTTTTTGTTCTTCATCATCATTTCCTTGCTGCATATCAGGCCCATCCCCACTACCCTAAAATAAAACATCAAAAACAAAAATTTATTTCCATCCTTTAAAATATCCAGTTTCTGCAACTCACTTGTATTAATGATATGAGCTTTTGGGACATTTCATAATCTTCAGGGGCAACATAAACATCTCTCAAATGGTCAGTTTTATCTCTGAATCTAGCTTCTCGAACTTTTAAACTAAATTCTTCAAAGCTATCAGCAATATTTCTCGGGCGTTCGCTTAAAATTTTTCTCAGCAGTTCACTTAAATGATCCCATCTAAAAAGGTCCACAATTTGTTTTGAAGGCAATGCAAATGACATGAGTTGCAGTGATACTTACAGATTATCTCCAGTTTCTGTGCATTGTTTCATTAAATAAGCTTTGGCTCGTGCAAAATCATCGTCAATTGACAGCGATGCTTCACCAGGTAAATCAGCAAAACGCTTTATAAATGGTTCTTCTAAGGCGCTACTACTAATTGTTTGTTCGACTGAATTGTTACTCTTGACGCTTCGGATTTTTTTCTCAGCCATGCTTGGACCAGTAATATAACTATTTTTCTATATATTAATCCTGATTTTGATTTTTTACAACGACTTAAAAAAAAATGAAAAGTAAAAACTCTTTATAAGAGAATCCGTTAGAAGAAGCATCATTTTTTATTTATAGAATGCGCTGGTGTCGCTTCTCGAAATAAAAACTCGATTAATCGAAGTTTTTAAAACCGATTCTTCGCAAGTTGTTTGGAATAAAATAATTCTGGTGAATTATTTGATGAAAATACGAAATGGGATCTGTTAATATCCGTAAAATAAATTGCGAATTAGGAATTTTATCCAGGCCAGACGGGTCTGCACTTTTTACAGCAGGTAAATTAATAATACTGATGTTTGTAACCCTACCTGGACTACTTCAGCATTGTGACTGAGGAAGAAAAATTGATTTAAAATTACCATCTACAGGTTTAAGCCCCAATAAGTTTAACAAATTGTACTCAAACCATTTTAAGTAGCCCCTAATTAAAATTTACCTTTTTCTAAAATTCAAGGTGATACAGTAGTTTTAGCATCAGTATATGGACCTTGTGAAGTAAAACCGCAGAAGTTAATGATTGATAAAGCTTCTGTAGAAGTAACTTATAAACCCAAAATAGGTTTAACAAGTAAGTGAAAAGAATCACTGTTGATAGCATGTGATAATGTTTCCAAAAACATTACTTAAATTTTTTTAGGTGTTGTAGACAAATTAAAAGAATCAACATTACTAAACGTTTGTCAAAGTGCAATTCTTTCGACTCAACATCCAAGAACATCTATAAGTATTACAGTTCAAGAAATGCAAGACTGTGGTGGAGTAAGTTCATGGCCTTTTTTGAAATTTCAAATCAAAACTCAAAATAAATTCTGGGATTCATTTTTGTTTTCAGATTTTAGCTTCCAGTTTAAATTCAGCATGTTTAGCGTTAATGAATTCTGGTGTACCAATGAAATATTTATTTGCAGCTGTCACTTGCTCGATAGATAAAAATGATGAAATTATTTTGGACCCAAACAGCAGGCAACTTACGGTATGAAAAAACTTTCACTTATAAAATAAATTTTTAAATTCATAAATTTGATTCTGTTTAGGAAAGTAAAGCAGTTTTCACATTTGTGTTTGAAAGCGTTGAAAAAAATGTGATCTCTACAGAAACCTCAGGGGCATTCACAAAGGATCAGTTTAAAGAAACTTTAATGATTTGTAAAGAAGCTAGTTTGCTAATTTTCCAATTTTATCGAGATGTTGTACAGAAATATGCTGGCACTTTATCTCCATCTTGACAATATTAATATAATATTTTAAATTTTTCTAATAATAATTTTCTTAATTATTCATTCCTAGTTGTGCTTTGAATGGCTTCCTTTAATTTATTTCCAATAAATTGATCTTTAAGGTCATCAGATTTTAAAATGGTAAACTCACTTGTAGGAATCTGTAAAAGATTTAAAAAAATGTATTAACCACTTAAAATATTGAAAGCCTAAATAATATATTACTGCCACAGGATGGGAAAACAAAGCCTGAGCCACCCACGCCAAATCTGGAAAATCTCTGATCAGAAATGAATTATTTTCTCTTGTGGCAAACTAGGTCTTGAAAATAAGGAGCCTAAGCCCTCAAAGTCAGAAAAAATTAATGTCAATTGGGTTTTCTACGAATAACTATACTTACGGGGAGAGGTATGAATCCAAGAGCTTGTATTTGTCGCTTCATGCATGCTGCTTCAGCATTTAAATTATCATCAGGAGTGTAGAAGCATTTTCGAAGAAGGTATAACACTAACCAATAATAATCTCTATCCAGCGGTTTTAGAATTTCAGTATGAAGAATTGACTTCCATGATTCTGAAATATCTTGCCCTTTTAAGTTTTTATCTATTTTTAAAACTACAGTATTATACCCAAAATGTGGGACAACACTAACAAACAGATGGCACTTATCAGAGCCACATATTCGAGTTAAACTTTCTTCTAGCCAATATCCAGCTGATCCACACCTATATTTCTTATCATCCACTAATCTGAATCGAATCCCCTGACAAAAAACGAAATACAGTACAATAGTAAAACGTTTTTATATGCTCTCATTAAATTAGAGTCCTGCACGAGTTAACAAATTTGAGCACCAAAATTTTTCAGCCTGAAAAAGACCACTCGTGCAGGCCTTAACATTAAATTACTAAAAAATATATATATTACCTGCAAAATCTTTCTCTTCTTTTTCTCATTTATTCTTGAATATTTACAGTTTGGTCTTTCTATTGCAACACTCATTTCTATAAAGCATACCTTCTCCCAAAAATAATGGCCCCCTGTAAAATTGTCAATCTATTAGATTGTACTTATTATAAAGTTTATTTCTAATGCTAAATTATACTCACACTTTTCCTCAATTTTTTCATAAAACCCTTCACTTAAAATTTCTGATAATAAGTCATCCAAAAACACATTAAAAACAACTAACGAGTTTACAACGCTTAAGTAAGGAAGTGAATCAAAATTTTTCTCAGACCTTAACTTTTCTGCAGTTAACTGGAACAGCTCTTCATCATTATAATTTATAGTGATTAACACATACAATAATCTGGAAAAAAAAAAACAATTTAATCTTAATGAAAACAATTACATTTTCAAATTAAATTAATACCTGTTAAGCTCTGCAAAAGAAACATCACTCATGTTCTCTTTAACTTGTCTCAAGGTTGCTTCCACAAGAAGTTTATCTGCATTGTACATCCTTTTAATAGAAATTAGAAGAATATCCAAGAGTGAATCTACTGAAAGCCTATTAGTAATATTGGCTGCTTTCTGTTGCACAGAAAATATAACAGATGTATCTCTATAAGGGAGAACTTCACCTAGAGTCTGAAAATAAGTTTAAATAAAAATTGTATGTTCAAAAATCTTTAAAAAAATCCAATAATCTTACCTTTGCTATAAATTTTAAACTTTTTTCACTACAGGATTCAATTTCTTGAGATAGTCTTTCTAGAATGTATTTGACACCATCTGTACTAAGTACATACCTCTGAATGCGGCTATATGCAAAACAAATTAAACCAATTTCTTCTATTGTAAAAAGTGGAAACATTTTTTCAACTGTTATGTAATTTCGATAGTCATTATTAGTTTTTGGTGCATTTTTCGCAGCTGACATCCAATAAAAAAACAGTAACATCTGAAAAAAATTTATCATTTAAATAAAGCCTTTAAATAAATAAGCAAATTTAATTACCTGCTCTTTAGTTAACGATTTCATCCAATCGAATAACTTCCATTTAACTTTGAATGTAAATTTTAATTCATTTACATTTACAGCAGTTTTATGGTATTGGTACCACAAATCTGTTAAAAATAATTTCTCCTCATTAGAAATATCAAAAACCCTTTCAAAACATTCTTCATCTAAAACTGTTAAAATTTCCATAAATTGTTCTCGAAAAACTGTACCACTGTCTTTAACAACACAACGAAGAATATTATAAATGACTTCAGCTAATTCATTAAACTTTAGCCATCTTTTCTCATCAGACAACATATCTTTTAAATTATTTAATTTTTCTTCACTAGCTAATGATATATCTTCTTCGCAGCACTGTAACAGATCTCTTGAAGCAAGTAGTATTTTATTGGTACTCGCTTTATTCGCAATTTTTACAGTTTCTAAACAGAACATATATTTACAATATTCTTTGTCATTTTCTAACATTTTCCTGTAATGCTTTATTCCAGAAATTTTTTTCTTGAAGGTTGTTTCTGATTCTTCAACTTGAACACAGGCGGTTGAATAACTGCAAGGTAAATTTAAACGACGGATGTTGAGGTTAGGAAAACCTCGATTGATTAAGCTGAATGAAAAATAATTTTTCCGAAAACACAAAGCTTTATTCTTGCTACAGATTACGGTGCGGCGATTAAGATGCCTCGTCAAATTTCTACTAAAATTCATAAACATTGTTACTGATAAAATACAAAATGTAGAAAAAATAACGTTGATAGATTAAAGATTGTTTATGTTTAGTCGGCCATCTTTGATCAAAAATTTTCAAAAAAAATCGATCAGAAAATGAAGTTGGCAGCACTTTTACCATTTGGCGGATAATTTAAAACGGAAATGTTGATGTTCGCATCTTCTTAGGAAGCATTCTTAGGGAAAAATAAAATACTGTACAAATATTGCCTGCTAATTTTGTTTTACCAACCTCTTAAACATTAAATACACGAATAAATGAATGAAGTACTGCATTGTTTTCAAATTAATTTCGTTACAAAAAACCAGTTTTAATGGAGAAAATGTGTTTTTATTAAAAGAAGTTTTCCATATAGCTTTATTCAGGTTTCATTATCAACTTATTTACTGAAATCAGGAGAAAGACTGAGAACTAATCGCCGATTAATTGCGACCGGTATATAACCAGAAACTTGGCAGGGTAAATTAAAATATTAATATTTTGTAAAACTTACGTTGTACTTAAGCTAAAAGTTTTTGTAAAGAAAACTGTGAATGGCTTTTAAAAAATAATTAAATAAATAAAGGCTCTTGCATCAACAGCAAGAATCAATTTTAAGACAAAAATCCTGTCCTCCAGATTGACACTTTATTTATTGGCCATCTTGGGCAGTAGTTTCAGAAGAAAAATGATCAAATAAAAAACCAATTTATTTTTTACATAATTAACTATATTAATTATTAATTAACAATCTATAAAGTATCTCAAGAACAATCCTAAATAACAAAATATTCGATTTTAATTCATTTAAAGACAACACCGTCGTTTGAGTTTAAATAATTAATTTCCCTGCACACAGAAAAATCGTCAACAGTGGCTGTAAAATAATTAAATATAAAAATTTGAAAATGATTACTGATTTTTTTTTTAAATAACAAAAAAATGTGTATATTTGTTTTAAGAACTGATTCCGTTTAGTAAGTTAGATGTTAAAAATTGCTGGGAGCAATATAATATTGTTATTAAAAAAACTAATTTTTATTACAATCATGCCAAGAATTGTTTTTAAAGCTTCGACACAGTCACATACTGTTAAAACAATTAATCTGAACATCTTTATTCAATTTATTTACAAATATTGATTTATTTACAAGTTTAATATTTTATTAAAACTTAAAATTTTTCCTATTTACAATTACAAAAATATTTCTGAACGATTATAATAAAAATAAATTATAGACATATAAAACAATTTTTTTTTCATATTTTTCATTCATGGGACAAGGTTAAGATTTTTAAGTTAGATGATTTTATTGCTCATCCTCATGAAAACTAAATAAAAGGCCTCGCATCTTGTACTAAGGTACTGTAATTTTAATTAGAATGTATTCAAACCCATCCGCCGGTTAATTTGTGGAAAAGTTCTTCGTTTAACGTTTGGTTGGCTTCCTTTGATCTCATCGAAAGGAAAATATAACCCCCGATAAATTCATGAATGACTTTACAATCAGCAGACAAACAGCTGAAAATAATATTCCCTTCCTCGTGTTGGATCATCATGTGTTTCACTTCCCAGTTGACGTTCCAAGCCTAAAATAAAAACATAATATAAATAATATTTTTCGAACGTTTATGGGGAAATAAAAATTTAGAAAAATGATTTATAATGATATACTTACGATCATGGAATTGTATCTCCATGTTCTCAAATGATCACCAGTATTAATGTCCATTCTCATCAATCGGTTAAAAGCGACTCCCAATAATTCCTCCTTTTTATGACCCATAAAATTAATGACAAAAAGTGAGATTCCATATTCGGGTAGAGATTGCCACGCTTTAATGTAATGCATTTTAGCATCCATTAGGGATAGATCTTTCACGTTGGCATGAGCTTCTAATATACGTTGGACGAGCTATAAACAAAAAAAAACCGAAGTTTTAAAAAAATTCGAAGATAAAGAGGTCAGTAGCACCAGTACAATAAAAAAGTTCATTGTATTCATAATATGCTATATTTGCTGCTACAAAGTGCAGAAATTAATTTCTTGCCGCACATTGAGGGCTGAAGTTGGGACTGGGCTAGAAAAATTTTAAAAGCATAACTTTTTTGGCCAGCCTTGATTTTGCTTGCTTAAAGCATCGAATTCCTTCATAATTTAAAAGCAACAAATTACTAAGCAAATTTTTAAAAAAATTTTTTGTCAAGCATATTTTTCAAAAAAATTTCTTGTTGAGCGAATTTTGAAAAAAAAAATTTTTTTTGAACAAATCTTTTCACAAGTTTTCTGGTCAAATAATTTTTTTTTTTTTTTTTTTTTCATATCAAGAGAAATTTTTTTGAAATTTACTCTTCTCCAAAAAAGTGGCTCAAAATTTTTTTCTTGCTGACCATATTTTCAAAACACAATATTTCTATTTTTTCTCATACTAACCTTTCCTTTGAATTTTTTAATAAACCTCGGCGCCACATAATCCTCTGGAATAATATCCAGTGTATTCGGATTAATAGCAGGTGAAGGGGCCGGATGTTGCATCTTGAGGAATGCCGCTATATTCTTGACTTCCACATCATACGAACTATCAGCTAACGATCTCCCCTTAGCCGCTAGCCTACACGCCGCCATCCATTTAGCATATTGTTCTTCAGTATCGCATCTTATCCACATTTCCGTCATTCCTTCCGCGCTGGCAACTTCCAACTTAATATTAAATTTCCCTTGGGCCAAATTAACTTCGGGCGTAACTTCGCATCCTCTTAGATTTATCACATGAATCGGTTCTCCACCTTGTTGTGCATCTTCTTGAGATTTATACAAAGTTAATTTTAAGTCCCGACAAGTAAACCAATACCGTTTAAATGCTTTTAGTGTAAATCGTTTCGGTTTTAAAAACCTTAAATAATCGTGTAATTCCGGCACTTGGGTAATGTCGTTTGATCCGTTCGTGATCGTCGTACCTTCCAACGTTACTTGTAAATCCGTTAACGCTGCATCGATATCATCGTCTGCGATATTATTGCTATTATCTAAAGTCGGCTGCGGGATCCCGTTCTGAATATTAATTTGGACTTGAAGTGCCGCAAACATTAACATTTCTTCTTCCGTGCAATCGATTTCCTCGTTGAGAAGTTGCCATTTGGCCTGCTCGTAAATCTGATTTATTCTAACGGCATCGTATTTTGCATTAAGATCGTAAAACGAATAAAACTTAAAACGGAGATTTAATGTATCGAATTCTTTGACTCCTTGCTCCATGATTGATAACGATGAATCGAGCCATCTGAAATTAAAATCAATAAATTTAATATTCAACGTTTAATTCAATTAAATTTCAGACGCTCCAATGAATAACTTACGCTACGTTCATCCTTGCCCTCTCGACTAGAGACTTTGGTCGGACGAGTCTTGATCTGGCTTCGTGACTCGGAGTTGGAGGACTGTGGGCTAGGGAAGTATCGAAACTTCCGTCGAAGAAATCTGAGGTTAGTGACTGTGACGAAAAGGTTCCGTTCAAGGTATCTGTGTATATTGGGGAGTGATTCCGCCTCCACGTGCTAGTCGGCTGAAATTGACAAAAAATATTTAATGAAAAATAAAACCTAATCGTTTTTTTTTCAGGGGCGCCATTCTTTTAGTTTCCTCCCCATCCAAGACTTCACTGAAATGGCTCCTCTTTTTTTTTTTAGGCAGGATGAGTACTTACCCCTACTGGAGTCCCGATAGGTGTTGAGTTTTGTTTCACTGGAGTTACAGGAGCGCACATATACGCGGGAGAACTTTTATCAAGCGAGCCTGTAGATCCGTTATGATTTCCGTTTGCGATGAACGTGTTCGTATCTGCAGGCGTGTGGCCGTTATGTATGTGTTCGTGTTTCTTCTTATTGTTTAAATCTTTTAAATTGCACTTAAGGTGGCTCGTTTCCAAAGGCTTGCAAAATGAGAGCTCCTCAGGATGTCTAATACCTAAAAAAAAAAAAAGAAAAGAAAATAGATACCAATTTTGAAACTTGAAAAATTATTTAAGGTTCTAAAAAATAAATTTGCTCCTATTGGTCTTTCATAAAATTTAGTTTCCGTTTATAAAGGGAAGATCTGGCTTGTTTCTGCAATCTACAACTTTTGCAGATAGGCATATCTCATTGCAGATTCGTTTCCCAGATCCCGACTAAACCAAGCTTGAATGCCACAAGGATTTTCGCAACACAACATAACTTGCTTTGTGTGTGTCCTTGAAACGGAGGCACATTAGATTTTTCATTTGATTATAGAACAAAAACAATGGGAATAAAAAATAACGCAAAATTCCCCTTCGGGAAATCTAAAGATTTATACGTTTTATTCAATATATAGAAACTATGCATTAAAGTATAGTATCCTTAAGATAAATTACCCGATAATTCGTTTATAAACTACGCCAGAAATTTAATACTGCAATGCTCAAACATTTTTATTACTGCAGTATTAATATTTCCGATAAGCTAATTTTTTTTTTGTTAACAAAACATTCTTCACTTACCTAATTCTTTGCATAAATTGATGACGGCATTAAATGTTTTAATAGAGAAATCTACCCTACAATCAAGGTATCTAAGATCTGGTAACTGGACCCTTAACGATTTATGCATTGGCGTGAAATGAAGCAAAGCATCGGCCTGGACTCCATATTGATCTAAAGTCGATCTTGTGCGGGTTAGCCAAATATTTTTCGACGGCCACCATAACGCATGGTCAGACCAATCCATTGCGATATCTGCGAAAAGAAAAACAGGAAGTTTAATTACAAACCGAAAAATTTTTGAAATTACAGAAGGGTGAGAGTGAAAAATTCCAGTTACATAATTATCAAAAGGAAGTAATTTGTTAGTCTATTTTTTTTTTATTTTAAAAAATACAATTCAATTCCGTTTATTCAAATTTTTCTCGTTCCTCTCTCCTATAGCGGAACCCTACATAAACAATTAAACAAAAAGGCTTGTAATTAATAAATGGTCTTAATAAATGACGCTCCCTTTAATTAAAAGTCAAGGCCTTAAATAAAATTTAGGTCAATAGTCTTATTTTTCAATTAAAATTGAAGGAAAAAAAAAATACAAAGACAATAAATGATTACAGCAGATGGATTTTTAAATTTTGAGGACAGTGAATATCAGTTACGGGACATTAAAAATCATTAAACAAGTCACAGCTGACAAAATAAAATTAGAGATCTCAATACTTTTTCAATAAACAATTGTGACGTTTTTACCCCCTCGATGCTTTTTGGGTTTAATGTATGTATCGTTGGAATAGCGTACGATGTTTGATTTAGTATTTTTGTAAAAGTTTATAGAAATAAACCCTGGATAGCAGATGCAGGGCTACATGCACAATGTTTTCATAACTTTTTGTTCGCACTTCTATTTTTAACTTCCGCTCAATGGGGAGTGGCTGTAAAGTATATGAAACTGTTTATTTTGCTCCCTCGACCGCATTATTAGGCTGGAATAACCCGATTTGATTAGTTACACATTTTTTTTTTCATCGTCTTTTCCTCCTTTCTTTAATAACAAGGAAGGGTAAGAGGAAATTATGAATTTTAAGTGTTTCCTTTTATTGTTGATTCGAGAGGCGACGGAAGGTTGTTTTCCGATTAAGATGTTAGGGGATGTGATTTAATTTCATTTTTTTAAGGGTTGAGATTTTTTTTCATGGAAATGGACTGATCTTTTTTGATGGGTGATTCAGCGTGAGCTGATTTATACAAATACCAGGTTAGGTTAGGTTAGGTTCTCGGCTTTTAACTCTTAGACTACCAATTTCCCCACTTGAGCTACTGCTCTAAAAGCCCCACATTTCGTTGGGAATGATCTACAACTTTATATTGAAGTACCTGCCCCAGAAAGTTTGGAAAAATCAAAATCAAAGATATGCAACAAGTAGTACGTGTGAGCTTATACATTGACTATCACAATGTAAAATGAATAATTATGTTTTTAGAGCGAGGTTAGAGGTTTTTGGGTTGGTATGTAGATTGCGCTGATGACTTCAGGAGCAACTTTTCCACCCCACAGTTGGGATTTACTAGAAGCTGTTACCCTTCTTAAGCAGCACAGGGATGTCCCAAGGATGTCTTATGAATATCTGTGTCCCATACTTATCCATTTTCTAGCCTGATATATCCTATGGCCGATATATCCCAGTGAAAAATTTTTATACCTTTTCTTATACATTCTTATATCATTTGAATATGAAAAAGGGATATAAATTTTCGACTATCTTGTTTTTATACGAAAACGAAATTAAATGAATATTGAAACCATCATTTCAATACAAATCAATTATTATTTAATGATGTCTTAATATTTATATCATTTCGTGTCGTATGAAATAAAGTTCAGATTTGTATAAAATAAAGTTCAGATTCGAATAAAATGAAGTTCATATTCGTATGAAAAAAAGATAGTCGAAAATTTCTATCTTTTTTTCATATTCAAATGATATAAAATTTCTAAAAGATATAAAAATTTTTCACTGGGATCCTATGACGAAGTGCAACAACTGATCGCCGGGCTATAGTGTGCTACTTAGGAGGATTACAAACAATTATGAATCTTTCATTCTCTTTTAAGCCATTATCATTCTTGTGTTTGACTTTGAAAGTAAATAATTCGATTAATCCATTTTAAAAATCGTGATTTCTTAACGGTGCAATTTATTTAGCGACCAACGGGGTGTAAAAGAACGCTTGGTGCAATCATTTTTTTTTTTCAGCCTCTTTGCGTCCATTGTTGAACATAGGCCTCTCTCAATTCACGCCATCCGTCTTGGTTTTCCGCTACTCTCACCCAATGGAACCCCGCAGTCTCCTTATGTCATCATACCACCTAGTTATCGGTCTTCCCCTGCTTCGGTGTCCAGTCCATAATCTCAACTGTAGAATTCTCCTGTTCTACCTGTTCCTCCTGCTCCTTTTCTCCTGTTCGGCGCAATCTACACGGTGAAGAATCAAACACAAAATTTTGATCGACGCAATCTACAAGTGGGATTTAAAAAAATCTGACCATCGGCGCGATCTACAATCTACCGTTTTTGGAGCCGGTGAATTCAAATCCGAGCTTATGATTTAAAATTTTTAACCATAGGTTAATACTGGCAGGACACACGCACCCAAGACCTTCCTCTTTAGATCGGGTAGGATTCTCGGCTCTACAGACTATTTACTATTATCTCACATTTTTTGGTGCGTCCTGCGGACTTTTTTACGTTATATTCAATGTGAAAAAATTAATCTCCAAGATTCTTCTTTTCAACACTGGTCTCCCTGCCTTTAATTTCACCCGCATCAACGCCTGCAAGAAGTGTTATTTGTCATGTCTCACCACGTGGCCAAAACATTAATAGGGGCTAAAATTACGGGATTCCTATTTTTCCAACTGCAAACAAACATCCCTAAACAAAAATACAACCTCGGAAGCCTTTAAATCCTCCGTATATTTGTCATATACCCTTATTAATTAAAATCTGAACATTCTGCATACTCGCAGATGTTATCCGGAATGAAAAAACATCGACACGTGAAAAAAGGTTTATACAACCAGCACGAGTTAATCACAATGGCATCCGTTATCCTCAATGAAGATGACAGATTTATATTATTTAAACCCTATTTCCTGCAAAAGCCACCTCAATTACAAACGAGGGAAGAAAGAAAGAAAAAAAAAATCTTTCTTCCATTTCAAAAAGCATGGCGATAAGTTAAATAGTGATCATACAGTAAATGGAAAGAGGAACCGTCATAGGGTCCAGACTTTCAACAACACGGATGAAATTTCATCTCTGTTTATTTCCAGGTCGGAAGTCACGTGTTTTTTAACTTGAGATCTTTTTCTATTTAAAGGAATTTTTTTTCAAAAACCCCTTCGTACATACATGGTTCGATTTGATATTTCTTTTTTTAAACTCCCCCATTTAAGTTGCAGGCCAGATAAGGAAAAAGAAAAACAAGCGAGGTTACATTAAGCAGAGATTTTTTTTTTTTTTTTAAATTTCCAGACCGAAATTTATTTATTTATCAAGTTGGGGCAACCAGCAGGCATCCATTCAACAATAATATTTACAGGATATTACCTTTCTAGCACATGCCGTCTTCAAAAATTAAATCACATGTTTGGTCATATGTGAAGGAGGAGATTCAAGCACCTTGATGATATTAGGGGGATTACTTCTGTATCGATGTTGCAAGATGTTTAAGAAAAATATTAATTGGTGAATTGAGGATTTTTGAAAAATAAATGACGGCGGAGACCAAGGTTGAGTATAAAAGATCACGGTCCCATCTCTTAATGCAAAGAAAATTGAAACAAAGCGAAACCGCCCACATCATAAATGGAGTTAATTGCATTTCTTCATAACCGCAATATCGTATCATTCCTCCTTTGTAAAATAAGATAAAGTTTATTACTTCGGGTAGCCATGAATGTTTTCGTGTAGGAAATTTTAATTCGGTACTTGTATATATTGTGTATGTGGAGGGATTCGTGATGGCTAAAAATTCATGCCACGCTCGATCGTTAGTCTGAGTTTGAGAACTTTATTTACAAGATCATGCAATGCAACTGTAGCCCGACTCCTCTTCACTTACTCTAAAGGATTTGGAGCTAAGTCCTCCAACCTCGTGGCCAGTGGTGTCATTTGGGGTAGGGGAGGTCGAACGGTAGCCCTACCCAAGAATTCTAGGTACCATAAGGTAAGTATAGACGCCACTTTTTAGCTGTTCCAGGTTCCTATGTTTGCCCTAACTAAGAATAAATTGATCCGGTCCAATACCGGATATTCCGCACCCAGGAGAGATTCTTACGACCAAGTCTTCTTTTACCCTCGACTTTGCCCTGCATGATGGTCTGCAGCAGCCTGTACTTGGGTACCCGCAACACATGCCCCAGGTACTCCAACTTCCTGCGCTTTATGGTCGCAAGTAGTTCACGTTCTCTGTGCAACCTACGCAGGACCTCCTCGTTGGTCATATGTTGGGGTCCAGGATATTCGAAGGATTTTCCTGTAACACCACATCTCAAATTGTATCTTCTTCTTTCGGTGCCCTGCTCGCACATGAGCTTAAACGATCTATCCGACGAGCTCCTCTTTCCTCGTCATTAAGATTGTTTTAAGGACAATAAATAGTGCGGTGGTGTCCATCTTGCCTTCTGCACCGCTGTACTGACGCCGTTCTGATGGTTGCCATCCCGCCGCCAGATACCCAGATTGCAGCCGTTCCGATCTAACTGATCTCCGCCTACAACCGTTACTGAAGTGCCAGCTGCCGCACTTCAAGAGGCTTCAAATTGTATACAGTACGTTAAATTCCAGCGCTAACGTAGCTTCATCTTCAGCCTTGCAAATCAATTGAAACATATTAAACAAAAAACGAACTTATGAAATATCAAAAATCTCAATGAAACAAGCCCGTGATGAATAATAAAAAAAAACCCTCCTCTCTTATTTCTAACGAAAAAACCCAATTTCTTTGAAAAAGAAATCATGTCACGGCAAGCACTCCGACAAATGCAGTATAAACAAATCTTGAATGGACTTAGACCACATCAAACACATTGTATATTACCTGGAAAACATATACATGACATTACGATTCGGGACAAATATTTAACATCGGTTTAAAAACCATGTTAAACATTGTTTACATGTTAATGAGATATCAGATACTTCATTAACTGTTTCCAAGCGACATTATTTAATTTGGAAAATGTGAATTAACATTCATTAAATTTACAATTTAATGAGTTTTACACGCGCTATTATTATTCCTTACATAAAAAGATTTTACTTTAAATATTCAAAGATTTCTTGGATGGCTTATCTTTTGGCACTTGAAAATATTTCCTTTGTTTCCCCAAATGGGTCAACAAACCTGATATTAAGCCTTTTTCCTTTGAACATATTCCGTGCTTTACCGGGCAATATAATATTACTGTGAGAAAAAAAATCGTGAGATCCGTGAAATTATTGCGCGTCAGCATCTATTGTTCTCTCTTTTTTTCTCTCTCGATGTAATAAATCAGCATCGTTTAGAGCTATTAAAGCTCAGTGCTAAATATTTATACAATTTTTATTCCAAGGACAGATGATGGGACTACAAGCTGCTAAAAATTTCCTCATATGTACATTTCGCAGCAGAACGCTAAGACGTCCTAAATTGGAGCGACTTTGAAGTTTATCGACCTAATCGCACCTTTATTTTTTTTTTCGCCAGTTTTTACCGATAAGAACGCGGAGGTAGATTGGTATTTCATTGAATAGCGTAGAAGCGGATGAAAATGACTTTTTTATGACTTCCAGCTGCACCGGTCCAGAGTGTGGGCACATGATTATCGCCTACTCTGTGAGATCACCGGGCTTATATTCCTACGTTTGTAAACAAGTTATGACGTCAGGATTGGCACAGACTTTCGGTTGTGTTGTCAGACCCCTGGCTTTAAGGAGATGAATGCGTTACATATGTTACATAATACTCCCTCCTCGGATACTTTTTCATTTTTATTTTTTGTTGCCCCCCTTTTTTTTTTCCTCGGTCATTGTCTACAGTGAATGAAAGAAAAAGAAAATAAGCGGTATTATTTTTATTAAGTGTTCTCAAATTAACAAGCATCAAGTGAATTAATCTATTGAAACTGACAGTTTCCCATCTTCGATGAGGATAATTGAAGGCGACGAGGGCGTCCGAGCAATGACCTACCACAATAAAATGGGCGTGATGGAATGGATCGTGATACTTTTCTGGGTACCTCATCATGATAGAATCGAAAAAAAAAATAGGTATGGCTGACCAGGATCGTCATATTGTCTCAATGTCCTTGAACACACGTCATGGGATATGTATGAGTGACGTTTAAAGTAGAGACCATGTAATTTTTTGTCGTCGTCCATCTCAAGCGCCTATTTTTATATGTACAAAAAAGGGAATATTTCATTTTCTTTAAGACTTTTGATGAAGCACGAATTGTAGATAATGGGAAAACGTGAAAGTATTTTAAGTAATTTTGTGGAAGTTGATAGAGAGCTTAAGATCAGGATCGTACGTGTTAGTTTGAATGGTTTAGAATAATCTGTTATCATTGATTTTCAGGCTTTGTGGAGTATTAGTTCAATAAACAAATATTGTTTAATGTTTGAATTTTTGTTAGTTTGGAAACATGAGAATTTCGGTGAAAACGACAATGCATAACGACTTCACAAAAATTGGTTTCCAAGAAACAACTTTATTGTGCATGAGATGTATAGCTTGAATATATTTCAAGAACTCCGTCTTCCTACGCTTTATGGTTACAAGAAATCGTCTGGGTTAGTGTTGCTAGCGTAGGACCCTTTCATTGGTCATAAGTTCCATGCAAGGCATGCGGATTAGATTTGCTAGCTTGTTATGGACTCGAGGATCTCAGACAGGATCAATGCTTCAGATGTTTCTTCCTTTTTCCCAGATGCATCTTTTATGGAGATGGATGATCATCAGGCGCCAATGTCAATCTTCTCGGATATTGGACTTCTTGCGGAACAACGAAGGCAAGGATTTTTGTACTTTTTTCCTCGAGCTTGATTTGATGGAATCCAAGTAACAAGTCCTAGCTTTTCATATCTTTCAGCTGATTTAGAATGGATAGGTATGTTTCTGCTTGACAAGAGTTGGCTCTGTAGAAATCAAGGAGCAACTGTTTTCCCCATATTTTCTTCGACACCATCACCGAAGACTATACAAAGGAGCTTTAGCTCTGTTGAATTTGTGACACACTCTCCATCGATTGTGCCGACCGCGTCATCGATGTCTTTTTGTACTTCAATTTGGAGATCGGTGATCATCAGAAATATTTGATTCTCAGCGGCAGTTGCTCGGATCTTATACTCCTCCGAAAGGAATACTCCGGATTCCAAAGCCAGAAAGGTCCTTGTTGTCCTGCTGTTGAGCATTAATTTAAATCTGCACGTCAGTTCAGAACTCGACCAAGTCCATTTCCAAAATGGCGGTGTATTTTTATAAGTTAACAATAAGAAACAAGTTTCAAATCGGAGATTGACTTGGTCGAGTTCTGCACTGACGTACAGAAATGTTTTTCCCATTCTCACGAGGGCTGCTTCACTTAAATGTCTAATCTAATATATTGTACAGGCTTCAGTTGTCCGGGTGCAGACCTCTTTCGACATCATCAAATCTTAGGAAGCTGCATTATGGCGGTTACTGAAGCTTCACATCTTTGCTTTCAATCTGAATAAACCTGAGCCAGTCAAATCCAACATTTTCCTGCAACTTTCCTCAGTTTTGCTCTACGTCCTCTAAACAGACATTTCCCCCGCATTCCTCCTCGTCTTCAACTCAACGATCGCAATCAAATCTTAAGAGTCTAATGCTAGTTTTATATCGACAGCCTCATTTTCACATGCTTCAACTTGAATTGACTGACAGCATTCCCTCTTTGTGTACAACCTACTTACACTCCTGACGAACTGCAAAACATTTTCCTCATTCTTTCATGCTTCAAAAAAAAATTCCAATCATGCTTAGTACAGAATAATTACTCCATTCTCTTATCGCATATCGTCGTATACAGTTACGCAAGAAGTAAACACAATATATCTGCTTATGCTCTCTCGTTTGCTTGTTATTTGTGAATCTTTTCTTGGTTTCATGCCAATATCAATATTTAAACATCGTCATTTTCCAAAAGAGAGGCTTGAATGATGGTCTGCACCTTGCCGAGGTCTCATTTTTAAAAACAAAACTCTCGTATATATTTTTAATCCCTATTATTTACTCACCACTTTTTTTTTAAATCCGAATTAAATTGATGTGAAACAGATTTCCTCTAATATTAGATTTTTACCTGGGGACCCTTGGCTCTTTTCCCGCCATATTGTATTTAGACATTCAAAATGTCGATCGTGTACATTACACCTCAGGGACTATTTTTCCCTCTCGCGATGAAATATTTACGGACTGATTTTAATTCGGTGCAATAATTTAACTTCGCCACAACTATGAATAATAATCTCGATTTTACTATGCGGTTCTTGTGGTTTGCCAATCCTAATTTATGAGTCATTGGCATTGTTTCTAGCCTTGGATGACATCTTTTTATTTCCCCTTTTATCGGAAGATGACGTCAAGTTTCACCGCGGAAACTATACCTTAAATGTCGGGAAATAATTCAATTCAAACGGACCGGGGACTCAACGGCACCGCAAGTCACATCCTGAGTAAATTAATGAGCAACGTTTAAGCTCGAATCCCTTTTTTTCCCTTACTCGGGATTTTTATTTACAATCTCGGATGGAATCTCTTATAAAGAAGATCTAGATACTAATCGATCAAGTGTAAAACGAACAAAGGATGCCCGATAATGACTTGTCACCCAAGTTGCTTTCCCCTATTATTCCGATCGAAGGATTAGCTTAAAGAATGATTAATGAATCTGATAGGAAAGAAGAGAAAAAAAATATCTAGAATATTTAAAAAAAAAGAAGGTTGTTTAATGGGAATAGTTTCGCGGCTTGATCTTAAATATAGGATGTCGGGGCGTTTTTATCTTAATATGAAGATCCCTGGTTTTTTAATTGAATTATTTCTTTTCCTTTCGAGTGCCATTATATTATTATTTACTCAAGGAACCGAATTGACTACTTGAAAATTGTTTGCTTACATCAATATAAATCAGTTGGATCTCGTCCTTCTTATTTCCTAAGAGCCCGCGATGGATAAAATGGTGTTTATGTTTTTATTTGCTCCACTCTTATGTTTGTATTTATATTTTGGTCGAACGAAAGTCAGGAATTATTTTTTTTTAAAAGATCGTTTTTGGATAGACCTCGAGGCGTTAATTAGAATGCCCGCATCCATTTAGTCGATCCCGTATGATTGTTTAATTAACGTTTTTTTTTTTTTTCGGAAAGAGATGTTATAATGATTGGTGTGCGTGGCTTAAGCGCGCGACGTTTAGAAAGAAATGGACGCCCGAGATTCACGAGGAGTGTTTGAAAAATTTTTTAAGATCGTAAACAAGTTCATTGAAATTAAGAGCTTAAGTGTGAATTATAGCAGCACTCTATCGGTTGCTCGTAAATAAAAATATGAAAGTTTAAGATGATGAAATTTATGTGGCAGCTTCCGGATGCGGTTGGAAGATGTCATGTTGATGGGGTATAGTGTCAAAAGAGTTGATTAGTGTGCAAAACTTTTCGAAGAATTTCATGTTTGTTTGGTCGTTGGTCTTGTGCGTCAGCGTCTGTCTTAGCGACAAATGAACAAAGATGGCTGCAACCAGAGACCACTTGAATCAGAAAATGGTAGAGGTATGTGGCTAAGACGATTTAGCGAGTGGTCAGATGTGACATAGCTGGCTTGGGTACAATCTCTTGGCGATTTAAAATCAGCTCAATACGCTTTAATATTTTGAGATGCTGCTTATTTGATCGGCTTATAAGTTACTTTTGAATTTGGTGATATTTAAGCACACAGACATATTCTGTGATTTGGTCACTGACAACTAGCTGCCATTTCTGAACTATTGAAAATCTGCATCATTCCTTTTGAATTTACCAACCATAAGAGGCAGTTGGTGTAGTGAACGACGTGACGTAATTTCCTTGCTTTACTTATCGTAATTTTGTGGTATCCTTTCTACAGATCCAAACGATTGACATAATCATCATTCCTCAAAATAGAAAGTTTAAGTCGAAGAAAAGCTTCTTTAGCATGATCTCCTTAACATTTGTCAGATGATTTTCTACCTTCTTCTGCATGCACATGCGCATGTTCCTACAATAGCTCTCCAACCATGCAGAGCCTAAAATGTCATCGTTAGTTGAAGAATTTACCAATGAAGTTTTCAACCTTCTACGCTTTTTCAATGTTCAGACACTCGGACTCGAGAACACTACTAATCAAAGTACGATAACAGGAAATCGAAGAGTGTAGGAGCTGGTGTCTGCGACTGCAACTTCAACCCGTACAAAGTATGCCAAGGCCTTTAGACCTAATAGCTGAATAACGAGGAGAATAGTGATTGATAATCAATACATATGACAGATAACAAGACAGCATTTTAAGGATCGTCAATCCCACAACATTGTCAAGGGCTGCCAGAAAATTCTGCACAAAATGGTAACGAGTTTAATTCATTGGAGAAGTAGGTGCAGACCTTTCAGGTAACTGCAAGGAAGCCAGACAAATAATGTTAGTCTGTCGAGAAAGATATTCCCAAGACCTTGTGCAGTTGCGCATATAGTTCCGTCAGTTAGAAGCCTTATAACTTCGCGAGTTAGCTTCATCTTATGAAATTCTAAACGTTGCAGTTTAAGAATGAATGAAAATGCCCCATAAACATAATCAGGAATTATTAGAATAGTCGCCAGATCTCCAACAGGAAAGACCATGTTTTGCTTTTTGACTTTGATACAACTTCTTTAACAAAAGCCGAAATGATAACAGTTCTTTTTATTGTCGTGCACATGACTGGACACGAATGGACTTGATTCATGAATGAGTCTTAGCCAAAATATCTTACAATAACAAAAGAGCAATCATAAGATTACTTCACTATCAAAGAGAGTTGACTTGATATTTTTACTTGCACGTTCGACATTACTCTTAAGGTCATTTTCAAAGACAGATTGATATTTACATATTTCGCCTCCTAAATGCATCGTGACATTTAGTCAAGTATGTGCTTGTGCACACCAGTAGGAGCAATAAACTACTTAAGATAAGAAAAAGATTCTATCCTTATCCAATAAGGAATCCGTTTGGCCAAACATAGATCTCACAAAAAATAACAATCTGGCACATGCACAAAGGGGTAGAATTCACCTATTCACCGAACAAATACGGTTCTGTAATCGAATTTATTACCGTTTGGCCAAATACGGCACGAGATGAGAAGCTTCTTTGAAAAAATCCCACGGTCTAAATACATAGTTATGGCTATAGTAGCGCACGCAGATGTTTTGAATAATAAATAATCCAATTAGAATAAGCGGCGGTCAACGGAAGAAGAACATTTTGAAAAAGTCGCAAGATGATAATCGAGATGAGCCCACTCAATTCCATCAATTGTAAACTACATTATCTTTATTGAATCATTACGTCATTGCCACCACGTCCCGCACCATTTTTTTTTATTAGCATGTTCTTATATAGGACACATCTCTTGTTTGTCATATTATTTTACCTCTTTTGAAGGTAAAATCTTTTAATGGATGTTATTCGCTTGAACAGGAAGTTTACCAAAGCGAACTTTTTAACCGACTTAATATAAATTTACACAGGATAGCGAGGAGAGATAACGTTATCATGGAAAAGGGTTTTCTGCGTGGTTTTTTTTTCCATGTGTGCATAATACAGGCTGTTTGAAAAATTTATCTATTTTAATAATAGGGAAATAGTTGCATCGAGGAAGTGAAATGTTATTAGCCCATTCTCATTGGATGTTAAAGAATCTGTGTCAAAACGACAAGGAGCAATTTCATTCTGCTTGTATTGCCAAATTTGGTCGTGCATACGAAGTTCGAGACCGGTCAACCTTGCTCAGCCTACATTACTCCTATGTATATCCGATTTTATATTCTGATTGCAATGGATCTTTTCAATATATAAAGTTGCAGTTCCTTCAACTTTTACATTTCAAGGTTGAAGATCACCCATGATCAGTTGTAGTCCCCGACCTGCCCTTCCAGAGATTGTTGAATCGCCTTTTATCGTGGATTAAAACCAAGAATTTCAAGTGTACATTTTTTTAATATTTATTTAATTCTGTCAACACGATTCTTTATCATTCGAAAGTACTAACCAGATGACAAATTATTACACATTACTCGAGTGTGTAATTAGTTATGAGGAAAAAAGATTTTCTTGCATATTTTTCTACAGCCACACCCTCAGAGAAAATCACAAGGGCGGATGTATATATTTTTTTCTAGGCACGGTAGAAGTAATTTAGATTCGGATATTAAATAATCAACGTTCATGAAATTTTTTTTTTTTTTGTAACAAATTGGATATTACGACGCTTCGTGTTGTAAAATACTGAGAGCGTTGTTTTTTTTTTTGCTGCGCCTTATGTTTTCAATTCCGCTTGGGCAATTATAATGCCATTAGCTGTTGTGGTATTATAGTTTTTGAATTAAACATTAATTGCGATAGGTAATGATGTGCATCGGGTTAAAGAGAGTAGATTAATTTTTCCGTGAATGGTTGGTTGATCGCTTTGCAGATAACATTTGGCGTATTAGTGAACAAGGCAGATACGTGCTCGGCAATTAGCGTGATAGATTCTTGCCATGGAATTAAAAATCAGGTTTAAAACTTTTGATGAGACAATAAGGGTCATGCTAAATCAGTTTTTCGAAATCTTAGATGGTCGGTTTTTTCTCAACAAGAAGAAGGTTAGGTATTTGTGTAGTGCATTGATGCAAGAATCTGATAAACGTATGGCCAGATCAGATTTGTAAAATGGGGAAATTTGTGGTAATGGAAAAAAGCAGCTGAAGACATTAGATGATTTCCTAAAAGAATTAAAGCTTACATTTGGACGTCACCAGATACTTTTCCGGAGCGATAGGAGTTTTGAGGAAACCTATGTTCAGAAATGGGAGCTTACTTGCTTACTTATCTGGCGTTACAAGGCTTGAAGCCTTATTGCCGCATCACAGAGTTTCCGCCATTCAGACCTATCCTGGGCCGCCGCCCCCTCACGACCTGCATCCCCCCACCTCAGCCGCGGCCTTCCCAATGACCTAGGGCTCCTTGGACGACCATTCAGCACCTTCCTGATAGTCCTCGTCGGCGGCGCGCGTGCTACATGTCCCGCCCACCGTAGCATTCCTGATTCTATCACGCTTGTAATAAAAAGCTGATCGGTGAGCCTCCTGATTTCCTTATTTGTCTTAACTCGCACGCGTCCGGTAATAGGGTCTACATTTCCTAGAATTCTCCTCAGCACCTTATTCTCGAAGGACCGCAACCGCTCCTGGGCTCGTACCGTGAAAGTCCAAGTCTCCCAACCGTACAGAACAGCAGGGCGTAGGATGGAGTTGTAAGGAATTAGAATTTGTAAATAATTCAGAAACTGATGCTAGAGACTGGAAAATGACACCTTGCTGTAGCACTCAGGACAATCCACGGATGCAGTGTTTTAAAAAGCTCACTACCTGAAACTGTGTAAGACTGCAGGTCCTCTTCAAAAATAGCAACAGGAACTTACTATCTTCTTCTTTTATGGTTCAGTGCTTGAATTCAAGCATAGGCGACCATCAATAACTCTGTTTCAATTCTAACATGGATGCCATTCTACATACTGTAGCTCCTCAACATTAAAATTTTTCCATGCTCTAAGGTTGCACAGACATGACAAATTTTCCGCTAGATCCCTCTTTCCCCTTCGATCCTCCCCACTGTAGCCGCCTGGTGAAGTCTATACATGCTAAAAGTACTCTAGCTTACGACGCTTGACGGTGTTTAAAAATTTCCTGCGCCAAATATTCTCATTGGTTTCAAGTTGCGTCCAGCATACTCGAAGAATCTGCGGCACCAACTAGGCTGCCGGAAAATTACCAGACTGAAGATACCGAACCTTAAGCTTGAAAAACCTCATGAACCGCATCAGTTTTAAATCTCGTAGATGGAACAGAGAAAAATATGAAACATCTTTCTAAAGACAATAAATCATCTCGAATCAACCTCAATTTCTCGATTCAGCTGGTTTCAACTGGACTGGATCCAATTAGTGTTCCAAAATTTAAAATCCTTACACTAAATCGAATTCTCAATCCAGCAATGAATAAATATTACTGCCACATTCCCCAAATGCGGAACAACGCGATTTCAGCTTCATTACACCATAACAAGAGTTGGCCCTGTTAAATAAACATTGGAGTATTAGTCATCCATTGTTACCGCAGTTAATTCCGAATTTGTAGATGGAACTTAGGGAGTGTCGATTGATAGTGAATGATGAATCGTACTTTTAGGGTGAGGAATAAATCAAATCAAGTGATTCCAGTTATACGCGAATCCTCAAAAAAAGGGTCCGGACACAAGTTAATTTACTAAGATAATTAAATGGTTCCATCGATCAGAACTGACGATATATCCCCCCGAACCTTTTCCCTAATCAAAAAGACAAGAAAAAGAGAATTTTTTTTGGTTTACCGTATCAGTGACGTAAATACATTTTAGAGACCTCATTTAAGTTTCCGAGGACGGACAACTCTCTCAAACGACAGCAGGGCGCCAAAAACTTGCAAACTTTTTTTTTCTTCTCTCCTTTCATCTCTCACATAACTTTTCCTCTTACATGTTTTTGATATAGGTCGGATCTGCGTCATCGAATTCTGCCATTATTAATTTCCGTGACAAATGGACGTTTCGAGCTGAATAAACAATAAAAACGAAAGCAATCCAAGAAAATAATTTAAGTGCATACAATTGACTTATAGGAGAGGGGAGCGAATGTGGGCCAGAATTCCGTTGCTACGGACAACGAGAGGATTTATTTTTAAAATCCACATTTTTAGCTTACCTTATAAGCATTTGCAAGTTATCTTAAAGGGGATGCCTTTTGAATTGAGACATCATTTTCGTTTTTAAGGGGAAGGAGAATAAGAAGAAATTATTGTTAAGTAATCTGTGAGTAAACATCGGGGAAAGGATGTCGCTTTCTTTTCTGTCGCAGGTTGTTATTTCCACCCTGAAGTCTTCTCAACCACAGCTGGAACTGAGGGAAGATAGGTCAAGTGAGATTACATCAAAGCGTGCGGCTTGAATATTTTAAAGAAGGATTTAAACTGCCCTCGAGGGAAGAATAGAGTCATTTTCGAGAAGGATGACACACTCGACACGTCAATGCAGCATTCTTCAACTTTTAAAAAAAATTTATTGAGTAACCATGACTTTGGTTTTTAGTGGCAAAGTAAAGAGTCATTGCGGTGGAATTCAATTTGAACCACATTTCTTGTCTCCTAATAAAAAAAACATAAGCATGTTGAAGATCAGCTTAAGGATGAATGTTTAAAAGATGAATTCATGGTCGAGAGCCGGAGTGCCCAGAGGCAATAGAGCGAAGGAAAATCCGCGTGCCTGTGGACTTCAAAGTGCAAACAGCCAATGGCGATAGCATGTTGCCTAGTTCGATGATTGATTCCCGAGGTTAAGCTGCATCAAGCGAAGTCCATTTCACGGATGGGTAACAGTCTTTGAAACGGACTGGTTTTCGTAAGTTGGTAGTCGGTGGGAACATTAACGGTACTGCTTCAGGTTTGGCGCACCTGCCCTTGACGAGCTCCCGATTCCTGCTGACCCGGGAGGTAGCAATCTGGTAAGGGTTCTGGTAGGGGGCAGCAGTCCTACCAGTACTGGCTTAAGGCTAAAGACGGTAAAAGTTGGCTAGGCTTAAGTCCAGAAAGCAGGAGGCTGAGTCGAGGACTGACGGTATGGCTCCTATGCTGCGATGCGGAAGGTGTTGGGAAGCCACCGCATTAAGCTCCCTAGTATAGCCATCATGGTCAAGGGTTTGCTGTGCAAGGCCCAAGACAGGCTAGGGGGAACGGCCACGGCTAGGGTCTCTTGCCCACCGCAATAAGCTCTGTAACCATGATGGTCGCCAATTCCCGTCGCGGGAAGGCACTCGCTGGGAAGAAGAAGAAGGTTTTCGTATCATATCTTGCAACCCGACTGAACAAAGTCATTTAAGCTGGATTTAAACCACCATCTTAATCTTTGGACTACCGAAAACAATACCATCAAACCCATCTGAAAGAAAACGAGATAACGGGGACATATCAAACGCCCCTTCCGTGACGGGAACAAGGAACCCAATGCAACATGGTGAAAGGAGATCTGAAATGAGTCATCTCTGGGGAATATTTATTGTGGCCTCTCTCAATTCTTCCACTCTCCATAATTTTTATTTCATTTTAATGTCGATAAAGAAAAAAAAAAGCTTTCACTTCACTGACCATACCCAATCCGATATCAATTGAAAAACCCGAGACTTTTCATAATCTAAAATCCTTTTACGGGAAACATCATCCCTTCAAATTATGGTAACCAACAAAGGGACGAGAAACCGTTTGGGTTGGTTACGCTGACATTTTATCCCTTAAAAAAGATTCCTACCCCAACGATGAAGGTACGCACGGAAATTCAACAGCCACCTATTATCTATTTTTAAACAATGAAAACTCCGATGACAATGAAATGACATTTTAACTTTTTTATGAATTGAAAATATTTCATCGGGGAAGATGTGAAACATATTCGAAATCCGCTGAAAATGATTTAATGCTTGTCATCTTTCCCGTCTACGGAATTAAACGGAAGGGAAGAAAACTTACCAAGAAAGGAGCCAAAAAGCTAGCGTGACGATTCAAACTCATGCTTACAATTTTCCTTTCTCGCCCTTTTTTCTCCCGATGATTAATTTTCATGGTTACACGTGGATGAAGGACGTGAGACAGCTTACCTGTAAATAAAATTGAAAAAAAAAAAAATTAAAATTTCGGTTGAACATTTATATCGATACCCTTCAATTATTTGAATGCACGGAACGTAAAAGTCATTACACACTAATCAAGTGCATGCTTTTCAACTGAAGTGTGATTCACCCAGAAGGAGGGGGGGAAAAAATGTGCTTACAGTATAAACAACTGATTTCGCTGAAAGGAGATTTCATTAGAATCCTAAAAATTTATTGGAAAATTCCCAAAAAAAATTAAAAAAGATGATCGTTCAGCCATTTCACGCATCAATAATCAGCATCATTTTTACAAAACAGGAGCAGAAAAAAAGGCACGTTTCGCTTTCTTTTGTTTTTCGTAAGCGGTCTATCACTAACAATTTGCTTTTGTGATGTCGAGTTCACACGCCCAATCAATTGTCAGCTCATTTCCCACGTTATTTACACGCGCTCACGCTAGCAATTTTTACCAACAGAGAATCCTTCCTCTCTCTCTCTCTCTCTTTTTTATTTTTATTTTTAACATACTATAGCACATAACCGCTTCTTTAGTAATTGGCAGTTAAACTTCATTAAAAAAGACTTAAAACTCATCAATATAAAAAGACAGAAAATTGGAAAAATCACAGGAGTGACTGCAAATGAGCACGCGATTCCGTACGGCCTTCTAAGATCGGCCACACCCTGGACTTGGCCCAATTTTCACTTTAATTTTCGAAAATCTTTTCAAACTTGATTACTTTCATCATTATCATGTATGATATTTTCAAAAAACCCGATGAAAATTCTCTGCACCGTGACCTTTTGTATAATGAAAACGTTTTATAGGCGAATAACCTTTTAAAAAAGACAATAAAAAACATTTTTGTAGTTTAATGCCGCGACCACGTGTTGAAGGGGTTTTTTCTTTTCAGCTGACGCTATAAACGTTCGGACAAGTGGACGGGAGACAAATAGCTGTTGGATACTTTACATCTAAACAAACGCGCTAATCGATTTGTTAGTGAATCTGTCATTGAAGAAATTGGACAACGGTCATTTTGCCTTTGATCGCTTTATTATGAAGACAAATTGCCAGCAGGCTTTTTGAAACGTGCTCAGCAATATGCTAATTTAGGCCTGATGAGACTTTTAACTATAGTAATTTGATTGGTATTGGTATTGTTCACGAATATGGGCGATTAGGATAATTTTTTTTTGTAAGTCAATTTTTGATATTTCTGGAACATTTATGGTTAAATCTTTTTTTGCTGTATTGTTTCTGGTTCACAACCCAGTGCGCAGAAAGACTCCTTCTGCCCGAAGACGGTCTTGCAAGAGCTTCTACTTGGTTCATCGTTACAAATTCCTGAAAATCCCATTTTTCAAAGTTCTGAAGTGAATGCGAGGAAAAAGACGAAAGCAAGACTCTAGGACACCAAATATAAAGTGCAATATTCAGAATTTAGTGGGACGACTGTGACAGAGGTAAAGAAAAAGAAATGAACGTGAGTCATGAGCGGAAGTGGGTAGGATGGTGAAGTCAGCAAGATATGGGAGTTCCTTTTTATCCAATTTGGCAGTTTACCTAGAATATGAAAAATAGAAGAAATAAAATTGTCTGGTCTCAGTGTTTTCTGCTACCCCCAAGTTTGACGATAAGCAGAGCTTTCATTCAGTTCATTTCAAATCCTGAATTTTTTCCTGCAGATTAGACAAAAAAGAATCTATAGAATCAAACTTACCCAGAATAACGTTTGAGATTTTTTCCAGAGACCTCATCTGAATAATTTTCTTGTTCAAAAAATATTTTTATTTTTTTTTAAATTTTTTCAAAATTTTTATTTTTTTTTAAATTTTTTCAAAATTTTTATTTTTTTTAAATTTTTTCAAAATTTTTATTTTTTTTTAAATTTTTTCAAAATTTTTATTTTTTTTTAAATTTTTTCAAAATTTTTATTTTTTTTTAAATTTTTTCAAAATTTTTATTTTTTTTTAAATTTTTTCAAAATTTTTATTTTTTTTTAAATTTTTTCAAAATTTTTATTTTTTTTTAAATTTTTTTAAAATTTTTATTTTTTTTTAAATTTTTTCAAAATTTTTATTTTTTTTTAAATTTTTTCAAAATTTTTATATCTTTTCAAATTTTTTTAAAATTTTTATTTTTTTTTTAAATTTTTTTAAAATTTTTATTTTTTTTCAAATTTTTTTAAAATTTTTATCTTTTTTCAAATTTTTTCAAAATTTTTATGTTTTTTCAATTTTTTTTAAAAATTTTTCCCAAATTTTTTCAAATTTTTTTAAAAATTTTTCCCAAAATTTTTTAAATTTTTTTAAAAATTTTTCAAATTTTTTTAAAAATTTTTCCCAAAATTTTTTTTAATTTTTAAAAAAATTTTTTCCAAGTTTAAAAGTTTTTCCAAAAGTTTTAGAGATTTTTTTTGATTAAAAAAATATTTATTTCTTTTAAACTCAAAAAAAGGAACATGTCTACAATTTCTGACTAGGTTTGGCTGACAAGCGTAAAGGATATCGAAAAAATCATTTACTGCTCACACTGTTATATTCTTTAAGCTCTTGGAGATAGTCCGCAGTACTGCACTTAAATTTCAATTTTAGAGGGAAACAAAAGTCCCACAGGATTTAGCAGAAGTGAAATCTCCCTAAAAAAGCATAAAAACAAATGAAACCTCGCCTGATGGCTGTGAAACACCCAAGAATACAAAACTAATAATTCATCCCAACAAAAAAAAAATGAAATTGAAATTAATCACAATGTTTTGATTTCTCACTTAATAACACGTTATTCATTAAATCGCAACAGGTGTGTATATAAATTTAATCCATAGGGTTAACACAAAGGTGATTATTGTGTTACCCTTTACATCTAACCACACGCTCAATAGCCTTGCAATGTCGTGGAATTTCAAAAGGAAAAAAAACCGAGGCTAAAAAATCCAACCACTGCGGCTGCCAAGGAAATAATTAGACGTCTGACCGACGGTGCCGCTCATAAAACGGAAACATAAAAAGAGACAGTTAAGGCCTTCTTTTTTGTCCGAGCTGCATATCAAATAAGACTCGTAAAAGAAATTTCATTCCGAGCCATCGACATTTCATCTCGATTTTCCGCTCATTTGCAGTGTTACGAAGCCCGAAAGGAAAAAAAAAATTAATAAGCATGCGAAATGGCCAGTTCTACGAGTATATAAATGGCATCACATCCACGGTTCATAGTTCACAATAACTGCCTCTAACATCTTTCTATTGTTGTCAATTCGATTGCATTAAATGCGAATCGTTATACAAAAAGACCACACACTCGACTGAACAAAGAATACAGTTATATCTTCCTTTTGAGACACGGATTGAATATAAAATATTCTTTAATAGGAAATTAAAAAGAAAGAAAAAAATTTTTTTTATACGCGCACACCCTATGCAGACTAAATATATGATCAGCATAATCAGAATGAATAGTAAACCAAGCGTAAGTCAGTAAATCGCTATTAATAAGATTAAAAATAAATGAGAGAGACACCCCAAAATCACCACAAAGAAAATCCACGCGACCGCTTTTTACATTAGGGACCGAATCAAGCCCTAAAAATAACACTTGACGCAATTAGTTAACATAACATTTGGGCACGCACTGATTTCAATAGGGGATCGCATTAATAGGATTATACAAGCACTTGATTCATCGCGGACTTTATTCAGCTTCTTTCTTTCTTTCTTTTTTTCCGAAGAAAACGCTGAAATGTCAATGAAAAGGAAAAAAAATGGATAATTAAAATCATCCGAGTGGAAGACATGCAGAAAACCGTGAATGACACGCGGCCAAAGGGGATGAAAAAGTCCCAAACGAGGGGTCAAATGACGAATATCCGGGAACAAGACAAGGGATTCCGTTCATCCGGAATTATATAAAAAAAATAAAATAGATAAAAAATCTAGGAAATAAAAATGCAAACAGGAATGACGTTAGTCTGAAGTTGCGAAATGCTGCCTGGGCTATATAGTTTTCATTTTTACAGACATCCGGCGCCCGTTAAAAGGAGAGTGATGCTAATTGCGAAAAGCTTCACAAGATGTTTATGTGAGTATATAAAAATAGCTAAAAACCCCCCCTTATTTTCGATTTAATGTTTACTCCAGTCAAAACAGTGTTTTCGAGATTAATTAATGCCATTCATCACACCAGGAAGGAATATAAAACTTTCGGTGTCGACCCTCTAATAAGAGGTTACGAAAAAAAGCCAAAAGCCAGCTGCAGCTTTCTTTGTGCGGTGTAATTCGTTATTGAGCAATTATCGTTGGGAGATATTTTTTTTTCTTTTCGCTTTAGGCAGGGTATTTGATATACATTCTTACGGAAGTAAGGGAGTATCAAGGGCGAGGCGAGAAAAAGCATTGTTGAGAGTAATAAAATTTAAAATTTCCTGAGGCTGATTTTGCTAAAGTTGTAGTGTACTCTCTCAGAATTTTTTTTAATACCGTTAAAATGACCAGTGGGAATATTGTGATACTCCAAATATGTACAAAGCGATATTGTTGACTGACCAATAGAAAAATTTGTTTATCTAAAAATTATTTTAATATGCAAGGTTTGCTTTTACCGTTCAAGTAGGTTTACATTCGCGGTTGTTCATCTTAACTATTGCTATTAAAATGAAGACTCGAAGAGGACTTTATGTTCTTATAGAGACATTCCATGTTAAGGTGCATGAACTCGTATTGAGACCGTGCTCAAGTTCAGAAGATCAAATGTTGTTACTTAAAGCAGAAGTGAGGCAAGGGGTAAAATTGAGTATGAGTGTACGTTTTCTGACCAGTAACTGATCAGCAAAAATTGTACAGTATTAATTTATTACTATTAATGGTATATTGATGAGCTCTAGAAAAGGGCGACTGAAGAAGATTAATGCTTATCAAATTGACTTATAAAGACACTCATTTTGGGAGGTTTTCGATGGGAAATTTGGGTTTAAAAGTCCCTCTTCAGGCTTAGCACACCTGGTGTTGACGAATCTCAGATTCCCAAATACTTCGAAAGAGCCTCACTTCAGAGTAATTAGATGCTTACTACTGTGATCAAATAACAAAGTAGTGTGTGATCAAAGGCTGGTCTTTGAGCCAGAGATTGCCAGAGATTGCCAGGTATGCCTATCATGATTGCCATGTCCAGTCCACCAGAGCCTGATCGCTCGTGATCAAATGTTGGCCTTGTAAGCATTCCTGGCAATATCTGGGTCACAGGCCAACCTTTGATCACTAGAGCGATCAGGCTCTGGTGGACTCGACATGGCGCTTGTCAGCCTCTACCACAGTACATCAGGTCGTAGAAGCAAGACTAACGAGTCCCACACCTCAAGGCAGCTGCTCCGATGGGTGGATAGAGTGTCAAAAAATGAGGGTCGGCTTGAAGTTCCTGATTGGAGAGAAGCAAGCCACGATTGGACCGTCAGGTGAGCTGAATATAATGTGTCAATAAGGCCAACCTTAGCATTAAGAAGGTATCTCCTGTACTACTAAAGATGAATTTTGGATTTGGACATCAGTTGGATCGATCGCATTGGAAATGACAGTATTCCCCAATTTTTCCACAAAGACCAAGAACTTTCGGCACTTAACGTCAGAAGATGGAGTATAGCGAAGCCATACCGGGTGGGTTTCAATACTTCAAATCATGATTCAATGGAAAATAAAAGGGACGAGAAGGATCTACAGCAAAAATTGATCTTAGCAGCACATCATAAGAAAACCGACTGCCTTCGAAGGAATGTTAGGGATCGTGTGTTTTTACCAATCATTGAAAGGGTAACCTAAGCTCGCTTATGAGCATTGTATTAAAAGAAGTAATCCCCCTCAGCTGTTTTATAGCCCGACTACTCACTCTAAACCACTGCACACATCTCGATTAAAATCAATGATCCATATTCAATCACACTCTTGACATCCACCTGACTTTCCATCAACCAGCATGAAATATTCATAATTTTTCACAAAATCCCCAATAAAAATTCTATCCCACTTGTAAATAAAATTCATGAGTTCGTGAGGGGTATCCATGTGTGTGTCCTGCGATTTAGGTGGAGTATTACGAACCCTATCATTAGTGGCAATCGTAATTTAAAACAAAGAGTAATCGAGACATATTAGGGTAACTATAATGGACCAAAATAATGGGAGATAGAGTTTTAAAAAAAAGGATTCGTCCTGCGTCGATAAATAGACTCATCGCACAACGAAATTAAAAATTAAAAAATTTTTCACGATTCGATGCTTTAAGGGTGTTTTTACAACCGATTGAAATGTACACACGCAATGTTTTCTAAAAAAAAATTGTAGGAGGGCTACATATGTTCAAATTAGGCACGGTTTACGTACCCTGTCCTTCCAACGTCCTTCTAACGATATTTAAAAGGTGTGAACTAATCAGTAGTTGATGGAAGAATATTAATTTTTTTTTTAAGAATTCGGATTTAATATCCCGTTTCAGTGTAGGTTGAAGCAATTTAAGCCTAATCGGTTGTTATTACACCGGGGTAGTTGTATTATTATTGTTGAAGGAAATCCTACTCTCATTTAATTACGGTGTTAGCAAGATAAAATATTATCTTACTTGGATATTTGCTGACGGAAAGAACTTTACTTCCAGGAATTTGTAATCTGTGATTCCTATTTGTGTGAGAAAAATGGCTTTTTGCCAGGAAAAGCGTTTTGTCAGAGAGTTATTTTCGTGATATATATTTTTTTTCTCTGTTGTATACAATTCTAATTTTGAAAATGAACTTAATTTTGAAAGAATGAAAATGTTTAGCGTTATAAATAGTTGTAAAAACGTCTGCCCTTTCGCCAAGAATTTTAAAACACAAAAAATCATTTTTTTTTTTATTCTGTCGTTGTTGTTTATTTTTTTGGACTCACGTGCCGGAGCAAAAGTTCCATTTAAAAAAATTTTTTAAAAAAAATCAATAGCTGTAAAATTATGTTTGAGGATCGTGTTTCATCGATTCGAGATTTCGATCTGGCCAAAAACGCTGATGCGAGCGGTTTTTGTTACAAAGCGTTATTTTTAATCGTTTTGCCAGCGGATTTGTTAAAGGAAACCACCGTAGCGAATGATGTAAGACTTAAATAGTTAATTGAATAATGCCCCTCCTGGGGATAAATGGCTTAGTTGAGAAATACTATTTCGCGGGGAACATAAAGATAGTTTTTGGCGCATGTAATCAATGATGTAACGGAATTTTGGCGCCTTTTACAAAAAAGTGGCGCCTATTTACTTTTGGTTTCAGTGCTTATTTCTGAATCGATCTCCGTTTAGACTGATTGTTCAGGAAGATTCGAACTCATGGGCTTGGACAGTCTTTGGACTCAAGGGCTGTCAGCCCTCTAGTTTACTTTTGGAGAGATTGTAGGAGAGTAAGGTAGACTTGCTGATCACTTACCACGGACAAAATCATTAGAAAAAGAATCTGTAATGCGGGTATGGAGTTTTAGGTCCCATACGCAGAGAGATAAAACGATTCCACCTGCAGCGATGAGCGCAATCAGTCAAATTTTAGTTGGGTGCAATCGAAATAGGGGTGAAAAGTAATAAAATTTTTGACTGAATCAGCCACTTTTATTTTGACACGAGTGCAACTGATGTAACTTGTTTAAATCTTCACCTTGAAATATCAACAATGACATTGAAAATCATCCAAGAGATGTTATTAATGGTTTTTTACTTATTTGAAGAATTGATCGGGGTCGTTTTTTTAACAGGGAGAAAAAAAAGTGATATTGAAGAAGATGTTGAATGTTTTTATAGGACCACATGGTGATGTTAACAGTTCATAATCAATTAACTAGAGACTGCCTCTATGTCTTGCCGACCCATACATTTAGCAACATGGGAATACTCTTAATCTGGATTGGTTTTTGTGTCTCTGGAGCTAATTGTAAATGCGGCGACCTTTTTTTTTAAAATGCATATCGTCTCCGCTTTAACATGATTCCCTTAAAAGAATTGAAAATGTTTATTTCTGTTGATTATATTAGTTTAAAAAGTCTCCCACGCATACTGGCTCGGAAACTTGAAGTTGTCTGTTGGATGCGTTCCAGGTTTCCGTTCGATGGTACAGTCAGTTCTGCGAACATATCAGCTGACCTAATTGACTAAAAAACCAGTTTATATTATCGAGGTCGTTTTCTTTAGTTTCTGGGTGGATGATTTAATATAAAAATATAAGTGGGACGGTTATAGGGAAAATGGAGCAGTCGCGGGGATTTGTCCTAAAAAAGGGGATTTATTTTAGAAGTTTTATTGCCGCTCGGAGACCCCTTGCTACTTGAGAATAATCCAAAGAAATGTATCTTTATGGCTTTTGTACGTTGTTTCACGGATGATTAATTTAGACACGTGTCGGGGTTTGGATTGCACTTTTCCGATGTCATCTGCTTTTTACCTATATACGAGGTGTGGCCATTGCAGCGTCAACCGTAACGTTTTAGGTGCAGTTTCTGTCGCAGGGAGGGTCTTTTATAATCATGTAATGTTGTTTACCTTTTCATCGTTTGTGTGTGAAATTCAACGATTTATTGACAGAGCCATCGAAGTAGTTAACGTTTTTTTTTTCTTCTCTTTCTTTTAACTTTGACTTTTATTGATTTTTTCAATTACGTTAGAGAAAGATCTTTGGAGCGTGTTTATAACAAGAGCCCCGCGAGTTATTAAGAATAATGTATAGTCAAATATTTATTAACAAAAAAAGTCATGGACGATTTTTTATACCTCATTTGAAATCGTTGTTCAAAGAAGAAAACGATGTTGATAGACTGATATTCTCAGACGGGGCTGACCCCATAAATGTATGACAGACTGTCTCGTTGGATGATGTCCCGACTTAAAGAAAAATTATTCCTCTGTGAAAATGATTCAACCGTGAAACTCGGCGGGACGCGAAATTGTAGTATCTATGGCTCTTGTTCAATACAGTTGATGACTTTTGGCACGGAATTATGTTTGTCACGTAAGATATTAATGAAAGTCTTTTTTTTTCGCGTAAATGAAAAGCCGTAAGGTAAATAAGAATCATTCAGTCGGTGGTAATTTATGATTTAAGGCCAGAGGGAATGATTTACGAAGCGGAAGCAAAGAGCGAAAAGCTTAGAGATTTAAGGACTGCATCTACGGATGCTAAAAGCTCTGGCTAATGGGCATGAAAAGGGTCTTTTAAAAAATTAAGCCGGATATAGCGAAAGAAATCTTGCAGTTGAATTAATTCTTTAATAAAAATAACCATGGGTGCACCTCAATGTAACCATACTTAAAAAATATACATCTTTATGCAAAAGACTGACCAGATGATCTTCAGAGTATACACCCCAACAAGGAACTTCCTTTTTCCGTTTTAACTTTATCCCCTACCCGTAGCAAGAAAAAACATCCAATTGTTAATTCACCCGCGTCGTTTCTACAATATTGGAACGTGGCCAGCTTCTTCAGATTTATAATATCAAAAGAAAAGGAAAGACTTACTACACTGCTGAATCAGGATTATTTAAGGGAGAGACGATAAAATCTTAAAAATAGTGAACTTCAATCATTGCGCCTTATTTAAAAAAAAAAAACCGCCCATAAAATTTATTTTTTAAATTACTCTTTTGGATTCTTCCATCGATTGGAATTGATTAAGAAATATAAAGCACCAGCACCAGCAGCATCATGCACACATGGCTTTTTGATTTTTATTGCTCAATTAAAAACAATTGCCATTCAATTAAAGTCGAAATCCCTATTTCATTCAAAAGGAATAATACCAGTGGGCAAAAGAGAAAATAAACAAGCTGAGGACGAAATTATTTAAAAAAAGAAAATGAAAAATAAAAATCATGTCACGTAGCAAAGAGGCGTTGAAGTATAAAGGTATCGTTAGTGTCATTATATAGCAATTCACGGAACTTGGGTAGATGAAAATAGTGAATAAGTAATTCGGTTTGTTTTTAGGTTTTGGACCTAAGAGGAAAGATACGATTTCCGTATCTTTCGGCGGAGTGTAGGCGTTCGCTTTCTCTATACATAAAAGCAGATGGTGAATGAGAATAATTCAATTACGGTTTCGCTTCTGGATATTTTTGAAGTATACGTGAAGATGTAATCTCAGGTTCAGGTATCTTTAAGGATAACCATATAAATATTATTAGAAGAATAGTATGAAAATGGGAGGAGAATGTAAAAAAGGTTTGCATTTTGCTGATGAGATGGAATTGAATGGAATGTCTTGAGATGCTACATCTAGTCTACGGCTGCGAAACTTGGACGCTCAAAGTTGTCATGATGAACCGTCTGGAAGCGTTCGAGATGTGGCGTTACAGAAAAATCCTTCGAATATTGTGGACCCAACAATTGACCAACGAGGAAGTCTTGCGTCGGTTGCAAAAGGACCGTGAACCGTTGGAGTACCTTGGGCATATGTTGCGGTAATCCAAGTACAAGCTGCTGCATACCATCATGGAGGGCAAGGTCGAGGGTAAAAGAAGACTTGGTCGTAAGAATCTCTTCTGGTTGCGGAATATCCGCAATTGGACCGGGTTAACCGTAGAGGAGTTATCCCGCATGGCCGCCGATCGTGAAAGATTCAAGGAGCTTGTCGGATCGATCGCCTAAGCTCTTGTGCGAGCAGGGCACCCAAAGAAGAAGGGCAAATAACTCGAACGTGCTCCAGACATTGTTAAGAAAACTAGAGGAAGTGATACTCTCCTCAAAGCCTCAAGATTAATAAACTTGTAATTGAGCAAATGCCGAAAAGTTAGGTTCATTTTTTCCTGCACCATCAGGTTGCTATTCTCGTTAGGATATGCCCCGAACAAAGCCCACAATATGGTCCATCTAAGTGCCATACAGTCGGAGAAAAGCTGAACTATCTAGTAGCAAGCGCGGAATCAAATCCTGTTTCTCTTGTTTCAAGTTCACAGTGGAATTGTGCTGAACTTGAATTAGCCACAGAGCTAGTGTCTTCGAAGTATAAAAAAGCCTGATATCTCATAATTATTTGCGCATACATCCAACTAACCACGACCATTCGAGCTTCGTTTAATTTAGAAAAAACCTCTTTGTCATGCTGTTTTCTCGACCCACTCGCTGCGTTTCTGATGAATTTGAAAGCATGAGATACACATTACGTGTTGGCCTGTACGACATTGAAACTGACACGCCATTCATACACTTCATTGTCACCATGTCATGCTACCGAAAGAAATTCTGCATTCCTCACAAACAAAAAAAAAGGGTATTCCAATATTTCCTCTTCCAAAACCTTTTTTCGTCGCGCTAATGAATACGATTTTCGACAAAACTATTGAGCTCATTGTTTCCTCCCAAAAAAAAAAAATGGGGGCAGCATGGGACAACACGTGTTCAGGATACGGTGGCTGAGTGAAAACAAGGCGGGCAGTGTTTTCCTCAAGGTCATGGAAGTAATTTTTACTCAGATTAATGACTTTTCAAGAGCTATATAATACATTTTAGCTACTTGCCATTTTAACTTAACTCCCCAGTTTATTATCATAAATGATGATAATTATATATATTGGTGACACGACCTTCTATAACATACGAAAACGTGACCAAATGGATCGTATTCAAGGCACGGATTATATGAAAAAACCAACATCTGATCCTTTGTTTGAATGACGATTGAAAATAGATTCCTGATGGGTATTTTCCAATACAGTCTTTGACATATGCTTTAGGATTACCAGACGGATAATACTAATAAATGAGTATTATAGGCTTTTAAAGACCACACTGAAGACACATACACAAAAAAAAACTAAAGGACAGGTGGGTCGTACTTTTTTTTTTTTTAAAAAAAAGCCATTGTTGTATGAAAAAAAATTGGAATCGTATACCAAACCACCTTGAAGTGCGTGCTCTCAGGTAACCATGCATAAAAAAAATACAACAAATAAAAGTAGGTCAATATTAAACTTTTATTTGTTCCTCTTTTTCCCATTTTCCTTTCCTTAAACTAGCAAAAATAAACGACGTACCAATTGAAAATCGTTTCAAGGACGTTTTGAATCATTATTTCGTAATGTGCCTCCATCAAGTTTTTTGATGTGAGATCATCTTTATAAGTGGAATGGGCAGTTTTTTTTGCCTCTTATCCTCCCCGCTCGAGAGATGACCCGTTCGCATATTTACTAAAACACACTTTAAATCCGTGTGGATTCGGTTATTTCCAAAGCGTGTTTACGGCACAAGATCACGTATCTAAAATTGTTAAGGACCAAGCAGCAACCCGAGCGATACTTTTTCTATTATTATGTTCGTTAAAGCATGAAATAGGAAAAGAAGAATTTTTATTTTAATGGGGTATAAATATCATACTTTTTTTGGCGCCACAACCCGCTGGGATGATGAATTTTTTCATCATCTTAAATGATCTGAATATATTTTTTTAAGGTGTTGTTGTTTGCCAGGGTTAAGGTTATGATAATTCAAAGGAGGAATGGGAGAAAAAGGATTTATATATGTCGATTGAATTGCGATGCACATTTGTGTAATATATGGATGGGCTTCCCCACGATTTTCTTATGCGCTCGTTTATCAAGTAAAGTGCCTAGGGGGATACAAAGTTATCTATGGTGAATGATAAGGAAGCTTGGAAGGTAGTGAATAAAAGCAGGAAGTGCAGGCTTTTAGAGGTAAACAGAAGTCACAGTGCCGTACAAAATTCAGATAAATAGTGGATTAGATGAGGAAGACAAGAATATCGAGAAATGACAGGACGAAAAGATTTGGAGTCGGAGGAAATATTATGAAAAACGTCAAAAAATAGAGCCAGTTTTTTGAACATTCTTTAAGTGTTTTTTTGTAGAGATCAGCAATTATCAGGGCGATCTGAACTTTTTCTACCATGATTATTTACTTAGTTAGAAAGATTCTGATGGTTTTTTGTTGCCTTCCACAGAATAAAATATTCCATTATTCAATAGTTCCATAGAATGGTTGCGGTCTTACCAATGAATCTTTAGGGAAATCATTGCTTGATGAAAAGAGGAATTACTGCCAATAGCTGACTATTTAGCCTGAGCAAGCAGCGACTACTCTAGGCAGATCCCTCTTCTGCCTCACTTCCTGGCTGGCTACGTAGCTAGCTGGCTACATATTCTGCTTCCTCGTCAAAGGCAAGGATCCGATAATGTCTACAGAATATGAAGATCCTGGCTTGACCATGTTAACATAGGTCCTCATTAAACCGGTTGGCCTTAAATGGGATGGCTTACAACGGTGACAAAGGTCGCATTTCGCCACATAAGCCCGAACATGTTCGCCCAATAATATCTTTGTCTTATCTTAGCTAAAGTTTTCTCAAAGCCCAAATGACCTCCATACACACTAGCATAATTCTCGTGCATTTACATTTCCCTAAAATCAGCTGGCACTAACAATTTCCTAGTAAGAACTTTTGTCTATTCCTGTACATTTAGCTCAGCCTGAGTCATAAGCAGTAAAAAAAATGCTTCTTATTACCCAAAGCACTATCGCCCATAACACATGCCACGCTATGCGGCTCCCTTGGAAGCTGGCTCGCCATCAGAAAATCCCAGCCGATTCACATCCATTAAAATGTCTTCTCAACAAAGCCGTGATCTTCCAAAAGGTCTAGAACCTGTAAAACGTCCGTCCAGAACAAGAAGGGACTGAACCTAGGCATGAAGAGAACAGAGTCTATGTCCGTCCACGAATGGATGCTTAAATAAAGAAGAAGAAGCGAGAAGATTAGCAATCGCAGACGCTTTAAATAAAATCTCAACATTTGCCTAAGCTCAAGATACTGGCACTAAAAAACCGATTTGCTGCATCGTTCGTATATACGACTTTCAAAATTTTATATTGTTATTATAGCTCGTAGGCGAGATTCCAATACAATTTTATTTTTACGATCTTTAACATGTAAAAATTTTTAACATATAAAAAAAATTTACATTCCGGGTAAATCTTCTGATCGATTTCTTTCACCTCTCCCATTCATTAATTTAAATAATTACCTTCCAAGCGACGGTTATTGAACTCCTAATCATTCATTTTCAATACCCAACGCTTCGGGTAAACAACTCTCCATTGAATCTAATCTGGAAATATTGGTAACTGAAACGAACATAAGGCCAAGAATATGTAAAAATGATGAATGATAACGGTTTCTCGTAGGAAGTTGAAACCAATTAGCATGACGATAGCCAAATCGACTTAAGGTTATTAATCTCTGCTGGACCTGCAAATGCCTTACGTCCGGTCGTTTCCTTCCCTCCTACATAACACATTTTAAAAAATTGTTTTTCTCTTTTGTCTGTCATGAGAAATTATTCAAATTCCCATTCGAATTTTTGAAATTTGAGCGTGTATAGTTCGCACATAATCCGACCGTTTTTTTTTTTATTGAGCCAGGGTGTTCAGGGCTCAACCCCAATCCTTTTTTCCTCTCCTTAACACTTTCAAAGAAAGAAATAAGGGAGCGGTTCTAATACGAGAAGATGTTCAAGCCCGGAATTTTAATGTATACACACGTCTTGCATTACGTCACGCCTACATTATTTAATTTCTTATGCACGGTAACCTTACACTCAGATCTTTATTTTTTCCATTGATATGAGTATCAAACTTTACGCTAAAACGACGTGATGCTTCCAGTAGATTGCCACCATCCTCCTCCCCTTTCACATTGATATGAGGCCTATAGAGCTGGTTTTTTCCAGAACTTTGTTCTAGTTTTTTGAGCAAATCTTCAGGAGCCAAACAAATTTTCAAATTCCTCAAGTAGGTCGCAAGCTTGGTTTGAGAATGTCCCGAATGTCTCATTATCCCGAAAGTGATGGGGTTGAAATTTGGCGATTCCATCGCCCAGTGATTAATCCATAGCGGCCGCAGTCAGCCAAAGTAGTACCATTGTACTGGGTCGACTGGACACTGGTCCTCACTACTTCACAGGGTGGAATGATGCGACTTTAGTTCCAGAAGAGGAACCTGGTCCTTTGTCAAGACCGTGGTAAACAGACGAGTCGTACACTATGCTGGGCTTTGGAGATTTAGTCCGAAGGTATTTCCTTGGTGCAAGACTTCCTTGGCTGGAAGTATGAGTTCTGGCTCAATGAGGCCTAGGTGAGGATAAACTGCAGACGAATTTACTGGATCTGACCGTTCAAAGGTAATGGACACCGGACAGGACCTAGGTATTAAAAAGAGCCTATTTTAAAGGCTGCAACCACTGCCTTCATAAGGTAGACTACCACACAATGTCCCATTGGGTGCCAGAATAGAGCCTTTTGGAAGGAAGTCTGTGATGCTGTGGTACGTCTGCAGGGCATGTAAAGCCGTAGATAGTGAACAAGCGTAAACTTGTACACGGTTTCTCCATGCGAGACCCAGCACTTGCTACTTAGGCCACCTAACTGGCTGGAAAAACATATCCATCCTCCTCTTTTACACGTATTGACATATGTAGGACTTTTCTGATTGTTTTGCTAATAGTAGGCGGCTTTACAATATAAAATAAAAAAAAAAAGAAGTAAACCACACACACTTTTAATTTTATTGCTGCTCGTACTTTAGAGAAAGGTGAAAAAAAATTTTTCAATTGACGAGTTTGACGATCGATTAAGATTTAATTTCCACCTTTTCATTCATGGTAAAAGATCTCCCACGTAAAATCCGCCTCCGCACCTTCGATGGCGAAAATCGAAAAGATAAAAGCGTGTTCATTTTAATTAGACGGTCGTCCCATCTTTAAAGATGAAGAAGTCAATTAAAATAATGTCAAATAAATTATCATCGATGAAGAGTACACGCCAATTTCGATGCGCGCGATGATGCATGTCGATTGAGCTTAATTAATTCACCATAAGAAATCAGACCATATGTGTGATTCTATTGTATCTAATGCTTCCGGCCTCGTGTTTTAAAATATCGGCCTAGTTTATAAAAATCGAAACCTTGTCCCGTTGGTGGATTTTTTTTCCTTTTAATTTTTCTTTCTCATCGTCATGTTGACACCCACGGCGTCTGTCACGACTAATCTAACAGATTCGCTTCATTTACACTGTCTTTGGAAACGCACCGAAAGTTTTTTTTCTCCTTCCTTTTGACTTTTTTTTCTCTTTGTAGATTAATAATGGACATCAATATCGGTAATCAACGACGTTACTTGACGGTAATGCGATTCGTTTTCTTTCAGGCGATCATGTTTGTTGTTTTTTCCCCGTTTTCATGGCTTCTGCAGTGCGTTTAATAGCGACTGCGCACGAAAGTGTACTTTTTGCTGTTATTACCTTGGATTGAAGAAGCCTAAACAATGCTACAGGTTATTCACATTATGTAATTTCTTTTTAAAAAAGCAATCAAAACAATCTTTGTTTTATTTTGACTTTTCAATGGTTATTGTTTTGTTTTTTTATTGTTTTATGTAGAAGATTTAACCTTTTTATTACGAGGTTGAGAGCGTTAATTCGGATTGGAAGTAAATTTTTTTTAAAAAGAGAATACGAAAATGGTATCATTTCGGGTGGACCAGTTTCTCATTTGAAATTATTCGCATTTTAACATGTTAAGCTACGCCCTTTAGAAATTTTTTTTTAGGATGGCGATATAAGCTAAGAAGGCGTATGTTAAAACTTCTGGTGCGTTGGTTGCTGTGGAAGTTTTTGCAGTTTGTTTTGGATTCGGGTGATTAGGAAAATCACGTGCCAATAAAATGTGGGTCTGGCTTAAGTGATGATCTTTAGGTAGTGTGGCAATAGGAAAATTCGAAGAAAAAATTGCTCCGGCTAAAGTCAGTGCCAAGAGAGATAATTAAACTTAACTTCTGTTTCTTTGTAGGACAGCTTGATATCGATGAATGGCTCCGCAAATTCTTAAACGATTGGTGGATAGGGTTGGTGGTGAGTACCGTACAGAAGGTACACTATGTACAGTACACTATGTATTTTAATGCCATGGTCATGCATCAAATCATCAACCATTTAGTGGAGATAAAATTCTAACTAAAACAGATGTGGAGCATCTTTTATCATTCTGGTAATCCAGGTTTGAGCTCTGTCAATCCAATTTATCCTGTAAAACTGTTGGTCCACTAGCTCTTTTAGCACATATTCACAGTTCAAAATATTTGAGAAAATTTGAAGCTTTTAGGTTTCACTGGGGGATGAAACCTTTTCGGTTTCAAATTGAATGCAAACGAGAATGGGCACTGGCTCTAACGCTCCTCAGAGCTAAATAAAGCAAATTCGGTTCAAGAAGAGAAATGTAAGCCTTCCTCTTACCAAGGCCATGGTGGACGGTCGAACCATACACTGTTGCATTAAGACCAAAAAGTTGAAAACTGCTTCTTAGTATAAAATGGAAAATCTCACAAATCACGAGTTTCAGTTTAGTCAAATGTTAGGGCAGTTTAAAAAGTTCAGTGGGATTAGCTGCTTAAATATGGTAAGCTAAGCAATTCTTAGGATTAATGGTGAAGGCCCTCAATTCAAATTACAGGGCTCGCTATAACAGCAAACATGCTGCCTATTGCCGAACCTGCTCGGCAAGCGACATTCAAAACTTCTCAATTTAAAAGCCGATCCCTGTAGATTACTGTAATCTAATCTGTTTTTGAAAAAAATTTAGTAAAATGAAACCCTCAAACAATTCACCTTTCAATAGGACAACACAGCTTTTAACTTAACACACAAATCGTTCTGATTAGGAAGAAGGTTATTGAGCACTACTAATACCTGTCAATCCTCCATTTTTTCAAACTTTTTCTTTTACTTTCAACCTACTAAAACAGTGGCTTTTTTTCTCACTAAAACAGACGTCGCTTGTCAAATTTTCCCACATAATCAAATTAACTACTGGTTACAACAACTGGTCATTATTGCAGTTATTATTGACGTCATTTTCAAACCATGCCTTAGCTCCTTGAGCCGTAATTAAATTAGACACAGATACATTCCCTCTCGGGGGGAAAAAAATACAGTATACCGATAAACAAAGCACTTTTTTTAAACTTCTGAAACTCTATTCAGCAGATAAAAAACTGTAAAGTACTCACAAATCAAACTCAGCACCAATTTTTCAGATAAGAATTTTAATAAAAATATAAACTCCCAAATCATCTTCGGGGGTGTAATTCAACATAAAAACCTGCCCACAACTTCTATTTTAGTGTATAAAAATACTCATTATCACAGAACCTTAACAACGATTTATAATCTAACTCTTGGGCATTACTGAAGTTGACTGCATATCATTATCATTCGAATATAAGGAAAACGTACTCAATTCCAAAACGTTTTTGCCGCCAACGCCGAATACACTAAAAATCATTAATATCGTGGGAATATCAATGATTTTTTTTTTATTCCTTTTAGTACCTTCGGGTTTTTTTTTCGGACGAATCTGCCAGGTGTGTGGTATGAAAAAAAAAAAAACACCGGCTACACCCAGAATGATAACACATCACAGAAAAAAAAACAAATATTAGTCTACTGACGGTTAGTTTTCTGTCTTCCAAGGACGATTTATTTCAAGAAATGTGATGTTTTCATCTTGTTTTCTTCGAATCATTCATTTCGCAAAAAGAAGCCGCAATTCACTAACATTTCACGCTCCTAATAAAAAAACGTAGGTGTGATCGGGAGGGCTATTAACCTACATTTCGGGGAAGATCTTACTAAAGGTCATTTAGAATCACCGGATCGATCAAGACAGTGTTTTTAATGCGTTTTTAGTGACATTAGACAAAGGGAGTTCATCAATCAAACTCAAACCGAGCTGTCAGTAAGTATTTTGTCTCAATCGTGACCTTGACTCTTCATAACCGATGGAAACAAAAAAAAAAAAATAAAATTAGAGAAAAAAAGCAGAGAAGGTAATTAACGAAAGTCCCGATCGCTGTTTTTTTGAATTATTATCCTTGGAAGTATTTCAAATGAGTGTTGTACGCTTGGTTATATAAGCGACAGCTCAAATGACAAATTTTCATTCATTTAAAATTAGGCATATTAACATGATTAACCGCGATTTTTAAATTTGCAAGGCAGAGATGTCAGCGAGCCAAGGAACGTATAGAGGCGACAAAAATATGAGAAGTTTATTCATTTATTTTCAGGCCCTGACTAGAAGCTTTGAAGCTCAAATGTTTCATTGCTTTAACTACTCGACTCGGGTGTCTCAATTCTAGACAAAAGCCTAGCAAGAAAAAAATTCATCAAAAAAGTGTTTTTGCAAAGTGAAAATTTGAATTTGAAATTAAAATCCTAAAAAGCCCGCCAAAAACAAACATACGCCATGTTTGGGTTAATGACGTCACAACTGAGTTAAACTCTTTTATTTTATTGGCGCGAAAATTCCACCAATAGAAACAAAGGACCCGACTCAGTTGTGACGTCATCATTGCATGGTTCGTTTTTGGCGGGCTTTTCAGAATTTGAATTTCAGAATCTGTTATTAAGGTTTTCTACGCAAGTAGCCTAACTGCTCAAGTCCCAGAAAAATAACAAACGATTAGTGGCACTGCCTGATTTAGGGGCGCTATCAGCTATAACTACGGCCCTGTTTCACAGGGAAATTTTTCCTCCTTCTAGTTTTTAACCTTATCACAAAAATAAAGCAAACATATTTAATGATTTGTCATGTTCGTCAACATGAACAAAATTTGAAATTTTTAAGGAAAAATCAGAATATGAAAATTGGAATCGAGCCACATTGCAAAATAATTAATTATCCTATTTTTTTTTCTTTTATCTGTATAATAACTAATCTCCCTTGAGATCAACAGCAGCATCAACCGCAACATCAATAGTTACAATAATAAAAACCCGAAATCCTCCCGACTTTTTATTATTTGCTGTATTTCTGTTGACTCGGCGTCGTAACGACGTTGTTAACTTGGCAACTTTCGTAATATAACCAAAGGAGCTTTCGAAAACAAAAAAAATATCCCGCAGCAGAAAATAATCATACTTATTTTCTTATCAGGAACGTGGAGACAACCTGACATGTTTACCAGGCAAATAGAGGTATAAAAATATTCCACAGGTAACTAGATCAAACTACAAACATTTGTCGTATAATTTTCATTCACTTGACATGAAAAGATAAGATAATAAGAAACGTTCAAAATTTCATACAAAAATTAAAGTAGGAATTAAGAGTATAGATAGTGCAACCCTCGAAGGATGGAAATATAAAAGCGTATTCGTGGCACCATCATCGAGGATAACAATGCCGTTTGAAAAGCTTTTTACAGCACTTGAGGGCAAGCGGCGGTGCTGTTCAAGTGAAAAATCTTTGTTTTAATTATAGCCTGACGAACGAACATCGTTCATCATTCAATGATTTTTTTAAACTTCTTGATTCTATCAGACGTCGAAACATGCTCGACATTGCCGTACACCCTTGCGTCGAGAATAAAAAAAAAATAAAATGAGAAATAAATAAGATATATAATTATTTTAAAAGTTTTAAACGAGGAGACAGTTTGTTAATTTAAAGTGGTGCACCAAAGACGTTATCTTATGTTGTTACTGTGGTTCGTTCTTATGGTCAATGGTATTTCAATAAAAAGTAAGAATGAGGTTTTCTGTGCTAATGGTTGAATGGTCATAATATTGTGAAGTTATGGTTACAATATTATGCTGTGAAATATGCGTTCCCTCTCGATGGCCCTTGTTTGGGCCCTTCATTTTTTATAATATCAAGCTGAAAATTGGGTCTGATGGTTTATAGGCTGCTAATTACGAATCTGAAGTCAGAATTTTGATTCAACTAAAATCCAAGATGGCGGAACACTCTAGGGAGACTTACTCGGCCTAGCACTTCATTATCAGTTACGGCGCCAGAAAAAAATTCTGGATGGGGCCAAAGTCGGACAGCAATAATACTGTTCTTCCCAAGTAGGTAAGGCCCAGGGGGGCCACATTTTTTCCAGGTGGCAATTGTCTTTCAAAATAAAATTTGGGAGATTCGAGCTCAAGAATAAGTGGAAAGGATTAAACAGTTGTTACTGGGCTTTAACAGCAACAAGAGTTCAGGAAGCTTATTTGGGAATGGACACTTCGATGGATATTTTGCGATAAAGGGGGACGTCATTTTTTATACTGTAAGATGTCAAAACCTCGAATTGGAAATCCACCATTCTCAAATCGAGACATATGCCAATGTCAGCTTTGTGCAGCCACCATTAGGACAGTTATAATTCATTCTTTATTACTACCACTCTCACTCGATTTGCCTGACAACCAAGGAAGTGAGGTGCATAATCTCAGGTCGTGGGTTTCAGCTCCACGTTGAGCTCCAACCTTAATGTGATAGGAACGCAGTAGGAACATTGCTAGTTAAACAAGAAGTATGGAAGCTCGTTCATTTCTGACTCATATTGCGACCACTTTCCTGCCATTTCCTCAGCTATCTAAGCAAGCTTTACCTTACAAAAAAGCAGGCCCAAACTGTCTCTTTCAGAGGTCGTGGTAAAAACATCAGGAGTGCTGCTCTAAGGTCACTACAGAATTCCTGTAGAGCTGTTTTTATTTATTTAAAAAAAAAAATTGGCTCACACTTTAAGATGGGGTGAACTACTGACTATTCCATAAGCGCCCTGTCTTCTTAGAATACGGGTAAAAATTTTTTTTTTTAAACTGAAATTTTGGAAAGTCAGCAAAAAATCTTCAGCAAAACATTCCACTTTATTTTCATTATTTTTAGTAAAAAAAAATTCACAAAAATTTTGGGCAAAAAAATTACTTTTGGTGAATCAAATATTTCAGTTTTATTTTTTAAAAAATACTGCAAGAGTATAAGGGCGCTTTTATTCCCGGTAGCCTGGTGGGCCAATCCGTGCCAGCAAAAAAATCATAGATAACTCAATAAAAATAAACACGCTAGAAGAAAGACCTTTAACCTTATTAACCTTCAAAAACTGTCTAATTTTATAATTTTTCTATATGAATAAAATTTCAAATTTTAAAAACCATACACCCCTTTCATCCATAACAAAAACACAGAACAGTCATAAAAATAAATAATTTCAAAAAAAAAGCGGGTTCATTTATCGACCGAATCTTCCTGTAAAAGATCTAAAAATAACTGATCACTTCAACCCCTTCCCTAATGATATAATTACACCCGACTTTTTAATGATTAACAACACTACTTCCGTTAATCCAACATTAAAGAAATTCTCCGCCAGAATCTTCTACACATTGTCCGGACAGGCAAAGAAAAATAAATTATTTTCCAACCACTACATCTCCATTCACCCTTTATTTACCATTGAACCCATTGGTCTAGTAACGTCTTTAGGAACACAAACAAAAAGCGGAATAAAAGAAAAAAAAATCTACGGCATGGAATGCAGAAGCGAAAAAAATAAAGAAGAACAAGAATACCTGTCTTGTCTACGTATAAGAAATCAACTAAAAAAAGTAACACGCCCGATAATAAAAGATGAAAGATTTTATATCCATCCAGATTGAGCTTGTTGTCATCTATCGTTTCTTCCGACGTGAAAAAAGAAGATGAAAAAAAAAAAAATTTACGGATATTTTAATAACTGAGTTGACCGTCTACTTTACTTACAAGGCGTTGAATTCGATTTACGTTGAAAAAAGCTAAAATCCTACGTACTTTGAAGGTTACAATACCTTTAATGGCAACATCCAGAGCGAGATGCCCGGAGTAATGCCGGCATTTTACACGGATTTGTATACCGTATTTATGGTATTATTTCTGGGACATAATGCGATCAATCACACAGCTTCAACGTTGACATAAATAACATTTTTGTCTCTCTAGGAAATAATAATAAAAAAAAAATTGATGAAATTGCTTTTTTTCTACAAATGGCCAGGCGTTATTATCGTCCTCTCTCTTTTGTCATCGTTATATCAATTGTCATAAAGGTGTATTTTTATGAATGAGAAAGTGTCAAGAGAAAGTAGGAATTCGTGCCAAAGCCTTATTTGATTATTAAATCCCGATGTTAAAATTAAATCCCGATGTTGGAGTAATAAAAAATTGAATAGGAGCAGGGGCGGCTCAGCTCTTGACTTACTGATCATGATAAAAATATTTTAGCTTTGTTCTACGATTTAGAAGTTGGCAATCGATTGTCCAAATAGCAGATCCTGAACTTTTAAGATTCCAGGAGAACCAAGCCAAAAAGGATATCCGGTAATGCTCCCAGTAAACAGAGGCCATGAATCTCAAGCGATGAAAAACAGCAAGGAAAGTTAAGCTGGTGGCGCATTGGCCTTCTTCTTCTTCTTCTTCTTCTTTCTACCTATGTCCGTCCACGCCTGAATGTAGGTATCCCTCAACCTTTGCCACACTTCCTTGTCCTGGGCTCTTTGCAACCAATTTAAGTCCCACCACCTTTTTAACCTCTTTTGTGGCCTGCCGACACTTCTTTTTGAAGCTCGAGGTCTCCATCTTACTATTCGTGCTGTCCAGCTATCCGAATCCTCCCTGGTGAAATGACCTGTTGCAAGGCATAGCTCAACATTGTGAATTGGCCTACCTCCTTTTTAATAGCATTCTTCCAGTGGCCCGCCTTAAAATATTTGAGCATAGGTCAACTTTTCAGCTTTAGCAAAGGCCACATTTTAAGCTATACAAGTTCTGTTCAGATCCGCAAAAAAATATTAATATTTATTAACTAATACAACATTTTTACTTTCTGGAGGAACCATCGAAAAATTCGCTTTGCAAAAGTTAAGGGAAGCAGAAGGAAAGAAAATAACATTAAGAATGGTTCACGAGGAGCTATAAGCATTGAGAGAAATCATGTCGAATGCAGCAAGTTTGCCGGAAAAAACTTAAGAGGGCGCATCGCTAAATTCTAAGTGATCATCGATTTATAAGTTAAACATAAGCGAAAATTTGAAATCGTGGCAGCAGACAGATCACTGATGCCAGCTCCTTGTCGGAGATTGGCGATCATACTGGCTATCCTAACCTCAGAGGCCGCCGCACGGAAAAGGGATACCGAATCTTAACCGCACCAGTCTCTCAGATTCTTGAGCCAGGATGTTTTCCTCCGACCCGGTATGCGCTTGCCATCAATCTTCCCCTCCATCACTCATCAGTACTTTCCGTTACGAATAATATGGTCGAAATACTGAAGCCATTCGGTACACGAGTAAGGCATTTGTTGTCTTGCTCAAAGGATGGAGTCCTTGCTCTGTGGTGAGTTCCCAACTCAGGGTTATGAGCTAGTGGAGGGCAGCAGCTTCGCTAATAGTCACTTGGGCTGAAGAAAGTAGTAATAGGAAAGGCCTAGGTTCAGATATCGGGAGGCAGAGTTGTATCAATGGTAAAGCTTCCGTACTGCGATATGGAATATTCTGGAAAGTCACCACATTATACCATGTCCCTATAGTAAAATCATCAATGGTTGAGGTCACTGATGCCAAAATACTCCACTGTCCCTACTCTGATCAAAATATCAAATTTTCCCTTCTAATCACCTTAAGGTCCTTTTTTCTAGCAGCCGGCCGGTGCAGGCATTCAGGGCAGAAGAAGACAAAAGCCAAATTCTGAAAAATTCGGATCTTTCACTGAACGGATTCCTTCCGGACATGACTGAATAACTACAGTGGCTTTGCAACCTTTCCGAGCGTATGAGTTCTCAGTCTGGTCACGGGCTTACTAATATTTCGTTCATATTTAAACTCTAAGATTTTGCCATATCGAAATCCGGCCCTGTTTAGGCGATTGGAAAGCTCCCAAAGCGGGTATAAAAAAAGCTTATTAAAAATGTCATATCCTTTGATGTACCCCCCGTAATGACCGTCTGGGTTATCGTCAATCACATTATAAAAATTTTTCGTTATAAAAAGAGAAAAAAAAAAAAACGGGAGTTAATTTATTCGACCGCGATGATAGCGACGATTAGCTTATGAGCTTTACTCGAAAAAAAGTTATTTTTGACTTTTCTTCTCGAAAGTTTATACGAACGCTCGTCAAAAGAAATCACTGTAACGATTTAAACTTGTCATCGGATTCCATTTTGAAAAATCAAGTGTTTACTTGGAGAAAAACTGACGGGTCGGAAAAGAAAGGAGAAAAAAAAACAAACGTGTCAGCGAAGAATCTTTTTCTCTCGGAGCCCCCGAGAGAAGTGGAGATAAGGCATTCAAATAATGCGGCGCCTAAACGTCGGGAATTTCAGTAGATAGATACGTAACGAATAACAAAAAAAAAGCTCTCGCAATCACGGAATTTACATTGTGATATTTATTGAATGGAGATACCATTAAAAATTATTACACCTCGGATAAAGGTATGAAGGGGGGAAATCCATTGGAGAGAGATTTCGTAAGTGCAAAATGACAGTATAGATTGTTGTTTATTATTAACGTTGTGTAAGGAAACCTGCTAATTAGGCGCGGAAGTACCATTCGTATTTAATTTGATAATGAATAGATTTTATTAATTCCGAGCAATGAGACAACCGTTTCGTTGTGTTCTGGGCATAGATGTGGGACACATGATACTGATTAAGATACATGTTGCATTCGTTTAAGTTACGAATGTATGAGAAGGTGCGGCTTGACCAGCCAAAATATTACACATACGTGAATTGAAAAAAATATTTAGAAAAAGAACGTAGGTTGACGAGGGAGCGCTAAAAAGAAAGAAAAGTAGGCAATTTTATTTTAGGCCTCAAAGCGCTTTTATAGTAAGAGTGGTGGTGGATCCAGCAATGGTGATGTGCTCCAGAAGAGTTAAGAGTTACTGGGCTTTGATCACCCGTCCAATCAAAATGAAAGGGTCACTAGCCCGCGCAAATGATGCCTCAAGTGCTGGATAGACTTCCTACTGGAGAGGGTACAAAAGAGGGATAAAACTCTCCTGAAAAAATCTGTGATATTGCAAGAGTTAAGGCCACTGACTGATTAATTTGAAATTGCCCTTTAGTCGCCAACTGTAAATTGAAATTCTTGCTTCTGATTTGCTGTGACCAAATTTGTTTGAATCAAATTGGTGATGACGTCAGACGTCTTCTGCTTCTCCGTATTTAACTTACGTTTGGTCACAGCCAATCAAAAAGCAGTTTATCGAGTTGACTACTTAAGACTGCAGAAATTCAGGCGCCAATTTCGTATCTCTGTTGACATTTTTCAAATCCTCGATAAGAAAATATACAATTAACCAAAGTCCTCAAAAATTCATCATACTTTCGCTGAAGCAACCTCCTAAAATTTCTAACGACTGATCTCATCGCAAATTAAATATTTAAAGAAGGATATCCCGAATGACGCTATCATTAACATACAGAGACCTCCATTGAACTTGTTACTTCATCCTTGTGATATGCATCACGAACAAAAATCTCCTCAATGATACTAAAAAAAAAATTGTTAATGCCAGACACCCTGTAGCCGTATACCCATAACATATAAGGTTACTAACACATTTGCATATAAATCAACGTCAATCAATCAAATCTATTAATACCCCGTATTATAATAAAATAATAAACGTGGTAAATCCTCATCATTAGCCCCGAAAATATATCACTGCATGAAGTATCAAAACGGACTTTTTATCTTATCAAATTAATTAAATCAAAAAGACAGAAAAATCCCATTTCACAATTACTTTAACGTATAAACGGGGGTTAGGAAAAGGGAGCTTATTCAGGAAATGACCGTTTCCGCCTGGAGAAAAAAAAAAGAGAAATACGAGAAAAAAAAGGCAATTCTTCCTCTCCGGTCGGATGAAGACGAGTAATCGGCTATTAATCAGTTCGATTTGCTCTTTTTTTTTTTTGTTAACTGCCAGTAATTTGAATTAGTCACACCCTGATAATGTGAGGATCCGGGTTAAGCGTGTGCGAAATATATTTTTTTCCCTCGTCTGTGGGTTCCATTGCGCACACGTGTCCCCAATTTTTATTTTTACAACAGACGTTTTGACTTTGGCAGCTGTTAATTAACTAGGGGGATAAGACGTTAATAAAAGAGGTTCCGGTTCCGGTTTAGGTACGTGAAGATTCTCCAATGGCCAGAGGCAAACTTAAGGCCCCCCCTGCAAAAAGCAATGGAATTCGATGGTTTATCTAGCAATGAAATTCCCTTGGTCTTAGCACAAACCCTAAACAAACAAAACACTCTCTCTTTCTTGATTACATTGATTGAATTTACGATCTGCCTGATTAAACGGTTCCCAGAATGAAGAAAAGACGACAAAGATCAAATTATTGGTGAAAGTTCAAAAGGTCAAGATTGATATCGTACACATATTTATAGTATTTGAATGATTCGAGTGGTAAAATTTTTTTTTACATCGACAATGAAAAGGGAAGAATATCGGAGGATTATATATAAAAAAAAAATACAGCTGGATTTCGTGAAGTTCAAGCTTAAAAGGTCATGATCTATAAAATCCGAAACTCATGCACGATTAAAATATAAAACGAGTTTGTTAAGGTTCGCTATAGTAATTTTACTAAAAAATGGTAAAGACAAAGGGCTACCCGTTTCTTGGCCAGGGCCGTTGCTAGCAGAGCTGCGAAGCTAAACTGATGCAGGGTGGCAGTGGTCAAAAATTGTTGGTCATCATAATTATAATTCCAATCGAAACGGTTTTTGGTGTTCAGGAATTTTTTCTTTTTTTCCAAAAATTTTTCAAATTTTTTTTCCTAAAAAAAATTTTTTGATCTTAAGAAATTCAAAAATTTATCCAATTCTTTAGCTTGAACAACAGTGACAACTCACGTCAGCTGAGTCTCAAAAAACTCTAACTGGCTTGGCTGGGATTTCAAAACTTTGTCAACAATACCACTAATTTTATCTTTGGGTCTAATTAACTTGGCAAAATCTATCAGCTTAACCTCCGCTAAACATCTCTTCCTTTCCTAATTACTGAGCTTCGCCCCTGTTCCTATCTCATAAATAATAATTAAATAGTTTTGATAGAAAAAAAGACACACGAGTATATATTTTATTCCGGGGTTAATAAATATCCCATTAATATACCGCTGGAGAAAAAAAAATCGACCCTCGTTATAAAGCAAGGTTAGGGTCGATAGGAAAAAAAAACCGATTGCAATAACAATCTCGAAAATTAACAACATCCACGTATTGTTATTTATTTGACAATCCCGGGGACAATAGAATGCCGGTGAATTTTTAAAATAAAAAAAAAGATGATCGAAAAAAAAAGTTAACAAATTCCAGGAAGGTTTCCTGAAGATGGGTTGGGTCGACAGTAGCGTAGGCTAGCAAACAAATCAACAAATCATTTCTTTTAAAGGAACCACACATTAATTTTGGTCAGAAAAGTTTTTTTTTGTGATCTCAAGTTCGTTTCGGGATGTGGGCGTTGTAGCAAAGAGCAATGGCATATATACGACTTTTTTTTTCTCTAAGATATATGTTTCGTTTAAAAATTTGTTTCCCTCTCATGGATTTTTGTAGAGCGAATAGAATGCATTGAGAAGGATAATTATTCGGGTTTCTTTGAAAATAAATACACCCCGAAAGACCCTTATCGTATATCAATTAATATGATATACAAATGGGGATTTTTATACGCGAGGGGAAGAGAGGATTTTACTCAAAATTTATTCTTAGTTTTAATTTTTTTTTATCTAAGATCTGGAAGTGTAATCAATGAGTTTTATCTGCATTGAGAAAAATTATATGAATTAATACTGCATGTTTAATAAGTTTATCGTGATGTAAGATACGTGGATAATTAAAGGGGCATTAGACGATAATAACTTCACTTATTAAAATCTTGATTGAGTTTTTTTCAAGAAAAAATGATTTGGTACTTTGCCCATTTTTTTTTTAAAAACAATTTTCCTGCATAATCTTTTAAAGCTGACAAGAAAATCTTCCGCCATGAGAATGAAATAAATTTTAGAATTAACTTTAATGAGACATTTCAGTAAGATATCGTCATCTGCCTGTATTATTTTTTTAAATTTTGGATTTCTTTTCTTTTGTCTTATTTCAACATTATTTTGATAGATTACCAGAAAAGCCTTCTAATTCAAATTCAAAATCAGCTGATTTATTTATAGAGCTTTTTTTCAGTTTCAAATTTTTTTTCCAACATTTGTCTTCAAACTTTTTACACAAAAAAATGTTTTTAATTAAATCAGTTGCAACTGATTTTATTGCCAGCCAAGATTTTGAATAAAAATTACTCTAATTCAATTACATAAATTTTTCATTATAATTATCCCACAACCCTAATCATTAAAAAATTCTTCAGATTACCCAACACATCTCAATTGCATTCCCTAACATCTCAATCAAAACCCAGCACACAGTGTCAACTCCATTCTTCAATTCTTAACAGCCTGTAATTAAACTTAAGAAAAAATGCAACTTCTCATGATCTGTAAATGACAACTTACACAACTATGATTCACCCATCCTTAACAAAAAAACTCACAATATTTTTTTTCCTCTCAACCTAATCATTCATTCTAAATCCATTCATAATTTAACTGTCATATTTAAAAAAAAATAACTCACCTAAATCTTCGACGAGCCTTAGCATAACACCTCCTATGTGTAGATCTCCTTTCACCCTCAAAGTCCTTTCGACCTGAAGGTCGGTAACGTAAAATCGTAGGTTCCATGACCCGTCTACTAAATATCCGTCAGAAATCATATTGATACAATGAAAACTTCAATCCGGATATGAATAAATAAGTTAACGAAACATTTTTTCAAAAAAAAAAAACTAAAACAATGACTTTATGGTTTTACTACCATAAACTTTAAAAACAAGTTCATGACCTTTTGGAAAAAAGGTTCAAGCTAAATATAACTATTAATAAATTTATCCACAAAACTTTTAATTTCACCGAGTGCACAAATAAATAAAAATAATAAGCCACGTGAATCACTGATCAAAACCGCACGCACTCGCCATCAAATTTCTCACTTGACTGTTGATTTTCTGAGGCAACCGCAACACTGTAAGCAAGCAAGGCATTTCCCCTCTTGCCCCGTACATTCCCCTCCGTCAACTGCCACATGTTTGAGTAAACGCAAACGATACCGTACAATAAAATGTCCGTTGTTTAAAATTTACACGATAATCACTTTTTGGTTGCATTGAAATAAATACAGGAATTTTTCCGACTTCTAATTTGCTTATTTAATTGCCAAATTTTTAATTGTTAACCTCATTTAACATTGTAAATGTCCTTAAAAGGCATGGAAGACATTGTTTATTTCTTACACTGCTCGAATCGTTCAAGATTTTTACAACTTCAGCCAAACAAGCAAATGGTTTTTTCAGTTAATTCCCGCACGATAAAATATCTGTAATCTAGTAAGAATTTAATTAAATATCGTTTTTAGAAATTAACAAATTAAGGAAAAACAAAAAATGAAATTGGTTGCTTTACTGAATTCGATGAAAAATTTTCTGATCGGAATTGAAGTTGGCAGCACTGAGTCCGCGCCATATTTAAAATAAAAAAAAAGTCGTCTGCTGGCCCGGTTCGAAAATAAACAAAAAAATCGCATTTAAAATTCAGTGAGTTCATTATCATTTCTAATTCTAATTCTTTTTAGTTCTAAAAATTCAAAATGATATTCAGGAATAAATTTAGGTGTTTTTTAAACTACAAACGAGCTTACTCATCCTCTTCTAACAGAACTTTTTTCGTTGAAAAATTAAAAAGCAGGAGCCTTTTGAAAATCTCAGGTGATGAAATAGTCCCTTACTTGCAAGGATTAATCACAAATGACATGAAACATTTAACAGAAGGTGCATTATGCATGTACGCTCATTTCTTGAATAGTAGAGGTAGAATCTTATTTGATACAATTATTTACAACACACCTGATGCCAATACTTTTTATGTTGAATGTGATTCACTGGCTTTACCTTTGTTAATGAAGCATCTTACTATGTACAAAGTTAGAAGAAAGATTAATATTGATAATTTGGAAGATTTCAATGTTTGGGCAATATTCGACAAGGACATAGTTCGTGAAAACGTAGAAAAACTAGAAGATATTAAATCTGACGTTCAAGAAGTAACTGGAGTTGTTAAACCAGATATAATTGTATGTAGAGACCCTAGAATACCTATTTTGGGGTTAAGAGCTATAGCGCCTAAAAAAACTAATATCCTTAATGAATTAAAGCAGAAAAATATACCTGAAAAGTTGAAGGTTGAAGAGAATCTTTATAAAATTTATAGGTATAAACTAGGGATACCAGAAGGTACTGAAGAACTACCACCTGGGTCTAGTTTTCCATTAGAAGCAAATTGTGATTATATGCACGGTGTTAGCTTTCATAAAGGATGTTATCTTGGTCAAGAAGTGACAGCTAGAACTCATCACACAGGGGTAGTTCGTAAAAGATACATGCCTATTTTTTTTCAAGAAGAGGTAGAAATTGCAGAGAAAGATTGCCCAGTGCTACCCTGTGATTCAGATAAAGCAATTGGAAAATTACGAGGTGCTGAAAAAAATGTAGGAATTGCATTGTTAAGAATACGAGAAGCTTTAAAAGCTCCTGAATTAAAAATTAATGATAAAATAATTAAAACCATAAGACCATTTTGGTGGCCGACTGAAGCGCCTAAGGAAAGACCAAAAATAGCTTAAGGTAAAGATTTTTAGAAATTTTTGGGTTTTATAATATTTTATTGTTGTATTGTGTGTTTTAGGGAAAGATGGATGAGGGGACTGCTGGGTCAAGCAAGGATGAAGTTTCAGCTGAATCAAAAGGAGATGTTTCTAGTCAATCAACTAAATTAAAAGAAGCTACTGATGAAACTAAGGAATTACAATGGTTTGAATGTAGTAATTGCCATTTAAAGGAAAAATATGAATTTTGTGGGAAATCAATGCCTTTTAATAAATTTATCTTATTTAAAGATAATTGTTATTTTATGAGAGATCCATTTTCTCAACTTGATACAAGACAATTCCTTTTATTTGGATCAGACTGTAGTGTTTGCAAAGATCAAGTTTGTCAAGATCCGGAATGTAGTATATTTTATAAAGATTGGTTTTGTTTGAAATGTGCTTCCAAAAATTTGGATTTTTTCCCGAAAGAATTGCATTCAAAGATTAGGAAAATAGAATGTTTAAATACGTGATTTTTTTTCTGATTAAAAATGTTTGTAATTTTAAAAAATTGGAAGACTGTAATAAACAATCTAATCTGTTGATTTAAAAGAAATCATACTGACTTACTTTTGTTTTTTATCCTTCTGCTTTTAATTTTCCACCCGTTAAAATTTTTTGTAGCTTCTTTTTCCTCATTTCGTCCCTACTAGGCCTATGCTTCTAAAAATTAAAAAATTATTAATGGTAAAGGCAGGGAGTAATGTTTTTGCTTTAGAGCAGAGTGGCCACTGATTACCTTTTTTTTAAAAAAATGAGAAAAATGAAAGTGTGGTCACTTTGCTCAGTGTAGAAAAAATTTATGAAATTTCTCATAATTACCTTTTTTTTCTTTTTATCTAATTCAGCTTTCCGTCCTTGAAACTGAGTCGCAGATCCAACTTGCGCAGCTGTCACTTTTTTCTCACCAACATTAAATTTCTTCTTCGTCGGCTTCTTCGGACTTTTAAAATTTTCTTTTTTTCCAAATGGTCCTGCATTGGGACCTCTATTAAATTTCTTTTTCTTTTTCATTTTCGTACATCTTTTAACATTAATTTGCCTTTTTTTAATAGTTTCCCCATCTAATTTTAACGCTAACTCGACTGATTCCTTTTCCTTAAAATTAACATACCCGAACCCCTTGCCCATAGTTGTTTCTTTATCGCGAACAACTCTCACGCTTTCGATTTCCCCGCATTTTTCAAAAACTTCCCACAATTCATCATCTTCGACATCTGTAAAAAAAATTAATTAAATAATGAAAATATTTCAAAAATCAACAAATTAAGTACTGTTCCAGACATCTCACCAAAAGGCAATCCTCCTACAAAAATAGCTTTGCTAGTGTCTCCTTCTTTGTGCTCATTATCAGCTGAATCAATTCGAAGATGATGACCGTTTACTATCATGCCATTGTTTTTAATAGCAGTTTTTGCACCATCTTCAGTCCTAAATACAACAAAAGCAACTAAACTTTTCCTTCTTGGATGAAAATCTTGTTTGCAAACTGCTTCCTTTTTAGATTCAGAAATTTTTGCAATTGGTGCACATCTTATTCTAACCTACAAGGAGAAAAATACTTCATTAATAAGATCAATAATGAAAGTAGGAAAGATTTTTACACTAGGATGAAGGGAGTAATTCGAAGAACAATAAAAATAAAACACTTACGTTTTTAACTTTACCAAATTTTGTGAACAATCTCCAAATTTTATGCTTTTTGAAATCTAAAGGAACATTTCCAACAAAAACTGTGTATTCTCCTCCGTCCTTGTTATTCTTAGCTTTTGGAGATTTAATATTTTTAGAAATATTCTTTGCATCAGTTATAGGCTTCTCATGGTTTATTAGCTTTCCTACACTTTGATTTTTCAATCCTAATTTTTTTTTGGATTTTTTGTTTTCTGGCAACACTTCACTTTCAATCGGAATGAACTTCATTTCACTTGGTTTGTGTTCTCCCTTTATTAATTTTTTAAGTTTTTTAGATTTTTTAAATTCAGTAGATGATTCATTCACTTCACTTTCAACCTTAACTGATTTTTTTAATTTCTTGGGCTTTGGAGTTTCAATAGTTTCATCTAATTCCTGTGTTTCATCAAATATTAACTTCCGCTTCTCTGGTTTAATCGACTGAGTTTTATTCTTCTTACTGCCCAATTCAGAATATGGTGTTTTAGCAAATTTTCTATGATCTTTCTCATCCGAATTACTGTCAAATTGAACATTCTTCTTTTGTGTTGATGGTTGCGGCGTTTTTTTCAAATTTTTTTTCTTTTTTTTGCTGCCACCACTAGACAAAAGATCTGCTATACTACCTGGAGTATATCCTTCCATTTCCTACAAAAACACACATAAAAAACCCTTTGTAAATTAAACCGCTAGTTTTTAACATGCTAAATAGGCGTTAGGTTAACATAACCTCAAACTTAATAAGACAATGACGATGATAATAAAATAAATAACCGTAGGTTTTTTACAAATTTTACCTAAAGAACTAATAAAGAAAAGTATCTACGATGGGGTTAATTTTTTTTCGATATAAATAGTTAATTTTTTGGTCAACTTACCTATCACCTCATGTGTTTGTTTTGAATTATTAAAAAACAAAACTCTTCTGCTGTAAAGTGGTCAACCAACCAAAGCCTCCGTGATACTCTTTAAATATTTTCCCTCCATAAAGCTAAGCATCCGAAGTCAGGCAGCAAGGACTTACTTTTACCTTTAAATTTAAAAGAAACGAGGAATTCATAGCTGAAAAAATAGACCACACAGATTTGGAATTTGAGTTGATAGTAAAACTTTCTGCATGATGAGCAGATCTTCATTTTGTAATAAACATTACACTGAAGTATGATACTCAAACAACAATTTATTAATTAAATAATAATATAATTCAATTTAATTTATTCACCACTACATAATATACATTATGTTAAAAGAGTATGAAATAATTTATAAATAAAAATCAACAAGATACCTCCGGTGGTTTGATTCGTAAAATTACAGGAACACTTGTGCAAGGTAGAACCGCAATTTCAGTAACAACAGCTGAGACTAGATCCGGAGGAGTCACATCATACTTTAAGTTTAGTGGTGTTAAATAAGAAATTGATCTCCAAGAAGCTAGTTCTGTTGAAAGGCACCCTTTATTTGAAACTAAATCATCTGGGTCTCCTGAGACAAAAAAATTACAAATAAATTATGTTCGTTCATCAAATAAGATGCCATGACTAAATTTTCACGTACCTAGTTCATTATACACAAACGAATCCGTTTGAACTCTTTCACTAAATTTATGAGTTTCACAGCAAACCAAAACTGGGACGTTGTACGCTTTAGCCAATAAGGCAATCTGTGATGATCCAGCTCTTGACATGACGTAACCGTTTGCTAAAAGAGCGTGAGCCCCCAATAAAACTTTTGTGACCTAGGAAAGAAAATTTAACATAATTCTAACCAATATTTTTCTTGTTGATTTTTTTTCGCGAAAGAAAAACCTACCTCGGGCATTATAAAGCTTAAGCCATTTACAAAAATATATGTACAATGAATCCCAACGCTAACTAACTTCCTTAGCATTTCTCTTCCTTCAAGCCAAGGTCTTCCATCTACGACTATAACTCGAAATTTAACGCCTTCTTTTGACGCTGATATCAACAGTCGTTGAATTAGCGATGAGCTAAAATACATAAAAACATTTCCCTGATTTTTTCTCTTAGCTTCAAGGATAGTAAGATCAGGAAAAAAATATTTACCCGCCATAAGTCAAGATTACATCATTGTTTGTTATTTTCTTCCTAACTGAAATACAAATGGCTTCAGCTGCTGTTTCTAATTGTTCTTTAATGTAAGTATCAATCCATTCTTTTAACTGGCTCTTCGATTCCATTTCAGTTCCCTTGACATGACTAACTTGATATTTCAAATGTTTAACTGCATTGACCATAGATACAGCGACTGGTCTGCACGCGTTTAAATAAGTCATACTCCTTGTTATTTCTGCTTCTAAACCTCTTGAGAATTCTTGATTTTGAGGAGTTTCATAATCAGTAATAACCTGTAAAATTAAAAGTTAAAATTTTAGGATATTCAAAAAACATCAAGCTGAGCTTCTCAGAGCAGTTGCCCTGCACCAAGATAATTGGCACTTACTGTTTTAAAGGCATTTAGAAGAGCTAGGCATCGAACATTTGCACCTGAAATAATCCCAGAGCTATATTGCGTCCCAAGTCTAAGAATATTAGGATGCACTTTAACATGAAGATTCCTAAAAAAATCCAAAAATAAAATCTTGTCAACTCTTAAAAATTTTATAAAACGCACCTATTGCTTAAACCAGGAAGATCATGATATAAATGAGCAAATAATTTAACCCTATGACTTATAATAGGCTGCGAAGCTGGTTTAGCTACTTTTACAACTTGTGTTGGTTTTACAGATTCCACTATTTTGCTTTCATCAGCTGTAACTAATTTTTGTTCCAGTTTCTTTGCCCTCTGAGCTTCTTGTTTAGCTCTTCTCTCTGCCCGTAATTGAGCTTTTGATTTCCCTTCAACTTTTTCATTTTCAGTACTTTCAGTTACAGATGTATCAACAGTTTCAGTAACTTTACAATCTGGAACAATGTCCGATGTTTTAGAATTTAAGTCATTAACTTGAATTTCTACAGTCTTCACAACTTCCTTTTTATCTTTTTGATTATCACTTTTCTGAGGTGCACTTACTTTCTCCTTTTTCTTAGCAGATTGTTTGGCTAGTCGTTTAGCTTCTCTTTCAGCTAAAATTTCTTCTCTAGATTTTTCAGTTTTTTGCTGTTCAGTTTCTTCAGATGGTTTCTTGTCAGATGAAACTTCTTTGCTCCCTTCATTCACTATTTTGCTAGCTTGATTCAAAATTTTTTCCTTTTCTTGCACATTTTCAACTTTTTGAGGAGTTTTAACATCACCTATGTTTGTAGTTTCCTCTTGTATAGAAACATTTGCGGTGGCTTTTATAAGAGCTGGATCTAAATCCTTTGTTTTGGGTTGGTTTTTTGATCCTTTGTTTTTTTTCCTAGCTTTCCTCTCTGCTAATATTTCTTCTCGAGATTTCCCAGGAGTGGAAGACATAATGCTTTAACACCTGGAGAGAAATAATAAGGAATTTAGTATGTTATGATTCATAACCACATGGCTAAAGCATTTCCACCATATGCCAAAATAAAAGAATTTTAAAAACGATTTATTTATCTTAGGAAGAAGTATTTTAATTAATAGTTATTAAGTTAATGAAAACAAATGATCTTTATAACTATTCCAAAGACCCCAGTCCTTTTTATTACTTAAATTACTGTAAGAAAACATCATCATGCTGCAATAGTTTGAATACCAGCTGAAATTTTTTTAGCGCGGCATTTCCTCACACTGCCAATGATCAATGCAACTGATAAATTACCTATAATTCGACAATCTACAGCCTACTATGTATAACAATCCGTAATAATATATAATTTTGAATTGCGAAGAACTTTTCAATGAAAATTCTGTGTTTATATTAATCAACACGACGACATGTTTCTTATTTCGATTTCGATATATCGATTTATCCATTCCGATTTTTCGATTTAATACACAAATGTTGGTTGCACTGAGATTTAAAAAAACAAAAACAATTGAGACAAAAATAATCATGAAAAATAGAAAAATATTATTAATTTGTAACTTGTGATATCATATGATCGTTAAAAATGTCGAAACAAGCGAAGAAGAAAAGGAGCAACCAAAAAGCTTTGGAGGAAGAAGCTGCTATGAAAGTTGCATCGGAAAATATGGCTCGAGCAAAGCTCTATCAAATGCAATGTGCTAGGAATTATAAAGCCAGTCGAAATAAGTATGAAGCTTCATTCCTTAAAACCATCGAAGAAATAGAATCTCTTCAACCAAATGCATTTGCTGGAGTTCAAGTTTCAAGATTTTTTACGCTGGGTGTACGCAAGCAATACTCTGTTCTGAAAGATCCTCTAACAATGAAACAAAGACAAAGGGTCGATAGGCTCTTCCACTATTAATAAAATATATTCTTCAAGATGAATTATAATTTAATTTTGCAATTATTTTTAAAAAAAGTCTTCCTTTTCAGTTTGAATTTGTGATATGTTAAGTTTACTGATTGATCACCAGAAAAATTGTATTTTAGAGCTTGATCTCATTATTTTTAATTGATTGTACTTATTGCATTGCAAATGTTAGTTGCAAGTAAATTAAAATTTTAGTTTGAAGGACAATTGACAAATTTTTTCAAAAAGCTTTATTTAGCTTGTAGATGTTATTTATTAATAAACTGATTAATGTTACCACATTTATTTTTGTTTGTTATTTATAAAATGATTATTTAAATTTACTGCTGTAATTTTTGTATAAATTAAACCTTTCTCACTGTATGAATATTTAAAATGTAGAATTTAACCTAACAAACTGCCAAGAAATATGCAATATTGAGTAGTGACAGTGACAGTAATAAATTTTATCAAAAATAAACCATTCACTTATTAAAACTGCAAATGAAAAAGGGGAAATATTAATCATTAAAAAAATTATTTCATAGAAATTTGGAAGGAAAAAAAATTAAATGATTATCTAAGAGGCAGGTTAGACCAGCACTTAAAACATAATTTACCATTTACCTTACCCTCTTTACCTCTAAAACTTGAGAAAAATTAAACGTGAACGAACAAAACTAAAACTACTTGTCAGGCTATTGACATTTCTGAACCCTCGAAAAAGAGCGGTAACAGTATGACGTCATTTTAACAAAATGGCGTTATATCGCTTCATTTTTTTCCCCCGAATTAATACTCATGGTGTAATTATGAGTTAACATGTTGCAATATTGAAAAAAATACAAATCTGTTTTACTATTTGTATTCTTCAACCCTAAAAAAGGCTATTTCTGTCTATACCTAATTTTAATTTCGGTGCCATCACTTCCTCGCTTCCTTAAATACTTAAGAGCATAGACTTTCAAAAACAAAAGCACGCCATTTCGATTAACATTTGATTTCCGATTTGTAATTTATTTAATGGATTAACGCACAGTTAAATAATTTTCATATTAATTGTTTGTCCCTAAAAGAATCAAAGTTCGAAGAAAATGAAAAAAAAAAAAGAAATACATTAAGATGAGGGAAACGAAATTAAAAATGAATTTTTTTAATCTTAATCTTTACGGAGATCCAGTTTAATTCTTCATAGTCTATGGTAAAAGTGGAGAAGGCGTTTGTGTTGTGTAGCTTGTGTTGTTCGTTTGACGAAGCCTAAATTCTGTTTACGTTTGTAAATTCCATTTGTTTTGTTTCCTATTTATTTCCTTTAAAGAAGGAAAATCATCTTTATCCTAAATCAGTTAAAGATATTCGAGAAAAATGAGGAAATCAAAAGGGCGCAAAACTGGTAAAGCAGCTAAAAAAGATGATGCTCAAAATGGTGAACCAGAAGTTGATTCAAATGAGGTAAGCAAGTTACTTGAATTATGCCGCTTTTTTTTTTATTTTTAATCGTTCACAAAATTTTTTAAAAATCAGTTTTTTAACAGTGACAGACTTTACATTTTTCTGAGTTATGCAAAGTCCCGTGTATCTTTAAATATGATTTTTGTTTAAAAAAATGAAAACTTCTATACCGGTATCGGCGAGTTTTAGAAGCAATTCCACTAGAAATGATCATATTATCACAACTGTAATGAAGCTTATTTGGTACAGTTGTATAATAGACATGTTCAGTGAAAAATTTGGAGAAAAAATTTATAGCTAGTACAGACTGGTCCATATGTTTCAAAATTTGAGTAATAGTCGATTGCTAAAGCAAATTAAACTTGAAATTTATTATTTTTAAGGTTGATGAAGGGAACGATGAAGAAGACACCTCATCAAACAAGAAAAAAGGCAAAGCTTCTAAAAGATCATCATCAAGGAGTTCAGAGGTGAAAAATTACAATGAGGATGAAGCAGAAGAATCCGAGGAGGAGGAAGAGGAGAACAATGACGAAGAAAGCAGCCAGTCCAGTAAAAAATCTACAAAACGAAAGTCAGCAGGAAAGAAAGGTGGTAAAAAAGCCAAGGCAGCTAAACCTGAGGAGAAATCTGAAGATGATGAAGAGGAGGAGGTAGAAGAAGAATCATCTCCAAAAAAAGCCAAGAAGAGCAAAAAGGCTCCGGCAAAATCAAAAGGGGATGAAGGATCTTCAGATGATGATGCTTCTTCACAAGAAGAATATGAAGTCGAAAAAATTATTGATGTTTATTTTAAAAAGAATGGGGAAAAGGAATTTTTGGTTAGATGGAAAGGTTACAGTTCAAAAGAAGACACATGGGAACCTGAAAGCCATTTAAATTGCAAGGATCTTATTGCTTCTTATTTGAAGAAGTGCGAGGAGGTTAGTTGACATTTTTTCTGTTTCAAAAAATTATGATCCTTAAGGTTAAGACTATGCTTCCCTTCAATCTGTCCCATCACAACACAATAATGGTTCGGGATCTTAGTTCCTGGTTCCTACAAAATTCTTCCTTCTCTCTTCAAAGTTTTTACCTTGGGTTTACCTAGATCTCTCAAATTTCCTTTTTCGCCCCCAGTTTGCTCAATAGCAAGTATTTTCTACTGAACATTCTTTTTGTTTCAGGCACGAAATGTCACTCAGCGTGAAACAAGAGTACACCGAAAAACAACGGATCGTTACATTGTTAACGCTCAAGATACTGGAAGGAAATTGAGTGGTCGTCACAAGGGCAAACCGCGAAAGACTTACTTCGAAGATAACGATTAAAATCTTTCCTTAATTGTACCTTAAAATCATCATTCAATGTCCACAAGTTTTTGCTGTTTTTAGTTTGTTACTAATGAGAAAGAAAGTAACAAAATAATTAGTATTTACGTGTTTAGGATATAAGAACTGATTTTTTTTTATCCTAATGAGAATGAATGATTGAAAAAATTGCATGGTTGTTCTTATTATCAAACGAGTATCTCACAAAAATTTTTATTTAATTTAGACGATTCATGCCATAATGATATGTAAAAGGAAAAGAAAGTATTTTTAAACGGAGTATATGAATCAAAAAAATTTAAATATTTAAAGATAGGAAATTTATCTGTTAAAAATATATGAAGGAAAGTTCAAAAAAAAAAAAATAATTAAAAAGATTGGTGAGATTGCTAGTTTTTCAAAAAAAAAAAAAAAATTGCAATGGCCTTCAAAGTGAATCATTCCAATCTTTTTTTATCTCGGTGACGATTCAAAAAACAAATTTGTCGTTAAAACCAAAATAATTAGCATTTAAATTAATATTACCTTTAAAAAAATGTAAATAAAATAACCTTAATGTTTGATCGGATTTTAGTTCATTTTATTTCTGTTCACGTTGTTTTGATTTAAATACTATTTTTCAGGAATTCTTAATTTATGGAAAAAAGTAAATTTATTTAGAACCGAATTATTTTTATAAATTGAGTTTTGTGTATTGTTCTTTCTTTTTCTTTCAAATTTTTTTTGTATCTTGTAAGAATTATAACATTGTGACTAGGAAGTGCAATCTAGAATCTCTGCATAAGTATTTTGAGAATTTAAATTCAGGAGTATAATAATAAATGTTGGGAAAAACGTTGAAAAGATTTTTATACTCTTGCAGCGGTTTGAGATTTAATAAAAATGCCTAGTAAGATAGTGTGTGCTAAGCAGAGATATTATAAAATAGTTTGTAATTGAAACCTATAAGATCTTGTGCTAAGATTTTGAAATTTTTAATATAAAAAAATATCAATATTAGAAATGGGAAAGAATAATTTGTGCTTAAAGACTGAACATTACCCTTTTAGTAGCTTAAGAGCTCGAGATATGGTTTAAAGCCCTTAGATCTAAAGTTCATTTATTTCCAGGCAATGACTGGGTCTTTGAAGGATTTTAAATTCCCTGTCCAAAAAACTTGCATTAGCCACATTTGCTTTTAAGTAGCACCCAAGTCTAATGTCCTAAGGATGTTTAGATATGTTGTATGGATGTCTAGGGGCAACAAGTTTTTTCATCTAGTCAGATGGTCAAATCAAAAAAGCAGACAGAATTTATTAAATCAGATTCAATATGAAGTATATGGACCTAATTGTGATTAGAAAATAGATGCCAAAGGTAATGCTTTACTAACAAAATTCCATCCTGAGGAACAGGCAAAGGAATAAAATCGCATTTCCTCGTTCATAAAAATGTCTGAAACAAAATGATTTTCATAAGATTTTGAAGAAATAAGCAATCAATAAATTGTATAATTTGATATCATATCCTTTCTTATTTTTTGTTGTTTTAGCAAATAACGTTAGGCCTACGTGCAAGATTACAAGTATGCAAATTTTTATCTATGTGATCAACTGATAGGAATGCGTAATAAAAATCGATTGCATTCTTTTTTTCATCATGTGATTGCAATCTTTCCTTAATTCAGTATTAATCGTTTTTGATATTAATATTTTTTAATCCGTTAACAAAACCTCAGGTAAGCGATTCATTGGGGGGATAAAAATTTCATTTTTCTTCATGTCAAAAACAAGGCTAACTTTAAGCGTTACTGGGACCGAATTTGAGAGAAAATTATGCGAAAAACTGTTAAAAATTTTTTATTTCAATCTCTAAATTTGATAATGCATCTATTCAGTAGCAGTTAATCGGTTGTATTAGCCAGAATCATTTATTCAAAAAATAAAATAAAAAATTGAATGGGGAAAAAAATTCAAAATGAAGGAAGTAGATGTCGCTGATCTCGAACTTTCCAGAACGCCAACACTTCAACCTCAAAAATTTTTCTGTCGCACGTTTAAGTTGGTATTAAGAATACAGAGGTTCGTGTTTTGATTCTATTTACATTTTCGAAACATGAAGAAATATGAATAATATCGGCTGTGGATTGTGTGGAGCTTCTGATATAAAATTATTCCGTTGTTCAAGGTGCAAGAGTGTTAGTTACTGTTCCAAAGAGCATCAAAAAGAAGATTGGAAAAGGCAACATAAACTGAAGTGTTCCATCCATCAAGGTGACATAAAATGTGTGAATGCTTTTGAGGGGACGTCAAGGGCATCGGACGATAGGTACGGCGAAATTCAAAACACAGTAAAAGGTCGAAACGAATCGAAACCAACCTCAAAAAAGAATATCAACTCGAACGAGAAATCAAGTAAAACTTTCAACAATGGCACAGATTTAAAATTATTAGGCATAAACGATTGGTACATCAACAATACCTTATTCACAGATGAAGGAAGTTCTGAAAGTGAAATATTAAACGCAAGAACTGAAACGCTAGAAGATTTTGATTTCATAGACACGCCTCCAACAGGTGATATCCTTGTCGGAGGTGAAAAAGAAAGAGAAAAAGAAGACTTGAACAGATTGGCTGACATTAGTTTAAATGGGCCTCCTTTTTTGCATTGTGACGACAAATCCAGCATTTTGGAGGAAGTGAGCATAAATGTGATCCGTGACATGGACGCTTATGGTGTCTGTGTTGTGGATCACTTTTTAGGCCCGGAAATGGGTAAAAAAGTACTAGATGAAGTTATAAATATGTATAGTCAAGGTGTGTTTAAAGATGGGCAAACTGTGAGTGCTAGGGCTACAAGTGATGTGAAAACAATAAGGGGTGATCAGATAACATGGTTGGATGGGAAAGAATCTCAATGTAAAAGTATTGGAGGCTTAATAACAAAAGTAGATACAGTCATTAAACAAGCAAATAAGGTAAGATTTGTTCATGCATCATAATGACATCACTGCAAATGTAACGAGCAATATTGATAACATATCAGTGTTAGATTTTTTCTTATTGACTCATGAAAATGGAATTGTTTCAGATGTCAAATAATGGGAAAATGGGTTCGTATGTGATTAATGGACGCACCAAAGCAATGGTGGCTTGTTATCCAGCTCAAGGCAGTCACTATGTTAAACATGTTGATAACCCAAACCATGATGGTCGTTGTATTACTGCAATTTACTACCTCAACACAGACTGGGATGTTAAAGTAAGTCATTTTGAGAGAAAAAATAGGGTAAAAGCTTTTCAATTAACATCAAAGAATTTTTTTATTGTTTATTTTGCTTTCATAATCCCTTTTATCTTTTTTTCCTGATAATGTTATCTAACTGTACTTATTGCGTTTAATTGCAGCGTGATGGTGGCCTATTGAGGATTTTCCCAGAAGGTTGGCAGGATAAAGTAGCAAATATAGAACCGTTATTCGATCGAATTTTATTCTTCTGGTCGGATAGAAGAAATCCCCATGAAGTTCAACCGTCATACAGAACTAGATATGCAATTACTTTATGGTATTTTGATGCAGTTGAGAGGGAAGAAGCTACCAAGAAACATATACAACAACGAAAAAATTGTTCCTAGCCTCTAGTTTAATAATATTTTTTTTTCAATTTCTTGGTTCCTTGTGTAAGACGTTTTATGTTGAACCAAATAAAGTAAGTAATTTACTGTTTTGTTGAGGCGCTTTTTTTTTTTTTTTTTTTTTTCGTCAGCCTACCAGCCTGTTAAAGGGGAGATTGAAAAAAAACGACTGTTTAAAATTTGTTATCGCAGGATTATAATTTTTTTAAGGTTTTAGATGCATTCGGTTTTTTTAAAAGAGGAAAAGATTGCTAAATTCTTCTTTGTGCATCTAAGCTAAAATTTTTTTTTTTACAGTTCTTATTTTTTTTTAAATGAAAGAGAGCAGGAGGCTAATTATTTAGTGGTTAAATTAATTCTTTTTTACTTCCTAGGTCTGAATAAATTCTTAAATAGGGTAAGATTTTAAATTTAGCGAAGTTGCTCGAATTAAATTTCACTTTAATCAAAGCCAAGTTTTTAGAATTTTTTGGGAAAACTAATGAAAAGCAAATCGTGAGATAATTATTTCAATTCTTAGGCCAGTATCGTTCTATAGTGTAATAAAAACACTACATCTTTGCACATTAGTCTTAACGCACTTTTCAGTGACATTTAAAAGTAAAAAATTATTTTTTTTAAGCATTTGCAAAGGCCCATAAAGCTATTATGAAGAAAATTAATTGTAAAATATATTATGAAATCAAGGAACCATAGAGCTAGTTGTTATTAGGGATAGAATTTTTTCCCTAATGAAACAAAAAATTTTATATGACAGTATTTCAATTTTTATTCCCTCTGAAGGGAAGTCAGATTAAAAATTTAAATTCTAACTAAATCTTAGTTATTCCTCCGTTCACAGTTTCGAAGAGAGGAAGAAAACGAAATTTCGAATCCGTGTCAGTTCAAACTCTCCTCTTGATTGATACAAGAAATCTCAAACACAATCTCTAATCTCAAAAACTTGAGATTTTTAAAAAATTTAAAATCTGAATTCTAAAAACTTCAATTTTTTTAAGAAAGCAATAACTCTTTGAGAATATGACTTAATTGGCCTATTTCCTTGCTAAAGCTTCATGGGCCCTTAAAACAAAACAAAATAAATCCTAGACCCTATAAAAAATTTTCATAACCTTCACAATTTTTATTGCAATCCATTTACTTCAATTTTTCTACCTGGGAAGTAAAAAAAAAACTTTTTCCACTTTAATTCTTTAGTGTGATATTTTTTACGAAAATTTATCTCTCAATAGTATAAAAAAACAAACACGAAAAACTAAAAAAAAATTCATATCAATATTTAAAGCTTTTTTTGCTGCAGAATAAAAATTAACGCTCATATTATTAATAGAGCTTTTTTGTGAAGTCATTCTTCTTAAAAAATATAAAAATTCGACCTCAAGCTTGTAATTAATTATAATTTTATTTTTAGTGAGAGTTGTTATAAGAGATTTTTGACTGTGTTAAATCAATAATAACTATTAAGTTTAAAAAAATAAACAAAAAATGATTTTAAAAAAAATTCTAAGGGATTCCAGTAAGCATTTTTTTGAAAAGAAAAATTGTTGTATAGCGTTTAGGATTGTTAAGATAAAAAGGGATTTTAAAAAAAACTTTTTAAAAAAATTTCCTTTTTGACGAAAGACCACTTGAAAAAGGTTCGTTTCGTCGCTAATTCGTTATCAAGACTAATTTTTTTGGGATCCCTCATGTAATAAACTTCGGTATTATTTAACTGGTGCAACGTCCTGTTCCTTTTTTAAAAATTTCTTTCATAATTTATTTGGGGCTTGCATCATCAGTCTAAATTTTTCTTTTCCTTTCCAGGAATCAATCGAACCTGTACTATAGATTTTCACAAAATATTTGATAAGTTTTCATTATTCTAGGGACTCTTGGAATATTAAAGTGGAATATGCAGTTCTTGTTACATAACTAGTCGAAAATTCCCTCATCGAAAAAAAATTTACTTTTTAAGAAATTCCTATAAAAATAGCAAGGCCTGTCATATTCCTAGATTTTTTGATCATAAAATATATTTTAATAAAATTGAAACCGTGGGATTTAACAACTAGAATTTGTGCTTTATGTATTTGCCTTAAAGCCTAAGTAACTAATTTACCTCTTATATTGCAGAAAATTTTAAATCTCTTAGCGAGACCCTGGAATGATTTTTTAAAAAAAAAAACTACAATTAGATTTCAACCTTTGTATGTTTTTTGAACAAAATTTAACGTGTCAATATAGCTTTTTTTAGTCAATAATTATTTATTTTGTTTTTTTCTTAGTAATGATATTCTAGAAGCCCTGTCAGGCGCGTAGCAAGGTCGCACGGTTAGAGAATTTACTAGAAGAGGCTCCAAATAACCCCTTATAACATGGAAAATAGGGAAGATTCAAGGGCCAAAAATTTATTCGGGGAGGGCTTACGGATCCGTCAGAGGGACCCAGCCCATTCTTGGCTACGGGCCTGAGCCCTGTGCAGCAACGCTAGCGGCATCCGCATGCATTACGAAAACTATGTGAAAAGATGGTTGAATTAATATTTTATCTTACCAATGGTTTTTGCGTTATCGTTTCTAGTTTTACTATTTTTGAAATAACCTGAAGATGACGTTAATGGCTTTGGTAGGTTTAAATAAATCAAAGTGCGCATTTAAAGGAAAAGATCTCCACACGAATTTTTTCTATTTTGACTTCTGCTACCTTCAGCACAATAATTGATAATCTGTTAAAGGTCTTGTACATCAACATTTGAACATATTCAAATATCGACGGGATTACTTACTTCAAGAAATTTACCCACACCCTCCACCACCATGCAACCTTCACCAACCTTAAAAAAAATATACAAAACTTACATAATAAATCAACAGCTCTCCATCTTTAAATTTTCTTAATTTCCAGATTACCGCAACATTCCAAACTCCGATCCTGAAATTAAAATTTTTGTCAAGAGAGCCTTAGCTAAACAAAGAGTCGACATGTAATCGGGAGTTGATCGATATAGACCAACCAGAATTTACCATCCCCAATTTTTGAAGCCTGGCCTGTGAATTCAAAACACATTCGAACTCTTCCAAGGCTTTAAAAAAGGCGAATAAGGCGACTCTTCATTAACCTAGGCCCTCTGATTTAACACTGATTTTCACACTCTCCAGCCGAGACACATTGTAGAATAAAAATAATTGCAGCATAAAAGCAACTATTTTTATTCTTAACTAAAAATATCTCTTTTTAGAGAATACTGAAAATCGCCGGAAAGTAGGAACTGATTTCTGTCCCATTTTCTAGGACAAGGAATGAAAAAGCCAGACCCAAAACTCTACCGCCCCTGTCGCTAGTATGCGTATCAGTCACATTTTTTTTACTAGCCAAATCAACTGTACGTCAAAAACGTGACAGATGCACACATGCAGCGATTTTCATGGCAAAATTTTAAATCTGTGATCAAAATTTAATGTAAACGCAAAATTCTACCGCTAAGTCGCTAGAGTGCACGCACATGGTCGCTCATCATTGTTGACTCGCATTGTGATTGGACGTCTACAATTTGACAACTAGTCCACTGCAGCGACAATGGCTGTAGAATTATGCAAGTGACGCCAAAAACGTCAAAACATTTTTTTTTTTTTTTTTTTTTTTTTTTGAAAAAAACAAATGTATTAATTTTTTTATTTTTATGCTTACACATAAGAATAGCTAAGCTTAGCATGTAAATAAATATATTTAAGCTAAATTTTTAACTACCGCTGTCCATTTATAACTTTATACAAACATAAATTTATATTGAAAGAAAGATTTAGTTTCATCATTGTTTTATTTTTTATCCCCAAAGAATTTGAACTTTTGAATTTTATTATACAATAAAGATGCTCTGTATCGGTTATGAGAATCATAACCAAACCCGGTTATCAATAAAAACATTATACGAAAAAAGTAATAATCATATAAAAAAGTTGACATCTCGTTTCTTTTTTAAAACTGATCCTACACAATGTTCTAAAAGTTTTATTATCACATTGAATATTTACTAAAATATAATTTCCAATAGAAAATGTATTTTTATCAAAGATAAAAACTAGCAGTTCTGACTAAACTTATATTTAAAATAATTTTATGTTGGTATTGGATGAGCTTCCATCCCTCATTACTTGTTGGAGCCGAGTTCTGTCTTCGCTTTTGAAATTAAATCTTTCTTCAACGGTTTTTAGGGAATTTTTTTCATCCTGAAACAAACAGAATTCAGGCTTAGCGGTTTCGTGGGAGGTTTCCCCCCCTTTTCTTCCAAGAGATGTCACCGATTTAAAGGTTTAATATGAACTTACTTTTGATTTTGTTCGATCATCGACGAGCTGGTTAAATAAATCGGGTAAAGTTTTCGTTTGAGGTGGTTGGCTAGAGTTTTGGGAATTAACGTTCTGTGATGTTTTGTTGGGTGTTGAACTTTTGCTATTTGTGTTGCCTGAAAAGTAAAAAAGAGGAAATGAATAGAGGGTGAATTTTGATCAGATTTCGTAAGAGGAAATAATAGCGGACGATTCACTTAGTATTTCCGCCAGATTTCTTTAAGCTTTTACATAAAAAATATTGAACACTAAACAATACTTAATTGTTTAGTGGATGCGTGATATATGCATGAGTGTCAGCGAAGAAGCAAATTTAGCTAAGTGTTCGGCGTAAATTTTAAAGATGGCTCCCTAATGGTGATGGACTCTTCGATGAATTGTCTCCTAAGGAAACGTCAATTTTAAACTGAAAATTGTCATGATCTCGAATTTGAGGTCCGCCATTCTTTAATTGAAAAGGTGACATCGCAATTGGGAGATTTCCTAAATATTTTTAACCCTTTCTTAAGGCTTTTTTCCCATCATTCGCCCTATTAACTCGATATCAGCGCAGTCTGACAACAGTTACCCAAACTACGGCCAATTTTGTTTTTCTGTGTTGTTAAAACTTTTAATTTCTCTTAAACTCACCTGTAGTATTACTAGGAATGACTGAAACTGCAACATAGGCACTTCGATGACGTGGTTGTGCCCCTGCATCTCGCTGTTGGACACTAGGAGAAGAAGTCACTCGATGGTAAGTAAAATGAGGCCAGACTTTTTCTTTTTGCTGTTGCGGCTCTGACCAATTATTCGCAGCTAACATTTTAGCTTTTTCCGCTAATTTATTTTGTTCTCTTTCTACAGACTTAATTTTATTATTTTTATCTTCCCAATTATTATTTTCAACTACTTCGTTATTTGTCCTCGACCATTTATCTATTAAATTTTTCCTGCTTTGCTTTAATAGCCCCCATCGAATCTCTTTCAATTTATTTTTAAAACTTGAATCGTGATGACGATGATGGTATTTTGTTTCGTAACCCGTATTGGTTACGGTTTTAGGATTAATCTTAGGCCTATTGTAAATTAAATGATCGAAATTATTCCTGAACGTTGGCCATTCAGGATAAACATTATCATCATTTTTAGCTTCGTATTTAACTTTCCATCTTTCGAAATTTTTGTTTTCGTTATTATTAAAAACTTCTGAGGCGAGGGGGGCACTTTTTGGTTTTAGATTAGTATAAGAATACAAATTATCGCCACTTTTTAATCTAAGCTTTTCAATGACGCTATTAATTGAATTTTCAGAATATTTCCCGTAGTCGGAATTTTTATTCTCGTAAACGCCATGCCTGATTTTCTGCCCTGAATCGTGTTTTAGTTTAAACGGATGCAGCAAAGTGCTTTTCATCGTTGGTTTGTTTTTATTTTTAGATCTGTGCCTGTGAGTTTTATTTCGGTTTTTCCGGCCGGTTTTTTGTTTTCCTGTAACGGGGGTTTTTCTCGTCGGGAAAAAATCTTTGGCCCAGCTGTCTTTTCCGGTGTAGTGATGATTTCCTTTTCTTTTTCGCAGCTTCGAATGTTTTTGCCGTTTTTTAGAGGTGTGGTGAGGTTCTTCGGAATAAGGGCTTGATCTTTTGCCGATTTCCTTTTTGTCGTATGAGTGAGCGAGGATTCGGTCGGATGTGAGGATGGCCTGGTCTAACCGTTCTGAAAAGAAAAAGAAAAATATTTAGATAATATATTTGAGATTATAAATGAGCAACTACCCAAGATGTTGGAATGATGACTAAAAGACGATCAAGAGCTATAATAAAAAATCAGCTCTGCGTAGCCCAGCGTTCCAGCCCAGCTATTCTCAAAATAAGTCAGCAAAATTGGGTCAGAAATAAAATAATCTGGTGGCAGATGCGAGTGATAGTTGTAGTAACGTGTGATTCGGAGCTAAAGTGGCTAGACAAGACCAGAAGCGGTGGTCGATCTCCATTAACGAAATGGAGGCCGCTACTAACAGCGAGAACGGAGGAAGAAATCGAAAACAGCGGCTCGATGACATAATTAAAACAACAAGAAGTGCGTTCTTCTAAGCAGGTCTCGAAACTATGCTCCTAAAATTGCCCTCCTTATGTGTCCTAATTTTAGTTCGAAATTCCCCCGAGCTAAATGGCGCTGCGGCCTCTCAAGATGCTTCTGATCGATAGATTCTGGAAACAGACCAATCAGAGACTCTCAGAAAAGGCTGGAAAATCTGCTACGTCATCTGCTTCCAGTCGTTTAAGCAAAACACCATAAGCCATGTATTAAAGGTAGAAGTTTTGAGACCTGGCAAGAAGAAGCTGGTTTTTTTACAACTATTAGTCTCCTGACCTTTTTCCGCAATCCCTCTTGCCCGAAATCCCAATTAATTCAAGAAAAATCCATCGCTTTTCAAAGACCATTAAACATTTAATTGAACTGCAGGCTGAATAAACCAACCAATGCATTAAACTTATTTTCAATTACAATAATTCTCATCGCGTAAAGTCTAACCACCCGTTGCGGTGTAACAAACGGTAGCAAATTGGAAAATTTTCCGATATGAGGTCCGTGGAGAGGGTGCGGTTCCGGAAAAATTATGTACACATCCATAAAATTTCTGCATTTGTTCCGGAATTACTACCTTACTTTTAGCGTTCCACAAAAACAAAAAAAAAACCGAACGCACATTAACGTTTTTTTTACATTTCAAACACACGAACCGTTCGATTTGATTTCCCGCATCCCCCGAGATCCCGATAATGTTCCTGATATGAGGCTTATAAGCGTAATTTAATTAATTAACTCATCCTGCCCTGACTGAAGGGGGAAAAACGATGTTAATATTAAATCACAAGAAAATCAGAGAGAATCGAAAACTTGGGGAGTTAATATCGTTATGAATTATTCGTTGCTTTTAATATATTCCCGCGATCTCGAATTATATTTTTCCTTACACGCTTTTTCCTTCTTTAATTCGTTTTCCTGGGAGAAAGGGTTAAAGATCGATGCGTTAAAGTTTGTGTACATAAGCACACGCGCTATTAAGTTTTAGACAGTTTAAGTATTCATGAATAAGTGGTATTCGTTCATCCGTTGCGGGAAGGGAAGTTTTGAAAAGGGATCGAAAATTTGAAAGGCATTAGAAGCCAATTAGGCCTGTGTGGGTCGTTTTACAATCAAAAACAGAAATGATGATTATAATCTTCACAACAAATTCACAAGGCTATGTCAATCCCATTACCCTCAATAAGAGTGATCGATTACGGGTCAAAAACGAGTGTGCTAATGACAAGTCATCCGTATTATTTGATTTTTGATGATGTTGAATAAGTACTTTTTAGAAAAGCTCTCGAATATGTCATGGTCCGATTGATTTTCGAAAGAAAGAGGATTGGTTGTCTCTTCCGTGTGCTCTATATATTTCCAGCACATGGGAGAGTCATAATAGCGCAATGATGAGATAGGCATTCTAGAAAAAAACCAAAAAGTTGGAAGCGCATCAGCAGTTTTAGTGTTGTAGTTGCTAGTTTGAAGTACCAGTTTCTTCGCAAGTTTAAGTTTACCGGTTCATATCTTACCGCTGCCACCAATTTTTTAGTATAAGGTAGATTAGGACCCTTCCTCAAGCTTCCTAACAAAGGTTTTGGTCCCTGAGGCCGCAGTTACATTGCTCCGAAATTTCGGACCGAAACGCTTCGAATTATTTCGGACCGAAAAACTGGTTACATTGGTCCGAAATTGTTTTGAAGGCTTTCGAAGCTTTTCGAAGGTATTCGAAGGTGTTTTCACGGCCTTTTGATATACTTTATGACGTCACAAGAGTAATTCTCAAGTGTAGGAAGAATTTCTGAGCCGATCAGTGCTAAGACTTTCGAAGCATTTCGAAGGTATGTTTGGAGATGTTGGAAGATAATCAAGGAAACATTTTTCCCGCAGCTTTTTGGCAAGCTGTATGACGTCATATAAGTACTGTTCAAGCGTAGAAAGAATTTCTAAGCTGACCGATGCAAATATTGTAAAAGTTTGAGTGCGAAAAACTTGCTCGCACTAGCTACCTCGGACAGGGCTCAGAATAAGTATTAGCAATACCAATGATTAAATACCTGTCTTAATTGTTGAAAATTCAATTAACAAAACCTGGAATTTTAATAATGCAGAACTATAATCCCACATGTCATTTTTCTTTCCAGACCTTGTATTCAACACCGCTTGAGATCTTAAAAATCTTTGCAAAATCGAAATTAATTGCATCGATGCTTACAAAAGAGTTTTCGGTTCAAGTTTCCAAAATATCGGAAACTAATTTAAGTTATCCAAACATATTTATTATATTGCCACAGAATGGAGATTACATGAAAAAGCACTTTTCAAACCTTTTTCTGTTTATGTTCTAAACTCTTAAAAAAGAATTTTTTTTACCAAGCAAACTCCAATACATTTAAAAAATAAAAAAAATTAAATAAAATTTCTAGCCATTTCAATTTTTTTTTTTGCAACACATTTACATCTGATTTTTAAAAAAAGAAAATCAAGGGGGAAAAAGTAATTTAAACCCACCATTTCTTGATTGATTACTTTCAATTGTTATCAGCCGACTGAAAAAAAAAAATTGCGATCCCAATCAACGAACTCAACTTTTTAATTTTAATCCCTTTTGGAAAGCAGAAAAAAAAAAGCCTCTTCTCCCCCTTCTCTTTACACTTCATGATTAACGAAAAGTCAATGTTGTGGTTTCGAATCGCTTCTTTCGTTACATTTCTTTTTAGATTTTTAATTGTCACTCCTGATTAGTATGATAATTAAAATCGATTTAATGCGTATCGAAATCCTTTCGCGTTTAATCTCTATCCTATAAAAAAGGATCTTGGATTTATTACCGAAATCAATCTCGATAATCAAGTTCCCGCAACCTCACCTTAGACCTCCCGATCGGTGTTATCACAATGCGCGACAGCTCCCCAGGATTAAAACTTCGCCAGTTTTTAGTCTCCCCTCTTAATTGTAATTTAATTTTCGATCGATTTGCTAATACCGCGATCGTTAATCACAAATGTTTAATGATTTAATCCTAAGTATGGCATACGTCGTTGTTCGGGAAAGATTTATTCCGCTAAATCTTTTAGGCATATAAAGCTCTTTATACCTTTTCCAATGGTATCCTATAAATTTTCAGTCGGAGAGAAATATAAATAGGGATGGAGAATTTTTTTTTTAAAAAAAACCTCTCCCCCTTCTTACCGATCTTTATTAAATTCCGCGTTTTTTCCCAAGGATTGTTGAAATTGTAAATCTGACTCTTGACGTCTCTTTCCGATATTATAATCTTAAGCTTCGGGGGTAAAAGATTTGAGCTTTTTTTTTTTTTTTTCATTTCCCGTAAGGATTATTTAGAAATTTTTTATCAATCTGGGACTCTCGGCAACGTATTTTATTCGAGTATTATGTAATTGTTCTGGAGAAGTATTCAGTGTTCTTCAAAGGTATATGCCTCTCCCATATGTTCGGAATTTTTCATTAAATTTAGGCACGGGTTGTCAGTAGATAAACTTGATAACAGAGAAACCCAATTATGCTCGCAAATTGGAAAATTACAGAATCAACGCTTCGCTGCCCTCAAATTGGAATCCTCTTACGCCATGGGAAATATTTGTTTCGGGATTCAAATATCACGGCCCAAAGGGAATTCCCTAACGTTTTCGTCTAGTTCTCCTTTCAAGGAACCGTCTTTTAAATCTCGAAGAAATGTCGAGTATACTATTTCATGCATGTCTCTCTTTAGACGTCACAATTTTCAAAAAAAAGAAAAAAATTTAAAGGACCACTTACTACTAAAACAATAACTGGTCTTCGCAGGAATGTAAGTTCTCCTTCCAGCTCGCCAGGCTTCCCTCAAATCGGGAATCCCATCCAACGGCACCAACGAAATCGTTCCTAACGAAACAAATCGAGATGCCGAAACTAGGCGGCATTCTTAGATCTCAATCCAGTCACCTTTAACCTACTGTGCAAGATGACGTTTAGAACTCGTAGTGGTCTTTAATTGCCCTAAAAAGGACGTCTTCGAAACGCCTTTTTTACGTCTTATTTATGACAAATCCGGTGTGTACGTCTTTAAGACATCATCTTGCACACTGGGAAAGGCACCTAATCATTTCTAATCTTTGCAATATTACAAGAAAAAGTGAAAATTGGTGGCAGCGGAGGAATAATGCAATATGGTCCCAAACAATTTTGTTTCTAAAGAAGCCCTAACAAGCCACAAGTTTCTTTTTGCCGGTTGCATAATCTCACAACTAGCCCAAGAATCTGCAAAACTGGTACAGCCAAGATTTTATTTTTATTTATTTTTATTTTATTTTAAAAAATTTAACAATAGGCGCCGTTAGGCATTTGTTATCGTTTACTTGCACTAATACTAATCACATTCCAGCCCACTGAGGCACCTCTCAACTTCAACCAAGTTGTAAGGGGCCGTATTTATTAAACTTATTCTAACTATCTTTAGAAATCTCCTCTCATCCAAAGCCCTTACTTTTTTGGGGATTAAGTTAAAATATTTGATAGCAGCACTTCCTGGGAGCTTTTCCATTAAAATATTTTTACTGATGCTGTTTTGCAGTAGGTGACCATGTCTTGTTTGTCATAACTATGCGTGCTACCAACAGTGGGAACAGAATTCGATCTTTTTTTAAAATATATTTTAGGAGAGAGAACACATATTGTGCATATTATAGTTAGGATTCCGAGTCCCTATTTCGTTTGGCGGCCTCTAAGATGCCGATCGCTACTACGATCGCCGATTTCCGACAAGCAGCTGACATTTTAAGAAAAATTGAATACTGGCCACACTGCAGGATTCTTCTAATTTAAAGTAAAAATAATCATAAAAAACGAAAAAATTAATTCTACCTGATTTCGGGTTTTAACCAACAAAGTTTTAAAAATCAATGACCATAATTCTTTTCTTTAATAAATTCTGACGACAAATGCCATACTTTCCCTTCCTCCAAATTCTTCCCTAATAATTTATTACACCCTGACCTACATTTTCGAATTTCAATGAATTTAAACAATATCAAAATTAATTTTTTTTTGCGAGAAAATTCATTTGGACTAAACGCCTTGCCAAAGCTCGGATGTAACCTTTCAAGCAATTATATTCCAATTCACCGGAAGAGAATCCAATAGAAATTGCTTTAATACGAAACCCTATTCCTTTCTATTAATTCTCTTTGCAATCAATCCCAACAAAGCAGCATGCCAACAAAGCAAAAGTTAATATAAAAGTAAATGGGCTGTATGCGAGAGAGAGAGAATAAGAGAGTCTGTCTTAAAAGCTTTATATTGACTGATGTCAAAAATATTCAAAAGGGGGAATAAAATCCGAAACCGTGAATCGGACTTCTATTTCTCCATACACGAACAATGGACCGAAAAAAAAGGTTTCGGTTTTACGAGTGTGAAAGAGGCTTAATTAAGCGATTTTGAAATAAAATAAAAAAAAGTTGGATGGGATTTTAGAAAACGAATCACGCAATCAAATGATTCAGCTTTTTTTTTCAATCATTTTCTTCGAAAAGATTTCCGGCCCCGTCTCCATTTCCTTTTCAATTTTTTTTTCGTTTTTTTTTCGGGGAAGGATTTATTTAAATCCTTTGGACTACTAAACAATCATCGGGGAAATTTTGGAAAATTTGAAAGTTTTACATGTGCGGGTGGCTAACACCGGGAGTTTTCGAAAATTGAATACACACAACAAACCGCTAGAGATATCGACCGGAAATTGCCTTCTGCGACGTTACTCCAGTCTCGATCACCGTTTTCAGTAAACTAGATTTTAGTCACATTCGAAGGATCTAGGTCGTTTTGAAAATGCGATGCAAAGTGACCGTTTTACATATATCGGTAAATGAGCTTCCATTAGGCGGAAGAAAGGACGTGAAAAGTTAATGCCAATGCGAGGTTTAGCGTATGAATTTTGAAATCTTCCCTTGCCCTTTTTTTATTTTTTTTTGTTTAGTGTGTCTTTCTCCAAACGTAAAATATTTTTTTGCGGGAGGCAATGTTTGGAAATGAAACAGAAACATGATAGTCTCGGGGAAAGATTCTTTTCAAACATGGCCCCGGGGCAAAATATTTAAAGGAAAGTCTGGCCTAAGAAAAGGTTTTATGCCTTTCTCCACCTTTTACTTATTTTTATTATTGTCAAACAGGGCATATAAAAATTTTAAATCCTATTCACATACATCCTTTTTGTCCTGAACTATACTCTCCCCTCCTCTTAATTGTCATAGTTATCAATGGTGCCATTAGGAGCGCCACTATCTCTTCCTTTATAAACAACTTCATTCTTCCGTCACTCTCAGTCGTATTCTAATTTCAGAAGCAAACAGATCAAAACTAATTAAGTAAGGTTTTTACCTGCCATAAATCATCCCCCTCCCCCTTCCAAAATCATGTTTTAAGAAACTTTTTAGGATGGAAAAGATGTGTTTTCGTCCCTGAGTGATGAAAAATGATATTTTATCCCGCACTCACCTGAACTAAGCGCGAGCTTGCCACCTCAAAAATTTTTTCGTGAATAACTTACAGCAACTAAATTTTTTTAGGCAGTTAAAAGTGAAATAGAAGTTCTGATGTGATTGTTTATTGTTGGTTATGATAATGATTGTTAGTTACTTAAACTAATTTCTATTATTACAAGGAATACTTAACCTAGGTTTTCTCTATGTTAAATTTCTTATGCCGTTGAGCCACGTGATAGACTTTCACGACCCTCCTAGATTCGGGCGGGGGTGTGCGAGTTGCGCCACGGTTGGCAAATAATAAAAAAGGAAACGTAAATTGCGCGATAAAAAATTATGTCTAATTGCGCGGCAAGAAAAAAGGTAAACTGTTGTAAACAAACCATGTGGCTTGGAAGTCCAGGCCACTTGGCAGGAGACCATCGTGCACTGCATGCCGAGTTATGGTCGCTATAAAAGTACGTGAAGCCAGAGGATTTGACTTCCCCTCCTCAGGCCCCCCTCCTCATCTCTTGCAGGGCCACTAATGGATCTGGTATTTCTTAAGAGTCGCTGATAGCCCCTACCGCTCCAGAGCTCTTGAGACTCCTCACATTTCAGGTTCCGCGAATCAAAGTCCTTTTCCATAGCATGAATTGTCGTCGTTTGAATCCGTCCGGTATCTTTCGTTTCGGAATCACAACTTTAAAAAAGGATTCAGGCGGTCGAGTAATTGGGAGGCCAAAAGACCTAACGATGTTATGACTTGTGATTTTAATTTTTAATACAGTGACGCAATTCACTTATCTTATGGTTTCGCAATTTATATCCTTTTTTACCAATAATGTGTTAGGGATTAACCGTGGCACAACTTTTACCGTACCCCCTCGACTCATTAGTTTGGCGATGGCCATCACCCTAATCCATCCCCCCACTCCCGCCTTTACTTTTATACGATCCCCGCTTACAAAAAAAGGAAAAAATCAAACTCGCCCAACTTTCTATTTTTTCCCTAATCGATTTTCAAAGCTTAACGAAAGCCGATTTTTCCTTTTTTTGTAACCAATTTATTTATCCGTGCCGAATACAATGACCGATTACAATTCAATTTATAGCGTATAGGAGGTGGGCTTAGTTAAACGATATCGCGGTCCATTTGGTTTATTCGGTTCATTTAAAGCTACTGCGAAGATAATGAAAAATTGAGATAAAATTATCGTAGCAGAAAATGTAAAGGGTTGCTTTGGGGAGCGGAGGAAATAAATAATTAGAGATAGAAAAAGACGGCAGAGACGTAGCCTGGGTGTTCTCATCCCGTTTTCAAAAGTATCGAAGAATATAGCCAACGCACATGCCTCTTTCACGATTAAAATACCGTCGAGCCAAAAAAATTTTATTCATCTCCCCATTTCCTATTTTTTCTTCTATCTCGTTCGAAAGCTTTTGGCAAAAAAAAAAACTAATCACCATATTAAAGGTGCTTTTTTTTTTCTCTCATCTCTTTTTTTTTCGATATTGAATACGAGATTAAATACTCACGTATGGCCTTATGAACGTTCCTCCATTCGACGGGATTCTCAGCAATGCGAACCATTAACTTCAGCAAATTTTCATCGGCTTCCGGATCCACCGCGTCGACAAGCTGCGATTAATAAAAAAAAAAGCGAGAGTTATTCTCATTTTGAGGTATTTAAAAGATTATATTCAGAGAACGAAAGGCTTTTTGAACGGGGAGGAAAAAAAATTCCCTTTCATAAGTACAAACGAAAGATAAGTGAGTGATGAATGATTTTTTTTTCCTTTTCGTCTTAAAACCTTGGTTTTAGCTGCGGAATAATTCGGTTTTTATTCAAAAGCCAAAGGATTACAAAAAAAAAAGGAGAAAAAAAGATAGGAAGATTTTTTTTACAATAATGCTTTATGATTTTTCGGGTTCATTCTTTCCGATTGAATTATAAATGATTGGGAAAGAAAATTTTTCTTTCTCCCAGCGGTTTTCTAGGCTTTTTGAACAACCCTTGGTTCGGTCCTTCATCCCGGAAGAAACACGACTACTGCACAAAATAAAAGATATAACTACACTTTAGTTTGTTGACTCTTCTTAATTAAATTCTGTTGACATTTTTCGCGCCTGTAAAAGTGGTTCGGGTTGCATTAAAAGTGACAGGGAAAAGAAGGAGAGGGAAAATTTCCGAGAGAAAAGTAGGTCGGAGTCATATCATTAAATTTTTAAATGTTTCCAGCAGATATTTGTCTTTCACTTTTCCCAATCTTTAATTGTGTTCGGCGGCCATTGATGAATGAAGTTTGGTTCAAAATTAAAACGCCAAGAAGAAAATTTGAGGAAATGGAAGTTAGAAAGCATTAACTAGGCTGTGATCTTGTACTTTGAAGGCAGTAACAAGAGCCACAGCAACCTTTGAGCTTATCTGTGATGTAGTGATGTGGCAGTTTTCAATTGACGTACGGAATTATTGAACGCTGAGAGAAGGACAGCCATCCCACGTGAGACAAGATCATGAGGGCTGTTTTATGGGGCAGGCAGTCTGTTAGTCAGACAGTGCGACTCGGTTCCAACCCCGCGAACACTACATCGTGGCCACCAACGGATTGTGTAAGTACAAGTACCTACTTCGTATATACGAAATTCAGTAAATTCTGCGAATCTTAAACACGTTCCTGCCTGTATTTAAATATGAAACTATAAATTATCAGCAAGAAGTTATAAATTAACGATTTTATATCGCATAGTTAAAATCTAAGCCAGTGGTATAGGTAAAATATCATAATGCTTCATTAAGCAATAATCTTGCGGTTCCTTTGGTTAGTCACTTCATTTCTCATTTAGACCATGTTCTAGGAATTTGTCATATTTTACCTAACTTAAAGTTTCCTATCGTCGCAAGCTTTCTTGTTTTCTTAATCATTATACCTATTGTCTTTAAAAACGATAAAAGCTCAAATAATTTCATTCAGATAAAATCAAGTATAGATTTGTGCGGTATGCCATAATGGTTTTACTAGGAACGTGTGTTGTGGCTTTTCAACGCTAACACTTCTTCCATTCATTTTGAAATCGGATTCTTTCTCTGTTGTTTTGACTGAATAAAAACAAGGATCAATCAAAGAGCAAGAAGGAGATTAATGTTTAGCTAACGGCGATAGTGCCCTTTTTGCACTTAACTCTTAAAATGTAAACCGAGAAAGTTTTTTTTTCTTGGACTCAGATTACTAGATGGAATGTTTATATCTTTTGCTTGAAGCCAAAAAACATTTGTTTACTTTTTTTTAGAGTCGGTTCAACCGTTCTTAGCTTATGGAAGTCAAGGAGGTTCCTTCAAAAATTCGAACGCTTTTCTACTGTGCTTCATAAGCTAAGAACTAAATCTTTGTTGTGCTTCACCTGTTCCTATTTAAAAAATGAAAACATTCTATGTAGTAATCTGAGCTCTTGGAAATATTTCCTAATAGGAAACTGTCGTGTGTAGCAGCACCTCGACCCAGAGAAACCCGTTGCATCGAATACTTGTGAGAAATGGAGCCTCACTATCTGAATTCGCGAAAGGTTGCTGGAATTCAAGAAAAAAATGCTTTTAAGGATCTAAGGACTTGGACCGGTTTTTAACAATTACATTAAACCCTTCATTAAAAAATACGATAGACATTAAAATAAACACTTACATCTTGTGGTATATTCGCTCCTTTCCCCATTTTCCTAACAGTATCCAATTCCGACAAGCCTTCAAAATCCACCTCTTTATTTGACTTATGATTCCGCCCCGAACTTATCTCCGAACTTCTTTCCGGACTTCCCAGGAAAATCGTTAAACTTTCAACTAAGGAATCATACGATGATGTAGTTTCTCTAGCCGGTATCTCGGTGGTTTCTCCCCATTCATCATTTTCTTTTGAGTAATTTTCATAATCATCATAGTCTTCGTTATCTTCATCGTCGACTTCATTTCCCTCCCCGGATGACTTTCTTTTGGTCGGTGATTTCTCTTTATTATAATTTTTAGACGAATTAAGGCCCTTGGATAATTTTAATAGCTCAACTTCTTCATTACTATTATTATTTTTATTATAACTAAGGAAATTGACTGTAGTGGTAGTGAGATGTGGAAGCGGGAAATCCATATCCTCTGCTAAAGGTTGTAGATCTTCGAAATGGGAAGCTGCCGTGCCGTTCGCCTGCAATCAAACATTTTTTTTTATTAATCAGATTGCGGTAGGACGAGACACACACAAAAAAAAGGGGAATTCTTCAACTTCCGTTGAGATTTACTTTTCCTTATAAGGTAAACATTTCCGTGACTTAACGCTTTCGGATATTTTTTTTTTTATCAAAAAAACTCAAGGAAAGTGATTTCCCATGAGAGATTTTGACAACTTTCGGCACGCTTTTCTCCTCGGTTGCCTTCCGTCTCTCACGTGCGACAATAAATGTTTGGTGCTCCGCTCAAAACGTCATGGGATCACATTTCCAAGAGTAAATGTATAAATTTCATATTATAGGGGTAAAGATTCTCGAGGAAAAAGGTCGAGGAGATCTCACACAATTTCCCTCCTATCGCATCTTCCCCGAACTCGAAATGAAAGTTTTAACAGTTTGATATTTTATCCTTCGCTAACTTCAAATATTTATTCTTCGTTCCTTTGATGATTTGTACAGGGTGTTTTTAATAAACTAGCGATGATGAGGATTAGCCCTCGAAAAATAATAAAACGCGCTAAAAAAAAAAATTTGGACCGAAACGTGCTTCCCCGCTTACACGTGGAAAGGTCTAAATGACGTGATTACCCGAGGGCGTAATTTCCTTTGAGACGACAATACTGAAGAGTTCATTTTCAGAGGGAGTGAGAGAGAAAGAGAAATTTGGTATTGTTTTAGAAGACTAGTGGTTTTGCTGTCTTTGACAACGTCATACTCTTTCCGCGTATGCATACCCATCTCTTCGTTCCATAGTACATCAGTTCCCATTTCCGTCTGATAATTGCCAAAGCCTGTGAATGAACTAATTGATTTAAGCTCGAATTACTTCGATGATGATATAAATTATAACTTAAGGGAGGGAAATTAATTAGAAAAATCCGATCGCAAGAGAGGAGTAGGCGATGATCTTAATGGATTAGAGTCGAATTTTATGTAATTAACTAATTACTTAATTAAATTGTTGCTTTACCTTTTTAAGATGTTGCTTTTCTCTGTTAGTTCTCCTTTCGTTTTTTCGGAAGATTTTTTCTGGAAAGAAAGAAAAATTGATTGAGTTTTGATGAGTTGAAGTAGAATTTAGTTCGAATTAAAATCTTGCGAAGTTGGATTAGGCAATCATATTTATTTAATGCTTTAGCTGGACTTAGTTCAAAAAAAGGCTGCAGATGTAGGAAGAAATCCCAAAATTCTTAACTAAGGCTAAGCAAGAAAAGATTTGTCAAAAAAGGTTTTTAAAGAGATCAAAATTCAATATGAATTCAAATTTTAGAAAGCCCGCCAAAAATAAAGATAAGCCATGTTCGGGCTAATGACGTCATAACTGAGTTAAACTCTGATTTTGTTGGCTAATTTTTTTTAGCGCGAAATTTTTTCTTCTTCTACTTCTGTCTTTTTAAAGATCTTACAGTCTCTTTAATAGGGAAATTAGTGAATTTGAGAAAACGACTGCCAAGAGTCCGTCCACCATTTGGACGGGTGCCTCGTGGTCTTCCCCTTAATGCAGCCCGTGCTGGGCTATTATCATCCATTCTTTGCATGTGGTCCCGCTATTATCGCCTTTTTTTGCCTACCCCACCTTATAACATCCTCCACTTTGCACTGCTCTCGTATGTTTTCATTGCGAAATTTTTTTTACCAATAAAAACAAAGGATCCAGTTCAGTTATGACGTCATAAATGCATGGTTTATTTTTGGCGGGTTTTTTACAATTTGAATTTCAAAGCGGATTTTTTTTTATGAAATTTTTTTGTTTACTTTTAGTTTTTAGTTTTTTTGATGAAAGGTTTTTTTCGGGCTTGAGCTTTTGAAATTTCTAATTATTTCAAACCCTCCACGATTTCAGGTTTAAACAAATTCCAATTTAGGAAAAAATTGCCTCCGACTTTTCCCCCAGAAAACGTTGTCCTTCTTTAAATGCCCGCTTCTCGTTGGAGAACATTGGAGGCTGCCGAACGACAAAGGGATACCAAATCTTGGCCGTTCTTTAGCCAGGGTGTTTTCTTCCCACTCGGTCTGCGCCTGCTATCAGAAAACCCATACAAATCATCGATACGAAAAAAAAAAAAACTGGTGGCAGCGGTGGAGTAATGCAGTTCGATCCTGAAAATTCCTACCCCTAAAGCGGCAAAACGGCACCGCAAGTTACCAATTTTTTATTGTTAGTTGCACGACTGGCACAGAAATAGTCGAGCATTCGACCGACTGCCAGTTCTGACACTGGCAAACAAATTACAACTCATGTGCCTCTTCTAAAGCTTTAATGAGCTTGCACAATGCACGAAAAGAATAAAATTTTCTACCACAGATAAATCTGTAAATAACTTCTGGGCAAATCCAGCCCATTCGTCTAAGCCCATGCATGTCGCCATTAAAACTTCCTAAACCAAAAAATCGTTTTAATATTTATTATTCATAACATTAATTTTTTGAAATTCATAATGTTTTTTGTTTATCTGTATGCGTGCTGATTATTATTATACATTGTTATTATTAGTTTATTACTACTCAAACGCGACTTTTTCCCTTTTTGCACCGAAAGCGAATCAGTAGTTCCCCAATAAAACTCTATTAAAATATTCAAATGTTATTTATACGGTAATGCTCTTAACATCAAAACCTTTTTAAACCTACCCGCTAGTTTCTATTCCATCCATGTGGAAAGACAAAAGCCTGTTACATCTCCCACAACTCATTTTCATACTGATATTAAAACAAGTTATAAGCGTAACGAATTTTAAAACGAATCGTTGTTGATGGCAAAGGACAAAATCTCTCAAACCGGAATAATTCCAGCGACTAAATAAAAATGTCTCTAATACCCCTTGCTTAGAAACCTTTTTTCACAAACCTCTCATCCGACCTCAAAATCTCCATTAACATTCGTTCCACGATAAAAAAAAACTACAAAAAATCGCGAATTTTTCATTTTTTATTTTTCGCAAAGGAAAAAAAAATTTCATCTTTAAATTCACGTGTGAAGCCATATTTCTATAAAAATTCTTCATCGGTATTTAACCTTTTCCGCGCGGTTTCAAAAGGTACAAAAAACTGCCTTGAAGGGTTTTTTTTCGTCGGAATAACGAAATTCATTCATGCCTTGTATGAATATAAGGCTGCGTCATCCTTTTAGACATCGCCATAAAAGGATCAAAGCTTGCTGACATTTTTCAACTCTACATTCTTTTGAATTTTCACTCTTGTTTGAAAGCGGTATCGATTTCTATTGAAACATTTTATCTCTTATGTATATGATACGGGTACAATAAGGCCGATACAAGAATATCGCATTTCTATTTTCATAACTTTTATTTTATCACGGGCGTATATTTTATTTATCGCAATTTTAAAGGAATCTTTTTCGAGTATTTTATAATCCTTTTATACAAGCGTAAAAGGCATTCTCAAAAGATGAGGTTCGGTTAGATTGAACGATAGTCTTTCACAAAAGGATGAATCTTTTTAGGAGTAATGTTATTGCGGGTGTAATGGTGCGTTTTCAAGGGGGAATGTATACGCAGAACTTTTATCTTGTACGTACGTGTGCATTAAAAAGGAGGAACATTAAAAAGGTGTAACATGTTGTTAATGATTCGATTTCTTCATGATTTTTTTTTCAATTTTGAAATGCGTGTTTCACGAGAACGAAATTCAATGTTAATGTTTTTTGATGAGAATCAGGATCGAAGGAAAGATTTTGGTAAGTGAAATCCGTGAAGAACTATACTCAATTTGCAAGTTTTCTGCCTTAAACTTTCGTTATTGCGGATAAAAAAAAATGAATATCACTAATTCTGAGCATGAAAAGTCAAGGGGCTCAACTCTTAATTTATTTTCATGACGTAAATATTAAAAACAAAAGACTTGAGCCCGTTGACTTCTCAGGTCCAGAATTGCTTATGTGTTATCGCATTCTGAATGTTGGTATCTCTCTCGAACCCACAACATCAATGTCACCAGAGCATTCTTTTGATATGAGTGATATTTTTTCTTGGTGAGTGATATTTTTTCATGAGTGATATTTTTTACGATGAGTGATATTTTTTCTTGATGAGTGATGTTTTTTCATGATGAGTGACATTTTTTCATGATGAGTGATATTTTTCTTGAGTGATATTTTATCGTGATAAGTAATATTTTTCTTGGTAAGTGATATTTTTTCTTGATATGAATGATTTTTTTCTGGATATGAGTGATATTTTTTCTTGGTAAGTGATATTTTTTATATAAATGGCTTTTTCCTTATGAGTGATTCTTTTCTTGGTATCAGTTGCTTTTTCTTGATATGACTGACATTTTCTGGCTTCGGCTTTATGCTCCTAAGCTCGGACGTTTAAAATTCAGCCGTTTCCTTATCTTTATATTTTAATTCACTTAAAAGAAAAAATGACGCTTTCAACTTTATACAACACTCGTTTTCATCCCATTTCCTTTTTTTTTCCTTCGCTAATGCTTCTTCATAACAACTTATACAAAAAGGGAAAAAGTAGAATAATGCAAAAGAAATATAAAGTGAAGACAAGTAGTCATAATTTAGGAAAATGACTTCATTCAAGATAAAGTAACAGGATATCATTTACAAACGGAGAGAAAAATCAGTTTTCTTCCATTTTCTCGCTCGAATAAACCTCTAAACGGTGTAAAAGGAAGCCCGGTTATAAATCTTATGCGTCTCCAGGTTATCGCCTTTTCTCCGGAGGAGAAGCATCAACATTTTTAACCATACGGAAAATAAAAAAAAGTATGTATGATTTAAATTTTGTAATATTAAATCTTTAGCCGAATTTACCGTCACCAATCATTCTTATTTATTTATTAATTAAATAAATGAATAAAATTGTTTTCGTTAAACTCGTTGGACCGAAAATTAAAAGTCCTGGAAATGGCATGCCTTTGAAGAGTTTTTTTTCTCCTTTTTCAATTATGCCGTATTTACTCAACTAATTATTAATCAACTGATGTTTCGGTTGAAGAGAGCTGACTTTGTAATCGAATTTACTTTTTGATTAATGTTTCTTTGTTTTGGTGATTTTTTTCGATCTCTCCCTTTCGCAAAAATTTAAATTTCCTTCGAAGAATGAAAAATTGAACGGGGCGAACTTTTTAAAAAAAAGCTTCATGACGTTTTCTTATTGTTTGCAATAATTAAAGATTATGCAAAGTAAGTTAACTAAGCGTAACATTTTTCCATTTGAACGTTTTATTTTTCAAACGTTTCCTCGGACAATAAAATTCGGACTCGCCTTTTTCCTTTTTCTACAACTTTTTTGACAACTTGTCAAGCTGGTTTTTTGAAATTAGCATAACAATAACCGGGCTACGGTTGCTACGTGGTTTGCATGCTGTGAATGAAACTCTGATAATAAGCTTTAACAAAAAATGAAAAAAATATTTTTCACGTTTGCGGGAAAAAGATTTGTCTCGCGAATTTTTTTTGTTATTTAGTGCCGATGGAGTATTGGGAAAAATAAATAAAAAATTTGTACGCAGTTTATGCGTTTTCGGTAGTTATAATAATTGTCGGAGATTTTCGAATGTTCGCCCTCGGATTTTTAACGGTTTTGTGAGTAGGTAGAAAATTATACGTACCAGCGTTCTCACGGTCGGTGTTAAACGTTTGTCGTGATGCCAAAGACCGCAATTCGTGCAGTTCCCTCTCCCAGTCCTGGTCGGGATAAACCTGAAACAATTAAACATTTTGGTCATAATGTTGTTAATTTGAGTACAAGAATGGAGAGTAGCTTCCTACAAAGGGCCCGTTTCGGCCCGTAGCTCGCGGGCCACGGGCGGGCTTGAGCATGCACTTTTTAAGGCCGGCTGGCCTGTTGGACGTGCTCAGGCCCGCTTATTATTTTCGGGCGAAATTGAAGTAAATTTGTAATGGTTAATTTTGAAAAATATTTCAATTTTTAAAAAATTTTCTTATTGATTTTATTTTATTTTATTATATTTATTTACACATTCTAAACTTATTCATTGAAAAGTTTATTTCAGTTCAAGAAATACTCACAACCGGATTTTTAAGAGGTCGGCCAACGGGCTCGCGAAGCAAACAGGCCGGGCCGGGTTCAACAAAATTTTAAACGGGCCAGGCCGCTGGTCTGAAAATTTCGGCCCATGGGGGACTCTAATTCAGAGTTTGAGAATGAAGATATATTTTCAGAGAACTACAAAGAGGCGAATAGATAGCACGCGATTCTTTAGCAAGCGCAAACTGACACTGTCAGTCAGTCTCGAACTTTACAAAATTTCAGTTTCAGGTTTGCACTTGAACCTGTTTAAACCTAAAATGTTAAACCAGAACTCTAAACTGTCTAGTTCAATCAGTCTCAAGTTCTAACCTGACAAAATTGAGCGGAAAAGTTTCTACCTGAAATTTTAGGTTCAAACAGTGTCAAGTTGCAACTTGATTCGATTATTAAGCACAAAGCAGAGACCCTGAAAGGGCTTCTGTACACTTTACTCTTTTTGCGCCAAGTGCAACGATCGATAATGTTTGTTTCGTTCCCATTTAATGAATCACACCATTTTTCTAATAATTTTAAATATGAAGACCCTTCGAATAATTGATACGAGTACCAGCTGTCGCATTCATTAATTCATCTCATTATTTTTGACAATAAAGCAAACAAAAATTACTTGCTCAGTCCTCGCCATCTACCTATCTACAACTCCACTCACAATGCTAATTTTCCCTTTGAAACAAAAAGCGCAAGGAAGAATATTAATTGACAAACATTTAAAAAAAAAAAGTGGGTGTATTAAATTGTTTGAGCATTCTTTTTTGACTTTCAAAACATAATAAAAGCTTTTTTAATGGAAAATTCTAACCATCGTGATTTCTCAAACAATCGCAATCTCCCAACAAAGCAATCTCGCTTTTTTTGTCGACATGACGAGCATCCAAAAAAAAGTAAATCAGCGTTATCGTAATGGTTTAGCTCTGAATCGTACCATTACAAAAAAAAAAAAAAAACACAGCACAGAAAGAAATAAAATGGAAAACAGGAGCCACATAACCATTCTCGTTGAAAATCTAAAAGATTGTAATTTTCAGAGAATTCCTTTATTTTGTACGGTTTACAAAATGGCTTATCTGGGATAAAATCTGTCATTCTCCCTTTGAAGCTTGAAATTCTTGAGCAACTTGAAATGCTTGAGTTCAAACTTCATACCGAACTGTATTAGCTCGGGGATTTCCGCTTTTAACGAGGCATGGTTACTGCTAACCTTAAGAGAAAATATAATATCAAGGAAAAGGAAAACCCCTTTTGAAATGGGGAGTTTACGTCAATATGACGTTAAAATAAAAAGTTAAGTGTCAGCAGGAATAAGGTTTAGTATCAGCATTTATTGTTGTATTATTTTAGCTTTAGTGTCGGGCCACGTAATCGGAGTGGGAAGTAATGTCCAATTCAACGGCTTTACTTAATTGCGGGTCTTTTTTTTTTTGGTTTGTTATTTTTTAAGATATCGATGGCCAACGTTGCAGGGTTATTTTCGTTTTATGAAAAGAATGAGAAAAACCTGGGATGAATTTAAAAATTCTGTTTTGCTACGACTTGCCCATTTCAAACGTGCCGATATTATTGGTTTTGAGGATAGATCTAATTGAAACCTTGAGGAAGAGGTCAAAATATGAAATGGGTGCATGCTCAACTTAGGGAGCCATTTTGATCATGAGTCTGCAAGGACAAGAAATGAAACGATCCCCGGGCAGAAGTGAGTGATGGACTTATTGAGGCACGATGCAGAGCTGAAGTAACGATGGATAGGCCATGTGGCCACACAAGACCAGGAGTGGCGGGTGGTAAAATTATCACTATGAAGGCCGCGTTTAACAGAGACAAGTATAGGAAGACCTCAAAAACGGGGCAGATATAATTCAAACGGCAGAGAGAAGCTAGTTTCAAAATGGGGTATCTACTTAGCGAGACTAATAGGGAATGGACATTTCGATGAGTCGTCGGCTACATACGGGGTCGCCTTGATGACTAATACTTAGCTTACGAAGCAAGCATGGCAACTCCCAGTTCGAGAACATGGCAGTTTTCAGAATCACAAATGGCATCCCGTATGTAGCAGACGACTCATCAAAGTATCTCCCTTTTAGGCTCCCTCGAACGACTGCGTGGACATTAGGAGAAATCTATATCAAAGAGTGGATCTAAAAAAGCTGAAGAAGATGCAGAAGATTTAACGAAAGACTGTAAATGATGGATAATGGAGGAGGTAAATCCTGCATATCTTCTTCTTCTTTAAATACCAGCACCTCGTCGGAGCTTGGCGATCATCACGGCGATCTTAACTTTGGAGGCTGCCGAACGAAAAACAGACACCTAATTTTGGTCGTATTAGACTCTTAGATTCTTGAGCCAGGGTGTTTTCCTCCGACCAGGTCTGCACCTGCCCTCAATCTTCCCCTCCATCACCAGCTGCAGAAGGCGGTACTTTTCGTTACCAATAATATGACCGAAATGTGAGGATAGGATAGATATTTTGCAAGTGATAGAAATCCTCCGAATGAAAACCATTAATTGGACATCGAAACCGAAGAAGCTGGAGAGGGAAACATGAAAAAATTTCTAATGACACCACTTCCATCATGATTAAAAATATAACAGAAAAAATCTCTTACGCCTCAAAATTATCAATTCAAAAATCGTCATTTTTCATTTTTCGGGTTCAGTTGTCCGTAAATCGTTCAGGTAAGTTCGCTATTTTTCCTGGCGTCCTGCATTCAATTTTTAATTACTTTCAAATGTCTTATTTGCTCATCGTCCCATTTTCAAAAATGTAAATTCGGGTATTTTCGTGTGTTTCCTTCACCGTTCGGGCATATTCGCCATTTTTCGTTCGATCCGAGTTTTATTGTGTGCCGACTTTCCAATTAACTCTAGTTGACTAGTTGCGTGATCATTTTGTAACATTTTGCTTTTACGATCTTTTAGTTCAAAGAGTCAATGTAAAAAATTTAATTCGAGAATCATTAAGCAACCTAATTACTTGGAAATTAATGGCGGGGCAAAAAATGACATATCATTTTTAAACTTTAACTTTGACCCTGCACTTTATCAAAAATAAAACCAAAGTTTTCTGTAAAGCTTTATAATGAATGGTTTATTTCGCACCCGATCCTTAGCACTTTTTTTTTTTTAATTTTAAGAGGGAAAAAAATTAAATGTCTCTTTGTAATTACGAAAGGTAATAAAACATCGTTTTTTTAAAAAGAGGCAAAATTAAGGGGAATAATTTATTATTTAAAAAAAAAAACTTCTTTTCCCTCTTTTTCTTTTTTAATAACGAAAAATATGTTCGTTGGCCTAAGACCTTTAAAAATATTCGAAAACGTTCTTTCAAAAACCATTTTAGACATTTAGCATAATTGCACCTTTCACGAAATTATCATGTGGCATGATTTTTTACTCGATCGATAAATCCCATTTCATGAGTTTATTTAGCCAATTGTAACTTTTCTGATCCGATTAATCGACCGAATCAATTACACATTTATTAATTCAATCAACTCGATTTATGTCAATATGTCGATAAACCTTTTCAATACATAAAAAATGGGCGATTTTCCGTTCAAAATTTTTTAATTTTTAAAACTGTGGCCACAAATAATTTTAAAATGATCATTCCTCTTTCGGGGCCTTTTACCTAGAACTCGGCCTGTTTTACAATTTTGTAACGTCGTAAGGGAAATGAAAAGCAATCGGCTTAAAAATATGACGTCATAAATTCGAAATTCCTCTCCCGAGTTTTTCTAGTTGCCAGAATTTCCCAGGAATTATTTCTGTCCGACATAAATTCTGTATCGTTTCCTTCGACTTGTTTTATTGATCGTTTTTTTTTTTCGGATACATAAGGCTCTGTGGTATGCGGTTGATACATCTCTCGTGGGATCGAAATTTTTCCTCCCGACGTATTTTAATGGGCATTCTTTCGAAAAGGATTTCCTTATCCTTTTTGATCGTAAACGTTAGAGTATAAAAATGAATAGCCCTGCCGAAATGATTTACATGATCGCATGTATGTATAATGGATTCCTTTTTCTTTTCCGCTGCTTTTCGCCGAACCATATATCTGCATAGTCGAGATTCTCGGGTTTTTATGCGGGGGGGACAATTTTAACGTTTAAGAAAATTCAAAGGATCCCGAAAATTTCACACAGATTCGAAATATAAATTTTCGTTATTAGCTGGGAGGAAACGAAATCCTGGGTCATTTAATCCCCGGTTTTTGTAAAACGGGGAAATGATGAGAGAAAAGAACTTAACTTTGAAGTTGGATTTTAAATTCGAGCGTGAAAGGATTATCTATTTTGGAAAGTAAAGGGGTTGGATACACATATATAGTTTCTCGGGAATAATATACTCGCGGATGTATGGAAAAACCGTTAAGAGGATCTCTTTCTTGGAATAAATAAATGGAATGCGCTTGGGAAATGTAAATGTTTGTTTTGGAGTTTAAATCGAATATTTCCCTGCATTTCTGCATTATTAAACAAACTGAAACAAGGTTAACCCGACGAGGAAGATTGTAATGACCATGTTCTTGGAAATAAAAATCACGGTAATGGAAATGTATGTTGGTTATTATGGAGTCCTACGTTTTTTATGTTTGAATGAAAAACGAAATGAGATTAATCTAACGTCAGTGTTTTTCATAATAATCCGTCAGGGAGGCGTTCAATCGTAGGTTGAATTCCTCCGCCGGAAGGGAGCAATGAATTCCCCGCACAATTAAACTATCGAAATTCTCATTACTTCTTTGAACATCGTCAAAATCTGGTCACGATAAACCCATACATTAACACCAGGAGAATATGATAAAGTAAATGACGGAAGAACAGCCACAACTAATGCGGTCGGCGGGATTTCCATATCATGGGCAATTTACTCATCTCAAAGGAAACCATAGAGACTGAATTTCTCGATTAAGTTTACAACAAAGGTAAGATTGACAGTCGTTTTGTGTCATCATGCGGATCTCTCTCTTTTGTCTATTAACTTTCCCGGGGACTCGCTAGCGGGAATCCCCTAATTTCAGCAAGTTTAAAAAAAAACACAAGAAACAATAATGAATCCCGTTTTATGAGATAAACGATCCTGTTATCGAGTTAATGAGATGGGGTCCATTGGAAAATGCAGTTTTATGTTTCGCCCAAATTCAATTACGTTAATTCACGTGAATTATCCTTTAAATCGTGGCAAAAGGCTTAATTTTTCACGTAACGAGATCATAATTTTAAAATGTTTTAAGCAAAAGGGAGGGAGGATTAATAAAGGGGTCTTGATACGTTTTCGATAGGACGTTTGATTGCGGTGCTAACGAGTGAAAATTAAATCGGTGGCGGTTTATTCATTGAGTAAGTTTTGATGTAACCTTCACGTTTATCTGTGTCAGCATGATTTATTTATAACAATGCTATCAATGTGATGATTTTACATTGCTGTTTACGGGGTTCGGTGAGGGAAGGGGGATGGAAATAGATTAGATAAAGTTTTTAAAATGAAAAGCGAGATTGTTAGAGTCGAAAGTATGCTTGCAGGTTGAATAAAGAGTTGGCGCATTTAACCGAGAAACTTTTTTTAAAGCAAAGTGCCTCGAGGATTACTGCTGCAGGGATTTTTTATAGACATCCAACTAAGAAACCGGAAGATCCGGTTTCCCGGTTTTCGATTCTTCGTTAAAACCGGGAATAAAACCGGTTCTTAAGACCTGACTATAAAACCGGACATAGAATTAAAATCAGTAATTATTTGAAATGATTGTTATGATTAAGCTGAAACCGGTTCGATAGAACGGGGCAAACAATTACCCGGCTCTAGAACCGGTTTTAAGAAAAACCGGGTAACCGGTCGGTTTTCCCAAAACCGGGAATTAGGGATCACTAATTTCTTAAAAGCTCACACTAGCATCATTCGCGATTAACAGAGTCTTTGGGATCGAGAAGTACCACGTCAAATTTCAGGAAATGAATGCTACTCCTAGAAACTATTCAATGGTTCTTCGAATCTGTGAATCAGTCGTACTTTTAAAACAGGATGTACTTTATTTACCTTACGGAAATAAAGAATCGTCCGGCAGTTAAAAAAATAAGGCACAAGGCCATCAATGAATATTTGATGCAGGAATGTAATGCAGTCTGCCAAAATGGGCATAAGTCATTGCTAATGCATCTAATTTAACTTCAAGCTCCAGTAACTTAGTTTGGAACCTTGGAAAGATCTACTTAGGGTCATTAAAATATCAAGGGCCAATCCCCCCACTGAAGTTTCAGGATATAATCGTTAAAGGAAAAAAACTCGTTTTTTTTGTCCATAAGTTAACTGGTCAGATATGGATGATTGCGATTGAAATTCAAAACTGTACGTCAGTGCAGAACTCGACCAAGTCCATTTCCGATTTGAAACTTGTTTCTTATTGGTAACTTAAGAAAAGACACCGCCATCTTGAAAATGAACTGCAAGTGAACGGCTCCAAGTCATCATATTTCCGGCTGTTTTCAATTTTCATCTCCCTTTGACATTAGCCTCGTCTTTTGAGGACTTATTACCGTCCCTTCACCAGCGATTCTAGCGCCATGAGACTCTAACCCACCTAGCAGCCTTCTTCAGAACTATTAAATTTTTCCTCTCCTATCAACACGACTCAAGCTGAATTCTTAAGACGTCCACGCTATCGGGTAACTTTTTTATTTATTCTCTGAAACGAAATTCCTTTAAAAAATTAAATAAACATTTAATTTCTCACCGCGACAGCATAACGAATAAAATTAAGACAACTTTTTCATCATCGAAAACTTTTTTAAACGCGATAAAGAAAATTAGTTTCGCAAAAAAAAAAAAAAACTCCTTTTACTTAAAAAAATTTCTCCCACAACATAAACAAGAAAAAAAAATCCGCAGGAAAATAGCATCACAAAGAATAAACATTTTTAAAACAAAACTTTCCTCATCTTCAACTCCTCGAAACTTACAAAAGCCACAGTTATTTAAAGATTAAAACTGAAACACTTCAAAAATTTATTTTCCCTGCCTACATGTCTGCAGATTATATTTCATACATTTACAACCAGGAAAAAAAACAACGCGGATACAAAAAAAAAAAAGTAACCGTGATGGTCAGTTACGACTGGGATTTTCCTTTTAAATATCGAGGAAAACCGCTGACGGTTTTTAAAAGTTGGCTTCGTGAAAGCATGGATTACGACCCCGAAATCCCTCTAATGAATCAACTTGTTTGTTTCTGTACAAAAAGCAGAGGGGGAGATTAACCTTATTTTGATTTAATCGAGATTTCAAAAAAAATAAACGAAAACAATAACCAAGAAAAATTTTTTAAAAAGATTTCTCAGTAGAAAAGTAAAATCTTATATCTTTTAGGAAAAAACTTCTCTGTATTTGATATGTCCTTATTTCACGTTTGAGGTCCTTTTTTTCCTCTAAATTAAAAGAAAGCTTCTATGTTTCTGCTTGGGAACGTTTTTTAAAATACTTCAAAGGAAAGATTGTTAGATATCGGGGAAAAAAGGTATTTTGATGGAGGAAAAAAAAAAAAGGTTTTCAAATGTATTTGTTGCACGGAGCGTAAAGTTGCTATCAACGCGTGTAGGAGTTGTCTTATTAAAGTTGAGCTTTATCTTTGATCAGGTTTTAGCTATCTCGTTATTTTAAGGGACGGATTAAGTCAGCCAATTATTTTTAGAAGCCGATTAGTGAAACTTATCCAAACTTCTTATTTAGTCCTTTTCAAACTCAAATTCTATAAATCCAGCTTTTGAAATTAAGAAAAAAATCTTAAAAGTAAATCTTTGTAAACACTTTAGAGAGCAAGTCATTAGTAATTGAAACGGGGATTTTAAGTTGGTTTAGTACGAAGAAAAAAAAATTTCGATAAAGGCCTGATTCTCCTCGCCAACTCTTTAATTGACTTTTGAGTTTTCAGACTCAATTTTTCTTCGGATCATTTTCCTAATGTCTGATGAAGTACGCTCGCAATGAGCCTAACTCTCATGGCTTTGCAGCCACCTGATAGCCCAAAAAAACGGTCGTAAAACACAAGTTCTCAAATCATCGGGCCTGTGAAAAAAATCTGCCTCCTTCAAAGCTTTCTCTGAATAAAAACAAGCCTCACCATAAGTTGTTTAATAATATGCATGGATGAGTATAACATGTGGGCGTATAATAGGTATAGATAACGGAGAAAACGATGAAAACTTCCTTTCAAAAACTTTGAATAAACTCACGCGACGATCCGGACTGCGAAAACAATAATGCAGATAGATAAAAAGACCAGGAGACGAGAAGCTTCAGAGGTTTTTCGTTTATGAAAAAGGTTTTAACTGAATATGTGAGCCTTCCTTCCCTTTTTTTTTTGTTTATCGTTGAAATGTATACTCATCTTTTCTTTTTTTTGTAGGACATGGTTTTAACCTATCAACATTTCCAAAATTCTTTCGAGAAAAAAAATTTTCCTTTATTGTTCATATTTACGACGCTAAAGTAAATTTCGTTGTTTTTTTAAAAAAAAGAAAACTAACAATATTAATTAGGGTTATGCGTTACAAAAGCATGGATTCTTACTTTCGTACCCAGGTTGAAAATATTCATAATTTTGTTTATGGAATATTCCACGAATCTCCCTTTTTAATGCGGGATCTACTCTGTTTATTAGAAAGTTAAGCTTTCAAAATATACGCCTACTGAAGAGCCTTTGTTTCCAATCAATAGATGAACTCTTTCCATCGGCAAAGGCTAATCCTCGATAAGAATAGGGTGGTTTGTAATGATACAAGCAATGACCGTCAAGGTCGAGCTATTGTGTGCTACTGAAAGGTCAAATATATAGGAATAACATGGATGTACTGTTTGTTTTAATTTAAGAGTATAGAAAGCACGTGCAGCAAATTGAAAAGTGCTTTTACATGTTGGTCAATGATTATATAAAATTTTCCGAGGATGAAAATGTGGTCTGCATTTACGAGAAAGGCAAATGGATAAGTATAACGACTGCTCGCAACAGAAATAAGGAGTTCAGCTATTTGTTCAGTCAAGGCAAGTAAGTCCAGGGCTTAGGGCCATCAAAGATTTAGTCAGAGAAAATTGAAAAATCAGAAATGGAAAAATCTCCATATAAAGATGTCAGCTTTTTGATTCGACAGTGGCAGACGTCGAACTCGATATCATGGTAGCTTCTAGTGTCCACTGACGTGTCCAGTTCTACCTAGCTAGCTTTTAGTGGAAGACCACGAGCTAAGAAACTCATATTCGTTATTGGCTCGAAAACAGTAGTGAACGAGCAACAAGTCAATGATCAAAATTGCTACAAGTTCAATACTAAATGAGCTTTTGGTTAAACCAAATTAAAGGTCCCCAATGCACAGAAACCAGTCGTTTTTTCGTCTATTAGTCGACTTTTTTGGACGTGATTTTCGTCCAGTTTTTTAGGGAATCGAAAAAATTGAAATCGATACTTGTACTGAAATGGTACTCGATTTTTATAAGCTAAGCACTAATTTTATTCTTAACGAAAATTCAGCCCTTGTGCATGCGCGCGCAAAAGTGAAGGTCATTGGCATTTTCACGATATTCCAGCAATAAACATCTTCCTTTTTCTTCGTGGTGGAAGTAAATAGATATTTCTACCTGAAAAGACCTTTTTAGACTTTTTTACACCTTTTTCTTTTCTTAAAATTTTTATTCACTTTTGAAAGTCGTCCAGATTGTCTTAAAAATGTACGAAAATAAGACATTTTTCATGTACGGGAATACGACTAGTCCAATCTTAGTCTAGTACGCATTGGGTCGAAACTAATTGGTTTCAAAAAACATAGACTAACTTCATTTATTGTTCTCCATCCCAAAATATTAAAAGAAGAATTTCATAAAAACGTTGACCCCCGGTTTGCCCAAAAAATTTTAAGTTTTAAAACAAATTTAAATGACACACCAGTCAATGAGCAAACCGTCGAAATTCACGAGTTTCTACCCTGACAGGTAATTTTTTCATATTCCAAAAATTTTTGAAATATTTTTGTTTATTTTTTTTTTTTTTTTTTTTTTGAGTAAAATGCTTCTTTGTTTGCAAAATAATAAAACACAATCAATAATTTTGAATATTTTTCCAGTTTACTTCGGTTTTTCAGGAAATTACTCTTCGATCGCAGCGCCCCACACAGTTGGTAAAGTGGATTTAAAAACATCGGGTGAAACTTTTTTGACCCAAGTTCCGAGACCTGAAAGACGGGAATGATTCTTTAAATTCGAAAAAAGTTTGTGATTTAAGTATCTCGTGAGATCTCGAACGAGCAACGAGACTATTGTATAACAATAATACAAGGCTATGTTGTCTTTTGTAAATATTCTTGTCAACAATCTCATTTCTCGACTCGGTTTCCTCGAATCCATCTGATGCTAGTCATCCATTCTTTGATGATAGCCAATCTCCGATGTAGAAACAGCACGAAAAGAGGATTGGGAAACTGAAACTTACCTGAAACAAAAAAAATTATGACAGTTATTAAAAAATCCCACATTGTTGAATCTTAAATACAAAAATTTTCACAACTGGCTTTGGCTACTGCTCGAACATTTCCACTCTGCACGAATTGACGATACATCCTTTCTACAAAGACGCAAACTAAAGTCGTGCAGTCTTCATCGACTCTTTACTAAAAACATCATTAACGAAAAAACAAAAAAAAACGGCAAACTTTTTTCCGTTATACAAGAAATTTCCATAAATACATAATGCGATGAAAATAAATTAGTTCTCGTTAGCCATAAAAATTCGCCTATGCAAAAAACTTGTCATCAACTTGGAAGACTTTCTTCTCCTTTTCGGAATAAACTAAGTTTAAGGGGAAATACAAGTTCACTGAACTGAAACGGAGGGTCGGTTTTGCCTCTTATTTGACTATTTCGTTGATAGCTGACTCGATGATTTCAATTTAAGACACTTAAAATTGTTTTATACAATCTGATGCAAAAACAAGCATCTTCCTCCCGTGCTAACATGGTTGCTCAGTCAATTGTTTACATTTTCATAAAAGACGTTTCAAAGCTTTTCAAGGAACCTCACGTGGAACGCAATGGGAATTCCAACACACACATAGATTTCTCATACGGGATTTAGATTCCTTATCATTTGACGTTTTAAGTTTTCAGTTTTCTACAACAGGAAAGAGTAATCAATTAATTCGGATCAATCATTTGACGTTTTATCAGCTAAACGTTGAGTTTGGAGAAGATTTATAAGCTAGATATTATCGCGTTTAAAAAAAAAAAGATTCGTTTCTTTCATCTTCATTTCAAAGTGTTTCACTTTCCTAAAAGGGGGAGAAAAATATTCTGCGATAAAAACTTTTCCCATATCCGTATGTTTTATATCGGGAGTTGTCGGGAAACGTATAATTCGTGTACACGGATCCGCGGGATAAAAAAAAAACGAAAGCAAATATCGTTTCTCGCGCTGTTGGGGAAATCGATTTCCGATTTTCAAGGTACCTCGGCAATGATCTTTTTGCTGGTGTTTATACTAAGCTTTACTTTCGTGAAATCAAACTCTTTTGTTTTGTCACGCAAACGGTTATTAATTAATCTGGTTAATCTTTGCTTTTTTTTTATGTGTTTTCGAAGAAAAAGAGGAAAGTGTTAACATATTATTTCCCTCTGATTTTTTAAGCTGATCTATATTTTTTCTGTACTAGCCTTGCATGACATATTTCATGTGTGTCCAAAAAAGTGCACGCGCTTGATAAATTAGTAAAGCGAGAAAATAATCCAGGGAAAAGTCAAATTTTGAAAAAATGATATTATATAATAAAATTTCCGTTAGCAAAATGACAGGACTGGACTTGTCAGAATTAATAAAAAGTGTTTTGGTATTATTTGATTTTTGTGGTTTTTCATCTACGGCAGTAATTTTAGGCAACAACCGAACAACCAGAAATGCTTACGGTAGACAGGGAAGACTTTATGCATCAGAAGAATAGTAAGACAAAAAAAGCATTGACGGACTAATGACCGAGATCAAGAGTCTGAAAATGACTGCAGGATTTAAAAATGACAAGACATGACGTGGGCAGACGGTCAAATAACGTCAAAGAAATATCTTTATCATTTTAAACTTCTTCAAACGGCCCCTTTGGCCCATTCCAGAAAATTTTACACCAATAAAAATCGTACATAACAGAAAAAATAAAATTTGGTGGCAGCGAAAAAGTAATGCAGTACAATCTCAAATTGTCCGACCTCTTTACCTGCAATAATTTTAAGAGTATTTTACTTTACCTGTCTTTAAAAGGCAACAAGCCTATATTTTCGTCATTCCGCACTCAACCTTCAAAAAAAAATTTGATAGCCGTCTGGAAAAATTTTATACGATTTTAAAAAAATGTTTAAAAATAAAAAAAAGAAAATCATATATTTCAAACTCCGGTTAAACTCCCACATCCCCCCCTCAAAAACCCTGCCCCAGTCTCCCCCATTTTGTGAAATGATGAAAGACCCGAACCAGATCGCATTATTCTGACGTTATTATCATTTTCGTGATAGCTAATGTCGGTCACACGACTGCTTGAATGCTTGACACTTATTAATTGTCAGCTCGCGTTACCTGCGATTCGTAACAGTCAACGATTTAAGATTATCCGGGATAAGTTTCGAAGGGGCACGGAAACCTCTTGCACAATATTCCTTATTATATTCCATTCATTCCTTCTATTTAAGATTTTTTCCTTCCTTTCAAATTAGAAAAGAAATGCGAACGGGAAAATGCGGCCAGAATTTAAAATCAGAAAGAAACCCGATGCATTTAAAAGCAAAGGGGAAAAAAAAAGAAAATTACAAATGCAGGGACTGACACAAAAGGAATTTTGAGTTGATTATGTTTCGGAAAACGTACCGAAGATTGATTTCCCAAAGACTTTCAATTTTTCTTTTTTTTTTTGGAGGGAGAAGGGCAAAAAAAAAAAATATATATTTCAAAGCGAAAAATACTTGCTTACTTTTCGTCGTCGTAAAAATCGAGTGGCTCATTTCTCGTATTTGAAAGTCGAAGTATAATATAAAAACGTATAAAAGCTTTACGTTTTGTTAGGAGGAATAAACTTAAAAAAGAATTGGATCAATACCGTATAAAAATAACTTTAGGATTTCACGAGGTGGAATAACAGAAATTCGAAAACTTTTTTCTTTTGAAAGTTTGTAAGGCAAAAAAAGGGCGATGTCGGTTTCGAAGATCGAGAAATCAGTCTTGCAAGAATAAAACATCGTCTTCGGAATATCCTAACGAAAGGTGGGAAACCCAAGGAAAAATATTTGCCAGGGGCGATGCCAGAAAGAAATACAAAACACAGTTTGTAAAAAGTCAAAATTTCCGATGGGGGGCCAAAGCCTGAAAATTTTTTAAAAGTCTTCTTTATTTACTTGTTTCTAAAGAGACTCAAGTTTACCGCTGCCACCATAAAAACCTAGAATATATTAGCACATGTAACGTGTGTTTAGATCCTTGTCGGTGATGTATTTTATTGTATTTAAACCCGAGCACGCTACACTTTAAGAAATACAACAAGCTTAACATTTCAGGCAAATTTCCAAGGAAGAAGGGGGGAATTATTAAAACACTCTTAACAAAACTAATACCGCATTCAAAAGACATTGCTTTTCAGTAATCGATCTAAAACATGAATGAAGAATATTAAATTTAAACATAAAGCGGTCAAATTTAATTTCCTTCAGACACTCAACAGATCAGTGAAGCCAAGCAGTTTAAATCAAAGGAGGATTAATACAGTCCCAAAGGAGAAAGGAATGAACAAGGGCTTTACGTAGAGTTTCGTGCTATCGAGGGTGCTTGCAAATTTAATTTAATTTTTTTCCTCTTTCTCTCTCTCTCTCTCTCTTTCTCAAGAGCAGAAAGTGAACAGGTCAGGTTAAGGAGATAATTCTCACGTATAATAATTTAGCTCGCAGCTCATCGTTATTCAAAGTTTCATCTTTGCGATGCATTATTACGACTAAATAAGATAAATTCGTCCAAAAATAGTATATCATATTATTTGGCTTTGGAGAGGCTGGCAAAGTGACTGAACAGCCATGTCTCGACAATAATTCTTGATATAGCTCGACGTTTTTATTTGACTTTAGGCTCTCAGTTCAGTCATAAAAGGGATGCCGGATCTTTTTTTTTTTTTTAACTAACGATCCCGAAAACGAGAAAAAAAAGGGGAAAGATCTCGTTTCTTTTATTTTACAGCGCACTAATTAGAATATGGGAGAGGTGGAACCGTTTCTCATTCACCTCGAAGCAATGCTATGATATCAGATAGGAAAATGTCGAGGGATGTAATTGTTCAGTTCGAGTTTGTCCTCTATTTCTCTTTTTTCCTTTTTCCCCGTTATCGCTTCCGTTTATATTTCATCCTTTTACCTTTTTTCCTTTCTCTTTCTTCAATTTTTATTTCTCGGTAAGTGTGTAATCGGTTTCCGAATTCGGTCTGTCAAGTCTTCTACGTTTAATCTCATTTCCTTACGTGTCATTTTTCATCAAAAAAAAATATAGTTGGGGTTCGACTTTGAATTTCATACGTCACCATATTTCTTTTCAATATTCATCTAAATCACTCTAAAAGGATATTTTGGAAATCAAGTTTGACAAAAAAAAAAAGACTTATCGATAACTTTTTCTCTTTGACTGACGGAAAATTCACAACAGTCCGATTTATAGATATAGGATCGCGGGAAAAAGCGAGTCGATGTAAAAATAAGAGAGGAAAAAGCTCGGAAATTGGATTTTACTACAGACAAAGAGGTTCGCAGTATGTTGGGAGTTTTTATCTGTAAAACGATTTATGGAGGGATGCTCTTTTTGTTGAAATGAATTTTTTTCCAGTGCAAAATGAATAATTAGTAGAATTAAAGTGTACAACCTAGAATTTTTTTCAAGACGGGAACAAATTAATAGAGACAAATTAATACAATTCTGAACTAAAGCACCTACAGTCGAATCCGGATATAATTGACTTGAAGGGACCGGAAAAATTCGTCAATAATAACCGAGGTCCACTATATGACATTTTTTTTTTTTACCCAATTTTTTTATTTTACAATTTATTATACATTAACACTATAGAAATCGGTCATTTTTTTTTGAGTTAAAGTATTTAAAAAAACGTTTTCAATTTTTTTTTCTAAAGCATCACTCAAATCGATATTTATATTTTTGGACTCTAAAAATCGGGTTATCATTTTAATAGCTGTCAAAGCCTCCGTTGCCGTTAAATTTTTTTCTTCAGCGGGATCATCCATGTTATTTTCATCGTCTTCATCATCATTCGAAACGAATATTGACTGCATGATACATTGTGAACTTGCGAAAACATGACCAAAAATTGCAACAAAGTATGAAAAAAAGTTGTCAGTCAATTTTAAGCGAGGGTCAGTTTACAAGTCCATTATATCCGCAAATTTTTACATGGATTCTTATGGAAAATAAAAAAAAGGGACCACAATTTTTCGTCTACTATAAGCGAGGACTTGATTTTAGAGGTCAATTAAACCCGAAATTTTTAACATGGGCTCTTATGGAAATGAAACGGGACCGGAAGGTTATGTCCACTATAACCGAGAATCCATTATAACCCGTGTAAATTATATCCGGATTCGACTGTATTTCCTAAAAATAGCCCTCAGCAACGCGCCACGCACATCCCTCATCCTTTCCCACGATTTTTCTTTTATTTTCTCCATCTCGTTTACGACTATCACATATTTGCATAGCAATATACTTCACTCAAAAACACACACTTTCCCTAAAACGAATTACTCAAAAGATGCGATTTTCATCCTGAGCAAAAGCTAAAAAAGAAAGAGTTAAAAAAGAGGAAAACCAAATATTTAATAAAACATTAAAAACCAGTGAGCCGAGAAAACCCCATTTTTCACTTACTATACAAACGGACGGACGTATAATGATTTATCGCATGTCAAAACAGTCGCGTTTTTAAAAACTTACAGCCTTTCAAGTCCAAAAAAGGAGAAATATGAAAAAAAAGAGAACCAAAAAAGATAAAAGAAGCCAAAGAAAACATTTTAAACCCACTCATTTGAAGAATTGCCTTATCATGTATGCATGAAGTTTATACACCAAGAGTTGAAATCCAACAGAGATGGATGATATACTTCATGATGTTCATCGATTCTCAAACGCTTTCACCTTTTTTTTCTGCAGCTCAATTTAAGGATTGGAAAAAAATTTTGTATTTTTCTGAAGTTCTAAATCCTTATATCCTTCCTATAAAAATTCGGTCTAGAAAATGAATATTTTTTTTTTGTGAAAATGATTTTTCAAATTTCCGGTTATAAATGAACTGACAATCCAATGCGCGTTCGGGGAGGGAAAACATTTTCACTTATATTCCTCTAAAATGAAAATCTATCTTAAAGGATAGCTTTTTGATTAATTTTCTTTTTATTTTAGCCTGAAAGCTGCATTAGGTTGTTTCAGATGGAGCTTTCACCAGATATCTCCTTTATTTGGCGAAGTGCAAGCTCATCGATTGACAATTACGAGCTTGTTGTCTGAACATTTACAGACGACTTATGGAAGTGTCCCCTTCCTGCTAGGCTCCCTACTAGTCACTACCCACTACCTCTTTTATTTTAAGGTCAAAACAAGAAATGGGCAGGGTATTACCAAATCAAAACATAGAGGCAGCTCTTACATATTAATAGAATATCAGGACGACGGAATTCTTGAAATAAGGTAAAGAGAAAACGAAGTTATTGGACAAAGGAAGACTGTAGACCCCTCTTTCTTAAAATCACATACTACTGAAAAATGATTCATAAGCTAAAATATTCATAAAACATTTATCGATTCATCCCTAAGTATATACTGTATATATGCGGATTCGCAACATACTTATACAATCACATACGTCATATCAACTTCCTCTTTATCTCTCTTATATAGTCTAGATTTCCTCCTTACAAAAACTGGGTCATTGCTCCGTTTAATAATGTAGAGAATTTTCCTTCGCTTCGCATTATAAGCGACTCTCTCTTCGTTTTCCAATTTTTTTCTGTACATATAAATGAGGATCCAGAAAAAAAAAATCTTCCGAGAAAAATTTTTATCTCTTCCACGATTATACGATTTTCACATCAATCTTAAAATCTTCACTTAAAACGACTTGATAATTTTCACCTTTCGTTCGACTTTACAGCTAATTACAAAGTAAGAAAATAAGATGTAAGGAGCAAGGATAGGGCAATGCCTCAAAAGTCAAAATAAGATTTCCCTAATGAATGCGACGTTCATCAAGTATTTAACCGTCTGTCTCGTTCCCTAGATCAGCATAAATGAATAATAACCGAATAAACTTTCCTTATTCAATTTTCATTATAACTTACTACACATTATTGATTAATTCATGTTTCGCATCTATCTCGAGACTATTTTACCGAGTGCTAAAGCTCTTTAAAATTTCTCAGGAAAATATAACCCCTCGATGTGAAGATTCGAATGTGAAGGATGCGGCGTATACAAGGAGCATTTCGAGCTATTTCTCTGCGGTTGACACAGTCTCCCCTTAATTTGACGTTGAAAATATTGTCAAAACGTTTCAAATTGTGCAGTATAAACCCAACTATTGTGCGAGAGGGGGAAGGAAGTCTGTCTCTTATAATATAAGTTAAGTTTGATGGATTTGGAAGGGTAAGGTTGAAGATAGTTGTGAATTTCAGCCTTGTTGCCTAATAAACATTTTTTCCCCTTTGTGCCCCAAAAGGTTTTTTCCTGTGGGAAGGGAGTGACGTTGGATTGGGGTCGTCGTAGGATCTCGAGAGAGTTCAAGAAGGCGGTGTGAAAGAATTCAATTCTCTCATGTGATAATCCCTTACACTTACACAAGGTAACGCTGACAATTTTTTTCTCTTATATTTTCTACTACTATTCGCTGTTTTCTGCATGTTTTTTTAGGATAAAAACTTGGCTATTTCTCGTTAGCCAACGTTTTGAGATACCGGTAGTAAAAATTTTTTAAATCTTTCAATGGCTCGAGCTTGCGCCAGCTCGCGCAAGCTTAAGGAGGCGATTCGTAGAAAAAAAGAAATAATTTAGAAACCCGCAAAAAATTGTTTTTAAACACGATGAAAGTGGAAAATTTAAGAATGTTGCTCCATACTTCCAAAACGATGAACCATCACAAAAAAGTAAGAGAAAGATAAATCTAACAAAAAAAAGATTTAACTCTCTTTTTTTCTCCTTTCTCCCTTAGACTGGAAATTCCTCTTGAGTAAAACGTTATCAATTTCAGGACTGCGAATTTTTCCATCGTCATTAGTGCGGGTAGATCTTAATGCACTGTATATTTTAATTTTTTTTTCTTCTTTTCGTCGATAACGAATCCCTACGAACTTTTCTTTTTCAACATTATTATTATATCCTTCCGTTCCCTTTCATCCACAGGTATACAGAATCCTAACAAAGTTTAATAATAAAATATATATATGCGGAAAAAAACCCCCGGCGTGAAGGGGGAAGAAGGAAAAAAAAAAAGAAATCTGAAGCAGTGCCAAGAAGCCATTATTGACCTAATAAAAAGAAGACTGGTTTTATGACTTCGTAAACAAGATCCTGACGATATTTTTGTTTCGTTCCAATTACACTAGGGCAGATTGGAACGATCCCGATCTCGTGCTGTTTACACCCGCACTCTCTGTAGGATATAAAAAAAATCGTAGCTGGAGATTTATTTTAAATATTCATAAAAAAGGAATATATAAACCCAACAAATCGTGGAAGTTAAAGGATCTTAAAAATGGTTTTAGCAAGTTTGTGCATATTGAAAATTTTGTCCAGATTGCATTAAGTTTCTTAGTATCCAGCTAAGCTCAGTAGAGCTGCTAATTGAGTGGACCCTACCAGAGATGGCACCCAGTGGCACATCAACGGAGAGAGCTCCCTCCCTGTTAGACTGATATGAACATTTTATTTTCACAACATAACAAAGATAAAAAGATGACAATAGTGATTTTGTTTTCACCATTCGAACAACAGTGTTCCAACTTTGGATTAACACTCCCCTCCCAGCAAAAAGTTTTCTTGAGGACTCATTCTCAATTTTTTGTATACTTTTCTATCATTTAAAAAATTACTATTCTACTAGAGCAGGGGCCCCCATGACTCATGGACCCACTAGCGACTGCGAGGGTAGCTGGCCACTGATGACACAAGTTAAGATTTCAGCAGAAGATACCTTTTTTTAAGCCACTAATACCAAATCTATTAGACCAGTTTCAACTTTTCAAATAAAAGAATTCCAAGTCCTTTTATCTATCTTCCGTTTTTAATCAACGTACGTGGGATAAAAGAATTTCAAAAATTAGAGTTACGACAACTGTTTTCGCAATGTAGATTCAGTCACGATCTCTCACAAAATTATGAAACACTTACAAGTGGAAATAAAGTGTACGTGGATGCTTTGTTTGAGAGTTAGCGACGCGACGCGTCGCAAGATTAAAAAGGCAGCAATAATAACCATAAAGTTTGTTTTTAGAGAGAAAAAGAGATTCGATCTAAACGGCTCGAAATGAATAAAAATAACTACAGTGAAAACTCGTTATAGCGACCCCCGCTTAAAACGAGTTACAGTGCTAGATGCACTGATACTTAGGATTTCAGTGCTAGATGCGATGCATTTCGTAAAATTTTTAATTAGGCCATTTCCCCTTCTAGTTACAATAGTAGCAGATGACGTCATCATTACCCCTCACGACACTAGCGCTATTTCGTAAAAATCCGCACTACACCAGCGCCGTTAGTTCAGTTGAGCTCCGTCTATCGCAGAGTGAACGGAGTGAACATCGTATGGTTCGTTTTTCAAGATTAAAAAATTTTATTAGTTAATTTTTTCAATTAAAATTTCGAGTATTGAGTATAAATATTCATGACTAATAGTCCTAATAACAATTATTTCATTAATTTTGAAAGAGAAAATGCAAAAAGCACTTATGCACTCGTTTTTTGTAAACATATTCCTTTTTTACACTAAGAGATTCCCCCACCCCCTACACCAGCGCCATCTTGTAAACGACTACGCAACACTAGCGCCGTTAGTTCAGTCGAGCTCCGTCTATCGAAGAGTGAACATCGTATGGTTTGTTTTTCAAGATTAAAAAATTTTATTAGTTAATTTTTTCAATTAAAATTTCGAGTATTGAGTATAAATATTCATGAATAATAGTCCTAATAACAATTATTTCATTAATTTTGAAAGAGAAAATGCAAAAAAGCACTTATGCACTCGTTTTCTGTAGACATATTCCTTTTTTACACTAAGAGATTCCCCCTCCCCCTACACCAGCGCCATCTTGTAAACAACTACGCAACACTAGCGCCGTTAGTTCAGTCGAGCTCCGGCTTTCGAAGAGTGAACATCGTGTAAAGTTGGTTAAACAATATTTTACTTAATTTTAAAAGATTTTTAATTTTTTTTTTTTAACATTTGAGTGCGGAATATAATTACGGTAAATTGCTTCAAGAAAATCTTAATAGGATTTTAAATAATTTCTTTAAGAATATAATATGAAGTCATTATGGTGAGATTTGTTCATTAATATTAACTAGGACAATAGTTTTAAGTTACTTACTTCTTCTTGGCTTTCACTTTCCTACATTTCCTTCTTTTACATATTAGTATTAAGTTCAGGCCATAGTAATTTAAGTTAGGTTAGTAAATAAGTATCATCACTAATAATACTAACACCAAAATCATAACCTCATCCTCATCAATCATCATCATCATCATAACTACTAACACTAAGCAACAAATCAAAGCATAATGACTTCTATTTTATTTTACATTCAATCAATGGATTTAAATTTTAAAGAAAATTAAATCCTCTTTAATTATTTGTCGCGAACGCCGGGACCAAGCCGAAACCGGGTGAACCATAGCCTTTCGATTAATTTTTGTAACAGTGCATCACGGTATTCTTTAAAAAACTTATCTTTAACGTGTAAGTGCCGGTATTTAAAAAGTTTTGTGGATTGTGAATCATAAGTGAAGTGAAGTGAAGTGAAGTGAAGTGAAGTGAAGTAAAATGCATTATCATTTGGCTACACAATTGTAAACTATTGAATTGCTCTACATAGGTCAAGAGATTTAAGATATTCAAAACTCTAGAATTTCCATAATTTAAAATTCGTTCAAAACTATAGTAAGATTTTTAGAAAAACTATAAACGCAAGTTAGATTTCAAAATGTAAGGGGTGGGGGTCGAACTTTTAAGCATTCAAATAAGATAGGTTTGAAAAATATGTTAACTGTCAGTTGAAATTCTGTAGCGAAATACACGTTTTTGAGTCAGTGAACCTGATTTGGGCGTTACGGGTGCTTAATGGCACAGTTCCGGAGCACCTCCCTAACCCGGGGGACCGTCCTTAGGCGTGTCTCGAAATGACGCCAACAAAGCTGGGGATCTGGCTCTAAGTGTTATTTTGGCCTTTCAGTTTTCATGCTGCTGTTAATATTTTTCAGGTTAATCGTGGGGATATCGTGGCTTTCGAACAAATATAAAGAAAGAACTTCATGTAAAATAATTTTTTCTGGTAGGGAGTAAGCCCGTTGGGGAGACTCCAGGTCGGTTAAATTAAATTTTCTATATAAAATGTGTTATTTAATATTCTTAACATATAACTCTAAGATTGCTTCTGTATTATTTATTTATTTAAGTTATTTATAAGAGTGTGTTTTTTATTTTTTGTTGTGTATTACTTAAATTATTTTTATGTACAATTTTTTTGTAGGGAGTAAGCCCGTTGGGGAGACTCCAGGTCGTTTTAAATACATTTTGATGTACAACTCTTTTGGTTAGGGAGTAAGCCCGTTGGGGAGACTCCAGGTCGTTTAAAATGTTGGTGTATAATTTTTTAAATGATAAGTAATTGTATAGCTTAGATTTTAAAATGTAAGCAAGTGGGGAGAAATTCCGAACTTTAAAGCATTAGTCATCAAATAAGATAGGTTCGAAAAATGTTTTAACTGTCAGTTGAAATTCTGCAGCGAAATACACGTTTTTGAGTCAGTGAACCTAATTTGGGCGTTACGGGTGCTTAATGGCACAGTTCCGGAGCACCTCCCTAACCCGGGGGACCGTCCTTAGGCGTGTCTCGAAATGACGTCAACAAAGCTGGGGATCTGGCTCTAAGTGTTATTTTGGCCTTTCAGGTTTCATGCTGCTGTTAGTAATATTTTTCAGGTTAGTCGTGGGGGTATCGTGGCTTTCAAACAAAGATACAAATAAACAAGTTCAAGTAAAACATTTTTTCTGATAGGGAGTAAGCCCGTTGGGAAAACTCCAGGTCGGTTGAATTAAATTTTCTACATGAAATATATTGTTTAATGTTAAACCCAAGGTTGTTTATGTATTATTTAAGGTATTTATAAGTATGTACTTTGTATTGTTAGTCGTGTATTATTTAACTACAAATTATTTTGATGTAAAATTTGTTAGTAGGGAGTAAGTCCATTTGGGAGACTTCAGGTCGTTTAAATGTAAAACTCTGATGCGATTTTCGAAGTTAGATTGATAAAAGTAAGGAAGTGGGGAAAGATTTCGGACGTTGTCATCAAATCAGTCATCAAATAAGATAGGTTCGAAAAATATTTTAACTGTCAGTTGAAATTCTGTAGCGAAATACACGTTTTTGAGTCAGTGAACCTAATTTGGGCGTTACGGGTGCTTAATGGCACAGTTCCGGAGCACCTCCCTAACCCGGGGGACCGTCCTTAGGCGTGTCTCGAAATGACGTCAACAAAGCTGGGGATCTGGCTCTAAGTGTTATTTTGGCCTTTCAGTTTTCATGCTGCTGTTAGTAATATTTTTCTGGTTAGTCGTGGGGGTATCGTGGCTTTCAAACGAAGATACAAACAAAAAAGTTCAAGTAAAACATTTTTTCTGATAGGGAGTAAGACCGTTGGAAAAACTTCAGGTCGATTAAATTTAATTTTCCATATAAAATGTAGTATTGAATTGTCAACATGTAACCTATGAGGTTATTCGTGAATTATTTAAGTTATTTATAAACGTGTGTTTTCTATTGTTATAACAGTTGTGTATTATTAAGGTTTAAATTATTTTTATGTACAATTTTTTAGTAGGGAGTAAGCCCGTTGGGAAGACTCCAGGTCGTTGTAAATACATTTTGATGTACAACTCTTTTGGTTAGGGAGTAAGCACGTTGGGGAGACTCCAGGTCGTTTAAAACTTTGATGTATAATCTTTTAAATGATAATTAATTGTATACCCTAGTTTAGATTTTAAAATGTAAGGAAGTGGGGAGAAATTCCGAACTTTAAAGCATTAGTCATCAAATAAGATAGGTTTGAAAAATATTTTAACTGTCAGTTGAAATTCTGCAGCGAAATACACGTTTTTGAGTCAGTGAACCTAATTTGGGCGTTACGGGTGCTTAATGGCACAGTTCCGGAGCACCTCCCTAACCCGGGGGACCGTCCTTAGGCGAGTCTCGAAATGACGTCAACAAAGCTGGGGATCTGGCTCTAAGTGTTATTTTGGCCTTTCAGGTTTCATGCTGCTGTTAGTAATATTTTTCAGGTTAGTCGTGGGGGTATCGTGGCTTTCAAACAAAGATATAAGGAAAGAACTTCAAGTTAAATGTTTTTCTGTTAGTGAGTAAGTCCGTTGTAAAGACTTTAAATCGCTCAAATTTAAAATTTTGCTGTATGACGTTTGTCTACTTAAGAAATGACGGGTTTGGATATGCCTCTTCATCGATCATTTTCGTTGAAGGAGGAAGGGTTCCCTAAAAAAAACTCTAATGATGGACAGCGTTCACACCTCCTGGGTGTCCAATGGAAGATGAACGAATTTTGAATAATATGACTTACTTCAAAAACATACGACATTTCAAAAGAAGTTGGTTTTTCGGAAGGTTTTTTGGTGATTTAACAAAGGTTCGGAAAGAATTTTTCGGAGATATTTCAAATTTTTCAGAAATCCACAGATGAAAAAGAAATTGCGGGTGAAGATGAATTGAGGGTGAAGATTATGAAGAGAATGATGTGATGAGTGAAGGTTATGTAACTGTGGATGACTTTGTTGTAACAAGTGAGGAACAAAGTTTAGAAGAAATGATAAATGATTACAAGGAAAACAACGATAATGAAAATCAATCGGATTCCGATTCTGATGGCGAACAAGCAGAAACACAAGAATTATCAAAATCTGCAGCTTTGGACGCTCATAAAAATATAAAAACGTTTTTACAACAACGGAAAAATTCAGCAGAAGCTTTATTAGCTGCCACTTCTATCGAAAAATTTATTCTGATGAACACGACTGCCAATATGCGCCAAGGGCTCTTAACAGATTACTTTATAGAGGATTAACTTTGGTAAGTTTTCAATTTTGGGCTTTGTTGTTCAAGACGACTAAAATCGTATTATCGGTTAAGACGACTAAAATCGTATTATCGGTTAAGACGACTAAAATCGTATTATTGGTTAAGACGACTAAAATCGTTATACCGGGTATTACGATTCTCGCGATAATACGATTATTTTACCGGTCCCCTGAAGAATCGTTATAACGAGTTTTCACTGTATCATTTCCCGCTTTATGGCATTGACCGAATAATCAAGTTGAAAGTATTCTTTTCTTGAATTCGATCGGTAATAGAATACCTGGTAAAATATTCCTTAAGCAAGTTGCGGTTACCCATTATGATATTAAATTTTTTAACGTTACACTCCCACATCAAAAAAAAAAAAAGAAGAGAGGAGAAAGGAAAACCGCCATCACGGAAAACTTTACGAGAATCGCTTTGTATGTAATAAGACACCTAGCTCACGTATACGTTGGTAAAGAGGTCTTTCGCTTTTATTTTCTGCGTGATCCTCTTTTTCCTCTTCCCCCTTCCCCCCCCCCCCCCCAAAAAAAAAACTTTATATCGTTTTAAAAAGATAAATCAATATTATTCTTTATTAAATAAAAAAGGTTTTCGCCTTTAATCATACTTTTCATGTTTTGATAACGAAAGCATAATTTTGGAAAATGAAAATTGGATCCAGTCCTAAGATTCTAGTCGAACAACATCTAAAGGGTGTGTTTCGTTCCTAAACCACTTCATTAATTTCCTTTCCCCGTGCATTCGCGGTGACCGCTGTCAGTTGTTTACGGAATAAGCGATTCTCCTCCAAGGGAGAGGATTGCACTTTGTAACAAATTCATAATCCTAAAACGATTGTTGATTCGATTTTCCATTGAATAAACATTTAAAAGTAAATAAATAAATGAATTCCGGGTGTATATACGTAATATAAACATGAAGGAAGAATTTGACAACAGTGAGTGAAATTACAATTCAATGTGCATCAATTTCCCGTAGCTCATGCATTGTCAGGGAAACGGATTGAAATGGAGCTAAATTATGCAAACTCGCTCTTGAAAATGCGATCATCAAGCTCTTGTGCGTATAAAAGCACTCAGAACTCATTCAACTTTATATTCCAAAAACCCACTCAGAAACAAGAGTAAGTTTTGAAAAATATTGTCTGGGTTCTTGTGATTTTTCATGGCTTTCAACAATGGGGAAGATGAGGAATAGGAAAAGGTTTTTAAAAAAAATGGTGAACGGTTGGGTTGAAGTTGAGAAGTATGAAGGAAATGATTCAAAGGGAGTAAGAATCGTGATATATGTGAAGTGCTTGTGAGAAGAGTTTATAAAGCAGAAAGGTGGATATTAGGTCTGAAAAGGGGGGAAAGACATAGGTCTGGGAATGTTCATGGATAAGTAAAGTAAGAATGACAACCCGATTACGTTGGGCGGACGGCACTGACTTGCAAAAGTCGACTAGCAGACCTGCGGATGAGGAGAAATCCTCGAAAACTATAAGAAACAGACGGAAACTGATAGAAAATCGACCTCTGAGAGCTGCAGGGGACAGCAAAGTTGTGTTCCTCTGGCATGTGAGGAACAGCCTCATGCTGAAAATGTGCTGCAGATCCATTTGCTCTTGGTAATATTATATGTAAAAAAATTCAGCCAATGCATTAATATTTTTTACACAGCCACGATTCTCAAACTTTAAAATTAAAAAAAAACCTTTACTAGCTCATTTTCTTGGAACACATATTAATTAAAAATATATTAGCACATTACTAAAGAATCCCCACGAAGAGCACCCATAAAAAATCTAAGAAAACTAAACAACGCATTGTTACCTTTCTTCCCCTTCCTTCTTGTCTCGCAAAAAAACGTCTTGAATATAGCGGAGGAAAAAACCAAGCTCATGTATTATGTTTTCCAAGGAATCAATAACTCAAACATGCAAATAACTCGAGAAAGTAGGGCATAGTGACCGCTTCTCTCTCTTAAATCTAATTTTCACGAACTTTACATCCTCCTTTCTTCCGCTTGATACAATACGAGGACGATATGTTTTTATAAAAAAAAAAAAAAACCTTTTCTAAAGGATCATAACAAAAAAAAAAAGGTGAAGTCTTAAAAAAATTTTCCTTACCGAACGAAAATCCGAAAACCAAAAATAAAACTCATCCCGTTATATGGAAAAAGCATCGATCAAACAGGAAAATCTGTTTTTATTCCAATTAATTCAACGACGGTTTCGATTTCCCGATTAACTTGGGGATATTGGCGTGCAAATCTTTGACCTCGTTCTCCCCAACCTTAAAGCCGAGTTTCATTCATAATAAATTTCTCCGGGGCGTTTTATTGTGAAATATCGTTCGAATCTTTTATAAACCTGCATACAATGAGATGAGTCAGCTTTTATTAATTTGCTTTGTTTGGATATGTGAGGATTATTAGATAATCAAAAGGAAACAGAAGTTATGGTCGAATCAAGGTTGTAGCCCTGCGACTGAATAAATATATGATATAAAGTGTCCGAGTAACGATATTAACGTTAGGGAGAGGGGTGTGGGGCAACCAGGCCCGGGTCTATTGCTGCAAGATAGATGGCCATAACTGGAAGGTGGGAGCTAGTCATTTAGAGAGACAACCAACTGACCCACATTCCTAGATACGTTTTTGGACTAATCGGGGATCCATCCGGAATCTGCCTTCTCATCTGCGACACCGAAATCGGTGTGTCTTGCTCTAATCTGGTGTATTGGCCAAATTACTAACGCCGAAAGACAGTGACAGAAAAGGGGGAGGAGAAGCTGGGGCAGCGGCTGGGGGCACTGGCTGGGAGGTTGCGTTGCTACCCAGAAGCTAAGTATTAGTAGCAACGCAATGCAAGCTCTTACAACCTGAGACTGCCTCAGCCTTAACTATTTATACACAGCTTTGCATGTCCTGAAGCTCTATCGCTGTATCACAAATTTCCTTCCAGATGGTTGGCAAAATCGTCGTCCAGGTGCTGACTCCCATAGCCAATCGCATCCCTGGATGCGTTCTCTTCCCGATGCTGCCGCCGTCTGCCTTGAGGCATTGGCGTCTATCGCCAAGGCATCCATAGAACTTGTCCTAGACGGGTAGCATGAAAATTGAGCTTCCTCCTCTTCGGGTGTCCTGCTCGAGCTTAGGCGTTCGATCCGACGAGCTCCTTGAATCTTTCACGATCGGCGGCCATGCGGAATAGCTCCTCTAGGGTTAACCCGGTCCAATTCAGGATATTCCGCAACCAGGAGAGATTGTTACGACCAAGTCTTCTTTTATCCTCGAACTTGCTCTGCATGATGGGTAAAATCCAAAACTTTTTTTCAAACATTTAATTCGCGTTTTACTCCATCATCAATTTCTCCAAATAGAAGAGGTTGCTTGTTCTTTTTAAAAGCTTTAGAGAAACAGAGGACAAGCACGAATAGGATAAAGGGTTGACAACACTAATAAAGTTCTCATCCAGAAGTAGTAATTTAACGCTTGGAGGAAAGGAGGAAAAAAAAGGGATACAAGCTCAGAGCCGAGGTCAAACTTACGCATTAGGAAATACATCTTACTCCTAACGTGGAATTCGTGTAATCCTCTTCCCTACAACACGCGTAACAAGATTTAATATCACGAAATTCACGCATGCTTGGAAATGTATATATTTTAATTAACAATTTCCGAAAGTACGGATATCACCGTCATCGTTCGTCGTCACATTCAGCCTCCGGAGAGAGAGAGGGGGGTTTTTTTACTCATCTAGAAAATATAAAAATTTCGAAATCCCGCAATATTCTTCTGCACTTTATGAGAAAATCGTCAGCTGCGTCATGATTTAAGACTTTTGACAAAAAGAGAAGAGAAAAAAAAAAGAATAATAATATTTTTATCCTTTCCGTTAGAGGAAAAGTGCGAAGTTGGGATAGGGAAGAGGAAAAATAGAACGAGATCTAAAAAAAAATTCGAGACCGTAGCGGTTTTTAATTTATCCTTGCGAATTTTTTTTTCGCGGGAAAGTTTTTCTTGTTTGATCTTATATAAAAAAAAGAATTTTCATTACAGTGGAGAGGGAGCATCATCGTTATCATTATAGATTACTTCCTTTCGTAAATTTAAACCTCTTTAAGGTTAAACTCATTGGTATTTTATCAAGTTTCTCATGGTATGAACATCCTTCTTTTCTTCCCTTTGTGAATTTTTATACTTCATTTAAGTTTCCGTCCGGTTTTTAACTTTTTATAAAAAAAGGGGAAGAATTTTTAGGTGAAAATATGACAGATTATTTCTTTATTACAATCAAATTTCTTCTTTCAGTATTTTTTTAAAAAACTGCACAGTGAACTGGGAAATGCCGGGAGAGGAAATTCCTCACGACGTCTAGGACTGTAAGAAAAGCAGCAGCGTCATTTTGAAGTTTTCTTGGGGGAGGCAAATATACCTGAGGTTTTAGAATTCTCAGAGGAACTTTAAACTACTTCAAAGGAGGAGGGGGTGAGCAGACACCCTAAATTACGTCCTGGGGGGGACATTGGTGGTTCAAAAACTGAAGTTAAAAAATATTCCCCTCTTCAGATACCTGGAAGAGCAGTCAGCAAAAAACAAAACAAAATATGTTAATAGAAAAATGTCAGCAAGCCAAGGCTTCAACCCTGAGGCATCCTTCGCCCACTCTTCATTGACCCATTGATTTTACACCACTTTTTATAAAATGAATTCTATTACAAAAATATAATACAAATTTAATGAAAATATAGCTCTTGTTCAACGTATTCCATTTCATTAGAAGAATTCACCATAGACAACAAACATGAAACGCTCACGCTCACTGTTTAATCCTCATTGTAATGTATTCACATGATACCGGGTAAACATGTTAACACTTATTCTCGCAATTAATTATTCTCTGTAATTAAATAAAAATTGTTCCGTGAAACTTTAACCATATTTTTCCATATAACAAGGCTGATGCATTATGATTCGCTTTAATATTGAAATAAACAAAGTGTTGCAAAATAACGCCCGCAGGAAAAAAAAACAATTTTTACGCGATGCCAAACAGACGCCATCTTGACGTTCGGGGAGAAAAAAAATAAAGTTACTTAGAAGAGAAGAAAAAAAAACTTGTAATATGGATGGTAAGAGATCACTGCCATGTGGTGCACCCTCAGCAATAAGTTACAAGGTTAGGAAGGGTCAGAAAACTTGCGAAAGGAAGAAAAAAAAAATCGTTGAGCTCTTCTGATATTAGATTTTTTTTTCCCTTTCGGATCAAAACGTGGAGCGGATTTGTTTAAAAAGGAGGTAACGAGATAAGTGAAAAGTTGATTGAATAAATGCAAAAGTGAACAGAAATCCGGATCGAAGACTATAAACGGAATTTTTTATAAATCATTTCTTTTCAATCCTATCAATGTGAGGATTGAATTTCAACATAATTGAGGAGAAAGAAATATTATATGAATAAAGGCTTTTCCCGATCTAAGCTTCCTTAAGCCGACTACTAAAGAAGAGATGAAGTGAATGGCGGCAAGGTGATAAGGAATAATAATCGGAGAGAAGGAATAACATGTGGTTCGACACGTGCAGTGTGACACCCGTAATATTCATCATTCGTATAGGGGAATTTCGGAATAATGAAGATCACATGCACTTCATTTGTAATTTACTTGAGTGGGTTAATCCGGTTAATCCAAGGTAGATGAAATAGGGTAATGTGATTTATTCGTTGACTTCTTTTTTGTTTTGTTTGATTCTTCTTCTTCAGCAGCCTGTTTTGCATCCACTCCTGGATTTAGGTTTCTTTCGATTTCTACAGAACCAGATTCTTCCTTGCTTTTAAATTAGACCGTAATCCGGTCATTTCAAACTACACTTGTGAAGTGGACGTCCAAGTGTCGACTTACGGTGGTCTTTCGACGGATCTATGAAAAAGTTGTTAATTCTACCGACACGTGTGCAAGCCACTGCATCGCAGTCCAGTCCAACGAACAATGTTCATTTGAACCTTTCGTCTAATGTCGTCGCTCCTTAAGCGGTCCGAGAGGCTAACGCCTTCTATGTTTCTTAGGACCCGCATCTCTGCTGGCTGCTGCGAGCATCAGTCGTTTAGTTACAGCTTCTTCCTGCTGTTTGAATTATGTAGTCGAGCCACTTTTTTTTAGGTCTTCCTCTGCTTCTCGCTGTTAATTGCAGTTTCAAATGAGTTAACGACAGCTCCCATCGTTCCTGACCTGCCTGGCTACATGTCCTGCCCATTGCCCCTTCAGCTCTACAGATCCGATCTCGCAAAATGGATCTTTCCACTCCGCACTGTGCTACGTGGAACTAGTTAACGCTCTTAATCGTTCTAGCCCTTACGAGCGATCCCACATTTTTCTTCTTTAAATGCCCGCTCCTCGTCGGAGATTGTCGATCATCATGGCGATCCTAGCTTTGGAGGCTGCCGAACGAAAAAGGGATACTGAATTTTGGCCATACCAGTCTCTTAGATTCTTAAGCCAGGATGTTTTCTTCCGACCCGGTCTACGCCTGCCCTCAATCTTCCCCTCCATCACCAGCTGCAGAAGGATACTTTCCGTTACGAATAATATGGCCGAAATATTCAAGCCTTCGCCTCTTGATCTCGAAGAGCACCTTCATCTCCTTGCTCATACGATTCAAGATTTCGACATTGCTTACCCGTGCGGTCCACGGAATTCGTAACATGCTGCGATATATCCACATTTCAAAAGCCGCCAGCTTCCCACATTGGGATACGTATAACTCCCCTTATTTTTCCACAACCGCACAGATAACCAAAGAAACAAAAAAAAAACACCACAAATAAAACCGTTTCTTATCATCTCTTTTGTTGCTGTTACTTTTACGATGCTTCAAGATTTTGAACATCTTAAAACCGGGAAGATCGTAAAACTTAAACGAGGTTTAGGGATTTTATACATGATTGTCATATTTAATTTAAAAAAAAGACTCCCCGCGCAATATACCGCATATAATTTTTCCTCCTTCTCCTCAACCGATTCATATGGGACTTATTCTCTAAACGGGAAATGAGCTTTTCCGAGTTAAGTATTATTCGATCAAGATATTTCGTTATTCAAGTACCTAAGGCGTTCCTATGGGAAAATCCATTTTTATCTTCTCCTTTCCCTTCATTGAAATTCATGAACTTTGATTCTTACCTCAAACAAAAAATTAAAAAAAAAAAATGCATGATTTTTGAAATTTGTATTCTAACGCTTAACCAGATTCTTTCCGCGGTGGTAATAAAACAACAGAAAACGGGAATCGCAGGGCCTTACATTCATTCAGGGTGTATCTTATCCAACGTTGAATAATATATTTGACTTCCCTCGAAATAATTCACTCCACCCTTGGCTTAGCTCTATACACTTTACACGTCGCCTTGTATAAAAGGCAGTCATGGTTTTTAACGAGCCGCGTTTTCCTATATTCCAGAGTATAGGCCCCCGAACGTTTGATAAAACAAATTCAGCGAACCAACATAATTAAAATGTTTTATTCACTGAAAGCGTTTATGTAAATGAAACGAAAAGAGAATGTTAAAACGAAAATTTATAAAAACACCTTTTGCTTTTTACGGAATATCGCAAGGGCATGTAGCAATTTTCAGGTTAACGTTTTCTTGGTAATTTTTAAGCAATCAAAAAGCTTATACCGTATTTTAAATGCAAAGTTGTAAAAACTTGAGTTTTATTCGGTAGCGTAACTTGGTTGTAAAATTGGGTTATTGCGCCACTTTTTTTTTGTTCTATTATTAATTTTAAAGGAATATTCACTGGGTATGGGTAAATGATAAGACACGTGGAAAATTAATATTGCTTAAGTTTTGATTGTGTGTAGGAGGAAATATATGATAATGAAGCAGATTGAAGCCATGAAGCCATGTTCTGCACAAGCTGAACGTGGGACACTGGGGTCAATGCAAACTAAAGATAGTATAGCGTAATCCGTAATTCTTTGGAGGGGAAACAGTTTGCTCTGGACAAAAAAACAAGAGGTCTAAAACAGTTAAAAAAACTTTTTTGCAAAAATGAAGCAAAAACTTAAAAACAAATCATTGAACAGAAGTATTGCGGACACGTCGTCTCATCACGCTGAAAATCATATGCAGAAGCAGATATACGCCATTAAAAACGCTTCTTTACCGACTTGTTCCTCCCTTGGTACGCCTCTTATTTTACTGACAAAAAACCTTCCCTGTTTTTGAGTGACGACACAATAACTCTGCCTCACCCCAAATCAACCCATATCTGAAAACGTTCCAACAATATCAGACTTTAGAATGAAAGCTTGCAAAGCTTTATTTTTTGAAAAATAGACAGATGATAGGCTTCTGAAAAACAAGGAAACCGTACAGGTGTAAAGGAAAAAAAAAAGCAGCAAAGAGAGGATGGAAAGAGTTGAAAGAAACTTGACAGGTTTTTGCATCGTCCATAAATAATAAACATGGGATTTTTCGCATCTCGCATTTTTCACACAAAAATCTTTTTTTTTTTTCTTCCTTTCGTTTTGTTCGAAAATCGTTGACAATAAAATAAAAACGTTAACAAATAAATAAGAGGTGAAAATAAAATTTAAACTAGTCTGAAAACAACGTAATAAAAACAACGTGTCGAGTGGTGAGAAAATTTATATCTTTCATCTTAAACGGGGAACCCCGGGTGCATTCTGTTCCCGGTAAAAAAAAAAGAGGGGGAATTTTTTTTCCCTGCCAAATATTGTTCCGCAGTATCTCTCTTTTTTTTATTATGATACCTGCAATTATTACCAAAGATGGTGTTTTTAATGGATCGTTACAAACTTTTTTCCTTACTTTCCTAAAAGCAAATGGTCTGTTTTCATGAGTTTATATAGGATTCCTAGGATCGTTTCTTCCCCGAACAAATTTCTTTTCGTGAGGGGGAGAAAACTACCGTTTGAAGAAAAAAAAAAAAACTTTACCCTACCTTTCCGGTTTGATTTAGTGAAAGATTTTATACGGCAAGTCCTATCGGTCTATATTTTTATTATTCGATATACGGCACGGGGAGCAATTTACGTTATAAATATCCGTAAGACCCTGCTGTGTAAAGAACATACAAATCACTCGTCGCATCCCTTGAGCCTTCCAATATTCCACGCTAAAAACTTTTCCGGGTTAAAAGGGGGAGGAGGACGGGGAAAAAAATTCTGGAGAGATAACAAACCGGAGCTTTTAATCCCTCACAATGAGAATATTACTATCATCAATTATGGTTTACATTCATTAACAATGCGCCGGCAATTCCCGATTCGAATTGTTTACACTACGACTTATCGATTACACACGCAAAATAATTCACTATTGTTTGCGATAATTCCCGAGATTCCACGGATAAAACTTTTATCCTTTTTCCCCCCCTAATACAATCAATGCGTTTCTTTTTCTTTATTTTATTTTCCAGTTGTAAAGGATTTTCTATTGTCGATAAAAAGCTGGTAGCGTTTATGTCGTTGTAAAATAGTTGAAAGTTATTAGGCCGATTAAAGGCCCGAAAAGACTTTGCTGGAGCTATATAGAGGAGGATGAATTTGGGCCAATTAGCGGTAGTTTTAAAAGAAGCCGCTAGATGAAGCCAGTGCTGCTCTTGGTTCTTAAAACAGTCGCTGCACGGCACTCAACCTTAGGGTTTCGGGCAGAAAAGAAATGGCGTGAAGCTTTAAATGCGAACGTGTCGACTTTAGTTAACGATAAAGTCCTAGCGGAAAACAGATATTACGTTTCATCAATCTTAAAGATCGTGCAATTCCTTGCTCTAAGCAAGCTACCCTTTCGGGGATGGCCGGGAAATGGCCGTTCAACGTCAGTCCAGTAAATGAAAATGTGTCATCAGTCAATGTGTCGACTGTTATGAGAACCAAGAGCGCAGCACTGGCGTCATCTAGCGGCTTCTTTAAAACTACCGCTAATTGGCCCAAATTCATCCTCCTTTATATGGCTCCAGCAAAGTCTTTTCGGGCCTTTCTTCTTCTTCTTTAAATGCCCGCTCCTCGTCGGAGATTGGCGATCATCAGGGCCAACCATCGATGATTTTACTAGGAATATCAAATAATGTGGTGACTTTCCATAATCTTCCATATCGCAGTACGGGAGCCATACCATTGATCTAACTCTGCCTCCCGGTATCTCAGCCTAGGCCTTGCCGATTACTACCATCTTCAGCCCCAGGTCAGTATTAGCGAAGCTGCCGCCCTCCACTAACTCATAACCCTGAGAAGGGACGCCATTCCTTGAGCAAGACAAAACATGCCTCACCGGTCACCCCAACGGTTACCCTCGGGCCTTTAATCGGCCTAATAAGCCAATAGATCAAGATGACAATGATCCAGAAAATATATTTCAAACTCCGCCACCGGAAATACTAAAACCGTACAGCATATAGCTGTATTTTTTATTTTAATTGTTTCCGCTGCTTTAGTCAAGTTACCACATAAATCGACAATAACTTCTTCCAGAATATAAAAAATAAAATCAATTTCCCGCAAAACATTAAAAAGATCAAGAGTTCAATATGACATATCATTTCTGTGCCATAAAATTTTAATAACCACAAATTTTTATGACCATTTAATAAACCGCAAGGGACTTCAGGAAAAAAAATCATTCCGTCTAACCATAAAAATCTAATTTAGAAAAAAATTGAAGAAATCCATTGAAGGGAAAACTTTAAAAAAAATTGGAGCTCAACTGCAATTTCCCTTCAATATAGGTCCCCGTCGAAAGATTATTTCATGTTTCTATTATTTCCCGGCGATCTCACCTTTCTCCAGATGGATCGTATAACTTTTCACGTTCGTGTTTCTTTTTCACACCAAAAAAAAAAACTCCGGAGGAGATTAAAAAAAAAAAAAGAAAAAATTTCAGAAGAAAACAGAATGAAAGGAAAACCTTTAAAAAGCAGTCAGCTGTAATTTCCTATATTTTATTGGTTTGAATCCCGGTTAAGATAGCTTTTTACTCCGAAAATATACTTTCTATAAGCTTGAATAAAGTTTAAGGAGAGTTAACCTGGGTACCCTCATAAATTAGACAAGAAAGTTATGAACAAAGTTGAGACTTATCTTCTTCTTCCCATTCTCCTTCTTGGGGTGGAATACACTCCGTCCTAATCCGTTTTGGGTTTTTGCTATATATTTGATTTCTGTTGAAGTATATCTTTCTATTTATCGACACTCGGTCGAAATAAAATAAATCCCCAGATATTACAGGAAGTTTATTTTTCCATTTTCCATAAAACCGTTTACATTTAATTTTCCCGATAAAACTTTAAAAATCAGCAATAAAAAATGCGACATTCCGTTTTAATTTAAATGAGAATAATTAAAGAAATTACTGTTGAACTTGATATCGTGTTCGTAAACTCTTAATTATAAATAACCACGGAAACAAACGATTTATATTTCTTTGAGTTAAGCTTTCCCGATCTCTTAATGATCCTTTTTTATGTTTATATCTCAAAAAAAAGGAAGAATAAAATGATTTAACCATTTCACGGTTAAATCTCTTCAATTTTATTTCAACTCAGTTTTAAAATCTTTTTCATTCTCAGGTGAATCGAAGTCGTTGATAATTCCATGATCGTTTACGACTCAATTTAAAACTTTCATTGTGGATTGTTTTTAAAATTAAATAAAATTTTCAAGAGGACGAATAATTGCTCTGAGCGTAACAGTGCCAGGTCTAGCTTTCGAAGAATACTCGGAAAATCCATTTTAGGCTCTTGGTCCCTCCTGCCTCTTTCTTTCCTCCATCTTTGATGCGGATGCTGGTGATCAAACAAACGACTAGCACCTTTGACGACGCCGCCTAAAAACAGGAACCTTCTAATTCCTCAAGTTCATGAACCACAACTTATTCTTTTTTCAGGAACTGCGATGGACCTCAACATTCCTAAGCATAATTTGCTGAGAAAACCAAAGTTTCATTACTGCAGTGCATAAACGAAATACCGAATCTTTCGTCATCTAATGTCACTGCAATAGGCTCCAAATTTTCAAACCAAAGCAACTTTTTCGCAGACTCGGACTGGCTCTTCCAGTGGGCACAGGTAAATATACCAGAAGCGACGCTCCAAGGTGACTACAGATTTCCAGTTAAGCCATCCTTATTTATTTCAAAAAAAATTTTTTACTCACACTCTAAGAAGGCGGGGTGAACTATTGACTATTCCATAAGACTCCCGTCTTCTTAGAATGCAGGTGAAATTTTTTTTTTATTAAAAACTGAAATCGGGGAAAGTTTTTGCATTCTTCTGTAAAAATACGCCTTATTCCGCTTTGTTTTCATTCTTTTTTATTCGAAAAATCACAAAAATTCTGACCAAAATAATTACATCTCCTAAATCAAATATTACCCTATTTTAAAGAACTTTTATTCGAAAGGCACACAGGGATTTTTCCCAGTAGCCTGTAAGCCAATCCTTGCCTGCTTTTTTGTTGAGCAACAAATGAATGTCAGGATTGAAAATACTTTTAAATGCCAACGATTTTATTTGCCCTTTGAGTATTTGCTCATTCACCTTAAAAAACTTTCCTAAGGTGCTTTAAATGCCAGTTTCGCCTTTTAGGCGAGAACCAACTCCTTTTTTTTTAAAAAAATAAAATTAATGTGGTGTAATAAACAATGTATTCACAAAGCAAGGGACTTGGCCTTGCTCATTAATCTCTATTATTTAGGCCATTATAACCGCCACGTTATTACCCCTTATTTTTTTTCCAAATGTCTGCCACAAAGATTCCTCTATTTTCCTCCGCATTAACATAAGACTTGTTCAAAATAACTGACCTTATATCACGGACAAGTTAAAGGTAAATTTCTCGACATCGTTAACACGCCTGTTGTTGACATTATCTCTAGCTAATAGCTTCAAGACATTCAATACTGCCTTTTACTTTCAATGTTTTAATATAACACTCCCTTTTAACATAAAATGTATTCGTGGAAATTCCAACCTGTAAGAGAAGGGTTTCCCTTTTTAATTCTAAGGTATCGATTCCATTTACGGATCGGATTTTCTCCCAAGATCGGGAAAATGTCGCTTTTCCAGGGGAGTTATTTCGTGATCCCCCCCCCCCCCCCCCCCCCCCGCCTCTCCCTATCTGAATAAATCACTTTAATTTCAAAGAAAAGCATCCGTCAAGCGTGGGACTTTTAATGGATTGTCAATATTTGACGTTTGGATCATCTTACAACCTCATTTGAAACGTTTCCCGTTTGGTGAGTGAAATTCGACCTTCTGGATAAAGGTAAACGGACTCTTCCTCCCCCCTTCCCCCCTCTCTTCCTATCAATGGTAATCACTCAACTTTAAACCGAAACCACTTGACAAGGAACTTTATCTGGAGATAAATTTCACCGATTTGAAATTATTGGTGTAACAATGTGAAAAACTGATTAAATTTTGAAGGTGGAGAGTTTTTAATTAAAACGGGTTATTGATTTCGAAATGGGTTTCATGCTTTATCGGTGATTAATTTTTTTTAACAATCGTCATGGTGTTTCATTGTTTCCGCTTTGCAGATCATTTGTTTTACCTCAAAATATTACGGGAGCATAATCGTCCCCAAGAAAAAGATAAAAAAAATTTTTGGACATTGATGCCACAGGCGCCAACATTCGGCGCACTCACTCTAATATCACAAATTCGAACCCAAGCTTGTTTGCGTGCCGCCCCCGCGCTGAAGATTGCCGATTGTTGTGGTGTTCCACACCTTGAGATTAATTTTTAAACACGAGGACAAATAAATTGGCGACTGAGACGGAAGAAAATAACAATTCCTCTTTACGGAGATGTCTAAACAAGATAAGACTTAAAATTGCATATTTAAAATTTTATGTATGTAAAAAGTTACACATAATTTTGCTTACTCAATGCCAGGATTTTTAAAAACCGAGAACTTGAGAACCTAATTTTGAGACAATCGCCGCCATTCCATCTCATTTGCCTTTGGGAGCCAACTTACTAACACAAGGAGCTTGAGTGTTGTCCAATTCAACATCTCGCAGAACTCTCCTCTTTAGTGACATTTTACTCATATATTCTAGAACTCCAAATATATTCCTTTCCGCATCAGTGGTTTCATGTTTTTGTTATACTAATTTCTATTTAAATTCAAAGGTTGGGCTACTTTTGTCAGCCCTTGTTATCTTTAAGCATCGCATATATGCAACACTACGCACCAAATCAACTCCCCCACATCTCCAAAAACGAAAAAAATCCTCAAAATTTTCTTCAAGATCCAAAATCATTAACAAGGCGCCTTTAAGCAAATCTGTTATTTCCACTAAAAGCTTTCACCGGTTAGCTTTGACTCAGCCACTTCCATTTGAAACTCTGAATACGTTAGATATTCTAATCTTATCTCCAAACCAAAAGACCTTTGAAAACCTTAATTAACCCACAAAAGGATATGTCTTACGAGAAAATCTCAATTATAGCATCTTGAATACCGAAAACCCATTTCCTGGATGTCATTGTCAAGAATCAAGATTTGCAACGTACCAACTACGCGGACGAAAAATCCCATTTAGAGAGAATCACTTTTGATAAAAATTTTTATATTACTCAGATGCATAAAACCCCTATTATGATGGTTTTGTTGACATCAACAATGAAAACAATAATGAAACATTGGAAGACATACAAAATATTTCATTTTGAATGTGTTTTTTCATTATTGATGTCCTCAGACCAAGTTCAGACTTGTTGAAACTGAGATGTACAACGCAGATCATGTAAACAACACCTGCGAAACCGGTTTATGAAATCATAAGACGCATTCTAAGAAGACGGGAGCTCTCATATAGTTCTGCTTCGTAATATAAAGTAACTTATTCCTCTGTGAATATAAAGAAGCGATTATTCTCGGTCTTTATTTTTTCCTCTGGACTCGCTTCGCTCGCCTCGAAGAAAAAAACAAAGACCTCGAATAATCGCTTCTTTACATTCACTGTGGAATAATATACTATTGTGATATCGCTTTCATGAAGGCATTATTTTTTTTCACAACTCAATAATGCCGGAACTATTAGGCAAACATTTGACAAGAAACCGTAAGAAAAATAACGACAATAACAATTAAATTTTTAAATTTAATTAAAAGCCAGGGGCTCCTGAAATTTCAAAGCCAAAATAAAAGAATTTTAATACGTCGACGTGTGTGGAATTTATTTAATAAAAAATCCTGGACAATAACAATAACAAGAATGCAATGTTGCTGCTTACAAGAAACATACCTTAAAAAATCCATCAGAGCTATCATCACAATTTTTTTTTTTTAGATTTAGCGAAATCGCGTGAAAAGTAGGTCAGTCGTTTAAGTGCATAATTATAAAATTCACAATCATCGCTTAGTGTAACGATCCCAAAGCCCATAGCAACAAGCTGTTCGCTGCCGTCGTTATACACTTTTTTAGCGGGATTCGAATTCGGAGTTTTTCCCGAAGGAAGGGAAAGAGGGAAAAATGTGTTAAACTCTCAAAAAGCAAATGATTGCAGTCAGCGAATCGTGAATTTAGCAAAAATCTTCTTGGTTCTTTTTTTTTTTGTGAAAAGAGAAAAAATTGAACAACAATTGAATGAAATCCATGGATGAAATCATAAGATGGCGTGTGGGAAAATCCAATGACCACATCCCGTATAAAACCGCACCCAATCAAGAAAACTAGAAAAAACTCCGAAAAACAAGTTGTGGAAAGTCAATATCAATATCTGACTAGAAACAACGGGAATAAAATCTAAAAGTTTGTGAAAAACAAGCTTCGATTTTTCTTTTTTACTCGATTCAGTGTGTGTAAAAAATATTTCCAACGAAAAACAAGTTCGGTGAATTTAACTTTTAGCTGACCAATGTAAAATTATTGCATCCAAGTCGATGACTTAAAAAAAAATCTTTTCAGCAGCTCAAATCATTCAAGTTCGGACAACAGATTAGGTGAAAGAAAAAACTTTTCAATACTTGTTAGTATCGATTAAACTTCAAAATATCGATAATATCGAAAGACCGATAAACTCCAAAGCGAAATTCGTATCATTGGTTTCTAGCAATGTTAAAAAAGAAACTTCGTTATCGTGAATAGTTTATACATTTGAAAGAGATCATCATATCCTCCTCTTAAGCCATCGTCAAACGGTTGTTTCGAGCTATTTACGTTTTAAGAATCTCGACCAAAATAATATAATCATTCTATACACTGCTAGAACATAATAGCTTTACAAGCACTTGGTGGCTTACTTCATAGTTGAGCATGTTTACTTGTTTCTAGGAAACCTATTTCAAAAGCAATTGACTGATTAAATCGTATCTTGTGATGGTGTTTAGAATTAAAATCAAATCAACAATCCGTTTGAAACGATTCTTCTGTTTCGCTGGTTTTAGGGAATTTGACATAGTAGCGTTGTTCGATCTCGAGCACGGTATTCAGATACTGGCTGTCGGACACCAAGATGACCAAAGATTTTTAATTGATTGTAAGATTGATTTAAAAGATTGTAAGCTGGTAAACATATTTCATTTCTCATCGTATTTCTTTCAAATTGGTCTGTTGGAAAACAAACTGCAAGCAAGAAGTATATATATTCAAAACAGATTTTCTTTCAAATTATTGTGTCGCCATGTTTTGCCAAAATTATGAAATAACACTCCGAAAGCCCCTCATGATTCCGGCCAATTTCTACATATTCCATTTGTTTTTCTATCTGAAGTCTCTAGACTGGAGTCCCTCAATTCAGTGACAAAGTAAATATAGTAGCTACATAAACTCCCTTCCTCCTTCCTTTCACCAAAAACCAAACCGATAGAAAAAAGGATCACCTCCCCATGCAAAATTAATCTTCAGCTGATCTCTATCCCCCAAAAACCTTGCTAAGCACTCCATACTTATAAATAACAGTAAAATTAGAGAAAAGAAAATTTCCAAAACGAGCTTTCCTATTTGAATATAATTTATGCGGAAACTTTAACGAGAGTTGAGGTCAACTTATATCGGATGATGTGAGACCCAGAAAACGAGGCTTCCCGACCTCGTTTAATGTTTCTTAAAAATGTCCTCCCTGATTTTAGTCTCTTCATCTCCACCTTATAAAATGGTTTCCCCCCCACGAAAGATTTTCCTGTTTCAAAATATTAAAAAAAAAAAATATTTTTAAAAAATATCTTCCTCTAAAATTCTAGGTATCGTGCAGGGAGAAGAAAAGGCAATTAATTACTTCAAGGGGTTTAATAACCTTTCGATTGGGATATCGGTGATAAAAAAAAGAAATTTTCAATTATTGCTTTACGTGAGGATATTATTAATTTCAAAAAAAAAAAAAAAAAAAAAAAAAAAAAAAAAAAAAAAAAAATGAATATTGTTTTTAAACTTTTCAAGTGGATGTCATTTCCACGCATTTTCTTTTTATTAATTTTTCCTAGTCGGGGGATGAGGATGGCCCTTTTGTTATAGGTTACTTCCGAATGGGAAGGTTGAGCAATAAAACGTTTTATTGAGAACGGTTTCGCTTAAACTGAGGTGAATAATTTTAGCGGGATTTCATCCGAGTGAAAGAGCAGAGATAGTGAAAAGGAAATAGTAAAGGCGATTTTAGCCAAAATACAAGTAGCGGAGAGTGGCCAACGTCGCACATTGCAGTAATATAGGTTTTCTGAGTTCTTATGATGAAATAGACTTGCACAGCTACAGGAATGAACTTGAAATCACTCCACCGTTTTAATTACACCTAAAAAGAAGCTGTTTGAAGTGGCTTCCATATGTCCGGCCGGTTATTCAAAGACAAAGATATGGTTGGAGGATCCGATTGGCAGAAACTTAACTTCTACGGGCTTGGAGAGGATAGACAGATCCTTTAATATTATCATCTTCAGCCTTGCTATTGTCTTAGACCTCCTGCACACACTTGTCACACTGTCCTGGTAGTCCTCAACCTTTTGGTATATCTCCTAATCTGCACGGCTACAAAAGTTTCTCTCTTACCTCACTCGCAGCAAGTCTTGAATGCACTGATAGATCTAATGGAAATGGGGTGGACCTGAGCCCTGTGTCATAAAATTTTATGATTCTGGACCAAAGCGATTTTTAAGCCTTGATACCTATTGTGCTGTCAAATTCTTCTTCTTCTTTAAATGCCCGCTCCTCGTCGGAGATTGGCGATCATCATGGCGATCCTAACTTTGGAGGCTGCCGAACGAAAAAGGGATACTGAACTTTGGCCATACCAGTCTCTTAGATTCTTGAGCCAGGATGTTTTCCTCCGACCCGGTCTACGCTTGCCCTCAATCTTACCCTCCATCACCAGCTGCAGAAGGCGATACTTTCCGTTACGAATAATATGGCCGAAATATTCAAGCCTTCGCCTCTTGATCTCGAAGAGCACCTCCATCTCCTTGCCCATACGATTCAAGACTTCGACATTGCTTACTCGTGCGGTCCACGGAATTCGTAACATGCGGCGATATATCCACATTTCAAAAGCCGCCAACTTCTTTTCCAGCACTTTTGTTAACGTCCACCCTTCATGCCCATATAAAAGAACAGGGAAGACGTAACAACGGACGATACGGATTCTTGTATTGAGACTAAGTTCACGCTTACACAACAGGTTTCGCATTTTCATGAAAGCATTCCTGGCTTGCTCTATTCGAGCCTTGACTTCCTGGCTGTAATCCCACTTCTCATTCAGTAAACACCCCAGATATTTGTAAGCCAGCGCCCCAGCCCTTCGCCAGCGACACTTAGTTGAGCATTAACATCTCGCTTGCTAACGACCATGAATTTCGTTTTACGGATATTCATGTTTAGGCCATAATTGCTGCTGACCGCGTGCACGCGATCCAACAGTGCTTGCAGGTCGTTTTGACTCCCTGCAACCAAGGCCGTGTCATCTGCGTACCGCAGATTGTTAATGACTTCGCCGTTGACGACGATCCCTCTGTCAAATCCATCAAGCGCCTCGGAAAGGATTGCCTCCGAATAATTATTAAAAAGCATCGGAGACAATACACAGCCTTGACGTACCCCACGCTTTATAAGGACCTCCTCCGATAACGCATCTCCGACCCGAACATTTGCTCGCTGGTTCCAGTAAAGAAGCTCGCTGGTTCAGCTGTCAAATTAATCACAACCAATTAAAAAGCCAAAAATAAAAAAATTAATTTTAAAAATTAAAAAACCGACTTCAAAAACCACAGAATGTTACAGGACATACACAGAAATTACGTTCTTATGTTGCTTTATACTAAAAGAGCAACATTATTACAAGCTAAAATAGAAGAGTGCAACAATTTCATTAGGGCCCGTAAGTATCATATCATTATTGTAGTCATTAATTTATTAGGTTGCTCATTACAATTTTTTTTTTCAGATCAGCCTATGTACCCTCAATAATAATAAATAAATGTCTGGATTTTGTTTGGAGTTAGTTTCTCCAGTCTGGAGTTACCCGGCCGGTAATCATTTGAGCCAAAAAGTATCAAATGAGCCAAAAACCGACTCATCAATTGAGCCAAAAACTTAATATCGTTAGAGCCAAAAACTTAATATTGTTTGAGCCAAAAAAAAAATAATAATTATTTATGGTTATCATAATATTCAGGTATTTATGGACTGAGGATTTTAATTCGTCGCATCCAAACCAACCGCTAGTATTAAAAGTCATCCGGGATATTGAGATTGAGTCTAAAGCAAAAATTGCATCTTGCCGCCAAAACAAGCAAAATTTTGTAAGACAAGAAGAAAGAGATCGCGAAGAATTTTTATCTGCACGGCTCCGGGCTTACAACGAAAAAATTATTCCTCGAAAACTTTTGCTTTTAGCTTTAGGGTTTCGGTTTGCAGCGAAAAAAAAATTAAAATATTTTTAATGCTTAAAAGTTATATTGCGGTTACATTTTTTATTGAGGTTATATGTTATTGAAGAAGAAAAAAAATAGATTTTACTTTTTAAAAAAACTTAATATTTTTATTTTGGCTCTTCTGAAACTTCCGGATTTTATGATTGGCTCAAATGAAACGAATATTTTGGCTCTTTTGAAACAACGATTTTGGCTCTTTTGATGACAGCGTTTTTAATCCGATTGGCTCAAATGAATTGCGCCGGAGTTACCCAGGTTAGGCTGACTTCCCAGTGAAAAATTTTTATACCTTTTCTTATACATTCTTATATCATTTGAATATGAAAAAGGGATATAAATTTTCGACTATCTTGTTTTTATACGAAAACGAAATTATATGAATATTGAAACCATCATTTCAATACAAATCAATTATTATTTAATGATGTCTTAATATTTATATCATTTCGTGTCGTATGAAATAAAGTTCAGATTTGTATAAAATAAAGTTCAGATTCGTATAAAATGAAGTTCATATTCGTATGAAAAAAAGATAGTCGAAAATTTCTATCTTTTTTTCATATTCAAATGATATAAAAATATTAAAAGATATAAAAATTTTTCACTGGGTTGATTGAAGATGTATTCAAGAAAAGACATCTTTAAGCCGTCTTAAAGAACGCTATTGCCCTACCTAGAAAAGGGATTTAAGAGGCAAGATGTCTTAAAGATGACTTAAAGAGGTCTAACGTAAAAGATATTTAAGACATCTTGCCTCTTAAATCCCTCTCTTCTAGGTGGGGCAATAGCGTTCTTCAAGCTTTAACCCACAAAGTCAAATAGTTTCCAACGAAATCAAAAATTCTCGAATTTCGATCGATCACTGCCGCCACGCCAACACACGATTCCTTTCAAGTTTTGTTTGTGCCTGAACTCAAAAACGGGTAAAACTCCCTAGTGATAAATTGTACAAATCAAACTCGAACTCACAACGAGAAATTGACAAAGAGGAAACGCCATTCGGGTGTACATGTGAATGTGTGGGTAAAACGGATTTTGAGAATTAGTAAAATTTTCTGACTCCATGCAAGCTTATTCAATTTCACGCTAATTAAAAGCATACCTACTAATATACTAAAAAGTCCATATTTGTTTCCCCTTTTTCTCCCTCCTAAAAAAAATTCTTTCGAAGGCAAATCGATTACCACAACAAGAAGACATTTTAAAGAGAGAGAGTTAGTGATATTTAAACATAAACGGAAAAATCCCGGTCTAATTTCACTTTGGGGGATTCATTTCCGTTTTGTGCGATAATGAAAGGGTCCTTGAATTTATGAAATGTAAATCTTTTGTAGTCTCTTTCACATACATCGTTCCGTACATTACCAGTTCCGTTTCTCTTAGTTTACAAGTTGGAATCCGTTCAGCATAGCAAATAAGGTGGCGAGGAATATAACACAGGGCGGCTACATTCTCATCCTGGAAAATGTTTAAAGATATCTTTATAACGATTCAATATTATCTTTCAATTTCCAAACTGAGCAAATTTGCTTCCGCCATTTCTCCTCCTCTCTCTTCCCATGACGGATATCATTATGTAACGGGTCCCGCAGACTGATGCCGCAACTGCAAAGGATTTGTGGGGAGAAGTTTAGTTCTATAAATCCAACAGAAGAGAAGAAGGGGGGGAAGGAAAGCGCCTCCGGTAATTTATTTAGAAATAACGTCAAGTGACAAAATCTCGACCGGAACATCTGTTTTCTCGTCGGATTTTAAGTCTTATCGACTCACCTTCCCTCTTTATATTTCTCACAGAAGAAAAGGAAGCAACAACAAAAAAAAAAAAAAATTTTCACAAATTGAAACAGAGGGAAAATTGTTGGACTCGTAAACGTTTTCCTCCTTTTCAACTTTCATAATCAGTTATATTACAAGCGAAAAGAGCTGAATATTATTAAATCTTATAACGGTGAAAATTTTATTTTGTGTCTGACATGTTAATTCAGTTACTCCTTTTCAACTCATCACAAACGTTTCCTTCTTTACATTTTAAATTTATGATCTATATTTCCCTTGTGACTTTTGGAAAAGCGAAAGGTGAAGCTCGGATGTATATAAAGTCAAAGAAATAGGAATCTCGTATGTGATGAACGGTTTTACATTTTGTAAGTCATTGCATAGAAAGATGTTGTTTTCAGCCTAATACGCGTGCACGTATTGCTCTTATATGCGTTGCTTTAGTGCCTTTGGCAATTTTAGAGCGAGTCTTTGATCGATTGTAGATTCAAAGCTCTTGTTTGCTACGACTTTGAAATTGACAAGAGAGTAAGGTTGGTGTTTCAATATTTTAAACTGAAACTTTTCGTACGATGATTATGCAATATCTACATTCAAGAATAATGTTATCGCGGAATGATATGATATTACCATTTTTATTGTTTGCAACAGAACTTCATCTTCTTACCCTTCTTTTAATTCATGATATGTAAAGGCCTTTTGAGGGTAGCCGGTCAGACATGTTTTGACTTGCTCAAGGAATGGCGTCCTTGCCCTGTGGTGAGCTCCCTTCTCAGGGTTATGAGTTCGTGGAGGGCAGCAGCTTCGCTAATACTGACCTAGGGCTGAAGATGGTAGTAATCGGCAAGGTCTAGGCTCAGATAATCGGGAGGCAGAGTTGGATCAATGGTATGGCTCCCGTACTGCGATGTGGAAGATTATGGACAGTCACCACATTATTTGATATTCCTAGTAAAATCGTCAATGGTTGAAAACAAAAAAGGTCACGCCCTCAGTTTCGGGCAGGCCTTAAATGGCCAGAGGGTGACAGCGTGTTGCTTCGTACAAATACCTGGGGTGTTTATTGAATGAGAAGTGGGATTACAGCCAGGAAGTCAAGGCTCGAATAGAGGAAGCCAGGAGTGCTTTCATGCGAAACCTGTTGTTTAAGAAGGCAGGCGTAGACCCGGTCGGAGGAAAACATCCTGGCTCAAAAATCTAAGAGACTGGTACGGCCAAAATTTAGTGTCCCTTTTTCGTTTGGCAGCCTCCAAAGTTAAGATGGCCATGATGATCGCCAATCTCCGACGAGGAGCGGGCATTTAAAGAAGAAGATGAAAGGCCTTTTACACACACGGCTCTAAGGGCGGTAAGGAATTCCCACACCTCCCGCAGTCTTCTAAAGGGTCGACGGTGCTCGCGATACATGCCCCACTCACTGAAGTCTATACGAGCCTTGATCTCGCTAGTAATCAACGTCTGCTCAGTGAGTCTTCGGATCTCCACATTAGGGCGCACTCTTAGCCGCCCCGTCAAAGGTCAACATCCCTCTTCATTTTTTAAGAAGAAAAGCCTTTTTTTTTTGCACAGATTCCACGTTTCACAGCCATAAGTGATTATTGGGAGTATGACTGCATTATTTGTGATGAGTTTGGCTCGCCTGGATAAGACTCAACTGCTAAGAAAATAGCCCAAAGCATAAAGACACCAATCTCCACTCTGAACGCGTGCAGCGACTTCTATGTCCGTGTCCATAGCGTGGTCGCTGGTGACGATGGATCTTAGATACCGAATCTCGGTAACATTCTGGAATCTCAATCCTTCAACGTCCAGAGATGTCAAGAAATACGGAGTAACTCCATTCGATGGGAAGGATTTCGCATATTGGAAGTTTAGGATGTTAAGAATCTTGGAAGAAGAAGGAGTTGCACAATGCGTGCAGGATGATATGCAACATGTGAAGAGAGCGGAAGATAGACGTGCTGATAAGAAGGCGATTAATATTATTAAATCCAATTGGCTATTGCTTATACATATCGTAATACCAGGCCTTATTCTCGCCATGTGCAGATATTCCGTTTTCTCCTCATCACCTTCAGCCTTACGAAGAATAGTCAAGAAGACTGCCGGACCGTATCCGCAATGAAAACATCCGAGAGAAGTGGTAAAGGAGGCGGTTCTGGCGGGACCACGTTCAAAGAATGGACGGTGGTAGTCAAACACGAGCTGCACTAAAAGGAAGACCCCGAGGTACCCGTCGTACCCCAAACGGTGGAAGAACTCAATGACAGTCATCTTCTCAAGAAGTCGGCTGATTTCCCTCATAAACAGACCGAAAGCTCTTAAAAAAAACTTCAACCTTACTAATTCTGATTGCTAAGACGAATCAGGCACCAAAAATCCCCTTTTACGTCCCCATAAAACATTCCAACTAAAGTAAAAATAATTTAAAATCCACTCTTCGAGTTAAAACTTGTTTGTTTCACACGATCCTCAATTATATCATTCATCTCCGTGTTTCACTTGTAAATATTATAAATTCTTTGAAAAGAAGTAAACGCAAACATTTATTTTCGTGCTAACAAGATTGTTTGTAAAACGCAACAAAGTATTAAGAGAAATTCAAACAGTCTAAATCCCATTACTCTTCTTTAAAAGAATGAGAAACTCTTAAAACGAGGGTAAAAATATACATAAACCCGTTAGGAAAATTTTTCTTCGAGTCGTCGAAACGGAAATAAAACAAGCAAAAAAAAAAAAAAAAAGGAACTCGAAAAAGATAAATCGGCCTATTTCGGTTTTAGCTTTTAGCGTAAAATCAAAAAACATAACGGAACTTTTCCCTTTTTTTGTTTTCCCTCTTAAAAGAAAAAAAGCAAATTACGACGGATCGCATGTCAATCTTTCTGGAGCCATCATCTGATTAACAATGACGTCAGAGCTGTTACGCTTAGCGTCGCCGGCAGACTTTTAAAAGGAAGAGACGTGACAAAACCTGGTTTCGTTTTATTTTATGCGTTCCCGTAATATAATTTATGGGCGAAATTTTGGGTTTTCCCATTCGAAAAGGTTTCCACGGTGAAAAACCCGTGTTTCGGTACAAATCCTTTGCCTCTCTCTCTTCTAAATACTTAGAAGCCACTATTCCTTCATTTCCTGGGTCAGGAAATGAATTTTCTTTTCTCCACTTTTTACTGCCCTAAAAACAAAAAGGCAATTAAGCTCAATTTTATTTTCAATTCGTAAATTCACCTTTTACTGAAAAACAAAAGATTAAATCGCAGAAAAGAGGAAAACCGTTTTTTTTTTTTTTTGTAATAACATCAGAGAGTGCTCTTTCAGCCTTATATCACAAGGGTTGTCCAAGGTCGTATCCTTGTTTTGCGGATGACGCAGGAAATCCGGGTTAGAAAGCTTTCTTTTTTTTTCTCCGTGTGTAATTGCTGAGGGAAAAGTTTCCCGAGCTTTTAGAAAACCCATACTGCGGTCAATATGACCCGTCTTCCAGGTTGTCGTGACGGTTTTGATCGTTAAAAAAAGTAAAATGATCATAAAATGCTTTTTTGATATTTGATTTTTTATCGTTGAGCTCCCCTCTCAATGTCTATATGGGTATAATGTGATTTGAATGAAAAATTCGGGGAAAAGAAATAATAAAATTTATTTTTATAGGTGAGTTGTACTTTCTTTTTTGCGGGGAAGATTTTTTCCTCTAAAATTTAATATTAGTTTTTATTCGGTTATTTTAAGCCAACGGTTTTGATAGCCAAAATTTTAAACTTTTTCTTCTTCTGGTGGCCAATGTCCACTTTTTCACTTTCTGGAAAAATTTTTCTCAATGAGCTCAACCAATTTATAGTGGCACTGTGTCTACTACTAGCTTGTATCCCTAAGAAGGGACTATTACCAGACTGCGCAACACAAAATTTAATTCCCAAACCTGGCCCGGTGCAGGGGTCTATTGCATCGATTGATAAGTGTCGCCTCCGGCTGTGTCTAAAATTTCTAGGGTGGCAATCTTCTTTGGGTGCCCTGCTCGCACACGAACTTAGGTGATCGATCCGAAGATCTTTCACGATCGGCGGCCATGCGGAATAGCTCATCTACGGTTAACCCAGTCCAATTCCGGATATTCCGCAACCAGGAGAGGTTCTTACGACCAAGTCTTCTTTTACCCTCGACCTTACCCTGGCATGGTGGTCTGCAGCAGCCTATACTTGGGTCCCCTTAACATATGCCCAAGGTATTCCAACTTTCTGCGCTTTATGGTCGCAAGTAATTCGTCGATCTTTGTGCAACCTACGCAAGACCTCCTCGTTGGTCATATGTTGGGTCCAGGATATTCGAAGGATTTTCCTGCAACACCACATCTCAAACGCTTCCGGACGATTCATCATGGCAACTTTGAGCGTCCAAGTTTCACAGCCGTAAAGAAGACTTGACCAGATGTAACACCTTAAGTGTGGCATTAGAGACCTTAAATTAAAAGAGATTGGCAAACTGTCGGCCATTCAAAAATTCGAACGCCATTTTGAGCATGGCGAACTACACAGGAGAAAATTCGGCAGCCATGACAGTGTAAATCAATTATTGTAAATGAGTCTGACAAGAATAATCTTTGTAATAATACAGCTATGCAGGAATTTGCCAATCATTCGGTGGAAGTATCAAAGGATGCAGATTTTTTAAAATATGCTGAAGCGTTTGGGGAAATTATAAATGAAAGTTTGCTGTGTAATGTAAGTGTTCCCATGTTATTCAAAATCCAAGAAACTGAGACACAAGCGGATAAAGAAAATGTTGGAAATGGCGAAAATTCGGCAGCCATGACAGTGTAAGTGGCCATCCGGACTCAGGAAAAAGTGACAAAGTTGCCCTATTTACGAAGGCTTTGTTTTAGAATGTCTTCTGCTTCTTCTACCTTCGCATTTTTCTAAGTGAAAGCAGAAGACATTTCAGGACAAAGCCTCCATAAATAAGGCGACTTCTCCTGCTTGATTCCAGCAGTAAAACAAGGTCGACTTTGTCCAACTAACCCTTAAATCTTAACTCATCATCCAGTCGTCTCTTCCAAGCATAAAATTCACATCCCCCCCACAGCAATATTTCCAAAACACGCTGAAAATTTATTTCCAAAGTTATCATTTCATCTAACCTGCTGTTGACATTATCCAGAAGATAAAACAGTAAGTTGATCCATAAGACAAAAGACCGCTGAATAAGCGACATTTATTTTCCTGTCATCATAATTTCGTTAAAAGTCAAATGCTTTGTAATAAAAACTATTAGAGAATAAAACGAAAATGACAAAAGAAAATTTCTTGTTACAAGGCGGGAGAGAGAAAGAAAGAAAGAAGGAAAGATAAAATAAGAGAGCGAAACTTTTACTATCATTAACGCAAAAAGCCTTTTCGTAGGTTTAATATGTCCGTAATCAAAGGAAATCAAATGAATTCTTAAACGCATTTAATTGTCGGGAAGCTATACGTTTCAAAAAAGAAGAAGAAACTACAACATTTAAATTTCTCCTTTTATTTCCACCAAAAGGGGAAATAGGGCGCTGCCATATTTTTTTAAATGAGGGGGATGCTCTCGCAAAAAATAAAGGAAATCCGTATACGTTAAAAAGACTTCCTACGAGCAAAAAAAAGAAGCCCGAAGGGGTGGAATGACTTCATCCCGGACATATTCCGGATACTTTTCTGTTTCGCTTTCATGATTACTCTGGAACAAAAAAAGAAGGCTGGAAACGTTTATAAGTTCAGAACTTGAATAATAAATAAGATTGTCCTTCACACCATATTCCCAGCCTCCGCCTCTTTCTTTTTTTGAAATAAAAGTAAATTCTTTTTCCTTTCTTGTTATCGATATTTTTTCTTGTCGATGTTTTAAAATGTCTAAACTAGGGAGAAAAACAACGTGCTTAGCTTTTTTTCTTTAAAAAAAAAACCTTTACTTTTCCCCCTTGAATGCTTTGGATTTTATTTATATTTCATATTTTTAGTATTTGAGAGAGAGGAAAAAAGTTTTTTTTTTCAAGAGAAAGCGTTAACGAAGTTTTGAAAAACGAATCCCCGACACCTTTAAAAATAGGAATCGAAAAAGATCGAGCAATTTACCCGAAGGATAAGAAGGGTAATAACGGGCCGCTGTGGACAATTCAATTAGTGCAGACCTCGGCTTCCTGTACCATTTAATCCCTCTGAATCGTTCCTTTTTTTTTTTTTGGAATTTCCTTTCCTTCAAAAATACAACAGCAAAACTCAGAGTTTCAATCACACGAGGGAATTGGGGAAAAAATACAGCTTTCTCTTCTTAATCGTGATTCGATTCGGTAAATTGCTTCTCTCGGACTTTTTAAAAAAAGCTAAAATAAATTTCCCTATATTATCTATGTTAATGCGGGCACGGGCAAATTTTAATTAAAGTTTCTTCATCGTTGATTACGTTTTTATAATGGGTTTTTGCTTCGGCTTTTTAGCCGAATGTATAGCATGGGCCTCATCCGTTTTCCTATACATACATTCCGCATCCCCACAAACCGACACGTTCATGATTTATTTTTAATTACGCTTATAAATATTCTCTTCCCGGATATCATTATTCAATTTTATAATTATTATTTAATATCCAGGTGAACACGAGGAAACTTTAAAACGCGGGAGATGGAAGAAAGATATATCGTCTGCGTTTATGTGACAATGTTAATGTGACTAAGTTTAATCTAAAAGCATCGAGGCATAAATGCAAAAAGCTTTGAGAAGGAACCCTTTTAGAATATGGTGAATTTTAATCCTCCCGTTGTATATAACTTGAAAAGAAAAAAAAATAATAATAATCAACACACGAAGAGGAATTTCATCCAAAGTTTTTTTTTTTAAAATGTAGGTTTGAAAAATTTTTAACGTAACGTTATAGCTTGATTAATAAAGCACAATGATCGAATTCTTCATCGGATCTAATGATAACAATGGAGAATTCTGATGGATAAAAAAAAACCCGAACTCAATTTTCGAAATATCGAATAAAGAATTACATTGAGCGAAGCAGAGTCTTTTTTGAGTTTTTAAGCCTAGAGGGTTTCGGTTTACTTTTCTTTGTATTTTCCAAAAGTATGTTCGGTAAATCCTAATCTTCTGATGGAGCATCGTGGTGTTTCTAAAAGCCAGTGAACAATTTTTCGTGGGCCACAAAACAGAATTTGGGACTCTTTAGTTTTCCCCCAAAACAATTATTTCCATTGTATTTTTCATTAGATTTTCATGGACATTGGGTTGCAAGGGTAATTTTATCCGCAGATTTCGAAAATAGAGTAAAAATCTCACAAAATTGTAAATCCAAGATGGCGGAAGGCCATTTTTCCCACTTACCCTAAATTTTTTTTTACAAGTAATTTTCTGCATCTCTTTTCTACAACATTCATCACGAACATTCATAATGGTACATCACATTAGTAGGTATTTTAAAAAATCGGCTCACTAAAATGCGGTTATGCTACCCGCAGTACATGAAAGTTTGCACATTGCATACTTGTTTAAAAATTTTAAAATTAGGCCGCCATATTGAATTTTCCGTTCAAAAATTTCGGCATCCTACGCTCAGATGTGAATTTACCGGCCCTGAAATCCCTTGAAGCGATTTAAAAACTAACCAAATAATTTTACATGGAAATTGGCAATTTATATGCACGCATTCAATGCAAGTTGCATATCCATGATTCAGGCGTTTCTTTATTTCTGGCCGATTTACTGGGCCTAGTTATTCACTATGAGGTTGTTCGTCAAATTTGAACAATGGGAAAATGGGTAGTCGAAGGGTTAACGACAGAGAAAAAAACTACCACCAAAAAACAATAGATGAATCACGAATTTCGTTCAGCAATCCCGCAACCAAAACCATAAGAAAAAAAACTTTACACACCCCTTTCCTCAGTCAATTTATTTTAAAACGAAAAAACAATATAACTTATTTAATTTCTCCGTCTTGTTTTTCATCATAAACGATCAGAGAATAAATCTTAAAACTTGTTTAGAATAAATTTCAAAGTAATAACAATATCCCTATAATAATCCAGCTCAAGTGTTTTAAAGCAACAGGATTTAAAGTTGAAGTACTAAAGCCAACAGTCATCTTCTAAAAAAAAAAGGAATTTCTCATCATAAGGAGAATTTTTCTTCCTTTCCACCGCTGATTTTAATAAATATTTCTTTTTTCATTTTTATCCCATTACAATTCCCAAACGTCCAAGCAATTAAACTTCATCTTCTTCAGTATTAAAACACCCCGTACAAAAAAAAAACTTACATTCCAGAAAATCCCATTTCTACTCGGATTATTCAAAATCATTTCGAATATTTTCTTTAAAAATAAAATACGAAATATTAAAAGCTTGGAAAATTCATTCATACCGATGAATGCCTCCCAAGACGCTACAAGATATCTTTATAAAAGTGTTTGGTGTGCATTTTAAAACGAGAAAGAAGGAAAAAAAATAAAAATTCTTATTCAATTTTGAATGAAAATGTCATATCTTGAATACTTTCGAAATGCTTTTCGAATAACTTAAAATATTTCAATTATTCGCTCCTTATCATATTTCTTCAAGCTTAACAATCCTGCCATGATTTTCAGCGTGCTTCTTTTTTGCAAATAACAAACAAAAAATGGAGCCAGAGAGAAGACGAAGAAAAAAAAAATTAAAAAATACGAAATTGCTTTACATCCTACGCCAAACGACCTTCTAAAGTTTCTAACCTTGTAAAATAGCTGGACGGAGAGATAGAATAAACGGTGGGAGGATTCCAAATGCTTGCAACTGTATACACCGTAATTACATTCCTCTCGAGCCATCAGAGTTCAGATCCAATTTCAATTGGAAACTTTCATCCGCCTGTGCATGTCGTCTCTTGTTTTGTGCAGACACAAATAGAAACTATCTATCAAACTAACCTTAAGCGAAAACTAAATACATGCCAGATTGTCTCTCCCCTTTGAAAACTTTTGCGATTGAGAGGGAAAGAGAATTAAAAAAAAGAAAAAAATCACATCCGAAGAAAATTTTATTTATTTTTTCTTTTCCCGACTTTTTCTCAATAACAAAACGTAATTTGTCACTTGTGACAATTTCCTTTCTTCCTTTTCTTCAAGAAAGGAGAGATTGTTCGATATATCGAAAAGGGGCCTTTTATGATTTTTTTTTTCTTTTTAGAAAGCAAGTATAGCAAGTTCCCTCGTTTATGGGGCACAACAAGAAGTAAAATTTATGGCTTACGTTGTAAAGCAATATAAGGGTGAATATATGCAGAAGAAAAGGGAGGAACGCGAGGTGAAAATGGACAATTTTTTTTTATAAAGAGAGAGATCGTGTATCAACAATAGGGCGCTGACTTGCCTCAATTTGCAGCATGTCTTTGATACGTCAAGTCAGGTACAGAAATTTCCAATAAAATGTAAAAAATAACGTCCCTACCAACAAAAGCTCGTCAGACAAGGGAATTTACGAAGGCCACAAAAATGGATTTTAAGCCTGGGGATTTTACTCTTAACAAGAGAGTTTGAACTCAGCCCGAAAATTTAATTGCACCCCGAGTAATAAAAAAATGTTTAATCTCAAAACAGCAGAGCAAAATATTTTTGAGAATATTTCTTCAGCATAAATATTTTTTCCAAATTTTTTTTCGGAATTTTTCTACAGCACAAAGAAAATCGAGAATTTTAAAATTTTAACTTTAGAAATTAAAAACCAAGTCACGTTTAGAAACAAAATTAAACCATAATCCGATACTAAACACAGACTTAAAAAAGATATCGGTATTTTTAGACTCTTCAAGCTTCAAAAAGTCCAAAAACATTCAAAAAAATGGGGGTCGATCTTTTGACGAAAACAATTCTTTACCTACCTACGGTCGATAAAGCAAAAATCAACACTCTCCGTATCTTAAGAAGAATATGTTTGAATCTTACCTGAAACCAAAAAATAAAATTATTAAAATAAGAAACATTTACACATTTTTTGAGAACTTTTGCAGTATAATCAGTAACGAAACTAATGCTCATCAAAAAGCAATAATAATTTTCAGTCTTACTTCTTAAAACCTCTTGGCTAAAATCAATTACCGTAAAACTGCAACATTTCACTTTTTATAAATAAAACCCTAAAAACTTTCATTTTAATTACTCCTCTTAATAAAACCCTTTAATCTGATCAAAACAACCAACTTATAAAATAAAACCCCATGGATTGCTAACACGAAAGTCACCCTCAGAAAAATTAATGCTTTTTTTAAACCAACATTGCTCCGACATTAATTAACGAGGAGAGATCACGTCATTGTATCGAAGCTCGGATTCAACAAACGTAAATTCGAAAAGGTTTGACCAAATCAAAGGTAACAAGGGTAGGGATGTCAATTTTTTTTCCCTATACCCAATTTCCAAACGTAACAAGCCTTTCACGCTTGGATCCTAAAAATATATTCATTACCCTTTCTTAATTAAAATCAATTAGTGAGATACTCCCCCCCGAAGAAAGCCTCAGGGATTTTCAGTTAAAGAATTATAAGTCGAAAATAATTCGGAGCAAATCACGTTCGCCCAAAATGATCGGTTTTTTCTTCCTGTTATTTTTTTCCTTTCCTGTATTTTTCCGGATTCGTGGCTGAATGTGATAACGGGAATCGATCGCTTCTTTGTGAGATTTGAGTTCTTTATCCCTGCTTCGTTTATTTGAATCGCTGGAGTCCGGGTCGGTCTTTTTTTTCCCCTCGTTTTTTTCCCTTCTTTTTTTTCATCCTTCTAAAGACTGATTTTGACGTTCAGAGAAAAGGCGAAAAGCGAACGGAGAATTTTTATAGAAAATGATGAACGTGTTTTTGAAGAATGGATAGATCAAAAGTCTAGGAACGATAAGGCGAAATTTTTCAAATGGTTTAGTCAGCGTTTTATATAGAAAGTATAAAACGGAGCATTTTTGTTATTCATGTCTTTCTGCGGGAGAATTTTTCAAAACTTTAGATTTGTATTGTAAGAACTTACGAATTATGAGCTTGTAAGATTGCAGAAGATAAAGGAGAAATATGACTATTTACGAGCGCACAGAACTAAAAACCCATAAAAATTCAATATTTTTAATCCTAAATTTTTTGCTGGGCCTAAACCTAAAAACATGAGCTCCGGATAGCCTATGCAAATCAGAAAATCGGTTTTCATAATTAAACCCTAAAATTTTTGCAAAAGGACACAAGAAAATTATATACCATTTCTGCATTGAGCTACTCTGGCTCGTTCCTATTGGTCGACGGCCTACTACCAGCGCCACCTATATAAACAACAGCGATGCGCGCGCCGGGTTAGTATCGCTTCGACCGTTGACCAGTGCGCATATAGAAAAAACGTTTTACGGTAAAGTTTCTTTTTTTATTTATTTTTATTTTATTTTAAATAATGTCAATTGAACACTATCCGTGTTGTATGACACGTTACAAAATTACCCTGTTTACAAGATTAATTTCAAGCTAAGTTTACAAATCGTGACATAACTATAACGTTTTGAAGTGGGAGACAATTTCTTCGATATCATAAGGGGCAAGATCTATGAGGGTAGCTTTTAGAGTCTTATTTTATATAGTCTGATTTATTAATTAAATAAATCTTATAATTAATATTAGAGTATGATTTTTCCCCCAGAATTAAATTCTGGTACTTTGAGCGAAAGCCGTATTTCTTATACCCTGTCTCCATACTCTATTTAAATCGAAGCGAACATTAAATACTACCTTAGTTTAAATGATCAACCGGAAGTACTTGGTTTTTTTTATTCTATGAGGTATTCGAAAGTTTTTTTCGAAAAAATATGTTTTCAAAATGGCTCCGGCTAATAAATCAAAAAAGGTTTTCAAGCAGAGAGACCAAAATACTCGTGAAATTATGGGCGGCCAAGAATACGCAAAGAATGTTTTCGGATTATTTGCGGCACGCTTTAGTATGGGAACTTGTGTCCAAAGAGCTCGAGAAATACGGCATATTCAGGTCTAAAACGGAATGCGAAAACAAGATAAAAAATCTCAGGACGGAATATAACCGCGTCAAACCCAAATCTGGTTAGTGAAACATTATCATATTGTTGAAAAATATTGTTTTATTTGTATTTCTACTTGACTTTGTAATAGGCGGCTCTCCACCCACGCGGGAATATTTCAAAGATTTCGAATTAATCATAGAATAAAAAAAAGCAAGTACTTCCGGTTGGTCATTTAAACTAAGGTAGTATTTAATATTCGCTTCGATTTAAATAGAGTATGGAGACAGGGTATTAAAATGCTTTCCCAGTGGCGAAACAATATTTTCGGGGTCCCCCCGCAGATTCAATATGTGGGGCCCCCGTTAAAGATTTAGAAAATTTCTTGGGGGCCCCCATGAAGAATGAATTATGCCGGGGGCCCCCCCGCAAGAGGAAACTAGCGGGCTCGGTTGTTACGCCACTGTGCTTTCCCAATGCCAAAATTTTACCGCCTAAAAACCAGCGTTTCTAACAAAAAAAACACGTTCGAAATTACAAGTCTTAATAAACGTGTTACGTCTTACAAGGTAATAAATTTATAATTCGCAGCTGACCTAGATTCGGGATCTGATTCCGATCTCTAAATAAACACAATGATCTATATTACTTAAATTAATGTTTCTGTTTTGATAGTAAATCATTTCACTTGTTACAGTCGCTTTGATTTATTAACATTAAGCCCCCCGAAAAAATATTTTGCAAAGCTTCGTTATTCCTTTATTGAAACAACAAAGCACATACTCGAAATAATTCTTACAGCATCATCCGAATCCATAATCATAGACTCTTCCCCCTCACTTTTGTCATGTCATGTTAGCCAAAAAAAAAAAAAAAAAAACGTTAATCCCTTTACGCCAGATTGCAGTGAAATTCTTTTTAGGTCAAACAAAAAACAAGAGAGGTGGCGGGAAAAAAAGAAAAACTCAACAAAAAAAAAATTTTTAGCAGTGATTCTTTCTTTCACCACTTTTCAGTTTAATAAATCAATCCAGTCTAGTATATTACTCGCAACTTGTCATATTTTCGTCCCGGCTAAGTTTTTTGTACGGATTTAAGATGAAAACTTCTGCACTTGTTTTTTCTTTTACTTTTTTCTTCTTCTTTTTTTTTTTATTATGAAGCTTAAACGAGGCGTACGATGCGTTTAGCTTGGATGACTGCAGATTCAGAATCATCAATCTCAACTAGATTTCAAGCGCATTGCGGCCTCGCGGTTAAATGTCCAACCATAAAATTAATTTTTTTCTTCCTCCCGTTATAATCTTTGTCAAACTTGATAAAAAAAAAATTTTTTAATCAAGGTAACTCGACCGTGAGGCTGAAAAAAAATCCGTTTGAAATCGATGCACGGTTAAGTGCTTACCGATTTTTAAGCCACGTCAATGAAATGCTCGATTAAAAATTTTTCCTCCGTGTTTTTTAAAAAACTCGTAATAAACACGATTTCTCGAGTTAAATCTTTTTTTTTTTTTAAAAAAAAAGAAAGCCCGTGTGGGAAATGGCACACTCCGGGAAATTTCAATTAAGAAATTCTTCAAGAAAAACGACAAAATAATTAAAAACAAACAAAAATATCAATTAAGGTTTGACAAGCTAAAAGTTTTCTCTAAAAAAAAGAGAGAGAGACAGAGAGTTAAGAAAAGAAAAACGTTTTTTTTTATTACAGTCCGATATCGTTCATTCTCGCTTCCTTTTGCATTTTTTTTTCATGGTTTGTAAATGTTTCACCCAAGAGAAGCTCGTTCTTTAGATTGATTTTTTTTTTGTATTTAAAACAGTCCTCCTGGTAGAGATAAACTTAGATTTTGATTAATCTACAAAATATGATTAATGATCGAGCGTCCAAGGTGTTGTTTTGCGTAAGGTCTTAAAAGTTCAGGGGCGGTTGATCCTTTTTTTTAAGCAAGCTTTTTGTTTCAATTCATCATTAAAAAAAAGGAAAGATGAGATTTAAACTTCACTTTATTAAAATTATAACAGACATGCTGATACTTTTTTATTTAATGATAATATTTTTTGGGTGGGAAAATATGGCCTGACAAGTTCTTATAACGTCAAGCTTGTCTTTGAGCTTAGATAACTATCGATTAATTTTTTGTAACATTGACTTTGGCGAACCATAGTCATATCGGTTACTGTTAAGATATGAAAATTTCAATTTTATATGAGGTGTTTTTTTTGACAAAAATGTTTAGCTATGAGCCGTCTGGGTCCACAATTTCAATTTAAGGGTCATATGGATCAATAGTCGCATTCTAAATTGTCGTCTAAACCATTAGTCGCATTCTAGAAGGTCGTTTGGACCCACAATTCCATTCTAGGGAGTAGCCTGGATTCATAATCACAATTTAAAGCATTATTGGGGCCATAATCGCATTCTAAAGAGCCATCAGGATCCATAGTCGCAATCTAAAGGGTAATCTAAATCCATGGTCGCATTCTAAATAATCATCTGGATCCATGGTCGCAATCTAAAAGACAATCTGGATCCATAGTCACAATCTAAAGGGTCATCTGGCTCCATAGTCGCATTCTAAATAATCATCTGGATCCATGGTCGCATTCTAAAAGGTTGTCTGGGAGCATAATCGCAATCTAAGGGGTCATCTGGATCCATGGTCGCAATCTAAAAGACCATCTGGATCCATAGTCACAATCTAAAGGGTCATCTGGCTCCATAGTCGCATTCTAAATAATCATCTGGATCCATGGTCGCATTCTAAAAGGTTGTCTGGACGCATAATCGCAATCTAAGGGGTCATCTGGATCCATAGCCGCAATCTAAAGGGTCATCTGGATCCATGGTCGCAATCTAAAAGACCATCTGGATCCATAGTCACAATCTAAAGGGTCATCTGGATCCATAGTCGCATTCTAAATAATCATCTGGCTCCATAGTCGCATTCTAAGAGGTTGTCTGGACGCATAGCCGCATTCTAAATAATCATCTGAATCCATAGTCGCATTCTAAATAATCACCTGAACCCATGGTCGCACTTTAAAATACACGAATGGACAAAAATCTTCACCTGCGATATTTTTCATGAGCATCCTCCTCTTCTGCAAAAAAATTTAAAATTTTCCCTGTACGAACTTTTGCGCTTTTTTCATCAACGTGAAGTTTCCACTTAAAATCATATCGCCCGAAGGGGGTAAATACTTGAGCTATATGAAAGATAAACAACATTTCAAGGATTTAATATAATTCCAAGAAATTTTCTTCTAGGATTTTCCTCTGGAATATGAGGAGCATTTCATCACGTAATAGCCATTATGCACTTAACCGGGAGCTTCATGCCTCCGAGCTATTTATCCATGAATTTTTTCCGCGTTGTTTATTCGGAGATAGCATACCCTAGACAGTCATTTTGAAATATATTAAAAGAGCTTAACTTTTGAGCTAAGATTAAAGGATGCGTTCGAATGGCGTTGAAGTTTCTTTCTTCTTTTTTTCTCCTCTCTTTTTAGGAAACATCTGCGTAAAACAAAGGCACGTTTACGAATTTCCTAAACTTTAAAAGAATTTTTTCCACCCCCCTTGTAAAGTCATGTTCCGAAGGCGAAAATCCAGCTTAAGAAAAAAGTTTTCTCAAAGAAAATGAAAAAAGATCGGAATAAAGTTAAAATACAGAGAAACCTTTGTACTAGTTATCATATTCAAAGCGATAACTCCGTTTATTTTCCCAGTCACCCTGGTAATCTTATGAGATTTAGGATTAACCCGTTAATTACACAGACGCCAAGGTTCTTTCTGGTCTAGTTTAAACCGCACTCGAACATTGTGTCATTCATAATGCGCTGGAAAAACATTCCCGCTTTAATTTCGAGATGTTGTTTATTCTCTCTATATCCTTTAACGTGGAAACCTTCTATTCGTCGTCGTCATTATCTATCCGTGCGGGGCTTTAAGTTAGGATATGAGCCTCGATATGATTTAATCTTAAGAGGCTCTGTGCTAATTAAAACGGGATATCAAGGTTTACGCTATTAATAATTACCGTTTAGAAATGCATGAAGGGTATGAAAGTGATCTTAATGCGATAATCATTCCTCGTTATGCTCTTATGCAAGGCAAGGGATTAAGGAAAGGAGATTTTTTTCTGTTGACGTTGCTTAAAGACCGTGAGGTTGTTAAATTTTTAAAACGAGCTTTTAGATGCCGATTCTCTGTGGAAAGGGTTAGCGATTATCGTGGCGAGGCCTCAACTATGATCTTTTTAATGCACTAATTAGTGATAAACGAGTCTCGTCTTGTCTTGTAAAAACCAAGACCTTGCAAAAACAAGACAAGACAAGAGTACGTCTTAATTTTTTTTGCAAGACGAGACAAGACAAATTTCTGAAACCTAACTTAACTTATCTGACGTTACAAGGCTTGAAGCTTTAATGCCGCATCACAGAGCTTCCGCCATTAACGCCTATTCTGGGCCGCCGCTCTCCAGTCCGGCGCCCCCACACGACCTCCGTTCCGTGCGACTGTATCCTCTCACCTCAGCCGCGGCCTTCCCAATGGCCGAGGGCTCGTTGGACTGGACGACCCATCCAGCTCCTTCCTGATAGTCCTCGTCTGCGGCGGGCGTGCTACATGTCCCGCCCACCGATATGCGAGAAAAGTCTAGCGATTCCCTATTGCAAGACAAGACAAAATGAGACACAAGTTTTGCAAGACAAGAACAAAAACCGTGCATTTCTTGTCTGGTCTTGCCTTGCGTCCATCACTATTAATAATGTACGTATATGGTACCGCAAGTTTGAGTGACTCTTGTGTCTACCTATGTATCGGCCTAGGCCTGAAGCCTTATCCTGGCCATTCGCCAGGAAGTTCTATTTTAGCAGATGACTATTCAAGAATTCATTACCGGCACACTCGACACAGCCGCAGTCTATCCTGTGACCTTTAACATTCAGAATCTGACTAATCATCCACGACAAGGGGCTCAAGCTCCACTTACTCAAGTCGGCGTCAAGCCTTGACTACACTCGTGATCAGACTTTTGGATCTCTTAAGGTCTTGTGAAGCCAGCAGAGAGAAAAGAAAGATCGAAATCATAGCGAATCGAAATAAATTATATCTAACCCGACCCAGATTTCAAAATGCGAATCGAAAATCTCCGCATTCTGATTAATTAAAAGAAAAGAAAAAAAAAATTAGAGAAAAATAATTTTAACAAAGTTTTATGCAAAAAAAAAAAAAAGAAAATTCAAAAGTTACAAGAAAAATAAAAATGTTATAGTGTCGGAGAAAGAAAAGTTTTTTTGCGAGGAAAAAACCTCCAAACTCGGAATATGAAAAAGATTTCATTATAATTCTAAAGGAAATAAGAGGAAGACACTAAAGGAACTCAACAGTAGTTACCAAGCGTAAAGAATAACTGACCCTTTTTTAAATGACAACATTTTCTTTAAGCTGAATATAGATAGGATGTACGCGAATTCCATGGAGCAGCCGTTATTCTATGCGGTTTTTTTCATTCCCAACTTTTTCGCTTTGATTTTCCTTCTCACAAAATAATTTTTTTCCTTTTTGTTGGAAACTCGATCGTGCATTATTATAAAAGGCACGGAAAATAATAAGTTTGGTTTATTGATTTGAACTCAGGCCTTTGAAAGCAAAGTCGAGCTTTTAATAGTGCTAGATTAATTTGAAAAGTTTGGATATGTCTGCGTTGTTAATTATTTCAAGTTCGAACATGATTTCCGAAGCGTTTTCAAATCCAATTGTAAGCTTTTCTTCTCCTTCGACTGCCTAGAGAAAGATTTCTTTTTCTCTTAAAACGTTCTGGGATTGAGAAAATTTAATCGTTTTGTGGGGGTAGAGTCTAAAATTAATAATTTGTAACGAGGGATTTTTTTTTGCTTGCGGGCTATGAAAGACAAGAGGTCTTAGAAAATAGAATCTAAGCAAGAGGTAATAAAATTTTTTTGTTGTCAAGGGTATAATTTTTTTTAAAGTGACCTAGAATTCCGATTTATATGGGATGAAAATTCTTGGACGTAGTCCCAAAAGATATTAGAAAGTATCCAAAAAGGAAGGAGAAAAAAAAACGGTTGATAATATCATTTTTTGTTAAGAAAAAGTTAAGGATGAGGGATTTTTGTCTAGTTGAAAAAATGGTTTATATAGTTTTTGAAATTTTCGTTAAATGGTCATCTGGACCTTTAATCGTATTCTAGATGGTCGTTTCGTTTGGACTCACAATTCCATTCTGCAGGGTCATTTGGATTCATAGTCCCATTTCAAAGCATCATTTGGGCCGATATTCGCATTCTAAAACGTCTGAACCCATAGCTTCAATCTAAAGGGCCATCCGGATCCATAGTCGCATTTTAAATGGTATTTTGGTCCCATAGTTGCATTCTAAATGGTCGCCTGGACCCTTAGTGGAGTCTAAAAGTTCATCTGGACCTATACAACTGTGTCATGAATATCGAGCCCATTCCCATTTGACGCCTTTTCTTCCTGTAGTACGGCAAAGGATGTACAATTCGATTCTAATTTCCTTGTTGTGTACCATAAGGTAGCTCTATGAAGGCCTCTCCAGGGTCAGGACAATCACAAGATAAGGAAAGAATCGTTGGAGATTTTTGAATTAAGGGAGCAATACTCGGAAGAAAAGATATTATGTCAGAGGCCTGCTTCGTAGCTACGTGTGCAGGCACAGCTATCATTGGCGATTACCCCCTGGGGTCACCAGGCGCCCCCTTCGTACCACAAAGTCTCCTGTTCACTAACGGAACTCTAACCAACAAAATTCATGTCACCTAAAATCGAAGAAAACAAAAACCGCCTTTAACCCCCTTTTGAAACCTTTTATCAAATCGTTCCATTTTCACCGACAGGAAAAGAGAGAGAAAAACGATAAAAAAAAATTTCACAAATTAATTCGGAGTCCTTTTGATCATTCTTGGGAAAAATTGTACAAAACTTTTGAGGGATTTATTTATACCGGAAATCTTTAACCCTCCCTTCATTCCCCCAACCTCCTTTTTCTTCCGAAAAACAATTTCCTCATTTTTCCTCGCCTCACCTCTCCATTTTCTTGATCATCCCTTTTCCCATTTCGTTCTTCCTTTTTTTTTTTTTTTTTTCGCGAATCCCGTTCGAATAATAACAAAATAAAGTTCCCTCCAGTTCAAGATATATAACGTGATAAAGTTTGATACTAATTTTGATGAATAACCTGTCGACGGTGAATGAATCCGCGCGCGAAAGTGAAAGAGGTCGAAAGCTTTTTGTGCACTTATAATCAAAAAAATGTTCTTGAAAAGAATTTTCCATTAATGCGGATGGATAAAGAGAAGTCTTGACGTGTTGTTTCCCCGTCAAAAAAATTTTTTTTTCATTATAGGCGAAAGCAAAGTTTTTTTTTTTGAAAAAATAGGGGCGAGCAAAATGTATATTTTTGTTTCCAGCCATGTGAAAAATTATGCGTGTTTTTCAGACCAGGAAAATAAACAAAAGGAAATATTATAATAAGGGAAAGTTCCTTGAACGGCTAAAAGCATTCGATCCTGCTTTTCACACGTGTGCTCTCAAATAAAAAAAAACTAACCAAACCTCCGAGGAATGTTTAAAAGAGTTTCTTAATAACCGTATTTAATATTAAAATATTGAGTGTTTAAAGACCGGAATCATTCCAACCCCTACTAAGCTTGATATCGTTATCTGATTTGTAAATGCAATTCCCAAGGGGAAACAAAATCCCAAAAATAATTAAATATTCATTTCAATGTACCATTTTTTTTAAAAAGCGGATTTTTTTCCGGGGAGAAGAGCAATTTTACTCTCGATTTGCATATTCTCTAATGGCGATAAAAATTGCCTTGATAACTTTGAATTCTCCCCTCTCCCTCACACACACACACACACACACAAATCCTTTATATAAATAAATACTGCTTATATATAAAATATCTCTCCCCGGGTTGTTAAGAACAATTCCCATATACGTAGCTTCTCGAGCGTGTTTGATGCATTTTGAATCCCTTACAAAGTTTCGAAAGCATATACCCGTTTACTCCGGAACTGCTTTGAAATTGATTCTGAGATTCATTTAATGGTATTGGGAAGCTTTGAATTTGCTGTCGCTGCCGCCATGACAAAGGATCAAACTATTGCCAACATTAAGCTATCGATCCTTTTCTCTGGGCTTTAACTTCCGCTAATTTTCGTGTCGAAAGTTTAAAAAGTTATTTTGTTTTTGCCTTTAAGGGATACATGATAACGAGAAGTTCTTTTTGCCGTGAAACAAAATAAAATTTCTTTTACTCTTCGAAGATTTTTTTGGATTGTCTTAAAAAGAAATTACGGGCTGCTGCAGAAGATGAGAGAAGTATTTTTTGAGGCAAAGTATAGCCCAATAAAAGCCGGTTATAGGGCTAATCTCTCATGGCCTCACGGGCCAAGAACCACGATTTTTTCAGAGATTTGGGCCCAACTTTAAGGTTTAAGTAGTAAAGATTTCCCCAGACTGGAGATCCCTGATTGGGGGGTCACCTGCCAGGATAGAGCTGCTTGGCGCGGTGTTTGTGCTGCGGCAATAGGCCTTCGCGACCTATAGAACCATATGTGTGTGAGTGAAGATTTAATGGCTCAGATTTAATGACATCTGGATTTGGCTTAACATGGAGATCGTTTTTCGATCTCGGGCGGATACCAGTTGAAGCCGGCAGAGGCGGCAGGACAGCGCAGACATGTCAGAAAAAAACCTTGTGGCATAAAAATTTAAGAAACTAGTCTGGCTTAGTTTCTGCGAGTCTGTTCTGGGCGGTTGCATTCAAGGCGAGCATAGCGATGATGATGATCGCCATTAGTCAGAGTCGGAGATGGCGAGCGCCGACTTGAAATTTTGTAGGAAAGAATTTTAAGAAGCAGATATCGTCTATGTGATCACCCATCCCGAAAACCCCCGAATATGAAATTCCTTCAAAAAAATCGGTAAAAATTTCGAGGTTGAATTCACCACATTGAATTTTTCTCTGGTGGCAGTAGATTTTCTTCTTCTATGGGTGACCTGCTCGCACACGAGCTTCTGCGATTGATACGTCGAGCTCCTTGAATCTTTCACGATCGGGTGCCATGCGGAATAACTCCTTTACGGTTAACGCGATCCAATTTCGGATATTCTGCAATCAGGAGAGATTCTTACGATCAAGTCTTCTTTAACCCTCGACCCTGCATGATGGTCCCAGCAGATTTTGAACTGCAGAAAATGCCGAAGATCTTGACATCTCAATCTTCATCTAAATTTTACTCATGCATGTGGAAGATTTTTGTCTATTCTTGGTTAGCGCCTACCAAGGTGGCTATTTCCTATTTGGGTAGGCGCTCCTTTAGAATGCGAGCTGAGGAACACTTTCTTTGGGTCTTCTGTTATTTTAATAATTCTCCAAATTCTACGCAACTTCCTCACCTTTTTCACCTTCCTCGCTGTCTGGGGAATAGGAATGCTCTAATTATAAGATCTAAGAAGGAAAAAGGTTTACCTTCATTTATTTACTTTTAACCTACTCAGATTTCAATACGACCACACGCTACGTTCCATATACTTTCTGTAAAAAAAACTTTTGCTTGAAAGTTCCTTATTGAAATATAGTTCAACAGAGTATAAATAATAGCATGGGATATTGTCTTTACTTTATACCGTTTATTCAGTCTGACCTAGTTGGAATCATTTCAAGACTTCAACTTATAATTTTTCCTTCACAATAATTTCCAAAATCTGTATCGTTCCACGTTAACAAAACCTTAAAACGAATCCGCCCACTAAACCCCTCCAAAAAAAAAATCGACCACATCTTCTATTAAATAATTTAACTCATTAATTTGTAATATATATTCCGAGTGCTGTAGGGCCACGATTCAAATCACGGTAATATTTCATATTTACCCAACTTTCCCCTCTGTTATTTTCAAAAGCAAATATTTAACTTAAAAACAATCGAGAATCTTAGTTAGATAAAAGTATTTCGAATTCCAAACGCATTGCCTGGTGGAAAATTCATCAAAGTAAATTCCACGCGAGAGCGAAGGGATGGATGAATCCCCAGACACATATGTGAAATTTACAAGTAAAAGGATGAAGCTAGGATTTTCTCTCAAATAAAACACCAAGCATAAGAAGATTATTGGTTTTTAAGAGAAATAACCTATCAAAAGAGCTTATCCAATTTTCGCCAATTTCCACGAAAAGATTCGATACAGGTAACTAAACAAAAAAAAGACCAGGAAATCACAAAAACAAACCGGAAATAGCCTAGAAGATATCATTTTATTTCTTTTTTTTTATCACGGGGAAAAAAAGCTATAAAAAAGAAATCTTGCCACTGATAAGACGAAACGAAAATTGTGTATGAATTAGATTGATGCTGGGAAATTTATTCAATACAGATTGGGTAATTTTCCACCCCGTCACAAGAGGATTACTTTTGTTTTCCAAAACTTTTCCAATAAAATTTTGATTTTCCTGGCCGACGTTATATTTATTATCCCAACCCCGAAGTTGGTATGCTTAAAATCACAAAATGTCGGGCATATTGATTTTGAAGAGTTTGGCGGGGTGCGAATTATTACAGACTTTCATGCAAATAATATCGGCGGGAACCCTTTTTTTTCTCTCCCCATCTCATTAATTAATCAATTTTATTTTTTAGAGGATTAAATATTTGCCAAAAGGAAAAAAAAGAGAGGAAACGTTATAATGCGAAAACAATGGTAGATCGTAACCGTTTTCTTCTTGTTCGTTTAAAATTTAAATCCCGCGTGAAAAGTCGTTAAAAAACAGTTAAACCGACTCCCAAGATATTAAGTTACTTTTACTAAATTTAACTTTACACAAGATTAAAGCCCCGTTAGCATTCCAAGTAAACAAAATCTTGCAGTATATTATATTACATGCTAACCGTTGCTAATTATTTTTCTCTTGTGCGCTGAATGTTTTCATCCGGAAGGCTTGACAAGACCTGAAATTCTACCGCAGCTTCTACTAAAGCGGAAAGTGAGTCTAGGTAATTTCAGAGACTTGCTGTCTTACCAGAACTTGCAAGGAAAACGAGCAGGCACGGATTGACCGATCGGGAAAAATCTCGGTGCGATCCTCACACAAAAGCACCCTTTTGCTTTTGCAGAGTTTTTAAAAAACTAAAAAATTTAAATTAACAAATGTATTTTTTTTTTATATTTTTTTTTAAAAATAAAAATTGAAAATCAAAGTGGAATCAACTTATTTTTCACAGAAACGTGCAACAGGCTGAAGACACTCAAGTCAGAACTGGTAGGCTGCTGCCCCCTACCAGCAATATTTGACGAGTTTTCGGTCTTAGCTGTATGCAGTGCCAGAGCTACTGGTCAATGGCCACTTCTTTACGCCATTAGGTTAGATTACCATGTTCCCAATATGGAAGTATGCCTTCATCTTGCATTCCAAATGAAGCACAAAAAAAAAATCATATACGTGGAAAATACGATGAAAAAAGAACGATTCATCAGTCGGAAAAAGAGTGCGGGTATGGGGGGATCGCGGTTTAAAATTTTTGTAATATAAAATTTATACGCATTTCAGTAGAATATAACAGCTTTACCCATCCTATCACTAAACGCATCAGACAATATAAATAACTTTCTGAGGCACATCCCATTTTGTTGGGAAAACGAAACATCGGAAATGATTTTGAATCGGTTCGTAATTGTTCCAATCAAATATTTTTCTGTCGAGAATGAATTACTGGTGTACGTTTTTTGAAACTCGTTTTTTGGGGAAGCAAAAAGGATGATTGTCGAATGGGAAAAAAACATTTTTAACCTAATTCAATCTTTTACAATCGAATAACTTTTTTCGCGGGAGAGGGGAGAGAGACAAAGAAAATCGTGATTCGCGAAAAGATGACGACATCTACGTTTCTTATTATTTTTTTCCGAAGTCAGACGAAATTTACATTTTCGAAGTTTGTTCTCGTATGTATCAGAATAAAAGGAAAAATTCGGAGTTTCTTTTTTTTTAATATTTCGCGTTTCCTTTTTTTTAGGGGAAATGAATGAGCGCGAAAACGTTTACAGTTTTCGAATTGTATAGGAAGTCGTTTCGTTGGAAAAATAATTTTTCTTCAGTTTAGTACGGAAAATTGTTTACAGGCGTTTGACCTGAATTGAAAAAAAATCATTAATCACGATGTAGAATTATCGAGATTCTTCTAAAGATTATTTTGTTTGTAAGGACTTTCTTTTCTTGCTCTAATTCAAGTCCAATTTTCTAGCTGTAGATGGCTAAAAGCTGGCTCCATAGTTTTTAATGGTCCTCCATAGTCCTCAATGATCGTGGACAGTCCTCAGTGGTCCTCAATGGTCCTCCATAGTATCTTGGATGGTCCTCCGCAGTCCTCAGTGGTCCTCCATCGTTCTACATGGTCCTCCGTAGTCAAGTAATCAGTGGTCCGGAATGGTCCTCCATAGTATCTTCGATGGTCCCCTATAGTCCTCAGTGGTCCTCTATTGTTCTCGATGGTCCTCCGTCAATCATAATATCTTCTTGTAGCACAATGTAAACTTAACAATTTCCCATTATGAACATTACAGTCCACATTAAGTGGAAGCTAAAGGGAAGGAAATTTTCGTTTCACTTACTGAGGTTTCCACTTATCGAGGCAACTTTACTAAGGAAAGATAAGGGCAAACACTAAGAAATGGCTTCCGCTTATCGCGGTTCGACTGTATTACTTTCTTCTAAAAAATAGAGGCTCCAACTCAGAAGGCCAACTGCGATAGCGGGGGGCCAGGGGATGGTTGCTACTCACTACTACGCCCAAAACATCCTAATCTTGCCTTAAGCCCTCTCGTGAGGGCTTAAGCCCGCCTAAAACTTTAAAAGATATTTCCCTCGTCCGCAAACATCCCTTAATCTGTTTCAGAATCCGCAAAATTTCTATAAATAATTTCAAACGTCCTAAAAACCTTTTTTTTTGCAGCAGCGTAAATGAAACTTCCAAATAATATCCTACGGTTTAATGAACTTCAGCAACGAGTTAAAGGCCTGTAATTAAATTATTTGAAGAGGATCGTCATCCCTGGTTCGGATAGCCTCATCTCAATGGCTGTGACAAGTTTAAAGTAACGAAAATGTTTGATTAAACTCTTCACTCTTTACTCCCTTCCATCTTTCTTGAATAAGAAAACCGCTACTGACGTTTCTCCCCTTGTCTACCTTTCCGTCTCATGTCTGACGAAAGAAATTTCAGTTGAAAAGTTTCGAATTTCACCTAACGTTAATAATAATATACATAAAAGTTTTCTATCTTGTTAATGGGAATCGAAGACATACTCTTTTGTTCTCATTTTGATCATTTTACTCCGCAAAATCCTCCCCGTAATTTCTGTTCGGCTTTGTGAAACAAAAAACAAGAGGGAGGAAAAAAGGAAACATATTTCATCGCGGTAGGTAAATTTTAAAACACGATCGCACACGCTGAACATTTTTTGAGTCATAAAATTTTTTTTCCCAACTCGTTTTTTGATTTATATTCCGTTTAATCATATTTTTAGACTCATGTTGAAGAAAGCTCGAAAAAACGGTTTTCATTTCATCGGAATCAAATTAATTGATTCCGGCTTAATATCACGACAACCGTCGATTTTTCTCTTTTCTATTTCTGGAAAAATACTTTTTTGCAGCTGTCTCTCTTTTTTTTTCTTACCCTCGGGGAAGAGCAAGCCGATCGAAAACGGATCTAATGTATTATAGTCAAGGGTCACTTCTCAAGAACTGAAGTAAATTAATGATCTTTTCGCTGGCTAAATTCAATCTTTTTTTTTCCATTCCCGTCCTGGTTTTCCGTTCGCTCACAAAAACGGACGCGAATGTCGATACATGTATAACTTCAGAAAATGTCATATGAGAAGGGTGGACAAAAACTAGGAATTTGAAAAATTAAACAAGTAATTAATGATCGTGATAGTTTGGCTACTCCTGAATCGAGGCGCAAACAAAAAAAATCTTTCCGAAAGGTGATATTGAGTTTAGTTCCTCCAATCTCGTAAATCCTTTTTTTTCCCTATTTGGGTGTGGCAGTTTCTTCTAGTGTTTCGTCATTAGTTCAACTTTGATTATCCTTAGCGAAAAAGTGGTTTCCTACACAAGTCTAGAAATTAGCTTTCGACAAAGAAAATCCTCGAGAACGAGTGTAAAACGCCCAGGTTCCCAGGAGTTCAGGTTCCTCATTTCATTGTCCTTAAATTTTTTGTATTTCTTTCTTGACTTCTTCACGTCGGATATGCCATTTACTTGAGAGTCGATTATTGTCCCGGCAGACGAAGCTGCGCATCTGGAATGCTGTGCTCCGACTCATGCTCGTGTATGAGTGAGAGACCTGGATTCTTGCCGAGCGCGACCAAAGTAGGCTCCTTGTGTTAGAGAACCGCGTATTGCGTATGATCCTTGAGCCCCCGCGACCGGACAACCGCAATTTCGTAGTAACCGCGACATCCGTGATGATTAAGTCTAGGAGGCTGCGGTGGGCAGGACACATGGTGCAGGCGCCGCTGGAGAGGGGCATTTAGAGAGGGGCCCTGTAGAGCCAGGCGGCTAGTCAGCGGTCACAGGGCAGGCCCTGGATGAAGTGGACCAATAACATTCTTCAGGATGCCCTGAAGATTGACAGGTTACGGTTTTGGATCGCGGTTAGTGGAAGAATTTGGTGAGGCGGCGGTAGGGCTTCAGGCCCTGTAGTGCCAGCAGAGTAAGAGTAAGTGAGCATCATCACAGCGATTCGCATCTTAAATTCTGCCAGCCGCCCAGAACTGGAACGCAGATTTTAAGTCCCTAAACAATTGAGCCATCCATGTATCTTTCTGTCTGCGCACCAGCGCTCCAAAATAAAAGGAGACAACAGAACCTGCATTTCTCGTATAAAAACCCAAGACCAAATTATTGGATCTTCTTCAACTTTATCTCATAGAACACCTTCATCTTCCTGTTCATAAAATTTAGCACCTCGGAGTTCTCAATCTGCCTGTCAATCAAATACAAAGGACGTGGCGTAACCGCAGCGTCCTTTGCATCCGATTGAATGTCCTCGAATGTCTATAACTTTCCCTTTAATGTCCAGGAAAATATCCAACTATCAAAAGTTTAACCATAAAATTCGCATAAGAGGCACTTCCCATTTTTTTTTTAGCGGAGCAAACTCTCCTCAGCCACCTGGCATGATTTGCTGGCACCTCAATCTCGCTTGCACCTCCGCTACCATCACTATTCACTAGGTCTCAAAAATTTCCTCTTAGCAATAAAAAGAAGCTTCTACTTTCCTGCAATAGTCGGCCCTGAGAAAAACTTCATTCAGTTATGTTCTAGCCCCCTCAGTAATCATTCCAAAAAACATTTTCTCTTAACTATTCTCTAAATATTTTTTCCAAGGCTCAGGATTTGCCTTACAATTCTCTCTCCTACAATCAACTTGGAAAGTCAAATGGTGCCTTAGAAATTAACTTAGTTGACGCCCCCAAATCCCCAAAAGTGGATATCAAACAAACTTTACATCCTCACCTCGTCCCACAACCCGCTACCTGGGACCGAAAGACAAGACTTCAATACCAAATTCAATTTTAATAAAATATATCCCGCTATAAAAACGAAAACATTTTATCCTTTATAACCTATCCTTAATAGCTCCCTTGAAAATTCAAAAACAATTTGAAAATAAATTCCCACTGAGGCCGCATCAGTCATATCACATCATACTTAAAAACGGTTCTCGACAGCTTTCGATTATTGGCAGCCCACAAAAATGTCAAAACCTTTTTTAATTGATCAAACGAGGAAATAATAATTTACAATTGAATTATAATCCATTTTATTGGCAAATGTCAATATCAATATATCTTGTGTATTTTTTATTTTCGCGACTCAATATTTTTCCCTCCGACCTCTAACCCACGTTCGATTTTTCTTTTTACAAACAGGGCCGAAGATAAAAAACCCAGAGCGATCACCCGATGAAAAATTTATTTTTTAATGTCTTTTTAAACAATTATAATTTTTTTTTTAAATTTTGGCCTTGAAAACAAAATCATCTTCATTACTCTTCAAAAAGTAAAGAAAAGAGAAACCCAGATCAACTAACAGGAACACAAGAACTCATCCTCTGTTTTAACTCGGGAAAATTCTGTGGTTAAACCAGCATTTCTGTGTAGCGGTTCGGGGGGGGGTCTCTGGAGAAACATAAAATAAAATAAAATGACAGAGAGATAGGATTTCTGAAGATAGCCTGTTGAGTATGATTTATTTATGACGATGACTTTCTTCCTTTTGATATATCAAGTGCGTATAATAGGGGATAGCTAGAAAACACATGGTTTAGAATACAAAAACAAAGATTAAGGGAGGGGGAAAAGAATCCCTTCCCCGTTTGTTTCAACGATCTTGTTGGAATCCGAACGCTTCAATTTTCGCATCGGGGCAGCCATGTTAAATAAGAACAATGGGAAAACGATTAAACAAAAGGAAGAAAAAAAACGTTAAATTATTTCAGAGGATGAACAAACATCATGAATTTTTTATCGGGTTCGAATGGGCGCCACTTTCAATTTCCCTTCCGATTCTTTCTAATTGGATGCATTTATCTTCGTACGGACTTTCGAGGATTGCGGTTTAAAGTGCTTTCTATCTTTATTTATGAGACTATTTTCAAAAGGAGATAAACAGTTTTCGGGAAGATATATTGGGACAAGTCGTATGAAATTTTAGTATCCCATCAAGATGTCAAAGGAAACAAACCAATCGTCAATTCTTGAATTGAGTGAAAGGAGATCGTAAAAACAATACGCTCGGGGTGAAATTTTTTAAATTGGAAGTTAAAATTTATAGACATAGCAGCATTAGGGGCTACATCGAGGTCCAGTAGCAAAGATTAAACTGGATTTTTCTTTTTGACTTTAGGGACCGCGGAGGGAGTGATGAGAATTTTTGAAGATGGTCAAAGTGGAGAGGTTAGCGTAATTTGTAGTGGTTTTGTTTTCTCGAGAAATTTACATTTTTAGAGGAAGAAATCCGGGAAAAATTAAAAGTCAAATTATTGAGAATCAGGGAATTCCCGAAAATGAAATATATTTGTTTCTCGAGATATTAGGATTTCCGAAATAAGTAAAAAAAAATTCTCAAGAATTTTATTTGAGATTGTTGTCAGTTTTTTAAAAGGAATCGGAAGATTTTTGGGGGGAAATTTAAAACTGTTTTAAGAAATTCTTTGTAGAAATTGTTGGTTTTAATTTTTTGAGCAAATTTTTGAGATTTTTCTTTGAGAAAATTTTTGAGATTTTTCTTTGAGAAAATTTTTGAGATTTTTCTTTGAGAAAATTTTTAAGATTTTTCTTTGAGAAAATTTTTGAGATTTTTCTTTGAGAAAATTTTTGAGATTTTTCTTTGAGAAAATTTTTGAGATTTTTCTTTGAGAAAATTTTTGAGATTTTTCTTTGAGAAAATTTTTGAGATTTTTCTTTGAGAAAATTTTTGAGTTTTTTTTTCATGAAAATTCTTGAGAATAGTTTTTAAGAAAATTCCTGATGCTGTGTCTCCATTTAATGATTAACCATCAAAACGTAAAATTTTTTTTGAAACTACTGGTTCGAAAAAGAAAATATTTCGAAGTTAATCAACCCAGTAAAAAGTTAAAACAGATCCTTAAAATTTCTTTTGAAAAATTTTTTTAGATTTTTCTTAGAGCTAGAACATCGAATTTAAAAATCTCAAAATGGCCGGTATTAATGTTTACCATATGAAAATCTACCAGAGCTACAGAAATTCTTGAGAACTTCTTTATTGAGGAAACTTAAACAAATTTTTTTGGAAGGGGAGAGTGTTTTCGAAAATTTTTGAGGTAAGAATATTTGGGCAGAACCACTAACATAGAACACTTTGCCAGTTTTAAGCCAAACTCAAAGCCGCGATAAGCCATTTGCTTATCGGTATGATTTACATACATCAATCCATTAAATTTTCTCATAAGTAGTCAAATATAAAAAACTTCTAAAAGAAACTTTTTATTATGCTTACTGAAAAGAAACTCAAAGATTGAAAAATCGAAGTAACTAGCTTTTAAAAAAAAACGGAAGCAGAATCCCAAAAAAAGAATTCTTTTTCCTTTTACTTCGAAAATCTTTGAAAAGAACCGAGCTTTCCTTTTAATCATAAAAAAAGGAAATATGATTAGGCAGTCAGGCAACAAGCATAAAAATCTATATTTTCAAAAAAAAAAAAAATCGACTCATTAAAAGAAGCCTTGCAACTAACATTACCCGAGTTTCGATTCGAAAACTTTCCCGAGTAATTGAATAAAAAGAAAATCAAACTCAATTTCACCACTCGCATTAACAAACGCTTTTGTGTCAAAGGTCAAGTAATAAACTTCAGTTGAATTCATAATTAGGTCAGGCGAGTAAAAAAAAAAAGAAGTGTCGCGCTCTTGAGTTTTAATTAATTAAAATGTATAGAGTACTCCCGTGCCGTTTTCCTTTAGGTGGATAAATCGAAAGCAACCGCACAATTTTCGCTCGGCGATATCATGTCATTCCCCTTCATCATTTAAAGTGAATTTCCCTGTTCGTCTTCGGGGGTAGTAAAAGAAAAATAAAATACATTATTTCGAATATAAAAACCTCTCGAACGCTTCTGGGAGATGACACATCGGGGCAAAGAACCATTTTTCCCGACAAATAATCCGAGCGGTTACCCAGGCAATTATTTCAGAATACGAAAAAAAAAGAAAGAGCCGTGAAATTTTTTATTTTTCGAAATAGGAAAAACTATCACAAAAAAAAATTTCATTAAGAAAATTCATTCCATTTAACTAATGCTTTCTAATATACTATTTCACAGCCGGAAATTACGATCATTATTCAGCGATTTTTTGTGAGCTTCAAATTTACTGGAGATTTTTTTTTCTCTCCAGCGAAAAAAATGAGATATCGCATCGAGTGGAAATGTTTCAGCTTTTTTTTTTTGTTAAGATTTTCGTTAACAAATTTTTATATTACGTTATTTATCAAAAGGGCCGAAAACTTAAATAGCCATTAAAGTGAATGATTTTAGTTTTAGGGGGAGAGAAAAAAAGGGAAAATCTCAACGTGTCGGAAGATAATCATTTAAAAGCCTTTTTTGGAAATAAGGGTAGACGTACCGTCCGATATTTTCATTATTCCGTTTGGTTTAATTCTTTTTCCCTCCGGACTTCGTCTGTTAAAACATCGCACACTAAAGAGCCTAAGCAACGTGAACGAGGAGAGGAGAAAAAAAATGAGCAAAAATGAAAAATCCTTTTCCTCTTTTTCCTTTCTCATGATTTTTATCGACAACAACTTACAGTTTTGTCGAGAGAAATGCGATTATTTTCTTTTCTTTTTTTTCCTCGTTTTAATTTTCCGTTCTTTTTTTCCCCGTCTAGGGTCATCGAACACCGAATAATGATTTCAAAAGAAAACGAGAAAAAACTAAATAAGGCAGGGTCAAGAAAAAACGTACAAAAGAAAAATTTATTTTAAAATGCTGTAGCAATTTCGAATCGGTTAAAAATCTGCTGCGAAACTTTTTTTTTCCTTGTTCAAAGATATTTTTTTTTTCTCCGAAAAAAAAGCATTGAACGAGAAGCCTTGCAAAATACTAAAATTCATAAAAGATGAAGTTTCTTTCTCGAAAAGGAAATAAGGCAATTTAGCTGCAGTATAAATATTTCTGGTTCGCACTCGTCGGTTTTAGACAGCATCATTTGAATTCATGAACCCTAACACCCCGTTTCCTTATTGTAAAATTGATTCAGAATGAACTGCTTAATGCTGCTACAATCATTTTTTTTTTCAATAGGCTTTAACAATGACCCGTTTTTCCCCTTTTTTTTCATTTTTCCCTTTAGTTATTACTGCGAGTTGGATTTTACAAAGAACTCCGAATCTGATTTTTTCAGCTTGTTCGTTGCTAAATGTGAGAAAAAGTTTTTTTTGAATCCACTTAAAAAAAAGTTTTTAGATTGTTAATAAACTAATTTAGTTAAGTTACTGTCTCTAGTGGGATCACCGCAAATAGAATTTGGGGCCCCATTTTTACAACTTTTGTTGGGTAAGAAAAATTTTCTAGATTATTTTTGCGCAATTTTTCCTAACATCTTTTTCTTGACAGTCAAATCATTCTAATTTTTTTTGAGGTGTACATATTTTTTTTTTTTTGGAACTTTTTTGCCAGAGTTGACTTGAAATTATAACGAGAATCTTGTTTTCAGCAGAAAATCAAACTAAAATTTTTATTCGTGACTGAAAAGAAATATTTGTAGCAATTTTCTTGGCTGAAAACATTTTTCAAAGGTGACTTTCTGAATCATAGAATTTTTCCATGGTCCTCCACAATTCTTGATGGTTCGTCCTCGATGGTCCTGAATGGTCCTCCACAGTCTTTGATGGTCTTTCATAGCCCTCGATGGTCCTGAATGGTCCTCCATAGTTCTTGATGGTTTTTCATAGTCTTCGATGGTCCTGAATGGTCTTCCATAGTTTTCGATGGTCCTGGCTGGTCCTCCATAGTGTTCAGTGATTCACGATTGTTTTCGGCTACCAAAGAATCGAATCGCTCCAAGTTTTTTTCAAGAAGAAAATTTTTTACTTTTTTTTTTTTTTGGCAAAAATATTCATTTGAATTTTTTGAAAGAAGAGACAAAAGTTCTATTCCTAAGAAAACAAAGTTGTAGAAGACTCTTACCAGCCCATAAAAGGCCAGGGCCTTTCCGCAGCAAAAAGGCTGCTAAGCCTTTATTATGCCATTGACATTATTACTCAGACATTATGATTTTTTCCTCCCGAAACTTGAATCTAATAAGAAGAAAATAATTAAATCCTTTATGTGAAAAAGAAATTAGAGCAGCAGCTGATAACGGATCTCGTTAAATTCCTGCGCTTTTCTTGTATCCGATTCGTTTCCGTTATCATCCGACACTTTTCAATTTCGAGATTTCTCATCTCTTTTTTTTCTCTCCCTTTACTTCCGCGTCCGAGTTAATTCGAGCGGCAATAAAAAAAATGGCTTTCCTTTCGTTTCTTTCCTTATCACCTACTTCCCGCTTAAAATTTCCCTCTTTCTTTTTTTTTTGCCAAACCCCAAAAAAATGCTGCAATATGATAATCTCTCATTTCATTATAAACCCCGCGGAAAATGCAGTAATGACCAAATGTTTAATAATGGGGGGGAAAAAAATGACAAACGAGTTTAAAATTACGAAACCGCGGTTTTTTCAGCAAAACCCGCTCTCCGTAACCGTTGCAGTGGTTTTTTTTTACTATTATTTTTATTTTTCAAATTAACCAACGGCATAAAGAATGCTTCGATGCTAAATAAAATCGTATATAACATATATATGCGGGGGATCATTAACGCGGCGGCATTTAAACGAGTTGAAACGGAAACGAGAGGGAAAATCACAATAGAAGAAAGTTATAAGCCCGCGTTTCGAATTTCCCCGATATCAATAACACGGGAAGAGTGAGAGAGATGATACAGATATTGAAAATACTGATGCTGCAGACATAATTTAAATATTTGGTCCCGAGGGTTACGAACAGCAATTAATCAGAGGTAGGAGAAAGTTATGTTTACCCGCGTCTTGGTAATTTCCCCGGGAGGTAATTAAAATCGCAAGGCATTCCTTATAAAGGTCCTTAACCCCCTCCCCCAAAAACCTGATTCACGGACAAATGTCGGGTGCATTCTTTCGGGAATGATTTTAATCTTTTGATCCGCCCCGACACGCCCATCGTTAAAAAAAATGGAAAGGTGTTACTCGGATTCTTTCGCGTTATTAAAGCAAAGACATTGGATTTCATTGAGAATTAAATAAGGATGATTTATTTAACGAAATGCTGTCGGGGATTTTTTTTTCGTTTTCATTATTGCTCTTCTTAAGCTTTTTTCCCTTCCTGACTTCAGGTGTTGGAATTATGGTAATTACAAAATGGGACACTGTTTTCTCCTTTTCCTTCCTTTAAATTAAGAACGTTATTTTTTTTATGTTATTAAAAAATTTTGCGAGGGAAAGTTTTTGAAGTAGGAAGTTGTAATAAGAATGGTGAAGTATGAGCAGTAGAAATCAATTAGCTATTAATTAATGCAAACATAATTTTTTCTTAAAATAATGCGCTAAGCGGAGCGCCAACCAGTTGCGAGTAGCGCAATGCGCAATGGAGAGATTCATTTTTGGCTTTCCGTCTGCCTGATCAAAGCTGCCCCTCGATCTTCCCTTCCATGACTAAGTACAGGAGCCGGTATTTTTCATTGCGATACTTCTTTTTCTTTAAATGCCCGCTCCTCGTTGGAGATTGACGATCATCATCATGGCCAACCATTCATGATTTTACTAGGAATATCAAATAATGTGGTGACTTTCCATAATCTTCCACATCGCAGTACGGGAGCCATACCATTGATCCAACTCTGCCTCCCGGTATCTGAGCCTAGGCCTTGCCGATTACTACCATCTTCAGCCCTAGGTCAGTAATAGCGAAGCTGCTGCCCTCCACTAACTCATAACCCTGAGAAGGGAGCTCACCACAGGGCAAGGATGCCATTCCTTGAGTAAAACAAAACATGCCTCACCGGTTACCCTAACCATTGCGCAACACATGGTCAAAATACCGGAGCTTCCGCAGCTTAACCTCAAAGAGCACCTCCATCTCTTCGCCCGTTCGAGTTACTTCGGTAAAAGCCTCGCCTGAAGATTATTCTTATACAATTAATTTTAATCTCAAACACATTTTGTATTATCTAGCTTTCTCTGAATATCCTTAGCTCTTAGCTCGTCATGATGAACCAAAACCTCCCACTTCGCCACTCTTCAATTTTCAAAATCGAATCCAAATATCGAAAGTAAACTCAAAATAATAATCCGCCCAAACTATCGAAAACCATAAATTACTCAACATAAGGTTAAAGCACAATATACGCGAAACAGGAAAGGCATTAAACAGTACGAGGAATGAATAATCACATTAAACTCGAGTGGACAATATGCCGGCCCGTATATAGCATAGGACGTGAAGTTAAAATTAAATTATCAATTGCCACATGAAATCTCATCATTAAATCAGTTAATTAGATATAATGAGAACTTTGAAATTTATCGATCTTGAACCATGATACACGCTGCATATAAATGCAAATGCTTTGCCCTTTTCATAAACATAAACAGGTAAATGATACCCCTGAATTATCTTAATCTGAGGCATGCCTTTCGATTACCCGGACAGCGCAGTGCCGCAGCAAGAATGGAGCCGTCTGAAGGCAATTCAATGTTGTAGGTCTTGTATCTGTCTGTCTAGCCTTTGATGGCTTCAGGTCATCTTTAGGAGGACGAAAGGGCCTAAGGGGGTTTAGCTCTCCCTGACCCTTTTCTAGTTCCGCTCCTGTAGGATACGGAACTCCCAAAGTAATAATAAACCGCATTTATAAAAAGTAAAGAATCTTTTTTTCATTTCCCCGCAATTTAAAAAAAAAAACCTATCAAATAAAAGCAATGAATTTTCAAAAAGAGGGAGGATACAATTACTCATGTTGACGATGGAATTTTCGAGCCTTTTTCTCCGGTATATATCACTTCTGCCTCAACGATTTCTCATTAAAAGGACGAATTTTCTTCCTTACCTGTTTTGCTTGATTCACTTCATGATTCATGGAAGGTTGACTCGGAGAAGCTGAGATGTTTACTGGAAAAAAAAAAGAAAACAGGATCATTAATATTATTGTTTATAGAATCTTATTTTCTTGCCTTTTACAATATGTTATCTTGTTCAAGGTAACGAGCTAATATTGATAGATGGTAGTTGGAAAAGACCAAAAAAAAAAAAGGGAGAAAGAAGCAGACGCGGGAAAATAAAATAACGCTTTTTCTCTTTCTCCATCTTTTTGTAAAAAAAAAAACATCGTGGGCGGTTTTTCTTTATTTCTCTTTTTTGCATATTTTAATACTCTGGAAAACTTCAACATGTAAGATTTCTGGTCCGTTTTAATAAGATTTTGAGGTAAAACAAAAGGAGAATGTGTATAGAGTAAAGTTTCTGGGAAAGGAGTCCTTGAAGCATAAATGAGAGGGATAATGCGTAATCCTTGGTGCTCTTCACTTAAAACAAAGAGAGAGAGGAAAAGGATGAGGAGAAGTATAGGGATTAGGCGGGTAGCATGATTTCCATCGTCTATCAGTCACGGAGTTTTGTCGTTTTCATCAAAACTTAAAGATTTAGCAAGGTCCGTAATGTCTTAGACAATTTCCAATTAAGGTCCCTTTTCGTATTTTCTCCCCATTTTAGGTCAAACCGCTGGCCGATCCGGTTTTATAATAAGGGAAAAGGGGAGATTGATAGGATCAAGAGAATCGATAGTTAATTTGATGAAATTAACGAAAAGAGAAAAGAACAGTAGGGGCTCAAGGATGAGAAATTTTAGGTCTTTGATCAAGGGGGACGGTTTTTTGGGCTTAGTGCTGCCCACAGCTTGAGAAGTAATGTACTTAAGAGAGCATTATGTAAAGGTTTTCAAGATGGCTACTAAATAATATTAATTTTCTAGGTTTTTACTTTCGAGCGATTCGCGAGAAAGTATTGTGATGGCTTTTTTGAAATCTAGGCCATCATCATGGGCCGCGGCCCATGGCCCATGATGAGATTAGTGAGAAAGTATTGTGATGGCTTTTTTTAGGAATCTAGGCCATCATCATGGGCCGCGGCATCATGCATCATGGGCCATGGGCATCATGGGCCGCGGCCCATGGCCCATGATGATGGCCTAGATTCCTAAAAAAGCCATCACAATACATGATGTCATTATCATGTTTATGGTTATAGCAGCATAAAATTCTGGACTGCGTAACGTTCCCTTCAATTTGCATTTGCTCCAAAACCGTTTGGAGGAAACGCAAAAGTTGTTGCATTTCCAGAGTTAATCCTTTGTATTTCCTTTGAGAATCCTCCAAATATTCTTCACTAAAACCTTTGGAAGAAATGCAAATTTGAATTTGCCGCAACTATTTTAAAAGAAGTTCCAGAAACCCGATTTTGCCTTTCCTTAAAAGATTTTGGAGCAAATACAAATTGGAGGAAACGCTCAGTTCCCAAATTCTGGTCTCCGTAACAAGCCTTCAAGTTTTTTGGCTTAGATTCGAGCCCAGCTCGAAAACCGGGAGAAAGTGAGCCCCTCTTCGACCCTTTCAGATATCTTTTACCCGATGCGCCACTGCTGTACATTGCAAAACTAAATTCTTCCCAACTTAAGAAAAATTCACCGTGTGTCTCTGACATCTAATTACGTTCAACAAATAAATGTTTCAAATTTTTACAATTTTAGCAAACAGTAGGAAATACATCAATTGTTTCTTTTCCCGTCAACAACATACGTCTGCAACTTGAATTCAAATTAAATTAAACCAGTTTCTTTCTTTTTAAATTTAAAAAACTAATTTTCCACCGGGAGATGAAATTTCTTCATAAGCAATTAACTCCCATTGTCGGGAAACGGTGACCTCTTAGATTAATTTACCAAGCAAAGATTTAAGGACTTGACCGGTCAAAGGTTGCTCCAAACTCACTCTCTCCCTTGAAAAGCAAGTGTTTTCATCGTCGTCGGAAAATTAATTCACGCGACACCCGAAACAAATTCCACGGGCTTAAATCTCATAAACGAACATAATCATTATTCTTAATACCGGAAGAATTTTATTTAAAGTCGTTCCCGTCTATCATCAAACTAAAGCCCGAAATAAAAAAAGGAGCATCTAATGAATATAAAGTAGGAAAATAAAAACGAAAGGGGAAAAAAAAAGTAAAAACAAAGCTTGGAGCGAAATAAATGAAACGCGACAGTGCATGTTTCTTTCTGAATCGTATAAAAAAAGAAGAAAGGAAGTAGGGGAGAGGGGGGGGGGGGATCGAAATGATATAACAATGACAAGACGAAAATATTGGTGGAATGACTCGCAATATTCCCAGGGCGATTTCTACAATAAAACTCATATCTGCGGTAGGAAAAGCTCGACGGGAAATGTCTTGTGGTCACATGACTCTTCGTATATGTATACAGTGTATCTATACTGTATCCCGGTTGGCGCAATTCAGATCTGAAATTTAAATCGTATATTTTTGAATTTTTTGTATCTGAAAATAATTAAAAATGTAAAGGTGGATCCGGGACATGAAATTCGGACAGATTCCACATCTTTATTTTTGTACCTGAACCTGATAAAAAAAATCAATAACAATTTAGGCAGATATGATAAGATTTGAGCAGACCTGAATTCCGCCAACCGGGATATCTCTCATGCGAGATCATCATCATCGCATTTCATTTTTGAATGTTTCATGAGAAGAATAAGAGATATCGAAAATAACAGAACGTTAACCGCTGCCACCAGCTAAGAGCATCAAGGAGCAAGGGGAGATCTCAAAAAAAAATGGCTCGACGAAAAAATTAGAATCGCAGGAAGAAGTTGGTTTCAAAGAGGGAAGTACGAGAGGCCTATGTCCAGAAGTCAATTAAGAAAAGCTGAAGAACAAGACGTAAGCAACTTAACTAAAAAATAATTTTGCTTGGCTATCTCGATGGCCCGCAAAAAAAGCGCAAACTTCACACACGAAAACATTCTCTCCCTCTCTTCATTTCACTTAAAATTTTTGAAGACACGCTTAATTAAACTTTAAAATTTTAATTCTTTCTCCTATCTTCTCCCCGTCTCCGTTACAGTCAATTTCATTCATAATTAATCAGCCAATATCGCCTAAAACCTTTCATTGTTAATAATATAAAAGGAATCACATTCTCGAGTAGATCCCTCGCGATCTAATCATTTTCAGGAAATTGAAACGAATTTGAAAATTGGAAAGGCATATGCATTACACAGTATATCTTTATATCTAATTGAAATTTCGATGATTCAAGAACGTTAAAGGTAATTCGATCCGACTTTCCCATCAATCTTTATTCGTATAATTATTATTCTCCGCCAAGCTTTTAATACAAGTATTATTCCTCAGGGCACGTTTCCGTTTCTAAAACGCGTCGCCTGGCACCTGCGCAGTGTTTTATTTTATTTTTTCCCACCCCAATTTAGAAAAATAAGAAAATCCAGTGTTAATGATAAGTAAATATTCGGGGAGGAAATAAATTAGAAAATTTTTCGAATGAAGTTGTAAAAATATAATTCTCATCTCATTCTTTTAAGGCAAACAAAAAGTATTTTAGTCGAGAAAAATTAAATGTTTAAAATTGTTCAAAAAACCATTCTAGGTGCAACTTTTAAATTTCAGAATAGTATATTGTAATACTAGGGAGGAAAGTGAATTTTTCTGTTGAGGTTTTGAATCGGCCCGAGCGAAGCGAGGGTTGATTCAAAACCGAGACGGAAAAATTCACGAGACTCCCTAGTATTGCAAGGTACTTTTTATTACGAATCAAAATGCGATTTAAAACTATTTTTTAGAAAAATGATTAATTTTTAAATTGTAAACAAACGTTGTTTACTTGTTCGGTATCACAACTCTTTCCGGTTTTCTGCGGCAAACTTTGAATTTCTTAATTTTTGTTGGCAACCTTACTTTATTCGAACGGGAGGAAAGTATTTAAACGGTAGGAAAGTATTCGAACGGGTGGAAAATTTGCCGCAATACCGGAAATACTAACGAGACACGGAAAAACCAGTTTTCCGTGGTGTTTATATGTCGAGAAAATGGCGCTTTCTAACTATGAGTAATGAAAAAAATCATTTCACAAGCACACTCTTAATCAACAATTCACTTCATCAATCAATCACTAATTATCGATTTTCAACTTCATGAAAACAAACGGGTCAGTAAATAAATATGGTTTTAATATGATTACGCCTTAGTTCTACGGATTTAAATTTAGTTCCCCCAACAGCAAATTTCCCTCTAATTTGACTAAAACTCCCGACTAACCGCATTATCTTTTTTGAAACTTTCCGAAAAAATCATAACTTCTACCTTTTCAAAACTCTGCTAAAATATTAAAATAATTATTATTAAAAAAAAACTTAACGCTATACGTTAAAGGAAAAGGTATTTATGACGACGTGCATTGTTATTTATGAAAATTAAAAGTCAACGAGAGGGTATTCTTTTGACAAAGTATAAAAAAGAAAATAACTTAAGCACTTTGCTTTTAAAATCGTTAAAGAGTCTGTTTACAAAAGAACCTAATAACGCCGGGAGGTAAGAAAAACGATAATTCATACTTTGTTTTTTAGATATACATATATATTTATAAATGGTTGTTGGGAAGTTTAAATTCTGCCTTAGAATAAACTTTATGAGGCTTTAAAAGCAGTTTTCCTAATACAGTTTGGTTGTTCCCATCCCTTTGCGTTAGCGATATCCACGAGGACGACGACGGAGGCTGCAAGAAAGTGAAGCCATATGGCTCACCAGGGATGGGATGAAGCAAAGTGTTTCTTATACTTTCTTAAGTAAAACTTTGGGAAAGGGAACACGAAGGAAAAAAAAGTGAAGGGAAAAAAAATGGAAGATAAAAAGAGTAGTTTTCTATTCCTTTTCTATGCTTTTTTATTCTTGTAGCGAGGAATGTGACGCTTACGAGGAATATATGTTTTCCTTATATCTATTTAACTGCGCTTCATTCTTACGCACTTCCTGTCAGTTTAGATAAATATTCACATTAGAATTTCGAATTTACACTCTTGAGATTTTTTTTTTTTCCTTTCGTGAAAGATATTCGAGGAAGATAGATTTTTGGGAAATGTGAAAGTGATCGGCTAAAATAAGAATTTTGATAAGCTATTAAGGGAAGGAAAGGAAATTGGTTTGTAAGGTGAATGTCGGCGCCGGAAAAGGGAAGGGTAAGAAGATGAAGTGGGGGGGAAAAAAAGATGGCAAACGGTTTGAAATAACCTCCGCGCGCTCTCGAAATTCTACTCCCGAAAGGCGATTCGGAATGAGAAATTATCACTAACAATAAAACAAAAGCCCTGCGATATCGCTCCCTAAGGGCTAGATTTCTAACTTAAGGAGTTTCGTTTTGATTATGTTTTATCTGGATTATTTCCGTTTGAAACTATCCTCGCTTTTGCTGCTGCTACTGCTGCTCCTGTTTTCCCGAAACAATGGGGAGAAAACCAGAGGGGATTTTTTTTTTTTTTTTTTTTACGTTAAGGCTTATCGAAATTACAAACGAGGAAATTTATGAGTAATTTGTAACGTTAGGTTTCCATTTTTATTTCTTAGACGAAATGTTCGGATTAAACGGGATGAAGGTATTAAAGAGTGGGAAGTGAGTTTGGGGGAAAAATGGAAAGGATAATCTTTTGAATGAGGTTTTAGGCCGATAATGGTAAACTTTTTTTTCATTTTTAAAAATTCAGGGTTGTGATCCGAACTCTGATCTCTAGCCCGGATTTTGAGCTTTCTCGTTTGTATAACTGGCAGAATGTGGATCAAAACAAATAAAGGGTTCACGACCATTTTTGCTAATTTTGCTAAGATGCTTTGTAAGCTTATTTTTAGTTCATATCTATTGTACTGTAACGTGGTCAATGATCTAATATGGTTTTACGACTGAAAATAAATAAATAAATAAAAAAAAATCCTTTACTTTCCTTTTTAATGTGGACTAAAAGTAAAATGTTGAGGAGGATACTATAGCTTGACTCTGCAATTTGGCAAAAATGCTTTTGAATGTTTTTAAAAAAATAATCATTCACGATTAAAACTAAAGCGTACCTTGAAAATAAATAACCCTCACCATAAACCCAAACTTCTTAATTTATTCATTCCGCGAACAAAAACTATTGTTCAAAAAACTTTTCCTCCGAATAAAAAAAAAAAAACACAAAACAAAAAATGAAGTCAAGAACTTTGAACGCATATGGAGCTGACTGTTGATGACAAATATTGACAGAAATATTCAATCTTTTTCTTTTTTACTTTTTCGCCCATTCATCATTTCGTTAACATAACACGATTTGTTCCCTTTAAACGTTTCACATAAAACACAACCCAAAAAAAAAGGAAAAATTTAAAACTAATTCCATCCCTCCTCTTTAATAAATATCACTCCTTCGGGTTTAAATGTTAAAACTCATTGAATAAATGCTAAGGCTGAAAACCCGAAAAAGCGGTCATTAAACGTAGTGATTTTGACGCACTTCCCCTTAACGGTTCCATGCTGAATGAATGGTTTCTGCGAGAAAGAGCCAAATAAATTTTCTATAATGGTTCCGCTTAATGTAAAATGAATGTTTCGTGTTAAATGATGAGACCGTACGAGGATGGAAATTAAAAAAAAAAAAAAGAAAATTGGAGAATTTCCATTTTGTTTCGAGATACATCACATAATAGACATCTTCCTTCTTTCCCATTTTAAATTTCACGGTCAATGGCCACTCAAATATATTTCCGCCATGACTTTCGAAATCATCTCATTAAAAATTCGTAATCTCCGAAAAGGGTTTAATTTAAAAAACTACTTTTTCCAGCTTAGTTAATGTCCCTGTTTCAAGCCGCTTTAAAAACGGTTTTAACACCCTAAAGTGGAACATTCATCGGGATGAAAAGATTAAAATAAGGAAACTCCCCTCCTATTTTTTCGCCACATATTTCCCGTATAAAACCAGCCTAATATTTTTTTTTTTTACCTTTTTCCTCTCTGAGAAAAAAATTTAGTAGCCGAGCTTAAGGACGGCTTTCTAAAATGGAAAAAATCCGTATTCCATCTTCTATTTTTAACCCGCATTGTCGATTAGTCGTCGATATTTCAAATGGGGGGGATTTTAACGGTCCCGACGGATTTCCTTAGGAATCGCTCTACAAAAAAAGGAAACTGTCAAACGACATACAATAAGTAACTGAACTTTCAGTACGAAAAGAAGAAAAAAAAATATTTTTTTGCTTTTCTTCCCCCTCATGAAAAAAAAACTTTTTTGAATCGGGTTTAAACTCATAAAATAATCATAGAAACCTTCTTTTGTGTTATACAAGCTTTGACATCACTATATGCGAAATCGAAATGTTTCCTTGTTTTTTTTTGTTTTCCCTTTATATTTTCCCCCTTCTTTTTTTCTCGAAAGCTTAAATCTATATTTATTGAATATTGTTTCTTCAAGCTTTCAAGGAAATGCATATTTAATATCAAGCAACTTATCTTTATATGGGCTAACTGTCTTCGACGATTAATGGCAATACGTAGGAAAGCTTTCGAGTTGGATTGAATTTTTTTTGCTGTTTTTCTATTTCGAAAAGCCGAGGGGGGGGGGGAAGTAAATAAATAAATAATGTGTTTTATTAGTTGGGAGATTTTTTACTGGTCAGTTCGTGATAAAAATACTAAAGAAAAACGTTTTGATCTTATTTTATTTTGTTTTTTTTTTACCCAAAAAAAAACGATTTTGCTTTGTACTTTGAGAGACCAATCTGAGGGATGAGGGATGAGAGACGAGACTTGACGAGGGTCAGACAAGTCAATCACACAAATCAGAATTCACACAAACCACAAATCACAAAAGTTTTTTTTTTTTTTTTTTGAAGTCTTGTTTTGGGCCTTGATTTCGATTATTTATCAGGTCTCGTCTTGGTCTCGAATTTTTTTTTTTTCTTTTTCAAATCTAGCCCCCGGTCTCGTTTTTATTTTCGCCCCTTTTCTTTTTCGGCCCTTTTCGTTTTCGACCCTTTTCGTTTTCGGCCCTTTTCGTTTTCGGCCCTTTTCGTTTTCGGCCCTTTTATTTTCGACCCTTTTCCTTTTCGGCCCTTTTCGTTTTCGGCCCTTTATATTTTCGGCCCTTTTTGTTTTCGACCCTTTTCGTTTTCGGCCCTTTTCATTTTCGGCCCTTTTCGTTTTCGACCCTTTTCGTTTTCGGCCCTTTTCCTTTTCGGCCCTTTTTATTTTCGACCCTTTCCGTTTTCGGTCCTTTTCGTTTTCGGCCCTTTTTATTTTCGGCCCTTTTCGTTTCGGCCCTTTTTATTTTCGACCCTTTTTGTTTTCGGTCCTTTTTATTTTCGGCCCTTTTCATTTTCGGCTCTTTTAAAATTTTTATTTTTTTAATCACGCGCTCTCGGGATCTTACACCAAAGTCTGCTCCTCTCGTTTTTAAAATTTTTAATTTTTCGCCTTTAAAATTTTTTTTTAATCACGCGTAACTCTCGGCATCTTACCCCCTCCCCTCCCAGTCTGCTCCTCTCGTTTTTCAAATTTTTAATTTTCCATGTTTTAAATTTTTTTTTCAAACCAGTTACGCGTAACTCTCAGCTTTTTACCTCCCAAACGGGACAAAAGAAGTTTCACTTCAAAAAAGTTCCCTCTTTTTCAAGTGAATAATTCTCCTTTGGCCCAGCCTCATAAAATTATAGACTGACAGACACGATTTCATAAGCGTCAAAAAAATCTCTAAAGTGAGCATTTCATTTCAATTTTATCACGATTGACATTTTCACCGTGACGTTTTCCTGGATTATACGAAAAAAAAAAAAGAAGAGGAAGCAAAAAATTTTAATTGCATCCCCATTTCAATGGACCGAGCCGACAACGTAAAAGAGCGACATCTGTCAGATAAATACCGGTAGAAATAACTTAATCTGCGATTTTAAAAGTCGGGATTATAAGGGTTTTATAACGTTCAAAGAAAAAAAACGGGGGTTATCCGCAAAACTGTAATCAAACTGGAAAACATAATTGCGCTTTTACACATATCCCAACCGTATATAAAACAGATACTGGAAACTCGGTTAAATCAAAATAAATATGAGCTTTAATTAATCAGCCAACGTAATGACAGGTCGGAAGTTTTCTCCCCGTAGCACATTTATTAATTAACATTTGTTTATCTGTTATTGGTCGGGCGTAAACCTTATACGAATTTTCCACATACTTTGTTCACCCCGTGGCTGGACAGATGTTGCCAGTGGAGGGAAAAGAAGGGAGAAAAAATCCGAGGGATTCGAAAAGAGTGTAAAAGATTCAATTAGAATAGAAGATGCGTTGGAATTTATCTCCCCGTCAATTTTTTTAATACACTCCGGATGAAAACTTTCCCCCAATTTTTTTTTCTCTCCTATATATTCCGGGGGAGAAAAAAAATATTTCCCAAGTTTTTTTTCTCTTCTTCCCGATGTACGACTGGAGAAAAGTTTAGAAAGGGGAGGTCAGGAAACAAAACCCACTTATGAAAGAACATGAAATTAAGTTTTGACAGAAATCCCATTTTATAAAATCGAGTTAAGAAGTTTTCTTACTTCTTTTTATTTCGAGTTATCTTCATCGATATTTTTGGCATCCTTTTGTAATTTTTATTTTTTAAAGGAATAAAGTGCTTCAACTTTTTTTTTTCAAGCAATGCTAGCCGTTGATTAAAAATAAAATAAAAAAAACTCCTGATTCCGGGATGGCTATTGTGCGTTTAACGCAGATGAAAATATTTAGAGCTTTCAAAAAAGTTTTCAAAAGCTAAAAGTTCTAAAACGGAGTTCAGAGCTTTTTTGAGCGATATAACAGCAATGCAAAAGAGAGACGGGAGAAAAAAAAAGAATTGCCAGAAGAAAGCTCGAGAAGAGAATCTTATTTTCATTCCTTTTCCAGCTATCCCGTTAATTATTAAATTTCAATCATTTTTCCTGCCACTTTCGCTTTTATTTTTTCATGAGAAAATGTTATAAATAGACTTCAAATATTTTTAAATTAGATCTAATCTTTGTTTTCTCCCAAGAAAAAAGTTTTATAGCAGAACTTCGAAGCTGCAGAAATAGTGACAGAAATTGCAAATATTTTAAAACCGAAAAAATATTTTAAAAGAATTTTTAAGCGCAAAATATTTAGAAGAAATTAGCAAGCATAAAAAATATTTTTAAAAGTTAAAAAAAAAAAAATACTCTAAATAGATTTTTAAGCACAAAAAAATCTTAAAAATTATTTTTTCAAAGAATTTCCCTTTTCTTTGGTTTCGCAACGACACTATGTAGTTCAGAAATCCTAACTAAAAAATCCCCCTTGACTTGAATCAAACCATGTTCCTACACAAAACTGACCTACATCCAACGTCCTTGAATCCGAGACTTTTAAAAAAAAGCTCAAAATGGAATTCAAAAGGGATTTTAATCTTTCCCAGCACTCGTGAGCGTGTTTCGTAGGAAACTATTTCCGGGTCATTAATCACGGTACTAGTATAAGGCACATGATATCTTCTTCGGTCCGTAAGTTGCGCTACAATCTTAGGTCGTATAATTTGATGGCAGTTTGAAAACTCCCCGCTGTGTTACAATTTCATTTTGTGATCTCGCTCTTTATTGGATGAGGAATACGTGTAATGAATAATAAATGTCCCCTATATATACCAAAGTATGAGAATTTTGAGCTGATGCCTTCCAACCTTTACCGACCCGTTTTCCTTTCTCCGGTGGTGCAACTCTCTTTCGGGCTTTATCTTCAAACAAACATGGGATTAAAGAAACGAAAAGGAAGTCGTGCTTAAGAGAAGAAATATATGTTGTTCGACCTTTAGCTCAATCAACCATTTATTTGAAGGTTTAAGCGAAACAGTTTTCGCCGATGGCGTGGCTCTGTAATCTTCATAAAAGGCGGAGAGATGTGAAAAGTAAGGAAAAAATAAGAGAAGAGGCTCAGGCCAGACAGACTAGATCAAATGCTAGACCCAACAAAGTTTTTAACTGAGCCAACTATGAAATTCCCAAATGGGGGAGAGCAGACAACTTTAAGGAGTAGAGAGCAAGTTCTACCTACAGCCCAATTTTAAGATCGATCATCTCTGCGGCTTAAATTACAACTCTAACCAGCTTCAACTCCTACTCAAAACTTCAGCTTCTTTCCTCGTCATAATTTTTCTTACTAAAATATCGACGTCCCACAAAAATTTCCCACGAAATCAAATTTTATAACCGTTTCTAAAATCATATAAAAGAAATTATCTTTCTTTCAAAACTAAATGAGATAAAAATAAAAGTGGGGGAAAAAAAAGATTGGATTTCTGTTTTGAAGAAAGAGATGTCACTTTATGAGGACGGAGGAAATCGAGGCCAATATTTAGAATGGGCCTATCAATTCCTGATGTCGATACCGCCGACGAGTGTTGAGGCTGAAAGGGCATTCTCCTCAGCCGGTTATCTCTGCTCTAAAATCAGGTCCAGGCTATAGGGGCGGCAAAACCCTCGACTGCCTTTGCTTCTTACGGTTCATATTTCCAAAACCAGGAAAATTAAGGTAAGAGCTTGTATTAAAATTTTTCTAATCCCGATTAATTCCGAGATCTGTCTCGGTATTGGCCTTCAAAATCTCGATCCCGGATAAAGTCGGGTCCCGATACCGGGATTGCCAATCCCTAACCGGAACAGTTATGTTTATTTCCTCAATAACCGACATAGAAAAACAAAAACGAAAGAAGAAATAACAAAAATAAAAATAAAAAAAAGAGAAAAAAAAATCAAGGTAAGCAAAACAAAACAAGAAAACACCATAGCCTTCGGTTTCGGAAAAGTCTCCACAAATTTTATCTCATCAATTAATTTAACTGCATTTATTTTCTTTCTTTTTTTTTTTTCATCGCCACAAGATAAATTCTTTGTCCTTCGGTTAAATCAGTTTTTGTATTTTTTTTTTCCTTTTTCTCCGTTATTCTTTCTTTTTTCCCTTAGTCTCGCTTCTTTGAACTTGTTGAACAAACGGAAGTTGGTACGTTAATATTTGACAAACATTATTTAAAAATTAAATGCGAGAGTCCTACGTCTGAAACGTATCTGTAGAGAGAGAGAAAACCTAAATCATGCTGATTAATTATTCATGTCGTATTTTCCTTAAGAAAAACTTCCCTTTTTTTCCCCCTTCTTTCTCTTTTTTACTCTGCATTTGCGGCTGGAAAATTTTACTCGTGAAAATTAGAAAAGGGAATTCCTCTCATTTGCCCGCCGCGTTGCCTAAGAGTACAAAATCACCATCATTCACGTCACCATCAGTCTTAATCAAGTGTAGGGTCTATATATGGGCATTGCCCTTTTTTAATTCACTAAATTGTTCTGGCCTCCCCCTCCCCAGCGCCCTTGGAAAAAATGTAGTGTCCCGTGACTCGAAAACGGTATTATATCTTTTTTTCGTTTAATCAATTTCAAGGTAAGGCAAAAAAATCTTTCTGACAAAAAAAAAAAACATACGGCGTAAATTTTTTCTGAGGCTATTGTCATGACATATGTTGAGCAGATTCGAAGCTCTATGGTTTCCTAGCTAATGCAGACCCAGAATGCCACCAGATGACGTTTAATCACCTAGCGGCAGCTTTTAAACAAAAGTTCTTCCAGCCAATAGCGCCTCCAGCGATTTTTATGTCTTTGGTAAATAGAGTCGTAGAAACCGGGTCAAGGGTCAAAGCAGGAATCGAAGTCTGGCAGCCTCAAGTTACCTCTGCCGTTCAAAAGCGTCGTCAATAACTCGATCCTGTCTAATAATCAATCTACGGTCCAATAGTCCACCTACTTGGAATTTTACCAGCATTCGAAAATGAATAACTTTGGAGGAATTTAAGATCAGGACTGATCAATAATCGGCCGATTATGTGTCAGACAGAACGAATGAAAAGATCAGGAGGCTAACTAAACTTTAAATCACGAGTGCGATCGAAGCTCATGGAAGAGTTATGTAGCACTTGCTCCCCTAAACGGACAACCTGGCAAGACCTAATATTCCTCGAACGGAAACGAGGGACAATATCTCAATAAATACCTTCTAAATATGCCATCTTTTCTTGAGCTGAAGCCGCGTAGGTCTGCCGGATACATGAAAACGTCTAAAGCATGATTATGCAACAACTTATACATGACTGCATAGACATTGCCGAAATGCATGCAATGTTATTACAACTGGATTTATAGCCTACAACTTATCAATTTATCGCTATTTGAACCTTAAAAGCCGCCAAAGGAAATAGGGACCGTAAATCTTTGTCATACTAGTCTCTCAGATTCTTAAGCCATGAGTTCTTCCTTCGATCTGGTCTGCGATATCCTGAATCTTCCCCTTCGTCACGAGGTGCAGGAAACGATATTTCTCGCTGACAACTAATCAGGTGAGAATTTCTAAATCTGTGGTAAAATAGTCAAAGATCTGTAGATCTTTGCCTTGGTTCGAAATCTTTTACCTGCCGTCGGTGCAAAAAGTTAATTTCAGCTTACCTGAAATGAAAGAAAAAGTTCATTAATATATTGTTTGGTTAACAATAAAATGAATCCTAAGCCCCGTTAATTTTTCCAAAAGCAAACAGTAATTTTCAGACGAATTCCCTTTTAAATTACTGCGCAAAGGTTTGCAGCCATCTGATTATTTTATACCATTCTTTTTCTTCTCGTACAGTGCCTCCCCCCGCGACGGGGAATTGGCGGACCATCATGGTTAGAGAGCATATTTGCGGCAGGCAACCGTAGCCGAATTCGACTGTCTTGGGTCTTGCACAGCAAACCCTTAACCACGATGGCTAAACTAGGAGGCTTTAAAGCGGTGGCTTGCCAACACCTTCCGCATCGCAGCACAAAGAGCCATACCGTCAGTCCCTCGACTTCCTGCATTTCTGGACTAGCCAAATTTTACCGTCTTTAGCGTTAAGCCCAGTACTGGTAGAACTGCTGCCCTCTTACCAGAAATCCCTTACCAGATTGCTACTCAGAAGATCTGAGCTCTTCAAGGGCAAGGTGCGCCAAACCTGATGCAGGACTGTTAATGTTCCCACCGACTACCCCAATTTTTACCATTACAAATGTTAATCGTTAACAGTCATAGTTGCTCGAGCATGGACAGGAGTAGTGCAGATGTAATCAACTAAGTTATTAACTGCGCAGGATGGGTAGGCCTAAGTGCCATCCCAGAGAAAGAGCAAAAAAAACTGATAGAAAGGTTCAAAGCTGGTATACACAACTTCTAAAATTATACCGAAAATTGGTTCTGGGGCACATTTACAGAGCAAAATCTAAAAGAAAAAAAGGTAGACGATAGCTGGCAGGGTGAATAGCTTCGCCCGAGCTTCTGATTGATTATTCATTCGTTTTTTACTCTCTTGTTTCCGTACTCTTCGAATCTTAAAGTTAAAATGTATTCATGTTTTGCGTAAGTTTTCCCAGCAAAAAGTCCAAAATTTACAAAGTGTAAAAAAGAAAACCCAAACATTTAGAATGCGGTTTTTCGTAAAGTAACAGCAACAAAGGTGGGTAAAAAAAAACCCTTTTGGCGATTCCTTTTGTAAAACTTTTCCTTAACTTACAACATAAGACTCCTCTCGAAATAATGCTTTAAAATTAAAACCATCTTAAGTGAAATATTTTTAAGGAAAGATTTTGATTCGTAAAAGTAAAACCGATTAACATTTAATAAGGCGCGTTGAAAATCTAAAAGTGAGATGCAAGGAAAAGGTCAATAATAAAAATAAAATCTCAATTCTTGAGAAAATTTAAATTTTTAAAATCTTAAATTCACAACAAATGAAATATTTTTCTTACGCCTAATTTTCATTCATTAACTTTATTAATACTCTTTTTTGAGTCAATACTAAATCAAATAGACGGAACATGTTTCTGGCATTGCCCTAAGCTCTACTATTGATTTAATGTTTTACTATCCCACTTTTCCACAAATATGAGAATTAGTTTATGATCCCAGCGGCGTTAAAGCCGACTATATTGCTTAAGCAATTTACACGGTTGAATGAATCATTGTTGGATGTGATGTTCATAATCGCTGTCGGGTACGTTTATATTCCTGGTCCGACATTTAGAAGATAAGGACGATTATATTTTCAAAATACGTTTATAAATGCATTTAAACTTGGGAAAACTTTTTTTCTCGCCCGCGCGCGTCGTAAAAAAAAAAAGTGAAAAAGAAAAACTTTATTCATTATTTTTTGATCTTTTAATGACATCCCAGAATTTACATACTTATTTCTTCCACCCGGAATTATGTAAAGATTGATAATATTCAAACTTATTTAAAGTTTTGAAAAAAAAGAAAAAGTTTGTGTTAAAGTTTATTCTTTTTTTGTTATAGGAAAAAAAAGTTTAGATTTTTTTTTCTTAATTTTTTTTTTCCCACTCAAAGTTCAGCATCATACGCCTCGAAAGTAAGTTAAGAGGAAAAAATAATTTTATTTGTAAATAATTAACGGAGTTTAAAAAGGAATAAAAAAATTAATTTTATTTCAGGAGTGGGTCGAGAGGGTTGCATGGAGATTCTATTTCAGTAATAGACAATGCTTGTGAAAAAGTATTAACGTTAAAAAGAAGATTTTAATTTAATTAATATGGTTTTCAACATTCATTAATCAAAACTTCAAGGCTCCCGAGACTGTCGTTTTTTTTTCGAAAGTCATTTAAAAAAGACGAATTAATTGTAGCCATTTGTTTAAAAAAAAAAAAAGAGGGAAAAAGGAAGAAGTCGACTTGTATCATCTTTTAAAGCTTTGAGGAAAAGTAAGAAGTAGGGCAAAGAGGAATCGCGTTGTCTTTTACTATTTCCCTCCCTCATATCAAAATTTCCCAGGAGTGTTTTTACCTTATTTCAAATCGATTAAGAATTATTCGTCCGGAAAACGATTAGAGAACAATGCTTGTCAGTAAAGTTGATTGCTTCGAGAAAAGAAAATTATTTGATGTTTGAATATTAACTTTTGATTTTCTTTTGGACCTGTTCGGTTTATTTGGTGATTGTCAAAATGCGCGAAGTGACAAGAATGGCAATGAAAATTAAATAAAAAATCTTTAATCGCACACCATAATCAATGTGAATCACACTTGTTTTAAATGTAAACAACAAAGGAAAATGATGATGTATTGGAAATTTTTTTAGAGATTTAATAGCCCTCGTAAAAAAATTGTTTTTTCTCCCCAACTTTATTAATAATTTGGACGGTCTTTTTTTTAAATCCTTAAATGAGGCGCCAATTATTTCTCCCGAAACATCGCTCAATCCTTTTCCTTTATATCTTTAATTAAACCGCAAATAGGATGAATGTTTCCCTTTACGTCCACTTCGACCGACAAGGTTCAAAGACTTGAATATTTAAAGAAAAGTTTATCAAAGTTTGGAAGATGTATAAAGTATGAATGAAATGTTGGTAAGGGGGGAGGGAAAAATTAAGAGGGAAAAGAAAAAAAATTGAGGATAAGATGGTGTACAACGTTCATATTTTGAAAATAAACTTTCGGTGTATTACAACGCCTTTTACGAATTCCTCCTTTTTTTAGCAGCCAAAAATATATTTTTTTTTTATTCTTTGGCTGAAAAAAAATCTACAGTATTGTTTAAAAAGTTACAAAAAATTTTATTTTTCACTCGCATATACCCTTCTTTCATGTAACTATTTTCGCCCCGCCTTGTTGTCATGGCAGCCGTTGACGTCATCAACCCCACCAGCGCTTCCTATATAAATAATAGAGCAGCGCTGCAAGCGGTAGTCGAACCTCGACCGTCCTACCGAAGGCAACGTACAAATTTCCGTTTAGGAGTCTTAAAAAATTTAAAAAACATAGTTTATTCGGATTTTTTGTTTTTATTACTACCGTAAATTAATAAAAACTTTTTTATATGAAATAATCTACTTAAGAAATTTTTTTTTGGGCTGATCAAGATTTTTTGCAAAGTCCTTAGGAGCTTTATTATAGCTATCTAGCACAAAATAAAACCAGAAGATAAAATTATTAACCGCAAAAACGATTTCGTGCCAGGAAAATTTTTTTAAAAAACCAAAAAAAAAAGGTCGCAAAACATTTTTGATTTCGACAAAAACAGCGATCGAACTTGAAATTTTCCCAAATTTTCGGGGCTTTAACGTCTTTTAAATGGGGAAATAGAAACATAATGAAACCAATAATTTTCCGGCCAAATTGTATTCTTTCTTTCTCGCTTTGAGAAATTTTTTTTACAATTTTTTTTTGATGATCAAATCTTTTGAAACATTTTTCTTGTCAAACAAATTTTTAAATAAAGTAAATCTTCATGACAAATCAATTTTTTAAAGGGGAGATATTCCAAAAAATTTCTTAAAAAACAATAAGCACAATAGAAGTTTTGAAATTTTCGAAAACTAAATATATTTGCTTGACACCTGATTTTCCTTGCCAAGAAAATATTCTGCAAGAATTTTCAGAGTCTGTTTGACCCTTACTTCTCGTAAAAAAGTGACCTCAAAGTACTTCGTTTAAAAAAATACTTTTATTTTCTTATCCTTATTTTACCAAAAATAGGAAACAAGTTCGAACCTGCAAAAATCTTGTTAATTTCTTTAAAGTTTTACCAAGCAACTTGATTCTATGGTCCTGATTGGACTAAAAACAATCAGCAGGGGAGCTCCGAAAATATATTTACGCCACTGCAAAAACTTCCACACTTAAAACTCAGGTCAAACACTTGAAACAACCTCACCTTTATTTATTTGCACAGGAAGGCATAACACCGCAGCAATCAACATGTAAACAGCTCACAACGTTTTAATAATGGATTTCCATCCTCAAAATATTTATCTAAACTCATCGTTACACAAAGCCAAACAAAAACAACAACATAAACTATAAATACACAAAGTAAAACATAGCCACCTCCCCCTAAATTACATTAATTCCCGAAAGATCGAATTTCGGAAAAGCGTTTTATGCTCCCAAAACCCATTTCCCAGTTTGACCTTTCAACGATTACGTCAAAAACTTGCCAAAAAATCTCCCATCCAGGTTCCCTCTTTCTCCCCCCGTTGACCTACAACAGCGACTGGAATTTATTCTTTTACAACATCCCTTGATGGGCAAAGTAATTAGTTTTGGACGCTTGAGCAACGAAACTTTTCCAAAGCTTTTACGAAAATGGTTTCAATGGGCGAACTGGATGATTAGAAAAAAATTTTTTCTTCTTTTTACTAGTAAAAAAAAAAAAAAAAAGGTTATGATGGCTTGTGGCGATAAAACATGAAATTAAAGGCCTCCACACAATAACTCAACTCGATTATGACTTATATAATTTACAATGACACGTTCCAGAAAAACCTGGACTGACATGCGTGGAGTTTTACAAAGTTCAACAAGCCTCCCCCTATTCGGTTCGGCTCGACGTTTTTCGCTTATTCAGCGAAACCCTTAACCGTTGTTTCCTCAAGGAACGTTTACTTCCTAAGAAACGCTTAATTAACGATCCTTTTTCTACATAACTTTTCAGTCAAATCTGCATTTTTCCCCAAAAGACAAAGTATTTCGATTCTCCATTAAAAAAAAAAAAGAAGAGTGATCACATGAAAGATTTTTTTTTTCCAACTGTTTCATTTCTCAATTTTTTCTTCCAGAAAATTTTAATGCGAAAGAGAAAAAAAGAAGAAGAAAAGAAGGGAAAAAAAGCGTTTCCGACTTCCGTTATGTTCTTTTTGCTTTTGCTTTTGCTAAATCCCTCACAATGCATCGGTTTCAAGATAAGGCAACCCGTTTCCCATCATCGAAAATCTTTTTTATTTCCTTTTTAGCTCATTTCCTGGAAACCCCGGCTTTATCTGAGAATATAAAGATGTTTAAGCGCGATTTTCGGGGGCGCGCCTACTCAAAAAAAAAAAAAATTGTGATCTTTCCACGATCGAAGTCAAGAGTGGGAGGAAATAGAAAAAAAATCTGATTACATTTTTGCACGTAAGACTCTAGAAAACGAATTCGAACGAGACGTGTTTTTCCCGTTCGCTTCTCTCTCCCGTGCCTGAATGATATTGCGAAAACGGCACGGATTTCTTTACCCCCGACGAGTCGCTGACACAGTTTTTTTCTCCCTTTCCAGCGACGAATTCAATCGCTGGAAGTTAAACGGGGAAAAAAATAAAAACCAGAACTCGTAAATAAAGATCGATTGGTAGGGAAAAAAATTTTTTTTTTCCTCCTTCGAGAGGGAAATAAATTTCAAGTGCATTCGGGGGTTTTTTTTCTTTTTTATTATTTCGATCGTTTAGGAAAAAGGATGCTGTTATTTTAAGAAAATGTTATTATTACGTGCCCACGCGAGGTTATAAAAATAAAAGAAATGCACTAGCGACAATTTTTTTTTTGATTATTTTTTTTAGGGTGGCATCATAAAACTTCCTGGAACGAGGTTAATTATTTTGTATGAGAATAACGGTTTATTCGATTTTAACGGATTTAAAACCGTGACCTGTGCTTTTATAAAAGATTGAGGCAGAAAAGTGGATTTGGTTTTAATTAAGCGTTTTATTTCCGAAATAATTAGTTAAGTGAGCTGGTTTTAGGGTATTTCAAAAAATTAAATTTTTATTTTGGGAAAATGAATGTTTAGGATTTAATTTTATTTTTGAATAGAAGAATCTGATTCAGCCATTGCACGGACGAAGCCCACACAACAAAACAAGTAAGCTGTGGGTTATTTTCTAGTTTGACTATACAACTTGGGAATTAAGCCACAACTCACAGAAACGCCATCAGTAGTGGCCAGAAATAAAAGAGAGCCATCAGATGAGATCTTTTTTTCTGAGCTGTTTGGAGATAATTTTCAAAGGAAATTCTCCCGATAATTCTTTCCACTTAAATAGTTCAAAGAAAAATTTCATTCACAAAAGTTAATTTTGTTTGCATCAGAAGTAATAAAAATTCTTTCTGACTAGATTTTTTTTCGATATCCAAAAATTTTGAAAATACTTTCTGATCAAAGAGGACACGAGGGGAGATAGCTTGGCTAGTTAGGCACCAGAGAAAACCAACTAGGCTAGCTGACAGAAAAGTCGGCTTAGCTTACCAAAGATATAAAAAAACCATTTGGGTTGCATAAAGAACAGAAGAGAACTTCCTAGACTAACCAGAGATCAGATCAAGATCAAAGCAAGCTCAGCTGGGCTTCGACAGCTGAGTTGATAAAGTTTACTAGACCATAAAGAAACATGATACAAAGAACGAGTTTGAACGAGTTTTTTGGACCCCTTCGCTGACACACTATGTGACTCTTCACTATTCTACCAAACATACTAAAATTTCTCTGAGCTTATTATGAAGAATAACCCAGACTTTCATTCTAAACAAACCTTTGTGTCCAAGAGAAAAACAACGAAGCTGGATTGACTTTCCTGTTGCTAGAGGAATGGCTAGAAGCAAAGCATTTCATACGTAGCAATGAAAATTATCGACAAGGACTAACAACGACCAGACGGTTTGACATATTTTATTAAATAAATTGAAGTATAATCCACAGAATTGTGTTAACACCGGATTTGGCTCGGTCAGTATTCAACAGGAAAAATAAATGTAAAGCTTTTTCATCCACGACCCCTAAAACGGGAAATTGATGTGAGCAAGCGATATTTCTTTACAAGAATCTCTTTTCCTTCTTCAAGTGCCAAAGATTTTCAAGGCGACAAAGATTAACCTCTATCATTACGGGATCCACACTTTTGGAATTGCTGTACGAAAATCGACAAAAATTTCAAAAATTTTGTCAACTAAGATTCCCTTCTAAGTCAGATTCCCCCGCACCCCCATGTCTTCTCGAAATATCCCTTTTTTAAGAAGCCTACAAAAAAAATGACTACATCACAAAATAGTATTTGGCCGCAGATTACACGAGACCAGTAGTTGCTCTTGAAAAAGTTTAAGAGAATGCGAAAAATCGGCATAAAAGTCAAAAATTCGAATTCCGATCAATTGTGAAATAAAAACTTTAAAAAAAATTGTTTCTGACTTCTCAAGTTACGCACAACGCAGCTGATTTTAAGGGATTTCTTTTTCACGAATCAGTTACCCAATAAAAAAAAAACTGAAACCATTGAGTAAAAAACATTTTTTTAAAAAACAAAAAAAAATTCTCCCCGACATATTTTCTCTCTCGAAATTTAATACGATTTTTTTATCGATAGGATCCGATGTAGAAAGGTTTTGAAAGGTTTTAAAAACCAATTTTTGTGAATCATCCCCTATATATATGCTCTATGAAAGATCTTGTTTGTCTTCGATGGCAACTTCCGACTTGGCAATAACTATTCGTGTCACATTGAAAATCTATCCAATTTCCGTTTCAGTCTTCAACGAATAGAATTGATTTTTTATAAAAAAAAAAAAATCGATTTGTAAGATTTTCATTAAAAAAAATTTTCTATCATCGCAAGTGAGATGTTAACTTGCTCGCTTAAGTCGTAACTCGTAAACTTTAAGATTAAAAAAATAAAATTGAAGTTTGAAGAATCTGTCGCGCCGTTATATTCTACATCGCTTTTCTGATCACGTTCTATACCACCCCCTTGATGTGGCCCCTCCTTAAAGTTTAAATCTTTTCTCCCCCTTTCTTAGATTTGCCCGTGTAATCTGTTAAAAACTTCCTATTTTTCAATTTGACCCCCCCTAGTTCGGAAAAAAAAGTTGCCAGTATAAACTTTACATTTTTTCGGAGGGAGATTCGAGGATGAATTGGAAACCTTTACCGATTCTAAAGGGGAGTAAGAGAAAAAGAAAAATGAAGATGGTTTCAAAGAAAACCGATCAGACAGCAAAACCAGAACAATAGAAAAAAACGGAAGGGAACTTATTGCCTTGAGAAATATAAAAACGTTAAAGTTAATCAAAAGAGAGAGGGAAACGGGTAAAAAAAAACATCTTGGGAAGGAAGAGAAAAAAATCAAATAAACGTAATCTCATCGCGGCTAAACTTCATTTCCGTGAAAATTTTCAATACAAAACGAAAAGCTTACCGTATTTAAATTTCCTCCCATCTCGATACCGCAATATTTTCAAAAACTCAACTCGTGAATATTCAACGGGAGAGTAGTAGCAAGTATTATTTATAAAATGGAAGCACTACAATAACTTAAGCACATAGCAAAGATATCAATTTCCTTCCCTCTTAGTATTTAGGGAAAAAACAAAGAAAGCAAGGACCTATAGTTTCCCCAATCCAATTTTTTACCCCTATTAGGATTTCTATTTCGTGTGTCTAAAAAAAAAAAAAAAGGATGAAGAAGTCAAGGACATTAAGATTTTATTGATTCCCCCTTCACCCTAAAAAAATTCAGAGCAAAGCTTTTCAGTAGCGACGCTAAGGAAAGGTTCCCTTAAAACCGTTAAGCTATTGTACGAGCCTGATTTTTTAAGTACTGAGCCAAGCTCGGTTAGTAGAGAGAGCTCTGGCCAGAGCTTTTTGCCCAGAACTTTAAGGTAAAGGGCAAAGGGATTTTTACGGAATCGGCAAAACTTGATAGATACCCGCCACTTACTCGCTCGCTCTTTCACTCATTCCATTCAATTAATTACTCACTCACTCACTCGCACTTTCACTTACCTACTCGTTCGTTCATTCATTCAGTCGATAACTCACTCATTCATTCATTCATTCATTCAGTCGATAACTCACTCATTCATTCATTCATTCAGTCGATAACTCACTCATTCATTCAAACAATCAGTCATTCTTTATTCATTTGATCGATCAGTCATTCATTCATACAATCAATCAGTCATTCATTCATTAATTCATTCAATCGATCACTCATTCATTCATTCAATCAATCGATCAATCAATCAATCAATCAATCAATCAATCGATCAATCAAGAAATCCATTAATCAATCACTCACACATTCATTCATTTAATTAACCGATCACTCACTCACTCACTCGCTCACTCGCTCATTCATTCATTCATTCATTCGATCAATCAACCAATCAGCCAATCAATCAATCGATCAATCAATCATCGATCGATAATTCATTCATTCATTCATTCATTCGATAATTTATTCATGCTTTCATTTACTCACTCTCTCGATTGTTCACTCAGCCATTCATTCATGCAATCACTCAATCTATCACACGCTCACTCCCCTTCTGGCTTCAAACCTTCCAAACGCATCCTGCACAATATTTCTCTGGCATCAACAACACGCCTCTTTAAAATCAGATTCTTTCTTCGACCGACCACTTCTATTGACAACAGAAGAGGCAATCAAATGCATAAACCATAAATAAAATATTTCATGTAAATTAAAGAGCTTTGATAAAATCAGGATCGAAAACCTAACGGAAAAATAGCGTGACCGGAGAAAATTTCCATTTCGAAGCAAAATAAAGTTGTTTATTTGAAAAAGTAATTTGGAAAGAAACACCAGATTTTGAATTGTAATTTCCACTAACGGGACGGCGAGGATCGAAAGCCCTCTATTTTGCCCCCTTCAGTTAAAATTTAAAACTTCAAAAGAAGAAGGAAAAAAAATCATCTTATTCTTCCAATGAACTCAACTATTCTTAATGTATTAGCCATTTGCTTGAGATGTCTCTTCTCCCTTCACACAAGCTCCCCGGGTTTTTTCGGGTTCCTCGTATTTTTTTCTTCTTCTTATTTTCCAGGCTCCGGGAATTTTTTATTGCTCTCGAAAGTTTTCCGGACTCTTTTCAAATGATTTTAATGTGCGAGCTCTTTTTTCTTCTTTTACTTAAAATTTATAGCTAATGGCTATGTTCAAAAGTGGTGTAATGACGCTCTTCGAAACAGGACTTTGAATCTGGATAGTTTTTCTTTGATGCTATTTTGATCAAAGAAAAGGCAGTGCAGTAGCGGCGCCTAAAACTTTTTTTTTTCAAATAAGAATAAAAAATGTGTAGCTTTCAAAAACAAGAGCTAAACTAGCAGAAGACACCCTTACAAAAAAATTTTAAAAAAGTCATCATTATTCAAACAGCTTTTCAAAAAATACTATTCTCTTAAACAAAGTTGAATCATTTAATTCCTCAAAAAACTAAGGATTTTGCTTTGGGGCATACACCGTATCTAACGTTATTAAATCCGGATAAAAATCCCCCTTGATCTTTTCCCCCTTTTCCGCTTTTAAAAGCAGCGACTTGACGTTCTGCCTTATGCTTTGACCCGAATGTGTTCGATCATTTGTTAACCCGCGCCTCAAAACTTTGCACAAGATAATGCATCACCATATAAGCCGTTACAACATGTTACAAACTCCAATATATATTCTTTTAAAATTTGATTTATTATATTTTGAAAGTTTTAGGAAGGAATCCCTTTTTGCCGGGTGAAAGTTTTGCGGAAGATAATTCGAAATTGATACAAGCATCATCCTGTTGTTACTCTTTATTATTTTATTATACGGGGCTTGGAAGAAATAATACTTGAGGGATTTTAGTTTTCTTCCTTTTAAATTAAAGAGAGGAGTTTGAGGGGGGGGGGGGCTCTGAATCCGTTTAATCGGTATAAAGCTTTCCCTTTAAATTCTGAATGACAGGAACAAGATCGAAGAGAGTGAACTCTGCCGGAATTTAATAAAGCTTAGCATGCATAAGAGTTTCTCATGTAATATACATTTGATTTGGGCCCACGAGAGGCAAAAAAAGTCGCAATTTTTTTTCCTTCTTTTTAAGAAATTGAATTTTGAATTTTTGATTTGAATAAATTTACATTCGTGATGAGGATTCCCTTTTTTTTTCGGGTATAATTTTTATAATTTTATATCGTCCGAGTTTCTCGATGCGTGGAAATTTCGTACCCCAGACGCAGGAAAAGGTTTAGATCGCGGTTGGTTTCCACACAGGAAAATCCATTAGAGGAGTAATTTAATAAAAAAAAGACGCAGGTTAAATCGTTTTGGTAATAAACCGAAAATCTTTTTCAGGGGATAGTGTTGTGCTTGGAAAATATATAGTTGAGCTGTTTTCGCTATTTATCTTTCACCAAAACTTTTAAAACCGATTGCACCAATGCCGCAAAGAATAGAGGTTAGGCCTGTGTCTTAGAAAAACAAGCTAGATAAGTTCATACCTTGAAGGAAAAAAAAATTGGCCTACTGAACGGACTCAAAGATTTAATTTATGTTTACTGAAACATGATGAGACGAGGCAGAGGAGAAACAGCTCTTGATACCTAGCTTGGTATAAAACTGCTGATCTCTCAGTCGAGTGGTGACGTCAGAGCATGAGCCTGGCACTGCGTTACAGGACACAGTGGCTCAAAATTTTAAAAAAATTCTATTTAAACGCCATCTTACAAGTGACGGAGTCCAGAAAATAATTCTGGATGGGGCCAAGGGTGGGCCACAAATTTTCGTGGGGCCAAAGTCGAACATTACAGCAGTATTACTGTTCTTCCCTAATGGAAGGGAAGGCAAGGTGGGGCCGAAAACCTGCCCCCCCCCCCTTGGCGCCGTCCCTGCCATCTTGAATTTTGGAAAATTGTCATTAGATCAGCCATTCCAAAAACCCCTAAATCAATTTTTTTATAAAATCGGTGCAAATTTTGAAGTCGGATCTCCCGTTTTAAATTTTCATCTATTTGCATCAGATTTTAAACTGGAGAAAATCCCAAAGCTTTTGACACATTTATCTCCTTCTTTACTCATGCACGCAGAAGACTTGTCCATATTTTAAAAATTTAGCCCAATATGTTCAAGAGCGGGCTAAAAAGGCGGCCACACTTTTTTGAAATTTTTACTTCCTTCAATTTCCCTCAACTCAATAATGTCTCTTCCCAACTTTGATTAAAATACATTCTCTCTGCATTAATCCCATCCATTACCGAAAAAATATATTTACACGATAAGATAAAAATTTTATGGGGCGTAAAGCAATAATTACGTGCTTCAAACAAAAAAGAAAGTATAAGGAAGGGAAAAAAAATAAAGGAATGTAAAGTGAAAATCGGTCACGGCTTTATACGAAAAAACGAAGGGAGGAAAAAAAAAAGAATCTTTAGATTAACGCGAAGAAATTTCACAGGGAAAAGAAGACTGAAAAAAAAGAGGAATGAAGTCAAGTTTCACATTAAAAACAAATTAACTAAAAGGATCTCTACTGGGATTAAAAAGAAATATTTTCCGAAAGTAATGAAAAGAATAGCGGTCTTACCTATTAAGTAGAGGTGGATGATGATGGCGATGATGTACTTCAATTCATAATTCATTGTTCTTGATGAGGCGGTGCGAAATTTCCTAGTTTTGTTCTGGTGGATCGAAGTCATCCATATGGAGTAGCGACATCCTTTTATTTATCTTATCCTCACATTGCACCGGACCTGATCGAGCGAAGAAAAATTTTAAAATTAAAAAATAAATAAAATCCCGAGTAGGATAATTTTCCCGTGGAAACGCGCATGTGAATCATTTACCAAGTTAAGTGGTGTGCGTTCATAAGAGAATAAAAAATTAATAAATACGCTCTTAAGGGCACGTTTCGCTTCGGTTTTATATTAATAGGGTTATTGTTTTATGCTTCGGTAGTATCGAAATTAAAAGGGCAATCATTTATAATCTAATCTAAGGTAATCACGGTTGATGGCTTTGCTAATAAGCTTAACCGTGATGATTTAAAGAAAACGCCATTTTATTGGCTTTTTCAAGATGACTTTTTAATTATTCCCAGGGTGGGAATCCCCCGTCATGGAAAAAAAAAAAGTTATCGATGAGTGTTATTTATGAGTTTTACGATATCAGCATTAGGTTTTAACTCCCTAAACACTAAAGAATAAATTTTCTTTAGTTAATTATCGAGTTCTGGCAACACCCCCTCCTTGCATCTTTTTTTGTAAGTAATTACACTCAGAGGTAGAGCTCGCAGTTAGAGAGTGTAAAGCTCAAGCCGAATTTCAAAAGAAAGAAAGAGGAAAGAGCCCCATGAAAGTCTGCTCTGAATTTGTTAATAGCAAAAAGTAAAAAATTATTTTAAAAATTTGTAGAATTCTAATTTGGCATGATTGCTGAAAGCTTTAGTCGAGAAAGTTTATATGGGCAACTAATCAAACGCCCCTAGTTAGCTGGTATTCCTCTTTAGCTCCAGCTTGGTCACCTTCATTTATCGTGCTTGTACATGCTTAACAAAGCTTTTGTTAGCTTGACGCAAGCACAGGCTCAGCTGAAAGTTCTTGGTGACGTAAGAGCTTCAGCAGAGTGATATTAACCTTAGCTATTGCCACTAAACGGACCAAGAGCTGCTATTATCTTAACTCCGGCTCGACTCATCTTAAATCTTTTACCACCTAACGGCTACACTAGCATCAAACAGCTTACTGAACCTTTTTCCCAATCAGCAAATCTCGAAGCTACTAAATCAAATTTGAATTTGCTTGCAGTTTGCAAATTTTAAATATTTTTACCAATCAATGTCATTTAAATCAAATAAAATATCGGCTTGTGTAAAGTCGTTCCTCAGGGTAGATTCTTTTTCCTACGTTTTGACTAGTTTTGTTACGTTCTGCTAGAAAATGCTTTTACATTTAAAATCAACATTCATTAATGCCACTTGCCAATGCCCACTAAGGACAGCAAAATATATCTTTCAATTATCCCCAGCTAAGCCCTAGCGCGGCACAAACGTCAGTTCGAGGTTAAGCATGGCAAAAATCCTTATTATTCGCCTCGAAGCCAAGAACTCACAAGTGCGAGTAGAGCACATTAACCGCAGAGCCACGAGGCTTGAATGATTACTCATTCTAAATTGTCCTCAAAACAACTTTAACCTCACCAGTTTCCCATTAGCCATGTTAATGTTTCAACCATCCGTGGACTCCTAATTATTAAAAAATTATCCTTTTCCCTTCCCTGAATTTTCGGATTATAAAACTTGTTTTAAAATGAAAAGTTTTCGCGTGCCGAAAGACTATTTAACGTTTGCCGGGGAATTTAAACTTTCCAATCGATTTCTCAGTGTTCTTATGTATGAAGCGTACTTCTTATCAGGTCAAAGAGGATTAAATTTCAACTCTGTATTATTTTTCCTCTTCATCAACTTCATATTCTTTTAATAAAAGATCGCAAAAAAAAAGGGCTATCAAAAAAACTTTAATTGCGTCCGAACGAAAAAAAATTATAGAAACTAAAAAAAAAAACTCGATCTCGAAACCTTTTTCTTTTTTTATTTCTTAAACACTAAACAAAAAAAGGAAAAAATCATCAAGGGAGAACCCTTAAAAAAAGTTTCCAGTAAATTTACCGAACCTAAAACGTGACCGATGTCGAATTGAAAACGTAAAAACGTGTGGGAAAAACGCTTTCCTTCAACGACTCGACTAGAATACCACATTTAGAAAAGTTCCGCGCGAGACTAAACGAAAGGCAATCAACAAAACCGGCGTTGCTGAGCTTAAAAACGTCAGCAACGCCGTCTACCATCGGCGTCGGTTTGACATTTCCCATTGCCATGGTAACCTAAGAAATATCCTACGAAGCCGGTAATATATTTCAATTTTCGTAACGGAAAATTATATTTTAAAGGAAAATCGAAAGGTAAGATAAATTATTTTCTATCTAAAGTTTTTTTTTCCTTGATTTGATAGCTTTTATAGCTAAACTTACATAAAGGGAAGAGGTCGTAGGTCTTTCATTTAAAAGCAGTGGGAAGCCTTAGATGAAAGGCATCTAAGATGTAAAGCAGTGGTTTGACTCATGCGGTCAGATGACTTCATCTTCCCTGTCATTGACATCTTCAATTTCAAGCTTTTACTTTTCTCTTGACAGAAATGCTTTCATTACTTGCGGTCAAATAAATTAACGTTGAGGTTTGTCTTTCTCTTAAAGAGTTTCTTGAAATGTGAAAATAAAACGTCTTATTTTCAGTTTTTGAGAGAGATGAAGAGTAACGCTTCAGTGAGTTTATGAGGGAAAAAAATTTCATTCATTTTCATTTAAAAAAATTAAATGAGGCTAGATTTTAGAAAAATTTGATGACTCTGACAATTTTCCTGAGATATTAGGTTTTTTTAACCTAATTTTTACAAATTTTCTGCGATTATAAAATCTACTTATGACTATTGACACTATCCACTTTAAAAATCTCCCAACTTCCACAATTACCTACCAAAAATACATCCAGCCAAAAATTGTTTGTCACAGTGAGACATTCTAGGATTAAATGAGATCTGCCAGCAAATTCCAAACATTTTTTGTAGTAGATGGACATTTGAAGGTCATATGAGACGGCTTAAATCCACTTGGTCTCTTAAGAAATCAAATTCTGCAAAATCCCATTGAAAATGAGGCACCCAGTGCAGCAAAACTGAAATTAAAAACAAAAAATTAAAATTTTTCAAGGTTATATTATCATTTTTATGGTATTTATGAAATAATTAGTTTGTCTGTATGCACTAGCAAATATGCAAATATGTAAAATGTTTCCTCCCATAAAAGTAGCTAATACAAGATCTAGAGAGTAGAGTAGCTCTACGAGTTTTGTTTCATGCTGAAAATCAGCCAAGTATAGTCTTGCGCTTACCACCCTGCAACGTTTCTGCTATTACAGGTAACTCAGCAATTAACATTCTCTCACGAATTATAACTTAATTCAAAAAAAACGAACCATACCACTTCAAACTCAATTTCTCAATAACAGCACAAATGGTGATAAAAATACAAACTGTTCACAGAATGGAGTCAGAGTTGTTCTTGTCTTCAATCTTGCCAGAACAGGTTTAAACATGGTTGTTAACAACTCCCTGTAGACAAAATTGGTGTAAAATTGTAATAATTCACTTAATGTTAAAAAATATTGAAATATGTGCATCGATTTCCTTCAAATAGTAGTAAAAGCACTTAAACCTCTTTATCGAATTTGACTATCATGCTCAACAAAGCTCACTTGACATTTAATTTCTAAAATCATGGTTAATAACAAGTATCTGATTATTTCCTCTTGATGCTCTACTTCTCTTTATATTGGGCAAGCAACATTTAGAAAAAAAAAGTCCAGCCTGTTTTCATGAACACTCAGCTTGAGTATGTTTCCCTTAAAACGTGCCTCAAATAAAATATTTATTACTAAGAGTAAACATGCTGCGAAGCAACACCAAATGAAAAAATTTCATTAACACTTCACATATGTTCACATTGAATTATAATCTATGCCATAACGGTAGATAATAAAATGAAAAAATAAACGATACGATTCACTAGATCCTAAAAACCATGTAATGATTAACGAGACACGCCATTTTATTACGCAATTCTATGCCAAGCATCAGACGAAAAAAAAAAGTCGTTCAACACCGTTAGAATGTGCTAAGGCATTGACTATCAAAAGCACTTACGGCCAACCACACTATTTCCATGATTCTAGCATATATTTATCGAATAAAAATCTGTGCTAAAAGCCGTTTATTCATATACTCACACATTCGATTCATGCACTAGGCATCCGTATCTTCCCCGCATTGTAACTTTTTTTCCGCGTGAAGTCCGATACTACCATTTTCTCTATTGAATCACAAGATCCAGAAGAAGCTTACAAACGCGACCGAATGTAAAAAACCGACCCGATTAATTATTACGAGTATTTTAATTGCACACATCACAACGAACCGATCACTACGCCATTTTCCCGCGAAATGGTGGAAAAAAACGAAATGCTGCCAACATGCAAAACTAAAAATCCGATTCGATTCTTGATAATTCCTACTCGATTCTGTTATAAAAGTGCTTATTTAACCTTTCCTTCAATTTAGATACTTTTTTCAAAAATAAAAAACGAATTTTAATAAAGTTTCGGTGGAGAAATTATATGATTTACAGCTTAAAGTTCAATTTATTTGATGTCAACAAGAAAGCATGGCTCAGGTTATCCAACATAAATTGTTAAAAGAATCACCGGTTCTGAATGCAATGTTATGTTTTTAACAGAAAAAAATATTATTTGTAATGAATAATTCGCCTTGATAATCACTGTCTAGAATATAATCATATCTAGAATAATTGAATTTATATTTTGAAGGGGGATCAATTATTTCCAGGTAAGTTCTTACGAGAAATAAAAAATTATTCACTTTGAGGTATTGTGCAACGATCTTGGTTATGTCTGTCAACAAATCTAACTGAAAAATATTGTAATTAATATTTATAAGGTAAATTACTTTTCAGCATGAACACAAGAAGTACTAGTAGATCTAATGTAAGGCAAGAAGATAGCCTTAATGAAGAAGCACATCGTAGTAAGGCTTCAAGTCCCGTTCCAGTTAAAAGAAAACGTGGACGACCACCTGGCTCCAAAAATAAAAAACCGATGAACGTCGTATTAAATATAAACATTTCTAGAAATGATTCTCTTGATAAATCACGGGAAAAGCAACCCATCATTTTTAATCTTGGGGATATGATAACGTCATTAGTTTCTGCAGATGGAGTAGATAAAAACTGCACTGTAAATATTTGTGAGAAAAGTATTGGGGAAAATGATTCGAAAAATACTTCTTATTCAGTTGTTGCTTGTGGCAGTCAAATACCTGAGGAAAGTAAAAGTGGTAATAATAAAACATTTAGTCCTGCAGCAACAAGTACGCAGAAGAGGAATAGAATGCGGAAAAGTTATGAAGATGTTTATTCTGGTAGGCATGAATTCTAATATCACATAGTGAGCTATGGCTTGTAGAAGTCTAATTTTTTTTTTTTTTGTAGATTCAGATACAAATGATGATATATTGTTCCATTTATCTGATGAAGAAAAAAGTAAAAGGCATGATGGAAGGAATCAGCTCTGATAATTCTGAAGAATCTGTAAGAGTTGATACCAGGAAAAAACCTAATAAGAAAAAGTCTGGGAAAAATGAGGAGACTCCTATTTCAAAATCAGTTGATAAAGCTCCTGCGAAAAAATTTTCATTGCGATCTTGGTTAACACAATCTAAAAATCCAACGAGCACTCCTATTAGAGTGAATACCAAGAGTAACGATTTGAATGCAGTAACTAACAAAAAAAATAATGAAAGTGTCTTGCTTAATGTAAATGGAAATGACGAGTCTGATAGTTCAGAACTTGGGGCAACAAATAGAATTTCGGAAAAGGAGGGGAATGTCTTACATGATCATTCTTTGAACCAGAGTTATGATTCAGCTATTAAAAATAATAAAAATGGAAATGAAAGTAATTCAAGAAAGTCTGCATTTAAAAAATTCACTAAAAGTAGATTTGCTCTAAGGTCATTAAGGAACAAACAACCAGTTGTAAAGCTTAAAAAGTTGAAAGATAGTGAAATAGCTGAAAGGACCTTGAGGAGGAGTAAGAGAATTAATAAAAAAAAGGGAACATGCACTGAGGAAAGTAGTTCAGAACAAGATGATGGTAGTGACGAAAGGACGTTGAAGAGCCATGACAAAGTTAATAATAACAGTGGGAGACACAGTAAGGAAAGCAATTTAGGACGAGATAATGTTAGTGATGAAGGATCATTGAGTGGAGATATAAATGACAACAATGGAGGAGTTACAAATACAGATATTGTTGATAGTATAGCAGTGGAAAATGAGAATAATTGTGATGTAGCAGCTGGATCGTTACCTGATAATCTTAATGACAGTCTTCTTAATAATTTGGATATAAATTTAACTGAGAGCCAGAAAATAGATACTCCAACTAAAGGAGATGGGCTTAGTTTAGAAGGTCATTCTAGTTTATTGGATGCTTTTGTACAAGGAGGAGTTGATAATGAGACTTTAGTTGATAGTATTGTAAGAAGTGTGTTAATGACACCAGATGATGATAATAATTTAGGAAATGAAGCTGATTCTGAGGGTATTAGTGATAAATTACCAGATGAGTTAAGTGAAAAGCAAAATAATAATTTAGAAACAGCAAAGGAGAAGGAAAATGAAATTTCGTTAGGGATCAAGGGATGAAAATAATTGTAAACAAAATGGAATCATTTGACGAGCCCATTATTGGAGAATATGAAAAATTGTATTAAGAAAACAAATCCTAAGAAAGTCGGAGAAGTTATTGTGTCAAAAGAGCAAGAAAAGTCTTCTGACAAGTGCCAAACAGTTTCTAGTAGTAGTGAATATAAAAGTTTACAAACGAAAGAGGTTTCTCAGAAAAAAAATTTAAGCGATAATGGTCAAGATGTAAATATGTTAAAAAAGTCTGTTTCAAATAAAGGAGGTAATTTAGGCAGGATTATCCCTGAGGATTTGATGAATGAGTTTAGTAAAAAGTTAGATATGATTTCTGAAGTAACAAGTACTCAGGATAGTGAAAAAAATTTAGGAAGTGATGACTTGTGCATAAATGAAAGTCAGAATGATGTAAATAGTTCTGTAGATAAGAGTAAGGATAATGAAGAAGAGAATAGTACTAGAAAAGATACAGAGGAGACGGAAAATAGTATAATTGTAAATTCTCAAAAAAATATATCAGGTTTAGGAGATGGCAAAATAAATTTGAAAAAAAGTAAAAATACTCAGAAAGGTAGCAATAATCTTGAGAATAAAATTCAAGCTAATAAGGAGCAAAGTTTCTGGGAATAAAGTTTCTAATAAAGGTTATGAATGTGAAAAGGAAGCCTGTTGAAAAAAGTAAAAAGTTTATGGATGATAGCGAAGAAAATACAGAAAGTAGTGAATCAGAGGAAGAAGAAAAAAATAAATCGTCCGAAAAAATTAAAGAGACAGCAAAGGATAAAATTTCTGAGAAAGTTGAAAAACGACCAAGGGCTCAAAGTGAGAGATCTAGTAGTAGTGGTAGTAGTAGTAGTTCGGATTCAAATTCCGATTCTGATTGTGAAGAAAAAAATTTAAAAGCGAAAAATCTAGCAAATAAAAACCCTAAAGATCCAAAGAAAAATCAAACTTCCCCGGTAGTAAGTTTAAATGATGAACCTGAGAAGAATAAAATTTTAGAGGAAAAGAAAAATGAAAAGGATTTAGAGGATAATGAAAAAAACAAAGCTGACAGTGAAGAAGTAAAGAACCACAAAACCCTACAAGAGACTGTGATAGAAGGCGAACCTGCAAAGAATAAAATTCCTTGCCCACCAGAAAACACGGAAGAAAAGGTTTCATCGGAGAAAGGAGAAACTAAAGAATCTGATAGCAAGTCCGACGATGATTCTAGTAACAAAGTAAGCAAAGAAGCGAAATCTAAAAAAGGGGCAGATTTAAAAAATAAAAATGAAGATCGTCAAAGTGAATCCGACTCAGATAGTAGTGACATTAGTGACACAGAAAATGAAGAAGATTTAAAGAAAATTAAAACTCAAATGACTGAGGTAGGAGTTAAGCGCTACAAAGGAGAAAATTTCTCGTGAAACAGAAAATTCGAAACGGAAGCCTGAGAAATCCGAAACTGTAGAATCTAGTGGTAGTGAATCTAGCTCGAGTTCCGATTCGGACAGCGAATCTACTAAAAAAATTAGCAGTGAAGCAAAAAGTAGGAATGAAGCAAATTTGAAGAATAAAAATAGTCATCGTGATTCCAGCTCCGACAGTAATCCTGACAGTGAAGAAGATTTAAAGAAAAGTGAAACTCTTCAAAAGACTAAGATATGCAACGAACTTGCAAACTCAGAGGGCAGTGAATCAGACTCTGATGACACAAGCAATTCAGAGAGCGATGAAAATTTAAAAAAGAATGAAGTTATTCAAAAGACTGATATTAACGAAAAAGTTACCATCAGTAAAATTCCTAACGTAAAAGAGAATTTGAAGCAATCTGCAGCTAAAACAAAGTAACACTTCTAGCGACAGTAACTCAGACTCCAGCTCTGATTCTGATAATGAATCTACAAGTAGAAAAGTGAATAATATTAAAAATAAAAATAGCGAAGCGAGCGGAAAAACGATTGCAGCTGATTTAAAGAGCAAGGTTAAAAATTCTCGTCGAAGTGAATCAGATTCCAGCAGTAGCGACACAGATTGTGAAGAAGATTCGAGGAAAAAATGAAACTCCCAAAAACATTAATTCAAATAGTTTCAAGAGCCAGGTTTCTTACATTGAGAAGAAAATGAAACAGATAGCTGAGAAAAATACAGATTCTAGTGACAGCAGCTCAAGTTCTGATGAAAGTATAGAATTTAGGAAAAATCAAACGGATAGCAATAAAAATGAAGAAAAAACTGGGATCGACTCTGCTGTAAATAAATTATTATCTAAATTTAAAAAAAATCCAATTCCAACAAAGGAGAAGTCGATTCAGGCTACTCAAGTTCGCATTTACACAAGCAGCGAGGATTCAAGTAAGGAAGAGAAACGAAGAAAACTTGAAAAATCTCCCGTTATAGTTAAAGAAGTGATTCAGATAAATGAATCACCGAGAAATGCGGTTTCTTCGAGAAAACGAACGATATTTAGTTCAATTGAATCTATTCATAGTTTAGAAAAAGGAGAAGTTTTTTGTAAAACTCTTGGCGATGATGTTAAGGAAGAGGAAGAGACTCCATCAAAGAAAATAGATCTGGTAAAGGATCCAGGTTCGAGTTCAAATAGTGATTCTGATGGAGAAAGCGTTCTTGAAATCCCCAAATTAAATGGTTTTAAAAAAGTTGCTGAACTGTCAAAGAATCGAAAAAAAGAGTCGATTAATATTTCTGAAAACTTGAAACCCCAAAAAGTTGTAGATAATAAGAAGATGAAAAATTCAGACGGTTTGAATGGCAATGAGAAGAGTTTGGATGTTAAGCAAACACCTAGAAGAAGAAAATTAGCTCAAAAACAGGAAAATAAGATAAAAAACGGGAAAGATTTAAAAGAAAAAATTAAAATGAATGGGTTGCCTAAAAGGAAAAAGAAAAAGAACGAATTACACGACTATGATTTGATTCCGGTTATAGATTTGAAAAAATTGCAGTTCGAGGCCTTGCGAAAGGTTTGTTTTAATTTTTTTTTTTAATTTTTCAGGATTTGATCCTACAAGAACCCCAAGAGATCTAAGCTTATAATTTAAGCTTTAAACCGGTCAACGACTGTAGCAAGCTCAGTCTGAGACTAGCCAAGACATTTTAGTTTTATATTTCCCCCTGCATTAAAGCTTTTTTTTTTCTTTTTTGTTTTAGGAAATGTTGACAAGAGCAGCTCGGGCAAGAGCCGAAAAAAAATCGCTTAATAATGGAATTAGTCCCCCGAAAGAGACTTTGAAAAAATTGGTGAAAAAGGAAGGTGTTAAAAAATTAGCTAAAACAAAGGAAGTTGAACAACCGCCTAAAGAGGAGGGAATCACAACTTTGTCTGAAGATGAGAAAACAAAAGAATCAGCTACAGAAGAGGACTTTAAAAAACCGGCTGAGGATGTTAAAAAACTAGCTAAAACAAAGGAAGTTAAACAGCCGGCTAAAAAGGAAGAAGCGGACAATGTGGCTGATGAAGAGGAAACGGGAAAATCTGTTAAAGAGGAAGAAATGGAAAATTTGATTGAAAAGAAGGAAACTGAAAATTCAGTTGAAGAGGAGATAATCGAAAAATCCGCTGAAGCGGAAAAATCTAAAAAATTGGCTAAAAAGAAGGAAGCTGAAAAACAGCTCGAAAAGAAGGAAATTAGTCCTGCCAAAGTACAAACTAAGAATAAAAAGAAAATTAAAAAAGCTGACTCTACAATGACCAAGGTACGTCTTCCTATTTTTTTTTTAGCCTTAAGTTTATTATCTTATGCCAGACTTACTCATTAGTAGCTTCGAGTTAACTTCTTATAAACTCAGCTTATTGAGCTATTTTTAGCTTACTTTCTAAGCCGAACAACTACCCAATCCCTTAAGCTAAATCTCAAAAAAATCGATAGAAACAAAAAATAATAGTTTAATTATTTTTTTTACAGATTGATGTTGACATTCAACCATTACCAACAACCATAGCCGAGAAATTAGAATCAAAGAAACCAGCCGTCAACCCAGCCGCCAACAAAATAGAAAAGCGGATCTCAAAGAAAAAACAAAAAAGGAAAGCTACCAAAGACTTCCTAATCGATCAAGAGGTCTCCAAACCAAAAAAAACTCGCTACATCTGATTACATCCCGTTAGAAGTAACCGGCCCTACTAAATTCGGTGTTACACCTTTAAATAAATTTAAAAAATCGACTCCGTACAATCAACATCCAGCAGCGAATTTTAAAAATCAAATGCTGTATGGTGACAGAGTAAAAAGATTACCAAGTGGCAGTCTAAAAGTTATTAAAGAAAAACGAAAATTTTTTAATTGATATTTTAAATTTCGATTGTTTGAAAATGTAAGTTCTGAAAATGATTTCCTTCAAATTATTTCTCAAGGGGAAATTTTTAATTTAACGCATTCAAAAAATTGTTTTTAGGCTCGGCTAGCCTGTACTTTTTTAAGTTCTTGTTAAATATACCGATTAAGAAATAAATGTTTGTCTATTTATTAATTAATAGTTTTTATTGGGGAGTTTTTGAAAAAAATTGATGACACTGAGACGGTTGCTGAAATATTTAATATGATAATTACCTGATAGGATTTGATGTAATGTCAGGTCCTATAAAGTGGGCAGACTTTGTGTTCATAATGTTGCGAAATTTCTAAATTCGCGACTACTGTGTCTGATACTGATCGCCTAGAATCTGAAAAAAAAAAAAAAATTAGTTAGAAGGCAGTTTAAGACTTAACTAATCATAAAAAAAACTCGACTTGTCAAAATTGTTTTCTTACCTGCTGGTATGTCATAAGGTAACGATACAGTTTGAAAAGATGATGCAGAAGTTGATGCGGATATAACGTCCGTTACTCTGGATGCCCAATCTTCACTCGAATCTATTTCAGAGTTATCGTAATTAGTCCAATCTTCGGAATCTATCCTGCTATCGCTATAACAAATCCCTTTTTAATCTCTTATTTTTCCCTGAAACATGGCTTATCCAGCTTACATGATTTTAGATTTCCTGAGAACCAAAACTGGGCAAACACATTTCTTTTCACGGAAGCTGAAATCTGAGGTCGTTCTACGGAGGTCTCTCCGTTCTGAAAATATTCAAAAATATCAGTTGGAAATAACAGCACTGCTTATGCGGTTGTAAATTTACCAAGGACGCCTTCGGATTCAACGGCCGCTCCCTGAAAGCCATTCTGTACTTCAGTGCAGAACTCGACCAAGATGGCCGTGTCTTTTCATAAGTTAACAATAAGAAACAAGTTTTGAATCGGAAATGGAGTTGGTCGAGTTTTGCACTAAATTACACGATTTATTTACCTAAAAGTAATTCTTCTTCTGCGGGGTTATTAGAAAAATCTTTCTTCTCAACTCTTCTGGTTGTGTCGCTTATTAGCCACCAATTACCAGGAGCAGTCGCATCTCCCTTCTGTATGGCTGATCTAGCTGATGTTTGTAATTTTCGAGATGAGTACAACAAACAGCTCTGGAAAAAGTAGTAAATCTTGATGCAAAATATGATTTCCTAAATCTTAGAAGACTTAGCATTACTGTCACGTCTACATAAGCTCACAGTCTAGGCCTGCCAGGAAATTAGTTCATTGTTTTATCTAGAAAGCCGGAAAGAAAAAAGTCGCCAACTCTATATTGAAATCCTGGCTTCTCATTGGTTGTGATTAAAATTGTTTTTCAAATGACTTCCGTTGATTGGTAGTGACGTCATACGTCTACTGCTGCTCGGTACTTAACTTACGTTTGGCCACAGCCAATCAAAAAGTAGCTCAGTTTAGTTGGCGACTCTCTCCTTTTAGGCTCTCTAGTTTTACCGCCGCAACCGTCAGCAATCAAAGCATATTGACGCTTCGTAAGATGGACATTTACCAAAATGGCTGTAATTAAACAATATTTACCATGCAAACGGCCAACACAAGAAACATGACAAACGTTATCCCCACAAATATTTTAGCAGCTATGTTCAGTCTTTTGGCGCATCCTTTGGTATGTAAAGAATCAATGCCAAATTTTTGCAATTGGCTATGAGTACAGGGTGAAGGCGCATCAATTTTGCAACAGCTAAAAGGAACTGCATCCCAGTCAGGCAAAACCAGCGACAGGGACAAATTCCTAAAACATCATACCCAATCATTCTTTGAAAAAAATGAAACCAAATCCGCTGTCTAATTACAAATACAAACAATGGGTTATTTTTCTCTGGTTCTCCTTGCCAATCAGTCATAAACCAATCTGCCAGGGATATGCTCCCACAGCACCGGAGAATAATTTGCAAACGATCGATTAATACTTTGCTTTTATTATCAGTCGAGTAAGTAGAAATGGAACTTTTCATTTCGTGTTCTATTGTCATTTCACTCTGGAAAGGATTAAATTCTTAAATTAGGTCACGTGGTACAGCGCAAAATTCCAGCTCTAGCATGAACTCACAGCCTCCTTGCACGCTAATATAACTTTAAATCTATCTAAATTTAGGCTTATTTACCTTCATAAACAAGAAAACTAAGCAAACGACTAACGCTGAATAAGTTAACAGAATTGGTAAAAATAAAATGGCGAGTCCTCGGGTTAAATTATTATCTAAATATTTTGATCGTATTTCCATTTGTCGGTGTCTGTAGCCGACCACAAACCAACACACCCAGCCTACCACGATTAGGGAAGTTAGGCCGCAAACTGCAAAATAATTTCGTGTAATTTTCCAGCTTGACTCCTTAACAGAGAAAGTCTTTCACGAGTCATTAAACTCTTAATAACTACACGCTCATACTTATATGTAAAACAGCTATGTAGATGAGGGATGTGTATAGTAATATATCGTTTGCTCGAATAACTGCTGCCATTCCGGCAAATAGTAATATTAGAGAGGTCACGGCAGATGCACTTCCGTAAGCAATCCCCTGCGACACCAAAATTTGGCGTGCAGATTCCGTCAGTTGTCCCATGCCGCATTATTATTCCTGGCTTGAGAAAAATTAAGTGGTTGAAGGATTTTTCCGGAAGGCGGCTAATTTTTATTTTGTAATTACCTGTTAGTTCCTTTCTTCTTAAAATTAATACTGATTAAGTGTGATGTAAATTCTTGAGAAAAGTCATCAGAAAGCGGAGTAAATGGGATGTAAATATTTAAAATTTGAGTTGTGATTGCCATTTTACATCAGGTTTTGTTGCCTTGGTAATTTGGTAAATAAACAGAATGAAAAGATTTGCAAGGCGGTGTTGACTGATCGGCTAAAATGTAAACAAATGTTGACGTAATGATTAGCTACATTATTTTTGTCTTGTAAGGATTGCTTGAAGAAGAATTATTTGAAGAGAATTTTAATCTTCCGAACTGAATTATCAAAATTTTTCTGTTTGCTTCAACTTTAAAGCGCACATCTTCAACCTCGATGCCCTAGGATTTAGCATAGTCATAAAGACACATAGTCTGGGAAGACATTTACCTGCATTTTCTGAATGATGTTTCCAAGCCTGGTGAGTTTTATTCTTTGTAGATATAAAAAAACTATCTCTTTAGCCTTGGGACACCAAACTGTGGGTCAAAAAACTAACCACCACTTTTCACGGAAGACTTCGAAGAAGCGGCGGTAGAGCTGTAGGTCCTGGAAAAGTCAGAAAAAAAGGGGAATATAAGATTCGGGAAAAGTGATTAGGAATATGGAAGGCAGAAGCAAAACTCAACCCCTAGAGTTGGTGGCAGCGGTCTCATTGTTGACAGTTTAATAAACATTAACATTAAGACCGATGCGTAAGTACGCATTAACGGCACTAAAAATTGAGTTTTGTGGCTGCAATCCTCATTTGAAAAAAGTGTGTGATGTGTAATGTGAAGTGAAGTGTAGTGTGAGTGAAAGGAAAATTCCAGTGTTTGTATATTAACAATAAGTTCGAATAAGTGTGGCTGTATTTCACCGACGAAAGCTGCATTAATATCAAAAGAGACCATTTTTCGCGCCTTGAATAAAAGACTTTTTCGTTAGGAAAAGAATTTCTATTATTGATACATTTAGAAATTAACGAAATGGAGACTTGTCGCTGAGATACGATAGGCTAGAGACCATATTTTACACCGGGTTTCATTTTCGAGACAGCGAGGAATCGAAATATTGACAGAAACCTTATCAATTGAAGATTTACCGTTTTGTGCTAGACCTCTCCTTTTTTAAGAACTACGTAACATTGTCGAGCAGCTTAAAATCTATTACCCAATAAAAATAGGGACAATAAGCCTTGCTTCTGAATATCAAGAAGCATGTAATGCTCCACCTGTTATTGTTATTTTTTTTTTATAAATAAATGCCGAAACAACTTCTTCAGAATACTAACCAAGTTCGACTACGAATTTCCCAAAACGTATATAACTACGTCCTTGGCCAAACAATATCAAATCTCACCCAGAAAAGATTTATCTATTCGACCTTGTTTTCAATTATCCTAATTCATCTCAAAGTTTAAAAAAAAGTGGTGTTTTAGTTTGCGGTTACATGCTAAACTAATACCCAAAACTGATCCATTAACTTTCACTAAATCATTATTCAAATTTTTTTTATTAATATGCACATTATTATTTTTTTTATATAATGTATAGGATTTTTAGGATTGCACTAGATTATTCACTTTTTTTTTTATTAAAATCTTTTTGTTCTTATTATTTAATACTAATATCACAGTTTTGTTAATTTGTAAAAATTCGTCCTTACTAGACTAGTATTCGGATTTCGATGGTAATCCGAATGAGAAATAAGCAAATATTGGAAACCTAGAAGTAATGACTACAGCTAACCACATTTGGAAATTGAAGAAAAGTCGAAGAAAGTTCCCTAAGAATCTGTTGTTGAGAAGAGTCTGAAACGATAATATTTTTTTTTTTAATATAGCCTAAACCTTGAAATAATTTTTTCTTAGACTAATAAATATGTCAATCAAGAATTCTTTTAATTACTCCAACCTTCGATTTGATTGCTTTCGTGCCTATATAATTTTTTGCAGTTATTATCTTGCACATTACGCTAAACAGACCTCTTTTATTTTTAAAATGCAATGTCCTTAACCTCACGGGGATCATGTAGTTGCTGCTGGCTTTGGCAAACTTTGGCCGAGCACATAAACTTAACGTAATTAACAATTTTTTTGCTTTGACCTTCTTTAAAAATTTTTTTGGCTCCTTTTTTCCTCAACTTACCTCATGCACGAATCTCTGAAGATTATACATTCCATTGCTAAACCAATTGGTAAACGGAGTAACTGGTAACCCTGCTAAATTGTACGTGAAATTCATAAAAGCTTCGACGTTTAAAAACGGAATCATAACCCACATTCCCTGGAGCAAAGCTGTTGTCATGTGAATAAATTCTTTCGATGGATTCGTTAAAAACGGCCATAGGATCTCTTCGAGTATTCTTTGACATATTTGCTTTGTTTCATCGACGCTATCTTTGCAAATGTTGAATCTGGAAAAGACAATTTGAAAGGTGATGAAATTTCACTTTCACCTAAACAATATAATTACATCTCAAGAGCTTTGACATTTATCCACTTAACTGTTCATCGACCCCGACTAAAAATCCGATCGTCCTCCAAAAATGAACCCATCCTTCCACGTCTTTCGGGTCTTTGATTTTTATCCCTAACTTTTCGGGCATGAGCAATCCGAATCCCATGAATCCGAATTGAGTTATAGCTAAGGAGCTTTGATTGAGTGATCCTGCTCGTTCGTTGATGCTTCTTCTGTTGGCGGCCATGTGTTTCATGTGGACTTCATGGAGCGATTTGTATGCCCTGAAAAATAAAGATAAAAGATGATTCCTAAGTTGCATTGGGAGGGCATTAAATAAATGTCAAGGGAAAATTCGCCTGGATGGCGAAATTAAAATCTATAGACCCAGAGCTTTTGGGGCACTTTTCAATCCCTCGCCAGGAATGGAACTGATTCAATTACTTGCACTTACCATGATCCTTTGTCACGGACGTCACCGTTGTACCACATTAACATATGGGATAACGTGGACAAATATCTCCTGAAGGCCGTTTTTGGATTCGACGACCTTTGGGTCATTATTAAAATTCTTAAGACTCTTGGCGTACATAATATGACTAGTAGGCCACATAATTTGGATACGAAAAGTGCGTAGTAGTTGTCTTTGAAAAATTTTTGGCCCCTAAAACAAAAATAAATTTTTATTAAAATCAGAAAATTTCGCTTTGACAGTTATGAATACTAGACTGCGCTTACCTGCGGAATTTTTCTTCGTCAAACCAGCTCGGCAAGTCGTGTAAAGCTTTGCCATGGAAGAGGTTCGGATCGTCGCAGTCTTCTTTTAATAGTTTTATTTGTTCGTCGACATTGTTATTATTCTTGTCATCTAGAATGAAACATAAATATAAAAATGTGAAAATATTTTTCATTTAAAAAAGAAATTTCACTTTAACTTGTGATATACCCATAAACTAAAAGAATTATCAATACATCTAACAAATTTTCGTTTCAAAATGCAAACATAGTCTAATTTATTTAATTCACACTAACGCAATGAGGATTTCCCAGTATTATTATTTTATGTTAATAAAGAAAATTATAATAAAGAGTGGTGTCGATTTTAATATGATTTTATTCTGTAATCTTGTGTTTTCCACAATCATATTAAAATTTTTTTAGATGCGGTTCTGCAAAATATTTAACGATCTCCACGTGAAGGGGCCAAATTCCCAAGTGCAGTGGTTTAGTAATAGAAAAAGAATCGGCAAGTCGTTTTAATGTATGTAATTTTTTTTATCAGCGATAACCTTGAAGTTGAGTTAAATTACCAATGTCAAAACTAAAAAAAGTAGCCAGGCTCTGCTCGTCCTGGAAAATAAGTGGCAACCATTACACGATTGCAAATAACTCCTGAATTTTTAGGATATATTTTTTTCTAATGACCAGAATAGCACCCTTAGCACCTATATTTTTTCTAGCTGGAAGGGTCTCGATACGATTTTGTCCAATCATGTCTCTACCTAAAATTGGCGACTAAAAACTTTAAATGAAGTTCCCTAGAAAATTTTTTAGCAAATGAATTCGTAGTGTCATTTTTACCGCTGAAGAAAGTAAATACCGTAATTAGATAGTTGGAGTAATTAAAAATTGATGTCTTTCTCTGATGTATCTATTGTTCTTTAAAGATCTCAATTAATTTTTCTAGTTGCAGAGAAATGTGGAATTAATGCTGCTCAAAAAGATCAGTCAAAGCTACCGCCAGATGGGTGTAAAAATCTTGTAAGGGGAGCACAATCAGGCAACGCCGATTTACATAAGATGCTTCAGCCAAAGCCGGGATATTGGTGACTACAACTGGTTTGTGAGCGGTACCCAAGAAAAAGTCCAAATTTACCAGTTCCGAAGCAAAGATTTACGCTGTTTTAGCTGCAGCTCAATCCTGGCGTCTTGAGGTGAACAGAATAGAAAAAATGTAACTAAGAAGGTAAATTTCTTTCCAAGATTTTTTTTTAAAAATTGAGCTTAAAGAAGAGACTAGTCACCTCTTGCGACACAGTAAAGAATTTCAGGCAGGCCAGTAGCTAAAATTTTTTGTCATGCGTCTTCCCTATCCTCAATCTTATAAAGAGTCTCTTGGAGCTTCTCTTTTGGACCCCTCCTAACCTTCCGACCTGACTAAGGGGATCATTTTATGACACCTCTTTTTCCTATTTACAGAAGCCACGTTTATTATAAGAATAAAGTTAAACAAAAAGTTGTAGTTGCTAATTTTCTGGAGTGACGAAGGGATGTTGACCCTATTGCAGCAAAACGATGCAACGGGATTGTTCAAAAACTAGTTTTCAAATTCATTCAATATAAACTTAAAATCACTTATTTCAGACTTTCTTAACAGTAGCTTCGCAGAATCTCTATACAAAGTAGAAGCTCTATATTCAAATTTTCCCTACAGAACAATTGACATTTCCTTTCTATACACTTTCTGGGCTCTCCTTAATTCCCACGTACCTCCGTTTCCCAAAAAAAAAAAAAATACTTCACAACACGTTTAATCAAAGTACTTCACGTCAGCTGTATACCTCTTACTTATCACAAATATTTGTGCAAATACTTTTACGTACAGTGCACCCAGTAAAATTAAAATAAAACTTTTACTATATACCTTCTTTTACACTTTTTACACTTCTTTCGGCAACTCCATTATCACACCACTTACTTTCTTTCGTTCGTTTTTTAAGTTGCGTCATTTTTTTCCCAAAAAAAAGCAAATTCTCGCGCACTTCTCAAAGACTCAGTCTCAGATAATGAGAACGACCAAGCCAGAGGATAATATCCATCTAACGAATGAAAGTGAAAGACATTGTGTCAAGGCCGACTTAAAATCTTCTACTACTTTTTTTTTAACGATAGGTAAACTTGCTTTGATGCTCTTTAAAGCGTGTGAGATGTCCGTCCTGCTATCAAAATATATAATTTTTCTCTATTTAAATCTACAGTTATTTTTCTCGAGTATAAAATTTTTTTCTTCTACATTTTCATTCAAACAAAATCAACCTTGATGGATTATGACACTTACGTCATATTTGTACAGTTTTTAGATCAGGAATAAAAAAAAAACTAGAAATCGTCTTATCAATAAAACAGGTTTAGCTAAACCGTCTGGTGGGATATTGAATCACAATAAAAAAAATCTAAAAAATATTTTAGAAAAAAAATTTTTGTTATCAAAAATTCGCTTTAGGCGATGAATTAAAATTCGGGTCGGTTATTTCTCCCTCGTTTTAAAAACAGGTTCAAGTCCCGTTGATTCACTTTCATTAAAAAATTTTACACTTCAGAAAACTCAGTGAATTATCAAAGCACGACCATATCACAATATCCCGGGAAAAAATTTGCGAAATTCCGGATTCATGCCAGTCGATCTTTTTTTTTTTCAACGATTCGTCAACTAAAACACGATTTTCTCATATTTATCCAATGATGACTACCTGTCGGTCTGTAAATTCCTTCCATGTCCGCATGCAACTTTAATTAATTTTAAATTCTCATCTAAGCCTATTCATTTCTTGACTTGTTCGCAACGACACAAATAACGACTGACATAAATCCGGAAATCGCATGGTGCTTTTAAACATAATACGGCTTTTTACGTTCGCGCTACCTGGACTGAGACGGTACTATAGGAATAATAAACTTGAGACCGTTAACAAACTTTTAGGAGAAGAAGAAGAAAAAAAATGAGAGCTAAAAAAAACACTGTGCACGGTGAAGTTCTTTAAGTTGACAAATACTGAACAGGTTAAGTTCTTAAGGTAGACTTTCATCTCTTCTGATGCGTTCAGCCATTGTATTAATTGAAGCTTTAAAGAATTTAAAAGATAAAAAGAAAGCCGTTATCTTATGGTTCTTGTAGATAAAAAAAAATATAACCTGGCTAAACATGAGGAGTATCCTCGAATAAGAGTGAAAGTTGAATGGTGGAACCTGAGAGGTGGCTTTATAAAATTAACTATAGTTTTTTTCTTTTAATCTAACTTGATAGATCGACTGTGAGTTTTGAAGAACCGTCGTTCACTTTGGTTCTTTGGGTTAAATAATTACAATTTTGTTAATCATTTTTGTAGGCCCATGTGAAATTTGATTTGGTTGGTCGGTGATGCGTTCATTATAAAAAACAAAAAAAAATGGAAAAGAAAAAATGTTCAATTTTTGTTTTGGTTGAGGTTACTCGCACAAAATTGTTAGTTCAAGAGGGATCCGTGCATTTCCTTCTTTAGTTAATTACGTAGGAAGATGCTTGCATTCTTATTCCGGTGGGTATGTAAGATGTGGAGTCTAGTTGTATCAATTTTGGTGTTCATCCGTCCTCTGGCAATATTTGCAATTGGGTTTTGAGTATTTTCTCTGGGTTGTCCGACTATTTTCTTCTGCATCATACTCTTCTTTGAGTTTTCGAGCTTTGGTGACTTCACAGCGTGGATTTTCGCTGAGAGCCAAAATCAGAAAGAAGGCTCATCAAATATAAAGCATTCGCCGAGCAGACTAGGGCTGCCCGTTAGACTCCCAAGCCGCTGGCTTTGCCGTTTTTTCGAAGTAGACACTACCAGTATTTTAATGGCTGCTGCCGCTGCCACCACTCTAATTGGGAAGAAGATTGTACGATAGTCACAGCCGCCGTTGATGGAAGTTTTATTATCATAGTGGTCCCTTCAGGTCAATGCAGACTAAATTGAGAGCTTTATGCGA